>CM064069.1:7502500-8752500 GCA_032594955.1 Panicum miliaceum
TGCGCTTGCTGCAGTGGGGAAAAGATATATTTGCTTTGAAAGAAAGATGGTGGAATTAAGAGGGCTGGCCAACAGGGATGCCTGATACATATTCCAAGAAATAGATGCCATGGTGGCATGGTGCGGTAAAGATGAAAGACGAGCTGGATGGTAACTGCCACATGAAGGAGAGTTTCCAGCCAACTGGAGATGTGCTATGCCTGTAAATTGTTATTTATACATGATCGATTCTTTTAATATGGTGTGGCCCTATACATGATCTTCTGTCCAAGTAAAGCTTCGGGGCAGCTACAATTATCTGCCCAGGGCAAATGGACAAGTACAATAACAGTGGCGACCCTCATATTTTGTGATAGCTGTACTCTGTTCCCCTTAGAAGATAACTGCAGCGTGTTCTTGTTACTCGATTGTAAGATAACCACCGCCACGCCACATTTACTTTTCCCTCCTGTCTTATGATCATGTAATATACCAGCAAGGACAGGGCAATATGGTTTATCGAAAGCAATATTTGTGATTGATATGCAACCTTTCGTTGTTCTCTGTTTTATTGATGGTGGTTATGCGACAATGGTCCAAAGCTCCTAACCATTTTCGTTTACATTCTTATTTCTCTACACACAAGTGATCTACTGTTCTCTTTTTAAGTGCTGACATACTCGTACGCCATGGACCTCTCCTCGTCGAGTTCGTTCGCCGAAAGCTCCATCTTGGATCGCGCAAAGTCATCGACCTGAAGGCCTGGAGCAACGAACAGATCATGTCAAGAAAAAGTGGTGCTGCCGTTGCTATCAACCTGGCAGAATAATAGGAACTCACCTTGCACGATAGACCACTCTCCCTTCTCGCACGTCACCGGGAACGAATAGAAGATGCCGTCTGGGACGCCATAGCTCCCGTCAGAGTACACGCCCATGGACACCCACGTACCCTGCAGAGCAAAAACGCTTCTATCTTACTGCAAAATTCAGAGTGTTCGAGCCAGGATGAGAAGAATGCAGAAGTCTTGGACCTTTGGCGTGCCGAGGATCCAGTCTCTCATGTGGTCGCAGGCCGCGCTGGCTGCGGACAGCGAGCTCGACTGCTTCCGCGCCTTCATCACCGCCGCGCCGCGCTGCTGTACGGTGACGACGAACTCCTCACTCAACCTGCGATACCAAATCACAGGGAGGCATCGTCACAGCAGCCAGACAATGTATTTGCGTGCACGATCCTGTCTCCTAACGACCAAGCTGGGGCTCTGATCAGGACGCGGACTCGATTACCATTTATCGTCGGCGACGAGCTCCCTGACGGGCCTCTCCCCGTGCTCGGTCCTGGCGGTGGCGTGGCTGGCGTCGGGGAACTGCGTGGAGGAGTGGTTCCCCCACACGACGGCGTTCCTGACGTCGCCGACGTGCACGCCCAGCTTCTCGGCGATCTGGCCCAGGGCGCGGTTGTGGTCGAGCCGCGTCAGGCAGGTGATGTTCCTGGCGGGCACCGCCGGCGCGAACTCCTTCAGAACGAGCGCGTTCGTGTTCGCAGGGTTGGCCACCACCAGGACCTGCAGAGCCCGCCGAGCCGTGGCATGGTTAAAGTTATATCGAGATGGCAATTTTAATTTTTACCCTTTAGTAGCAAACGCTTATAATTCTACTGTGCCTTGCAGTTTGGTGCGGCATGCTGCTGCAGCGCCGCGGCCTGGGACTTGTAGATGGCGACGTTCTTGGCGATCAGGTCCTTCCTCTCCATCCCTTCTTTCCTCGGCCATCCGCCGATCAGGACGGCGAAGTTGACGCCCTGGAACGCCTCGGCCTCGTCGGTCGTCGACACGACACCTGCAACGCACGAGGACAAACGATGAACACTGAACGCCGCAAAGGGAACCGGGAGCTGCCAGGCAGGCTACGGACCTCTGAGAAGAGGCAGGGCGGCATCGACCAGCTCCATCCTGACGCCGTTCAGGGCGTCCGCCATGCGCGGGATGTCCAGCATGTGTAGCACCACCGGCTGGTCCAGCCCGAGCATCAGGCCCCTCGCGATCATGGGGACAATGGCGTACCCAATCTGCCCTGCAGAGTACAGTCCAGACTGTTCGATGAGGGTGTGTTCTTCAGAGTTCCCATCCAGCAGCGTAACTCACTGCCACGCTTGCAGATTGGAACGGTAGTTCGATTGTTTCAGGCTGCGAGTTCTGAATCGCATACCCGCGGCGCCGGTGACGAGAACCTTGACAGGCTGCTTCAGCTTCGGCTCATCTCTGAGCAGCCACGGGCACCAGCTTGCCAGCCTCTGGAGGACAGAATTAGATAGCATGATGATGATGAACTTTCGGAACGTCGCTCGTTCCTTGTGTGGTGCCGATGAATTTGATCAACTTAGCTTGGGATAGCTCGTATAAATAGGACCAAGAAGGCCATCCATTGATGCCTTACTTTGGTTCATTTTGAGGCCTAAGGCCCAGATTCAAATTCCATGCTGAATTCTACAAGAAATGGGTGGCTCCTGATTCCAAGTTTGGCATAATGGTTGGGAAGGGGAAGCAACCTCGTAGGAACAAAGTCTGGTGTAGATTCATACCAAATCTAAGGTTGGAGGTGTCAAGGCACTGAAATAACAATTTATGTTTTTCGAAGTCCACTTTACTGTCTTGAACAATCCACTTTCTCCGCTTAACCCCAAACAAAATCTAAGTTTATTTTACTCCATAAACTATTTTAGTTGGTCTAATCTACTCTCTACAAAGACTTGTCATTTTTGTTTCTCTAGATGCAGGTTCAGATTTATGTTGAAATTTTGTAAGTGCTTTGAGAACATAAATTTCGACAGCATTTTATTCAAAATGGATCATTAATTATTGAAGCTAAAACATTTTTCTTGTGAAGCCATACCTTATATGACTGACCAACTGAATTTTATCCAGAAAAATAAACCCATAACAGGTGACATTAGCCGATAAGGTGCTTAGTTCATGAATTTCTGTTGTAAAGAAACAGATGTTTGGGCAGGTTCAGAAAGAGCATGCAATTTCTATACACAAAGCATAAGAATTTATCCAATGCAAACAAACTTATGGAACACGCTGGGAGATGGTGTCCACACGAGTTTCAGGTTGTTTGACAGGCGATGTTGCGTTTAGTTTTAGGCCGCTGCATTGGAAAATGCAGCCATTTGGTGCAGAAGCGTGTGTTTGAAGTAAAAAGGGGGGAAAATATGCATCATCCAGTCTCTAATGTGCTGTACATTGCTCAATAATATGCCTAATGAAATACTCCCTCAGCCATTAGAGCATGGTTATATTATACCTTGGCCAAAACATAGTTTGAAATTTGAATTTTAAAACACCAAAGTGCGTCCCACCCCGGGTCATTCCCTGGCTTCTCGTCGCGCCACGTCACTGGTCTTTCTTAGATGTGCGTTTTCCGATCGTTTTGCAAAAACTTACTCGAACTTTAGCGAAATCAACCCGTAGTCCGACCTCCTCTCTCAAAAATTATTTAAAGAAGCCCTCAACTTTTCTCGAGATTAACCCGCAGTCCAACCTACACAGTCTAAGACAATTTGCAAAGAAAACCTTAAGTTTTTATAAAATCAACCCGCCGTCCTGATCATCTCTCAGGATTTCTTTTAGGAAAACCCTCGGATTTTAATTAAATCAAACCACAACCCATTTCATCTGTTACTTCTACACGAGCAACATTATATGTACAATTTGAGCATCAAAACGTGAAAAAAATAAAAAAAACTACAACTTCACTATAGAGCAAAATTTCAAATTCAAAACGTTTTCGCAATTTGTTTGCACAAAAGCTTGCATGCGATCTGTTGTACCGATAATATGGACACCAAAATATCTTCAGATTAAAAAGTGTTCAATACAAAAGTTACTCAGAATTTCAAAATCTATAACTTTAATATATAATACATTTCCAAATTCAAAATGCTTGTTTACGTAGGATCCGACACGTCTTTACGTCAAAAAGTTTTGAGTAAAAAAATTTCTCAAAACTTTAAAACATAAAGCTTTGCTACACAACAAACTTTTGAAATAAATAATAAAAAAATACTATAAAAACACTAAATATAAATAAAAAAAGTTCTATTTCTATAAAAAATAATATCCTACTTAAGTAGTAGCGTCACGACAATAGAGAAAATATATACCACACATTATTACAACTTGCACGAGAAGGGACCTACGGTCCATGACAACTCTTGAATTTGATGAATAATTAGTATTTTCAATCATACAAATAATAATATATACATATATCGATAAATTATCTAGTGGGCAACCCAAACTGGCGCGGCAACACCGCACGCAGGTTTTCTAGTTATAATGAGAGCAGGACATGGCACCTACCCTTAGCCATTATTGGCTTCACTGTGGAGTTAGGATTATTGCCAAAAGTGCTAACCGCTTCACTATAAAATTTAGACCTTTGATTAGCCTTTTTTAATATTTTTGAGAAAGCAGCTTTTGCTAATATGGTTCATTAGTGTGAAACAGAAAAAATATTGCAGCTTGACTGAAACTCAAACGATTTTTTTCTTTTGAAACAAGGAAATTAAACTGATTTTTGGAACAGTAACAACTGGTGCTTGATCGCAATCCTTCATCTGATCGGGAGCTATTATGGTTCTAGAACGAACCGGTCCTTGCAGAATGTCAGCGCGCCTGCAGACTGGGCTGTCGCCATTACTCCGTTTGTGGTGAATAATCAGAAACTAGTTTGACGCCGAATTAGCTTATCCACTTACTGGTATTCAACGAAACCATGTTCTGCTTCAATATATAGTATTGCTATAGTGCTATACAGTACACTGCTCTGTTTACATATTGCGAATTGCTGAGCTGTGCACAAGTCATCAGACAGTAGTGCTCTTGATAAACCCCAGGCTCCTTTCAGAGAAAGTTCAGGGATATTCCCACTCACCGGCCCAAAATAATTTGTCTGATATGCAGGGAGCGCATAAGTTTTATATGCAAAAGTGAGTTGTAGAGAACTCTATACGCACAGGGACTGAACCACCACGAAGGATAAGCATAAAGAAGTTAGGCTGTTTTATTTTGTCTCATCGTCTCCGTTTGTGTAATGAAGTCACTGCCACTCATAGGAGCCCTGTCATCAGCTTGCAACTTGCAGTTTTCAATTGCTGTACCAGCCGCAAGCTCCATTGATTTAATCTTGTTTGCCTCACCTACTCCAAATGGGGTCTGTTCATTGGATTCCTGTCTCACTCCCTGATCCGACCTTTTTCTAAACTGCGCTTTATATCACATCTTTAACATGAATGATGGATCACTACAGAATTCAGTATGCGGTGAAGGTTCGATTCCTGAATGCGAGAGCTGTTGCAATGTTAATCTCTTACTCGGTCAGGCACTAAGATAGGTTGAGGTCTGAGGAAAGTTCCCTTTTGTTCATTTGTCGTAGGAGAGCTGGAGAAACAGCTCCTACATATGGATGCAACAACTCAGTAACGATCCACCAACTATAGTACCATACTACTTCTAGGATAGAATTAGTTTTTTTTTCCTTCTGATGCTAACCACACTCTTGTTTCAACAGCACAAGAATCACACTATTGAGCAATATTTTTTTTCTCAAGCAATATTCATAGTTTTTTAAGATTTCACATATATACTTCCATGATTCCAGCAAATGCAGGGTAGTATTAGAGGACTGCAGACATATAGCAGTTCAGCCATCGCCAATGCACCGCCAATGATTTTATTTAAGCAGGAGATGAGATAACATATGCTCCAAAGTCATCTTCCTCCTCACCGTCCTATGGTGTATCCTAACGTGGCCCCGTCTAAACAATCATAATAAGCACACAAACTTGGCGAATTAGGGCGGTTGGTCGGCCAATACCAGCCACAAAACACGATCGAAATTTGAATTATCAATCTTGTGGTGATCATTGCACACCGCCCATAATATTGTAATGCACATCAGAGGCTGGGCACCAGGTCATTAGCGCCTTAGGATGAGTATTTAAGGACACTAAGCACAAGGAACTCCTCGCATCAGATAAGGTAGCCGTTCTTCTCTGAATAACAGCCCAGGGGCTCCTCCTCTACTACTGTCAGAGAGTAGCAGAGAAGCAGGGGAAAAGATGGTGAAGCTTGCATTTGGAAGTATCGGCGACTCTTTCAGCGCGGCGTCCCTCAGGGCCTATGTCGCCGAGTTCATTGCCACGCTCCTCTTCGTGTTCGCTGGCGTCGGGTCCGCCATTGCCTACTGTGAGCTGCTCCTTCTATCTCAAATACTCCTCTTCTCAAATCTCATTTCACACCACGCCTACTAGTACGTGACGATCATCCTGCTTTACCTCATTGTTAACCGAGCATTCGTCTCGTGCAGCGCAATTGACAAAGGGCGGCGCGCTCGACCCTGCCGGCCTGGTGGCCATCGCCATCGCCCATGCGTTCGCGCTCTTCGTCGGTGTCTCCATGGCCGCCAACATCTCCGGCGGGCACCTGAACCCCGCCGTCACCTTCGGCCTCGCCGTCGGCGGCCACATCACCATCCTCACCGGCATCTTCTACTGGGTCGCCCAGCTGCTCGGCGCCTCCGTGGCGTGCCTCCTCCTGCAGTTCGTCACCCACGGGAAGGTTCGACCTTGGCACGCTACAACAGCTGTTCTTCTTCTTCTTCTTCTTCTTCTTCTTCTTCTTCTTCTTCTTCTTCTTCTTCTTCTTCTTCCTCTTCCTCTTCCTCTTCTTCTTCTTCTTCTTCTCACTGGTGAACACGTTCCGGATAAAAAAGAGCGAGAGAAAAACTAAAGTGCTGGCTCCCGTGTTGCGCAGGCCATCCCGACCCACGGCGTCTCCGGCATCAGCGAGATCGAGGGCGTGGTGATGGAGATCGTGATCACCTTCGCGCTGGTGTACACCGTGTACGCCACCGCGGCCGACCCGAAGAAGGGGTCCCTCGGCACCATCGCCCCCATGGCCATTGGCTTCATCGTGGGCGCCAACATCCTGGCCGCCGGCCCCTTCAGCGGCGGCTCCATGAACCCGGCCCGCTCCTTCGGCCCCGCCGTGGCGGCCGGCAACTTCGCCGGCAACTGGGTCTACTGGGTCGGCCCGCTCATCGGCGGCGGCCTCGCCGGGCTCGTCTACGGCGACGTGTTCATCGCCTCCTACCAGCCCGTCGGCCAGCAGGAGTACCCATGAGCGGCACGGAGCCCGGGCCCACGGTCCATCGTGCCAATTCCGTCGTCGTCGTCGCCACCTCGCCTCCTCGTCTTGTGATTATGTTCGGTCTCCTTTGCATTTTCCTTTTGGATTTCACCAACGACGAAGCATGTCAACAAGTTGTATGAGAACCGTCCGATCTATATACATGTACGGTTCAGCGTTCCCAAGTACATATTATGCACGTACGACAAAATGAATGTGTACACGTGACGTGCCACATAATTAATTTTGTTACACACGAATATACATGTATACGCCGCGCAGCACGGACAGGGCTCTCAACGGCCGTGTGAACTCGGAACGGGCGCGCGCGCGGCAGCAACCGCCGCGAACTACCCCATCAGGCGCCGTTTCACTCTACGGACGCGCCCCTCCCCGCCGCTATAAAGTCCGGGACGCTCTCCCGATACCCCGCGCGGTGAATCTGAGCGCGCGCTACACTGATCGGAACAGTTCGTGGAGACAACTTGCTGCGCCATGGCGTCCTCCTCCAACAACCTCGTGGCCCACCTGAGGCGCAGCGTCTCGCCGGCGTCCCTCCGCGCGTACTGTGCCGAGTTCATCTCCACTTTCCTCTTCGTCTTCACCGCCGTCGGCTCCGCCATCTCCGCCCGTACGTGAACGAGTTTCGCTTTCGCCGCGCGCGCTTTGATGGTGTTTCGCACGTTATTCGTTTTGCATTGTGGGCGGTTGCTGGCGCCTGACTGTTTTGGAATGCGTGGTGCTGTTGGCATGGCTACAGGTATGGCGACGCCCAAGGGGAGCGCCCCCGACGCCGCGTCGCTGGTGGCGACCGCCGTGGCGCAGGCGTTCGGGCTCTTCGCCGCGGTGCTGATCGCCGCCGACGTCTCCGGCGGGCACGCCAACCCCGCCGTCACGTTCGCCCTCGCCCTCGGCGGGCACGTCGGCGTCGCGAGCGCCGTCTTCTACTGGGCGTCGCAGATGCTCGGCGCTACCTTCGCCTGCCTCGTCCTCCACTACATCTCCGCCGGCCAGGCACGCACAACTAGCCCCCGCCGCCCGCCGTTCAGTTCGCTTCGTTCCCCGTTGCACTTCATCTTATTTTTCTGACACGTTACTTACGGTCGCTGCGTGCGGCAGGCCGTGCCGACGACGAGGATCGACGTGCAGATGACCGGGTTCGGCGCCGCGATCATCGAGGGCGTGCTGACGTTCATGCTGGTGTACACGATGCACGTGGCCGGCGACCTGCGCGCCGGCGGGAGCGGCGGGAAGCGGCGCGGGTTCGCGGCGACGGCGCTGGGCGCGCTGGCGGTGGGGCTGGTGACGGGAGCGTGCGTGCTGTCGGCGGGGTCGCTGACGGGCGCGTCCATGAACCCGGCGCGCTCGTTCGGGCCGGCGGTCGTGAGCGGGGACTACAAGAACCAGGCCGTGTACTGGGCCGGGCCCATGATCGGCGCGGCCGTCGCGGCGCTGGCGCACCAGGTCCTGGCGTGCCCCCCGGACCTCGCCGCCGCCGCCGCCGGGTCGTCGCGCCACGGGAGCGTCGAGACGGTGGTGGTCTGACGCCTGACGACATGGGAGCGCGCATCCGCTCGTCGTTGTCGTGGTGGAAGTAGAGGGATCTCTCTCGCTCTCTCTGTGTGTGTGTAATTGTGTTCGACTCGTATGTGCTGAACTTGTGTGTAGTTTAGGTTCGCAAAATCGTGTGATCGTTGTTGTAGTGTCTCTAGGGAACAATGTTCAATTGGATTGATGATGTTGATAAAAACTGTCACCGGTCAGTTTATTTACGTGTCAATGCTGGTCACGGAGCAATCCGCGCGAAGAGTATCAACGCGGCCGGCCGTTGCTTGGATGCCGCGCTCTCTATCTGGATCGACGGAAAAATATAGCATATGGGTAAAAATCTTCACCGATCATGGATGCCCGGTTCTGAAAATGAAAATGTAACAGCGTGATCATAATAAAGTGGGCAGGGCGCATAATAATATGATTATTAAAAACACACGAACACCTCATACGGCACGGCGGTGCTATATATTCAATTACAGATATATTGCTTCTTCAAAATGAAAACTACAGCTGACAGTGGCCCATTGTTACTTTATATAAGCTGCTGTTGAGATCACGCAACACACACAGTTTTCTTCCACAAAAAGAAAAGATTACGCTGACTTCAGATCATATCACTGACATCACATGTATATTACTTCATTGGCAAGAAACGCTAAAATGGTACTGTCAAAGTAAATTAATGCACCGAGTTAATGGGTGGTTCGGATATATTTACATGCTTTTGTCTATGATGAATAGTATTAGCAAAATAAATTATTTCACTCAGTTAAAGAGTTGAATAGATAACTCAAGTTATTTCAGGATTATACTTCTAAGATGTAATAATAATAAAGGTTAAGATTGAGATAACTGCCGAGATTAAAATATGCGATACATTTTCACCTAGAGCTGCAAACTATACTGCTACATTACTACTAATCTCTACGAACTAAGAAATGCATGTGGATCTCTGTGACAATGTTTTATTCCCGACGGGATATATAACGAATATAACGTGCAATTGCAATGTAAATTTTATTTATGAAAAAAAGAGATGATGTCCAGTCCCGTATAAAGAGGAAACCTGTAAACCCTAGTAGGTATCAAGCGCTCGAATCTACGGAGGAGTATTTTAACCGACCAAACAGCTTCCAACGAGGTCGCCCCCACAAAAACAAAAACACCAAGCAGGCGGAGGCGGGACGCATCAGCGGAGAGCGCCGCTCGCTCGATGGTGGTCTACGTGGTGCACACGAGGAGGGGGAGGAGGAGAGCCGGCGAGAACCTCGTCCGCCTCGCCACCACCAGCACCGCCGCGCCGGCTTTCCCCTCCTCCGGCGTCGCCGGCCGCTCCCTGTCGCGCGCCGGGGGCCTCCCGCTGCGCGCCACGTCGCCGCCTCCCCCGTTCTCGATCCGCGGCTCCGCCTCGCCCTGGGAGTCCCGCTCTCTGCGCCACGACGGGGAGGACTGGGTGGAGGTCATCGCCGCCGGGGCGAGGGCCGCCGCCCCCGGCTCTCGCGGGGAGCCGACGAAGGAGCATGGCGTTGTGTTCGAGGCCCCGCCCACCGACGACGAGGTCCGCGCCGCCGTGGCCAGCATCAAGCAGTAAGAAACAAGTTGTTTTTTGATCTATGTCGATAGCTGTCGTGCGTGGATCGTGGTATAATTGGATTATCCGATCAGATTGGAAAAGTAAATTAGTTGGTTTAAGATCGGGAACTGTCAGGTCTTGCTGCATACTTTAGCCTGGTGGAGTGGTGGTTTTTACAGAACTAGATGGCGAAATTTCCCATGAGTTGCAATTTATTTTGCACGAAATTGCAAATTAGTCATGCAGAATTTAGCGTGCCCCAAATCACCCTGTCTTTGTTTCGTGTATCCTTCAAATTGTTCAAGAGTGTACGCGTTGCGTTGCTATCAAGATGTGCAATACCACGTCAAGCGTTTGTATGTCCAATTTATTATTTTACCCTCCTGCTTTAAGAGGGGTGAAACTTTGTTCTTTTTTCTATAGGATTTTGACACGCTTGCTCTGTCACTGCCTAGTTAGAGCTTATGAAGAGAATGTGACCTCCATATTTCTTTAACCGATTCAATTCAATCTGGGTGACATGATTTTTCTATCTAAGCAAATTGACTATTTGATTGCTGCAGGGTGTTTGAGAAACCTTCTGCTGTAGATTCTGATGGGCCTGAGCTAGCGCTTGCATTGCCCATCTCAGGGTACACTTCATCTGGGATATTTGAGAATCACTTTGCTATAGATTCTGATGCATCGGAGGTCGGATCAGATGAATGGAGTGAATCTGCTATGCTTGTTCATAACTCAAGTGCTCTTTTGACAAAGGAACATCAGAGTGTACTGGATGCAGTCTGCCTTTTGAATGAAAATCCTTCCATTCAGGTTAATATGGCTAGACTTTATTATTCACGTCTAGCAAACTTAATTTGGTACCACAAAATATTGACACATTATTAGCATCCGCTGAAATATACTGTCTGCAAAAATCACTAGTTTCCCTGCTGAACTGTGACATCCTGTTGCCTTCATGCAGAAAATGGTTATGGCCTTGTCAACTGACAAGGCTGTATGGCAAGCTGTGACAAACAACGAGGTGGTACAAGAATTCAAGAGATCCTTCCAGGATGGTATGTGATTCTGCCTTTCGTATCATTGTGAAAACGCACAAATAAAATAACCCATTTAGAAGTTGGAGTCTTGCTTGATATGTTGGATGAATCTGCATCATCTTTTCAGCCCATGTTAATCTGTTTTTTAGGTTACCAGCAGCCCAATAAACCTTTGTCAATGCACAAACGAAATAGCCCATTTAGCTATGTGGGACTCTTGGGGATCTTTATCTGATGCAACTTCTCTTTTCAGCCAACGAGACTATTCTCAAGGAAAGTTCTACTGCTCCTCCTGGATTCATGATGTGGGTCCTGGAAAACACCCAAGAAAAAATCAAGGAATTCCTTGAGAAAATACTTGGGCTCGTGAATATCCTGTTTCAAGCTGGGGACAATGATTACGATGCGTCTGATGATGTAGTGAGGATGTCCTTCATGCTCTCCGTGTTTGTCTTCATCGTGGTAACTATAGCTCGTATACACTGATGAGCACAGCAATTCGCCGACTCCGCGTTCTGGTGGTTTCTTACTTTTGTACAGGATTAGTTCTAGAATTAGTCCTAGTCGCATGACCGTGGTTGGTGTCAATCTTAGTTGTCAGGACCAGAAGTTGCGTTATCAGTGTTCTTAATAGTGGAAACTCTAATAGTTATCGTGTGGGGTTATTTATGTCTTAAACATCAAGTGTGCTTCCTGAACATGTATTCAGTTTAAAGGTGTGATGAGGCGAGATCCGAAAAGTGGTACAAATGCCTGTTGCTAAAGAAAGTATAAATATTACATATTTCTATTCATGTAAACACTTGCTCAGTATATCCTGTATTCCGGTTTGCTTGAGCAACTGCCAACTGCTTCTGGCCTCGCTAGAGTTAGATTGGATTGGATGCTTGTAGTGTCATTCATCTGCCCAGAACCCATGGAATCCCATTGGGAAGGTGAGGTGTTTGGGCACCTCAAGTTTTGCCACCACAGCATTGCTTTCCCCGATCTTCCTTGCGTCCAGCACCACCAGATGGCACCTGTGATCAGACACCGCATACTGCGAAGAAGCAAGCGAAACAAGATGAAGCAGTGCCAATTGGGGGATCAGCATTTATCCGTGCGGGCTTGGATGGAAGTGTTGAACTTACCTCTACCAGCAGAACATAGCCGTCGTCCTCCTCCCTACCGCCGGTCGGCACGAAAACCGGCTCGCCGACGAACTTGCGCCCCGCCGCCGACCACAGCCGCGCTGATCCATCGGAGACGTCCACCTTCACCACGCTATCAAAGGGGAAAAACGGGAGGAATCGCCGCGAACCGGAGGCGGCGCCGGCGTAGACGAACCGGTTCCTCCGGTTGGCGAAGCTCGGGTTGATCGCCGGGAAGTCCGCCGGCCTGGTCCACTGGTCGGACAATCTCCGGACGGAGCATCCCCGGCACGCCCCTCCCTTGTCGAGGTCGATTGACACCTGCGTTGGATCATTGGACGGCAGGTACAGTACAAACGATCCTTGTCAGTTTGTCAGCTGTCGCTGCAACAAAACTCCACGCACATCTGGTTCATGGATCGATCGGTCGAAAGGTACTGGCCAAATCGGAGCGTGTTTGGTCACCTGAACAAGGCGGGGCAGCCATTCCCTGCCCTTGGCGACGTTCATGAAGGCCGGGTCCAGCTTCTTGTTCATCCAGTTGTAGCCGAACATCCGGTGGAAGTGGAACCACTGGTAGGAGCAGCCGGACATGTGGAGCCGCACGGTGGTGCCGCCCCGGGCGTCCGGCTCCTCGAAGGCGTTGCCGACGTGCACGGACCACATCTGCGGCGGCGCCTCGACGGGCACGCTCCAGTCGCGGCCGCCGGCCTCGGCCTCCGGCGAGCGCGGCAGCAGGTACACCGGCGTCGACTGCCGGCTCGGGTCGACGGCGAGCGCCGCGATCATCGGGTGCGTGCCCGTCAGCGCCAGCAGCGACCCTGTTGGGCGTTGGCCCCCAAACACCCACGCCGCGCCATTCACGTGAAACACGCCGCCAAAATCCAAATGACACTAGCAGCCTCTGAGGCTCTGAGCGAGTAAAAAAATGTGTAATCCGAAGCCGTACCGGGAACGTCGAGCTTGATCCGGTTGCCGAGGAGGACGTAGTGGCTGTCCGTGAAGGCCCAGTCGTGGATCATCAGGTGGTCCGGCACCACGAACTCCCGCTTCTGCACCAGCGCGAAGTCGGCGTCGAACTCTGCGGCGGAGCACGCGTCGTCGTCAACGTCAGTGATCGAGCAAGTGTTTTGAAGATTTGTGCGAGGTGCAGACCGTAGAAAGTGAAGTTGGAGCGGGGGAGGAGCATGTCCTCGGCGTTGCAGGCCACCATCAGCAGCCGGTTCCGGTCGGGGTCGATCTTGTAGTGCGCCAGCAGCCTCCTGGCCGGCATGCGGAAGACACCTGCGGGAGCCACACGCGCGCACAAACGTCAGGTCCGGTCTGGTGCGCCAACCGCACGCACGCAGAGGTGGTGATGGTACAGACCACCGAGGACCGGGCGCAGCAGGCGCCCGGCCACGTCGATGCCTGCCTCCTGCAGCCACGGCCGCCGGCGCCGGTGATGCGCCGCCGCATCGCTGCCGCTGCCGTCTGGTGCCGCCCCGTCGGCGCCGAGGCCGAGGATGTCGAAGGGGCCGAGGGTCTCGAGCGTCCGCGGGTGGAGCTCGTACGGCTCGCCGCCCTCCCAGAGGCAGAGCACGCGGCCGCCCCAGCGCAGGACGCTGGTGTTGGCCACGTTCTTCATCACCTTGACGTTGCCCACCCGGGCGCCGCCCTGCAGCACCGAGAAGGGGCCCCGGTGCGTGAACCGCCACGACGCGCCGCCAGCGTCGTGCTCCTCCCGCTTCGCCGCCGTCTCCACGTACCGCGCCGAGTAGCGCGCGCCGCCCTCGCCGCCGCCGCCGAAGCGGAAGGCGCGGAGGTAGCCGTGGCCGTCGAGCGGGTGGACGGTGGAGCCGTGGTCGTCGGCGAACATCCCGGGCCCCGCGAGGTAGTAGGTGCCCGCGGGGAAGTCCGGCGGGATCGCGCCCTCGGCGACGCGGAGCGCGACGGGGTCGCGGCACTCGGCGCGCTGCGACCGGAAGAGGAGGTTGTAGTCCCAGAACGCCGCGGACGGCGAGTCCGCCGCCGCCGCCGCGGCGGAGGTGGTGGGGACGGTGGCGGCCGAGGCTCGGGCCGCGCGGACGCTGCCGCGCGAGCAGCGGCGATGCGGCGGTGCGCGGTGGTGGCGTGGGTGGTGGTGGTGCACGACGGCGTGCATGGCTGCGATGGTGTGTGGAGACATGTTTGGTTGGTCTCCTTCGGTCGCTGGCCGTGTGGAAGGGTCGCCGGGTGCTTGATATATCGTGTCTGGTTTTCACGGGCGGCCTCCGTCAGGCATGGTTTGGTCTCCCGCGGGTTGCACGCACCCGTCCTGCACGCAGCCAGGAGCGAGGAGAGGCGTTGATCCGTCGGCTCAGAGAGCAAGAGCTGGTCAGCGAGAGAGAGAGGGGGGGGGGGGGGGGGGGGGGGGGGGTTGTTTTCATCGAGATCCTGTGGATCCGTATCATCCGATGGAAAAAGAGTACAGGCGGCGTGGTGGATGACTCACTGGCTCTGTGGCTGGCTGTTTGGCGCCTGCCCAAATTTGGCAGGAGGACACTCTTGTTCGCTTCGGTTTGGGAGCCTGCAATTGTTAAGCAATCAGTCCCATCATGTCCGCATCAAGAACGGGTTGGATTTCGTGAATGGCAGTACACCCAGTTGCATAGATGGATTGCTAGGAAGTGGTGGCGGTGCGAATGGCATCTCGGGGGGGGACATTTTTTTGGAGGTTTTTGCCGAGGGAATCGTTGCCGTTCGGGAGTGGAATCCCAGGCCGGTCGGGTTCGTTTGCCGCTGGCATCATCGTGGCGCCTTCTCTCTCCTCGGTTATTAACGAATCTTGCAACAGGATTAGCTAGTTGCGTTTGTAATGGGAGGGCTGCTTCAGACGCCACCTGGAATCATCCGTCGCTCACTGCCGCCGCTCAGTGGTCGTTCCGAGAGCCCACACCGGTTTGTCGGCGATGATAAGCCGAGGCTGTGTTCTCAAAATATTTTTAAAATAGAATCTTATTATTTAGAGTATTAAATAAAATCTCTTTATAAAATTTTTGTACGGATGAGTTGTAAATCGCGAGACGAATTTAGTGAGGTATATTAATTTATAATTAGCGGATGGTTACTGTAACATCACTGTTGCAAATATAGACTTAATTAGATACAGCTCATCTATATAAAATATTTTATAAACATATTTTATTTAATACTAAGAAATTTTTTAATAAGACGGGGTGTAAAATTTTTGGGAAGGGATGTAAAGACAGCCCGAGTCGTCGTTACCGGACAAGTGGGGCGACGCTAACAGGCACGGTGACGTTTGATCTGTGACGGGAAAACGCGCTGTGACTGCGAGTACGGGGGCAGAGAATATGGACGCAAGCAGCCAATCACCGGCGGTGCGAACACGGGCTGCTGCCTGCTCGGTAGAACAAAACAGCGTTCGGATACAGTACAGCCACGGCCCACGGGGGGACTGTAGCTCTGCAAGTGAGCCTCGCCCATTCGTCTGCCAAGAACTAGAATAGTGAACACGGGCAAGGGTTGTCACTGTAACCGCTGGGGGTTCGGGTCAGGTGCTCAAGCACAGCAAGCAGAGAGCAGGCAGCACTAAACAAAAATAGGCATGAGGCACCAGTCCCGCACGAGAGAAAGGCACCTGATGGGGGAATAGATTCAGCAACCACCGCTGAATGCGAGAATGGGTGGAGCTCCCTGCTTGTCTCGAAGCACCTCTCAGGGCATCTCCAATGACGCTAACGCTGATTAGCCGACTAGAACTGTTGGAGAAACCATCTATATTATCAGCTATTAATGAGGCGTGCATCCAAGCTATAGCTAGCCTGTTGACTCTTATTGGAGGTGTCCTCACGGCAACGGGTCAGCGAGGCCAGGAATGAGGAATGTACTGTGAGCCGGCAGAAAGTTTCCACGAGTGCAGTGGTCAAGAACCAAAAGCCAGGCATTTCGTCCATTGGATCCAAGTGGAGTTTTCTGTACGACTGTTGTGATTTTTTTTAGGGCCCTGGCTAGAGTTTTCTGCTCAGAGAAGGAATCCTTGCGAGTAGCACAATTGGGCCTTGGTGTAGTGGTGCCATGTTAAGAGTCTTTTCTCCAATCCATAGCACCGCACCTCTGCACCAGCCAAGTGGACTAACTATTCGTAGAATCTGTGTGTAACCAACTAATGTAACCTCTGCACCAACTAATGCAACCGTGTGTAACCTGTAACTTCGATTGGCACTACAACTCTAGTCTGAATATTGCACAAAAAATGGAATCTTGATGCTTCCGGACATGGATTTGTCATTTGTCGTTACAACCTTTGTTTTATGTTTACAAAGCAAAAACAACAGTAGCAAGTGGGACAATCAACGCGAAAGAGCTCGTAGTCTAGTGGTTATAAGCATCTTAGGTTCTGGGTTCGATTCCCCGTGGAAGCGAATTCCCCGTGGAAGCGAATTTTCTTTCGTGGGACAACGAACACAGGAGCTGAACAAGAGCCAAGACCTCGAGAACGTCAAGGCACATGAACCAGCTGAACAAGACCCAGGCCAGGCGTATGTACTAGTTTAGACGTTTAGTCACCGGCCAAAATAGTTTATTTTATTTCTGAACCGTCACTTTCCGGCCATGATTTTGATTCAACATTTAAAGAAGTGGAGTAATCTGATGCTTAACATCAATGCTAGAAAACCATCTGGAAGTAAATATAGATCTATGTTCAGATCAACCCACAGGAACCATGGAGCAATATTACAAAATAAAATATGCACGACAGAAAAATAAAAGGCAAAAGCTGAGGCAGGATTGGATTTAGGAAAGTAAAAGATATGCTAAACTTTCCTTAAAATAATACAGGATATTCTAAACAATTGCCAGGCTGAGACGCTTGTGCATAGGCTCAAGTCAAAAATGCAAGTCAAGGAAATTATATCATCCCGACTCCAAGGTATAAGAGATTGCTTTTTTATGTGTTCAAGACTTGCAGCCCATAGGACAATCTGTTCTTTATTTAGAAAACAAATTTCTTAAGAGTAGAATCTCTTTAGGCACTATTTGGAAAAAGGAAAAAAATAATCTCTTTAGCCAGATTAGGAGATTTGTCGAATAAGATCTCTCTAAAGAAAAGGGTGACTTGCAGTTTACTCATAAGAATTCTCGTAATGTGATTGAGAGCATAGTATCTCCTTGTGCAAAAGATTGGACTAGTTTCATTAAATTTAGCAGGTTTGTTTTGTACATAAACTTGCTCATTTTCCCAATTCAAATTTTGTTTCTTCCACTGGTGTCTCTTGCTGAAAGTGACCATAGGCAATAGCAAATGTCAAAGAAAAGATGATCATACAGCCCAACAGGGTAGCATGGAGAGGCAATGATCAATTGACCATCACATCCTTTAATCAACATCAAAAGTTAGAAGGGTCTTTTTCCTGAAGCACAAGGCCTTCCCAAGTAAAAACTTCCAGGCATTGAGTGGACTATAAGGTACTAATTTTAAATGAGTTAATTTCACACAAGTACAACTATTTATGCATAACTGTCAAAACCTACAACTTTCAGGATCAGTTACATAAAACTAAACAACTTGAAACATCCATGTCACATATGTCAGCCACACAAGTTTTGTGTGGCTTACAGGTGAGTCCATGTAGAATGTTGTAAGTTTGTGAAACTTAGGGCATAAGTAGTTGTAGTAACGTGAAACTGATCCTAAAAGTTGTACTAGTTCTTTGATAGTTATACACAAACAATTGTAGTTCTCTGAAATTAACTCATGTTAGATTGATGGACAAAATCACAGATTACAGAAAGCGTATTGGCTAGACTGCTCCTAGCTCCTTAAGGTCACTCTTTTGATCCTTATGTTTGAGGTGGTGATTCATTCCATTTTTCACCACCTATTTATCTCTGATGTCTGATCTAGTGACTTACTGAAATAATGATGTTCAAGTCCGTGTTACTGTTACAAGCATCAAATCATCAAGTATAGTTAACTTAGGATGGCAGTATGGTGGTGCCTCAAGGATAACAGATGGTGAGCAGAACAGCAGAACTGAGACATTTGATTATGTGACTTTGATCCAATTCTGTCTAGGAATATACTATAGTTATCTCAAATTTTACATATATAACAGATTCACAACCGGGCATTTATAAAAGGCTATTCAATTGCTGTCTCAGATGCAAAGCCAATGCCTTATTTTGCAAACTTAATTGTCAACTGAACTTACTGAAAGCACCTCTCTCTGCTTACATGCATCTTCCCTGTTCTCTCATTCAAGGAAAACACAAACTAGTCCAAGCATCATATCACTTCTCAATTCTCATGATGTGTGCAGCTAATATGTATCCTATAGTTACAACCATTGTAGGCCAATCTCATATGACGTTTCATTTGAATGCAGTACAAATACTACTTCATTTGAATAGATTTTCAACCTGAATTGATCAAATTTACTAAATAAACCACACGATCTCTACATCTTCTCAACTAGAAGCCAACAAAGTCCACAGATAAATGGGCGCAGAACAACCTCAATCAAACTAATTCTCTCACAATGCGAGTAATGCGTTCTTACTGCAATCTTGAGTCAAGTCTACATTACCATAAAATGCATGTCTAAGAGCAGAGAGACGCAAGAAAATACCACCTCAGCCAGTGATCATGGTGCCAGTACCCTCATCTGTGAGAATCTCAAGCAGCAGCGAGTGTGGGACGCGCCCATCGATGATACTCGCAGTGTGCACACCTTGTGCCAGAGCTCGCACGCAGCACTCCACCTTGGGTATCATCCCACCTGCCACCTTCCCGTCGGCCACCATCTGTCGCACCCCGGCAATGTCAATCTCCTTCACCAGGCTCCCAGGATCATTGCGGTCCGCCAGTATCCCAGACACATCCGTGAGCAGCAGCAGCTTCTCGGCGCCCACGGCAGCGGCGATCTCGCCGGCCGCCGTATCGGCATTGATATTGTAGGCCTGCCCAGTCTCGTCGGCGGCCACGGTGGCGATGACCGGGATATGTCCCGAGGCAATGATGGGGTGGAGGACGGTGGCGTCGACCGCCGCGACCTCGCCGACGAACCCGAGCGCCGCGGCGTTGGGGGACGGTCGCGCGGTGATGAGGCGCGCGTCCTTGCCGCAGAGGCCGACGGCGGTGCCGTCCGCGAGGTTGATGAGGGAGACGAGGTTCTTGTTGACCTTGCCGACGAGCACCATCTCGACGACCTCCATGGTGAGCGCGTCGGTGACGCGGAGGCCGTCGCGGAACTGCGGCTCGACGCCGACGCGGAGCAGCCAGGAGTTGATCTCGGGCCCCCCGCCGTGGACGAGCACGGGGCGGAGGCCGACGCAGGAGAGGAGGACGAGGTCGCGGATCACGGACGCCTGGAGCTCCGGCGACTTCATCGCGGCGCCGCCGTACTTGACCACCACCGTCTTGCCCTTGAAGCGCTGGATGAAGGGGAGCGCCTCCGAGAGCACATCCACTCGGCTCAGCGCGGAGACGCGGAGGCTGCCGCGACGGGCGGTGAGGGTGGGGAGGGACCTGGCATGGCTGGAGCTGGGAGCGGGGTTGGAGCGCGGCGCCGACGGGAGGAGCGGGTTGGAGAGGTGGGGTTTGGTGAGGAGCATGTTTGGGGCTCGACTCCGCGTTGGTGGTGTTCGACGAAATGCCTCTGACTAGGGTTTCTTGTAGCGGTTTTACGGCGTTCTGTGTGTGTACTTTGTAGTGTTGGTGTGTTGCCGAAACTCCCTTTTCCGGCCCGTTTTCATCGGCCATTTTCCGGTCCCTACTCACGGCCCATTTCTACGCTTCTCTCCTCTTCATCTCTCTTTTTCTTCCCCTCCCGCCGGCCATCTATTCGACATGGGCCAGTGAGTGTCTCGGCACAAAGGCCCAGACAGCCTAGGCAGCACTTCCCTCCAGTGTAATGGGCCATATTACAGGCCCAGGCGCCACTCCCTCCCTCCCTCCCTCCCCGTGCTGCTGGGCCCGGGCAACTGAGAGGGCTGCGCAGCATGATGATGAGGCCCAGCCGTAACACCAGATTTGTATTAATAATCACAATAAAAGATTTGTATGAATAATCCAAACTCCAAAGTAAAACATGATGCAGTGCGTAAATCATTTCTCTCTCGCGGATCCTCAAATTTTGGCTTCCATAGTTCCATCGGTTACCGGCTAGCCGCAACAATTAGTTTCTCAGGGTTGTGTATTTACTCCATTAACCCTCCTCGCTGTTCTGTTCATGGCATCCCGGTCTTGGATTTTAGGATCTTCTCCTCGTTGAGTCGTAGTGCCAAAGCAGATCGATCTCCTGGCCACTCTCGCGGCACAAAACAAAAGCAATGCTCGTCCGCTCCCTCCTCGTTGTCGTACGAACCCGATCCTCTCCGACCTGCGACGCACCCATTTCCTTTCGCAACATCTTCTGACTTTTGGGGTGGCCCTAGTCCCATCAGCAAAGGCAGACGTTGACAAGCAACGTCACGTTGCTTTCGGAAAAACAACTAAAGGCCGTCGCAGCCGTTCAGCTAGATGCACAGTGTCCTACAACCTTTTTTATCTGTGGTGAGTGGTGACAGGTTGGTGGGGAGCGCACGAGCATAGTATTAGCTGGACAGGCCTTTTCCTCGTCCCATTTCCGCATTCCCATCGCGCTCCTCGTTCTCACTGCTACCAGATCCATGTGATTCTGAACTACTAGCTGTTCCTTCGCGATCGGCATGGCATTCTCGCGTGCGCGCTGACGCCTGACACTCTCGGAAACGATCGAGGAGCGGGCGCGTCCCCTGACGGGTCGCGGTCGCGACAGTCGCCGCACTTTGGGCCGCATCATTCGCGGTTTGACGACGCTTCGAGGCCGTGACCCCGTTTTTCAAGATCCGAAAGGAAAGCCCGTCTCCGTTTCTGGAAATGACGAAATGCGGGCTGGAAGAGCTTACAAGTGTCCCCCGCTTTTTAGCCCACTGCTCGCGAAAAAGTGGATGGACGTGTTTGTTCTTCTAGAGCCGATCGATCCTATCATCTTAAGTAAGCGCGTTGCGTATTCAGAGACATGATGTCCGGCCGGTTCATGACGAGAGACGATGGATGCGAGTCGTGCTCGCCGCAGTGTCGTAGTGGCTCCGGTCCCCAGGCAAGCATTGGCTGGGATCAGCGCGCAGGTGTCAAGGGCCTTCGAGTCTTCAGCTCTCACGTGTCCGGAGTCCAGACTGCAATGGAGTACCCCAACAACTCACAATGATCGACGGAAACCTTTGATCGGAGAGGTTTGAATCTGAACCTGCTGTTCGAGTAAATCGAGTTGGGTGGAACGTGTAACACCGGCCTTCGCTGGGCATGCACTTCTGGCACCTGCAAAAGTTGAACCAACAAGATTGCCATCATGTGTTGTAGTTGTAGTGGAAGCCGTCACAGTTGTTTGTCCGGCAAGCTGCTAGTCCCTGGCGAGGCGACCTCCAACAGTGCGAGCAGGAAGGCTGCGACGGCGGCCACCGACGCGCGTCGCGACGGCCTAGGTGCTAAAAGCTTCTCACTCACTTCACCCCGTTGCCGGCCGGCGCCCGGCAGCCCGGCAGGGCTTTGACGGCTCCGCCCGGGCGCGGCAGCGCACACGCGCGCGGCCGCCTCGTGTCGCGGCGGGGTCTCTGGCACGGAGACGGGAGATCCCTGCTCGCTCGCACCTCTTCGCAGGGTTGGTTGGCCTGGTTCGTTGGCGCCGCGTGCCGTGCGTGCCTGCACGCGACGGGTTGCCCCGGCCGCCTTGCGGAAAGATCTCGCGGGAGCAGGCCTCGGGCTGTGCCGGAGTCGTCGTACGTGTCAGTCCTGACACGACAGGTGGCCGGGCCGGGGGCCCCGTGCAGCCCAGAGCTTTAGGTCCAAGTGAACAGGATTAGTGGTGTTGAGAATAATCCATAGCACATGGCGCGCGCCGTCACAGGTTTCCAGCCTGACGCGACGCATGCACGCGCACACTTAGCCTGTTCTTCCTTTTGTTGATCGATGCATGCATTTAGATTTATTTCTACACGATTTCCTCACAAGGCGCAAAGCCAGCGAACTTTCTGCATTGTGATTCGTCTCCCCGATCAGACAGGTTATGCGATGACCCGCCACTGTGCCGCCTCACCAGCCAGCAGCACTGCCCGGTGCCCAGCCACGGTTCACGCACCGGATCCTGGTACGCATGCAAAAAATGTGTGCTGCTGCTACTACTAGAAGGGAATGTGCAGCGGTACGCACGTACGTTGGTACGGAGCTCACTGTTGAGTCGCTTCTTCGCTGATGGGAATGTGGGGAGTTCGGTGGCTCATCGTTCAGGGACCAGACCACAGGACCACAGCAGCAGGCACACGCCGAGTAATGTCTGGATGGTCCTGGCCCTGGATCCGGGGATCCGGCCGGCCCGGGGCGACGTCCGGCCGTCGTTGCTTCTTTCCCGGCCGGGCCCTCTCCAAACAGCAGCGACAGGCTTGATACTGTGTTCACAGATCGATCGTCCATGGCTAACACCTGCCAATTTACCTGCAAGTATGAACGGGACGGGAGCGACTCCCGTGCTGGCTTCATAATTGCCTAATTGGGGTCCTACTGCCCATCCAACCTGCTGCAAAGCGAAGCCAAAACCTGGGAGGCAGCGAACAGTGCGGGCTGCCTCGTATTCCCTCCCATCATCCTAGTACTGTCCGGTGTCCCCTCCACCTTTTCATTTTTCGTCCCTGCCTGCCTGCATATGCAATACGCCATCTTTTCATGAAGTTTCATCGCCTCTTTACCGCAGTCCCCTTTTGCCCTTTTTACCTGCCGCCTGCCGGCCAGTGCCCGGCCTTTTGGTGGTGGCTCCGGCATCCGGCGAGGCGGCGATTCCCCTCGGCCATTGGCTGGCGGAGTCTAGTCACCGCACGGCTTTGCATCGCGTGGCACCACGTCCGGCTGTCGCCGGCCCATCATCCATTCATCCATGCCGTCTATCTCCTAACCCACTAGTACAAAAACATTTATGATATAGCCGGTTTCTTAGCTGTAAGATATTTGCAGCCTATCTCCCAATCCAATAGTAAACTAATTTAGCCCTTCACCACTAATATATGGTTCATCCAGTTTTCTTAAAAAAAATTTTAATTCTTATGTCGAAGCTGGCTATAAATTTACAGTCCACTTTTTCTCTCTTCTACTCTCTTCTTCATCTTACTATTTAGCTTGCTTGCAGTCTGCCATAATACCTAGCTTTAATTATTCGCGTGCGTCCATTTGGCGGCAATCAAACCCTTGCTCAGTTGCTCCGCGCGCGCGTTGGTAGGTAAGTGACGCGTTCCTGTCCGTCCGGCCGCCGTCGCCGGTCGCCCCCGGCGCCGGGTACAGAGCGTAACACGTGAACCGACGGCCGCCCCTGCCACGTTGTCCGTCTTGCCTCGGTGACGGCGTGCATGTTCACCGCCGGCCGTGTCAGTGCGCGCATCGTCGCTGGGCGATGGCATGGCGGTTGGCACGCACCTCTTGCGGCACAGTTTTTGTGATTGCGTCTACTCCAACGCTACCTGAAGTCTGAAACTCTGAATGAATAATTAACGGCAACTACCCGTGGCAGCTGGCGGCCTCGTATTGCATGCATGCACGCACGCACGCACGCGGGCGGGCGTGTCCGGCGTGAGGTGAGGTAAGCGAAGCCAGGTGCAGTTATTAGAGTTACGATATTAGCACCCATAAAGCTAAGTTATGATATATTTTTTACTAGATAGTGACTAAGTGCAGACTGCGAACGTGAGAAGCAATGGAGCACTTCCACACACGTTTATGCAGAATGCGCCGCCTCATGACACTAACTATATTTATAGTTATAGCAGAAGTATATACGTCATGATAATACCTAACTATATTTTAGTATAATATGAATAATCATATTTCATCTGTCAACTGATGGTAAAAAAATGAATTGAGTATTTTTACCGTTTTGGCATAATGCTTATTCCCTATCATTTTAGCTCATAAATATATAGAATTTGCTATGACATTTAAATCAACCAAGCTCGATTTAAATGACAAAAAGTCCTAATTACTAGTAAAATAAGATCTAAATGATCATCGATCAACTTAAATAACTAGTGATTAGATAAATTGGATTTTATTTGTATGAATCATTAGGGGGGCCGTGGCCCCTGCCAGCCCCACCCGGCTCCGCCAGTGGCTAGGTGGAGTGGAGACGTTGAGGCGCCGGACGGCGACGGGCGCGGGCGGATGTGCCTGAAGCCAGGTAGCGGCAGATATTCTACGCGCCGCCGCCGGAACACCTGTCCGGACGGATTGTTTTTCTGCATGGAGAGTTGGAAGAGACTACATGTATAGTAGTAGTAGTAGTTATTTAGCTGCCTGCGTTCTGGTTAAAAAGGAATCTGCCCTCCCTTAGATAATGTACTTTTATGGCGACCTGCAGATTGGAACCCTTGTCGTCTCACCGACTGTTTGCTGTATGCGTATATTTCTACACGGCACGCGCACTAAACAAAAGTCAGGGCGTGATGAGATAGTCAGATAGATCAGGATGCAGAGCCGTGTCAATAGCCGGCCGGCAATCAGAAGAGTTCATCGTTTTCTACTCGAGGATATAGGGCCCGGGACTCTTCATTTGCTACAAACAAAGGCTTGCAGACCTAATACCCCCAGTTATCTTATCTGTTCACGACCGAGCTTTGTGTGATGATCAGCTCCAAATGTTTCACCTAATCTGGCGTTCAGAAGCCGATCGAGTATTCTAATTAACTTCATGGCTTGATTTGTACATAGATCAGCAACGAATCTTGCAGTTAATTAACAAAGGCTTCAAGAAGGACCAAGCTGTGCAGTGCTGCTGGTACAGGCAGAATAGACTAGCCGCAGTGCAAAGGTTTATCAATCAACCAGCTCATTCAGAGATGACACGCTCGTAATGAGGCGGTTGACTTGGAGGCGATGCAGACTAATCAGCCAAACAAAACGATCGCATCAGAAAGCGGAGCCAGGCAGCGACGTCGTTCCTTTGCATGAGGCCGCTTTCACGTAGAATTTCCCGGCCCCGAAATATCGCCCGATCGACGGCTCCATCCGGCGTCTAGAGGCCAGTAGGCCTAGCCTAGCTCGCAGGGCGGCCATCACACCGCGGTCGCTTTCCCGGCGGCGATTCGGGTATTGAATTCGAGGTTTGGTTGGTCGCCGGTGACCATCAGGCTGATGACACTGCGCGCCCCGGCGAGAACCCCCTCCGCGGGGACAAAACATTTTTTCCAGGCGTGATGGCCAAGTGGCCAACTCGGCACCGTCGACCACGTAGAACCCGGACGTGCCGGCCACTTGGAAAGCGTCTGGCCGTTTCCGTTCTCCTTTCTTTTTTTTTTTCTTTTCTTCTCGCGATCGATGTGCAAACAATGTTGGAGCAAAGTTGGAAGCAGCTGTAGCTGGGGCAGTCACGCTATTTGTATTACAGATGGAGAGTGCTCTGAACGTTGCCGTGACAGCGCTTACTCTGGCCGTCCCATAAAAAATACAATCTTACGTTTGAAAAAAATATAAATAATGCATTTGTAGAAATTGGATCTCAACTATAAGTGGTCAGATTTATTTTGCATTGTAGCAAATAAATGAGAGCATAAAAGTCTTCTTACGCTACCACTAATCTATCTAAATATTTAGAATTGCATTCTGCATGAGACGGAGCTAGGTAAATTCTGACGCTTACTAATGCCGGTTGTTTATACCGCTTTCAGTTCGGGGAAATGGAAATGGACACAGCTTTGGCGTCACGTGCAGTGCCATCGTTGGCAGCGTTTAGAGGTACCATACCGGGACAGCAGGTCCAGTCACTGAGCGTGGAAATGGTCAAAGGAGAACGGACTCGCCGTCTAACGGTTTCGTTTAAGATGAAAAGGATCTTGGGGTCCGTTGAGTAAACAGGCACATGCTTGAGCGGTTGGACAAGACGAACACACGCGGGAATGGATACGAAGATGGAGTCGAGTCGAGCAGTGGCTTTCATTCTTCTTCATCTCCTCTCTCATCATTTTTCAGGTAGTGGTGGCTTGCTAATGCATTACTATACTCTGGCAGTTGCACTATCTCTGCTCCGATGGTGTATTCGTGCGTACGGCGTATGCTGCTTTGAATACTCTCGGAGCCGCCCAATCAATGGGACCAACAACCGCCCGGCCTGCCCAGAGTCCAGACTCCAGACACGTAGCAGACTCCGTTGAAAGTTCAAACCCTCCCCCAGCGAGGCAGCACGCAGCATCCATGGGCGCGTAGCAACCGAGGGCGCCGCTGCCATGCGGCCAGGCCCCAGCTCGATGCGCGCAGACGAGGCGGCAGCCTTTCTGCCTGCGAGGACACGCGCCCGGCCGGCGGCCCGGCGCCGTGAATCCAGCCCTCAGCACAGTAGCCGGGGTCCGTACACGCACAGCGGCAGCCGGCAGACCAACGAGCCGTCCATCCATGATCCATCCCCTTCCATGATCCATCCGTAATCTGCCTGTCCATGCGGATGCGGCGGCCTGCCTTCAATTGGCCGCGGCGGCACCCACGGTTCAGGCCTCGAGGCATTCACGCCGGGGGGCGCAGCGCAGGCGGCGCGTGTCTGCTCAACTGCTCGAGCCTCGCCAGCTAGACGCCGTGTCATGATGGAAGGGTGAGCAAAGCTGTTATCAACATGAAATCTAAATGGATCCCGAAGTCCAACTCTAAGTTTGCCGGCCCAGAGCGGCAGCCCAAATAGAGATGGCTCAAGAAGCACCGATGAGATGAGTACATGAAGAACTCCGTGAGTTTGGAGAGGAGGTAAGAAGAAAGTAGAAGTAATTAGCCGTCTGCGTCCGGAGGAAGGCGGCGATCTGCGGACGCCGATGTACCGAGCGACTTGTGAGCTGGATCTTGTACTCGTTTACTACGATTTCCTTTGTGAGTAGTGAGAACAAAGGCCACCAAATATCCTAGTTCGTCACAATTGGTATTCAGAGCGGTCGATCCTCGGATCTTGGGTGAAATCACGGTGGACAACGTGCGATTCCGGCGTCTCCCTCTTGCGACGCTGGCGGCACCTCCGGAGTGTCTTCTTCGGCCACGGTACCAGACGAGAGAACAGAAAAAGACGACGGCTATGGAGAAGGACGTCGTGGAGATGATGGTGATGCTGAAGGAGATGAAGGCGGATCGCGGGGTTGATCGAAAGGCGATGGAGTCGATGCAGCAGTCCTTGGACGCCAATACTGCGGCGGTGAAGGATCTCGCTGTTTGGAAGCCTCAGATCAACTACAAGGTCGACGATCTCCGCAACAGCCTGCTGAACCTCCAGAGCAAGGTCGATCTGCTGACGTTCAAGACCGAGGAACAGCTCAATCCCGCCTACAAGATGTTCGACACTGAACATATCGACCTGACGAAGCCGGCAACTGCCCATCTGGCTGCGACCTCCGCGAAGGCGGCTTTAGGGCCTGAAGGCCACCGTTACGCAAATGATCACCGGGGACTTGGCAAGGTGTTGTCACCACCTTTGTGCCTTCCCCGGTCATAGGTGCGAAAAATGCTAATGCTCTAACCTATGTTCCTTTTTCTCTAGGTAGATCGGGTAATGCTGGTTCTACGAATGGTGTTCAAAATTGGAGTGCTATTCGACCTTAGCTAGATTTTCCTTCCTTTGATGGCTCTAATCCTAAAATTTGGAAGAGAAAGTGTGAACACTTCTTTGAGATTTATTCTGTACCTACTAGTATGTGGACTAGGTTGGCTACTATGCATTTCACCGGCTTTGCTGACTTTTGGTTACAAGCCTTGCAATCTGATGTTCATGCTATCCCCTGGAGTGACTTCTGTAAAGCTGTTTGTGACAGATTTGAAAGAGAGCAACATAACCAGTTGATTAGGCAGTTCCTTCATATCAAGCAGTCCCACAGTGTCTTAGAGTATGTAGAGCAATTTGATGGTCTTGTGCATCAACTGCTAGCCCATGATTCCACTATTCAGGCCCCTATGATAGTCAATAGGTTCATTGATGGTTTAAAAATTGAAATTAGAGCTCCTGTTTTAATGCAGAGGCCTGTGGATTTGGATACTGCTTGCTCCCTTGCCATTTTGTAGGAAGAAGTGCTTGGGGATCTTTCCAAGAGGGATTTCAAGAAGCCTGAATTCACTTCTCCTACCAGGGCTCCTGGAAAGTTTGGTACTGTTGCTCCTTTAATTGGGAACAAGTCTTCTTCTGGGAATTATTCTGAAGAGAAGAGGTTTCAAGATTCATCCAAAACTCCATATCAGTCACCATCTTCTGACAGCAAACTTGCTGCACTAATGGCCTACAAAAAAGCTAAAGGTCTTTGTTTCAAATGTGGAGTGAAATGGCATCCTAGCCACAAATGTGCAACTAGTGTTCCTCTTCATATAGTGGAAGAGCTTTGGCAATTACTTCAAGATCCAGATGACTCAACCACTCCATTACAACATAGTTGTTCTGAATCTGAAGAAGACTTGTGTGCTATTTCTCTTGCTGCTGTCAATGGAACTGAAAATGCCAGAACCATAAGGTTCAAAGGAAAGTTGCATGGGTCAGAAGTGATTATCTTGGTTGACTCTGGGAGCTCAGGGAATTTTATCAGTGAAGCTCCGGCTGTGGACTAGCCAAATTGGGTGGAGTTAAACTGTAACAGCCTGAAAGTTCACATTCATAAATCACACGAATTCAAAACTATTCTCAAAACCTATTTGCAAAACTTATCTCTTGAGCTCAAATTCTCTTGTCATCTAAACTCCATCTTATGCCTAGTCACCAATCATCTTCTTCCTAATCTCCCTTGCTCTCTCTCCTTTCTGTCTATTCTCGCTCTGACCTCAAGCAAGCTACACTCGAGAGCCAACAAACCAGGCAACACTCACATGCACACCAGCATCAGACTCAAGCACGATTCAGCATGCAAGCATGTTCATACAAATCATATCACTGCTGGTGCCCCTAGCTAGCTGCAACGCGCAAGCTTAGCAGCATGCATGCGGCCACCATGTCCAGCAGCACTGTTGCGCCGCGTGCAAGCTCGCCAAACCATGGCCCCCTGCCGTCCTCCTTCTCGCGCACACCACGACAGCAGCACGCGCAACACCAGGGCCCGCGACACGACGGCTCGCTGCCGCCGGCACGACGCTGTGCCGGCACGACGCTGTGCCGCCCACCGCCGTGTTCCAACCTCCCGCACGCCGCTGCAACCGTCCTCGCCGGCTTTGTCGCCTCGGAGCTCGCGCTTTCAACATTGCCGGCGCCGCGACGACCGCAGTGGCCGCACGACCACAGCTCCGCCATTAAAGGTGAGCAGTGGAGCGTTGGCACAGCGCCAGCCTCTGCTGCCTATAAAAGCCACCCGAGCTGCTCTCCATCGCCACGCCGAGCTCGCCGAGCCACTAGCTCTGTCGCCCTTCTTCCTCCTCGCTTCAACTTCCACCTTCTTTGTTCTTCGCCAAGAACAGAACACACATCAATCTCCCCTGTCAAGCCATCCCGGTCAAATTCCTTTCGCGGTGAGCACCTCCACACCCTCCTCTACCTGCCCCATCCCCCGGCCATCCCTTTCCCTGCCGGAGCAGAGCTCCCCACGAGCTCCCACGGCTGCAACCATGGCCGTCCGGGGCGGACCATCTTCCACCCCCTTTCCTATGCCCGGAGTCGCTGAAATGAAACCCCGTCACCCTCCTCTCTCTCCCAATGCCCCCGGATTTGGAAACGGTGGCCGGGAGCGCCGTTCCGGCGGAGCTTAGAGAGCTCGTGCCCCAGCCATTGCGGCGCAGAGAGAAAGGGACGACGTCCCTGTGTCCTTCCCATGCCCTCTTTTCCCCCTTCAGTTTTACTTTTATCAGCCCAGTCCACAAATAAGCAGACCCACCAGCCCATGTACCGTCCAAGCAGCTTAATTATCAGCCCACTTTGTCATCAAATATCTTAACCATTGTTGACGCCAGATTTTGACACGTGTTGAATCGGCGTCAGGAGAAGAAGAGATTGGCCGATGCGGCAGATCTAAAGGATCCAGTGGAGAATCGGACGATTGAGGCTACAGTTGGGAATCGGCCGATTGGCGATGTAACTTGCGCCAACAGAAAGGAAGGGTGAAACTATTGGAACCACAACAGAGGATCCTGGTCAAAAGTGGCCTGATGTTGGTCAACGGAACGATGCCGGCTCGGTCGGGAAGCAATGGAAAGAATCCTGTTTGGATTAGGAGATGGCGGCAGAAGATTCTGCGGGAGTCTGTTTCCTTTATAAAAATATTATAGATATAGTAGTTTTCTGTTTAAAATAAGATTGTAACAAGTCGTAATCGATTAGGAGTCCTGGTCCTAGGGTATAAATAGGAGTCGTCAGGGCTTTGTAAAAAGACAATCAATCAATCAACAATACAATCTACTTTTTCATCGCACTTTACTTTCAAGTCGGCGACTTCGCCAATACTTTTTCTTCTTTTACGAGTTCGTACGGATTGGTAGGGCTGGATCGACTCGATCTCCGGCCAATTGGTAGGTTCCGCTTATCGAATAACATCTGAGCTTTAACTTCGGGCGCATCGCTGTGGTTTCGTTCGGATTTATTCACCAATTATCGATATTTACTAGAATTATAGGTTTTACCTGTTGTTCTAGTATTATCACCAGTTATCCAGCTTGAGATTGAAACTATCGGCTTCGTCATCGCTTTTCCTCGTTCATTGTCATATGGCCGATTAGATCTATCTCAAGTGTTGCATCTGTAATAATTGTTTAAGTTGCTCCAACAGTTTTCTTTTGCAATTATTACGTGATTATCGGCTGATCCACAGCCGGTCATCTTCATAGCAAATCGGCCGATTCGCCGATACGCTCTTCGGGACAGATCGGAACCCCAGCCGATTGGAACGCCCGGAATTTGATACTTTTATTTCCTTGTCAATCAACAGGTCAGATTGACTGGCACGCCGCACGAACCGCACCAGGGCAATAACCCAAACAGGAGCTAAGCAGATTCTCCCGGGTCGTGTGTCCGACGCTGAAGGTCATCGGCTGATTCCTGGCCGATTTTTAGCGCCAACACACTTTTGGCACGCCCAGTGGGACCACCTCAAGACCCAATATGTCGAAGAACACCGAAGTTTCTGAGAACAACATCATTGAGGTCACAGAAGCAGATCTCAAGGACGACCAGAAAGAGGAACTGGCTAAACATCTGGAGGATTACAAAAGGATGTATCTACAGTCTTTCAGTCGTACCAGAAGCGGGGAGGCAATCAAGAAAGCTCCTCTTCCAGTTCCCCGCCACATCACCATCGCCGAAGATTCGGGCAAGATGTCCGATATGATCCAACAGTTTGTCTACCAGGCTTTCATCGACCAATCCTCGATGATGACCAACACGGTGTATAACGCCGTCATCAGTTCTCTGGTCAGCGGAGCAGCTCAAGGATATCAGGGGCCGGCATACGCCCCACCTATTGCACCTCCAGCCAGAAGCTTACCAGGCACGTCCCACTTGGCTCCTCAGCCGATGTCGACGCAACGCGAAGGATACAACACATCTTTGCCTCCAGCGTCTCCAAGGTATAACGGTGCACCATGTTCCCCATCGCAAGCACCGCTTCGACCTGTCTAGATTGCTTCTGTGCAACCGCTGCCCACAAACTCAGTGCCTTGGGGGGCATCGGCAACGGCAGTTTTTCCCGATCAATCAACTGGACATGGGAACTATCCGATCCAGGCGCCATTCTATTCAGCCGCCCGGCCGATGGTCCCTCAGTATCAACCAGCCCCGTCAGAAATCGGCAGGGGGGCAGGCGCTGTAGAAGCACTCAGAAGCACGGCGCCGATGACGATGTACGATGGGGCGGCGGATTCACTTTGCCATCAACTGTCAACTGCTCAGACGGTCGTGATGCAACAGAATCCGTCGCACGCTTCAATTCATCACCCGGCCGTGCCGCCGCCAGTCCTCCAACATATACCGGCACCCGGAGCAGCTGTTCAGCAGCAAGTGGATTGGACGGCAAGAATAGCGGAGGTAATTCAGGATCAATTCGGGTTGAAGCCGAAAGTGCAAACTTATACATACAAGACGCCATACCCATCGGCCTACGACCTGCTGCCGTTTCCCCACCGGTACAAGGTTCCTGACTTCACCAAATTTTCGGAGCTGGACAACACCTCTACCGTGGAGCACATTAACAGATTCATCATCCAGTGCGGGGAAGCCGCCACGCAAGATGCTCTGAGGGTGCGTCTGTTTTCATCATCTCTGTCTGCATCTGTTTTCCAGTGGTTCACCACTTTGCCACCTAATTCCATTGTTACTTGGGCCGATCTAGAAAAGCAATTCCATAAGTACTTCTACGCAGGAGTACATGAGATGAAGCTCCCAGATTTGACCAGCCTCAGGCAGAGGAGCGACGAACCAGTAACTGGGTACATACAGAGGTTTAGAGAAACTAGAAATAAATGCTATACTCTGGCTCTGACCGATGCCCAGTTGGCCGACATCGCTTTCCAAGGCCTCTTGCCACATATCAAGGAAAGGTATGCCTCACAAGAATTTGAAAGCTTAAGCCAGATCGTTCACCGATTGGCCGGTCAGGAAATGCGTCCGTTTGAGCAGCGGAGGAATTTCCAGAAGAAGGTGGCATACTTAGAAGGATCTGAATCCGAGGGAGAGGAAGAAATGGGCCTAGCAGACTGGGTGAAAGGCAAGAAGCCAATATCGTGCCCTTTCGGAAAGAAAGAACCAGAGGCATTCGGCTTTGACACATCAAAGGCCGATAAGATTTTTGACTTATTACTCCAGGAAGGGCAAATCAAGCTATCACCATACCATACCATTCCTTCGGCCGATCAGCTCAAAAAGATGAAGTACTGCAAATGGCACAACGCTACATCTCATGATACAAATGAATGTAAGATCTTCCGTCAGCAAATACAGTCGGCCATCGAGCAGGGAAGACTCAAGTTCGAAACCCCGGCAAAGCCGGCAAAGCCGATGAAGATTGACCAGCATCCTTTCCCGGCCAACATGGTTGACACGGGAAGAAACTCACTTCAAACTAAGGTGCTGACGTCGAAATTGGCTAGAAGGAGCGGTGCCGTAGATCCCAGGAAGTAGGTCATGGTAGATGAAGTCAAAGGGAAAAGGCGGGCTGAAGACAAGGGCGAAGGATCAGAACGATGGCGCAGACCCGTCACTTCCTAATTCTTGCTCAACAAATATCGGCGGCAGCAGGAACAGTCAAGATACCATGATGAGATGATACGCCGACACGAGGATCACTGGCAAAGTCCGTTCTTCATCCATTGCTGGGAAAACGACCTCCGATTGCCATCAGCCGATAACTGTCCTGAGTGCAACGGATCAAGCCGCAACGATCGCCCGTTCAAAAGATCACGCTCCAGAGACAGAGAATCAGAGCCGATCAGCAGAAATTGGCGCAAACAAGAAGGACGACGCCTTTCAGTGCATGATCGGCTGGGGGGCAAAGTTGACCGGTATCACCGGTCGAAAGGCAGGATCAACCAGCAGGAGCGACTGGGGGGCAGAACCAGCGTACACGATCGGCTGGAAGAGATGGCTGATGACAGGGTGTCGGATGAAAACCCCTTAGGAAGGGAACTAGATTAGGAGCACGCCAAATCGTCGGCCAAACCAGTAAACCCCAGATGGTGCCCTGAAGGATTGTCTAAATCTTAGAAGTGGAGAATCCAACGCCTGCGCCAATGAGAGCAACAAGATGAAGAGCAGAGGCTGGTGCTGGAAAAGAGAAACGTCAAGTCTCGGGTCTAGCACCCTAAGAAAAACAACAACAAGGAAGTTAGCAATCAAGAATCGGTAGCTGATGTTAATATGGTGTTCATATTGCCGATAGAGTTCATGGCGCCTGCCGATCGAGACAGGGCGACAAGGATGGAAGAGCAGATGGCGCAATTGGTATTGGAGCCGATGACAGCCACTTTTGAGAAACCAGAAGATGAAAAACGACAACATCTCAAGGCACTATTTCTCAAAGGGCACGTTAACGGCCGACCCGTTACCAGACTACTAGTGGATGGAGGCACCGCAGTCAACATTATGCCATATGCCATGTTCCGAAAGTTGGGCAAAAGTGATGAAGACCTGACCAAGACGGATATGATGCTCAAGAACTTTGAAGGCAACGTGTCTCCCGCCCGTGGAGCGCTCTGCGTTGACGTCACCATCGGCAGTAAGACCCTCCCCACTACCTTCTTTATTATTAATAGTAAGGGGTCCTACAACATGTTGCTCGGTCGCGACTGGATACACGCGAATTGCTGTGTCCCATCTACAATGCACCAATGCCTGGTGCAGTGGGTCGGCGACAGTACAGAGATAGTCACCGCCGATTCCACCTACAGTGTTGCGGCGGCCGACACACATCAATGGAGCTGTGAACACGTCAAGTGTATATCCGGCAGGACTTGGGACACTGATTTCCTGAATGTGTCCGATTTTGGTCTACAGCTGATCCAAGCAGTCGGCTCGGAAGATTCAGAATAGATGGATCAGCTCGTCCGAGAAGACGGAAAGCTTGGGCATGGATTTACGTCGGCCGATTCATTAGAGATGGTGGATTTGGGAGCTTGGACCCCGGATACAAGTGTAAATTGATAAGTTTACTAAAAGAATTCAAGGATTGCTTTTCTTGGGAATATCATGAGATGTCTGGTCTAGACCGGTCCATTGTTGAACACCGGTTAGCTATAAAATCAGGGTATCGGCCATATCAGCAGCCTGCGCGATGGTGCAACCCCAAAATTCTACCTGATATGAAGGCCGAGATCACAAGGTTGATTGAAGCAGGATTTATTCGGTAGTGCCGTTACGCTGAATGGATTTCTAATATTGTGCCCGTGTATAAGAAGAACGGAAAATTGTGCGTATGCATCGACTTCAGGAACCTAAATCAGGCTACACCAATGGACGGATATCCAATGCCGATGGCCGATGTCTTGATAGATGCTGCCGCAGGACACAAAGTCATCAGTTTCATGGATGGTAATGCTAGGTACAATCAAATATTAATGGTCGAAGAAGATATCTCGAAAACGGCTTTCAGGTGTCCGGGTCACCTTGGTCTATTCGAGTGGGTTGTAATGACCTTTGGGTTAAAGAACGCCGGTGCTACATATCAGCGGGCCACGAACTATATCTTTCACAAGCTCATTGGTGCATCGGTGGAAATTTACATCGACGATGTTGTGGTCAAGTCAAAAGGTCATCAGGAACATCTGACCGATTTACATTAAGTACTGGAGTGCACAAGGAAGCATGGGTTGAAAATGAACCCGAACAAGTGTGCATTCGGTGTATCGGCCGGGCAACTCTTAGGATTCATGGTCCTTGAGCGCGGGATAGAGGTTAACTGGAAGACCATAGACGCCATCAACAAAGTTGTAGCCCCACAGAATAAAACCGAGTTGCAATCCCTCATCGGCAAGGTCAATTTTATCAGAAGATTCATATCCAACCTGTCTGGGCGTATTCGAGCTTTCACTCCTTTGTTGAAATTGAAGCCCGATCAGGAATTCGTATGGGGAGAAGAACAACGCAGAGTGTTAGAAGATATCAAGCAACATCTGGTTTCACCTCCGGTTTTAGTCCCGCCACAGCCCGGTAAGCCGTTCAAATTATACTTATCGGCTGATGAACAAGCTATTGGATCGGCGTTGGTACAGGAGTTCGAAGGGAAAGAATGGGTGGTATATTATGTCAGTAGAAGACTCCTGGACGCCGATGCAAGATATTCCCCGGTAGAACGATTGTGCCTGTGTTTATACTTCTCGTGTACCAAGCTCAGGCACTATTTGTTATCGGCAGAGTGCATAGTTGTATGCAAAGATGATGTGGTGAAATATATGCTATCACTGCCGATTTTGAAAGGAAGGATTGGAAAATGGATACTGGCTCTGTTAGAATTCGACTTAAGGTACGAATCGGCTAAGGGTGTCAAGGGTCAGGTCATGGTCGATTTCGTGGCTCAATTTTGTGGACCGAAAATTGCTGTCGTCGAACCGGTGCCATGGACTTTGTATTTCGATGGTTCTTCGTGTGGAGCCGGATCGGGAATCGGCATCGTTCTTGTATCACCTCAGGGGGCAAGCTATGATTTCTCTCTGCCGATAGAAGCACCCGCAACCAATAACCAAGCGGAATACCGAGCCGTCCTAAAAGGTATTCAATTATTAAGGGAAGTCAAAGCTGATGCAGTCGAGATTTTTGGAGATTCCATGCTCATCGTAGATCAGTTAACGGGGAAATCTGAATGCAAAGATGATATCTTGAGGATTTATTATGAAGATTGCAACCAACTGTTAAAGGAATTCAAGTCTGCAATAATTGAGCACATCCCCAGAAATTACAATGAGGAGGCCAACAGGCTGGCCCAACACGCGTCCGGATATCGGCTGATTCAAGGAGCTATGATTTTGGAGCTCGCGGCCGATGATTGGCGGAAGAAGTTTGCCGATTACTTGAGGGACCCGTCCCAGAAGGTGGATCGGCGAGTGCGTTTCCAGGCCACAAAATATGTGTTACTTGAAGATGATTTGTTTTATCGGATGATTGATGGGGTCCTTCTCAAATGCCTGGGAACAGAAGAAGCAAAGGTCCTGATGGGAGAAATCCACGAAGGTGTATGTGGAGCCCATCAATCGGCTCACAAGATGAAATGGATGATGAGAAACAATGGGTATTACTGGCCAACGATTCTTGAAGACTGTTTCAAATATTATAAAGGTTGCCAAGACTGTAAGAAGTTAGGCAATGTGCAGCGCGCGCTAGCTTCGGCTATGAATCTAGTAATCAAGCCGTGGCCGTTCAGAGGTTGGGGAATAGATCTCATCGGGCAGATTCACCCTCCATCGAGCAAGGGGCATAAGTTTATATTGGTAGCCACTGATTATTTTACTAAGTGGGTGGAGGCAGTTCCGTTAAGGACCGTGACATCAGCTGATACGATCGAGTTCGTCAAGAACCACATTGTTTATCGATTCGGTATTCCTCAGACTATCACAACTGATCACGGAACGATGTTCACCTCTGGAGAATTTGGAGAATTCGCCGCCGATATAGGGATTAAATTGTTGAATTCTTCTCCGTACTATGCTCAAGCCAATGGCCAGGCCGAATCGTCCAATAAGAGAATAATCAAGTTGATCAAGAGGAAGATAGAGGAACAACCCAAAAAGTGGCACATGTCTTTGGCTGAATCTCTATGGGCTTATAGGATGGCTTGCCACAGGGCCACTAAGATATCTCCTTATCAGTTGGTATATGGTCACGAGGCAGTTTTGCCTTGGGAATTAAGGACGGGGTCAAGACGCATATCGCTTCAAGATCAGTTGACAGCCGATGACTATTCCTTCCTCATGAAGGATGAGCTCGATGACTCGGCGGGTCAGCGGTTGAGGGACTTGATTAGCATTGAAGAAAATAAGAAAAGGGTGGCCAGGTGGTATGACAAGAAGGTCAAGGTTAAACAATTCTCCCAAGGAGATTCGGTATGGAAGTTGGTGTTGCCGATAGGGTCTAAGGATCCCAAATTCGGTAAATGGTCGCCCACTTGGGAAGGGCCGTATAGAATCGGCCGATGTGCTCCGCGAAATGCATATATTCTAGAAACTATCGAAGGGGAAGAATTCCCAAGAGCCTTAAATGGAAGATATCTGAAGAGGTACTGTCCAAGCATTTGGGTAGATGCATAACTTGCAGTAAGATACATCAAGACAACATGGTCGACTCCTATCGGCTTTTGTCTACATAGCCGATGTAAAAATGACATCGCCTTAAGGAGGAAACATTTTGGTTTGGTCTGACCAATTCATTATTCGGTGAAAACAACAGGGTACATGGCTGACATGGTACAAGTCGCCCTTAGAATAAAAAGTACCAATATATTTATTGATCACGCTTTCTCTTGAACTCTCTCTTGATCCGGCCCAGTTTTATCAGGAGGCGGGTGGTCTTCTCCTTCAGATTCTCCATGGTGGCTTCAGCCTCGACTTGATAAGGGAGTGGATGGTTCCTGTCGAGTGGTGGTTGAGGTGTTCCTGCCGCGGCATCTTCAAGGGCAACTGAGCGAGGGAGTGGAGGACTCCTTTCAGTTGGCAGTCGCTTGGAGCAGTGAGCGTTTATACGGTCCCAGATTTTCTGGACATCAGCAGGAACATGACCTTTAAGTTCATCAGAGTGAGCTCTATCAGACTGGGACTGAGGCGTTTTGGCTAAAGAGGGATAAAAAACTACTCAGTATCAGAGTTCATACCTGGTTGACAGAGGAGGAGGAAGATGAGGAAGACATCTTGATGTCCAGCCTTGGAGATTAGATCGAGTTATTGGAGGAGAAGGAAAGGGGTAATACAGACGCCTTTGGAAACGGTGTGGGATCTCGTACTTATAAGAAGAAGGAGGTGAGGAGATAGTAGAATGAGTCCCATCAGAGTAAAAGCGTTCATAAATGCAAAGCTGCCAAAGGAAGCGATCCAAGTTTGAATCAGCGCATCAACATTAAGGGAGAGTTAAATGTTTACAAGATTTTTTACAACCCAAGGAGGGCATCTATGGTCGCGATAGCTCGTTGCCTAATCTGATCGGCTGAGTCTAATACTCTTTGGTCGTCGTCGGCCGATCCGGGAATTTCTGGCATATGGCGATGAAGTCTTATCGCTTCACGGGCCAGGTTCTGTCTTTCTTGTTTCAGCCCAGCGATGACAGATGGAAGCTCTTGAAGTTTCTTTTCTTCAGCAGCTGTGTATTTGGTTACCTGCTCCATCTCTTTGGCTAGCTCTGCCCTTCTCCGTTTGAGGCGATCTATTGTGCCGACGATATCTGGGCGGGAGCTCTCGAGAAAGTTGATCCGTTGATGCACTTCTTGGGCTCGGTGTTTGTAAGAATCGGCTTCCTCCCGGGTCTTTGCTAGCTGGGCACGATCGGCCACATGACGCAGGGCCCTGAATACTGGAATTCGGCCTCTGATGTCATTGAGAAGCCGCCGAATCGGTGAGGCATCTCCCACTAATCGGCCGATATCATCTTGGAGGAGGGTCCGCATACTCTCGGGCTTGGCGCGGACATCATCAGGAATTGAGCTCGGCGGAACTTGGCGTGAAGCAACTTCTTCATCGTCAGATAAAGGAACCGCGAAGGAGAAAAGACTGTTATTAGGAGTGTCTTGTTCCTACGAAAAAAAATAAAGACAAGGATTAGTAGGCAGTTGGGAATCGGCCGATTCCGGTGATAAGCTTCTTATCTCCTTGAAGCGGATTTCTCTTGCTTGCGCCGACGGGAGTGCCACCCTCGTCTAAGGAACCGGTGCAATCGGCTCATCAGAAGAGGAGGATTCGACAACTATCAATGCCCTGCTTGGGCCAGCTTCCTGAAAAGGTATGGGAAATAGATTCCATGAGTATACTGCGAATAATTGAATATGATGATATGAGATACTTGCCATACCTCTGTGAGTCTTCCGGCCGATGTTTGTTGAGGGGGTATAGTCGACGCACCCAGATCGGTCTGCATCAGAATCGGTTAGTTTTCTGAATATCAAGAAATTGAGTTAAGAGATTATCTACCTCGGTGAGGAGGGTCGCTGGTGTTTCGGTTTCCGCTCGGGATGTGTCCGATTGCTGCGGGGATTGCGCTGGAGCGGTCTGTGCAGCCTGGCAGAAAGGAGAAGTTAACATTGATAGAGTACTTAAAGATATGTGAAGTATGCGAGGTTACCTGAACAGCTTCCACCAGAAGTGATGCAGCGGCCGCTCCGACTTCTGCGGCAGTTCAGGGATCGACCATCTCGGTAGTCGGCAAGGCTGGAGGAGTTGGGGTTTCAGCCGATACTACCGCCGATTGGTCAGTAGGTCCTATGCGGGCACGCACTCGACGGCTTGTCTTCTTTAAGGTTGGCCTTTTCGGTGTTTGTTTCCATCGGCCGCTAGCGATGTTTTTGATGGTCGGAGCATGATAGCCGATAAGTGGAAAGGATGTATATGGACGATCGCTCTCTATCGGCCTACCACTTCGGCTCCGCATCGGAGGAACTTGGCTTTCAGACTGAAAAGATAAACACAAGTTAGCGATAATATTGTAGCATGGAAAGAGATGATACTGAATTCGACTGGGAGAAAGGTCATACCGCTGCGCTTGAATTAATGTTTTCTGGGTCCAATCTGTTGCAATATGTTGATGGAGACAAATAGAAGAGGTATTGCTTCCATTCTGCCCACCACAGTTTGAATTGTTGGACGGCAAAGGGGCCACCATCCAGTTATTCAGGTCGATGGTACTGGAGTCTGGCACTAAGTTGCACAACCGATTGTAGTCGAGACTCTTGGTCAGATCGTCTTGAAATTTTGCTTGGCCAGCAAAGTAGACCTGAATCGACAATTGACCAAAGCCCAGTTGCCTTGCTGCGGCCGGCGGATTATAAAATTCATAGGTAGGGGAATCCTTTCCAGAAAAGAAATTGGTCGGTAAAATCCCTGGCTTGATCAGGATATCCATAAGATCACCGTCAAAAGTATGGGATGATGAATCGTAGCAGACGGGAAGGTCGAAAATTGGCCCTACTGTCTGATATGGATACCAACTGATAGTCTCTTCACTAAAGCCGTTGTAGAAACATCTGAAGTATTCGGCTGTTCGGTTGGCAGTGAATTGACAGCCATGGAAGGCCGATGCTGCTTCTCCAAAAGACGTACAGCGTCGTCGAATGGTGGGGTTTTCCTCTGACTCAATATTGGGAAAGGTCTTGGTCTCTATTTGCTGCTGGGAGACCTTGCTCATGTATAAGTTGAGCCAGAGGATGATAAACCACCAAGGACCACCGGGATTGCCAATCGGCTCCCCTTTTGACAATCTGACGCCGATTTGGTGCATCAGATGATAGGCCAATCCTAATAGATGCTACCCAAGGGGATGGCCGATCCTAGTGACAGAGCTTCTGCCAGGGCTTGTGTATTGGATGAAGGACCAACTGCTCTGCCACAGAAGAAGTGTTTCTCCAGCTACATCATCAAGAATGCCGTATGTTCTCTCTCTGAAATCGTCCCGGTCCTCATATTCTTGCCGATATACCCCTTCCACCCGCCGATTCCTTTTGTTTCTAGCCGATGGGATGGTTTGATCAGATAATCAAAGGGGGTATCAGGAGAGGAGATGTCAAGGCCGGTCAACATCAGAACATCGGCCAATGTGGGAGTCATAGGTCCGTGCCCAAAGAGGAACGCGTTGAGCGCGTCGGACCAGAAATAAGAAGCCACTATTACTAAGGGCTCGTTTTTCTCTATTTGGGACAGAGAGAGATTGGTGCACTTGCCGATTTTCAGCTCATCCCACTGAACTCTCTTAGACTTGGATAATCTATGGTACCATTCTTTCCAGCCAGGGGTTTCGTTCGGCCAAGACCTAAAGGCACCTGCCCACTGACCCAAATCCATGGATGATTGCTTGAAAGGGATTCTGTGGGTTTCTAGGTTGATCAAGTCGGTTGGATCTGGATTCCCCATGGGACCTAAGCAGATCAGGCCGGAGGTTTCGGAAAGAGGAATAGTATTCTGATGCCTAAATGCCTAAAAAGAGGGAAAAGGAGAAAAATTGAGAATGGGTCTAGAAAATACTTGAGAGTAAAAGAATAAAAGAGGAAAGTTTCGGATGATTACCTCCGGGATGAAGCTCATCGTCGCCGATGGAGCCGCCAGTGGAGCCGCCGATAGGGCCGCCGCCGCTGAGGGAGTAGCTGGCGGAACCTCCGTGATTGGTGAAGTCGCCGATGGCGCCGCCATTGGAAGAGTGGAGCAGATTGTAGGAGAAAAATCACCGGAGGGTGCGGTTGGAGATCGAGAGGGCACAGGAAGAAGATGAACAGTGATTCGCTGGAGGAAATTACTAGGCTTGTGGAGAAAGAGTCGCGGAGAATGCCGGTACTTAAGGACAATCCGAGAGAGAAAGGGTAAAGGCGGAATTTTTTCCGCGTCGTCTACACGAATTCCAGGGGAACAGTTGTCTGAAGCGCCCGGTTCGAGAAGATTGCAATCATCATGTAGAAGACCGCGAAATGGAAGAAGATTTTTTACTGCGCTCGTTTCGGAGGAAAGATTGAAGAAAAGAGTTTCGAAGTAAAAATTATGTTTTACTCCGAAACTGGGGGCATCTATTGACGCCAGATTTTGACACGTGTTGAATCGGCGTCAGGAGAAGAAGAGATTGGCCGATGCGGCAAATCTAAAGGATCCAGTGGAGAATCGAACAATTGAGGCTACAGTTGGGAATCGTCCGATTGACGATGTTACTTGCGCCAACAGAAAGGGAGGGTGAAACTATTGGAACCACAATAGAGGATCCCGGTCAAAAGTGGCTTGATGTTGGTCAACGAAACGATGCCGGCTCGGTCGAGAAGCAATGGAAAGAATCCTGATTGGCTTAGGAGATGGCGGCAGAAGATTCTGCGGGAGTCCGTTTCCTTTATAAAAATATTATAGATATAGTAGTTGCCTGTTTAAAATAAGATTGTAACAACTCGTAATCGATCAGGAGTCCTGGTCCTAGGGTATAAATAGGAGTCGTCAGGGCTTTGTAAAAAGACAATCAGTCAATCAACAATACAATCTACTTTTTCATCGCACTTTACTTTCAAGTCGGTGACTTCGCCAATACTTTTTCTTCTTTTATGAGTTCGTACGGATTGGCAGGACTGCATCGACTCGATCTCCGACCAATTGGTAGGTTCCGCTTATCGAATAACATTTGAGCTTTAACTTCGGGCGCATCGCTGTGGTTTCGTTCGGATTTATTCACCAGTTATCGATATTTACTAGAATTATAGGTTTTACCTGTTGTTCTAGTATTATCACCAGTTATCCAGCTTGAGATTGAAACTATCGGCTTCGTCATCGCTTTTCCTCGTACATTGTCATATGGCCGATTAGATCTATCTCAAGTGTTGCATCGATAATAATTGTTTAAGTTGCTCCAGCAGTTTTCTTTTGCAATTATTACGTGATTATCGGCTGATCCATAGCCGGTCATCTTCATAGCAAATCGGCCGATTCGCCGATACGCTCTTCGGGACAGATCAGAACCCCAGCCGATCGGAACGCCCAGAATTTGATACTTTTATTTCCTTGTCAATCAACAGGTCAGATTGACTGGCACATCGCACGAACCGCAGCAGGGCAATAACCCAAACAGGAGCTAAGCAGATTCTCCCGAGTCGTGTGTCCGACGCTGAAGGTCATCGGCCGATTCCTGGCCGATTTTTAGCGCCAACAACCATCCAAACTCCTATTCACGTGATTCTTTTTCCTAAAATTCCTATAAAATCATATCCTATTCATTCCTTCTATTTTCATCTCCTTTTAAGCTCATTTTATTTTGTGTTGTGCTTGATTGTGTTTGATTGTCGTTCGCGCCATAATCGCCGTAGCTGACGGAGTGATCGAAGAAGAGAACGAGCCGGAGTTCCCGGAAGGCTTTGAGGACGGCCACTACCGTGAGTCGGAGCCCGAAGACCCGTACCACGAGCAGGAGTTCCCGGAAGGCTTTGAGGACAGCAAGTCCAATCTCCTCCTTTGATGCATATTATTTTATTTCTGAAACATGGTTGGATAGCCACCCCCTGATTGCTATGATCATTCCTTGATGACCTATGTTTGTCTCTAAATGTGATATGCTCTGTTTGGATGATAAACACCGCTAAATTGCTTAGGATCTTGTCACCCATTTTATTACACTTCAAATATGAATAAGTCTCTTATTAGAAAAAAGAAATGCGTGAGTATGTAAAAGGGGAAAAAAGGGAAATTTTGAGAAATAAAGGAAAGAGATGCTTAGATGAGATGGATGGGTGTTTCTTGTGTGAAATGCCATGTTGGGCTCATACCTTAGTGGTTGAGCAAGGTTGGGAGATATCCGTCTCATCATAATTAAGGACCGAGTTGACGTGTCATCTTGCCTAACTCAAATTATCGTGTAACCACTCGACCGTTGTGTGTGGCAACGGCTAAGCATAAATCCCACTAGCTAGTCTGTTAGTCATCAGGCGAGCTGGTGAGCAACGGGTGATCAAGGAGACGGGATAAGATCTGGGTGACTTATGCCTCGGTTAGACCTCATTGGTAGGTCAATGACCCCTTGGTGGATCTCGTGTTGACTAGTCAGGTCTAGCTAAGGTGGGTAATGGCTTTGATAGGATCCGCACTGACACTAAGGTGATCGTGCTGTGGTACCCTACTTGTGGGTAAAGTGTACACCTCAGTAGAGTTAAAACCAATTCGAATAGCCGTGCCGACGGCATTGGGCGAGTTACGGTTTGGTCACATAACTAGATTTTGGGATGGTTGGTTTTATGGCGTGAGTTGTTTTGGAGGGTGTCCGGCAGTTGTGCCGTGAGCTAAGATGGACGGGGAGTCCGGTAGCATTAAAACTGGGCTCCTTTGTGAAGGATCAACCCCACATACTACTCGGTTACTAGAGAGTTGCTTTGAGAAAGCCTTTTCTAAAATAAACCCGTGCATGTGTAAAATCTAGGTTTATCGCAAATTAACCTCAGCCTCATTCTTGTTATATCCTGTGCATATTCTTTGTTATCCCCCCTCCGTGGATAGGGTTGGACTTGTTGAGTACTTTTGTACTCACCCGTATTTTGTTGCTTCAGAGGAAGACCCAAACTTCATTGTTGAGGACATCGAGTAGGAGGATGCGTCTGCACCCAACGTTGCCTGTGGTGTTGGCCCTTTGCAGGATGCTTCCGCTGGCGCGATACTCTGAGCCCAATCTGGACCCCGCCCTGGTCGTGCTTTGGTGTATCATTGTAGCCTTTTTACTGCTTATCATCGTTTGTATCGAGTGTCCGCCTCCATGGAGGTTGTACGGTGACTGAACTATCTGTCGAATAAATGTGTTATCCGCCTCCTGGGACTGATATTTGTATCACATTTAGTCTCTACTTATGTGGGGATGCTTCAGGTGGTATCAGAGCCATCGTTGGCTGTAGGACGTGACCATTAGGATCGGAAAAGCCCGTTTAACCAAAATAAAAGATTTACAAAATTTCTTGCTTCCCCCGCTCTTTTGCGAAAACTGATTTACACCCGGTTCTTTTCAGATGGCCTTAGAGGGATGGGTCAACAGACACTACTTGGAAGAGCCCGGTTTCCCAAGACTATTGTTTGCTTGCATGGACCGCCTCGGCATTTATGAGCGCCCGGAGTACTCAAGCAGGGAGTATGAAGAACGTGGGACCCTCCGGTGCGAGATGATCATCTACGCCGGGAGGAGCATTCGTTTCCCCGACATTCAGCCTTGGAATGTGATTGCTACTAGTTTCCGGCACGAGGACACTTACCAAGTTGCGAGCCGAAAAGCCCTGCGATATCCGTGCTAGATTTATGAGAAGTACCTTGGCCGCACCCCGATGAGGTTCTACCCGCTGGTCAAGAAGAACCGCCCGGTTTGGCTAGCCCGGTTAAGGACTTTGGAAGGACGTGGACAACGTGAGGATGACCCCACCGTGCTCCACATGTTGGCCTATCTCCTCACTTTGGATGAGTTTTGTGACAAGCAGCATGTGAAGCTAAAGCAGCAGATTCGCCGAGCCGAGGACGCAGAGGTTATGGTGAGGAGACTCCAAGTGAGGTTGGCAGCCGCTGAAGCACGAGCTGCAGCCGCCCAAAGCAATGAGGTTATTGCTACTGAGGCCCTCAAGGAAGCCGAAGAAAGGCACTCCAAGGAATTGAAGGAGGCTCACCTCATGGGTCATGCTCGTAGGAGGATGAGGGCTTTTGAGGATGAAGAGGCCCGGTCTTGGATGGGATTCCTATTGTCCAAGGATCCGGCAAGAGAAAGAGCCCCGACGCCCCACCAGCACCACCACCAACAGAAGCAACCGGAAAGGAGTCCGATATCATCGGGCCACCCTCGACAGAGGATGATGTGCTAGCCCTCCTTATCCCGCTCGAGGACCACTCTGTTCAGGGTGAAGACTCGCCCCACGAGTAGTGTGCTAAAAAGTTGTGCCCCTGGAGTGAAGCCGTTCTGGTCCTAAATCTAGATTTGTACCCTCTTTTGTGGTCGTTGTACCCGGTCGTGTAGTGCGTGTTTTGGCCATACCCCAAGTGTTGTACCCCTCCCCCATGACAAAATAAAATCATTTGTGCTTGTTGTGTTGCTAGTCTGTGTGCCTGTCGGCAGAAGGTGGATTCTGCCTCTTCGAAAATACGAAATAAATAACTTAAACATCACCCTAATCCCAATCTAAGTCTCATGATACTCCCACTCAATCAGCAGATGCCTCCCAAGCGTGCCACCAGGACCACCCTGAGTCAGGCCAATGCCACCCCTAGTGCAGAGAGGTAACAGAGAGTGCAAGGACAAGCCCCTAACCAGGAGGAACAAGAAGTAAGCCAACATGAAGGGGAAAGTCAAGTGGGAGCGCAACAACCACCAACAGCGCCTGTCATTGACCTGGCGCAAGTAATGAACAACCAGACCCTTCTGCTCGAAGCTTTGGCCAATGCCATCACCCGCCCAAGGCCCCGCGTACAAGGCATGAATGATAAGTTGACATATTTTCTGCGGATCAAGCCACCAACTTTTGGCGGTTCCACCAACCCCTTGGATGCAGATGATTGGCTACGTGTCATCCAAAGGAAGCTTGAGCCGTTTGGTTGTGAGGACCGAGATAAGGTTCTCTTGGCCGCTCACCAGCTCACCAGAACTGCGCTAGCTTGGTGGGAGAATTATTGCACACCTACCCAGGATGCCTCCAGTATCATCTGGAAGGAATTTGTGGATGAGTTCCGCCGCTATCACATTCCAGCAGCCACCATGAATCGCAAAGTAGATGAGTTCCGTTAACTGCGCCAGGGCAACATGTCTGTGGAGGAGTATACCTATCAGTTCGTGGAGCTAGCCCGCTATACACCAGAGGAAGTGGACAAGGATGATAAGAAACAGGACATGTTCAAGAAGGGTCTGAATGCAGAACTCAGGACCCTGCTCACACCTCAAATCTACCTAGACTTCAACACTCTGATGAAAAAGGCAATCCTGACAGAAAGAGCCAAGGCAGATGAGAGAAGGGACAACAAGCGCAAGTTCTTGGAAAACAAGGCCCACCAGCAGGACCGTTTCCAGAAGTCAAGGAGCTTTGGCCACCAGGTGCCCAGGTCCCAGGCCCCTATGCAGTACCGGACCCAGTCTCAAGTCTCAGGCTCTCAAGCTCGCAATACCCCATTCAAGAGCAAGAACATCATTAAGGCCCCGTAGAGCAGCGCCAACCAGGTCACCAACAACAATAGGGCCTGTTTCAACTGCCATCAGACAGGGCATTTCATCGTTAACTGCCCGTATGCCAACAACAAGCCAGCAACCTCAACCTTCTCCAACTCTGTGAACGGACCAAGGCCAGTTGTGTCAGGTGCCAACCGGGTGCCCATCCGCAACAACAACAACACCAACAATAACAGCCAACAGATGAGGCAGCCCCAGCAGTCATTTGGACGAGGTCGTGTGAACCACATCAACGCGCAAGAGGCTCAAGGAGCTCAGGGCGTAGTGCTCGGTGAGTTTCTAGTCAGCTTAGCTCTTGCAACAGTATTATTTGATTCTGGAGCATCACATTCATTCATATCATCAATCTTTGTGGAGAAGCACAATATACCTACAGTACTACTAAAGTTACCCGTATTAACCCGAACGCCTGGGGCTGACATACCTTGTCGACTAAGTTGTTCCAGGGTAAGGATCAATGTAAGTAAGGTAGAATTTCTAGCGGACTTAGTAATACTTAAGCCAAAAGGAATAGATGTGATCCTTGGAATGGATTGGTTAAGCAAGCATGATGGCCACATAGGATGTGCTGATAAGGTAGTACACGTAACCAACCCAGATGGAGTACAAGTGATCTGCCACACTCGAGGAAGTGGACCAGACCCGATGGTTTTTACCATGGAAGCTAAGACCCTAGAAGAAGTCCCGATAGTAGATGAATACCTTGATGTTTTCCCAAAAGAACTCCCTGGAATCCCACCTGACAGAGATATAGAGTTTGTTATTGACCTTATCCCCGGAACCTCTCCTATCGCCAAAAGGCCGTATAGGATGGCAGCCTTAGAACTGGCAGAGCTGAAGAAAAAGCTAGAAGAATTGCAACAAAGTGGTTTCATCAGACCTAGTTCATCCCCGTGGGGAGCCCCAGTCCTATTTGTCAAGAAGAAGGACAGAAGTATGAGAATGTGTGTGGATTATCGTGCACTAAATGAAGTCACCATCAAGAATAAGTATCCTCTCCCCAGGATCGATGACCTCTTTGATCAACTAAAAGGAGCCAAGTATTTCTCCAAGATCGATTTAAGGTCAGTATATCATCAGCTCAAGATTAAGGAAAGTGACATCCTAAAGACGGCCTTTGTCACCCGTTATGGGCAGTTTGAGTTTACTGTGATGTCTTTTGGACTCACCAATGCACCTGCTTATTTCATGAACCTCATGAAAAAGGTGTTTATGGACGAGTTAGATAAGTTTGTTGTAGCCTTTATCGACAACATACTTATTTACTCCAAAAGTATCCAAGAGCACGAACAACATCTACGAGTGGTTTTGGAAAAGTAGAGAGCGCACAAACTCTATGCTAAATTCAGCAAATGTGAATTTTGGTTTGAGAAAGTGGCTTTCCTTGGTCATATTTTGACTGCAGAAGGAGTAGCAGTTGACCCCGAGAAAGTTGAGGCAGTTTCCAACTGGCAGTAGCCAACCAATGTTAGTTCAAAAGCTTTCTTGGATTAGCTGGGTATTATCAGAGGTTCATTGAAGGATTTTCCAAGATAGCCCGACCCATGACAGAACTACTCAGGAAGGATAAGAAATTCACTTGGACAGAGTCATGTGAAAGGAGTTTCCAAGAATTGAAGAAAAGATTGACGACCGCCCCAGTGCTAACCCTACCGGATATACATCGGGACTTTATCATCTATTGTGATGCATCCCGGCAAGGATTAGGGTGTGTCCTTATGCAAGATGGGAAAGTAGTTGCATATGCTTCCCGCCAGCTCAAGCCTCATGAGCAGAATTACCCAACCCATGATTTGGAGTTTGCAGCCATAGTGCATGCCCCCAAGATCAGGAGACATTACTTGATCAGGAATAAGTGTGAGATTTACACCGACCATAAGAGTTTGAAGTATATCTTCACCCAACCGGATTTGAACTTAAGGCAAACAAGGTGGTTGGAATTGGTTAAGGATTATAATCTAGAAATCCATTACCACCCCGGCAAAGCTAATGTGGTAGCAGATGCCTTAAGCAGGAAGTCTTATAGGCAGTTCGGACCCAATGATACCCATCTACAAGAATAAATGGCACGATTGAATGTGCACATTATTCCTCAAGGATCTCACCGCAAGTTAAGTATCCAACCTACTTTGGGGGAAGAAATTAGAAAGGCCCAAAGTTCGGACCAGGATTTAATGAAAATCCGTAAGCACACTGGAGAAAATAAGGCCCCAGATTTTAGAGTGGATGACAAAGGATCCTTATGGTATAAGAATAGGATTTGTGTGCCCAAGGAAGGAAAATTCTGGCACATTATCATATATGAAGCCCATAACTCGGCATACTCCATCCACCCCGGAGCTACCAAGATGTATATGGATTTGAGGCAAAAATATTGGTGGAATGAGATGAAGGCGGACATCGCTCAGTTTGTCGCCCATTGTGATACCTGCCAAAGGGTCAAAGCCGAGCATCAGAAGCCGGCCAGGTTATTGCAACCGTTACCCATCCCGGTTTGGAAATGAGATGAGATTGCCTTGGATTTTGTGGTTGGTCTACCCAAAACCCAGAAAGGAAATGACTCTATATGGGTAATAGTGGATCGACTTACCAAGGTCGCTCACTACTTACCCGTACGGACCAACAATAGTGGAGAAAAATTGGCCCGACTCTATGTGGACCACATAGTTAAACTGCATGGTGTGCCTAGCAAAATTTTTTCGGACAGAGGAACCCAATTTACCTGCATAAAGCCATGGGTACAAAATTGGATTTTAGTTTGGCTTATCACCCACAGACTGATGGTCAGACAGAAAGAGTAAATCAAATTATGGAGGATATGTTAAGAGCTTGTGCCCTTACCTATGGCAAGGATTGGGAACAGAGTTTATCCTATGCGGAGTTTTCATACAAAAAAAGCTATCAAGCAAGTCTAGGCATGTTGTCATTTGAGGCTCTCTATGGAAGAAAATGTAGAACCCCTCTAATGTGGTCAGAAGTAGGAGAGCGTACGCTAACCGGACCAGCTCTCATAAAAGAAGCAGAAGACCGTGTGGCTGAAATTAGAGAAAAGCTAAAGGCAGCTCAATCCCGCCAAAAGAGCTATTCCGACAAGCGAAGAAGGGAACTAAGTTTTGTAGTTGGGGATTATATTTATCTTAAGGTCTCTCTAATTCGAGGGACTTGAAGGTTTCAAGTTCAAGGAAAATTAGCTCCTCGATATATTGGACCCTACCAAGTGGTAAAAAGGGTTGGAGCGGTAGCATACCGTATTCAGTTACCGGAGGAAATGTCAGATATAAACCCAGTGTTTCATGTGTCTCAGCTGAGGAAATGTTTAAGAGTGCCTGAAGTGGAACATGTGCCGGTGGAAACAATTGACCTGCAGAAGGATCTTCGGTATCAAGAAGTACCCGTAAAAATCTTACACATCGTCACCAAGAGGACGAGGAACTCAGTGGTACAGATTTGCAGAGTCAAATGGAGTAGACATGGAGAAGAAGAAGCTACTTGGGAATGCGAAGATGCGTTGAAGAAAGAGTTTCCCCATCTGTTTAGCAGCCAGTCGAATCTCGAGGACGAGATTCATTTTAAGTGGGGTAGGTTTGTAACGGCCCAAAAATTCACATTCATAAATCACACGAATTCAAAACTATTCTCAAAACCTATTTGCAAAACTTATCTCTTGAGCTCAAATTCTCTTGTCATCTAAACTCCATCTTATGCCTAGTCACCAATCATCTTCTTCCTAATCTCCCTTGCTCTCTCTCCTTTCTGTTTATTCTTGCTCTGACCTCAAGCAAGCTACACTCAAGAGCCAAAAAACCAGGCAACACGCACATGCACACCAGCATCAGACTCAAGCACAATTCAGCATGCAAGCATGTTCATACAAATCATATCGCTGCTCGTGCCCCTAGCTAGCTGCAACGCGCAAGCTTAGCAGCATGCATGCGGCCACCAAGTCCAGCAGCACTGCTGCGCCGCGTGCAAGCTCGCCAAACCATGGCCCCCTGCCGTCCTCCTTCTCGCGCACACCACGGCAGCAGCACGTGCGACACCAGGGCCGCGACATGATGGCTCGCTGCCGCCAGCACGACGCTGTGCCGCCCACCGCCGCGTTCCTACCTCCCGCACGCCGCTGCAGCCATCCTCGCCGGCTTTGCCGCCTCGGAGCTCGCGCTTTCAACATTGCCGGAGCCGCGACGACCACAGTGGCCGCACGGCCACAGCTCTGCCATTGAAGGCGAGCAGTGGAGCGTTGGCACAGCGCCAGCCTCTGCCGCCTATAAAAGCCACCCGAGCTGCTCTCCATCGCCACGCCGAGCTCGCCGAGCCAATAGGTCTGTCGCCCTTCTTCCTCCTCGCTTCGACTTGCACCTCCTCTGGTCTTCGCCAAGAACAGACCACACATCAATCTCCCCCGTCAAGCCATCCCGGTCAAATTCCTTTCACGGTGAGCACCTCCACACCCTCCTCTACCTGCCCCATCCCCCGGCTATCCCTTTCCCTGCCGGAGCAGAGCTCCCCACGAGCTCCCACGGCTGCAACCATGGCCGTCCGGGGCGGACCATCTTCCACCCCCTTTCCCATGCTCGGAGTCGCCGAAATGAAACTCCCTCACCCTCCTCTCTCTCCCAATGCCCTCGGATTTGGAAACGGTGGCCGGGAGCGCCGTTCCGGCGGAGCTCAGAGAGCTCGTGCCCCAGCCATGGCGGCGCAGAGAGAAAGGGACGACGTCCCTGTGTCCTTCCCGTGCCCTCTTTTCTCCCTTCAGTTTTACTTTTACGAGGCCAGTCCACAAATAAGCAGACCCACCAGCCCATGTACTGTCCGAGCAGCCCAAAACACCCATCCAATGCTATCACATGAAATATGCTAAATTAATTTTGCGGCTTAGTTATCAGCCCACTTTGTCACCAAATATCTTAACCATCCGAACTCCTAAAATTCCTATAAAATAATATCCTATTCATTCCTTCTATTTTCATCTCCTTTTAAGCTCATTTTATTTTGTGTTGTGCTTGATTGTGTTTGATTGTCGTTCGCGCCGTAATCGCTGTAGCCAACGGAGTGATCGAAGAAGAGAACGAGCATGGAGGCCAGTACCGCGAGCCGGAGTGCGAAGGCCAGTACCGCGAGTCGGAGCCCGAAGACCCGTACCACGAGCAGGAGTTCCCGGAAGGCTTTGAGGACGACAAGTCCAATCTCCTCCTTTGATGCATATTTAACCCAGTTTTACAAACACATTAGCCTGTTTATAAAATTGCACATTATTTTATTGCTGAAACATGGTTGGATAACCACCCCTTGATTGCTATGATCATTCCTTGATGACCTAAGTTTGTCTCTAAATATGATATGCTCTGTTTGGATGATAAACACCGCTAGATTGCTTAGGACCTTGTCACTCATTTTATTACACTTCAAATATGATTGTCGGTGTTTTACTGCCAAGCCCACCGAGGGATACCCTCGAGGTGGTAGGTTGTAGGTAGGGTGTCGCCGAGATCAGGAACTTGAAGGTGCAAGGAACACAAGGTTAGACAGGTTCGGGCCGCCGAGAGCGTAATACCCTACATCCTGTATGGTTTGTATTGCCTTAGAGGTTATCAGATTATTGGTTATCTCCGAGGTGATTCCCTGGAGGATCGCTGGGTTCCCCCTGGAGGGGGTCCAGTCCGCCCTTATATAGTCTGGGAGGATAGGTTTACATGGGAGTCCTAGTCGGATACATGCCCTAGAGTCCTACCCCGAGTACTTTTGTGGTAGTTCCCTACTTTATCTGACTAGTTTGACTACTGTAGGAGCAGTCCTACTAGGCTACGAGTAGTTACACAGATGTGGGGTGTGGGCCATGTCCCAACCCGTATCCTAGGAAAAGTATGCCATGTGTACAGTCCCGTGCACCCGGGTCTGACGAGCCCCCGAGCTCTTCGTAGCCGAGTACTACAGGCGTCCGAGTACTTCTGAAGGCGTCTTCGAGTTCTCCCGAACTTCATCTTGAAGATGTCCTCTGAGTACTTCCCTGGCTGCGTCGAGGCTGTGAGGTGCTCATGCCCCGAGTAGTTGTCTTCCTTTATATGGGGTGCGATGAAACTCACACTCCATATGGAGTAGCCCCCGAGCCTTAGTTTAACTCGTAGAATCATGCTGAGGGTCAATTCAATCTTGAGTCTTCTATTTTTATCTTTCAACAGATTTGAAAAATAAGTCGCCGATGACACGTGTCCCGCAGCCCCAGAGCCTTGAATCCAAATCCCCAAGTTTTGGAATAAAGGGTCCAAAGAATCGTGGCATGCAATCTTCTTTGCGAAGAGTCGTCTCGTGTCCAGCCCCCGAGCCTGGGAGCTTGATAAATCGCATAGGATATGTCTCATAGTCGGTGGCGCCAGGCCCCGAGCCAGGTATTGCCCAAGTGCCTCTGGATCTTGTACTGTCGATGAAGCCGACTAGTCGAAGTTGATTCTGGCTAGTTTTGTAGTCGAGACTATTAGTCGAAGTAGTCGGCAGCGTGTCGCCAAGCAGAGTCAATTCCGACTAGATTGTAGGCGAAACAAGTAGTCGAAATAGTTGCCAGCATGTCTCCGTGCATTCTTCACGAAGTCCAGTAGTCGCCGATGGTTGTTGATGAACCCAACTAATTGGAGGCGAATCCGACGAGTACTCGTTGTAGTCAGCAACACGTAGTCGAGCGTTCTCACGAAATCGGAGTAGTCGTTGGCGAATGTTGATGAAGCCAACTGATCGAAGTTGAATTCGACTCGCCCAGCAACACGGTCCACATCAGGTCCTCTGCAAGGTAAACATAAAAGTATGTTTTAACTGATATACATGAAACCGTGTTGGGAGCACTGCCCTTGCGGTAAACTCCATGTATAACTAGTTGAAAACTAGTAAACGAAGAGATATTGAAATATGGGAACGAGGCCCCTTCAGTAACATAAAGTACTAGTCGGAGACTAGTAGCATGAACGTTACTGGAAGTATGGAATCAAAACCCCTTTAGTAACATAGAAAACTAGTCAATAACTAGTAAAAGAGCACTACTAGATGTATGGGAGCGAGGCCCCTTCAGTACACTACACGTAGTACTAGTCGAGAACTAGTAAAACAGAGCTGTACTGGAATTATGGGAGCGAGGCCCCTTCAATAGAATACACGTAATACTAGTTGAGAACTAGTAAAAAGGAGCGTTACTGCTGGGAGCAAGGCCCCTTCAGTACACTACAAGTAGTACTAGTCGAGAACTAGTAAAACGAAGTCTTATTGGAAATATGGGAGCGAGGCCCCTTCAATACACTACTCGTAGTACTAGTCGCGAACTAGTAAAACGGAGTTGTACTGGAAGTTGGGGAGCAAAGCCCCTTCAGTAACAAAGAATACTAGTCGAAAACGAGTAATCTTGTATAGAAAGTATAGGAAGGTGACCAGAAGTCAATGAGGAAGAAATAAATCTCAGTAGTAGCGTCAGTCACATCCTTGGGCCTAAGGGATTGATGATGAGATCTTCCACGTGAGGTGATGAGTTCCTTGGGCGGGCCAAGACAGGTCTCGGTTGGCCCAAAGGAAGGGATAATGCAATCCTGCACTTGCGTTGGTACAAAAGTAGGCGTTGAGTTAGAATGTCTCGGCTAACCCAAAGGGAGTCCCTTGGGCGGGCCAAGACAAGTTGTGAGTTGCCATGCGACGATGTCTTGATTAGCCCAAAGGAGTACCTTGGCCAGGCCAAAACAACTCGCATGACTCTAAAGTAAGGATGAACGAGTACACCCTAATTGAGGTAAACTCCATGATCCCCTAACCGAGTGGTTGAAACGAATTCTTTGGGGAAAAAAACCCTTATGTCGAGATGAAACTCGAGACAATGGTTAAACAAATTCCCAAAAGATCTCCATAAAGCCTCCTTGAGTAGGGTCTCAATCTTCTCGTGGGTGATTGGCGACGAAGTCGTATCGCTTGTTGATGAAGCTGCGCTGGTTTGTTGAAGATCCCGACTAGTCGAAATCAATTCCAACTAGTCATTGGTTTGTGAGTCCGGCTTCCGGCTAGTTGTGTAGTCGAAGAAAGGTGGGCTAAGCCGGGTAACTTGGAGGACTCGTGCCCTTCCGATGCCCTGGCCCGCCCTACCAAGATTGAAACACAAAAAAGGTGGGCTAAGCCGGGTAGGTTGGAGGACTCATGCCTTTCCAATGACCTGGCTCGCCCTACCAAGATGGAGGCGCAAAAAGGTGGGCTGAGCCGGGTAGTTTAGAGGACTCATGCCCTTCCAATGCTCTGGCTCGCCCTACCAAGATTGAAACGCAAAAAAGGTGGGCTGAGCTGGGTAGGTTGGAGGACTCATGCCCTTCCAATGACCTGGCTCGCCCTACCAAGATGGAGGCACAAAAAGGAGGGCTGAGCCGGGTAGTTTGGAGGACTCATGCCCTTCCAATGCCCTGGCTCGCCCTACCAAGATTGAAGCACCATCAGGCCGTGGTGGCCGTTTGGTAAAGGTATGGCGTTGTTGATGAATTCCGAGTAGTCGGCGGGAATGGGAGCCATGCAATAGATGTTGGCTGGTCCTTCGACTTGATGTAGACGATCCAAACCCTCCAACTTGTCATAGACCATCCAAATGCTCCTTCGACTTGTCGTAGACCATCAAAATGCTCCTTCGACTTGTCGTAGACCATCCAAATGCTCCTTTGACTTGTGGTATATGACCTCTGACCGAGGGGGATGCGGTTCGAGGGGTTCCGAGTCGTTGATCGAGTCATCGATTGCACAGTTGATTTCCATGCGGGTGGTATGGTTGCTTCATGCTACTTCTAGTTAGGAAAAACTTAATTCCATCAAAACTGTTGGCAAAGTTGTGCGGGAGTAAGGCCCCTTCGGTAGACTACGCATAATACTAGTCGGAAACTAGTAAACGGAGTATGACTGGAAATTTGGGAGCAAAGCCCCTTCAATAACACAGCAAACTAGTCGGGAACTAGCAAGTTGTGCGTTACTAGAAGTGTTTGATAGATAATCACGTAAGTGCTATATTTGATTAACTGACGGGTTCCACTAGTTATTGCCAAACGAGGCAACCACTCTTGGCGGTCGCATGGTTCGACTATGACAGGGTTCCCTGAGTTTAGCAAGGGAGTCGTGATTAACCCGAGTAGATGAACATAAATAGCGACCCTGACTAAGTGGTAAAAAAGGGGTGCTTTTGGGTGTACGGAACCTCTTGTTTGAGATATGGTCCAAAAATAATGGTTTACACAAATGAAACACCAAAAAGACCCTCAAAAACCTCCTTGAGCCGGGTACTTAATTTATGAGTAAATCATTAGTCGGGTAGTCCCGTCGCCTTTCATCGTGGACTTGACGGAGCTCCAAGGGCCCTCCGAAAGGCTTAACATTCAAAAGTAGAATGCTTGCTCTTCGGGTGGTACAGGCATTGCTCGTGGAGGACTTTCTCGAGTCGTTTCTTTGAACTGGGAGTCTTTTTCCTGCTGGTGGATCGTTCCACGGCTTCTGGCTAGTGCTTCCAAGTAGTTCCCAAGTATTTGGGAAGGTGTTGGTTGCAGGTGGTGCTGTAGGCTTCCACTTTTTCACACTCCTGCCGCCTGGCAATGATGATGTTGTGGTCGTCCCGGCCAGCGTTGATGATGGCTCGAAGATCACTTGTGGAGAAGTCGTGGAGGTTACGGCTTCCCTGCTGGTTCTTCTTGACAACGCGGTCCCTGCGTTGAGCGCGCTTCGCAATGATGAGCCTGCGGCGTTCCTTCTGGATGTCATCTGCGTCGTCCACCTTGGTGTTGGATGAGGATTCCCTATTCATTGATACGTTCACGTCTTCGTCGAGTGGATCAAGAAGGTAGTCATCGTAGTCATCCAGCTGGACCCGCTCTAGGCCTAAACAGTCCTCGTCGACGTGAATCATGAGTACTTCTCGATTGAAGCATTTGGCATGCCGCGCCACTTGGCCGTCGTCTTCGTCGTCAGATGGGGGGAGGGGTCTGCCCTATTGAAAAGTGATTTCCCCGGGTGTGGCAATGAATCGTGGTGGACTTGATTTGAGGGACCTGGAGGGTTTCTTGCCCTTCCGCTGCCCAAACCTGCCCAACCAATCTGGTCCCCTTACCAGACCTTGGGTCACATGAGTAGATGGATCCGATTTGTTGTTGGAAACCATAGCCCCCTGACAAGCGGTGGCTTCTCCTACAGGCGTCCGACCTTACCAGACCTTGGGTCACATGAGTAGATGCATCTGACGAGCCCCCGAGCTCTTCGTAGCCGAGTACTACAGGCGTCCGAGTACTTCTGAAGGCGTCTTCGAGTTCTCCCGAACTTCATCTTGAAGATGTCCTCTGAGTACTTCCCTGGCTGCGTCGAGGCTGTGAGGTGCTCATGCCCCGAGTAGTTGTCTTCCTTTATATGGGGTGCGATGAAACTCACACTCCATATGGAGTAGCCCCCGAGCCTTAGTTTAACTCGTAGAATCATGCTGAGGGTCAATTCAATCTTGAGTCTTCTATTTTTATCTTTCAACAGATTTGAAAAATAAGTCGCCGATGACACGTGTCCCGCAGCCCCAGAGCCTTGAATCCAAATCCCCAAGTTTTGGAATAAAGGGTCCAAAGAATCGTGGCATGCAATCTTCTTTGCGAAGAGTCGTCTCGTGTCCAGCCCCCGAGCCTGGGAGCTTGATAAATCGCATAGGATATGTCTCATAGTCGGTGGCGCCAGGCCCCGAGCCAGGTATTGCCCAAGTGCCTCTGGATCTTGTACTGTCGATGAAGCCGACTAGTCGAAGTTGATTCTGGCTAGTTTTGTAGTCGAGACTATTAGTCGAAGTAGTCGGCAGCGTGTCGCCAAGCAGAGTCAATTCCGACTAGATTGTAGGCGAAACAAGTAGTCGAAATAGTTGCCAGCATGTCTCCGTGCATTCTTCACGAAGTCCAGTAGTCGCCGATGGTTGTTGATGAACCCAACTAATTGGAGGCGAATCCGACGAGTACTCGTTGTAGTCAGCAACACGTAGTCGAGCGTTCTCACGAAATCGGAGTAGTCGTTGGCGAATGTTGATGAAGCCAACTGATCGAAGTTGAATTCGACTCGCCCAGCAACACGGTCCACATCAGGTCCTCTGCAAGGCAAACATAAAAGTATGTTTTAACTGATATACATGAAACCGTGTTGGGAGCACTGCCCTTGCGGTAAACTCCATGTATAACTAGTTGAAAACTAGTAAACGAAGAGATATTGAAATATGGGAACGAGGCCCCTTCAGTAACATAAAGTACTAGTCGGAGACTAGTAGCATGAACGTTACTGGAAGTATGGAATCAAAACCCCTTTAGTAACATAGAAAACTAGTCAATAACTAGTAAAAGAGCACTACTAGATGTATGGGAGCGAGGCCCCTTCAGTACACTACACGTAGTACTAGTCGAGAACTAGTAAAACAGAGCTGTACTGGAATTATGGGAGCGAGGCCCCTTCAATAGAATACACGTAATACTAGTTGAGAACTAGTAAAAAGGAGCGTTACTGCTGGGAGCAAGGCCCCTTCAGTACACTACAAGTAGTACTAGTCGAGAACTAGTAAAACGAAGTCTTATTGGAAATATGGGAGCGAGGCCCCTTCAATACACTACTCGTAGTACTAGTCGCGAACTAGTAAAACGGAGTTGTACTGGAAGTTGGGGAGCAAAGCCCCTTCAGTAACAAAGAATACTAGTCGAAAACGAGTAATCTTGTATAGAAAGTATAGGAAGGTGACCAGAAGTCAATGAGGAAGAAAAATCTCAGTAGTAGCGTCAGTCACATCCTTGGGCCTAAGGGATTGATGATGAGATCTTCCACGTGAGGTGATGAGTTCCTTGGGCGGGCCAAGACAGGTCTCGGTTGGCCCAAAGGAAGGGATAATGCAATCCTGCACTTGCGTTGGTACAAAAGTAGGCGTTGAGTTAGAATGTCTCGGCTAACCCAAAGGGAGTCCCTTGGGCGGGCCAAGACAAGTTGTGAGTTGCCATGCGACGATGTCTTGATTAGCCCAAAGGAGTACCTTGGCCAGGCCAAAACAACTCGCATGACTCTAAAGTAAGGATGAACGAGTACACCCTAATTGAGGTAAACTCCATGATCCCCTGACCGAGTGGTTGAAACGAATTCTTTGGGGAAAAAAACCCTTATGTCGAGATGAAACTCGAGACAATGGTTAAACAAATTCCCAAAAGATCTCCATAAAGCCTCCTTGAGTAGGGTCTCAATCTTCTCGTGGGTGATTGGCGACGAAGTCGTATCGCTTGTTGATGAAGCTGCGCTGGTTTGTTGAAGATCCCGACTAGTCGAAATCAATTCCAACTAGTCATTGGTTTGTGAGTCCGGCTTCCGGCTAGTTGTGTAGTCGAAGAAAGGTGGGCTAAGCCGGGTAACTTGGAGGACTCGTGCCCTTCCGATGCCCTGGCCCGCCCTACCAAGATTGAAACACAAAAAAGGTGGGCTAAGCCGGGTAGGTTGGAGGACTCATGCCTTTCCAATGACCTGGCTCGCCCTACCAAGATGGAGGCGCAAAAAGGTGGGCTGAGCCGGGTAGTTTAGAGGACTCATGCCCTTCCAATGCTCTGGCTCGCCCTACCAAGATTGAAACGCAAAAAAGGTGGGCTGAGCTGGGTAGGTTGGAGGACTCATGCCCTTCCAATGACCTGGCTCGCCCTACCAAGATGGAGGCACAAAAAGGAGGGCTGAGCCGGGTAGTTTGGAGGACTCATGCCCTTCCAATGCCCTGGCTCGCCCTACCAAGATTGAAGCACCATCAGGCCGTGGTGGCCGTTTGGTAAAGGTATGGCGTTGTTGATGAATTCCGAGTAGTCGGCGGGAATGGGAGCCATGCAATAGATGTTGGCTGGTCCTTCGACTTGATGTAGACGATCCAAACCCTCCAACTTGTCATAGACCATCCAAATGCTCCTTCGACTTGTCGTAGACCATCAAAATGCTCCTTCGACTTGTCGTAGACCATCCAAATGCTCCTTTGACTTGTGGTATATGACCTCTGACCGAGGGGGATGCGGTTCGAGGGGTTCCGAGTCGTTGATCGAGTCATCGATTGCACAGTTGATTTCCATGCGGGTGGTACGGTTGCTTCATGCTACTTCTAGTTAGGAAAAACTTAATTCCATCGAAACTGTTGGCAAAGTTGTGCGGGAGTAAGGCCCCTTCGGTAGACTACGCATAATACTAGTCGGAAACTAGTAAACGGAGTATGACTGGAAATTTGGGAGCAAAGCCCCTTCAATAACACAGCAAACTAGTCGGGAACTAGCAAGTTGTGCGTTACTAGAAGTGTTTGATAGATAATCACGTAAGTGCTATATTTGATTAACTGACGGGTTCCACTAGTTATTGCCAAACGAGGCAACCACTCTTGGCGGTCGCATGGTTCGACTATGACAGGGTTCCCTGAGTTTAGCAAGGGAGTCGTGATTAACCCGAGTAGATGAACATAAATAGCGACCCTGACTAAGTGGTAAAAAAGGGGTGCTTTTGGGTGTACGGAACCTCTTGTTTGAGATATGGTCCAAAAATAATGGTTTACACAAATGAAACACCAAAAAGACCCTCAAAAACCTCCTTGAGCCGGGTACTTAATTTATGAGTAAATCATTAGTCGGGTAGTCCCGTCGCCTTTCATCGTGGACTTGACGGAGCTCCAAGGGCCCTCCGAAAGGCTTAACATTCAAAAGTAGAATGCTTGCTCTTCGGGTGGTACAGGCATTGCTCGTGGAGGACTTTCTCGAGTCGTTTCTTTGAACTGGGAGTCTTTTTCCTGCTGGTGGATCGTTCCACGGCTTCTGGCTAGTGCTTCCAAGTAGTTCCCAAGTATTTGGGAAGGTGTTGGTTGCAGGTGGTGTTGTAGGCTTCCACTTTTTCACACTCCTGCCGCCTGGCAATGATGATGTTGTGGTCGTCCCGGCCAGCGTTGATGATGGCTCGAAGATCACTTGTGGAGAAGTCGTGGAGGTTACGGCTTCCCTGCTGGTTCTTCTTGACAACGCGGTCCCTGCGTTGAGCGCGCTTCGCAATGATGAGCCTGCGGCGTTCCTTCTGGATGTCATCTGTGTCGTCCACCTTGGTGTTGGATGAGGATTCCCTATTCATTGATACGTTCACGTCTTCGTCGAGTGGATCAAGAAGGTAGTCATCGTAGTCATCCAGCTGGACCCGCTCTAGGCCTAAACAGTCCTCGTCGACGTGAATCATGAGTACTTCTCGATTGAAGCATTTGGCATGCCGCGCCACTTGGCCGTCGTCTTCGTCGTCAGATGGGGGGAGGGGTCTGCCCTCTTGAAAAGTGATTTCCCCGGGTGTGGCAATGAATCGTGGTGGACTTGATTTGAGGGACCTGGAGGGTTTCTTGCCCTTCCGCTGCCCAAACCTGCCCAACCAATCTGGTCCCCTTACCAGACCTTGGGTCACATGAGTAGATGGATCCGATTTGTTGTTGGAAACCATAGCCCCCTGACAAGCGGTGGCTTCTCCTTCTCCGAGTGGTGGAGGATGATCAAAATCCTCCTCCAACGCAGAGAGGGTACTGGGTTGAACCATCTCTTCCCGATCTTGATCCGTGAGCAATTTGTTGATGGAGCCAACTAGTCGGAGTTGATTCTGACTAGTTGTTGACCGAGCAGAGCTATTCGCCGAGTAGTTTGTGGCTCGGTCCCGACTGGTTTCTAGGCGAGATGGGTTGTCAAAGTTGTTGTTAGCGCTGCCGAGTTGTCGAGGCAGTCGTGACTGCAGCGCGAGTCGAGTAGTCGAGGTTGTCGCGGCAGCGCGTCGATGTTGAGCGGAGTAGTCGAAAATTTCCAACTCCCTGGGGTCGATTCACCGAGGGGTGGATTGCGCCACAAGATGGGAGTCAGATTCGACTACCTCAAAGGGCTCTAGACCCTTCCGGTACCGGAAGCAACCATGCGGCATGGAATTTATAGTTGAACCCGGGTGACTACCCAAAAATGACTTGGAGTAGTCATCGGGTTGCGAGTGGATAACAAGAACTGGGGCCTCCCGACAAGCGGTGGCTCCCCCGTCCTCGAGTCCTCCTCGGTCTGGACTTGTAGTTGACGGGTACTGTTTAATTGAATTTGAATCGTAGTCGAGAACGATGGCTCCCTCGTCTCGGATCTTGAAGAGGCGATCCAAGTCCTCCTCCAAGTCGGGGAGGGACTTGGATCGCGAGGCTTCCTCAGATCGGTTTGGATCCGATCGGCATCCTAGTGCAGCACGACTTGGAGTCGCGCTGAGAACGGGCTTGTTTTCGATCTGACTAAGCAGATCCAGGAGCAGCAACTCGTCAAGATCGTCCATCAAAGGAGTCGAGGTTGCTGCGTCGAGTTGCTGCAGAGGCCTCCAGCTTCCTGGAGTCGGTTAGGTGGCTGTTGAAGCCACCCAAACCGTTGGCGACCCAGATCCAGGAGCCAAAGATGAAGGTTGTGCCCTTGTCGAGCACGTTGCTGGTGAAGCGGAGAGAAGCCGTCGAGTCCTCCAGTGGATGCTCGATGAACTCCCCTACCTGGCGCGCCAGCTGTCGGTGTTTTACCACCAAGCCCACCGAGGGATACCCCCGAGGTGGTAGGTTGTAGGTAGAGTGTCGCCGAGATCAGAAACTTGAAGGTGCAAGGAACACAAGGTTAGACAGGTTCGGGCCGCCGAGAGCATAATACCCTACGTCCTTTGTGGTTTGTATTGCCTTAGAGGTTATCAGATTATTGGTTATCTCCTGGGTGATTCCCTGGAGGATCGCTGGGTTCCCCTTGGAGGGGGTCCTGTCCGCCCTTATATAGTCTGAGAGGATAGGTTTACATGGGAGTCCTAGTCGGATACATGCCCCAGAGTCCTACCCCGAGTACTTTTCTGGTAGTTCCCTACTTTATCCGACTAGTTTGACTACTGTAGGAGCAGTGCTACTAGGCTACGAGTAGTTACACAGATGTGGGGCGTGGGCCATGTCCCAACCCGTATCCTAGGAAAAGTATGCCACGTGTACAGTCCCATGCACCCGGGTCTGACAATGATTACATTGTGTCTTATTAAAAAAAGAAATGCGAGAGTATGTAAAAGGGGAAAAGGGGGAATTTTTGAAAATAAAGAAAAGAGATGCTTAGATGAGATGGATGGGTGTTTCTTGTGTGAAATGCCATGTTGGGCTCATACCTTAGTGGTTGAGCAAGGTTGGGAGATATCCATCTCATCATAATTAAGGACCAAGTTGATGTGTCATCTTGCCTAACTCAAATTATCGTGCAACCACTCGACCGTTGTGTGTGGCAACGGCTAAGCATAAATCCCACTAGCTAGTCGGTTAGTCATCAGGCGAGCTGGTGAGCAACGGGTGATCAAGGAGACGGGATAAGATCTGGGTGACTTATGCCTCGGTTAGACCTCATTGGTAGGTCAATGACCCCTTGGTGGATCCCGTGTTGACTAGTTAGGTCTAGCTAAGGTGGGTAATGGCTTTGATAGGATCCGCACTGACACTAAGGTGATCGTGTTACGGTACCCTACTTGTGGGTAAAGTGTACACCTCTGTAGATTTAAAACATATTCGAATAGCCGTGAACACGGCATTGGACGAGTTACGGTTTGGTCACATAACTAGATTTTGGGATGGTTGGTTTTATGACGTGAGTTGTTTTGGAGGGTGTACGGCAGTTGTGCCGTGAGCTAAGACGGACGGGGAGTCCGGTAGCATTAAAACTGGGATCCTTTATGAAGGATCAACCCCACATACTACTCAGCTACTAGAGAGTTGCTTTAAGAAAACCTTTTCTAAAATAAACCCGTGCATGTGTAAAATCTAGCTTTATAGCAAATTAACCTCAGCCTCATTCTTGTTATATCCTGTGCATATTCTTTGTTATCCCCCCTCCGTGGATAGGGTTGGACTTGTTGAGTACTTTTGTACTCACCCCTATTTTGTTGCTTCAGAGGAAGACCCAGACTTCGTTGTTGAGGACGTTGAGTAGGAGGTTGCGTCTGCACCCAACGCTGCCTGTGGTGTTGGCCCTTTGCAGGATGCATCCGCTGGTGCGATACTCTGAGCCCAATCTGGACCCCGCCCTGGTCGTGCTTTGGTGTATCATTGTAGCCTTTTTACTGCTTATCATCGTTTGTATCGAGTGTCCGCCTCCATGGAGGTTGTACGGTGACTGAACTATCTGTCGAATAAATGTGTTATCAGCCTCCTGGGACTGATATTTGTATCACATTTAGTCTCTACTTATGTGGGGACGCTTCATAAACACACCTTTTCAAGTGAGAGTTGTGTTGACGCCGGATTTTGACACGTCTTGAATCGGCGTCAGGAGAAGAAGATTGGCCGATGCGGCAGATCTGGGAACTACAGTAAGGAATCGGCCGATCGGGGTAACAGTTGAAAATCGGCCGATTGGTGGCGCAGCTCACACCGACAGGATAGGATTATTCCAGAAGATCCTGGTCAAAAGCTGGTCAACGAGGCATGCTAAGTCGGCCGGAAAGCAATTGAAGAGGTCCTGATTGGATTAGGAAGCGGCGGCGGAAGATTCTGCGGGAGTCCGTTTCCTTTTTAAAGTTATTATAGATATAGTAGTTTTCCTGTTTTAAATAAGGTTGTAACAAGTCGTAATCGACCAGGAGTCCTAGTTTCAGGGTATAAATAGGAGTCGCTAGGGTTTTGCAAAGACAACCGACATCAATCAACAAAATACTTCTACTTTTTACCAGTACTTTACCTTTCAAGTCGGCGACTTCGCCAATATTTTCTTCTTTCACGAGTTCGTACGGATTGGCAGGGCTGCATCAACCTGATCTCTGGCCAATTGGTAGGTTCCGATTATCGAGTAATATCCGAGCTTTAACTACGGGCGCATCGCTGTGGTTTCATTTGGATTTATTCACAAGTTATCGATATTTACTAGAATTGCAAGTTCTACCTGTTATTCTAGTATTATCACCAGTTATCCAGCTTGAGATCAGGGTAATCGGCTTCGTCATCATTCTCCTTCGATTCATCGCCATATAGCCGATTAGATCTGTTTCAAGTGTTGCCTCTATAGTAATTGTTTAGATTGCTCCAGCAGTTTTTACAATTACCATACGATCATCGGCTGACTCATAGCCGATCATCTCTACAGCAAATCGGCCGATTTACCGCCGACGCGCTCCTCAGGACAGATCGGAAATCCAGCCGATCGACGCGCCTGAAATTTAATACTCTATTTCCTTGTCAATCAACAGGTCAGATTGACTGGCACGCCGCGCGAACCGCACCAGGGCGATAACCCGAACAGGAGCTAAGCAGATTCTCCCGGGTCGTGTGTCCGACGCTGAAGACCCATCGGCTGATTCCTATCCGGCCGATTTTAGCGCCAACAAGTTGTTTGAAAAACCAACTGAACAACCAGCACAAAGATCCTATGACCACTCTATTCCTTTCATTACTGGTGCACAACCCTTCAGATTGAGACCTTATAGGTACAACCCAGCTCAAAAGGATGAAATTAAACAACAAATCAATGAATTGCTCAAGAATGGGATGATTCGAGCAAGTACTAGCCCATTTGCATCACCAGTGTTGCTGGCCAAAAAGAAAACTGGTGATTGGAGGTTATGTGTGGACTACAGAAGATTAAATGCCCTCACAATCAAAGATAAATTTCCCCTACCTGTCATTGATGAATTCATGGATGAATTGTATGGTGCCCAATGGTTTACATCCTTGGATATGAGGTCTAGATTCCATCAAGTGAGAATGAACCCTGCTGATCAGTATAAGATAGCATTTCAAACTCATCATGGCCATTTTGAATACAAAGTAATGCCATATGGGGTCACTGGAGGACCCGCTACCTCCCAACGAGTTATGAACTATGTTTTGGCTCCTTTACTGAGAATCTGTGTGGTTGTCTTTATTGATGATATTTTGATTTACAGCAAGACCTGGCAAGATCACCTGGATCATATAGTTGTTGTGCTCAAGTTATTGCAACAACATCAGTTCAAAGTGAAGTTGTCGAAATGTACATTTGCAAAACAAGAGTTACCTTATCTAGGTCATATCATCAGTAAAAATGGAGTTGCCACTGATCCAAGCAAGCTGAACATAGTCCAGAATTGGCCTGTACCCCGAACCATCAAAGAACTAAGAAGTTTTCTTGGACTGGCTGGTTATTATAGAAAATATTTAAAGCATTTTGGGATCATCTCTAAGCTATTGACAAATCTCTTAAAGAAACATGAATTGTTTGTTTGGACAACTGTCCATGAAGAGGCTTTCAATACCCTGAAGGAAGCTCTTTCATCTGCTCCCATTTTAGCCCTGCCTAATTTTGCCAAACCATTTGTTGTTGAGACGGATGCCTCTCATAAGGGAGTAGGGGCTGTTCTCCAACAAGAAGGACATCCTGTTGATTTTGTTAGCAAATCTCTTGGACCTAGAAATCAAGCACTGTCAATCTATGAAAAAGAATATTTAGCTGATCTCCAGCCAATTGGTAGGTTCCGATTATCGAGTAATATCCGAGCTTTAACTACGGGCGCATCGCTGTGGTTTCGTTTGGATTTATTCACAAGTTATCGATATTTACTAGAATTGCAAGTTCTACCTGTTATTCTAGTATTATCACCAGTTATCCAGCTTGAGATCAGGGTAATCGGCTTCGTCATCATTCTCCTTCGATTCATCGCCATATAGCCGATTAGATCTGTTTCAAGTGTTGCCTCTATAGTAATTGTTTAGATTGCTCCAGCAGTTTTTACAATTACCATACGATCATCGGCTGACTCATAGCCGATCATCTCTACAGCAAATCGGCCGATTTACCGCCGACGCGCTCCTCAGGACAGATCGAAAATCCAGCCGATCGACGCGCCTGGATTTAATACTCTATTTCCTTGTCAATCAACAGGTCAGATTCACTGGCACGCCGCGCGAACCGCACCAGGGCGATAACCCGAACAGGAGCTAAGCAGATTCTCCCGGGTCGTGTGTCCGACGCTGAAGACCCATCGGTCGATTCCTATCCGGCCGATTTTAGCGCCAACACACTTTTGGCACGCCTGGTGGGACCATCCAGGACCTGATACGTCAAACAACGCAGAAATCTCTGACAGCAACATCATTGGGGTCACAGAAGCTGATCTCAAGGACGACCAGAGGGAGGAATTGGCCAAACATCTAGAAGATTACAAGAAGATATACCTCCAGTCGTTCAGTCGTACCAGAAGCGGGGAAGCAGTTAGGAAGGCCCCTATTCCAGCACCTCGCCACATCACCATCGCTGAAGACTCGGGCAAGATGTCAGAGATGATTCAGCAGTCCGTATATCAAGCGTTCATTGACCAATCCTCGGTGATGAGCAACACGGTGTACAACGCCGTCGTCAACTCTCTGGCCAGCGGAGCCGTTCAAGGTTATCAGGGACCGGCATATGCCCCTCCAACTACCCTGCCGGCCAGAAGCTTACCCTACACATCCCAATCGGCTTCTCAGCCGATGTTGACGCAGCGCGAGGGGTACAGCTCTCCACCACTTCCGGCGTCTCCAAGATATAGCGGTGCACCATGTCTCCCGTCGCGAGCGCCGCTTCAACCCGTCCAGATGGCTTCGGTGCAAACACTGCCTACAAGCTCAGTGCCTTGGGGGGCATCAGCCACGACGTATTTCCCCGAGCCAGCAGACGGGCATCGCACTTACCCGTTCCAGGTGCCATACCAATCGGCAGCCCGGCCGACGGTCTCCCAGTACCAGCCGATTTTACCAAAGATCGGCAGGGGGGCATCAGCCACGACGCATTTTCCCGAGCCGGCGAACGGGCATGGCACTTATCCGTTTCAAGTGCCGTACCAATCGGCTGTCCGGCCGACGGTCTCCCAGTACCAGCCGATTTTACCAGAAGTCGACAGGGGGTCAAGCACTGTGGAGGCATTCAGAGCCGCGGCGCCAGCAGCAACGTACGAAGGGGGTGCGGACGCGTTTCGCCAGCAGTTATCGGTCGTTCAGCAAACTTCGCCAATTCATCACCTGGCTGAACCAGCCCTTCAACACGTGCCCGCACCGCGAATAACTGTTCATCAGCAGTAGGTGGATTGGACGGCAAGAATAGCAGAAGTAATTCAAGATCAGTTTGGGCTGAAGCCGAAAGTTCAAACTTATACTTACAAGACGACGTATCCATCGGCCTATGACTCGTTACCGTTCCCACACCGCTACAAGGTTCCTGATTTCACCAAGTTCTCAGGGACGGATGACACATCCACTGTGGAGCACATCAACAGATTCATCATCCAGTGCGGTGAAGCTGCCACGCAAGACGCACTGAGGGTACGGTTATTTTCATCATCTCTATCCGGATCGGCCTTCCAGTGGTTCACCACTTTACCGCCAAATTCTATCGTCACGTGGGCCGATCTGGAGAAACAATTCCACAAGTATTTCTATGCGGGAATACACGAGATGAAGCTTTCGGATCTAACCAGCCTCAGGCAGAGGAACAATGAGCCGGTGACAGGGTATATACAGAGATTCAGAGAGATCAAAAACAAGTGCTACAGCCTGGCCCTGACCGATGCACAGTTGGCCGATATCGCTTTCCAGGGCATCTTACCGCAAATCCGAGAAAGATATGCCGCCCAAGAGTTTGAGAGCCTGAGTCAAATCGTCCACCGATTGTCAGGGCAAGAGATCCGACCGTTTGAACAGCGGAGAAGCTTTCAGAAGAAGGTGGCGTATTTGGAGGGATCTGAATCTGACGCAGAGGAGGAAATCGGCCTGGCGGAATGGGTAAAAGGGAAAAAACCAATATCCTGCCCCTTTGGCAAGAAGGAGCCAGAGACATTCGGCTTTGACACGTCAAAAGCCGATAAAATTTTTGATCTACTGCTTCAGGAGGGACAGATCAAGCTGTCGCAACATCACACCATCCCTACGGCCGATCAGCTGAAGAAGATGAAGTACTGCAAGTGGCACAACGCTACTTCTCATGACACCAACGAATGTAAAGTCTTTCGTCAGCAGATACAATCGGCCATTGAACAAGGGCGGCTCAAATTTGAGACTCCAACCAAATCGGCAATGCCAATGAAGATAGATCAGCATCCCTTCCCGGCCAACACGGTCAACGCTGGAGAAGAGTCAAGTCAAACCAAGGTGCTGACATCAGAATCGGCGAGAAGAGGTGGCGTCGTCGATCCCAAGAGGAAGATCACGACGGAAGAAATCAGAAGGAATAGGCGAGGACCAGAACGGCCACACAGGCCTGTCACTTCCCGATTTCTACTCAGCAAATATCGGCGGCAGCAAGAACAAGCACAACACCAAGAAGAGATGATACGCCGGCATGAAGATCACTGGCAGTGTCCCTTCTTCATCCACTGCTGGGAGAACGATATCAGACTGCCATCTGCCGATAACTGTCCGGAGTGCAATGGATCAAACCGCAATGATCGCCCGAAGCCACACTCTAGGGACAGAGGATCAGAGCCGATCAACAGAAATCGGCGCGAAGAACGGCGCGTTTCGGTGCACGATCGGCTGGGGGGCAGAGTTGACCAGTACGGCAGGTCAAAAACCAAGATCGGCCAGCAAGATGGACTGGGGGGCAGGATCAGCGCGCACGATCGGCTGGAAGAGGTGGCCTATGATAGGGTATCAGACGAAGATCCCCTAGGGAAAGAACCAAAGTGGGAACACGCCAGATCATCGGCCAAACCAGTAAATCCCAGGTGGTGTCCTGACGGCTTATCCAGATCCCAGAAGCGAAGGATCCAACGCCTACGCCAGTGGGAACATCGAGAAGAAGAACAAAGACACGTGCCAGAAAGAAGGAATGTGAAATCTCGAATTTGGCGCCCAAAGAAAAATGATCAGGAAGCAAACAGCCAAGAATCGGCGGCCGAAATCAATATGGTTTTCATACTGCCGATGGAGTTCATGGCGCCAAGCGATCGGGACAAAGTGACAAATACAGAGGAAGAGCAAATGGCACAACTGGTGTTAGAGCCGATGACGGCTATGTTTGAGAAGCCAGAGGAAGAAAAACGACAGCACCTCAAAGCGCTGTTTCTCAAGGGCTATGTCAACGGAAGACCCGTCACCAGACTACTGGTAGATGGAGGCGCGGCAGTCAACATCATGCCGTATGCCATGTTCCGCAAGCTGGGCAAGGGCGAGGACGACCTCACCAAGACGGACATGATGCTGAAGGACTTCGAAGGCAACGTGTCGCCTGCCCGCGGGGCATTCTGCGTCGACCTCACCATCGGCAGTAAGACCCTCCCTACTACTTTCTTCGTCATTAATGGCAAAGGGTCCTATAATATGCTGCTCGGTCGCGACTGGATACATGCAAACTGTTGTGTCCCATCTACCATGCATCAATGCCTTGTGCAATGGGTCGGCGACAGTACAGAGGTGGTAGCTGCCGATTCCGTTTACAGCGTTGCACCGGCCGACACTCAACAGTGGAGCTGCGAGCACGTCAAATGCATATCTGGCAGGACTTGGGACACTGACTTCTTGAAAGTATCCGATTTCGGTCTACAGCCGATCCAAGCAGTCGGCTCTGAGGATTCAGCTCGTTCGAAAGAATGAGAAGCTGAGGCATGGGTTCACGTCGGCCAATTCATTAGAGATGGGAGATTTAAGAGATAGCATCAGATCAAGGCTGACGTACGTTGGTACCGATGGGGATTCTGAGTACAAAAAGAAAATGTGTCGAGTTAACATGACCGATTTCTCATCGGTTTTCTGGCTACACATCCGGCGAAAGAGATATTGGGATCAATTGTTAGGTGGAAAGCACAAATTATATGAAGCGGTTCAAAATCAAATCGGCGTGGTGGCATTAAGGAACAACAATGTTTAACATATTATTTGCAGCCCAAGGAAAGTATCTATGGCTACAATCGCTCGTCGTCTGATTTGATCGGCCGATTCTAGTATCCTCTGATCACTTTCGGCCGATCCTGACATTTCTGACACGCGGCGACGGAGTCTTATTGCTTCACGGGCCAGATGTTGTCTTTTTTGCTTCAGCTCGCTGCTCATGGTTGGGAGTTCTTGGAGCTTTTTCTCTTCAGCGGCTATCTCTTTGGTTATCTGTTCCATCTCCTTGGCTAGTTCTGCTCTCCTTCGTTTCAGCCGGTCTATCGTGCCAACAATGTCCGGATGGCAATTCTCGAGGAAGTTGATTTTGTGATGTACTTCCTGGGCCTGGTGTTTGTACGAGTCAACCTCCTCCTGAGTTTTGGCCATTTGAGCATGATCGGCCATACGTCGCAGCGCCCGCGAGATCGGAATCCGCATGCCCTCTATATAGGCAGCGTACCCCAAGTCTTCCGACACTTCCTCCGGAATGTGATCTACGACCTCATTGAAAAGTTGTCGGATCGGCGATGCATCCTTCACCAGTCGGCCGATGTCACCTTGGAGGAGAGTACGGATGCTCTCGAGCTTAGAGCGGACATCATCGGAGGCAGGACTCGGTGGAACCACATGTGAGGCAGTTTCTTCTTCGTCGGCCAAGGAGACAGCGAAAGAAAAGATACTATTGTTAGGAGAATCTTGCTCCTGTAAAGGAACGAAGCAAAGGGTAAGCAGGTAGTGGGAGTAAATTAGCCGATTCTGATGATAAAATTGTTACCTCTTTGAAACGAATCTCTCTTGCCTGCGCCGGTGGAAGTATTTCCCTTGTTTCAGGGATTGGTGCACTGGGTTCACCAGAGGAAGAAGATTCGATCATTATTGGTGCTCCGCTTGGGCCAGCTTCCTGAGAAAGATATAAATGCTCGTGAAGGTACTATGGAAAATAAGATAAGATGGTAATGGGAATTTGACATGCCTCTGCGGGTTCTCCGGCCGATTCCAGCTGTGGAGTTACAATCGGCGTACCCAAGTCAACCTGCATCAGAATTGGTTAAGTTTCCTGAATATTGAGGATGCAGAGTAAGAGATCATTTACCTCGGCAACAGGAGCTGCTATAGTTTCAGTCCCTACTTGAGACGTGGCCGACAGCCGTGGAGATTGTGGTGGGACAACTCGTGCCGCCTGGTAGAGGGACGAAATTGATGTCAGCAGAAGGTTTTTGGGGAATACATGAGATAAATAAAGTTACCTGGACAGCTTCTACTAAGAGCGATGCTGCAGCAGCCCCGGCTTCGGCGGCGACTTGGGGATCGGCCGTCTCGACCACTGATGGAGGTGAAGGGTCTGGGGTCTCGGCGCGCATCACTCCCATCTGATCAGCCGATCCAACATGGGGAGTCTCGGCCGATGCTGCTGCCATCTGGCTAGCCGATCCGATACGAGAGACTTCAGCCGATGCTATTGTTGTCTGATCGGCCGATTCAATGCGAGCCCGCATCCGACGGCTGGATATATTTTTGGTGTTGGTCTCTTGGGCGCTCGTTTTGATCGGCCGGTGGAGATATCTCTGATAGATGGAGCATGGAAGCCGATGAGTGGCTGCACTGTGTATCGATGATGGCTATCAATCGGCCGGCCGCTTCGGCTCCGTGTTGGGGGAGCATGGCTTTCAGACTGAAGAGGTAAACATAAGTTAACAGCAAGATGATAGTGCAATATTGAAATCGGCTGAAAAGAAAAGGACATACCGCAGCATTTGGGTCGACGTTCTCTAGGTCCAGAATGTTGCAGTAAATTGATGGAGATTTACAGAAAAGATGTTGCTTCCATTCTGCCCACCATAATTTGTACTGTTGGGTGGCGAAAGAGGCAACTGACCAGCCGTTCAAGTCAATAGTGCTGGAGTCAGGTACTAAATCGCACAATCGGTTGTAGTCGAGACTAGAGGTTAATCCGTCTCTGAATTTTGCTTGGCCGGCAAAATAGACTCGGATCGGCAATTGGCCGAAACCTAGTTGCCTTGCTGCAGCTGATGGGCAGTAGAACTCATAAGTGGGTGAGTCCTTCCCCGAGAAGAAGTTAGCCGGCAGAATTCCCGGCTTAATCAGGACATCCATCAACTCTCTGTCAAATGTGTGGGTGGAGAAGTCGAAGCATATAGGCAATTCAAAAATCGGCTCCGCGGTTTGATATGGATACCAGGTGATCATCTCCTCGCTAAGTCCATTATAGAAGCATCTGAAATATTCGGCTACCCGGGTAGCGGTGAACTGGCAGCCAGGAAAGGCCGATGCCGCTTCTCCGACAGATCTGCAGCGGCGACGGACCGATGGGTTCTCCTCTGACTCAATGTTGGGAAAGGTCTTTGTCTCTATCCTCTGCTGAGAGACCTTGCTCATGTATAGATTGAGCCAGAGGGTGATGAACCACCAAGGACCACCTGGATTCCCTATCGGCTCTCCTTTCGACAGCTTGGCGCCGATTTGATGCATCATATGATATGCCGATCCCAGCAAATGTTTGCCGAGGGGAACGGCCGATCCTTGTGCGAGAGATTCTGCCAAAGCTTGAGTGTTGGAAGAGGGGCCGACCGCTCTGCCACAGAAGAGATGTTTCTCTAGCCACATCATCAGGAAAGCGGTGTGCTCTCTCTGTGAGACTGTCCCTGTCTTCATATTCTTACTGATGTATCCTTTCCACCCGCCGATTCCTTTGGTATCTAGCCTATGAGATGGCTTGAACAGGTAGTTGAAAGGGGTATCGGCGGAGGAAACATCTAGGCCGGTCAGCAGCAAGACATCGGCCAAGGTCGGGGTCATGGGTCCGTGTCCAAAAAGAAATGCGTTGAGCGCATCGGACCAGAAGTAAGAGGCTGCCATAACCAAAGGTTCGTTCTTTTCCATCTGAGACAGGGACAAATCTATGCACTGGCCGATTTTAAGTTCTTCCCATTGGACTTTCCAAGACCCGGCTACCCTCTGGTACCACTCTCTCCACCCGGGTGTTTCGTTCGGCCAGGATCTGAATGCGCCTACCCAGTGATCTAAATCCATAGGTGACTGCTTGAAGGGGATTCTGTGAGTTTCTAAGCTAATTAGATCCGTTGGATCAGGACTCCCCATAGGACCTAGGCAGATGAGGTCAGGAGACTCTGAGAGGGGAATGGTGATCCTGTGCCTAAGGGCCTAAAAAAGAAAGGGAAAAAGGGAAGGAGCTAAGAAAGGGACCGGAAAATACTGAAGCAGCAAGGCGAAAAGGAAAAGATTTTTCGGACATTTACCTCTGGGATGGAAGCCATCGTCGCTGATGACGCTGCTGGAGAAGCCGCCGATTGGGCCGCTGCCGCCAAAGGAGCAGCCGATGGAGCCTCTGTAGATGGGGTGGTCGCTGACGGAGTCGCCATTGGGGTCGGAGCAAGCTGCGGACGAAGTCGCCGGAGAAGGGGAAGCGCTTGGAAATCGAAAAGAACTTGGGGAAGATGAACAGTAATGCGGCAGAAAGGATGCTGGATTCGTGGAGGAGAAAAGGTGGAGAAAACTAGTACTTAAGATAAGGGGGTAAGGGCAAAGATGGTATTCTTACCGCACCGTCTACACGAGTTCCAGGGGAGCGGTCGTTTCGCGTGCTCGGATCGAGGAAATTGCAATCGTTGTGCCGCGGAACGGAAGGAGACTTTTACTGCACCCGTTTCGGAAAAAAGGATTAAAGAGGGAGTTTCGAAGAAAAGTTATATTTTACTCCGAAACTGGGGGGCATGTGTTGACGCCGGATTTTGACACGTCTTGAATCGGCGTCAGGAGAAGAAGATTGGCCGATGCGGCAGATCTGGGAACTACAGTAAGGAATCGGCCGATCGGGGTAACAGTTAAAAATCGGCCGATTGGTGGCGCAGCTCACACCGACAGGATAGGATTATTCCAGAAGATCCTGGTCAAAACTGGTCAACGAGGCATGCTAAGTCGGCCGGAAAGCAATTGAAGAGGTCCTGATTGGATTAGGAAGCGGCGGCGGAAGATTCTGCGGGAGTCCGTTTCCTTTTTAAAGTTATTATAGATATAGTAGTTTTCCTGTTTTAAATAAGGTTGTAACAAGTCGTAATCGACCAGGAGTCCTAGTTTCAGGGTATAAATAGGAGTCGCTAGGGTTTTGCAAAGACAACCAACATCAATCAACAAAATACTTCTACTTTTTACCAGTACTTTACCTTTCAAGTCGGCGACTTCGCCGATATTTTCTTCTTTCACGAGTTCGTACGGATTGGCAGGGCTGCATCAACCTGATCTCCGGCCAATTGGTAGGTTCCGATTATCGAGTAATATCCGAGCTTTAACTACGGGCGCATCGCTGTGGTTTCGTTTGGATTTATTCACAAGTTATCGATATTTACTAGAATTGCAAGTTCTACCTGTTATTCTAGTATTATCACCAGTTATCCAGCTTGAGATCAGGGTAATCGGCTTCGTCATCATTCTCCTTCGATTCATCGCCATATAGCCGATTAGATCTGTTTCAAGTGTTGCCTCTATAGTAATTGTTTAGATTGCTCTAGCAGTTTTTACAATTACCATACGATCATCGGCTGACTCATAGCCGATCATCTCTACAGCAAATCGGCCGATTTACCGCCGACGCGCTCCTCAGGACAGATCGGAAATCCAGCCGATCGACGCGCCTGAAATTTAATACTCTATTTCCTTGTCAATCAACAGGTCAGATTGACTGGCACGCCGCGCGAACCGCACCAGGGCGATAACCCGAACAGGAGCTAAGCAGATTCTCCCGGGTCGTGTGTCCGACGCTGAAGACCCATCGGCCGATTCCTATCCGGCCGATTTTAGCGCCAACAAGTTGTTTGAAAAACCAACTGAACAACCAGCACAAAGATCCTATGACCACTCTATTCCTTTCATTACTGGTGCACAACCCTTCAGATTGAGACCTTATAGGTACAACCCAGCTCAAAAGGATGAAATTAAACAACAAATCAATGAATTGCTCAAGAATGGGATGATTCGAGCAAGTACTAGCCCATTTGCATCACCAGTGTTGCTGGCCAAAAAGAAAACTGGTGATTGGAGGTTATGTGTGGACTACAGAAGATTAAATGCCCTCACAATCAAAGATAAATTTCCCCTACCTGTCATTGATGAATTCATGGATGAATTGTATGGTGCCCAATGGTTTACATCCTTGGATATGAGGTCTGGATTCCATCAAGTGAGAATGAACCCTGCTGATCAGTAGAAGATAGCATTTCAAACTCATCATGGCCATTTTGAATACAAAGTAATGCCATATGGGGTCACTGGAGGACCCGCTACCTTCCAACGAGTTATGAACTATGTTTTGGCTCCTTTACTGAGAATCTGTGTGGTTGTCTTTATTGATGATATTTTGATTTACAGCAAGACCTGGCAAGATCACCTGGATCATATAGTTGTTGTGCTCAAGTTATTGCAACAACATCAGTTCAAAGTGAAGTTGTCGAAATGTACATTTGCAAAACAAGAGTTACCTTATCTAGGTCATATCATCAGTAAAAATGGAGTTGCCACTGATCCAAGCAAGCTGAACATAGTCTAGAATTGGCCTGTACCCCGAACCATCAAAGAACTAAGAAGTTTTCTTGGACTGGCTGGTTATTATAGAAAATATTTAAAGCATTTTGGGATCATCTCTAAGCTATTGACAAATCTCTTAAAGAAACATGAATTGTTTGTTTGGACAACTGTCCATGAAGAGGCTTTCAATACCCTGAAGGAAGCTCTTTCATCTGCTCCCATTTTAGCCCTGCCTAATTTTGCCAAACCATTTGTTGTTGAGACGGATGCCTCTCATAAGGGAGTAGGGGCTGTTCTCCAACAAGAAGGACATCCTGTTGATTTTGTTAGCAAATCTCTTGGACCTAGAAATCAAGCACTGTCAATCTATGAAAAAGAATATTTAGCTACTCTGATGGCTATTGAGCATTGGAGACAATATTTGCAACAAGAGGAGTTCACTATTCTGACTGATCAGAAAAGTTTGATTCATCTTGATGATCAGAAACTAACTACACCGTGGCAACAAAAGGCTCTCACTAAAATGTTAGGGCTTCAATATAAAATCTGCTACAAGAAAGGCTATGAAAACAAAGTAGTTGATGCTCTCTCAAGGGTAATTGCACCTGAACATCAAGATCTCTTAGTTGTCTCTCAACTACAACCAGTTTGGTTGCAACCTGTTTTAGATGGCTATGATAACTGTACAGAGTTGAAGAAATTGCTTGCTGACCTTTGTGTTAAAGGGTAGGTTGGACACTTCTCCTTGCACATGGCTTAATCAAATATAAGAATAGAATCTGGTTGGCCCATAACCCAATAGTCCAACATCAGATACTTCACTTCACTCCAGTCCAGTGGGAGGGCATTCCGGGATTCATGCAACTTATTCTAGAATCAAAAGTATTTTTGCTTGGCCTAACCTCAAGAAAATGGTGCAACAATATGTTAGTTCTTGCTCTACTTGCCAACAAGCAAAACCTGAGCATGTGAAGTACCCAGGTTTGCTTCAGCCTCTCCCTATACCAGAATATGCTTGGCAAGTTGTTTCTCTTGATTTTATTGAAGGACTTCCTAACTCCAAAAACTTCAACTACATTTTAGTTGTGGTAGATAAATTCTCCAAATATGCTCATTTCATTCCACTCTCACACCCATTTACTACTATGAAAGTGGCTCTAGCTTATATGGACAATGTGTATAAACTGCATGGGCTCCCTCAAGCTATTATCTTTGATAGAGACAGAATTATTACTAGCAATCTATGGCAAGAACTTTTCAAACTCTCTGGCACTGAGTTGAAAATGAGTTCAGCATATCACCCACAAACTGATGGACAAACCGAGAGAGTTAATTAGGTGTCTAGAAGCGTATTTAAGATGCTTTGTCCATGGCTGCCCTGGTAAATGGAAAGATTGGCTGTCACTAGCTGAATTTTGGTATAATACATCCTTTCATACATCATTTGGCAAGACCCCTTTTGAAGTCCTTTATGGTCATGAACCTAGGCAGTTGGGTATTGACAGAGTGGAAGCTTGTGCTGTCAGTGATCTCAAAGAGTGGCTATCTCACAGAAAACTGATGACACAACTATTGCAACAACAACTACTGAGAGCTCAGCAAAGGCAAAATCACCATGCTGATAAAAACATAACAGAGAGGACATTTCAGATAGGAGACTCTGTTTATCTAAAACTACAACCTTACATCTAGCAATCAGTCATGCCAAGAGCAAACTATAAGCTATCTTTCATATATTTTGGGTCTTCACAATTCTGGAGAAGATCGGTGCAGTTGCTTATCGTCTTCAACTACCAACATCATCTTCTATTCATCCTATTTTTCATGTGTCACAGCTTAAACGTGTTGTTGGTGACAATACCCAGGTCAGTCCTACTCTACCCCCTTCTGATACACATCATCAAGTTCCTTTGCGCATTCTTCAGAGGCGTACCGTTCAACATAACAACCATATCGTTCCACAAGTGTTGACACAATGGTCTTCTTGGCCTTTGGAGTTGTCAACTTGGGAGACCGAAGCTACTCTCCGTCAACAGTTCTCGGCTGCTCCGGCTTGGGACAAGCCGGTCCTCAGGGGGATATCATGACTGAACCTGAATGCTCTGATAATGATGGAAGGGTGAGCAACGTTGTTATCAACAGGAAGTCTAAGCAGATCCCGAAGCCCAACTCTAAGTTTGCCGGCCCAGAGTGGCGGCCCAAGTAGAGATGGCCCAAGAAGCACCGATGAGATGAGTACATGAAGAACTCCGTGAGCTTGGAGAGGAGGTAAGAAGAAAGTACAAGTAATTGGCCGGCTGCATCCGGAGGAAGGCGGCGATCTGGGGACGCTGATGTACCGAGCGACCTGTGAGCTGGATCTTGTACTCGTTTACTACTATTTCCTCTGTGAGTAGTGAGAACAAAGGCCACCAAATATGCTAGTTCGTCACACCCCGCTGTAGCGAGGCTGCAGGCTGCTGCAGCTGCCGGACATGACTCCAGCTATCTACCACTAGGCGGGGGCTGGCAAGCCCATTTGACCGTGTGGCTACGACTTCACTTCCTGTGCGCGGGCGGCTACAGTATCCGGCTGCGTACGTGCAGAGACAACGCAATGGGCCACGGTGTTCGGTTTCAGTGGGGGCGACGTACTACGCTAATGATGCTCTGGTGCGAATTTTCTGCGCGCTTAGCTTCATGCTGGCACAGCTTGCCGCAAGATCAATGAGTGCTTTGACCTGTCCACGCCGTATGGCATTTGCGTGGAGCAGCGGATCCCCAATTATTGAACCCGATGGTCCTGCCGCCCTGGTGCAGCGCGGTTAGCAGGAAGCAGGCTTGGTATTTTACTCCATTTCGCATCCACACCTGTAAAAAGGGATAAAAAAAAGGCGCGTTTCCTGATTCTGGAGGTCTCGAGGCTTTTGTATAGACGCACAGTGCAGCAAGGGTCTTCCTGTTTCAGATACTAGTAGCGCCGCTAGTATGTTCCCAAGGGCTACAGGTTTGTACAGGGAGAAAAGATTACGATCCCCGTCGGGACACTTCTCCGAAGGTCAACAGGGACGGGCGTACAGACACCCCGCCAACCAGACCGGACCAGAGCAGCAAGCAGATGCAGTGAAGCAAACTCGCAAAGTGTTGTCCAGTCTCCAGTCTCCCCTCCGCTAGTCCGCTCCATCCCCATGAGGCCATGGCTCTCGACCTCATCTGCTTGTGTGTCCTCCTACCTCCGGGCTCCTCCGGTCAAAGTCCTCCTCCTCCCCTCCTCCCAAGAATGGGAAACGGGCAGCAACCGGACGAGCAGCCTGGCGGCCCTGGCTCTCTGCAGCCTTCACAGCAGAAGCGTAGCTGTGCCCCAATGGCCAATGCCGCGTGCCGAGTCTCCGTACGGGGCCGCCGTACCGCCAGGGTGAGGGGCGCTCCCACTCGCCAGCCTGGAACCCAAGCATCCGCCTGTGCTGTGAGCCTGACACCTGACTGCCCTTGACGGTTGGACCTCACTACCCCGAACCCCCACAGGCCACAGCCGTGTCGAGGGACGGGACACCTGGCGCCTGCTTGCTCCGGCCTGCGGGAGGCAGGCAGCATTCATCAGAGTGGGATCCTGCCGTGCCTCCTGGTCCCTGGAGGAGTGAGCCGCCGCCACCACCACCACCAAGTGTCATCGTGTCAGCACCTCACGGAAGCAGACAAGCAGTGAGCACCGTGACACCGCAAAAAAATGGGCGACGGTCGATTGATGGTTTGCTGAATCTCGCTGTAGGAGCAACAATGGACGAAATCGCCTGGAAAATCTTCTCTGTACAAGCGACGAGCAAGAAAGGTCCAGGCCCGGTGCGTAACGTGTCCACCACTCCAAGGCACCGGTAAGGGCGCCAGCAGCGGAAACTATTAAAATCTCCTCGGAAACCACCGACCATGAGTGTGCACGTACCCGCCGGTTCGAGCAATCCTACGGGGATTGATGAAGCAGCAGTGACATGGTCGCCCGCCCGCCGGTTAACACAACAGCGGCCGGCTCGGGCCACGATGGCCGCCTCGGTCCGAAACCGGAAGGGTCACGAAATCGATCATGCCTGCCTGCAGGCCAAACTCACAAAAAAGAGGACGGGGGATTAAAGGGGGGCAGGTGCGTGGGTGCGGTAGCATCTAGCGTGGCAAGTCACCTTTTCCCTATCTTGTGATGCCAAGTTAAACCCCCGTAGCAAGTAGCCGCAGCTGCTAAGCCGCGACTAAGCAGAGACCAAACCCCGTCTCCGTCTTCCCCGAGAAGCGAGAAGGGGTCGTCCGTCTCGCTCACGGGAGACAGCAGCCGGCAGCGCGCACTGCTCACGCACCGCCGCGGCGGGCAGCTGGCGGGCGCCTCGCGCGGCCTGATCGGCGCCTGCGCAGCTCACATGTACCGCTCCCGCTAGCCACCGGCGGCCCTGGTCAGGCCGCGACTTTTTCTGATTTCCGTGCGCGCCCGTACGTGCCGCATGGGCGCATGGGCGGGGGCGTCGATCGCGTCGTCTTGCGGCGGGCGGCGGGTGGGTGGCAGCAGGAGCGCGTGCGGCCTGCGCGGCGCAGTCCTCAAGCAAGCCTGGAGCTTTTTCTTTTGTTCCCTCGGGTAGTCGGGTGCGCGCTCGGCGCACGGCGCGGCGCGCGGGGATTGCGAAACTGGCCGCCGGACACGATGGCGACGGGGCAGTGAAATCCGCAGCGCACCCCGGCGCGGAGGGAGGGGAGCGTCGTGCCGTCGTGTCGTGTCCGTGTGATTACGTGACGATGCCCCCCTGCGCTAACTGTGGTGGCTCAAATCTTAACCCGGAAGCCGCTCTTTTTCACGCGGCGGCCGTCGCTGTCGCGGCCTTTAAGCGCGGTGCTCTCACGCCGCGGCCGATCCTCGGCGCGGCACACGTCACCGTTGGGAGCGGGAGTCTGACGGGAGATAGTAGTATGCGCATTCAAGGGCGAATTATTAGTGCGCTTTGGCGCTACGTGGTCTGGAGGAGGCGTCGATTCCTGCCGTGGCTTGGAAGGCGGGGGACTTTTCCTCGGTTCTTTTTCAGATGAAGGCAGGTGACGAGCAGCAGCTGATAGTATGATCGGAAAGCCGGATGCGTGAGTATCACTGTCCATCAGGCCCAAATCTTCGCCAGATCAACCTTTTTTTACCACCATCTAGATTAAACAACGGGCGCCAAAAAGTGGATGGAAGATAAGATGCTCGTTAATTATACATATTCTTGTCCCCCAAATCAAGCAAGTGAAGACGAAAAGGAAGTAGCTTTGTACAAGCGCGGCTCCTAAATCTGGCAAAAGGGAAACGAGACATGGAACGGAACAGCGGAGCAATTCTGGAGAGAGAAGTTGCTACAATTAAAAGAAGAAGAGAAAGAGAGACGAAGAGAACGAAAGCGGCGGCATTTACATGTGTCCGAGTCCAGTCGATTCTAATACTCGATAGCGGCGACGCGTGTGGAAGGAGGTGCTGATGACTGGCGACCGCTTCCAAGAGCCCTCGGAGCTGGCATTGATCAGTCTCATCAGTACTCCCACAGCAGCGGCTCCTCGATGAGGCGGAACGCGCCGCCGCCGGCCACGTCGTCGTCGACGGCCCACGAGGACGGGCCGCAGCATCTCAGGTCCAGGAGCAGGTCCGGGAGGTCGAACAGCGCCTCGTCGGGGTCCGGCCCGGCGTCCTGCGGGGGCGCCTCGTGGGGCGGCGAGGCGGGGGCGCTGGCGTCGCCGGAGCTGCTGCTCTCGGGGCTCTTGGCATTGGCCCCGCCGGGGGAGGAGGAGGAGGAGGAGGGCGGCGGCGGCGGCGGCGGAGCGGGGAAGTCGGCGGCTGCGGCGAGCGTGGCGGCGGCCTGCACGTCCTTGGGGGACGCGGTGGCTGGGCGCGGGAGCAGGTGCGCGTGCTCCGGGAAGTTGAGGCGCGCGCCGCGGCCCTTGATGGCGAGCGCGGCCACGTCGTGCGCGCGCGCCGCCATCTCCGCGGTGGCGAACGTGCCCAGCCAGATGCGCGACTTCTTGCGGGGCTCCCTGATCTCGGACACCCACTTGCCCCAGCTCCGCATGCGCACGCCGCGGTACGCCCGGTGCCGGCTCCCGTCCTGGCGCGCCCGCTTCTTCGGGGCCTGGGAGGACGACGGGCCAGACGACGACGACGAGGACGACGACGCGGAGGTCGGGGAGGCAGGCTCGTGAGTGTCGTCCGTGTCCATGGCCGCTGCTATCTCCGGGGCGGAGCGGCGGTGGAGTTGTTGGGCACTCCGCACTTGGGCTGGGGAGTGGAGAGAGCTGGAGACGGGAGGGAGGAGCAGAGCGGGGGGTCTGGTTTTATGGTGCGCGCGCCGACAGCAGGGCGACGTGGCGTCGGAATGGGAACGGATGAAACATAGGACGGGGCCCGTTCAGCCGAGACCATGAGAGGGGAACTCGTCTCGCCCTCGCGGCCTCACCCTGAAATGGTTTTTTCCGCCCCTAGAATCCAAATATCTAATCAAAGTTTGGTGTATTGATGTATTATTTAGTACTCTCTTCTCTCTTTACATATGACGTGCTAGATTAATTGTTTGTCAAAACTTACAAAATACTACTTTTTAGTACATCTTAATACGTCAAAATAAGGGACTGGGTAGTATGCCTTTTTACTTTTAGATAGACGCAATTACTTATTTGCTGACATTAGTTTGACACCACTAAATTGACCGTTCTTTGGATTTTCTTTATTTTTGTTTCTTTTTCCATGTATTTCTAAAACTATTCCCTTGCACTCAAAAATGGTAATTACAACTTTGTGTTATACACACTTGGAACTGATTTTCTTTGACGGATCCTAGTCCCGGAAGTTTTTCATTAGATCAACTCTAACAATCAAATGGAGCGAACACCGGAACTGGCATAGTTTAATTGGATATGTTCATTTTGGTGAGTCCGTTTAGTTGGGTGTAACGACTCTGTCAAACTTAAGATTTGAGACCTACACATGTATAGTGTTTCAAAAACAAAATTTGTCATGCATATGCACAAGTCTTAAGATTGAAATTTTTTATTCGCAACACAACTTTGTCGTATAATTCAAAAATTTTAATGCAACACAACTTTGGCCCGTTTATTTTCTCCGGACTAAATTTAGTCCGGTCATATCACATGTTTGACACCAATTAGAAATATTAAATATAGTCTAATTATAAAACCAACTGCATAAATGAAGATTAATTCGGGAGATAAAAGCCTAATTAGTCCATAATTTGGTCAAGTTATGCTACAGTAAACATGTGCTAATGATAAATTAATTAGGCTTAATAGATTAATCTCATGAATTAGTATCCATTTATGCATTTATGCAGTTGATTTTATAATTAGCCTATATTTAGTATTTCTAATTGGTGTTCAAACATCCGATGTGACATGACTAAAGTTTAGTCACCCGGATCCAAACAGACCCTTTATCACATCATTCTTGGATATAAATTTTCGCTATACCCTGCTTACAACTTAACATAATTGGATTTATGATGTCATGTGCGGCAATGAAATCTTACAATGTTACTACTAAGGGATAATAAACGATGTAGTCATAGTTTTTCTTTGCAAAATCCGTTATACCTCATTGTCAATCGATTTTTTTTGCTAGCATTGTGAGTTCTTATATAAAATGTTGTGCGAGCTTAATTTCTTAAATCCTTGCGATAGAACCTGCCTATTCAGGTTCGAACTCTTAAGCTTGACGTGGGTGCTCGTATTTATATTATAATCTAACTCATGTTTTTCAGTTCGGACAAATAAAGAAAAATAAATAAATGTCGCGTTTCTCAGTTCACTGTACATCCATGGAAACTTACTCAATTTTGCAATATTTTATCTAAAACTGAATTTATTTATGTTAACATTTGTCTCTTTTGGGTGTCTGTCTTGTGTGATTCTGCGGACTACACTGCCTATCTGTCAATGCATTTTTAACTACGAATCCGTCAATTTGCAGGAGGGCCAATCCCTTTTTTATATGCCGAAGACAAGACCACAAGACGAAATTTCCTTCCTGAACTTCGTGAACACACCTCGAACCTTACTTATTGCCACTAGAAACTTGCCTAAGCTATTTTTAGGTTGCAGTTCTTCTTTTTTTTTGTTTTGCAAGGTAGGTTGCAGTTTCCATGGGGGCAGATCGCAAGTTGGTTATCAGAGTATTTTTATGGCCTATTGACAGTCAATCCATGGTCAATAGCCACCAGTCCCGGATACTAATCAGTTGCTCAATTCAAAAACAGAAAAAGGATCAAGTGGAAAAAAGAGAGAGAGGAGAAAACCTCAACTGCTGCCTAACGTGCGCACAGTGGACTTATTGTCCCAGCTTGGACTAAGTTTTTATGCAACACGTCCTTGGTTAGAAAAAAGCTATCGATGGACAAGGTCAGGACGCCGAATTCTCGCGCACGATTCAGAGGAGCCCCCGTTAAGTGCGATCAAGGCGTTTCATACTCGTGCACTCGTACGTGCAAGTGGCCATCAACCAGCGGCACCTTCGTTTCAGCACGAGGCGCACGACACTGATGAAGTCAAGTCGCCACCACCGCTAGAGGCTCGGCGCTCCCGTGGCCCGTTGCTCTCCCCACACCGCGACGTCGCGTTCAGGCTTTGCCTTTCAGAGCGACGAACAAGCCAGCACTGCCGGCGTCGCTGCTCCACCCGGGTCAGGAGAGCACGGGCCGAAACGGGGCGCGGGCCAGCGACTCCGCCCAGGTCTGGGCCTGTAGGGAACAGCAACGAGGTACAGGCTGAAGTTTTCAACAGCTCTCTCTCCCTGCAGTGCGGAGAACGGAGACGCGCTGTCGCTGGACTCCGGCGACACTAATTTTCGGCGCTCACTGCTCAACATTACTCGCGATCGCAGCGATCCAAATCAAGAAAGGGAGAGGGGTAACTTCCACAAGACCGCGACACAGCCTCGAGCCCTCGATCCGGGCGAACGCGTGGTCAATTCCGGCAGCACACCTGGCGCCCAGGCTACAGCGGCGGGATCCGGCGAGGCGAGCGGCGGAGACCGAGGCGAACAGGGACGCTAGCGTCAGCACCAAGAGGCGTTTCCTCCACAGAGTCGTCACAGGCTGCAGCGCTCGGCTGGCAGCAAGCGTCCAGTGCTCCAAACAGACAAGCAGTCACAGCAGGCACTACCACTTGCGCCCCAGCCTGCTGCTACTGCCGAACTGCTAGCTGACCGATCGATCGACCGGCCGGCCGGAGCGGCGTCGCGTGGCGTAGCTCGCAACCACCTCCCCAGCTGCCCTTTCTCGACGGCCATCGACCGGCCACAATCATCCACCCGCGGCGCTGTGGCCGTACCATATAATTGCGGGCCGATAGATCGAGCTCGCAAACTGTTGGGCGCTAGCGGGCGGCTGAGCACCACCACTACTGCAGGTGCTAGTGCTAGTGACAAGAACCCAACGGGATCGATCATAACGCGGCCGTGGACGATGCCTCCTGCGCTCGGCCAGCCGGACAGGACGCCGGCCGCCACGCTGCTCCGATCCCGTCCCCGTTCCGTGATGGCGATCACGCCTAGGTTATTAGCTGCGTCGTGCTTCGGGGGATGCGTGTACTGCGTCTCTGTAATGCAACAATGCCTCGCTGTTACTTCCCTGAGCTAACAAGGGAGCTAGCTGTCATGGGAGACACCGTGTTTAATGACCCTTGGTTGGTCCTCTGTAGTACCTAATAGTTCTTCAAGTCCTGCATTAGCCTGTCGTGTGCTCAATAAGTGTGCCTCGTACATTTGCTCCCGGGATTCTTGCAAGCAACATTGCTTGAATCGCCCGGTGACCAATCAGGAGACAGGAAGAGGATGGTACCTGTGCGTGCTTCATATCGCTTGATTCAGTGTCTCTTGTGAACAAGGATTGAAAGAAATACACCATGCCATCTTGTATGTACGTCTGCTTGAGGTTAAAGATCGATGCTGCTTGCAAGAATTAATGAACTTAAATCATATGCTTGGATCTGCCGCCGTCGAAGGGGAAGAGAGATTCAGACCCTGCAGCCGGCGTCCCGGAAGAGAGGTTGGAGAGAGTACGAAGAGGATGACAGGTGGGCCCGGTAAGGAGGAGGGAAAATAAATGATCTGCTTACCTCTCCTCTTAGCTGAAAATTATTTTTACTTGCTGTGGTGTGTCCTGGACAAAAACATGTATTTACAATGGGCTACTTGCAAAATCGACGAGTTTGAAGTCCCGTAGACCAAATCACTCTTTTTAAATTAGCAGAAGTGTTCCCCTTGGTTTGCTTTCTTCTTGACTTTGCTAGCTAGCTGTCACTTTTGCTTCTACAACAAGTCAACAAGTTTGTGAACAGGAAGTCGTGAACTAATTGAAGGAACTTAACCCTTAATCACTCCAGGCTTCTTTCATACTGAAAAGCACTTCCCCCCTACCTTTTCCCCAACTTAACACAAGCACAACATCGCAATCTTTCAATGGCACCTAGGAATACTTCTACAACTAGTCTTCCATTAATCCTCGCAGATACACAAAAAAATGGTTAGGACTTCTGAATTTACGTTCAAACGGTACACTAATACGTCTTAGCCCAAAACAGCTTGTTTCCCATAGGCCGCAACACATGCGTTGATTTGTTTACTCACATGGTCAGTTGAAACGTGCCATCACACCCGAAGAAAGGGAGTCGTTGCAAGGGTTCAAGTTGCCCAATAATTATTCTAGTTAAGATGCAATAATACAATAGTGAGCATGTTGAGTCAATAATATGCCCACATGACCGAGCACAGAAGGCGCCACTGCCACGGCGTGCGCCCCAGGTCAGTACAAGACGGCACTTGAGATGACAGGCGGCTCAACACTAAACAACAGCTCTAGCGTCCCCCTGCCCTAGCAAGTAGCAAAGCTTGCAGCAGCATACATGGCGCCGCCGGCCACAGGCTCCAACCGCGCATTAGAAAACTTGGCCCTCCGGACCTCATCACATGCTCCTGGACTATGGCACAAGGCGCCATTGGTGGCCATGCATGTCATGCCGACCGGTTCATTGTTCCGCATTGGACATTAATTAATTAATTAACAAACCAGAATGGATGCGCTGCTTGACGCGACTCAACGAACCTCGTTAGCGAGATGGCGTGGCTCCATTGAGTCATACCTAACCGGAGTACGTAGTAGCCGTGTAGAAGAGATATGCGGCTGCTTTCGCTGAGGCAGGCAGACCACATGCACGGCCTCACCAACCATGCAATACACTAATTGTCACTCGACGTCTAAAAGCTTGTGCCACTACACTAACCATATGTTAAATATATAGTACTCCCTTAAGTCACAAATTGGCAAATACGTGCCACTGCAGACACACTACTTTAACCATTAAATAATTTTATAAATCAAATTAAATATATAGAAAAAAATAATATTCTAAACTTTTAAAGGCAAATCTTACTATTACCAATTGGATGTTCCTTTTGAAGCCTCCAGGTGAAGCCACCTAGGATCCTAGGTGGACACTCTAAAAAATTAGAGAAATTCTCACAAAAATTAGAAACATCTAGCCATCAATCCGACAAATCTAATCATAGTAGTAATTAGATCTGTTATCTTTTCCATTAAATTACCCATCTTTACCATTATGAAAATAGGCTAAAATAACCCCCTAAATATGTATTTAAATTACTCACCTCTGCCATTATAAAATATAATCTAAAGTAAACATTTTTTATAAAGCCATGCCGGCAAGCTTTATTCATCAGATAAAAGTGTTACATCGTTTGCCAAGAGTGTTGTAATAAAGTGGGTTGTGAATCAACCCAAGTACAATAAAGTTTTGTCTCTAAAACTTGCCGAGCTAGCTCATGAGCAACTTGATTCGCTTCCCTATCACAGTGCTCGATCGTGGCCATCGGAAGGTCTTACCATAAATCATAGCAAACCTCAAAAATTGGCGCAGCCGATGATGCCGTGAAGCCATCCTCGCTCATAATATCAATCACTTCTTGGCAATCCGACTGCAGCATGAAGTTACTACAGGTCTACAGCCAATTTGATTCAACAAACACAGGCCTTCCTTCAACGCATAAGCTTCTGCCATTGGCGCATCCAGCACCGACGGCAGAAACGGCAGAAAACTCACTGAAGCAGCAATGAAGCCCCCCACTTGAGTCTCTGATGAACACTCCCGTACTTCCCATTCCAGCAACAAAACTAGCGTCAACATTTACCATGAGCTTGCCCTCGGGTGGTTTCTTCTATCCTCTTCCTACGGTCATAGTTTTGCCCTGAGCTCTCATATAGTTGCATGACAGAGCTGCAATTGACATAGCTGAACGGGAGGCGTTCTGGACTGACTCACCATGAACAAAGCTTCTCCGTTCCAACCAAATGTACCAGCTTCCTGTTAGAATTAGCTCTACCATATGAAAAATAATCTAAAATAACTCCTAGTCTTCATGTAAATTACCCACATATACCATTATAAGTATAAATTATGTTATTTTTAAAAGTTAAAGTAACCCATAAATCTAAATCTAAATTATATAATTATAACAAAATATTAAAGCACACCAATATAAAATTCTAAACTACTATTTCTATCATTATTAATATATTATTTACGTTATAATACTATTCATGATGTGTGTCACCATATATTAATGTACGAGGAAAGAAATAAGAATACCAATTTTTATGTTATTCATATAGTTTAAACAAAAGGTTTAATTAAATACATACTAAACACATATGGAGGTGTGATGCAAAGTAAAAAAAAAATTTACTAAATAAACCTGTTGCAACCAGATAATAATAAATGTGTATCTTTTAGAGTATTGTGTTAGATATTTAATAGATGAAAGAGAGTATGCGATAGATAATTATAATTATTAGCTATAAGCTTTATTTTTATATTAATTCTAACTAGCCCGCGCGGAGCATGGGTTGATAGGCTAGTAAATCTAGCCATGCCACTTTAAAAGAATTTATTTTAAATATGCGAATAGATATTGGTGATCGAAGTTAAAACATATTGATTGTATGTACAGTCCAAAACGACACTTAGTTGGAGGGAGTGTACATTCACAATATTTTTTTTTGCGAGGAAATTTATATATAGTATATGACTGACCTCCAGGGATATATGGCTAGTTATGTTGGCTACGATCTGGAACATTATTGCCCTTGGCCCATAGAATGGCTAGACGGCTCAAGACAACATGAGACAGAACGGCAGTTCGCTTCTTTTATCGTGCGATGATGATTGCATCCACTGTAAACCAGGGTGTGCGTATCATATTTTGTAGCTCATCATTTGTAGGTATTACTAGTTACAGAAAAAAAGGTAATGTTGAATACATGTGGAGATGCCTTTCTTCCCCTTGCCGAGGACATATGCATATATACATGTATGATATCGCACAGAGCGCGCGATATGAATCTTATTGACCTGCAAGTCTGCAACGGAATCAAAATTTAAACTATGATTCAGTCTAGCTACAGCTACGTTGCACATTTGTTAGCATGCATCACAGTGATGACGACATTGTTAGTTACACACTAACGAATTGACCAAAAGAAGAAAAAAAAGAGAAAAGAATCTCGCGCATGCACGGAGTTTTGGCGGCCTAGCTAGAAGCTACTACTCTTGGATCGTCAATGCTCCCAGAGCAGCAAGGGCTCCTCGAAGCAGAGCTCGTCGGCGATGCCATCCCACGGCGAGCCACAGTACAACGGAGGCAGCGGTAGCGGCGACAGCATGTACCCGAAGTCCAGAGTAGCATCCGGCACGTCGAGGAACGCGAGGTCCAGTCCCATGCCGCCGCACGACGGAGCTGCATTATTCTCAATGCCGAAGTCCGGCGCCGCCGCTTGGTCGTGTTTATCGACCGCCTGATCGGCCTCCGTGTTGGCATCCGCAGCGTCGGAGTTGTCGTAGGACGGGACGACGGGCGAAGCAGCTGCAGCAGCCAGCGTGGCCGCGGCGAGCGCGGCGGCGGCCTGCACGTCCTTGGGCGCCGCCGACGCGGCGCGGGGCAGCTCGTGCGCGAGCTCGGGGAAGTTGAGGTGCGCGGCGCGGCCCTTGACGGCGACCGCGGCGGCGTCGTGCGCGCGCGCCGCCATCTCCGGGTTGTCGAAGGTGCCGAGCCAGATGCGCGACTTCTTGCGGGGCTCCCGGATCTCGGACACCCACTTGCCCCACGCCCGCATGCGCACGCCGCGGTACGTCGGGTGCTTGAGGTCCCTGCGCGGCCGCCGCTTCGTGCCCTTGCCGCCGGCGCTGCCGGAGTCGTCGCTGGAGCTCGGCGACGCCGCGTTGAGGGAGGTGATCGAGCCCGAGTTGTCGCTGCAGGTGCAGCCCTCGGACGACACCTGCGGCAACACCTGCTCGTGCTCCATTATTCCCCGCCCTGACGTGACAAGAAGTGAAGCACTGACGATGGTCGGCGATCGACTAAGCCTTGTCGCTTGCTGTTGATGACGACGGACTGGTAGCGTCCCTCGCGACTTAATCCGCTGCGGCTACGGCTTAGAACTCAACTGATCGCTGTGCTTGGTGACTGCGATATGTGAGGCGCCATTCCTATATATACCGTTCCCAGCCAGGCCACACTTGGACTGATCTCCGGAAAGTCAATGTGGAAACCGCAATTGGAGTTGCACATTTTCTTCTAGTTTTCCTCCCCAAAGAAAATGTGAATGACATTGCGAACAGAGAAAGGGTCGAAAGGAGGGCCAGCGCTAGCTAACCCAAAGTCCCAAACCCAAGGCACTCTTCTGTGCTACTCCTACGCGCTTCTGTGGTGGTCAACATTACCGAACCCACCTTTGAATTTTGATTCCCATTGTTTTTCTGTCCCAGCAATCAGCATGCACGCCCCTGGTGCCTTCCTTGGATTAGATGAGCAATGATTAAAGTAGCCTGAATTAATCCGCGCCGTACCAATTCGCGGGCCTGCGTGGAGTATTAAACCGCACCAAACCCCCGATTCAGAGATCCACAAGATCTGGACCCCTGCTGGGTGTAATGGGAGCTTTTGCATAATAGTATTACAATAATCTGCTGCTCTGCTCGTTCCATTATACAATGGCAACGAGGGAAATGCTGGCCGTGCTAACCAGCAGAGCGAGCTGTGTTTGTTGGGGAAAGCTTCAGGATGGCGAGTGAGATCGAGGCGAAATGATGCAAAGCAAAAGCGGTCTCGATCTCTCCTCTGCTGCCAGATACGGAATTAAACTATTGGAGCTCACCGTGTGTTATGGTCTGTGGAACGGAACAATCAGTATAAACACTGCCAGATTCCAGCGCGTGGGCATTAACAAACCCGTCGGGGAGGAGCTCGTGGCGCGCATACGAGGCTAGCTCGGATGCTTCCTGAGATCACACCCGAAAAGCTTGACGAGGTTTCGTAGGCCGCGGCGACAAAAGCACCTCTTGAAAAAGGCAGGAGGGTTATTTCAAAAAAAAAAGGCAGGAGGGGCCGAGCAATCATCTCGTTGTTTGGGCGCAGGATTTCACCTAGCACCATGAGTGTTTACTGAGAAAACTAGAGTGGTGACGGAGACAGGTAAAGGCCCTGGACATAGCTCCTGGGTGCTTTATTTTTTAGATGATGGGCACCTGTGCGTTAGACTCTGCAATGGTGTGTGAGATGGACCGTACAAAAGGTGAATATAGGCGCGTGTCAATTTTTATTGAGCACATGACTTAAAATCAGGGCTAACTTGTAGTGCAGGTTAGACAAAGAAAAAGGCCGAGGAGAGCTGGTGACAAAGAGCGGGCTTCGAATGTTGGTGGATTTCCATGAATTATTTTTTCTTTTTGCAGAAAATGCTGCTATATGGGGGGGGGGGGGGGGGGGGGGGGGTGAAGAGGGAATCCTGAAACTTACAGGCTAGGTTATATTCAAAGCAAATATCCAGAACATTCCTAGAAGGTTTTTCTCTCTGGTCTCAAATAAGTGATGTTTTGTACCACGACAGACCCTACACTAGTTCAACCACTAATTACTGTCACATATGCAGAAAGTTCAATTATCAAAAGTTCACTCGAAATATTCAAAGATAAATTGATGGCCAGAATATAAACACGTTTATTGCACGTCACACAAAACTACACTTTTTTTTGCGAACTACACTTAATTGTGCGGAAATACGATATCTATTACAATAGTGTTAAAAGAAGCCGTCACATTTGCTATGAGGGCCTAGAAATTCCCACGTTAATCGAAAAAAGAGAATAATATACACTGTTGGATTTTATGAAGATCTAACGGTCTAGACTGGCCTAAAAGAGTTCACATCTAATATAATTAATTTTCTAATTTACAAATTAGCATATTAATTTATAGATATTTATTTGACAAAAATATGATAACAATATTGAGACACAACTCTAGCTTTATGATGTCCGTATCCAATATGTAGTAGAAGCAAATATAACTATGGATAAAAGAAAATCTAACTACTATAATATATCATCAAGTCAAGATATAGTGCATATGGGATTGCGTGCGTTGCCACCATTTAAGCTACAATATTTTCATTCCTAAGGATACGAGCACTATTATAAAGATCTCATTTTTATGATCATTGTTTTGATTTAAGGCTCTCCACACCGTATGTCTTGAGTAGTGCCCAAAGAGGAGAGATAAGGTTGGAGCATTACTTCTTACATTGTGGCATGTGATGCTAACTTTAAGTTGTACTCAAAAAACTGGGAGCGAGGCACGTTCTTGCATCAGTGTCCAGTTGCTAAACTATGATACTTCTACTGTAGCACAAGCAACCGAAGGTAGGAAAGACAGCAGAAGGCGGTGCTTTTTTACTTCTTGTGGGTCCCAGCTATTAGATAGCTTCGCTGCTCAACTTTTACATACGCTGCAGCCTAAAAGAGTGATGCTCATTTTCTCCCTGTAGGTCCCAATTTTTTTTGGCATCACTACCACAATGTGTTGGGCCTAACACAAAATGATATAGCACTACGGACAACGAGGCGAACAGAGATCCAGGATGAAAGTTGTGGCAGTGTGGGATGGCGACCAGCGGGCAGGTATATACGGCCAATAATCATGAGAGCTCTTAGATTTTAAACCTCAAATAAAGATTTTAAAAATGGAAGACAAAACTTTAGAACAAAGAAAGAAAACTAGAAGAATAAGTTTCGATCTTTTTCTTTCATTTACGTTTCATCCTTGCAAAGTCTTAATGCAATACCAATCCATCACATCTATTATCTGTGGTAACAAATTCAGACCAAAAGACCCCTAAGATGACGCTCGAAGAAGAAAACAACATTGAAGACGCCTAAAATAATTGGGTTTTCACTTGAAGAGCCACGACAGTTACAAGAGACACCATGACAACGCTTCAGATGGGAAACGACACACAAAAACGCGGCCGTTGTCGATGCCGACACAAGATCGGGAAAAGCTTTCGCCCAGAGCACCTGACCAGCAGCACCGCCACCCTACCACGAAGCTATGGTGATGCTGCTATTGGGATTGAGGGACATAGCTTGAGCACCAGCGCAGCCCGCTGCAGCCCGGCGGTAGCCCTGCGACCCAGCATGGCCTATGCGGCGGCGCTCGATCGACGGGCCTAGGCGTGCGCCCACACTTCGATGGTGTCGTGCTCCCTCTGCACCGCTCACAGCCACCAACTCGCTGCCGCTGCACCTTTTACGTTGATCAGATTCTCAATCACTTTTAAGAGAAATTTAAATTGAGATGATCGCAGTGTCAGACATCATATATGTCATGGCGAGAGCCTATGGTAAAAAAACTCTATCAAATTCTTGAATATTTATCTGTATTCTTTTTTGGATGGTGGAGCCACGAGTCCATGGCCAGGCCCCGCAACAGCAGGAGCCAAGATGGAGGTGAGGTGAGGTGAGGGAAGCTAACTATGAGAGGTTGTGTGTTTTGTTCAACACTAAGCAGTAGCAAATTGATTTTCTATCTGCTTCCTTTCTTGGTTTGATGTAACCTCCGTTGTTCTATATAGAGCTGTTGAAAGCGTATGGTTGCCATATTGGTGAGCGATCAAGGCATAAACTACTAGAGTTTCAAACAAGTCCAACATACCTTCTAACTTCTTTTGTTATAGATAAATCTATGTCCACGGTGATAAGGTAAACACTAGTGGTGTTCACTGACATGGTGGACAATGTGTCTCAGAAAGCACAACTTGGTGTTAAGATGGCGTCTAGATCTGGTCACTCAGCGATGGATGGCAATTAGTATGGTAAGTTTCTATGAAGAGAGTGGGCGTCATAGGCTAAGGTTGTTGGTGAGGCGACAAGCTAAGCCACCCAAAAATATAATTGAGATCGATATTTAATACAAACACCTATGGATAGCTATCAGCAGCTATCGACAAGATGGGATAACACAAATTGTATAGGATGCATTCTCGATGACTGTGGTGTCACAGGCAGGACTCCTTGGGACTAGAAGTTGGGAGGGCATCAGATGAGCACAGTGGAGAAGCTATAACTTGTATTGCTTGCACAATAGCGAATTTGTTGACCCTTGGTAAAAGATATAGTAGCCATCAGATAAATGGAGCATGCAAGAGGCTGAAGCAATTGGAGATTGTAGAACAAAGAAAGAAAAGAAGATTCGATGTACGACCCATTAAGGTTTGGATTCAAACTTCAAAACTTAATTCTAATAATTTATAGTAGAATACATTGAGTCACTCGCTAAGATCTTTTACCTCGAACTGCTAGGATATTTTTTATCTCGAACTGTTAAACAAAAAATATACCGCCGGTCAAAATTAAAAGGTTAAATATATGTTTGGTCTAGATTTTTATATTATTTTTTAATAAAAAATAAAAATATGTTTCTATTTGAGGTATTACCTTTTCTTATGAATTCATATTCCACAAGAGTATGCCATAGAATAATATGGTGGATAAAACATAGACGATGTGTTGGTCTGACATATTAGAACAACAATTACAACGATATGTATAACTAAACAAATTTTTTGCATAAATTTACTTTAGAGTAAAGATAAATGTTAGCATAGGTCTAGCTACCCGCGCTATTTGCGCGGGCCATCTCGCTAGTTCAACCGCTAATTACTGTCACATATGTAGAAAGTTCAATTATCAAAAGTTCACTCGAAATATTCAAAGATAAATTGATGGCCATAATATAAACATGTTTATTGCACGTCACACAAAACTACACTTTTGCGAACTACACTTAATTGTGCGGAAAGACGATATTGTGTTTAGCAGAAAAATCGATAAAAAGGAAACCAACTGAAAGACGAGAAAAAGAACTCGAAAGTGAGACCGTACCATGCAAATGGACTCCCTTTTTGGCCAATGTACCTTCAAAGCAAATGTTAATTAACTAAATAAAAAAACATGTTATCGACGAAATCTTTGCATCAAAAGGCCCAGACGACGATCGGTTGAATAGCTACCAAATTAATGTGCAACGCGAGGATGATTATCAACCGAGGAGGTACGGCAGGACCATGGACAGCAATCAAAGCTCGACGGAAAGCATTATTATATATACATCCATCGAAGAAGAAGGGAGATCGAGTTGTATTTTCACGTAGTATCACGGACAATCTGGATCTCAGCATCATTGTTTTTTTGGCGAAATCATGGGTCAAAAGGACATGTTATCAACGAAACCTTTGCATCAAAGGCCCCAGATTGTCACATGCAAATAGCAGATCCGCTTGAAGGAAATTGCTACCTACTACTAGTGTGCAACGCGAGGCCGACCGTCAATCGAGAAGGAGCTACGGCATGCAGGGACCACTGTTCCTTTGGGCGGCAACTAAAGATCGATCGAAAACATATCATATATAGCACATCCATCGAAGACGCAGAAGAAAAGAAACTAGTAGTTTTTTCACGTAGCATCGCACAAGTTTTTTTTTCCCCCTGATAACGACGGCCGGCGCCTCATACGGCCCTTGCTTCTTCCGTTCCAACTTGACCTTCCTCCGCCCCGCATGCGGACGCAGTCCCTCCCAGCTCCTGCATGCCGATTAAGCTATGACGACGACCGGAGTAGCAGCAGCTCGTAGCTAGCCTTGGTGCTCCGCTGATCTGATTTTGAGTGGCAGCACGCAGTGGCTAGAGACAAACCGGGGAGACGTGACGTGACAGCAGCGAGGAACGAACCGTTCTATACAACACACCGAACACGAAATGCCACTGGAACGGCTCGATCGATCGATCGCGAGGTGACAGCGCCCTGCAGTGAAAACAACGAGCCCGACGTGCTCGTCGATCACCCGCGGCCCCAGTCGCGCGCGTCGACTGGCGGTTAGCACGTCAATGAGTCGAAACCCCCCATGTATATATTTGCAAACTAGAGAGTGGTTAACACTAGCACATCGCGTATAACTTCCACGGGAGTTGTCATTTTCTTACAGCAACCGGCCGGAGAACGGGCGGCCGGCCTGATGCCTGTGGCGTGGCGTGGCATGGCATGGGGACGGGTACGGTGGCAGAAATAATTGGAGGGCGCTCTCGCCGTCGCGGAAAGCTACGCGCTCCGGCTGATCGACGGGCGCGACGCCCGGAGCACCGGCGGCGAGCAAGAATGGCGCGATGAGGTCAGCTGGCGAGGAGGAGGGGGCCCGGGGAACGCGGCCGCTCGCGGCGAAACCAGCGGCCTCGACGGGCGGATCCGCTTTGCATGATTGTCACATCACATGCGAGAATAGTACGACCGGGATCTGCTATTTGTATGATTATATGTTAGTTGCTACACGCATTTTCTTTTGGCGGTTTGATCGCAATAGAGAATGACTGCTGAGTGCTGACCAATAATAATCATGGCGGTCGCTCCTCGCTCTCGGTTTTTCCTTCAACTTTTGTTTGATGATGAGTGCCTTCCGGCTTTGGATTTTGCTTTTTTTTTTGCGAATTTGATGCGAACTCGTTGGGGGTTTTCATTCAACCTTTACTGGGACGCAAAAGCAACGCCTGATTGGTCGGGATTCATTGCCGATGGCAACGGCGACGATGGAGATCTTCAGAGAAAAGCTCGGCTCCCTGTTTTGTCCTTACTTGGCTTGGTTCATATTCAGTTTGCTAATTTTTTAACGACCAACGGGCGCGACCAATACAGTCCACATGTGCAGTGTAGCTCGGTTCGCGAGCAAGTTTTTGCTTCAGGAACGTAGTATTTCCAAGCCACCTGGATGGGACTCCTTTCGTGCCGTTTTCTGAATCTCTCGACACGAACGGTATCCTCATTCAGTCAGTCGCCTGTAAATCTCGTAGTATATCCTGCGAAATCTCTACCAGAGGCACAGAGCATCGCAACTTGAAGAGCGGCGCGTAATCAAGAGCTAATCAGGGGGAGCGCAACTTGCTGCACCGGTCGATCGATCGATCGATCGGGCGACGAAGGCACGCACCCGCATGCTGGTGAGCGCTAGCTATGCATCCGATTATTCGATCGGTGTCCCCGGCCTGTCCCCGAACCCGCGCTCTGATCCGGCGATCCCCACCCAAAATCTCCAGGCACCAATTGGGCGATCAGCCAGCGCGGGCAGCGTGCTCCGTACCACCTACCTACCGCGCCCCTGCGGATCGAGTGCCCGCCGGAACAGGCTCCGCCGCGCGCGGGGCCCTCGCCCCGCTCCGGCCAGCCACCGGGCGGCGACAAAGGCCCCAGGCCCCCCTCCGCGCGCGGCATAGGATCCTCGCCCGGCGGCACCGCGGCGAGCCGGCCAGTCCGATTAATGTAACCCGGCGCAGGCAGCTCGCCGTGCGCGCCGCGCCTGCGAACTGTGCGTGATACGCCGCGCGACGGCGAGCGATCGCGCGGCGCGACGCGCGCTCGCGCTGGCCATGTGTTGGGCATGTGAGGCGGTCGTCCCCCAGGAGATCCGCTGCGCCTACGTGTCACGCCGGGCCGCGACGATCAATCAGGGAGGCGCGATCGGGGTCTCTCGCCGTGCTCGCGGAGCGCGAGGGGTATCCCGGAGCCAGCCGGTGACCCGGCGTCTCGGCGTGCTGGTGCCGAGCACCTAACCCAGCGGCGATTGGCGCCCATCAGACCCAGCCGCGGAGGGGGACAAGGGAATATCGCGCGCTGGGCGTTGGAACTTTCCGTCCCCGCCTTTGTTTCTTGCGTTGGATTCATTCAACTCGCCGAATTTTTCAGCGTACTAACCTCGGAGGGACAACGTGGTGCCTCCGCACCGAACCGCGCCAGGATATTACCAGTTCAGTATGTACAAAATGCAGCAATCTTTTTTTTTCTCGAATACGCAGGAAAATGCAGCAATCTGACAGAGCAAGTACGCCCAGTTGGCGTGATAAGGTTTAAAAAGGCACTTCGATTTCCTCTTTTTTTTAATGAAAGGTGCTTGGATTTCTGGCCGTAATAACGATGTGGCAGCGGCAGGGAACCGCCGGAGCGTTGCGGAGCGGAGCTGTCCGGTGAGAATCTGCCGCCCAACGGCATGGGCGCCGCTGCTTTCACCGGCGGGCCGGGCCGTAAAACGACCTCCGAACGGACGGCAGCTCACCACTTATAAACAGCACACCCGGAGAACTATATTGTTCTCACCCTCAAAAAAAAATATTGTTCTCCATTTCTTTTCTTTCTTTTTTTTTTTGGGGGGGGGGGGGGGGGGGGGGGGGGGATGGGCTCTCTCTCTCCGAAGATCAGCAACAATGCTGTCATTGTTGATGCGAGATGCAACCATACAGAAAGCAATTGCGATTTTGCAGACGCGTCAGGCTGCTGTCGATCAGTCGACGTCCCTTTGTCCTGACAAGCTGATACAGAAAGAACACACGGCAGTTCCATGGCCAAATCAAGCACAAGCACTACTAATTTAAGATGAGTAAACATATGGTCTGGTGGTAGCTAACCCCTTCTCTTTTTTTCCAAATTTTCTCTCTGTTTTTTTGGGAGATAGATGTATTCTACTACTACTAGTGTGGTATCTATTGAATACTCGAAGTGCGTAGAAAAGGTAAGGCGAGTGGCAACTACTCCACCCACAGGAGCGGCTCGTGCATCCCGACGACGTCGCCGCCGTCGTACTCCTCGGCTGCCATTGCCGCCGGCCACACCGGCGCCCACCACAGCCCGTCCCTCAGGTCCAGGAGGAGGTCCGGCAGGTCGAACAGCGCGTTGTCCTGGCACTGCGCGCCGTCGCCGCCGTGCGTCGTCGTCGTCTCGGGGCAGCAGGCAGCTTCCGGCGACGCGTCGGCCGCGGGGGACGACGGCACCTCGGCCGACGACGATGGCGACGGCGATGGCGGCGCGTCGCACTGCACCTCGACGACGGCGGCGGCCTGGGCCGCCGCGGCCTGGATGTCGGCAGGGGAGGTCGACGCCGGGCGGGGCAGCTCGTGGGCGCGGTCCGGGAAGTTGAGGTGCGCGCCGCGGCCCTTGATGGCGAGCGCGGCGACGTCGTGCGCGCGCGCCGCCATCTCGGCCGTGGGGAAGGTGCCCAGCCAGATGCGCGACTTCTTGCGGGGCTCCCGGATCTCGGACACCCACTTGCCCCAGCTCCGGCGCCGCACGCCGCGGTACGACGGGTGCTTATACCCGCTCCGGCTGCCGGACCCGGCGGCGCCGCCTGCCGCCGCCTGGGCCTTCTTGTTGCCGCCACTCGCCACCGCGCTATCGTCGGTGCTGCAGCAGCAGCTGCTCTCCTCGCCTTGCTGGCCGGTACTGCCATTGGCTTCTACTTCCTGGCAGTCCGGCGAAGAGGCTCGCTTCCGCTTGTTCGTGGTTTTGGCGCTCTTGGGCACCTCTTGTGGCGCGGCATTGATGAGGCAGGAGGAGGAAGATGTGGAAGAAGAAGATGTGGTGGCTGCATGGGTTGCGTTTGCGTTCGCTTCCACGTCGCGTTGGGTTGTAGGTGTAGCTTCCATGGCTTGTAGCTAGGAGATGGAAGTGAGTGCCCCCGGCTATAAATAGTGGTAGCCTGGTACCTTAGCTCTGTGCTGTGGGGCCTCCTTTAATCTTTTTTTTATTTTCTTTTCAGGTTATCATACTGTTCAAGACATCTAAATTTCTTTTTTTTTCTTGCAGGAAAAGTGTACGTTATGGTTAGTGATCACTGATCAGTGAAACAGGAGCTGTTACTTTTATCCCTAATAAGCTACAGAGCTAGTTTATACTTATGTAACAGAAATGTGTGTCACCTTCATATGAATCAAAATTCAACCGTCCATACCAGAGAGAGATGCTTGTAAAGCTACAGAAATTTGTAGTATGAGCAGAAATCAAATAAAGAAACTTGAAAAGGCCTCATGATTTATCATTGTTGTTTCTTCAACGATGGGCCAGAGCACACCGTCCTTCATTTAAGAAAAACGAATAAACATTCTATTATATTAGTAGTCGAAGAAAGCGAACTGACGAATTTTTGCAATTAGTTAGGATACAGCTTTCAGAGGAAAAAAAACTCTTTGAAAAGTACAATTCATGTGCATATACCAAAAGAGAATCATTTATTTTATAGCTTTTCGTACCAATTGGCTGATTTCTTTATAGAAGGTTGTAAGCATTGACAATCACTGTTGGTAATACTCAACGGGCTTAAAGAAGCACTACTACTTAACCTACCATCTCTGCGTGGTCTGAAAAAATAAAGGAAACCATCTCTGCAGCACTTCGTTAAAAAGTATCTGACCTGGTTTTTTAGATCCGTCAATCTTATTCGTCTCCAGTTACTGTTAAATAGTCTACTTCGTCAAGTCAATCTTCTTGATAAAATAGGTTAACCAAACACAAATTAAATTCTGAAGCGATCAACAAACGTGATGATGCTATCAGCACAGTAAATGCAAAGGGAGACCAAGAGCGTATTATTGTACTTTACCCAACCACCACTGCTTGATCTCAATACAAAAGAAATCCATCTCTGCAGCACTAAAGTGAAGAAAAAAAGGTTACTCCTAGTCCTACTCCTATACGACTTGTATAGTTGTATGCTGAATGGTTGCACCGTGCGCTTGTGATCCGTCAATCTCATTCGTCTCCAGTTGCTCTTAACCTAGTATAGTTGTGATTCAAGTCGATCTTATTATTCGTCTCAATTCTTCAAAAACACTTATTCGCCTCCACTTCTCAGCATTTTTTTTCTGAATCGATTAATAAACGTGATTCCATCAGCGTAATCATGCAATGGGAGATCAGGGGCGCAGCCAAGTGGCCCTGATGCCTGCATACAAAAATGCTGCGACGGGAGATCATCAGGAGAGGGGCAGGCAGCCGGATCATACAAGTGGTGGCGGTGGCGCTTGCGTGCAGAACTCTCATGCCACGCAGGCGGGGCTGCAAATATTATGCTCGCCGATCCTCGTGGGTGCGAGACTGCCGGCCGGCCGGCGTATTGCCCGGGCGCCCAACCTGACGACAAGCTGGACAAGTCTCGGCCAGCATGCATCTCGCCGGAATCCGGTCGCGACTCTCGTTCCGCGATTCAGGAGCCCGATTTGGGTTTGTTTTTGTCTTTTTTTTTTTGCGACTGGGTTCGTTTTTGTCAGGTTCTCGCCTTTGACTTCCCCCGTTCTACTAGTTTAGTTCGTCTGATCGAGCTCTGACGGCCGGCCGTCCGGCCGGACGAGGCTGGAAAAGATGGGAGGGAGTTAGGCCAGGGCTCCACCATCCTCGCCAGATTTCAGTTCCGGCTGATTGGAACGTGTAGACGACGGCGAGGACGGATACGGATTGGGATGTGGTCTCTCTATGCTCCATTAACTCCAGCGGAGCTCAGCGCAGGTCAAAACGATGCTGCCGCTGTACCACAAAATGAAAGGCTTTTTTTTCTATCGAGATGACCACCAGATCGTCCTCAAGTTCCCATAGAACTGACGAGAGGAATTGAATGCCGTCGGGCTGCACTGGTAGGATTCCTTGCACGCGTTCGTGTCGCCACCCGTGTCATCCAACGCCAGTGCGTTCGTGCGCGCCGCTACTACCGGACACACGGGTACTGTACCCGGGTCCAGAATTCAGAAGCTCCGGTAAGAGTAATCTATGACGAGACGGGATTAGGAGTGGATTAGGAGCTCTCTAGTACAGCTCCCTAACGGATTCATGGTGTACTCGTCGCGAGCGTTTTTCCTTGCACGGTTCCCGTGCGGCCGCCCGCACTCCACGCCACGGGCGCCGATGCTCTCTCTTCCCGGCAAGGCATAGTGCCCGTGCGGCACGTTCCGTTCGTGGCCTGCGCTCCCGCGCTTGACCCTTTGACCTCCGGGAACGCGGAGCGCGCGGCTCCCCAGGACACGGGCCATGCCGGCCTAGGCGAGGAGACACGTAGCGTGGAGCCTGCGGAGCGCGGCCAGCTGCCAGCCGGGTGGATCGGAGGAGGCCGGCCGCGGCCGGTCGTTCGTTCGTTTTCGGGCGGATTTGACGTGATCGGCCGTGATCGCGCACGACGACGGCGCGATCGCACGCCAATCAGCCGCGCGGCGGCGCGTCGCGCTCGGTCGGCGAGAGGGAGAGGAGGGAACACGGGGGCCAGGTCGGGCAGCGACCGACCACCGGGCGGCGCCGGCGGGCGGGCCGACCCGAACCGCGCGTGCACCTGTGGTTGCGAGGCCTGCAATCTTAAGCGATGATGCGGGTGAAGGTGACACGCACGAGGACGTGACGGGTTCCCTTCCATCGGCGACGTGCTAGGTGAGGCGAAACCGTGCACGCGGTTAGAGATCCCATTCGATCTAGCTAGAGAGACGGTGATCGCATCAGTATATGCTGTCGCTGTACCGAACGGGGCCGAGCAAACCAGCGCTCGGGCGGTACACGCGTACTGTCGTGGCGCACGCATTGCTTCTACGTTAGTATTGTAGAGCTGCATGTCCACCAACGCATTTACAGCTACATCCACTGGCAACTGCTACAGCATCGCGGTGCACGCTCGTAGCTAGTCCGGTGGATGGCCTCGACGCTCGTAACAATTCGCCGTCAGAGTTGGGCAGTTGGCCCGCGCGTCTACCCAATTCCAACCAATTACTTCCGTGTCAGGTCCAGGGTTCCGGCTCATTTCGAGTCAAGCCTTGAATCATTTTGTTTACGTGGAGGGGGAAGTTAACAAAGATGACTAGTTAGTGGACAGCGCTAATGCAATTAATAAAGCTCTATGACATGTGGATCTATAGTAATTTTGGAGGATGTGTTACCGTTGATATATTAGGCATGTTATCTGCTGTACTATCTTAAAATGGAGTATATGCTCTACAGTCAACTGTTAGAGGGATTCCTAGTCGCTGATGCTGCACGATGGGAGTAAAAAGAACATCTGTAGAAGTAACCTGTACGGAACTGCACTAATGTACTGCTACTAGTATGATACCTCCATTAGTTAAAGTTAAATAACTTAAGTAGCGGAAGTTCAATGGACCACTGAGCTGTAGGTGCAGCTCACCCAGCTACCAGTATCCAACTTAAATACTCTGACGCTGGCGCACAGTCTTTTCGGTTAGACCAATCTTAATAGGAGTGTCATAGCAGTGTTATGAATATTAAATTTGCTGACATGGTAGGAGAGAGAAGAGACGGAGAGTTATGGGATGATGACACAGTAATTTTTAAAATTCTAGTCTTGATAACTATGTGATGATACTTTCCACTAAGACTGATGTACCATGAACACATAGATACAAGATGGTCGTGGGCAAATGTATACCTCAGCTCGCAGCGCTACCAAGAACAGGAGTCATTACTCCTGCCTGCTCGCAACAAGTCTAAACAAAGCTACACCGTACCCTGAGCAGTGTGTCCGAGATGCCAAGGGCAGGGCCATCAATGCTAAACTAACCATCCCGTCCTAACAGCAGATTACCGCATTGGTTAGTTCGCCGGCAGATGTGAGAAGTTCACGGCCGGGAACAGTAACCACACGTTACTCGCCTAGTAGCAGCGTACTGCTGCTACAGCGCCAGTCCTACAATACTCCCGGGGTCAAACGCCTTGTGCTGGCTCGATGCTATCAGAGCTTATTTTACTAATCTCGGCGCGTGATTAACCGTCCCCGATGGCGTCTCCGGCTGATCGAGCTGCGACGGGGGCGCATCAACGCGGCCTGTCAACGCAACAGGCTGTAGCGGCTCTAGTTTACGGGGCGCCGCCGGTTGCCCGATGCGATACTGATCTCACGAGCAACGCAGGACGCAGAGCCTTAATTTGACACCATCAAAATCAATGGAGCCTTTAAACCGCGGCCAGCTTTCTTCAATTCTCGTTCTTGGAATCAGGAACCCTAACCAAAGAGCTCGTGGCGAGCGCCACGATCAATGGAGTGCCGCTACAGCGCCAGTGACAGTTTGTCCACACGCAAGAATGGCTAGCTCGTGGTTTCAGGCCGTCTGATTGTGTTGAGAGAATTGAAAGGTTGAAGAGTACGTTCAGGTCTTGCTACTGTCAGTACGGCGCAGCTTCAGTGCAGCAACGAGGGTGCCAATGGTGTGGTGACGGAGACAGACTGCGGACCTCCACTAGGAGATGCAGAAGCACAAGCAGCTGGGCACCTCAACTGGAAATGCAGCAGCTAATTCCGGAATCAGGTGTGCTAATGTCAATCGTATTAAGGCGGCGAAAGTAACGGTTAACGAAATACCAAGCCACGTAGTAAGTAATGCTGCTGCATCATGATCTGCGGTGCCAGAACTTTGACTTCGCCATTCAGGGAAAGGGAACACACAGACGGTGGTCGTGTGGTTTCCAATACATGTATGGTCAACAGCAGCCAGCTGGTTTCTGGAGTTCCGCCCAACCTTTTTAGACGCTTCTCAGGTATGAACCACAAAATCAGATTCTGGCTAAAGCATGCTCTGCTCATGGACTTTATCGGCTGTTTTGCCGTGTATCCATGCTACCGGTTTCAGACTCTCACATCTCAAATGTTGACTTGCCAAGGTCCCAGCAGCATGCCATTGCACCAAAGATAGCAGCAATGCGAAGTTTAGCAGACCTCACTCCTCCCAATTCCTAACCAAGGAACTCAGAAAACAGTGTTCTTCTCCCAGAAAAGTGTGATCGCAATAGCGTGAGTTAATTGCTACAAAACTGCAATGCTAGGCTTTTGAAGCTACCATAGGTATGCCTGAATAGTGAGAGGCAGCGAAGTACAAACTAAAATGCTATTCTTGTACGGATGTGCTGGTCTGCAAGGAGTCTCTTTTCAAATTGACAAATGTATAGAGTTCATCATGGTTTATATGATATTGTTACGGGATTAGACAAACTGTATAGAATTGACAAACTGTTGTCTTTACATCTTTCTGATAAAATCTTTCTAACAAAAAAGCTATTACAATTAACAAGTTTTTTTTTGAGTTTTAGGGCTCAAGCCCCTGCCTTTAAAATCATTTCATGTAGCATACTAGTAGTTTGTTACTGACAAGAGAATGTTTTACAGCATACTAGTAGTTTTAACCGAAGGACTACGCCAACAGTAACCTGGATACAACTGAAGGGCCAAAACCAGAACAATAGGAAGCTAAGTAAAATGATCAGCCACCAATTCATTTTCGATCAGGACACCATCAACAAGTGCTCCAACTCTTGTGTCTGCAGCACCCAGTCCCTCATGTTCAGCGGCGATTCCTTGGTGACGCTCACTGAATCAGCACCCATCCAGGATCCCTCCAGCTCCATCACCCATCCAAAATCATTTGTGGTCTTCTTGCCACCGCTGTCAGGGTTGTTATATGCTCCACAAGCTCCTCTTTCTTGCTGGTAGGACACAGAATTAGCCAATTCTGAGCCAGCCTCACTACTCCCATCAGTAGGAATTCCATATTTCTACGCTCCATATTCTGAAAGCAAAAATCATTTCTCACTTTCCAAATTCTGCAAAGAGCAGCAGAACTACTAATATTAACAACAGCAAATCTCTTATTACTAAGCCATTTGGAACCTACTGACTAGAAAGAACTACCTACACATACACCAATAGCCTGTAAAATCAAGCTCCGCATCTTACTAGCTACCACACAATCAAAAAAGAGATGCTGGCTACATTCTTTCTCATTGCAATACAGACAGGTATCCATCTCTACTTTCTGTCTCTTGGCTAAATTATCTCTAATCAGAACTTTATTCCTGAAGAGAAGCCAAAGAAAATACTGAACTCTTGGGGGAATCTTTAAGTCCCAGATGTTAGGGACATACACAGGTATCACACCTCTAAAGGTTATCACTTTATAAAGAGTTTGGGAAGAATAAATCCCTGAAGAAGAGAATTGCCAAATCATAGCATCCTCCCCTTCAGTGAGTTCTATTGTGGAAGCTAGCTGCATAACTTGCACCTACAGTTCTCCTAAAGGTGCATTTAAGATGTATCTAGCTGAATGCAGCCTACAAGAACAGCTGTTATATTTTTTTACTAGTTTAGTGGTATGCCAAATCTTTTTGTTTATGAATTGACTATATTTTCAATTCTCAGGCTGCACTTAGATTAGTTTTGCCAGTCAACTTAAGCTGATGTGAATCGGTACTGAAGTTTCTTCAGAAGCAGAAGAAACAGGAGGTCATGTTCTGACAGAAGGCTGTAATTGTTTCATTTTTGACCTGATATTCTCAAGTTGTGCTGACCAAGTGTAGCTACATACTGTATGTTGCTTGTCTGAGAAAACCTGTTCATTGTAATGTTTCTAGGAATGGCCAATTTTAGGTTGATTTCAGCATGGAATTATTTTTAATATTTCTTTACTTTGATGCCCTTGAATATTTGTTTCAGTTAAATGAAGCTTCTCATAGCAAAACTGCATTGTGGCCACTAACCTTGGCTCTTCCCCCTGATGTATCCAGTACTGTTTCAATTACCGAATCCCTTTTGTTACTGTAGTGTGACCAGAGTTTGTTATTTGTGGGGCAAAAACTGGATTCATGCATGCACTAGCTATGTTCCCCCTTTGTATGACCTCAACTTGTCTTGTTCCGCTTATTAGTAGAGATGCTATAACGAACATGTTTACAACTTTCTCGGCCATATCTTCTTTGGCCTAAGCTAGGCCAAGGTTGAGCACTTCAAATAAAACTCCCATTTGATGTGCAGGGGTACATGTAAAAGGTTAACAAATCAGCTCTGCTTCATGTCTCAAACTTGTTTTCTGGAGCATATTGCTTAGAACAATTATTCTTCTCTATGCTACTATGGAAAATAGCTGACACTGACACGCTCTGCACTCTGCAGCACCGGCGTCGTGTGGGCACTTTCCTAGCGCACCTGAGAAGCGAAATGGTTGCCGCTGCTGCACCGGAGATGGGCTATCCCCGCAGCGCCAACGACGACGGCGAGAACCTCCTACTGGTGGCGTGGATGGACGAACGCCGCCGCCGCCGCCGCGGACTCCGGCACCAGATCCTCGACTCCGGCCGCGCCTTCATGATGCTAGGCGCGCTTGTCCTCAAGTGGCGCCGCCTCACTTGTTGCAACGCCGTGCACGTGCTCGCCGGCTTCCTGCTCTGGCTGCTCGGCGCGGGGCTCGCGATGCTGCTGCTCGTCGCCGGGCGGTTCCGCGGGCTGGCGGCTGCCTGCGCGCTCTCGCGAGGGCGCTCCGCAGCTACTTTGTAGGCGGCCTCTGAGACAGGCACGCGGCGGCGGCGGCCGTCGTTGGGCAGGCGGCGGTGGAGCCGTCCGAGGGGTTAATCGAAAATATCTGTTCTACATTTTACATATGAACCCCTATTTAATCGCGATCCGAGGGGATTTATAAAAATATCCAACAAAGTATTTTACACGTAGACCCCTAATTCGGATCGCGTGGAGATACGGTATTCGGTTTTCAACGGCTGAGGGTCGGTCCATAGAACCCTCGGTTTCAGCTTTCCTAGTTGGCTTTTTCCACGAGTTGGATCGTATAATGATGATCGGAACTGATTCTTTCCTTCCTATCCGAATACCGGAAACGGCTTTCCTATTTGGAAAATCCTATCCTCGTTCTGTTTCTGTGTAAGCAACTATTGCCTTACTTGAGGATGAGTTTTTCCCTTGCTTTGCAACAACCAAATTTCCATTTCTTCAAGCTCTATCCTCATGCGGCGAGGTGCCTGTTTAACAGGTTGCACATTTGGATCAATCTTGAGCTCGTGGACTGCAGGTCTAAACCGAGCATTTCTTCGTAGCTCCATGCGAAACAGTCCAGCAAAGGGAGGCCGTTAGGTTAAAGCAGTAGCGCACGCCCGTAGTTTTGAAGCAGGGCGAGACAACTTTAGCTAGGAGCCTCTTTTCCTTCTGCCCAGCTCCCCGAAACAACATTCGACTTGCATGTGTTAAGCATATAGCCAGCGTTCCTTCTGAGCCAGGATCAAACTCAGATTTTGACTATGATTAGGTCGAACAGTGGTAGAACCTGGTGAACCGGGCCTACTACTAAACATTGATTCTCTCTACTAACCACTCTTAAATATGGGGTAGAATGCTAGATGCTCGGGACCACGTTACTATTATTTCTTTCTCCTCCTTCATATTAACCTTTTTCGATTTTTGCCAATAAATAACGAGCTACAAAAGGATTCGTTTTTTTTTCGTGTCACAGCTCATTACTCCTTTTTTCATTTTAAAGAGTGGCATCCTATGTCCACTATCTCGATCGAGGAGTCCAAACATGCCAGAACCTTCTTTAGTAGTGAGCCTAGCTCCTAGCAAGGGCCCATGATCTATGGGTCTACTGGAGCTACCCACTTCGATCAATTAGCCAAGATTTTGACCGGATATGAAATCACTGGTGCTCGATCTAGTGGTATTTTTATGGGATTCTTTTTATCATCCTTAATCGTGATCCAAACCAGGGGTGTTTCTGAAAATATTCATCGGAAATTTTACAAAACGCTCCTTTTTGGGTGTGGGTTCCCAGATGCTCCCGGACGGCGGCGCGGCGTACGAGCAGCCGACGAGCTCGCGCCGCCGCCGCGCAAAACGTGGCCACCATTCTTCCACCGCTCGCGGAGATCGACGCGATAGCGGCGCCGAGGAAGAGCATGGCGAGGAAAGAATCCTGAGAGGGCCCCATCTCCCTCCGACGAGTACCAATGGCTGATGCACACTCCTGCTGAGACGTCATTGAGGTTGCCATCGCGTACGCCTTCGACAGCGATGGTGCCGCCGCGGCGCCGCCGCATGATGCTCCACAACAGCAGCGGCTGCGCCGCCGGAAGCCTAGAGAGGGTTCAGGCCTGGATTCGCGACGCCTGCTGGAGGCTGCAGCCGCTCGAGGGATGCCCCCAGGATGTTCGATGAAATACATGCTCGGGGCACTGTGATTCAGAAAGCCCTCCTTGACTTTGCCTCCATCTCGGCTTGCTTGAACAACGCCCTCGCGCTGCTGAATCGCATGTTGCGCTCGGCCACCGACGCGGGCGTCAGCGACCACACCAAGCTCGCCACGCTTAGGCCATGGCCATTCGGTCGGCGGCATGCTCAGCGAAGCACACAACTGCAGCGATGCGCTGAGGATAATTGTTACTGAGGCAACGGTGGCTGTTGTGCCCATCTGTCAAGCTGCGTCGACTCTCTCTGAGCAGGTATGGGCACTGACGATGTTGCTCGGGAACAAGGCCATGCCCATGCGGTGGACTGCCAAAAATAGACGTGCAAGTAAGCAGATCGCTGCCAAAAACTCGGTTTGGGGGTGCCCCTGTGCCGGCGGAAGACGGTACAAATTGTAGTAGCCGGTGCTAGCAAATTTACAATGACATCACGTCAAATTAGCCGAGTGGGCAAGGACATCTTGTTAACAACACAGGAGTACTTACATGCTAAACTTCTTACATCTCTTGTACTAGACTGATACCGATCTTACAGCATGCTAAGCTTTACAGAAATTACAACCACAACCACTTGATCAACATTTGCATCTTACATTCTGCATCTAAGGTTAAAAGTATTGCACTTTCCATGTCCAGCACAAAGCTCGAATCTGAATCATTGCAAGGTTAAGTAAGCCGGCTGCAAAGGCTAAAACCTTTCAGCAACCGCTAGTACTGGTCAGAACAGGCAGTCCAAATGCATTGCCAGACAAGAATGATGAATGGCAGATTTCGTCCATTGGAAAGGCCAACGTCAAAATCCAGAGCTCGACGCAGGCGGCGACAACGGCGGGGGCACCTGATCAAGGGAGTCGAACATGTCCGGCGGGAGGTCGTCGAAGAAGTCCGGCGCGTCCGGGGGCTCGGGCTTGACGCCACCCTGACCGCACTCCGTGCCGAAGAACGGGAACATCATCGGAGCGGATTGCGCCATCATCGGAAGCAGCTCCTGGTAGGCGAGATCATCCAGAGCGCCGGCGGGGACGAACCCGCCCGGAGCCATGCTCCAACACTCCGGCATCCCTGGGTAGTCGAGCAGAGGGTACGGAGGCTCATCGAACGGCGACTTTTGAAGCAACGGGGCTGCGTTTGACGACGAGCACGCATAGCTGTCGGTGCCCGGCGCGAACGACGGCAGCGCTCCGTTGAAGCTAAGAAGTCCGGAGGCCGACTGATCATACGGGACCAGTGCAGCATTCTGGGTGTTGATGAATGGTGTTGCTGCGCTGCATGGTACTCGATCCAGACAGGTACCCTGATGACAGTTGGCAGCACACATTTCCATCAAAGAAATCTACACTAATACACGAAGAAAAAAGCAAGTTCATACTGTGCACAAATGTTTGTTAAGAAAAGATTTGGAAACAAATGACTGCAAATTCCCCGTGATCATTTCCCTAAAAAATATCAGTGGCCTAAAGAAATGCAAGGAGTGACCAACGAGAATTGCATGTGCGTACCACGGTGGCGGGTCGCGACTCAAGAGACGAGGCCGCAGGTGCCTTGGCGGCGGCGCTGGTGTTCCTGCTGGACCGGGCGGGGAGCGGTGCCCGCAGGAGCCTGGCGAGCCGCTTCTGGCGGGTGCTCCAAAAGTTCTTCACGTCGTTGTCCGTCCTCCCCGGCAAGTAGGTGGCGATCCTCGCCCACTTGTTCCCGAACTGCGCCTGCAGCTCCAGCACCACCCGCTCCTCCTCGGCAGAGAACTTGCAGCCACTGTCGCCAAAAAGTTCAATTATCACCGTGAATTTGTGATCAACCGTGCCCAAAATGCAGACGGAGTGCAGAGATCAGCGCACTTCAGAGAAGATAGTGAACTATGGGGAAGGTATGGTTCGCGATCAATGCAGCCTAAACCCAAGCAAAATGCAGTTCTAAAACCTAGCAAATGCAGTTCGATCATGGTGCCCAGTGCACTCATACTAACAAGAGAAGACGAGAACTGAACCAAGGGGGAAAACGACGAGAGGGATCACGCTGACGTCTTGAGGTTTGGCCGGAGCTTGTTGACCCAGCGGAGGCGGCAGGACTTGCCGGTGCGCGGCAGGAGGCCTTTGGATCGAATGGAGCTCCAGTCGCGGGGCCCGTGCGCGCGCACGTGCTCCAGCAGCACCGTGTCCTCCTCCGCCATCCAGGGCCCCTTCCGCACCGCCTCCCCGCCACCCGCCGCGTCCCTCCTCCTGCCGCCGCCGCCCCGCCGGCGGCCACCGCCGGGCGCTCGAGCCATTGCCTCGCCGCAGGAGCGCGCTCTCTCCCCCTCTCGCTCGCTCGCTCTTCAGGGAACTGCTCCGGAGAAGCGTGTCGTCGTCGTCGATCGTCTTGCTCCTTATGGACCCACCAGGGGAGCGAGTGGCGCACGTGGCGCGACGGGGAGCGTCCGCTGGTGATCCGACGGGCGGGTTTGATTCCCGAAGCGGCGCAGGCAGCGGTGGAGCGCGGGCGCACGAACGCGGGCGGCTAACCGCTCGCTCCTCCACCCCCACGACCTCCGATTCCCGCGGTCCAAGTATGCTCCGTGTCCAGCCGCCGTGCCGTGAAAACATTTTGTTGTCGCGTGCGCCCAAAATTCAGGCGTTCTATTGGCGTCCGGTCACGAACTTGCGGTCCTTCCGATCGCCGATCTGATAAAAATTGGTTTCAGCAAGTTTGCATTTGGGGAAACCAACAAAGATAGTAAAGTACGATGTGGTCTATGGAACGAAGGAGAGGATAAATTTTTGATCAAAATAAGCTTGTGATACAAGGCAGTACATTACAACAGTGATGATCTTATTGCTCATTTGCACACCAATTCAGAGTGACACACACCTAGCTCTCAAATGTGAAGCAATCCGGATCACATCCACCTCTCGAAATTCTAGCTTCCTAGCAGGGCTGAAAATTGTCGTCCAGATCACAGTCGCGGCGTCCTGGTTAGTCGCCTCCCACTCGCCGAGGAGGAGCTCCCATCCACCTACGGATGCTCGCGCCCACGCCTTTTATGTCCTCCACCTGCAGGACACGGACACCATCGCGGGCGCACCAGATCAGCGCGAATTCGTGCGGCAAGACCGCAGAGTTATTCACCGCACAGGAGCGGAATTTTGGAGTAGGAGGAGTACCGATCCGACGCCCGCGGCGAGCACTCCGGCGGCGGCGGCGGTGGCGCCGGCGCCGACGAAGAGGGAAGCGATGGCGAAAGCCTTGAACGGCATCGCAACCGCCGTGCCGCCCTTGCCCCGTCGGAACCACGAGACCCCGGCCGCCGCTTGTGCCGCGCTCGCCGCCGCCCACCACGGCCACCTCCCCGCCTCCGCGCCGCCGCCGCCTCGCTCGTCCATCGCCGCCGCCACTAGGGTATTCGGGGGGTCAGCTGCGAGAGCGGCACCCTATACAAGCGCGGAATCTCACCGACAGGTGGGACCCAAGTAGCCAGCTGCCAGCCCACTGACATGTGGGATAGGTCTCCAACGAAACGCCTGTGTGGGCAAATCACAGTGACCTCACCAAGGCAACCCGCCACTGTAACCAGCCAATCGCACACCAGCACCCATGGATTCCTCCATGGGGCGGAGCTCCGTGAGTCTTCTCGTTGGGCTCCTGCTGCTACGGTTCAACTGGTGCTTCGTAAGCGGAGATTCGATTCGATTTGGTCTATGTAGTTTGGATTGGTTTTCTACATCGCTGATGGAGTTAGATTGTTGGGGTTTGGGGGTTTCAATCAGGCGGTGGACGGCGGAGGCGTGGCGGAAGTGGGCGGGGCGTTTCCGGTGGTGGTGAGCACCTGGCCGTTCCGGGAGGCGGTCAGGGCGGCGTGGGATGTGGTCTCGGCCGGTAACGGAGGGGGTTCTGCCGTGGATGCTGTCGTCGCCGGCTGCTCCGCTTGCGAGGTTCTCCGCTGCGATGGCACAGGTCAGTCGCTTGCCCGTGTCATTCTCCTTGCTGCAAATGGAGCGAGGCCACAATTGTTGCTCGCGAGGTCGAGAGGCTTAGGTGGAAACAGTGGTGTTGCTTTCTGAAGCATATTGATTCACCAACAGCAGACTGGAAGACGCATCACGCAGCTTCGAACATCAGGAGTTACACTAGAAAATCGAATTGTTAAACCCAAATGTTCAAACATCCCAATTGTTTACCATTTGCATTGTTTTGTTTTAATCTGCATTTCTGTGCCGGTATTGCTACATGCACAAGTGTTTTCTGTACTTCTTTTCTGTATTGCTTCCTATATCAGTTGGAGGTAATTGTTTCTTTGCTACCTCTCCATTGACTGATGTGCTGGATAGTGGTCATATATCAATGCTTGGTTCATGAGGTCCCTTAACTTTCATAATCTGGCAAGTAGAGGGAAAGGTTTTAAATTTGTATAGCAGTATAGCAAAGTGGATTACACTATTACAGCTTCTCCATAGACCATATATGCACTTGCTGGCATAGAGTGTCACAACACTTGAACACGTTTGTGGAAAAAATATTTCTCATAAACCATTGGTGCCATTTGAGTTCCCCTAGCTGTACATTGAATCAGGATTATGTTCTTTCAATGTGATGAAACATATTGATATAATACAAGAGTTGAGCTAAAATTGAATCATTCTCACTTATTTGGCATCTCGTTCTTGACACTTGACAATACTAAAGATCCTAGCAGAATATTCTTTGAACATGGTTGTGATATCTGAGGTTTGATGTTTATTTTTTTCCTTTTTAAAGTGCGGAGTGTACTCTAATGATGTACCGGTGTGCATTCTTCTTGGAGTTTAGTTTACTTTGAGACAGTAAAACCAAATATCTGTGACTATGAAGAGTTAACCCAAGTAGTGAGATATATATGTGAGGTTTTACATTAACTACACTAATTTGATCTTACCAAGTTAAAAAGATAGTTGGCATAAAAACATAATGTTTTTGCCTTCTCGGGTAGACATTTTTTTTCTCGGACACGCAAGAGAGCTGCGTATCATTCCTATCATGTAGTAGATGCTTTAGATGTTAGGCTTGCTGTGTTCAGAAATACAGCCCATATGTTCCTAGTGTTCTAACTCCTAATTCAGAACTCCTTCCTTGCCTACAAAAAATCTATTCAACAACCTGCCTGTGTTTAGTATGCCTCATGAATCAACCTGATTCTGATGATATTGACTATTTTTTAAGCTTCACACAGTTGGTCCAGGTGGAAGTCCAGATGAGAACGGTGAAACTACACTAGATGCTCTTATCATGAATGGGGTAACAGTTGGTTTACCTACTTGCCAAAGTACATGTTGATATTTTGTTTCAGCATTTATAGTGGATATGATACACCGCACTATTTTTGCTTAAGGAAACTGGCAGGCAACAATGGAAATTGGAGCTGTAGCTGCCATGAGATATGTTAAGGATGGAATTAAGGCTGCAAAGTTGGTAATGGAGCACAGCTTGCATACTCTGCTTGTTGGAGAGAAGGCAACAGACTTTGCAATTTCAATGGGCCTTCCAGGACCAATTAATCTAAGTTCTCCAGAGTCACTTGAGAAATGGGCAAAGTGGAGACAGAATCACTGCCAACCTAACTACTGGAAAAATGTTGCTCCTGCCAGTACCTGTGGCCCATATCGTCCTATCAACTTAGCACAAGCTTTGGACTCTGTAAAGCATGAGGTAGAAGGGAGTCAAGGAGGTGTTTGCCAGGAATGGTTCCAAAGTGATAGTTTACTGGACCCAATAAACTCCCATTTGAAGTTTATTGATCGCCACAACCATGACACTATCTCTATGGCTGTGATTGACAAGGTAGCTCATATTCAATATTAGTTGACTCTTTCTGTTGTTGAAAAACTTATATTGGTATTGTTTTATGCTAGATGGGTCACGTAGCCGTTGGGACATCAACCAATGGTGCTACATTTAAAATTCCAGGAAGGTGAGCATTTTCCCTGATGTTGGCCCATTTCACATGGCAATCTAAATCTAGCATGGGCATATCTTTAAGCTAAATTACTAGTTTTTTCTTTTTGCTCTGTATCTCTTCATGCTATTCTCCAGTTACCTAATGCTTCTAATTCCTATGTAGCATGCCATTGTACTGTTTGGTGCATCTTTCCTGTGGCCATCAGGCATGGTGGTTACTATTTAGTCACAGCCTCTGGTCTTGTAACACTGTAGTTACTGTGTCTATTTGAATTATTCTGTGTTGGCCTGTTGGAAAATGATGTTAATCCACCAAATGTCCTCGCCTTGTTTAGCATCTATGTAATGCATTTTGCTTTTTGTTACATGTACAAAGTTATTTTACTGTATTCTGAAACATTCAATACTAGCTGCCGAATCTGTTGAATCCATTAATTCTGTAGAGACATAAATATGGGATTTTTCTATTTGGTGGTACACTACTAAGTTGTGGTCAACTTCTATTTTTGGCCAATTTCTTTCCACATCTTTTTTTTAGCATTTCTCCCATCTCTTCCTTTTTGGGCTACTACCTCCTGGATCTTTCATTTTTAGGCCCTGTTTAGTTCCCAAATTTTTTCCAGCGCTACAGTAAATCCAAACGTTTGACCACTAATTAGTAGTATTAAATGTGGATAACTGACAAAACCCATTCCATAACCCCCGGGTGAAATTGCGAGACGAATCTTTTAAGCCTATTTGGACCATGATTAGACAATGTTGTGCTACAGTAAACAACCTCTAATGACGGATTAATTAGGCTTAATAGATTCGGCTCGCAATTTCCCGTCCAGTGTAATTAGTTTTATAATTAGATCATGTTTAGTCCTTCTAATCTTCGATTAAAAATTGCTACAGTGAATTTCGTCCAAAAATTTTCACGATCTAAACACACCCTTAGTATGTTTCTTCCCTGTATATTTTGTTGACTCAACTTTCTTTACTTAGATTTGTCGATTCAACATTTTTCTTCGTGACTCAACATTTTTTTACAGATTTGTTGAGTCAACATTTAGTGGTTCAATATTTTATAATAAAAGGAGCTATAATTTCCTTTTTATAGAATGACGGTGACCACTAGTTAGCTAAGTAATGGCGCACCACCAAATAGCATGCCCCTAAATATATTGCCCAAGGAACTTCTGCTAAGCCTGTTTCAGGCCACTTCGCTTGGCATGGCTCCTGAGTCCTGCCTATCCATCCTTATAACCATCATGTAAAACATCCAATGAAATTTTCTTTGCACAAGGAGCAGACTATTTTCTTAGTCTACCTAAAAAAGTTCTGTATGTTTGACAACAAAATGATACTGGTGAAAAAATTGTAGTTTTTCTCTTGATGGAAATTACTGACTGATCATTTGATCCCAGGGTCGGTGATGGACCAATACCAGGATCTTCTTCATATGGTGATGATGAGGTCGGAGCTTGTGGAGCGTCTGGCGATGGTGATATTATGATGCGCTTCCTTCCATGGTAATGAAGAAATGACTAGTATTAAAAGTTTCTTGTCCCTAAAAAGGTGGGTCAATGTCATGACTAGCTTCAACTGTAACCTCACTGAGAAAAAGAAAGATGGATGGAGTATTGTATTGTGGTCAGAGCTGCTTCTTGGATTCTTGAGGTCTTATGTGATATGCAATACATGCATCGTGCACTTCCTTTTAAAGACAAGTCCATATAGTGTGTATTTACACAGATGTCCGTGTTGACACTAGACCAAGTTTTGTGCGCTTCGAGTTAATCTTACCATTAATTTTGTTTGCAGTTATCAAGTGGTCGAGAGCATGAGACGAGGGATGGAACCTCGAGACGCTGCCATGGATGCTATATCAAGAATTGCCCGCAAATTCCCAAATTTCGTTGGTGCTGTATTTGCAGTCAACAAGAAAGGAGTGCATGCTGGGGCATGCCATGGTTGGACATTCCAGTACTCGGTAAGGAATTCCAGCATGCATGACGTGGAGGTCATTACAGTATATCCTTAGCAGTGGCAGTTCCTGGAAATCAAAAGTTTGCTTCATCGACAGACAGACAGAGTATTTCAGTCGTGGTGATGGACATTATTTTCTTCATTGATGCTCACTGATGATGTAGCAATGTTCTGTGTTGATTGTTTCGCTAGTTTTGTTAAGCCGATTGTTCTGAAACTGATACCTTATTATATGTAGCGAATTGACCCTAATTGTGTTCTAAAGTCAATGGAAGGCTTCCAAACCATCTTCCATTGGATCTACCCAGTTTCAGAGTTTGATTATAGAAAAGTTAGAATTGCATATAGTCAACTTTATCATCGAGACCGACCAAAATTTAAATCTGCGCGGACCATTAGTGGTTTCCCTGCCCAAGAGGAGTACGGTGCTCCAGCTTTCAAGATTCCTGAATGCTGAGAGGATCTCTGCCTGCCACTTTGTTTTTGTTTCTGCATTCAATCGTTTTGTTTCCTTATCGTTCTAGTTAGTTACATTAACAAAAGGATAATCGGCTGTTCTACTATTTCTTAATGAGACTAGCAGTTTTATGTGGTTTCTTTATCGTTCGAGTTAGTTACGTTGATAAAAAGATAATAGTCTGTCTTATTTATTTACGAGACTCTAGCAGTATGAGGTCTTTCGTCAACAGTTTTATTCTTTTATTATCTCCGGAAAGGACAAGCGAATTGCGCATCTCGCCTAACGGTGCATCAGGCTGCAGAACTTTCCGTTCAGCTACATTTTTTTTTTGAAAGATCCGTTCAGCTACATTAACTGTGGTCAACGATGGCCATGTCCACGATTATAGCTGCTTCAACTTTCGTTTTTATTTCCTTTCCTGCTTGTTTTTTGGACTATCATTCTGCAATCACGCCTGCACAACATGAATGTGCGTTATCCAAACGATGCTGCGTTGTCACATCCTAGGCTACCGACTCTCCTGATAATAATGAGTTTCTGCCAGCGTGTCCTCCGGGTCCGGGTGTTACGGTCCAGCACGACCCAATCAATCGGAAGGGGGATAAATTGGTGGAGAATCCGAAGGCTAGCAGAAGAACAGGGAAGAGAAGGGAGCAGAACAAAGATTGGGGAACGAGTTTGTCTATTCATTTCATATCCACCAGCGGACTCATGACTGCCGCTTTATACATTTCGCGAGCATCAGCTCTTACACGGGCTCTCGGCCCATATACGCTCAAGACAGAGTTGACACAGGCCCATTTACTCACTACCAACCCGGCCCATGACACTATCCCTCCCTTGAAAGACAACTTGACCGCAAGCCGGAGCTGCTGGAAAACGGCGAAGCAAATCCAGACGTTCCTCCCAGGTGGCCAAATGTGCAGGAAGATCAAACCAGTGCACCAGGAGCTGAGTGATGGAAGAAGACCCACGATCCACCATCCGAGTATCCAACACAGCAACTGGGACAGCAGGTTCAGAATCAGCATCAGGGATAACAGTCAGGTCAGAGCTAACCTGAACATGTGGAGGAATGCGTTTCTTTAGCTGGGAAACATGCACCACGGGATGAATTTTAGCAGAATTGGGCAAATCCAACTTATAAGACACTTTGCCAATACGTTGTAACACTTGGAAAGGGCCAAAGAACCGAAATGCCAACTTCTGATGATTTCTGACAGCCACAGAGGACTGAATGTACGGCTGCAATTTCAGATACACCGTGTCACCAACAGCAAACTCTCGTTCAGATCGGCCTTTGTCTGCCTGTGATTTCATTCGTTGCTGAGCCCGAAGAAGCTGTTGCTGAATAAGCTGAGTTAACAGATCACGCTCCTTGAGCCATTGTTCGAGCTCAGGAACAGAACAAGTATCCAAGTTACTGATGCCAAAATGCCGGGGTGGATGGCCATAAAGAACCTCAAATGGAGTGTGTTGCAAAGCTGAATGGAATGAGGTCTTGTACCAGTACTCAGCAATTGGGAGCCACTTATACCACTTCTTGGGACAAGAATGAACAGTGCACCGCAAAAATGCTTCAAGACACTGGTTGAGCCTGTCTGTCTGACCATCAGTTTGTGGGTGATAAGAGGAGCTCATAAGCAGTTGTGTATCAGACAGCTTGAATAATTCCTGCCAGATCTTACTGGTAAAAATCTTATCTCTATCAGAAATAATAGACTCTGGTAAACCATGCAGCTTGTAGACATAAGACATGTAAGCCTGGGCCACTTGCAAAGCAGTAAAAGGGTGAGACAAGGCTATGAAATGACCATATTTAGTAAATTTATCAATCACCACCATAATCACATCATGCTTGTTAAGAGGGAGGCAAGCCTTCAATGAAATCCAAGCTGATAACAGTCCAAGGTGTAGAAGGAACTGGTAGAGGTTGCAGAAGACCAGGAACCTTCACATGCTCGACTTTAGCTTGTTGACAGACACCACACTGCTGAATAAAAGTTCTGATGGAGTCTTTCATCTTAGGCCAAGCAAAAAGTGCCTTAATTCTATGATATGTAGCATGAAAACCAGAATGGCCTCTAATGCCACTGTCATGAAAAGCTTGTAACACATGTTGTTGGGCTAACTAATTGTGGCCCACCCACACACGACCTTTAAATCTGATAATGCCACCTCAGAGAAAATCCCTTGTCATTAGGAGAAGAGTCAGCCAATTCAGCTAACAACTGTTTATCCTCCTCATGCTCCTCATAGCCTTGCAACAAATTAGTCATCCAGATAGGGGCACAAGAAGAAACTGCCATCACAGAATTCTGCAGTGGGCATCGAGATAGGGCATCAGCAGCTAAATTAGTAGCTCCCTTATACACTATTCTGTACTGAAGATCCATAAGTTTCAACAGAGCCTTTTGCTGCAGCTTTGTGTGGACTCTTTGCGCAGTGAAATAAAGTAAAGTTTTGTGGTCTGTTTTTATAACAAATTCTCTGGACATAAAGATTTACTGAGATAAGCCACTGGATGACCCTCCTGCATCAACACAGCTCCCAACCCATAATCACAAGCATCAGTTTCTAAGGTGAAAGTTTTAGCAAAGTCTGGGATAGCCAACACTGGTGCCTCAACCAATGCCTGTTTCAGTAGTTTCAGTAACTGAAAGGCCTCTTCAGTAACTGGAGTCCACACAAATGGAGTGCCCTTTGTTAGCAACTGAGTCAAAGGCCTACTGATCATTCCATAGTGACGAATAAATTTTCTGTAGTAACCTGTGAGGCATAAAAATCCCCTTAATTCCTTGAGAGTTGTTGGAACTGGCCAGTGAGCTACTGCAGTAACCTTAGAGGGTTCTGTTGCTACACCCTGAGCCGAGATACAATGCCCCAAGTACTCAATTTGCTGTTGGGCAAAGGAGCACTTTGACAACTTGATCAGAAAGTGGTGCTGCTGAATGACTTCAAACACTTGATTCAGTAACAGCACATGAGTTTCCAAAGATGCGGAATAAATCAAGATATCATCCATGAAGACTAGGACACCATGCCTGAGAAGAGGTTCAAAGATCTTATTCATCACACCTTGAAAAGCTGCAGGTGCATTAGTCAACCCAAATGGCATCACCAGAAATTCATACAGGCCATGATGAGTCCCAAAAGCTGTCTTATGTTCATCACCTTTCACTATTCTGATTTGGTGGTATCCTGACCTAAAGTCCAATTTAGAGAACCGCCGAGCTCCAGCTAGCTCATCAATCAGCTCATCAACAACCGGGAGAGAGTGTTTATTCTTGACAGTAATGTTGTTCAAGTGCCTATAGTCCACACAAAATCTCCAGGACCCATCCTTCTTCTTGACCAACAAAACAGGTGAAGCATATGAACTAGAGCTAGGTCTAATGACACCATTCTTTAACATCTCAGCAAGTTGTTTTTCAATTTCAGACTTCTGAGATGGAGCATACCTGTAGGGCCTCACATTCACAGGTTGAGCACCTGGAATCAAATTAATGTGATGATCATAATTTCTTTCAGGAGGTAATTCAGTTGGCTCCTGAAATAAATGATGGTATCGAGCAAGTACTTGTTGAATTTCAGGCACAGAATGTTGGATGAATGCACTGACTCATCCTGATTCAGAGAATCAGCACTGATAGGTGAAACTGTCATCTGAATGCAATGTGAAATGACTCCTCTCCTGATCAATCCCTTCAGCTTTCTGGTACTGATAGCAGGACATCTAGTGGTTTCAGACTGAACACCACATAGAGTGATCCTTTTCCCTTGGTAAGTGAATTTCATCAGCTTCTTTTTCCAATGGACCCACATAGGACTGCAATCTTCCAACCACTCCTCCCTCAATATCATATCATAGCATAGCAAGGGAAGAATACCCACATTGGACACAAACATATGGCCCTGGGCCCCCCAATTCAAATTTGGAATTCTTTTAGTGCACGCCATTGGGCTTCCATCTGCTGCCAGAAACTGAGCTGCTGGGCAATCCTGAGTAGGGAGTTGCAATTGTGCTGCCAACTGCTCACTGATAAATGCTCCCACACTTCCAGAATCCACCAAAATGAGAATATCAAGCTCACCCACCCGACCCTGCAGCTTCATGGTTCTCCTCTTAACAGCATGTTGTTCAGAAGAAGTATCAACGGCCATAACCACTTCAGACTCAGTCTCATCAGCACTGTCTTCAGCAGTCATATCCTCAGATTGTTCCAAAGCATCCCACGATTCTTCAATGACATGTAATGATACTTGCTGGGGACATTTGTGATTGTGGCCCCACTTCTCACCATATTTGTAGCACAAGCCGTTCTTCCTTCTGTATGCCATCAAAGACTTCCATTTGTCGTCAGAATCACCTTTATCATTTTTGCTCTTGAGAGGCACACCTTTATCAGCTGCAACACCCTTGGATTTGTCAGGCAATACTGGAGGCCGATAGTTAGACTTGGAGAATTCCCTTGACGCCAATTTCCTCTTGCCCAGGTCCAACTCTTCCTCCTGAAGCAAGGCCAACGCACTAGCTGACTGCATATCTTTCGGCTGATGCAATGCAATAGCGGCCCGTATCTCTTCTTGCAAACCCCACAAAAACCTCGTGACGAAGTATGTATCATCATAGTGTGTATTGTACAGCAACACTCCATGAGACAGGTGCTCAAAGCGCTTACTCTGAAACCGAACCTGTCTGACGGAGGGAGTCGAGTTGACGAAGCTGGAGCTGATACTGATCTCTGTCGAAACGATCGAACACGGCTGAGCAAAAGGTGTCCCAATCCAGCACGCGCCCGCGCCGCTCGTACGTCAGCAACCACGGCGCAGCCGCCCCCTTGAAGTTCAGCGCCGCGAACCTGGTCTTCAAGTCCGGGCTCACCGAGAACACCTCGAAGAACATGTTACAACGATCACGCCAAAGACGGGGGTTATCACCATCGAATTTGGGAAACTCCAACTTCGGCAAATGCGGTGCTCGAACCAACGAACACGACTGGTGCTCAGGAGGGTCCGAACTCAATGGATGGGGACCAAAATACATACCCGTGACCGGGCGTGGCGGATGAGATCCGAGGATCCCACCGCCAGCATCCCGGTGAGTGGTGGCGACGCCGTGCCCGCTGGGCCGCTCCCAGGACGACGCAGATGGGCGCGCCTCCTGCTGTGGAGCCTGATTGAGGTCGAGCGGGTTCAACCACCGCGGGGGTGGTGGCGGGGGAGCCGTGGACGAGCGCGCCGATGACGGGGGAGGCGGTGGCGGCGGGGGTGGCGGTGGTGGTGGTGGAAACGCCAACTCCAGTGGTTGCAGACGCGCCGCCATGCGTTCAGACTGCGTGAGCAGTCTGTCCGTGGCCTCCTCCGCAGTAAACTTCCACGCCTCAAGTCCCGTCAGCTTATCGAGCATCTGGTTCATCAGTGCGTCGACGCCGTCGAGCTTCTTCGCAAGGTCATCCATGGCGGTCGTCATCTGGGCTTCGAACTTGCTTGGCTTCCGAGGCGCCAGATCGACGCGGACCACAGAATAGAGAAAAAATTTCGGCGGAACCCGTGGCGGATTGGCTCTAGATACCAACTGTTACGGTCCAGCACGACCCAATCAATCGGAAGGGGGATAAATTGGTGGAGAATCCGAAGGCTAGCAGAGGAACAGGGGAAGGGAAGGGAGCAGAACAGAGATTGGGGAACGAGTTTGTCTATTCATTTCATATCCACCAGCGGACTCATGACTTCCGCTTTATACATTTCGCGAGCACCAGCTCTTACACGGGCTCTCGGCCCACATACGCTCAAGACAGAGTCTGATACAGGCCCATTTACTCACTACCAACCCGGCCATGACACCGGGCTCCTGCGATGGCCATGGCCCCCGGGTCCCCGAAGAGCCATTTCTGCGCTACATCTTCTTGGAAGCATAAGATCCCTGTCAAATCTGAAAGCAACATCTAATCGTAAGTACTCCCGCGCGCCTATGTTGCATTGGAATTTATTACTCTTGATATCCAGAGTAGAATTTTCAAAGTCAGGCAACAAATGGTTCTACTTCTAACCAGGTTTTGTGGGTGAGGTGGCGAGCAAAGCAAGCCTCCGTTTGACATTACCCCATAAGCAACTTTCAAATCGCTCTCACACCTTGTATATATTTTTACGAAACGGCTAGTCAGGAGCACATCTTCACGAGGCAAAAACGGTGAGATCTCAAATCATTCTAAGATTCAAAATTTGTTCAGAAAATAAGTCGTTTTACCCTGTTTAAAAAGTGCATGTGCATGTAAGAACCAATTACTGCCAAATATGGGTAATAAATAGAGGTAAATATGATCATTTTACCTTCTTATTAATCTGTTCTAGAATTTCTAGAATGACTTGTATTTTGGGACGGAGGGAGTAACATTTTTGCCTATTCATACAGTTTTTTTCTCTCGAACGCGCAGGAGAGCTGTGCATTATTCCTAATCATGTAGTAGATGCTTTAGATATTAGTAGATGGTCATTTTTCTGTGTTCATAAATGCTACCCATTTGTACCTAGTGTTTTAACTCCTATTTACAGAACTCCTTCCTTGCCTACAACAAATCTATTCGAACAACTTGCCTAATTTTAGTATGGCCTCATGAGTCAACCTGGTTCTGGATATGGACATTTTTTACACTTCACACAGTTGGTCCAGGTGGAAGTCCAGATGAGAACGGTGAAACTACGCTAGATGCTCTTACCATGAATGGGGTAACAGACTTAACAGTTGCTTTACCTACTCATGCCACAGTGCATGTTGATATTTTGTTCCAGCATTCATAGTAGATATGTTACATTGCATTATTTTTGCTTAAGGAAACTGGCAGGCAACAGTGGAAATTGGAGCTGTGGCTTATGTTAAGGATGGAATTAAGGCAGCAAAGTTGGTTATGGAGCACAGCTTGCATACTCTGCTTGTTGGAGAGAAGGCAACAGACTTTGCGATTTCAATGGGCCTTCCAGGACCTATTAATCTCAGTTCTCCAGAGTCACTTGAGAAATGGGCGAACTGGAGAAAGAATCACTGCCAACCTAACTTCTGGAAAAATGTTTCTCCTGCCGGTAGCTGTGGCCCATACCGTCCAATCAATTTAGCACAAGCTTTGGACTCTGTAAAGCATGGTTCCAAAGTGATAATTTACTGGAGCCAATAAACTTCCATTTGAAATTTATTGATCGCCACAACCACGACACTATCTCTATGGCTGTGATTGACAAGGAGGCTCATATTCAATATTAGTTGACTCTCACTGTTCTTGAAAAACTAATATTGCTATTGTTTTATGTTAGATGGGTCACAGCCGTTGGGACATCAACCAATGGTGCTACATTTAAAATTCCAGGAAGGTGAGCATTTTCCCTGATGTTGGCCCATTTCACATGGCAATCTAGAATGGACACATCTTTAAGTTAAATTACTAGTTTTTATTTTTGGCACATCTTTAAGTTAAATTACTAGTTTTTCAAGAACCTTGTATATTTTTTACGAAACGGCTGGTCAGGAGCACATTTTCACGAGGCAAAAAACGGTGAGATCTCAACAGAAGCATTCGATGTAGCAGGCCAACTTCCACGGCGCAAGCAACCAATCGCAAATTACAAGCCACACTCCCTTTTACAAACGCCGTAGGCCACGATGGACCTACCGGCCTAGCCGGAGTACCCAGATGCCATTCGTTTTCCCTGGAAGAACAGCCGCGGATGGGGTCGCGGACGCGACGACGGAGGCGCCGCATTAGGCTACGCACCAGCAGGCATCTCTGGTGTTTGGCCAAGCGGATAAGGACGGGTGCCCGCCGAGGAAGAAGGCCCGGCGATAGCGACCGCGTGCTCGACGATCACGGGCGGGTCCAAAACGTCTTCGGCGGGACACGCGACGCCGATGCGATCACATCTCCGTCCACGACGGCAACCCAAAACGAAGGGGACAAATATCCCCAAATCATTGCCCGACTGGACGATGTGATACCCCGCCAACGGCAACGATGCCTGCCATCAACAAGTCACAAGTGGACCTCGAGATGCATACAGCCCCTCGTCCGTACTGCGAGTGCCCCGTTGTCTAACATGGGGGCGGGAGGCTCGGTTGATCAAGCCATCAAGGAGACGCCCAGATAATGCAGCGTGCCAGAAGGAGACGGAGGTTATATATCCCAGCAAGCAACTCTCCCGGCTGCAAGGCAGTAGGCAGAGCAACACTTGTCCAGCAAGCAAGCAGGGGAGGAACTTGAAGCGGCGGGCCATCGTTCCCCCCGTGGCCGTGGAGGTCGGGCGGGCCGCAGCTGGGCACCAGAGGAGCTCCTGCAGGCAGGCGGGCGGCGCGAGAGACTGTGAGATGCTGCTCCTGGACCTGGCGATCTGGATCATCCCGGTGACGCTGGTGTTCGTGCCGTGCCGGCGGCTGGTGGTGCTGGTGGCCCGGCTGCAGGAGCTGGAGGAGTGCATCATGCGGCCGCGGTCGCCGCCACCGGACGCGTGGGCGTGGGGCCGCGTCGGGGGCCTGCACACCATGACCATCATGATGTGAGGAGCGCGGAGGAGGAGCTCCGCGGCGGAGGCGCGCGGCTCAGGTCCCTCCCCCCATCCGCTGCGGCCTGCCTGCAAATGGAGGTGCGCGCGCGCGAGGGCGAGGCGAGGCCTTCTTCAGTTTTTTCTACAGTCGAGGTGAGAGGGAGCCTCCTCCGGGTAACTCGCCATCGCCGGCCGGCCGTCTTCATAATCTGCGCAGCCTTGTGTGTACGTATGTAGTAGCAGTAGTATACTCCGCTCCGGTCCTGCTTTTCTTCGTTCTGTTGGGTGTGCTATTCAGCAATGCTTGTCCTACTCCTGTAAGAAAATGTAGATTTTCTCTGTAGTCGTGCTTGTCACCAGACATTCCGTAGAGAGGGATCATCCAATGATTCTAGTAATTGTTTCGTTGGGTTTCATTTGATACCTCGCGGAAACGGCCACTTGGCTCCCGTTTGACCTAAACAATTTGGTTGCCAACACTTTGTTCACAATTTCTTCTTCCGGGTAAAGAAGCATTATTCACAACTCACGCACATTATTGGTAGGCTCTGTATACTTCCCTCTCCTTCTCGGTGCATAAAGTTCCCACGCAGTCACGGTACACAATGGCGCCGGGAGGGACCACGTCATGCGGTACGGGAGGGAGTACTGCTGCCACAGTGGTTGCCTCTTGCCTGACGCGCGCAGCCGGCCTCGCGGGGGAAAGGTGAACGGCGGCCCTCCACGCAATCCCGATCTAGCTGTTCAAACTGTTCGTCTCGCATCGCCCATCGGAGAACGCCTGCTGCAGCTTCAGGCAGTAGGGTCAGCGTCAGACGTCAGGGGAAGAAGATATCGGCGCAGCGCATTCAATCAAGCGTGTGGGTCGAGGCGCGGCACGGGCCGGCTCCCTTCATTTTCTGAGTGGGCTTCCATTACGGGGGGAGAGAAAGAGGGCCGCCGGGACACTTGTGGGTCCGCCTGCGTTTAGGCCTTTTGGAGATGGGTCATCGTTACGAGCAGGGCTTGCAATGCTGCACCCAGAAAGTATACTGGGCTGGATTTGAGTTATGGGCCAGTAGGCCGTTGCTGGATCAGTTTTAGATTTTTGGCCTGGTATCTTCTGGCCCATAAGCGATGGCAAGTAAGTAAAAATCGTTACATAATAATTACATTCTGGTAAGGTAAAAGTAAAACCACACGAATGGAATGTACCACTGTTTGACATCGCATTACAAACCTCTAACGATATTTTTTTTTCTTGGCAAGTACGCGACACTATCGAGAAGTGCAACATGAATGAATCTCCATATCACCGCAGCTGTGCAGAGCTGAACCCCGCCCAGAACAACGCGCAGAGTTTTGACTCTTTAATCATGCGTGGGTTGGGTTGAATCTTTTCTTTGGGCTCCAGCAGAGCAGTGCGGGGACAGTGCCACGACCAACCACGTGAGGGCACCCCCTCCTTGGAATCATTGTGCTAGCCAATCTCGTAAAAGCCGGCGGGGCAATGAGGAGCAAGCAACACACGGCACAGACCAATTCTGAGATACCAGTGCACTACCACTCCAGTTAACATGCAAACATGGATGCTGGATGGAGTTCGGGCCTCAGGGAAGCCCCAGCTTTTGCTCCACAAGTTACGATGCGTGATCGAGAGCGCCAAAGCCTGGCCACGCACCGCGATTATTCATCGCCCCGGGATGCCTGAACCCGTCTATAGCTGGGTTCATTTGGTCGCGCACACAAATTAAGCTCGATCGACCGATCAACTGGAAGATGATGATGACCGCAAACAAGAATATTCATGCAACATTTCCGAGAGTTCACAAGCACTGGACACGGATTTGACGAAGAATAAAGTGGCGAGAAGGCAGCAAATCGATCGGCAGTAGATAGATGGAAAGGAATTGTTCAAATATGCAATGCATACTTGGAACATTCTAGGAGATTTAGAAAATAATAATAAACTACCTTTACAATTCATAAGGATAAGAATAAGATCACGATAAGGTAAGAAAGTTCTAGAACAGTGAACGACATGTATGATTTATAGTTGTCATGCTTCATGGTGAGGTGTTGAATGTTCTAAAGAAGAGATATTTGTATGATAGGATAAAGATGGAGAAAAGTCTAGAATTGTAGAAGAGTGTAGAAGGTGGACACATGGCAACACCATATGAGCTATGGAGTCCTATATATATGGGGTCACCTCCCCCCAAGCCATGTCACGTAGAAGCCATTTGAAGATAGCATAGGTAGCCACCATGGATAATTGAGTGACACGCCATTGGATGGCATGAGTAGAGTGTGGTAGGATAGCCACATAAAAAGTGTAAGGATTGTTGCGTTGTGAATAGAGAAGTTGAGTTTCTTATAGAGAGTTGGTCTCCCATATTGGTGTCCAGGTGAAGAACTCATCGTTATAGTGTGGGTACAGGGTCCACGGAAAAGTGGTATCACACTACTTTGGTATCGCTTCTCGGAAGTCGGTGTCAGGGTTAGGGGCGCCGATTTCTCAATAATTGTTATCAAAGCTGGTCGGTCAGGGACCGTCATTAGGAGGAGTTTGTGGTGAGTGCAGGGCACTCATAGTGGTCGGTGTATTGGTTGGTAGGCGCAGGACGCTTACATTGCTCGGTGTGGCATTGAGAGACGCTAAGAGGAGACTCTGCGGGAGATCACAGTCCGGGACTGTGAAGGACGCTGGTCTGGGACCAAGTGTAGGTGACGCTGGGCGTCAGTTGACAAGGCGGATCTCCTGAACGCAGGTGGCATGAGGAGGCTCAATAGCCACAACTATGGCTATTTGGAAAACCTACATGGAGTCATACTTGATGGGTCAGGACCTATGGAAAATCGTGGCAGGCACCGAGACTACTCCTCCGTCGAAGGAGAACGCGGAAGCCTTGCGGAAGTGGCGAATCAAGACAGACAAGGCTATGTTCGTGTTGAAGACAACGATCGAGGAAGATTTGGTGGAGCACATCAGAGATGCAGTGACACCGAATGAGGCCCGGGAGACATTCATGAAGCTGTTCTCGAAGAAGAACGAGGCGTGACTCCAACTCCTAGAAAAAGAGCTTGCAGGTATCTCACAAGGCACACTAAGCATCAATCAATACTTTACTAAGGTAAATAATATTTACCGAGAGATATTCCAGCTTGACCCGGAGGAGAAGATCAGTGAAGCTCGGATGAGAAGGATCATCATCAATGGCCTAAGACCCGAGTATAGTGGGTTTATAGCTGCGGTGAGCGGATGGCCAATACAACCGTCCTTGGTGGAGTTGGAGAATATATTGGCTAATCAGGAGGCATTAGCAAAGAGGATGGGCAGCATCACCTTGGAGGAGAAAGATGAGGAGGAGGCACTCTTCATCAAGAAGAAGGGTCCACCGAAAGACCGAGGAGAGGCGAAGGAGTGGACAAGAGGTGATATGTATTGCCTAAAGAAGAACAACTATTCAAGGGGAGCTCAAGAAGACAACGATGATGAAGATGATCAGGAGTTGGTCAAGAATGAGAGGAGAAGAAGAGGTGAGTGCTTCAACTGTGGTAAGAAGAGATATTTTGCCAGGGATTGTCCAAGTCTAAGGAAGCACACAGAAGGAAATATGGCTACTATGAAAGAAGTCGTCCATAGTGGGTGGCTTAGTGAAGAAGAGTGGGATGCAAAGGCATGCATCACAACTGAAGATGATGAAGCTTACTTTGTGGAAGACTTGACAGAGGGTGAAGCTCTATCAACCAGAGTTGCTGAAGAAGAAGGAAGAAGAAGAAGAGGAAGAAGAAGAAGAAGAAGAAGAAGAAGAAGAAGAAGAGGAAGAGGAAGAAGAAGAAGATGCAGAAGCTGGTCTCTCGATGAAGGTAAGAGATCCAAATATTTCTACTGGATTTATAGTATTTGAATGTGATGATGATGAAGACTGGGAGGCTCTAAGCGATGAGGAGGAGGAAGATAATGAAGATGAGAAGAATGAGCCTAGTCTTTATAAAGATGAGGAGTTATAAGAGTATGGGGAAGACAAAGATGGAGCATTGGTGGTCCATAAAGATCTGGAAGAGCATGAAAAGATGAAGAAAATTCCGGAAGGATGCAATTGTAAAAATCTCGGGTATGACAATGCTTCACTTGCTGTTATTTTGCCTTCGTACAAGGAACCATCTAGATGAAAGACAACTAGAAGAGTGAAGAAGAAAGAAAAGATGCATGGATGCATCAAGTTTGTGGGGAACCTCCAACAGAAAATAGAGGCATATGAGTTGAAGGAGGAGAAAATTATGTCACGAGGGAAAGTGAAGAAGAAGGTTCGTAACGGCAGAGTGCAAAATATCCAAGGGCAGCGACACAGAATGGTCTGGCCGCCAGAGACAAGTATGCATTGAGGGGGAGTGTTGAAATATGCAATGCATACTTGGAATATTCTAGGAGATTGTGAAAATAACTAGAAACTACCTTTGCAATCCATAAGGATAAGAATAAGATCATGGCAAGGTAAGAAGGATCTAGAAGAGTGGAGAACATGTATGATTCATAGTTGTCATGCTTCATGGTGAAGAGTGGAATATTCTATAGAAGAGATATTTGTATGATAGGATAAAGATGTAGAAAAGTCTAGAATTGTAGAAGAGTGTAGAAGGTGGACACATGGCAACACCATATGAGCCATGGAGTCCTATATATATGGGGTCATTCCCCTCCCCCAAGCCATGTCAAGTAGAAGCCATTTGAAAATGGCATAGGTAGCCACCATGGATAATTGAGTGACACGCCTTTGGATGGCATGAGTAGAGTGTGGTAGGTTAGCCACATAAAAAGTGTAAGGGTTGTTGGGTTGTGAATAGAGAAGTTAAGTTTCTTGTAGAGAGTTGGTCTCCCATATTGGTATCCAGGTGAAGATCTCCTCGTTACAGAGTGGGTATAGGGTCCACGGAAAAATGGTATCACACTAATTTGATATCGCTTCTCGTAAGTCGGTGTCAAGATTAGGGACGCAGATTTCTCAATAGGAATTATTGTGGAGGCCGGATCATCGATGACAAGCGTTGCGCTTACTACGTGATCCATAGGCCGCCGATAGGCGAAGCAGCCATTCCATGCCGGCCGCCGGCTGCCGGCGGATTCGTCTTCCCGGGCACACTTGTTCCTGCCCGCGATCTTATGCCGCGCCCGTCCTGATCATGGGAGCAATGATGCCGAGAATTAGCGAGTTGGTGACGACTACCGCCTGGTTTGGTAGAGGTGCTAGCTCCCAATCCATGAGTTTGGAGATTTCGATATGGATACATGTATGCTCTGCATGCTACGACGAATAGCATAGCATTTATACGGTTCCTAGGTTCCGAGGACCAAATCCGTCACTGACGGGGCAGCTACCTGTTCAATCTCCAGAATGGGCAGTTGCAGTTGCAGTTCGCACAAGCTAAGGGAACAACTAACCATCCATTTGTCCAACAGTGTAGTAATTGCTTATCCAACCACGTATATACAGATAGACAGACTCACGGACAGCTTGATTAATTCATTCCAGCCGCGTGCTTTTCTCAGGACACGGACTGATGATCAGCCAACGCCTGATTAAGCTTGATTATTAAGCTGCGATCGAGTGCCCGTCGCCGGATTAATTAAGCCAGCAAATAAAGCCCGGCCCGCCTCACAATAATATATACCGAGATTAGAAAGGCGATGGGACACGGGAATATCCGTGTTAAATTAAATAACGCTAGAACGAAATCAATAATCAGGCTTCACGGGGACGGGTGTCCAGCGAGATCGAGCTAATTAGCCGACGCCGACCGGTCGCGCACCATCGCCGGCCGTCATCATCACCGCCGGGGGGACGCAGGTCGACAGGGCAAACCACCGTGCCATCCCCTTGCGCCCCACCCTCCCTACACCCGTATCCCACCATATCCAGCCACCCCCTCTTTCTCACAGGACCAGCGCTGCTCGATATTCCTTGCTTTCTTCCCTACACACACACGTACGCCGGTCCAGTTCCCGGCCGGGAACGCACACCTCAACAGCAGCATCTGCCCGCTGTTCATGTTCTAGATGGCTGTCTACCGCTCGATCGACGACTAATCAATACTGTAAGACTAATCTGCTGCTGGGCCAGGCAGAGTGGCACACACAACAGAAAGAGGAAGAAGATTAACACCGAACGAGCGAGGAAACAGTTTGCACGATCGAATAAATGCGCAGACTGTTCTGCCGGCTTGCACGTACGGTGCACAGCTCTAGCTAGTGTAGAAGTATGCTAGTACTAGTAGAAGCTAATGGCGGCCGGCTGCTCGACGCCACGGCCGATCGTTTTCGCCGATCGGCCGTCATGACTGCTGCGGCCGGACGGCGATCGGGCGGTGGCAGACGGCGGCGCCCTCGGCGGCGGCGGCCGCGCTGATGACGGCGCCGGCAGCGCGGCGGTCTGACGCCGCGGCGGCGGCGGAGCTGTCGTTGGAGGAGACGCGCTCGCAGGAGGGGCACATGGTGAGGGTGGTGGGCGGGGACATGTGCATGTAGAGGTGCGGCGACACGAGCTTGAGCGCGCGGAGCTCCTGCACCTCCTTGTGCAGCCGCCGGTTCTCCTCGGTCAGCGTCTCGCAGCAGCGCTTCAGGAACTCGCAGTCCACCTCCGTCTGCTTCAGCTTCGTCCTGCGCGGCACCAACACACGAGGGAGGGCGGCCGGGGAGAGATCATTATCAGAACAGGCGCAGGCCGGCCGGCCGGCGGCGGACGGGAATTCAAGTTGCGCGCGGCGACGTATATATCGCATGTGCCAACGTACCTGGCGCGTCTGTTCTGGAACCACACCTCCACCTGCCGGGGCCGCAGGCCGAGCTGCTGCGCCAAGGCTGCCTTCTGCCGCTGCACGCCATTAAGCAGCTGTGTTTATTAGATGGAGAACCAGAGCTAGGGAATGATTGAGGACCGCTGTTCATCCAATGATGATGAGTAGTCTTGGCCGGAGATCTAGAGGACGATGATGGAATGGAACAGAATACAGGTTATTATTACTTACAGGGTTGAGAGTGGGGTGCTCCCGGAAGCTGTCCTCGAGCACGGCCGACTGATCCTTGGACAGCCGGAGCTTCTTCCTGGAGCCGTCGATGCCGCAGCCGCCGTCCTCCTCGTCGCTGCCGCCTCGCAGGCCCTCCTTGGCCATGACGTCGCTTCGCTTTGCGGGGAGCAGCGGCATCTCCAGGAACCTCTTCTCTGATGATCAAGAGTATGTCATGAACAAGTACTAGTTAGTTACCGACGACTGCTCTTGTACATATAGCAACTTGGTGCGTGCATTTACCTGGAGATCGGAGCAGCATGGCGGCGACATGGTGAGTGCGAGGAGCGGCTGCAAGCGAGGAGCTGAGGCTGAGGCTGAGCCCCAAGTCCTCGGCCCTCTCCATCATTGATCTATCTCTCCCTTGTAGCTTCTTGCTTCTCTATGATCGACCACCGCGTGTATGTGTGTGGAGCTGGAAGTGGAACTGGGGATATATATGGAGCTATAGGGAGAGCTGGGATCGATGGAAGTGATAAAGAAGTGGGGGAGAGCTAGCGAGGGTTTTAAAGAGGCGGAGCTAGCTAGCACGGGGCAGGCAGACCGGGCGGGAGGAATGTTGGATCTCACTTCACATAGTTTCTGGGACAGCAATCATTAACTTGTGGGGCGGGCTCCTTAATTGGTGCAATCATAACTTCCCCACCACCACCTCCTCCTCCTAAAGCAGCAGCAGCAGCAGCAGCAGCAGCTCGAAATATATTGCTGGCCTAGCTAACTTCAGCTATTCTCCACCGTGACCAAACTAGGATTTCTTTTCGGCGAAAAGGCAGGCGAGCATTGTATTTGCCCTTTGTTGACGAGCCAGCGTTTCATTCCGTAATCTGACCACCGGAATAATGCATGGAGTATATATATAACCGGCAAAACTGTAGCTAGTCCGTGCCTTTTCATCTGTGGCTCGTGAGCGTACTATATGCTGCATGCGTGTGGTGCAAAAATAGATTATTGTGTCTGCCGTATACATATACATAAACGTACATACATTTACACACACGCACGGATGTCGTCCTAGCTAATAGCTAGCTAGACTAGCCCGGATCGATGACGTGCACATCTTATCTAGGGCCTTGTTTAGATCCATTGCGTAAAAATTTTGAAATGAAATCTTTTCATATTTAAAATATTAAATATAGACTAAATTAAAAACTAATTGCAGATTCCGTCCGTAAATCGCGAGACGAACCTAACGAGCCTAATTAATCCGTTATTAGCACATGCTCACTGTAGCATTACTGTAGCAATTTATTATCTAATCACGGACCATCTGTGTAATGTAATTTTTTTTCAACTACATTTAATACGCCATGCATGTGTGGAAACAATTATTTAGAATTTAGAATTTTGAATCTAAACAAGACCTAGCTAGTATACCAGTACTTGCTCGCTTTGGGCTAGTAACTAGGACCAGAACTGAGCAACGCACGCCAGGCAATGATCGCGGCACGTAGGAGCAGTGCATGAAGAAATGATTGGCTTTTCGAGTTGGTACCAACCGAGAACACCAGGCTGCCCCGGCCCGGCCGGTTCGAGGATGGTCGACGGTATCATTGCAGAGGGCGTGCTCGCATTGGTACGGTAGGGCATGGCGCACCACGCAGCAGCTAGAGACCACAGGATGGGACGAGGGGACTGGGAGACGGCGAGGCGAGGCGAGTTCAAGTGCCCATTCATGCGAGCCCCCGGGCGCAGCGCATGGCCTCTCTCCCCCCAGGCCCAAATCATCGTGTCCCGCTTTGCGCCGGCACGCACCTATCCCCACCCGCGCCCGGCGCGGCCCCGCGGGGGGCGCTCATCTCATCTCCCCACCCATCATCATCCCATCATTGCATGCCTGCCGCCCATCCATCCAACCTTTTGACATGGCAACGCGCTTGTCCTCAGCTCCGTCTACTCTATATATATACGTACTTGAAGCTAGCCTGCGGTTCATGCGAGTTGCGTACATGATACTCCAACTTTTGTTGGATCGATCATCTCTCAGTTTCATTGCTTTTTTCTTTATGAAATACTAGTTTCATTAATTTCACCAAAGCTTCATTCTCAACTCCATAGCCATTAAACAAGCATTTAAACATATATTGGTCCGAGCATTTAAACATGTTAAGGGCCTCTTTGGCATAGCTTCTTGAAGAGCTTCAAAAATAGCTTCTTGTGAAGCTATGGCAAAGGGATAAATTTGCAGTAGCTTCTCTCATGAAGCAACCCGTGAAGCTTCCAGGAAAATGAACTACGGGGAGAAGCTATAAAACTGGGGCTTCAGTTGCTTCAGCTTCAGCTTCACCAGAGAAGCTGCTTCATCAGTGAAGCGGATTAGAAGCAATTTTAGGTGAAGCTGAAGTTATACCAAACAAGCCCTAAATAACCATTAAACAAGCTAAAAGACTAGCTACCGTGTAACATTACATGACGGCGAAGCACCTGTGTCTCGAGTGTGTCTATGCGTGGGAGGTGTGGACTCTGATGGAGACCTGGTCTGCAGGACTTGTGCGAGTACTAGAGCCGTTTTTTTTTTTTTAGGAGACGGAGCCAGGTTTGGAGATTGAAGATTGGTGGAGGACCTCATCACTCTTGCACCTGCCTAAGAAGGAGCGCATAGTTTTTGTTCATGTACACGGCGTGGAATATTTGGACAGAGAGAAATTGAAGGATATTTGAAGGAAGGTCGTTGCCCGCCCTGCAAATTGTTGCTTTCATCAAGGAGGAAATTGGCTTGAGGCAAGCAGCTCTGAGAGTACCAAGTGTACCTTAGTTTCCATGTTTAGTCACTTCAGTTCAGTGAGTGAGAGCTCTTTTGTTTTATATAATATCTAGCATATTTGCATAAACCTTTAATTTGCTTCTTCCTTCTTATATAATTTGGCAGTGCTCCTTGTTTTTTTTAGAAAAAAGGACTAAACGGCTATGTAGGGAACATATATTGGTCCGAGGCAAGTACCTCAAAATATCCTTCATCAAGCGATTTATCATCAAAAAGTATCTAGAAAAATTCTTACAATATACCACATGAACATATCACATGATTGAAAGTACGTCTTTGATAGTTGTGGGACCACGTTTCAAAAATGGTCGTCATTTTCTCTCATAAATATGAATATGGGAGGCCATTAGTTCCTTAACTACCGATCTCTCCTGCTCAATCGAGCATTCCAAGCAGTCTAACCTACCATGATTAGGATTTTCACCGAGCATCTACCGGTTCCTCCTTTTGCCTCTCGATCCCACGTAATCAACGGCATAATCTTTCAGACATTCCATCCACTCGTCCGCGTGAAAAATCAAAGGTTATCTTTCCAGAAAGGCAAGCTTAACTGATTAAAGCGCCGCGATTTCGCAGCTGCAAGCAGTATCAGTTGGCGCAGACCACCCCTCCTGATAGGAAAGTACGTCCTGAGCCGACAATCCGTCTACCTGTGGCGGAGATTCTCTCGCATCGATCGATCGCGCGCTGCCTCAATCATGCGACTCCACTGTCCACTCCGGCGGGCGCGCGCGCGCAGCGACGCGGGGGCAAAAAAGAGGAGCCAACCAAACACGAGGGCGCGACAGCGACGCCGGGGGTGGCGGGCATCCTCCCGATATAGGAGATCACGGGGGCCGGGCGATCCCGCGGGATCCGGTCACGTGGCCCGGTCCGACACGGGCGCGGGCCGGCACGTGGGCGCGCGGGCTCTCCCTCCCCCACCGGAGCACCACCTCTCTACCTCCCGTCCGGCCGGTCCGCAGGCGGGGAGATCTCTCGCTCTCACCTTGCAGCGCCCAATGCAAAGCGAGAAAGGAGAAGCCCAGGTGACGGAGGGGCCTACTATACCCTCCCGCGGCGGGCCCGCCCTCTTCCGCGCCACCAGCAAGCCGCCCTCACGCGTGTCATCCTGTCGCCTTCGGCAGGCATCCCACCGCCGCCAATCATTGTCGATCGCCCCAAATCTGCCCCTGCCCGGAAAAGATATCTCGTCGTCACCTTCGTCTATATCCGCAGCACGCCCCTCGACGGCGCAGCCGTGTGCCGGTATTTCCGTGCCTGTCATCTGAACGTGCTCCGGATGAGGTCGCATTTCGCCGGCCTGCTGCTTGCATTGTCATGGGATGGATTCTTTCGGAATGTCGAAAGCAACAGCGAGGGGTTGAAGTTTCTCCGGATGCGATCGAAACCCTAGCTCGCCGCTCCATTGGGCTCCCGGTCACGTCGGCACGTTTTGGCATCCGGTCCGGTACCTTTGAGCCCTGGATTGAGACCTGCGGATCGGAGGAAACCTCTGAAGAAAAAGGAAATAAGGGATATCTATTTCCGATCTGGTTCTGACGGGAACTGACGGTTGACTTGCTATGGCTAGGCGCTTCCGGCAAGCAAAGCCCCTGGACAGAAGCGATGAGCACTGGCGGCGGCAGGCCTGAAAGGGAGCTCGATCGAATTCTCTCGATCGATGGCGGAAAGTTACCACCAGACACGCGCATCACTTTCACCGCGTGACGGCCGGGGACAAAGGTAAATGCGCGCGCTGTTGCCCGCAGGTGTGTTTTGTTTACCGCCCGCGCACGCCAGGTTCAGTGGCGTAGAAGCGAAGACGACGGCCGGCGGCGCAGGGCGAAGAGTAAAAGCCGTGCGATGTGTCGCTGCACTAGAGACCTGAACCCTACGGCCAGCACTGCAGGGGATCATCTCGTACATGCACACCACACAGAGCCCTTATTGGCAGGCAGCTAGCCATGCCGGCCGAGAAATAAACGCCTGCGGGGATCATGCGCGCATGCATTGCTTGCCATATGGCCACGCCGCCCCCGTCGGCCTCAGAATCATGGGCGCGCAGGCCTTTCAGGCGGAGCCAAGTAGCTTGATGGCCATTCAGCTCCATGACTACGCAACGAGTGAATGCTAGCTGCAACTTTTGCAGTAGTCAAGAACGCACCCATGGCAGAACCGATCGAGTAGACAATGAAGCAGGGTCTATCAGTTTTCGAAAGGTATGCCACTTTGGCTGGGCGAAAACCATTGGGTCCGGTCCGATCACAAGTTAAAGCTGGGTACGCGCCGCGGCATAGCTTGATTTGCAAGGAACGCGATGATACGGACTAGCTAGCTTGGCGAGCGAGCACCTGCACGTCTGAGAGACCACCAGGCGACGGCAATAATCCGAAACGGGCGGAGAGGGAGGCGGGAGCCCTGCCGGCCTGACATGTGTGCGCACACCAGCCACCGGTCCGCTGCCGCAGCTCTCTCCGGCCGCGCGCCATCATGCGCGCCGCGCTGGCTTCCCCATCATGGCGGTGGCGCGGGATCATAATCATCATCATCATCACCATCTCGCCGCGACAGCGCCGGGGAGACCCGTGCCCCGCTCCCGCGCGCGAGCTGATCGGTTGACCGGCGCCGCGCGCCCTCTGACGCTCTGGTCGCACACTCGCACGGCACGCCGCGCAGGTGCTGTCTGGGGGGCTCGCTCGTTCGATCGGTCGCCGCGGCCTCTCGTGGAAATCTGATGAGCCGTGGGGAAAGTGGAGGCGCGCGCCGAAGTTTCATTGGCATGATGCTGTTGGGAGCCTGCATGCCGGCCTGACTGCCCGCCTGCAGGGGCTAATTCTAGCTTCCCCCTGAGGCTATCCGCACCGCGCACACCAAGAATCTGCAGAGGGACATGGCCCACACGTCAGGGGGCTCTGTACAGATCGGTAAAGCAATGTGCTGCCGCCGACGGCCTGTATTGCGCCCCCCAAATCAACAGCGGGTCTGGTGGGGTCGGCTGGGACAGCAGGGTCGCAGCGGGGTCGGTGGGGAGGATAGCGTTGGTCCTGCGGCCGCTAGGTTTGGAGGTTCTCTGTAGCAATCGGAAGGATCCGGCTTAAAAGGATAAATATATTGCAACCGTATAATAGACGATGTCATGTAATGATATATCATCTTAAGACGACTAAACAGACAACCTCTACAATAGATTATCGTCTTTGTTGTCTCGTAATAGTACCATATCCTTTTATTTATGAAACTAAAAAAATATAACTCGTACAACGGTGAGTAAGCGGTCTTATAATCTTTAGTCTTAATCTATGAGACGGTTGCTTTGCGAAACAACCGCCTCGTTCTCTCTCCTCCTTCTCTTTCTTCATATCATCAAAAATTCTACATGAACCTGCATGAGATAATCTATAGGACCGCTGATATGTAGCAATGTAATTGCGCTGACACAGTTGCGCGGTGCAGTTATACCCTCCTATATTTCCAGCTCAGGCCTGGATACAGGTGCGCGGTGCAGATAGCCCGAGAGGCCTGAGGGCGGCCGCAACGGGCCGATAAGAAGCTCTCGCTAAGAATGCACGTCACGTTTTAGCTTATGTGGAGGTGAGAGAATTGAAGAAAGAGAAAACAGTGTCGCTGAACCTGGCGAGTGCCAATAGCGCGCCTTTCCACGCCGAGCGGGCCCCATGTGTTCGAGCGAGCGGGGTAGCGATCTTTCTGCGGAGTAAAATAATCTACATACGGGACCCACTGCTATGTGTTATAGATGAACCGTTAGGACGATTGTCTTTTGTGCTATCTACAACTTGAGCTGGCATTGACGCCTCGGCCTTGTAGAGGGCAACTTACGTTTATTGTTGCGGGTGGCCTGAGGGAGCCATCATGGCCGCGTTTTCGAAAGCGCTTATCATGGCCGCGTTGAACGGATGGAATGTGGAGCGTGGTGTTGTCCCGGTCCCTCCCCGACATGGCTGGCAGTGGCGGAGGAGCTCTTGACGTGCATTGCGTAAGCGTGTTGCGGGTAGTTGACATGGCGTTGACAGCTGGATCGAAGCGGGGTTGGATGGCTGGGCCGAGATGTAGAGTCGGGCCTCCGATGTATGTGGGCTGGGCTTCTTGCGCACACAGGCCCATAACTAATCTAGGATCAGTCTACATACTTTCTGGGTGCAGTTTGCAAGCCTGCAGACAGCTGCGTCTGCAGTTTTCCCTTGCCTTCAGGAAAAGCAGGAGTAGCCTCAAGCACGAAATTCAGGAAGCTCTCGCGTTCAATCCTTCCGGGCTGGTAAAGAATAACTGCGCAACATAGGAAACAGCATATGAACCATGCGAAGGAAGCATGACAAGTTGGGGTACGCATTTACCAAAGATGAATAATCAACAGCGACAAATTAGATTTTACATCTGCACGATATCCAATATATCTCTGCGTTTAGTTGGTCTCAACTTCACTGGTTCAGATCCCTTGCCATTTTCATGCAAGAATTAAAATCTTGCTCGACTCGCGCACAGATTCGATAACGTTGGACTACTAGGTTTGTAAACTGCGATGTAAAATCTGAACCCACTATATTTGGTTTCAGATGATTGACGGAATACAAAGTTTAACTGGGCTTCTGGCCTAATTGGTTCCTCCAAAAAAGTCTTTACATTGGAGTAAGATGGGCTCGTTTACATTCCTCAGGTGGTCCCACAAAATCTCTTCTCTACTACTTAAAAAGCCAGTAACTAAGACTTTTTTTCGTTTGTCTTTCGTATGATTCTACCGTGCCCTTACGTGCGATCCACCTCCCCCGCGCAGTTTTTTTCTCCTCCGCCCGTTTTTTTTCTCGGTCCCTATCGCGACTCCGCACACGCCGCACGCCGCAGCCTAAACCCTAACGCACGCGGACGTCGCACCTCTGTCCCGTACACGCCGCACGCCGTAGCCTAAACCCTACTGCACGCCGTGGATGTCGTGCCTCCGCCCCCGCCACACATCGCGCCTCCGTCCCGTCGCGCCTCCACTCCGCCACCGCACGCCGCACGCTGCACGTCGCGCCTCCGCCACGCCGCATGCCGCCCGTCGCGCCGCACGCCTCCCGTCGCACTGCACGTTGCCGATCCCGCTCTCCCTGCCGACACCGTCGCGCCCGCTACGCCCCGTCTCCAGCGAGCGCCTCCTCTGACGCCGGCTTGCGAATTCAACGCCTCCATTATCGATGTTCTGGACGAGGGTTCGCTTTCGACGTCGCCGTTGCTTCCTTTGACGCCCCCGCGGCGCTGAGGCCCTCCGACGCCGACGTCGCTGCTTTCCCATCGTCAAGGTCTCCGCGCCAAGTTTTCCCAGATCACCTGCGTCCTCTTCGGCACGCTCGTCGGACGACTACAATGTACCTCTCACATCAGAGGTTGCTGCTGTTTGGACAGAGGGTAGCGAGCGTCATGGACAGTTCGAGCATAGTGTTGTACTCCAAGAGAAGGATAGATCTATTCACGGCATTCGATCATACCATGGTTGTTATGATGCTCTGTTATACCCTCTATTCTTCCCCAAGGGTGAGCTTGGGTGGCATAATTGCATCCCAAAGGTGGGAGTCACAGCGGAGCAAGCGAACGCCGCTCGTGAAATCCGAAAGGCACGTGCAGGTGGCGAGGATTTAGGTACATTGTCACGCGCCTATATTTATATGTTTACTTTTAATATTTTTTCCTATGGTTTCGTACTGACAAAGACATTCTCTAATTGTGTAGCGAGTGCTGGAAATTTATGTGTATCAGTGTGTGACTACTACTGCTATAAATTTCAAATGCGTCTTGGCATTTTCAACCCAATATTCTACGACAAGCGATTTTTCCAGCGGTTTGCTGTTGATACGTATGTTAAGATTGAAAGCTCTCGACTAGATTACATCCGAAATAATCAGGATAGCCTCAGGGCCGACCTGTATCAGGGTCTTGTCGATAGCTTGCACGCTGGTGAGCTCCGAGCCGATGCTGTTGGAAGACGTACTGTTCTTTCTACGTTATTCATCGGAGGTCCTCGTGACATGAGACGTCGGTACATGGATGCAATGGCTCTGGTACGCAAGTATGGTAAACAAGATATCTTCCTAACAATGACCTGCAATCCTAACTAGGATGAGATCAGGAATGAATTGTTCCCAGGACAGTCAGCACAAGATAGACCAGATCTTGTAACCCGTGTGTTCAGGGCGAAACTTAAGGCGATGAAAAAGATGTTGTTGAAGAAAGAAATTCTTGGAAAGATTAAGACATACGTGTATGTTGTGGAGTTTCAAAAGAGGGGCTTACCACACGCTCACTTCTTGCTAATAATAAAAATAAAGTGGAAGCTCACATGTCCTGAGCAGTATGACCGACTTATATGTGCTGAGCTGCCAAATAAGAAGAAATATCCAGAGTTGTACAAGATGGTGACTAAGCATATGATGCATGGGACGTGCGGTTTGCTAAACCCAAATTGCTCATGTACTAAGGGACGCTCTTCATGTAAGAATCATTATCTGCGACCCTTTGCTGCGTCCACCTCACAGGGCAAAGATTCTTACCCTATATATCGTCGCCGTGACAACGGGTGTAAAGAGAATGTTCGAGGTTATGAGCTTGACAACTGGTGGGTTATCCCTTATAACCCATGCCTACCGTGTGCGTTCAATTGTTATATAAATGTCGAGGCATGTAGCAACATTAAATCGGTAAAGTATTTATTCAAGTATGTATACAAAAGTCATGATCGGGCTTCAATAGCAGTTACGGAGTCTAGCCAGACGGATGATAAAGGGAACATAGATGAGATCAAGGCATATAGAGCCGCCCAATGGGTTACCCCTCCGGAGGCGACGTGGAGGATGTATGGTTTTGACCTTAGTGTGAATTATCCCGCCGTAAAACAACTTCAGCTCCATCTCCCCAACATGTACATGGTGTCATTTCACAATTGTCAAAAGATTGAGCACGTTGTTAATAAACCAGGCGCCGATGAATCAATGTTGATAGCATATTTTAAAGCAAACATGTTGCACGAGTCTGCTCGCAACATATTATATCGTGATTTTCTAAAAATTTTCACATGGCAGTCTGATGGTAAATTTTGGAAGCCAAGGGAACGAGCTAACACTGGTCAAGTTGGGAGAATCGTATTAGCTCATCAGCTGAAGGTGAACGCTACTATCTCCGAATTCTCCTAGATCACGTGGCTGGTGCTACTTCATATGAAGATTTGAGAACCGCTGATGGCGTGATACAACCTTCTTTCCGTGAAGCTGCCGAGAAAAGAGGGCTGATTGAGGACGTCGTGGCTATGAAGGCTTTTTACAACAATATTGGTATTCTGTGAGCCGAGCGACGTATTTGCACTCTGGCAAAAACACTTGGACGCAATGTCTGAGGATTATCGTCGCAATAATCCATCAGATGCTATCGCTGAGCTGATGGTCCTGGTTGATATCAGAAACTTGCTGCAATCAATGAGGAAGGATATAAAATCATTTCCTCTACCTGAGATTGACAACACTTACGATGATGCTTGTGGTGTTATACAAGAGATATTCGAGGAGTCAAATATAGAGAGCACCGAGGATGATGTGGCCTTGTCGGAGTCCCTTAATGATGAGCAGAGAGCTGCTTATGATGAGATCTTATCAGCTATTGATTCCAACAATGGCGGGTTGTTTTTGTGGATGGCTCTAGTGGCACTGGGAAAACATTTTTGTACAGGGCTTTGTTTGCCAAAGTCCGCAGCCAGAAAAAGATTGCTATTGCGACCGCTACATCTGGGGTTGTTGTATCCATAATGCCCAGTGGAAGAACAACACATTCACGTTTCAAGATTCCACTTACCATTGATCGTGGTGGATATTGTAGTTTCACTAAACAAAGTGGTACAACGACTCTGCTACAACTTTTTGATTATTTGGGATGAGGTTTCTATGGTCAAGAAACAAGCAGTGGAGGCGTTGGACAATAGCATGCGTGATATAATGGATAGACCAGATTTGCCTTTTGGTGGGAAGATTGTTGTGTTTGGGGGAGATTTCAGGCAGGTCCTACCTGTTGTCAGGAAGGGGTCGAGGGCTCAGATAGTGGATGCTTCGCTAGCCAGGTCATACCTTTGGGATTACATGCGTCATCTAAAGCTTGTGCGCAACATGAGAGCGCAAAGTGACCCATGATTTGCTGAATATCTGTTGCGCATTGGCAACGGAATAGAGGAGGCCAATGCTGATGGTGAGGTCCGTCTCCCGAATGAAATCTGCGTGCCATATACTGGAGACGGCAATGATATTGATAGATTAATCCAATGCATCTTCCCTAACCTTAATGAGAACATGGCAGCCAAGGACTACATCACTTCTAGAGCCATTTTGTCTACACGTAATGATTGGGTTGATAGGATTAATATGAAGATGATCGGTTCTTTCCTTGGTGGGGAGGTGGAGTATCATAGTTTTAATTCTGCTGTGGATGATCCGCGCAACTACTTTCCATCGGAGTTTCTTAACACACTTACACCCAATGGATTGCCTCCTCGTGTGTTAAAGCTAAAGGTAGGCTGTCCAATTATATTGCTTCAGCATATTGATCATGCGAATGGTTTATGTAATGGTACGAGGCTGGTTGTCCGTAGTTTCCAAAGAAATACTATCGATGCTGAAATCGTGTTGGGCCATCATGCCGGAAAACGAGTTTTCCTCCCTTGGATACCCCTATGCCCGTCCGATGACGAGATGTTCCCGTTTCAATTCAAAAGAAAACAGTTCCCCATCCGGCTCAGTTTTGCCATGACGGTCAACAAGTCGCAAGGTCAGACTATTCAGTCTAACGTCGGTGTTTACCTCCCTGACCCTGTGTTCTCGCATGGGCAATTGTATGTTGCAATATCAAGGGCTACTGCTAGAACAAACATCAAGATTCTGGTACTTCCACCTAGTGCCGCTGAGCTGGAGGAAGAGGCTAAAAAGGAGAAAAAAAATGCTAAAAAAAGGGGTAAGGAGACATTTGAAAACAAGAAAGAAACGAAAAAGATCTCGGTGTGTAATGGTACATTTATGAAGAATATTGTATACAAGGAGGTCCTAACAGCATAGTACAAATGTATTATTATATAGTACTAATTATTGCATATAACTAATATTAACATTTTACATGTTGAATCTTTAAGCATTTATTACTTTTCTTTGCTTCATCACTGCAGATTTATGTATTTGATTTGCTTACCTGGGAACGGATATGGTCATCGGATTATTGTGCACGCATATTGCAATATGGTACTGATCATATGTTTATTCAATTACACGTAGCAAATAATTATACACTTTTTATTTAGTAGTAGAGGGTGTTACTGATCATATTATTTCTCTCGTGGCCGAACTGCGGAACAAATTTATCATGGCTACGAGGGTTCGCGTGAACCGTGCTAGAGGTGAACAAGTACAAAGAACGTTATATATTTCATGTTTTTCCAGTTAATTGATTTATAATTTGTATATTGTTTCGAAGAGTCTGAGCACTCTCTACATGTAGTACTTGATTGGTAGTTTCTACTGATTGAATCTTTGTTCTTTGAAAAAACAGAAATTCGGAACGGTCTGCGCATGCAGATCGCTGTACACGATGCTGTAAAATACGCTATTTCATCACGGGATGCCAATATGAAACGGATGGATTCAAGAACGGTGACAGCTTCTCCACCATGCTCTCTGAATGACTTGTATGAACATATGATCAATGGTACTATGTCGGACCTTGCTAACTCACCGTGAACGCAGTTGTATGGAAGTGTTCCTTTACTGTTAGCAGTTCAGTAACCTTTCGATGTTCTTTTAGAAAAATCTATTATTGTTTTTCTATTTATTAAGGACCATGTTTTTATTGGGAACACTGAAATATAATACTTTGTTTATATAATTGTTGGTAGTCTTACAGAATATTCATATTTGTTGGTAGTGTTTCTGATTTTTACACCTATCAATGCATCTTCATTGTGGTCGCTCTCACCATCGTGTGTTACAATTTTTGATATATGGATGTCCATGCTCTAATAATACTTGTGCTCTAATAATACATGGATGAATTATATAGATCATGTCTGTATGTGTGCTTGTGTTTTCATCGTGCTAAAGTACTACTGCAAGTACTATATCATTTATTTATAAGATTAAAAGGTCTTGGATTATTTCATCAAACAACATTAGTTATGTTCTTGAATTGACTATTTTCATTTGACATGTTCATTCTAACTTTCACACTACTAATGTAGGGGTGAATACTTTATTTATTGCACTACTAATATATTATTGAATACTTTGTTTATTGCACTACTAATCTTTTATTTCCCGTAGCAAAGGGCACCCTCCTAGTCATGTCCAAGAAACTAGTAGTACGGTACTGCTAGTACCAAAGCACTACCTAGTAGGCTAGTAGGTACCTCTGTTATAATTTGGTGGTAACTGAGGACCTTGAGTGGGAGAATACAAATTTGTCTATAACCAAATAAAAGGAAAAAAATGGCGTGTCACCAGTATACAGGAAACCCGGGATCAACCTCTCGCGCCCACGACTCAAGGCCGCCGATCACATCGCTGGCGTAAGGAAACCCGTTCTCCCGGAGGATGTAGACGGCCACCTGGGAGTCGTCGCCGCGCTGGCAGATGAAGTACAGGGGCCGGTGCCTGCCGCGCGACACGTCGGCCACCTCGCTCAGGGCGTCCCTGAGCCGGGGAAGCTTCTCCCTCAGCTCGTGCAGCGGGATGTTCACCGAGTTGTTGGCTATGGAGGCGATCTGGAAGTGGTGCACCGGCCGCACGTCCAGCAGCAGGTGAGGCCGGCCGCTGTCGAGCAGCCGCTTTTATTCTCGGCAGGTGATCCGGGCGTTACTGGGGAGCGGGTTCGGACTTGGCGCCGGCTGCATTATTATGGGGTCAAGTGTCAGGTTAAAATATTTGTGCACTGAAATGGATCGAAATGTGTTTATGAGTACTAATTTGAGCTACTGTATATGTATACAATGTTTAAGTTTGTGGATTATCAAGGTACAAAATTTATGTTCGATTGTTGCTATCTTTAAATAAAAGGGAACGTGATAAACAAATTGCTTATTAGAAAGAAAATGTGTACTATACCTTACTGGAATTTAAAGACTCTGCGAAGCTGTCATAGTCAAACATCATAAAATCGTCTTTAGTCAAACTAGGATGATCTCCGCAAACCGTGCAAGTTGACGACCTTTGATTGATCTTTTTAACCTGCAGAAAATAACGTAGAACAATGTATGAGCTAATCGTTTCAAAAAAATGTATGAGCTTTATGGATGAGACAGTAATTATTATGAACAATTTCATCTTGCAAGCATGTAATAAGCACGTTCCAAGTATTAGAGCATGATAAGATCGATCAATTAATTGTAGCGAAGCAACGCATGCATAGAATGGAGTGACGTACAGTCTTAAAACGGGAGGATAGTGCATCAAAATGTATCATTCTTCCACAAAGGGGTTCACCGATACGAGTTGCGACCTTTATAACTTCAAGAGCTTGTAGGCAGCCAACCACTCCTGGAACTGATTGATAAACGTAATTATTAGATCATGCACAAACAATATGAAAATCAATATCATATCCAATACCAGCTGAGAAACAAGTTATGAACATATAAATATACTTAAATGCATATCATACCATCACCTTGTGGTATTAGTATGATGCGACTGATAAAAAGGTATGCTATATCTTGAGGACTTTGCACTATTGCAAGATATGTGGAGATATGAAGAATTCAACTCATAAAAAAAGAAATGTATTTCGTATCAATGTCTAAAAGAAACTCTTGGTAACATTATATATGTGTCATAATGTAGAACAAAAAAACCATTAACAAATCCACCATTGGGGACGTGATGCGCACTTCAGTATATAAGCATGGGTATTGCCAAATTGCAAACTCACTAGCAAAACTATATATATCCTTTTAAATTATATCCTAAATAATTTCTCGCTCGATTTCATTTAGGGTAGTAATAAGATCTTGGAATGGGATATAAAGAATTTTGTTACTTACCAACCCCAAGAATTCCATTTTCTGAACCACTCTGGCATGCTGCTGGGTTTGGATGAAGACACCGGTAACATGGACTTCCATTATGGTTATAAACCGTTAACTGTTACGTAGTTTGAAAAGTGTCAATAAAACTAACATAGAGTTTTAAGGTGAAATGTAAACCATATTGCCACAACAAAAATTACCTGTCCTTCTAGACCAATTGTTGAACCAGATATGAGAGGCTGAAGAGTCATAGGTAGCAAAAAGATCAGCACACAATCAATTTAAAAAAAAATTGACAAAAGATTAACATTTTGATAGTGTTGTTTAGCATTTGCTCAAATCAACAGAATACAAGGTATGGATTTTCAAATGATAAGGTATCAAATTTCCTTTATGTATAATGTTCCCTAAAAATAAGGTTGACACAGTATATTACCTTGTGGAGAAGGACACAGCAATCGTTAAGCATGTACCGACTAGCAGGGCTGTTTGTCGCGTCAACTATTATGTCATATCTGTGATTATTTAGTGTTGAAAACAAGTACAATATGTACGCAACGATAACCAAAGGGGAATGGATTAAATTCCTTTTTCTCATTCTCAAGGATACTGCCTCACAACATCCAAAGCATTTTTGGACTTCAGTTTGAGTTGATGCTCGAACACCTTGATAGAGGAATTAATCCTGATATGATACCAGTAAAAAGTATTTCAATTACTTGATTCCACATAAAAGGTTTAAAATATAGATACAACAAACTATTAGAATAACAGTATATCTTACGCCAGGCAAGCAGACGCTGCTGATTTCACTTTTGGTTGCCCAACATATGCTTCGACGTGTATAATCTGAAAAGTAAAGCTAATCAGGAGATGGATGTATCTAATCAAAATTAAAAAAACACACACATAAAGAACATAACAATTGTAGCAGAAGTTCATGCGCAAACTGACTCATAACTTTCTGGGATGCGGTGCATTAGCTATTGTTGTCTAAATGGTCATGTGAGAAAGTGCAAAACTGCTTGATTATACAATGACGCTACTTAGGCAATAAATTGTCCTTTCGACTGTCTGAGTTGCAGGAAATTGGTAGCCAACTTGAGGTTGCACCTGAGGTAGTACATGATAAGGACAGCAGAAGACTGTCCAATGGGAGTATGAACGGATCATGTGAAGTACTATACCACAGTTTACAATACCTGTCCATGGAGGTTGCTGAGTTCAACGTTTTCTCCGTGAGCAATGCCTAAGGAACCTAAATAGATATATTCAGCAAACTGAGTCAAGTTTCTGATGAGCAAACTCACATCTACGTATGTAATTGAACTTTGGAAGAAATTAAATCTAGCAAGACAAAATAACGATGTGAAATTTAATTACCAACGCCACATGCAGCCAGATACAGGGCTACCGCCGAGCCCAACCCTCCGGCTCCGACCACCAGAACCGATGACCGGGAGAGCCCCTTCCATTTTGTTCAGAAAGAAAAAAATCAAAACTTTGCTTTATGTGCGAAACAAGAATTGATCGATCGACCAGTAACTAGCAATGCAAGCTAAGCAATTGATCATGATTTTTTAGACAATGGAAAGAAGCAAAAAAAATTTGATGGAAAGGAAAGAAGCAATTGATCATGATATATAACAGCTACCAACCTTGCACGCCGAAGTCGGGGAGCAGGAGGTGGCGGCTGTACCGGCGGACCATGTCGGGGCTGAGGCCGCCACCGGCGGCGGCTGCGTGCACGCCCATGGCGTCGAGCTTGGTGGACAGGCTGGGAGAGAGCGTGGTCGGCGCAGCGCCGCCGACGCGGAGCTGGGACTCGAAGAAGCGGATGCGGCCGTCCAACTCGTCCCTCTGGGCGCGCAGGCTCGCGATCTCGCGCATGATCGCCTCCGTCCTCCCGTCGCCGGCGCCCATTGCCGCACGCGCGCAGCGCTGCGTCGCTAGCTGCTGAGCTCGCCTCCCCGGGTAAGTGGGTAGCGGGAACGCAGGTGGCAAGAGATGAGAGACTACTCGTGGTAGTTATAGAGGTCCCACCCTGCTGCAACGCCTCGTGAACAAGTCCTCGAGCGTCATCGTCGTTGTCGAGCTGAATGTTCTCCCGCGTTTGCTTGCCCTGCTTCGATTAATTAACTTCGTCGCCAAGGCTTTTGCTACGCTATACTACCACGTATCCCTAGCAGCAACTGGGAAACAACATTAAATGAATCGTCACCTACCAATCCAGAAGGAGGAAACTGCCAAACCGGACTCTATGTGTGTTGACTGCTTCTCAAGTAGTAGTAATAAACTGCAAGGCCTACTGGTGACGGCGTTAGCCGAAAGAGCCGCCGCCGGGTTATCAGCGGTTAGAGCTTACTCCCTCAGTTCTAAATTATACTTCATTTTAGCGTTTCTAAATACATATATTTTGCTATGTACCTAAATATATATTTTAGTAAAAATTATGTATCTGAAAAAATTAAAATAAATTATAATTTAGAACGAAAGGGGTAGAAGGGAATCAGATCCAAGAGGACCACCGGTTAGGTAGATAGTAGGTATCTGCTCTGCGATTACGTAACTTTTGATATCCAGCAGCTTATTCATTTCATTATTGTTGGAATTGCATTTGATCATCTTACAAGTGTTTGTGAGCTTTCAAACAATTTTGAGATTACCTACCTCCTTTTAGTAGAAAATTAGCATGGTCTTAATACATGATGTTGTACTCGCGATCTATAAAAATATTCTGAAATAAATATTCATATACTATTGACATATTATTTGATTATAGTGAACCTAGTAAGTAGTAATATCAATATCGTGTCATCAATTGTTAAAATGTCATAAAGTACACCAATATATGATTTAAATTAATAATTTATGGTATTGTTAATATAGAAAATACTAACTTGAGGAGCTAAGGTATATGTGAATGCAATTTATAAGTTAAACTCAAAGCTCAAACTAAGAATTTAGTTAAGCACATGCTAAACATATATGAAGTGGCGGAAGGGTCTCTAGCTTAGTGATTTAGAGTAACTGAGTAGTATGTAGTAGGTCTGGATTCAACTCCCTATATGAGCGAATTAAAAATAAAAAAATAGGTTAGGGTTTCCCCTTCCAACTTCAGTCAAAAAAACAGATATGAAGTGCAATGAAAAGTGAAAAAAAAAACTATGAACATTGACAAGTCATTGCTTTCTAAAATCTATCGATCAGAACTGGGTACATACTAACATGAGAATTTCACTTAATATTTAACAAATGATAGAGAGAGAGAGTGCGCGCAAAGTAAGCAACTTATGAGTTTATAATACTTGTATCTCTTAAAATTACTGGCATGTGCGGCGGGTTCCCAACGGTACCGTCATTGCCTACTAAATGTGTCATTGTTAATCTAATGCTTGGTAGTTGCCCGCTGTTCCCTCCAATTAACTAACTTGGTAGTTGCCCGCTACTCCAGTAAACTTGGTCTTGATTCTTGAAGATTTAGCCTGACCATGTCATTTAGTCTAAACAGCATTGTCGCTATCGACCATAACGTGGAAGAAACACGCATTATTATGGATGAACCTGCACCAGCCTATCCGCAGAACAAGGAAAAACTAGCGTTTAATACCGCTGACTTGCTGACTAAGTTCACGTATGAGCTCCTGCGAGATGTGGTTGGAGTCGTCCTGCAGAGGTGGTTACCGGTGCGGTGTCGTGTGAGACGGATGATCGGGCCGCCTCAACAGTCAAGGTCCGGAGGACAACTCCGGGGTTAGGTTAGGTGCCTGCTCCGCGATAGTGTGAGTGCGCGACGACGGCGAGCGAGAGGCCAACAAGAAGATGGCGCGTGCCCACTCCGTCGGTTTCTTCGGCGGCGGCGCCACCGGGTGCTGCGAGCGGGCGGGAGGGCCGGGAAGGAGCTATCGGGCCGGGCATCGCCAGCACAGCACATGTTGTGCCGCGCCGCCGGTCCTATCCCGGCGTGTGGCTCAAACTTCTCGCGCGTGCTCTCAAAGCCCTAGCTCCCGATTGGAATCTACTAGATGCTTGTCGTTGTTGATTGCGCATGAATGTTTCAGCGATTTGGTAAGGGATATCGCTATCGTGGATTCGTGGTGGATGGGTTCGTTCAAACTTGAAAACCTTTGCCTATCGCAGGGAAAGAAGAGGGTAACAGGCCCAGTACCAAAAACAGAAGGTCAAGCTGCTATTTTGGCCCATGCGCAGTGGCCGTTGAAGAAAATTGCGGCCCAGTCCAGCGCCGTTAAAGCGCTTGGCAAATCCAGAATTCGCGTCGCGCGCGGTTCCAAACTTCCAATCGTCTCTACGGCAAAGCATTCCGTGATAGTACAGCTCAATAGCTGGAGTCAATGGTTAATGGAATATTTTCTTTTTGCATCTAAAAGGTAGCTTTGTCCTCTCGGTGCCAGGAGAAACCGGAAAGAAGTGGAAGATTACTGCCCGCTTGATTAATTACTGCAGTAATTTCAGCTCTCTTTTAGCACCACCGCCATTAAGCAGCGGAAGGAAACGCAAGGAATCTCTTTCCCGGGGCGGTAAAGGATAGCTGCCCAATTAAGCAAAGGATAACTCACCGGTGCGCAGAAAAGCCTGCTGGATCGGAGCTACCTTTCCGCTCCTGAAATCTACAGACCTCTTCAGAAAGCTGGCGTTCGCATCTCAGATGGCACTAAGGCGAATCGCGGTCGCATGCAAGGAGCGAGTCAGATCACGTTGACCCTTTGGATTTGCTGATTTGGGAGTCTCAAATTCAGCACGACCGTACAGTACATCCAAGGATATTCTGAGCTCTACTCCGTAGTACTTGGTAGCAGCGAAGAAAGCTGTCAAAATAAAGCTTCAACACGCGCGTATCGCCCTAGCTTTTGCGATTCTGGAGCTCGCCGGAAGTGAAACTAGCTGTTGAGCCAATGCCTCAATGGGTCCTGAAGTGGATGAGGTTCTGCCCCGTCTCGGCACATCGAAGCCCTGCATGGTCGGCCGTTACTAGAAACGTCTACGGGATGGGACGAGACCGTCAGAATCCTCCAAACATTACAATCCGCCTGGCAGGTGAGCCACGCATGGCTCATCGCCTGACCTTGCCGAAGCTATCCCTCATGCCGTGTGTGCTCCGGCAGTGACCATGCTTGCACACCGGCCGGGCCGGCTCCACCATCTTTGGTGGCTGAGCAGCTAGAGCGGCAGAGCTTGAGACCACAACTCCACAAGGCACACACATGCAGTTCTGGATGTTACTATGCCTGTATGCCACGCGAGGTCCTTTTCCTCGAATTGATTTTGCCTTTTCATCTAGCACGTTCCGGCGGTTTCGTTCGTCGACAGTGAATTTTCTCTCCGGAGCGCGAGAGTTTTGCTGTCGTCAGATTTAAAATGACAGCGGCCGGCCTCCCTCGCTCTTCGTTCTGATCCGCGATCTTTCCCTCCCTCTCGTTGCTTGCGTCCCGACCAAGTCTTGTGCGGCTTCCTCTACCCGCCCGAAAGCCAAGGATCATTCATTCGTCCAAGCTGTCCACCTCCAACGAGAAGCAGCCTGTCGAGCCCGCGAACAAACACAGCCTCGGCAAAAACGAAAGAGACGCGCGCGCGCGGCAACAAATTTGCTCTCGCGTCCGCGGTAATGGCGGAGGCGGCCGGCGCGGCCCCGGAGCTGCAGCAGCCTGCTGCTGCTGGAGTTGCTGCGACGACGACGACCGGCGATGCAGTCTCCGCGAGGCTGCAGCAGGTGCTGGCGCTGCTGTTCCCGTCCAACCTGGCCGCGAAGGCGGCGCTGTTCGCGCTCGTGGTGGCGCTGCTGCCGACGAGCCAGGCGCCCAGGATCTGGGAGCTGCCGCACCTCCTCCTGCTCGGCATCATCATCTCCTACGGCGTCTTCGGCCAGAAGAACGCCGACGCCGAGGTGGCCGCGGCCGCGGCCGCCGACGCCAAGCCCGTCGACGACGAGGCGTCGGTGGAGGCCTACGTCTCGCAGATGATGCAGGGCTCGCCGCTGGTATTCGAGGACAACGATCGCGACCGCGACGGCGATGATGGCGGTGGAGCCAGCAAGGTTGGCGTCCAGGCGTGGAGCTCTCAGTATCTCCCAGACGACCCGCTCGTGGTCGTTGCCGACACCAACAACGGCGACGGCAACGCGAGCGAGAAGCCGCTCGTCCTCCCGGTGAGGAAGCTGAAGCCGGCGGCCGAGGACTCGGCGGCACTGACAGACGATATCAGCGACGCCATTGAGGAGGAGGAGGAGGAGGAGTTCCTTGCCCCCAAGGCAGGATACGACAGCGTCCGCGAGCGCGCCATCCCTTCGCCTTCCTCCGTCCTCGACGCGGACCTGACCCTCTCGCCGTCATCGCCGCCTCTGCTCCCGCCTCCCCCTCCACCGCCGCCGCCGCCGTTCCTTGGGCGCGGACGCCTCAGCCTCCGGAAGCCCAAGGCGAGGAGCTTCAACGAATTCGGAGCGATCGGCAACAGGAGCACGAACGAAAGGCTGGGCCTGCGCGGCGTCGACGGCAAACAGTTCCGGTCCAAATCGGCGGTCCAGGCGACGAGGAGCGCCTTCGCCGGCTACGACCCCGTGGTACCAATCGGCGGCGACGACGATGACGCTGTCGATGATGCCGAGTTGGATGAGGCGGTCGCGGCGTCAGAAAGCTCGTTCAGCAGCGACGTGGTTACCGACGGCGACGAGCACAGGGAGGAGGAAGACATGTTCGAGGAGGACGAGGAGGTTGCGGAGGAAGAGGACGGCAGCTCGTGCGACGAGGAGCTCTTCGAGCTGGCGACGAAACCGGGGCCGGAGGAAGAGGAGGAGGTGGAGGACGAGGTGGACAGGAAAGCTAACGAGTTCATTGCCACGTTCAGGGAGCAGATCAGGATGCAGAGGGTCGAGCCGGCCACCAGGAGGTGACCCTACAGGGCAACAGGTTCGATCGACGGTCTGCTTGTAAGGTCGTGGCGAGGCTGGCCGTGCAGTTCCTCGTGTACGACAACGTTTTGTTTTCCTCTCTCGTTTCTTGTTTCGTTTTGGGTGTCCCGATGTAATTACGACATGAGCAGCTTATGGTTATCGCACTAGGATTATTATCGTTATGCGTTGATCATCAGTTGGCGACTTTGACTTTCTGCGACTGAAGTATGAACATATCCGTTCATCCTGTGGGTGCGAACGAACTAGAACGAGGAGGTTTCAAACGCTCAGACCCGGCCCAAGAAGACATCTGAGCCTCCGAGCCGGCCCATACCACACCACCACACCCCGCCGGCCGGCCGCGCAGGGCAGCCCACCGAGTTCGTTCGGCTCTCTCCCACGCTTATTGCCGGCGCCGCCATGCCCACAGCGCGTGCGCGACGCCTCGCCCGGCACGCATACGGCTGCTTCCCCTCCCGGTAGCCGCAGCCGAAAGGAAAAGCTGCAAAGCTGCCGCCACCGCCACCGCCGTAGACTGCGTCCGCGCACAGCATGCCATACATGGAGCAGTGTTGCCGATATGCCGCACACATCGGCGCTATACGTACGTATACGTCTGCTGCCCGTCGGTTACGGTTCACAAATCAGTATCACACCACTCGTTAGGTACGCAGGAGTATACATGATTTTTCTTTGCCAAAAAAAGTGAGAGAAGTAAGCGAGTGTAGAAAACAAGGACCGGTCTTGGGTCTGCGTACAGCGATGTCAGAGCACAGCAGCAGGATCAAGGAGATTAGTTCTCTCGACAGAACACGATAGCACATTCTACTTCTTTCTATTTTTTGCGAAAAAGGAGGGATTTTATTCTAGTAACGCACAGCTAGCTTTTCTGCGCAGCATCATTTATGTTTTCCAGGGCATATGTCGGCGCTTTGTTTAGCAAAAACTAAAGAGCGGCGGCGTGCCAAGTCAATGCCAGTTCCAATCACGCGCCGCCGGCCTGCGGGATTTATTGATGAGTGGGCGGACGCGAGGCCCATCCCATATCATCTGATACCGTGATGGTCCTGGTCCATAAGGCTACGGTTAAGGTTAAAGATGGAGCAAGTTGTCTGTTCCTCTCTGTATGCACAGAGTGCCCAAGCAACATTTTCCAAAATTATTCTCATTTGCAAAGCATCCATGTATTTCTCTCAAAGCTGACAGACTGTCAGAGGCACTAGCCAGGCTCCTCCACCTCCCATTTTCGAGTGTTGCTCTGGCACAGTTAACAGCTATTGCACAAGACCTTAGCGTCTTGAATAACACTACGGAAGGAGATATTTGGTCCTATATCTGGGGCTCAACCAGTTATTTCCCTAGGAAAGCATACACTCATCTCACAGGTCACAGAAATACTCATGTGGCATTCAAATGGCTTTGGAAGATAGCATATCAAAATAAGCATAAGGTTTTCTTTTGGCTTCTCTTGGAAGATAGGTTGAGCACAAGAGAACTTTTGCAGAGGAGAAACATGATCCTTCCATATTACACTTGTGTGTTTTGTTCAGCTGGTGTAGTGGAATCCTTGCAGCACCTCTTTCTTATATGCCCCTTTGCCCAGAGTTGCTGGAATACAATTGGTCTACAGATCAACTCTCATGATTCTTTTGATGTTCTGGTTGGTCTGAGAATGCAACTGAATGTCCCCTTTTTCATGAAAATCATCATCATCATCATCATGAGTTGGTGTATCTGGATGCAAAGGAGTGATCTCATCTTTAAAGATTTTCAACCTATATCAGCAACCTGTCTTGATCACTTCAAGCGAGAATTTGCCTTAGTTATTCTAAGGGCAAAGACATGTCATAGACCCTTGATGTTAGAATGGCTAGATGCTCTTTTTAATTTTCTTCCTTTCTTTCTTTGTTTCTTGGGACTTTTTTGTGGTATCCTTTTGTACCTTTGTTCTTTGGTTTTCTAATATAAGGGACTAGCCCCTCCTATTTCATAAAAAAAATGTCATTCCTACGATTCACGTGTCCTTTCCATGCGTTAGATGATGAAACAGTATGAGCAAGGAGCAGATGGTGTTATGATCTACTTTCGTTGTAGGCTAGGAGCCACAACAAAAATGCACGGTATGAACTTGGTCTCTATTTGCGTATTTCACATTTAAAATTTTCAACGAAATTTCATGCGAGAAAGAGGTGTGGTGTCCATGCCATGGCATTCTTTTTTCTTTGTGGTAATAGCAATAAAACCAATAAATCCCTCATCACGTCTTCCAAGCTTCATAAAAATCACCTGATATGTCAACCACCCTCACTAATTTGAAAATCAAAGCACTACTCCTCCTAGCAAGCGTTTCAAACTCACAAGTCCCCGTCAAATAATAGCTCAGCATTTCCTGTAATGTGCAACAGTAGAGACAATGCTTGTTTCAAGTCCAAACTACAAAAAGCTCAAGCTAGCCAAACCAGCCCCAGCAGAAGGCCTCGTCTAGATCCCCGCGTAAAGTTTTTGAAATGAAATCTTTTCACATTTCAAGTATTAAATATAGACTAATTAAAAAACTAATTGCAGATTTCATACATAAATCGTGAGACGAATCTAATGAGCCTAATCAGTCCGTCATTAGCATATATTTACTGTAGCAATACTGTAGCAATTTATTATCTAATCACGGCCTAATTAGGTTCATTAGATTCGTCTCGGCATATACAGTCCATTTGTGTAATACATTTTTTTTAGACTACATATCCAAATATTGATGTGATTGATGTGTAAAAATTTTAACGGAAACTAGACCAGACCTTAAAATGGCATTGAAAAAACATCCATCGTCACCACACCCCCCACATTCTCACCGTCTCCCTGACACCACATTACCTTTCACACACAACTTTCCTCTCCCACCAGAACAAAAATAAAGAAATTTCCTCCCGGAACGAAACGAATCTGAAGCTAGCCTGCCTGGGTAGAGCAGGCAGGCTCTCCTCCATCCCAACGGCAAGAATAGCAGAGGCTGCGCAAAGCAGAGGAAAGCAGGAGCAGAGCAGCCCCCAAACAAGCACGCACAAGCAAACCTCTTCTCCCCCTCTCGCCTCTCGGCCGTCTCTCCCAAACTCCAAACCCTACCACCGCGCCCCCATTCCCCCACCGGCCACCCCCATTGCCCCCCAGCAACCAAGCACACCGCTCCCTGCTTCCTCCGATCTACAGCAATGCGCAAGGCAGTCATCAACGGCGTCCTCTTCCCGGCCCTCGCCGTGGTCCTCGCCCTCGCCGTCTTCTACTTCGTCCGCCGCCGGCGCCGGCGCCGCGGGGGCCGCTCGGTGCTGCCGTCCCACGGCGGCGGCGCGAGGGCGGACCGGCTCCAGGCGCCCGGCGGCTCCGGCGGGTACGTCGCCGGCGGGGAGGAGGCGCTCGTGCGCTTCCCCGGCGGCGAGGCGCTCACGGTGGCCGCGATCCTCGAGGCGCCCGGGGAGGTCGTCGCCAAGTCGGCGCACAGCACGCTGTATCGCGCCGGGCTCAGCGCCGGGGAGGCCGTCGCGCTGCTCCGGTTCGTGCGCCCCGCCTGCGCCGCAGGCGCCGAGGAGGCTGCGGCCGCCGCGCGGGTGCTAGGCGCCGCGCGCCACCCGAACCTCGTGCCGATCCGCGCGCTCTACGTCGGCCCGCGCGGGGAGAAGCTGCTCGTGCACCCATTCTACGCCGCCGGCTCGCTCCGCCGCTTCCTGCAAGGTCGGTGTCCGTTTCCCTGCCTCCACGTCGCTTGCTTTCGACCCAAGCTAGCTCCGAGTAAGGCTAATCATGCGAAATGATTCCTTGATTGCTTACTCGAGTGTTGGTGTTCCATTGCTTGGATTTGCTGCAGAATTTGGAATTTATCTCAGATTTAGATGATTAGTTGCTTTTGTCATCCGATTCCTGCGGTAAAAGCTTCGCAGGCAATGATGCTTCGCGGGTTATGCACATTGCTGTGGGGTGGGTACTCTGTTACTGTGTTACAGCCTTGCAGTTGCAGGGTGGTTTTTGTTACTTTTAGCCATGTGTCTTCACTGTTACGCTTTGTGCTCTTGTCGCCAACTACACAAAGGGACAGTTATAAAGAACTTGGTAAAATTTTCCTGGTTGGTTGTTAGCTCCAACACTTTGCAGATCATCTTCTTCTTGATGCGTCAGATCGTGGGTTTACATGAGCCAACCTCACTTCATTTCAATTTTCAATAGTATAACACTTTCAAGCTTTTTAATTGTCGCTTCTATAAATGGGTGGTGCAAGTCCTCTATCAAATCAAGGCTTTGGAGGAAAGTAGTATCATTTCCAGGCATAATTAATGTTTCTTTTATTATCAGAGTGAGAAATGCCTTTCTTTTTTTTAAAGTGTTTTCATGACTGTTTGTGTTTATCATGACTTTTTCCGGGCATTATGTTGGTGGAGCGGTGGCACTTCTGAACTGTTTGTGTTTTCCTGCATCTGTCGCATCTCGTTTTCAGGGAGTTGTTGGATCACACTCTTTGGTTAAATATATAAGTATATCGTTGAGCCATCAATTAGTCACGTAGAGAAAGACTCGCATAATAGTTCTTATTGCTTGCATGCGCAAAACAACTTTCAGTGCTATCGCAATGAACTTTGGGCCATTTGCATTTCATAACATCAAGGTCCCGAAGAAGACAGTTTTGGTTATAAAGGAATTTTACCCATTACGAGTGTCAATCAATAACTAGCTCGTCTCTGTCAGTTCTTCACTTTTCACTGTTTTTCTCGTTTGCAAGTTCTCATCTTTATCTGTTCTTCCGACCTGCAGAGGGAATCAATGATTCACAGAGATGGGAGATAATTTGCAAGCTGTCTATCGGCATTGTCAAAGGACTGGACCACCTTCACACAGCATCGCAGAAACCAATCATTCACGGCAATCTCAAAACAAACAACATTATGCTTGACGCCGATTTCCAGCCCAGGATATCAGACTTTGGCCTCTACCTCCTCCTCAATCCTGCTGCTGCACAAGAGATGCTTGAGACATCGGCAATGCAGGGGTACAAGGCTCCAGAGCTCATCAAGATGAGGGATGCCACAAGGGAGAGCGATATCTACAGCTTGGGAGTGATTATGCTCGAGATGCTTGCTCAAAAGGAGGTCGTAAATGATAAACCACCAAATGCCCGTGACATCCATTTGCCAGCATCTTTCAAGGATCTTGTTCTCGAGAGGAAGATATCCGAAGCTTTCAGTTCCGAACTGATCAAACAAAGCAAGAATTCTGGGAAGGAGGAGAATCTAAATGCCTACTTTGAATTGGCAACAGCTTGCTGTAACCCTTCACCGTCGTTGAGACCAGATACAAAGAAAATACTCAAAAGGCTTCAAGACATAGCAAGATAATAGGTGGGCGTGCGAGGTGTGGCTCCAATGCTATTTAGAAAGTGTGGTGTTATAGCAGCAGAATAGCTTGGTTGTCACTTGTATTGTTTGCTACTTCTTGCATACAACAGAGTTTGTATTGGGGCATTTGGAGAATGATGGTAACCTAAGCTAGGAGCAACAAGCATGTATAGCGGAGTATACTTTCCAGTTTCCACGCACATAGGAACTCATCAGAGCACATAATGTGGGTGCTTTCCACGTGGAAATTTCTATAAGATTTCCTTAACTGCATTTGTCTTTCTTGAAGATTTTGTTAATTGCGTGTCTTGCCTGAAACTGAAAGTGACAGGATGTGATTTCAGTTTCCATGCATTAGACAGTATATGCTGATAGCTGCTGAACTGGTGATGGATTTTTGTCCAAAGGCATGGCCAAGGAACAGACTATGCACTCTACTACTACTATTGCAAGTTAGTGACAGCAATGATGCATGCTCTCGTACTATACCCAACTGAAGAGGCAAGAGGACGATTGGTCAAAAGATGCCCAGGCCTCTACGCCTAAGTTCTGTTGGTCCTTTGGTTCCTTGTCATCAACAATCCTTCATCTTTCCACAAGAAACATGAGTGAGCAATGAAGTACGTCGGCTATTTTGGAGGCACCGCCTAGTGACATCCTGTCAACGTCTCTTTACTGTTGGCCTCGAAACTTCATAGCTTTGCGGCCCCAGGCGTGTCGACATCACTAGCGCGGCTACATGCAACGTTAAATTTAACCCTATCTTTAAAAGTCGCTTAAGCATTCGATTTTTTTAGTTGGGAAGATGCACAAGAATGCACAGTTTTTTCATCACTAATATAATTTCGAGAAGGCGAGAACGTTTTCGCTGCACCATTGCAAATACTTTTGCAGAATTTGCCCCACCGGTTTGTCATTGCACTTTCGACCCAACAGCAAGTCAGCAAGTCAAAAGGACGGTACGTGCTCAGTAAAGACTAAAGCGGGTCATCTGGACGGTAAGGTAGAGAGGCTTTCACTTCCAGATCTCAATTTTTTTTTTCACCCAGTAGCTTGTGGACAAATCGGGGCTCCAAATTCAAGTGTGAAAGGGACCTGCCATCCTTTGTCAGGGCCGAAAAGATCCTCTACTACAAGCATGTGCCTTGCGTTTTCTTGAGGCGGTCAGAATTCAGAAACCAATCCAATCTGACATACGTAATGATACAAACAATTCCGGCAATCATGCCGAGCAAAGAAAACCACCACTCAGAGTGACAGAATATTACGGGGCACTGATTTACACCGAAGAAATAATAATAAAAAAGTAAGGGATTCAGAAGTTTCAGAAACTTTAACTACTCCATGTGCTGTTGTTCCTTGCACGTGCCTACATGCTGCCCTAATGCGGAGGGTGCGGTGCGGATCACCCAAAAAGTCGCCACAGGCACAACCAACCAATCTTTGACAGCCTAGGTACAATACAAATTTACAAATTACAACAGATTAAAGTAGAGATGCTCATCACTTGCAAGTTGCTATAGGCGTGATATGACATAGGACAGTGTAATACCGAAAGGTCAAAACATCATTCAAGGCCAAACAGATTCAAAGTTATATTTTACATAAACTTTTTTTAAGGGTATCTTGCCTAAAGATTGAATGCATATGTTCGATGTGGTCTACAGGAAATGAGCATGCCTGATGTTCTACAGTTCAGCGCAAGGGACTAGATTTGACACTGAGCAGCCTCTGCCAGTCAGCCTCACAGGTACTGCCGGAGGCTTTCGCCACTGAGGGTTTCCATCTCTTTTAAGATCTCCTGCGACAGTGTCTTGACAGGAAGCTCCACATCCTCAAGCAATTCACCAAGGAATGGGATGGTTTCTGGGAGGAGAGCGACGTATTCCTCCTTCAGATGCTGGACCATGTACCTGACAACCTTCAGGCCCAACAATTTGGGGCGAACTTTATCACTCCTGGTCTGCATCAGCACCTGCAGTTTTATGACAAATCAGTAAGGCACAGGAACAGCGTACAATGATAGATGATGGAACCAGGCCTCAGGGTTTTGGATGAACTTTTTTTACATCATGTTTAGTGCATCTCTAGTTTATGAAATACTGGGTGTGTTGTTAAGTTCGCACCTCATGGTTAAGAGGCTTCCAAAGAACATCCGAGCGTGCAGTGACTGCCATTTGCCCCAAGCACAAAACAAGATCTTCATCTACTTCTTCAACCGATGGAGCATCCGCAAGTGATTCAGTAGATTCTGGTGGTTCCACAACAAATTGGGAAACTATCGGCTTCAGGAGAACCTGCAAACACCAAATATGTTAAATATAATGGCATTCACAGAAAAGTTGCATGCAAAAAAAGAAGGCAGAACATACGGTTCAATTGAACAATATTCGCATATTGGCCAGGTAATCTGAATATCATACAGGAACAGTGACATTGCCTATTCTAATCCAAGTCGTAGGAAATTCAAATTACAACAGAACATGAAAGGTCAGTTGCCCTGCACTTTTACCAAGTGTCTCGCAAAACCATACCGGCAGTGGTAAGGAAGCACTTGCACTATTAAGTATGAGCCAACTAACCTGGAAATTAGAGGAATCTAGGATCTTCTGTTCGCTATCATAAAGGAAACACTTGTGTAAGGACTTCAAAATCAGAGATCTTAAATTCCACAGTTTTAGTCCAAATAAATTATCCTTCTGTTCGACTTGAACATCAAGTTTGGCCTTCTTTTTTTGCTTGGAACCGACCAACGGATCATCTTCTAACAGATATTGTACAGATCCCTCAAGTAGGTACTTGAAATAAGGTGTAAACAAGGACCTGCATGGACAAATTAAATAATTAATTGGTAAAGAAAACATAAGGCAGGAGGTAGTTGAGAATAACTCGCTTTAGTTGCAGGTTGCTAAGAACAGCGAGCTGTCCTAAAATAGTGATAGCATGGGTATTGGCAGGAAAAACAAAAAGGTAGAATCATTGAAGCGGCTATCATTTCTGAGTATGCTCTGAGCATAACTTTCAGATACATAAATGGATATACCTGTGTTGTTCAGCAAGTTTGTTGATCAATTTGTAAAAAACAATTGCACGGTCTAAACTTTTCTTCGAGGATGACTGATCAACTTCAGAGTCGGCCCATTCCAGAGTACGAAGAAAAAGTGGCCTAAAAGTGCCCTCTGTAAGCTTCAATGTGAGAGTAATTATGGCATGAATAATACTTTGCTCAACCATATTTATATTCTTCAAAGAGTCAGGATGTTGGCGACGGATATCAAGTGCTGCTAAACAATGTTCATATATTTTCACATGGTAAGTTCCTACAGCCAGCCGGTCCATTGTACTAACAAGACTAGCAAGCATTTGAAATGACAACGATAGGCTTGCTTCCCCGCAATTAGTAGCAACAGAGTATAGATCCAGTAAAGGAGGAAGAATAAGCCGCACCTGCAAAGCGAATAACATGATTAGATCTAAGGAAAAATCCGAGCAATCACGGTTCCTCATAGGACCCAGAAATAAAGTGAATAATTTAGATGAAAACATACTGGAACTTTCTCTGTCAGTAGCTTCCGAACATCTGCTGCTTTTGCATCTAATTTGGCATCCATATGAGCACAACATTCAGGATGCAATACCACCAGATCGAGGATTTCCTTCAAATATGGATTAACAAATTCGCCCAGCCTTTCCACAATCACTTCAATCGTGGTCAGCGAAGATAGCAGTATAGCTGTATCTTGGTTAGAGAGTCTGGTGGCTGTTCTAGTAGAACCATGGGCGTAACTTCCACTAGGACAACGTGAAACTTGATGTGCTATTAGCATTATATTTTTCACAACTAATGGGAGCTCTGGTAATGCTTTTGATCCAAGCACGTTTATCAAAGAGCCAGCAGTATGAATTAATCCAGAAGATGCAGCTGCATCAGCAGAGCCAATGTGATTGATGATTGTTGAGAGGCACTTGCTATAAACTGGATAATCAGAGGGATATTCTTTCGCTAGCGTTTCAAGCGAAGAAATAGCAGCAATTTTCACAGAAGTGTCCGAATCAACCACTCTGTCAATCAATTCAAGAATCTTTAAGCACAAGTTGCTAAAATATGGACCAGAGGTCTTGTCCACTTTGATAACAGTAATACCAGAGTTATGCTTCAGTTTTCGTGCTTTCCTTTGCTTGTTCTGAACCAAGCTGTTTCCTCTGGCAGTTTCAGACAATATCCCAAGTGTCTGTGTAGAGAAGTTCAGATCAATAATCACAGGGCATAAAAGGTTTTGGTTTCAAGGAACTCAATTAGTTAAAAGGTACGGCACAACCAATAAAAAAAAAGTTCATCTGACAAAAGAGTACCTTTCTTTTCACAAGGTTGTCCGAATGATCCAACAACTGAGTAATTCCTATGAAATATGTTGAAGCACTCATCCATCCTGTAATCGTTTTGAGTATTGTATTTGCAGACTCTCTGAGTTCTTTTATAATATCACCAGAAAAATCTCTTTTTTTATCTTTAGTATACACAGTACACAGGACAACCTCCTCCATAAGTGCTCCAAGAGAACCCTATAACAGTGAAATGAATACGACAATAAATATTTACAAACTGAGCTCCTAGAGTGAAATCGAACATAGCATAGATAAACGCATTAAAAGAGCAGCAGTCTGGACAAATGAGCAACCTGGATAAAATTAGCAGCCTCATCAGATTCAAGGACAAAAATCAACTCTGTATCTTGCAACTTAGACAGAACGAGCCTTATTGCCAAATTTAGCATTAGATGTCCTTGCTTCCCATGCACCCTGATTTCTTTTAGTAGCATACTGAAACAAGGAAACCATAATTTATAGGAATATTGGTCAGTAACATTGACTGCCAATCCATATTCCCACTCCTGTGACAAAGCACTCCAACGGCTTCCCTGATGTTCAGAAAAAGATAGTGAAATCCTCTTAACCAGTGATTGCAGCAGATACATCATCACAGTACTCAAATGGCTTTCGTTTCCTAAGGTCCTGAAACAGTATAACAAAATTAGACCGCTTACCATATAGGATATACAAGGACGTTAAAGAATTTAAGATAGAAAATACCTCAAGAGGTAAACCATTAGCGTCAACCGCCTATGTTCAGGAATATCTGCTAAAGCTTTAATGAAAATCTGTAACAATATCAGTACAGTCTATTAATTCAATGGCTTTGTGGTCAATAAAATGTAAATCAGAATGGAACTTCAATGAAAACTATAGAACCTGAAGAAGCTTTTCTATACTTGTGTTCCTCGATAACCAACATGGAACCAAGACAGATAGTAAATCCTCCAAAACACGTTGAGAATGGCTGTCATCCTGCAAAATTCAGAAATCATAAGACTAAAATAACCTGGGTAGAATTAATTTCATGAAGAAATACAAAAAAACACTGGCTTGAGAAAGACACTTAAAATACTGGATCAGTTTTAAAAATAAATTGATATAATAAACACAGGCAATGATTATAAGCACGAATTGGTTCGCGACACTTTAGAACAAAGTCCCTTATAAAAGCAAGACAAGAAATAACTCCAGAGGAACTCCATAGTTAAGGTCAATCAACAACAAACTGCACAAAGATATGTCCCCAAAGGATATTTACACGAACCTGTTTTATAGCATCTCCAATAACCAGAAATAAATCAACAATACTATCAGACAGCAGTTGTGGGCAAGCCTTTCCCAAAGAAGCTATCAAGGAAAACCCATGATTCCGAGTTGCTACATCCTTGACAGACCGTATGTAATTAATAAGAAGATCAACATCTGAGCTTCTGAACATTGCATCCTGCAGACAGATATGTAATCCATGAATACAAACAAAGAAAGCGGTCTTTAAAACATCATTGGAATACGCAGTTGAAAATCAGCATAGATAAGCACCTGGTCATGTGAATGTGAATGCAGTGTATCTGCAATATCTTTAAGGACCAGCAGTATCAAGTGCTGAGCTTCTTTCATGGAATTGGATAAATCAAGGGTTTCAGATGAGGTATCATGTTGGTTGGTATACTGACAAACAATCCCTGAAATCCATTGATCAGAAAGGAGCTTTGATAGAATCTGAAAAAGCGGTTGTAATAAACACGTCCTGCACGAGGGTGAAACGTCAGACATACGCAACACAGGGTACTAACAAAAAATACTAGTTCTGCAATACCAGACCTTTGGTTCACATCTTTCTTAAGAAACAAAATATCTAGAAGAGAAACCAGAATAGAAGCTATAGGGCTTTCTCCAAATAACTCTTTAAAACTGCTAAATGCATCACGACTCAGATCATCCTTTCTCTTTGTTCTTTTTGACCGTCCTCTTGCATCACCAAGTGCAACAATTAATTCAATAAATTTCACCGCAGTGGAAGCATCAACCTACCACAAGCAGAATAACATAAGCATTGACCAAAACTGATACAGTAAACATCAAGGATATGGACAATGACATTGCCTACTACATTAATGTTACTGTTGCTAAAGCCACTTGAACAACTTGCAGCAGACAACTTTGCATGAATGCCAAAAAATCAATGAAAGAAAAGCAAAGAAATAATAGGAAGAATGTAAACAAAATAGACCATTAGTGATTTCAGCACAGAAGAAGATCAATATAAAGACACAAATGCAGACTGCCCAACAGAATTGATGGATTTCACTTATGGAAAATGTAACTTGGCTTGTATTAAGAACGGAAGAAAGGGATATAGATCAAACATTAATTCGCAGTAGAGCATCCCGTGTGGCATTTCGAATTTCGATGTTCTCAGTTCGAAACAAAGAAATAAGGCGCCCAAAAACTTTTTCCTGCAAAAGTACATTGCCTAAATTAGCATAATATTCATGATGGTTATATTTACCCAATCTACTAATTTCTGAAGGGAAAAAAACATAGCTTGCTGAAATGATAATATCAACAGGTACAAACAGCTGCCAGAGAAGTAAACTAACTTAAGAACAGAAGATATTGGAAAATTGGAATCAAACATGTGACAAAGATGCGAGACCCAGCAAGTTATACAGAAAGAGTGCATAAATTAGTAACTGCATACTGAGGAGAAAAAAAGATAGATTATCTATTAGCTAGTGCATTCATATTTCATAGGCTCATGGTAGAACATCGGACGTCACCTATAATATATAGTACATGAGGCCTTTGTTGGCATGCTTTGCAGTATGCTTAGCTTAAAAGTTAGCTATACAATGGCAAATCACAATGCAGAATAATTCAGCAGCATACAAGAAATTTTTCCATAAGGTAAAAAGGCAAGGAAATTATGCACTCCCTAGATTCTCCAATTAAGATGTGAAAAAAATGGAAATAGCACCATCCAAACAGTTTTTTTAATGAAAATTCAATGCAACATGGGGGTTGTATGGCATAAATTAAACCTTAGTATCGGTCTCCAAATTATCAAAGAACACTGGTTGAAGAGTCCGGAGGACAGTAAGACATGGCATTACAACAACAGGATCATCTGGAGACAGAGCATCAACCTGAAGTTTTATAAAGTCAGTTGAATCCAGAAGGTAATTTTCAAATATGAACATAATAGAAGGTATTGCTCACCTTTAACGCTTTCACCAGAGGTTCAGACATGTTAAAACCAATATTTGCATGATCTGGCAGTGAGAACAAAACCTACAGAATACCAGTGAATTAACCACATGGGTAGCAAATTTAATTTAATACTAATCTATTGAACTGTATAGAAGAGCATGAATGGACATATAGTTAAAAACATGATCACATGTACCTCCAAGAGCAAACATAGGATTTGAATTTCATGTGTCGATAAGCTCTGCCTAGAATCATGCCGATCCTGATATTGATCACGACAGTCCAGAAGATCAAAGAACAAAGACTTCACGTCCTCTGCCTTAAATAAGATGCCTCCTACTCCTTTCAGGATTGACAGAACCATGAACTGCAACATGTTTCAAAATATCAACACGCATAAAAAACACTCATCAAAGTTCATGCATATGCATTTGCCTTTATTTTCTGTAATAGCGATTAGGGTGGGGTGTGTGATGTTGTACTGGTGTCAAAGGGCTAAGCTGACTTTAGTGAGTTGATTCAAGATTGCAGGTCAACCGACCTTTCCGTAAGGAGTGAGCTTTAAAGCAGAGTGCAAGATGAAATGAAGGAGAGCATCTTTTGTTGGCTGGTCAAATCTGATAATAGAAACAGAAGTTAGGTTTACATCCCATTAAAATAAGTATACAAAAATGTATTTGTAGAAGAAAGAAATGATGGCAACCTTTCGTGAAGGTTCTCTGGAATTATCATGTCCTGGTGTGGGCTTAGCATTGATGAAATATATGCAGGAAGAAATTTTGCATCCGAGGAGATCATGATCTTTTGGTTAACCAACGACTCAAGGAAAACACCAAAAGTTGGAGATGACATGCATTGCGGCAATTTGATGGTGTTACCTGTTAATGTGTTAGATAAGATAATAAACAACGACATCAAATCAATGTTTTAAATAGCAGAGTATAGAATTTAGCAGAGAGCTCTGCTCAGCTCCCGCTACAGCCCGCTATTTAGTACAACACTGTTGCGGCGGCAGCTGTCAGAACTGTAAACCGCTATAGCCCACTATTTAAAACACTACATCAAATTGGTCAGATTGGAAAATAAATATGAAAAGAGTGCTGACAGACCATTTCTTGGTACAGAAGTGCTCAAGCGCTGCCACACCAAAGAGAACCCCTCAACACACTTAATAGCAGATGACCTTATATCCTACAATGTAAGAAAAATAAACATATACAATACATCAAAATAGACGAACTGTAGCCAGCAGAATTTAGTAGCTCGCAGATTGCCAGCCATAAGAAGTATGAACAGAACCATATTCATACCCTGTTCTCATGAGCAAGTGGGAGGATAACAGAAGGAAAGCCGAGTAGAAGCTGCATCCATATGCTTTCATCCAAGCTACTACTTTCAGAGGAAGCACACTTAGAACATATAGAAGCAAGCATATGAAGACTCTCCACTTGAATTCTATCTGACGAATCTACATCAAATCAAGGATTTTCATCAATACTTGGCAAAAAGATGAAGTATGGACAAGCTGTTATACAGGATAATGAGCTGGGAAAAAAAATACTAGAAGAGAAATCAGACAATGTCTTCGCTAACTCGATCATGACCATCAATGAACTTGGTTACAACAGTATGTCAACAGAGGCATAATGCTTGTCACAGTAAACTCAGCCATGGAGAACTGTGGAGGCCGAGAACCATAGCAAGTGTCCAATGTGGGCTGCCTTGGAGCTTGGATGAGCACCACAGGCTACACATCTACAGGTGTGGGGCTCTAAACTCGGAGTCAACAGCTGAACATGTTGAGTAATGTGCTTTTTATTATATTATTATAATAATAAATAATCCATAACAATAGCACAGACATTCCATAAGAGAAAGTCACCCCAGGTATCCATCCCTTCATTGCAACAAGTACATACAGAAACAGCAAGGCCATACGACATGTAATATTATGAACATTGCAGAAGTTCAATTCTGCATCCTTCACTAATAACTAAAACCAAATAAGACTAGTACGTGAAATTTGATACAGCAGAGGAAACAGCAGAGGCAAGGTAAGGGCAGGTCACGCTCTGGTTGCGGGCTACTCCCGTGCGACTTGAGGTTCTGATAGACACCGGATTGGTGGGCAAAACCCTTTTGAAGAATACTAATTGATTGATTACTAAACAAAGTTACTACCAGGTACAATATGACTATATTTGGAAGTGCTAGATAAGCTACGACATAGAAGTATCAAGCTACAAATATGGTATATATCTCAGCTGGCTGTAGGTAGGACAGCTGAATCTGAATTCGCTAAGGATCCAACCAATCCATAACATCATGACAGCTAATCTGCTACTCTTCGTTGCATATTTAATGGATAGTGATAAATCCACAGTTCCACACAACAATTGTGATTTTTTTTGTATTTTTTGAACACCCCTTGCAGTTGGGGAGGTGGAATCCGGGCTTAGCTAACTTTCCAACGAGGGGAATGACATCCTGATAGAACAACCGTTAAGGACATATAGAAGTAGGCTGATTGTGAAACAGTATAAAAAATAGGCCCGTAAAAAACAAAGCCAAAGCATAATGCCAAGGTTAAATAAAAGCACTACACTAAGAAATACGGCAGTTGTTCTTCGGTAGGCACAGGCTTAGTCTTGTAGAGTAACAGAATAATCTTTGCTTAAGAGAGCAAACGTAGCAAACCTTCATCCAGAAAGTACTTCGAAATAAATTGAAAAGGTGCTCCAGTGCAATTAATGATGAGATACTCCAAGTGCTTCTGAAAGACATTTTTGCCAGGTGATGTGACAAAGAAGAGAAACAAATCATCGAGCATTGCATTTTCACCACTGCCAATCTGCACATGTCAGAAATACAGCATAGATCATGATGTTCTCAAAAGTGAAGTGAGAAGAATAGGTGATGTAGCTATTGCTTAACAGTTACATACCATAGAATTCTTCTTAATATAGGAGGACTGCACCTTTAGAAGTCCCCAAAATATACAGGAAAGGATTCTAGCATTCAATGCCTCTGTATCAGTGATGAAAATATGCTTCACCAATTCTAAACTGCACTTCTCAAGCTTATCAATGCTTATCTGCAAAGCAAAACACGAGAGTTCAAGTCCAAAGAATATAGCAAATCATTCAACATTGAATGGTAAATTGTAAACACCTCATCACAAACACCATTATCTTCATGCTGTATGTGATGCCATTCATCCTTCAGGGCTGGCAAACAAGCTTTACAGAGACTCACTTGCTTGTCCAAAGCTGAAAAGGATCAAGAAAAAACAGTCATCCTATGTGGTTTTCTTACCAGAGTAGCCAGCATTTCCAGGCAGGAGAGAACTGGAAGGCATTATATGCTGCACTTAGGACAATTCAAGACACAACATTTTATGGTAGATGTATGCGGCTATGCGCGCACGTCAGAAACATCAGGTGTCAGATGCTATTAAGTCACCAGGAGAAATAAAACACAATTTAAGAACTCTAAAGAGTATAAATAAGCCTTTTTCTGGATGTTTCAATAATAGAAGTCAACAATTATTGGTAACAAAAGATAAGTAGTATAGCACAGATTTGTTATTGCAACTATCATAACTGCTGTCACAATTGTATATCAAAGCATAAAAGCAAAGACGAGCGTACCTTCTGAGGGAACAACAAGTGTTTCCAATACTACAAGTAGAAACAAAGTTCTAGAAAATCTAGTTCCATTTCCAGAGTTAGCCAACCACTCTACATGCTTATTTGGGTTAGCTAGGAAAATCTCAGCAAAAGCTTTGATATTCTTCATGTTAATGGAAGCAATGAAGTCTGCAGTCATGTTCTCCTGCAACATAATGAACACAAGAATTACTTAGAAATAAACAGAACAGATTCAGATCATATAGATTGAAATATCAAGAGACATTTCAACCATAAACATTACATCCTCACATATCTAACCCTAAATGTGTATGGGGTTCAAGATGTGTATGTGGGCATATCGAAGCAAATATGCGCAACAATGTGCCAATTGTGGAAAGGAAATGAATCACCTTCATCCGATATGCTTACACTAAAGATCAACGTACAGACACGATTAGCTGTTTGGCAAGTAGGAAACCTCACCTTCATTTTCTGAACAGTGACCTCATCACATACAAGAGAACTACTTGTGTAGAATTCCCATTGTATTTTCTTAGCTAGCTCCAGGGCCTTTAAGTTCACTCTAAGGGTCTGTTTCATTAAAACATTGAGAGTGAGAATAAATGCAGGAAAATTATAAATGGGAGATATTGTAATAAGTTAACTAGCTAACCTTTGGGTGAATAATAAGGAGACGAAAAACTACTGTAGCTATGTCCTTGGCATGTTCCACATGATGGGATTGATATTCAATAACCATCTTTTCCAAGCAGGAAACAGCAACATCAGAAGCCTTTGATGCTTTTGAACCACCTGCAGTAACATAAACAAAATTCCTTGAGTTGTGATAAACATTTGCCATGTGGAGTATCAGGATCGTAAGAAGGATAACTATAAGAAGACGAAACAATGAACCTTAGATTCAATAAATATATTGAGCAGGAAGAGGCGGCCCAGACTACCGAGATGTTACTTGTTGCATTTTCTGCCAATCTCTACATCTATTTTTTTTACATCTTACATGAATAGGCCAGTTAGTGCTAACTTTATGGCTATATGTTCAAAGTTCACACATTAGCTATGATGTCTTGTGAGTAGATGGGCACTGTAAGAAGCTAAACCATATAAAATAATCATACACAACCTCTTTCACAGAAGTCACAAAATAACTTCACACCATTGGACCGCTAGCAACGAAGTAGACATTAGAAATATTACTCACCTTTGTTAATGATTTTGATGCATTTGGTAAGCACATCATCGTATGCTTTTAGAAGGCTATCAGGACAGGCAACAGCAGCTGCTAGTCCCTCTATGGATAAGGCAGCTTGGACAACACTTAGATCATCATCATGCATACTGCGCAATATTGCATCTTGCATATTGATAAGTTTCTGCAGAAAATCAGACATAACAACGTAAACCTGATCATCACTTTGGGAAAGCTCCAAACGAACAACGAACTTATAATACCAAACATATGTCCAGACAACAATATAGAAGATTACCTGTGGATTTAGAGCACTGTTGTTGAAGACGCCAGATGTAGCAATTTTTGAGAGAGCCGATTGGCGTACCATAGTCTGCATCGTGGATAAAATTTTTTTAAAGGCTAGAAAAGACAACAAGACCAACTAATACTGAGAAGGGCTAATTATAGCAAAGTACTCATAATTCAACAAATGCAATGTAGACCAGGGCCAGTAATTCTTCTAGAATATAGAGACTGATAAGTTAACCAAAATTTATACAAAAAGTAAATTCACACCAAGCTCAGTCAACATGTACCTTTGGATGGTCCAGGCTGAACCAAATGTTTGAGTCAGCTATTTCAGTTGGAATTTTCTTGCTTTCATCAAACACTAAGCCGAACACTTCAGATAAAGAATCCCCTCCCGTTGAGTTAATTTCAGATTTCTAATAAATAAAAATGTCAAATTCCAAAGAAGGTTAACAAGAACAGGAAACTGCAGCGATAAGAACTGATAACCTCCATTGGTGGAAAGTCTATCATCATGTACCTCAAGAAATTTACGAATAGCATTGCGTAGCTCCAGTGGATATTTTCTTTCGATCGTGCTCAAGATTTTCTTAGCCCAAATTCCTGAAGAATAATAGAACATCAGTTAAGGGGAAACGATCGTACCATAGATGATAAAATATATATGAAACTGATCGTAGCGAACACCATGATATACTTGGAATAAATATATGCACAAAGAACAACATAAAATTGCTCAATTACTTCAAAAAGATTTGAAGAAGGTGTTACAGCTACCTTTTATATCCGCATTTTCAGTGGCCCGAGATACCTTGCTACAGCTGCCAAGAACCTTGCTCACAATTCTTTCAACAGAGTTCTCCATTGGTAGAGTCTCAATAGTTTCAATGAGGTGTGTATGGCAGGAATCATCAGAAGTACTGTTAACGTGCTAAGAGTCAAATATTCATAAAACACCAGGGAAAATATGAAAAATAATCACATAAGCAAATCACCTGTAGTCAACCAATGATTCAACATAAAGCCTAACAAATCTCTCAACATTGTACTCACTGGATAACACAGAAAGTACACCAGAAAAATCCCTGAAAAAAGTTTAAAGCAAGAATTCAACGCTTGATGGCAGAAGGGAGAAGCAGAAAAGAACAAATATTATACTGTGTATGCTACAAACAAAACATCGGTAAACCTGATGTCTTTCAAAATCATCAATGCCTTCTTAGGGAAGTCATGGACCGATTGTGACTGCAAAATTAAAGGAAAGTTATCAATACTTCTACCTTGGCATCACCTGTATTGGGTTCAATATTCGCATAGTACGACAGCCTTTCTTAAGGATATGTATGGCAATTAGTTTAGTTAAAAGTCCATACCTGAACAAGACTTATAATAGCCATCACTGTGACACGAAGCCATGGTAAGTCAACTGACTCAAATGCATCATGTTGCGCAGTCCTTGCAACAAAGAAAGTTAAATTTTGGACAAGTTTTGGCGCTAGAGATGCCCGCGTTGCAAGTACTCCAACAATCATCAGAGCGCCAGCCTGGTCACAAAGATCCATCACAACAGTATTACGATATAGCACCGAAAGCAAGATGTCAATAAGTATGCTTAAGGTTAAGTGGATACACAAAACACAATAAAAGGATCATAAGGTGGTAAATGATAAGTTTACACACACAATTCAGTCAAGAATTGCAAAATAAAAGGAAAGAAGAAAATAAAACAACATTAAAAAGTCAATCAATTTTAGATACCACAAAAGTTGCAAAATCAAGCTAACCTTATAATCCTGATCTCCCGTTATTTCAGGATTAAGAGAGTCAAACACAAATCCCAGGACCCTCTGCACTATATCTGTGTCAAGCTTTGGGACTACGCCCAAGCACTCCACAATCACAGCAGTGCAAAAGCAAACGACTGTCCTTGAGTGACTGAATTCCCTTGTTGGTGTAACCTGGAAGTAAACAGAATCATCAACTAGAAAGCTCCAAAAGCATAGCGGAAGCCTACCATGAAAAAAGTGAAATAACTTTTGGATTTACATATTTACAGAGGGTCTCCAGCACGGCCTTATCCCGGATGCACTGCTGCACTAGAACACTCCTGGGTGGTGGTGCACCAGAGGACTTCACGCCATCAAGAAATGCCCACTTACTATTCCTGAAAACACATCATCGAGCAGACCTCAAGTTATCAATGCAGACAAAGGGGTTGAACAAGTGTCAATCCAGAACCATCGCACTCACCCTAAGTTGACCAACTGCACAATCCGAACAAATGCATGTGTATCATGGTACGGCAGTGCGCTCAGCAGCAACTCATCCAAATTGTATACATGCACCCTAAATGAATGTTTCCACCAGCAAAAAAAGATAAGCTAAAGCTCACAGGATCATCTTAAAAGTAGCTGAGCTTAGTTCATACAGGTATCTGCGGATAAGGTACTCAAGGGTCTTGAGGGCAGATGGAAGATGCAAGTAACCAGCTAGAAGGCGAAGGTAGGTGGAGATGGACTTGTTGAGTTTATCATTCTCCTTGGGAGTTAACTGTTCACGGTTCACCTCAAGGCTAGTCTCCCTGAACAGAGTGTTGTTGTACCTAGCAAACCTCTCGTCCACACTGGCAAGGTGCTCCAACCCTACAAAGTAATTCGAATCAAATACTGTAACGAAAGGGATGCTTTTGATTGATGCACTTCATATGCCAGACTAACTTGGTTTGATTCGAGATGTTTGTGACACGGAACTTTAGTTTGATTTGAGATACTAGTGAAGTTTTAAGAAAATCACATGTTTAAGAAAAACAGATGGACGACTGCAGAAGCATGTAATTCGGTGTACATCAACCAGTAAATAGCAGCTAAATTCCAGACGGAACTAGGGAGGAAAATTAATGGAGTACTAGGGGAAGTCGAATAAGAGCCGAATGAGACAAGCATGATTTTAGCACGCTCGGGCTGGCGAACAAAAACTCCACCAAAATGCTGTTCATAAAATTGTCTGGCTGCTCTAGAAAGGCAAAGTTAAAAAAAAAAGTAGCAGCATCCTGGAATCGATCGGATATGGGTGGTATGGTAGGCACCGGAGAGGGCGATGGGCAGGATGGCGCGGAGGTCGATATCGGCGGCCTCCTTCGCGTCGAAGAGCACCGACGGCCGGGTGATGGGCCGCCGCGCCGGCTCGGGCGCAGCGCCAAGCGCCGACTTGATTGCCTGCAGCTGCGACGCGATCGACGCCATCGCCAGCAACTCGTCTCGTCGGCGTTGGCCTCGGGTGATGGGAGCTGTGCCGCCGCCGCTGAACCCTAAACCCTGCGCGGCGGTAGGCGATGAGGCGGCGGCGAGAGGGTCTCGGGACAGAAATAATGCAAGTGGACGGTTTTTGTGGTGGTGTTAGAAAAGTAAATGGGCCAGGTGGCGCTCGCGCGGCCCAGTATCCGGACTACTATTTCACTGGGCCTACAAGCTAGAAATGAGGCTGGTGGAAATGAGGCCCAGTCTCCTCTGTTCTGCTAGGCCTTAAGCTCGATTGACCACACTCCAAAAAAAAAAGAAAGAAACTCTAGTTTGGTTCATTTTCATTTTTCAACCTTCAGTATAAAATCTGCTACTAGTTCATAATCTCGTAATTTCAAACAGGAATGCTCTAAACGTCCGGCGCCAGCGTCTTTCACCTCATTCGCCATTGTTTTCTTCTCTGCTCTGCTGTCCCTCTCCGTCGTTGATTGGCCGCTGAGGACCGGCAAAATGGGCACGCAGGACCTTCCGCAGGCCATCCCTAGCCTTCGTGTCGTGAGAGTCACTCACCATGAATTGGCGCACCGCCACCGAGCTGATTGTCATCACTAGGTTGGACCCACTGGGTCAAGAGGTATCAATTGAGGAGGGTGCGGTAGTGGATCGTCCAATGTTCGGGTCCGAGATGGCGGCCGCGTAGATATGACTTGACGCAACGCGATTGGTGCAGCAGCATCCTCAATTTGGATCATTGGTGCATCCTCCTCCTCGGACGCGGCAGTGGGTCCAATGGATGTTGTTTCCAATCAATTAGTCTTTTTTTTTTGACGCGAGGCAACCCCATTTCCATTACTCACGATAACGGAGATACAAGCATTCAGCAGAGAACAGAGTAGCACAGAAAAGAAAGAGGGATACGAAAACAACGCTCATACAAGGCTAAGCCGAGATGGCGAAGGACACAAACTCCCCAAAATCCTAGCCAACTAGGCCGAGAGAACCTCACACCTTAACGCAAAAAAAAAAGACCAGAAAGACATGCAGACAGGCGGTAAACTTTTGAGTCTATTCTAACTTCTCAAAGTCAACCACGAGCAACGCCAGAGTGGATTCACGGCGCCTCCTCCCCCTCCCCTTCACTTGGTGTATCTTCAATGCGAAGAGTCCCGGCATTCATCTGCGCAGCTGCTATCGACTTCACCACCTGCATCAGTGTTCGCACACCTCCTTGAATGGCCTCCTGCATCTCTTCTGGATATAAGCCTGTCCAGTAATTCATCAGCGAACATGCATAGCAAATAATTTCAGCAGGGTGCTTAATCATTTTTTTTTCAAAACAAGCATTATTCCTGGTCTTCCATATAGCCCAGCAAATCGCCGCCACTCCTAGCAGATAGACTTTCTCTCCATGGGGGAGGTGTATTCTAACCCACCCCCAATACTGATCCAAGTTCATTGGTATAGTATTTGTTCCAAAACACAAAGCAAACCGAAGAACAGGTGATCAATTGATTCATTTTGGTCACAAAAAGAACATTTGGGATCTCCCACCCACCTTCTTCTAATCATATTATCTTTTGTTAGAATGGCATCATTCTCCACTAGCCACATAAAGATTTTAATTTTGGCAGGGATTTTCCCTTTCCAAATTTGTTTATTAGATGGCCCCGCATCCTCCGTGGTCAGCGCATTATAAACAGATTTCACTGAGAATTTGTCCTGTTTCCCCCATTTCCACCCCACCAAATCATCTTGAGTAGTTATAGTGAAAGATAGAGCATCATTTTTCAAAGCTTCCCACTGCCCTCTCAGTTCTGGAGTGAGCCAACGTCTGAAAATGTACTGCATATTTATTGACACGCTTTCAGCCACAGTAATCTCTTTCTGCTCACAAAGGTTGTACAACTTATAGAATTTATCTTTCACCGATATGTCATACAACCAAACGTCATGCCAAAAGAGTGTATTTCGTCCATTCTTGGTTGTAATCTTTCTTCCTTTCATGTATATGTCCCTGATTTTCAGGAGGTCAGCCCAAATTGGGGAGTCATCTAGTCTATGCTTAACTGTACCAATGGGTTTCCCATGTACATACTTGGCATCCACCAGCTGCTGCCATATCCCATCCTCATGTTCTAATTTCCACCACCACTTACAAAGCAGGCTCACATTCATTTTTCTCAGATTTTTAACACCTAATCCTCCTTTCTTCTTTGCTGTGCAAATCTTGGTCCATCTTACTAAGTGATATTTCTTCTTGGAACTACCCCCTTGCCAAAAGAAAGTTCTCATTCTGTCCAGATTCTTAATCACAGTTTTGTGCATCAGATATATTGACATATTATAAACAGGAGTGTTGGCAAGACTTGCATTGATCAAAGTTATTCTCCCGGCTATGGATAAGGATTTTCCTTTCCATACATCTAATCTCTTATTATTTTTTTCTTCCAAGTATTTCCAGTCTGCAATCAGGAACCCCCAAATATTTGATAGGGAAAACTCCCACTTGGCAGTTGAACAAATCAGCATAGCTCTGCATTATGTTAGGGTCTCCATTGATAAGAACCACTTCACTTTTGGCAAAATTGATCTTCAATCCTGACATCAGCTCATATAAATACAATAACAATTTCATATGCGGTGCTTTCTCCTGATCATGCTTTAAACACAAAATGGTGTCGTCGGCATATTGCAAAATTGCCACTCCTTTTGGAATCAGATTCTCTGCCAGCCCTATTATCAGATTATTTTCCTGAGCTCTATGAACCATCCTGGTCAAGCAATCAGCCACAAAATTAAAGAGTATGGGGGAGAGTGGGTCTCCCTGCCTTACCCCTTTAGCACTTTGGAAATAATTGCCAATCTGATTGTTAAGCTTCACACTGATCGTCCCCCCGGACACCACTTGTCTAATCCACCCACACCACTTCTCATTGAAGCCCCTGAGCTTTAGACAAGAAAATAAAAACTCCCAGTTCACCTTGTCATAAGCCTTCTCAAAGTCCAATTTTAGAACAACTCCAACTTCTTTCTTCCTTTTTGTCTCATGAAGAATCTCATGTAGTGCCATGATGCCTGACATGATGTTTCTCCCCTTCATAAAAGCTGTTTGTGCAGCATGAATGAGCTTGAGCATGTATGGCTCCAATCTGATAGTTAAGACTTTTGTGATCAGCTTGTACAGGCAATTCAAAAGACAAATCGGCTTGTATTGCTGAATCTTTTCAGCATCAGCTACCTTTGGTAAAAGTGTGATCACACTGTAATTCAGCCTATTGACATTCAATCAATTAGTCTTGAAACATATATAAAAGAAAAGGAGTAAAGCAACACTTTAAATATAGAAAACATGTGCTGCACTAGTATTAATAGCATGATTCCGAACAATCAATCAATCATGCTGCGGTGTGGTGAGTTTGAAGGTTTTGAGAGTTTTACGATTGCTGATCTGATTATAAATATGATGACTTAGTCGGTCCATTAGCCTATACTTAGCCCACTAGCACATTTAGGGCTAAACTTTAGCATCCCTGTTTTAGCACAACCAAACACCCCCTTATTTACGTTGAAAAACAAACCCTTTTCTAAAGTGGAAAAAAAGGTTGCTCGCAATAGAAATTTGCCTCATTTTCTTCCTTCTGATGAAAAGTCAAATTTTTCTTAGTCTGAATGAAAGGAGGAAAAAAGGAGATAAGCTTTTTGTTTGATTCTCTTAAAAAAGCACAAGTACGAATTTAGTCAGTCGAGTGCCTCTGTAAGACAGCTCACTGCAATCAATTGGAGTTGAGGCACGGGTAGCTCTTGGTTCTCATTTTCTCGTTAGACTTCCCCTCCTACTCCTAGGCTCCATGGCGGAGATGATAGCTGTATCCCTCTCGGAGAAGCTCGCGGCGGCCTTGTCCGCCTCGGCAGCCCTAGAGCTCTCTTCTCTCTTCGCCATCCGTTCAGGGATCGCCGCCGCCGCGCGCGTGGTCGATCTCCTCCGCACCTTCCTTCGCGCCGCCGACTCCCGCCGCGGCACCGACGCGCTCGCCGCCGCCTGGATCAACCAGGTCCGCGACGCTGCCTTCGAGTTCGAGGACGTCGCGGACGAGTACTCCTACCTATCCGGTCGGGGTTTCGTCCGCGGCTGTGCCAATTTGGGAGCCTGGTTCGCGCTGTCGAGGCGACTACGGAGGGCGCGGGAGAGGCTTCGCGAGCTGTTGGTCGCCAAGGAGGAATACAGCATCTTGCCGGACGTCGCCTCCGCGGCGACATCGTCTGCAGTTGGCGGCAGCGCGATCGTCATCAGCCGGAAGGTAGCAGATGCAGCGCACTTTCTGGGAAAAGAGGATATCGTTGGCTTTGCGGCGCACAGAAGCTTACTGATGGAATGGCTGACCGTGGACGCGGAGCCCCGGCGGACGCTGATCGCGGTCTTGGGGATGGGCGGTGTTGGAAAGACCACTCTAGCGACCAATGTCTTCAAGGAAGTCGCCGCAAGCTTCTACTTTGATTGCAGCGCATGGGTGCCCGTCTCCAAGAACTTCACTACGGAAGACCTTTTAAGGAGAGTCTATAAAGAACTTCAGCGTGACGTTTACACCGGCGCGCCGAGGAACGTGGAAGAGATGAACTACCGGTCCCTGGTCGAGGCTTTGCAAGGGATTCTGTCCAAGAAGAGGTACTTGGTGTTGCTGGATGATGTCTGGGACGCACTTGCATGGTATGAAATCCGAAGTGCATTTGTTGATAATGGAACCAGGAGTCGGATAATCATCACGACACGCAGTCAAGACGTGGCTAATCTGGCAAATTCCACAAGGATTATCCTTCTGAAGCCACTTCCTGAGAAGGAAGCATGGTGCTTATTTTGCAATACAACTTTCAGGGAGATGGCTGATCGAGAGTGCCCGCGGCATCTGGAGCACTGGGCATCGAAGATACTGGATAAATGCAGTGGTCTGCCATTGGCGATTGTGTCGGTTGGCAATCTTCTTGCATTGAAGGAGAAAAGTGAATTTGCATGGAAGAACGTCCATGACAGTCTTGTGTGGGATGGAAGCACCGATCATGCAACTGGGCAAGTGTCGAGCATACTGAATCTGAGTATTGATGATCTGCCGTACCACCTGAAGAGGTGTTTCCTTTATTGCAGCATATACCCTGAGGATTTCTTTGTAAAAAGGAAGATTCTGATCAGGATGTGGATTGCTGAAGGCTTTGTTGAAGAAAAAAACCATGCCACAATGGAGGATGTCGCTGATGATTACCTGAACCAACTAGCACAACGTAGCCTACTGCAAATCGTGATGAAAAATGAGTTTGGACGTGCCAAGCGGTTCCAAATCCATGATTTGATCAGAGAGTTGATTCTGAGTAGGACGGCAAAGGAGGGACACTTTGTATTCTCAAAGTGCACACCAACATTTGAATCAAACAGTAATTACCGTCATCTTGTAATTGATCGATGCACAAGGAGCGACCTCCCAGCTCCAAAGATGGTCTCGCTTCGATCCCTCCATGGATTTAAAACAGAGTTGGATGCTTCACTGCTGTCTCACTTCAGATTATTAACTGTTCTGAACTTATGGTACATTCCAATAACTAAGCTGCCTAGTTCAGTGACAAATCTCTTCAATCTGCGCTATCTTGGCATCCGTTCCACTCTAATCAAAGAGCTACCACATGAGTTGGGACGATTACATAAGTTGCAAACTTTAGATACCAAGTGGTCCATGGTCCAGAGGTTGCCAGGCAGCATAACAAAACTCAAAGGTCTGCGTCACCTGATATTGTTTAGACGTGATGCTGCAGATTTTAGGTTTATGTATCCTGGTAAAGCAGTTGTGCTTCCAAATGGGATGAAAAATCTGACCTGCCTGCAGACTCTGAAATACATTGAAGCTGATGAGAATACAGTCAGATCCTTAGGAAGCTTGAAACAGATGAGGAGCTTAGAGCTATCTGGTGTGCATGAAGGCAATCTTATTCATTTGGCATCGTCCATCTCCAAAATGAGCCACCTTCTATGCCTGGGAATTGTAAGTCGGGATGCTGATGTACAACTGGACCTCGAGCCATTTTCACCACCACCGCTGAATCTACAAAAGTTCACCCTATCAGGGAGGTTAATAGGGGGTAAGCTACCTTCATGGTTTGGCCACCTTAGTAGCCTGATGCAGTTGCAGTTGCATTCTTCTGGACTCAAGGAAGATTCAATTGGACTGTTGTCGTCGCTTCCTAGGTTGTTTGATCTTAGCCTTGTGGATGCATATGAAGAGAAGAGCTTGACATTTGCAGCAGGTGTTTTCCCTGTACTTAGAAATCTAAGATTAGAGGACTTAGCTTACCTTGCTCATCTAGAGTTTCAAAAGGGGAGCCTTCTAGCTCTAGAGAAGTTGATGCTTTGCCGGTGTTCTGAGCTAATTAAAATACCCCAAGGCATCAAGAACCTTATGCATCTCAATAACCTGGAGCTTTGTGATATGCCAATTGAGCTTGCAGAAAAGGTACAGGAGAGCCAAGAATCAGAGGGGAAACATCAAGATGCTCGGCACACTACAATTGTCAAGGTCATCCATACGCATAACGGGCGGTTGTTGGAGAAAAAATTTAACACCAACTTATGCACTTTACAAGGATTCAAAGATGGATGCCGTAGCATTTGAAATCCCCTAGATCTGAATTTGGTGATGATCATGGGTCAAGCATGTAAATTATTCAATGCAGGTATATAATATGACAGTTCATGTTGTACATCATATCATCATGTGGTCAACCAACTGACCTAGACATATTATCATCAGCCTACACCAGATTTCTTCAGTTGTTAGCTAGCGTGTTCTGAACCTGACAGACATATTGAAAGTAATCTCAGTGATCCTGCAGGTGATCAAGTGCACACATACATACTGAATGAATTTTGAGTTACTCTATGAGTAGATAGATTTGTCTTTGCAAATTCGTTGTAAATGCTCGTGGATTGATTTATATCTGTTTGCGAAGCAATGGCCCAGTGACCATGGATCACTGACTCACTTCAGATTATTGGGGTTGAACATAATAGCAACTGATTGCTAGGCGTCCTACAATTAAATTATCAAATACTACTAGTAACTCTTTCCACACGATGAATTGATGACTGTTGAATGAACACTGGAGTACCAAGTATGTAACGAAACGAATGATCTGCTTGCTATTGTGTTAATTGTCAGAATTTGGAGGTTGGGATTAATTAGGCAAAATTTTAGGGGCAATTCAGCTGGCCTGCCACTGATGCGATTTGCATGTGGGCCTGCTTCTGGAGTGGAAGGCTAATGTTGTACACTTGTAATACATTTTGCTGGATGGTGGAGATAATAAATTAGTTGGTGTACATTACGGGTAGACATTTAAAGTTCTAGAAATTTCTGCACCCACACAGGACACAGTATACAAATTTTGTTACACGTAAAACCGTCACACTGGGTGAAGAACGTACAGTATGATCCAATCCACACACAAACTAACATATTATAAAATCAATCAGCCACGGCGCAATCATTATAAACAGCAGTATGTATTACAGCAGATGGCGACTTAAATCTGCTGATAAGAATTGGCACGCGCACATATGGTTCCAGTATCAGTCCAATTCTATCAGGGTCCACGGCCTGGTGCGGCCTTTTGTATTTACTAAGTACATCAGGCTAATTTGATTGTGCCACAAATAATGACAGGACCATACAGCATCGCCCAAACACAAGATACTAACGATCGACTAAAAGAATACAAGATCATAAGGCAAAGAAATAGAAAGCATGCCGTTGCTGTTGAGTGGTATGTGCGTAATGCGTAGACAGCAAACTCAGTGGCAAAGAATCAATACAATCAACCGGATTCGTCTACACTCCGACGCCAACCTGGAGAACGGATTCGTGGATGCCAGCTGCTGGGGTTGAAGTTATACTGCTACATGGAATCCAGAAGGGTGGAATAATTCAGAGAAGATCTTTGGCTAACTTTGGTGGTACATCAATAGAATGGACGTCTGATGGCAGCAGGTGTTGGTCCAACTCTTCCAAATCACCGTCCCCAATAACTGAGGACGACATTGAATCCATATCATCATCTATGAAAAGGAAACAGATTAAGAACAGATGAATGTCAATACAACAGACATCAGGCAATTAAAAAAATGACACAGCAGGTGTAAACTAGCTATCGCTGTTTGCAATCTCAGAATCCAAAGTGGCTTATAGAAGATAGTTACCCGATATAACCAAGGAAACTGAATTCACAGAAAGCAATGATCTGTAGCGTCCTTGATTCAACCCTATCAAGTCCCTAGGCAGACATGATCAGTGTCAGTTTACCAGCTGCTACGAAGCAAACACAGCACCCACAAAATCTGACTGATGTGCAACTGGCCCCTTGGTTCGCGGATTGCGGAAGAACTGGGCTTCTGATTGTTTATTCAGCCAACTCAACAGAAGGGTACGTTACAACTGCGGATGGGTACATGATGAAGAGTAATGGAACGCTCCAACTTGTCGATGAGATTCCAACGCTCCATGACTAGCTACCTCCTTCTAATAAGGCTTCTTGTTGCTCAATGATCCCAGCAATAACCCTGGCCTTTTTTCTGTCTCTCATCTTTACCTGCGCCAAATAAAACAGCACATGCTCTTTAGTCAAATATAATCATAATAAAAAATAATATTAACACCAGGTCCCCACCCAGGTTGCTGGGTGTGCGTCTCGATTGATTTCATGATTTGCTCCTGCTACTGCCATATAGGAGTATAGTGCAATGCAATGCTCTGCTCTGCTCTCAAGTCTGAATGCAATAGTAGGCATGTGAGGGTTAAAAACAGGATTTTTACCTGGAGGAACTTTGAAGTGACCAGATGTCCTATATTGTGTGTAGGTGGAACGTAGGCCCACTGTTCTTTCAGCACCAAAGTAGTTCGCTGCGTGCAGTGTTCCATCCTGCACATTAACAGCAAGCACCAATGCTTTCTCGTCCCGATGGTCAACCTTGGCCAAGATATAAACAACATCATCTTCATCCAAGCTTAGTATGGGATGGCCTGTGTGCAACCTCTGCAGTGGTGGCAGAGGTGTAGTCTCTTTAAAGCACAGCAGCTTAGGAAGTGACCCTGATATAAGAGAAGCATCACGGCTGAACCATGTCCAACGCCCCTGCCAACAGTTCGGGGTAAACTTCCGGCTCCACATGGTGACCGTCCAATTGTTAAGAGACGTATGTGCCGTTGCGGTATGACCATGGCTCGACCTCAGTATGGTGCTCCACATACTTGATGTAATCTTGGACAACAGCAATGTCCCGAAAGGCATCTGCGGAGTCCTCTCGTATTTCCTCGTTGGCCTCAGGCGAGACTGGCAGGGGGATGTAGTGGAGCTCCGGGTGGTCAACGAGCACATTGCAGAACAGGATACCCCGGCAGAGATCAACCCAGCCCATGAAGCCACCTCCCAGTGTGATGACCTTGTGTGTGTGGTGGCAGAAGAAGGTCAGGCTTGGCGATGGTTCCATGGGCCCGAGCTGCAGAACTTCAGTGATCCACTGGCCTTTCCTGGAGTCGAAGCGGTGGAGGTCGAATTGTGAGTAGTCCCTGCTGCCTTCTGAACGACGGAGGGTGGCAATGACGTAATGCTGCTGCGCTATGCCGTGGGGGCGCAGTGTGCAGCCGCTACTGTAGTCGCCGTCCATGTCTTCACTGTCGTCACTGCAGCGCACGAGGCCAACCATGGAGCTCCTGATGTAGCGGGAGGGGCCAGGATGCGGAAGCCGCGTGAGCGACGGCCTTCCCTCCATCCTGGAGAGGGGCACCCGGTAGACGAAGAAGTCTTGTATAGCCTGCTCGTAGCAGACGGACACGTTGCAGATGGCGGCATTGAAGAATATGAAGCCGTCGCAGGCGGCGAGGATGGTGGGCTCCCTGCCGAAATCTCGGGGCGTGAGGGCGGGGCAGTGGACGCAGAGGTGGGAGACGCGAGGCTGACGGGCGAAGCAAAGTGTGGCCTGGATCTCGTGGCCGGCCCTCGTGAAGTCCTTGGCGGTGGATGCGTTTGGGCGGTCGGCGATGTACGCCTTGAGGTCGAGAAGCGCCCAGCGGCTGCTGCTTAGACCACTGGCACTGCCGGCAGCGACGGCCGGCGGGCAGAGGGACGCCGGCTTGATGGTGACTCCGATTGGATCCTTCCTGATGAAATCCAGGACGCCACCCAGTCCCCTCGATTCGCAGCCCATCTTCGTCTCAAAATCCATGGATTGCTGGACTTGATCTCCTTCCATCGCCTCCTCCTCCCACAAATCCAGGCCTTCGTTTCCTCCCACTTCCATCAGAGCTCTCCAATCCATCGGCGTCTCTTCCCCTGATAAAATAGGTCAGAGATTAGATTAGGTGGTGCGACATTTTATTTGCAAAGAAAATCGAGTCCGATGCAAGGGGATCAATCCTACACGAACCTGAGATGCTAACTCACAGATTCTTCTCCTCCTCGTCCTCGACCTCCGACTCCTAGCGAGGGGAAGAAAGAAAGAAAGAAAGAAGGGGAACGGAAACTCTCGGTCTGGCTGGGGACTCTGGGGTCGGCGTCGGCGTCCCATTTCCTTCTTCCAGTCCTGTGGGTTCACTTCATTCCCACCTCGCTGCCCAGACGCCGTCCGATGATGAGCAGTCGTCTAGGGCGAGCAAAGCCAGCGACACCATCCACCGTTGGATGAGCTGACGAGCCCTGCCGCTGACGAGGAAGGTGCGCACGTTCCCGCTTAATGGGCTGGGCTACTGGGTGGGGGCCGCATTAGCAATTGTGAGCCTGGCCCGGCGAACGATCCCCGTCATTATTATTACATAATACCCATTTTTCTTTGTTGCATTTCTTTTCCTCCGCAAACTACTACGTCGTCCATAGCTACAAAACCAATATCAATATACTAGTGTGAAGGATTCTGAAAACTTGATCTACTTGCCAGAAGTTCTAAGTATAGTTGTAATTAACCAAGGGACCGTGGTCACCGAATCTGACCTCCAAATAAATTGAAAATAAGTCGCGGCACTCCCGCTCTCGTCCCACGCGAGCACAATTGTTACCAGAATTTGACATTGCAAAACATATTCTCATCTTCGGTGGCAAAATCCCAGTTTTGCCAAACGATACTCCTAAACAAAATGAATGCACGAACCAAGACGAGAGAACCTCCTCGACGTAAGGATCGGCATTGGATGGCCAATGTCGCAGAATTTGGCTTTGCCAACACACATGGGCAGCAACAACTTCAACCATGCACGCCCTGTTCTGCGTGAATTGTCTAGACTCAACTACCGATTAGCAGCCACTGAAAAACTAGCAGTCTAGTACCATCCAGCACAACATACTGACCCGACTGGCTGCAACAAAAAAGGAACCGACGAGCTAGTTAAATAAGTAGGCAAATTCTACAGATCCTAACTGGTGGCGCCCGGCCTCGCCGCTGATCGTCTTCGCTACCACTCTAAACATCTCTGTACCTGAAACATAAACATGAAGGAGACATGTCAGCTGATCTCTGACCACCACCAATGTTCACCCTCAACTACTACTGTTACTATTTCTGATAAAACTTTATATCCTTAGCGAAGCTGCCAAGGCACATGAATACACAACCACGAATCCACGATACTTCACAAGGTCACAGAACCCAAAAAATAATGAAATATAAGATTAACACAAGTTGCTAAACTGGATTTACTAGCTTAGACAAACAAATTCATCAGGAGACATGCGACGTCGTGTGCACTATCCTGTTGGTAAACAGAAGCGAGCAGAATTCATTTAACAACTTGCAAAGTTGCACTGTTAAACTCATATAATGCTACAAACACTTACACTTCTGAAGCCAACACATTCATATCAACCCCTGGCCTTTCGGATGGCAAGGTCATAACGGAAACTGCTGACAACGTTGCAAATAGGTTATCATAGAAAAAAAATTGAGGTACGCAAATAACAACATAGAATCGCTTGGTAACTCACTCTGACGACTTGTAGACCTCCCAAATGTCGCTAAAGCTGTAATAAATTCATTGTCTTCAGTATAAGGAAAAAGGAGAAACAGATCAACAAACTAAACAAAGAGGTAACAACTTACCCTCCCTCCATGTTGCACTTCTTAAGCAATTTCTCAATCAACCAAGGTAAGAACTTCGGCACTTTGCTAGCAGCAAAAGCTTCAGCTTCTACAGACCTCTTCATCAATTGGTTGCCGTGCATGTTCTACAAAACAATATAGTAGCTATCTACATGAGCATCTTCTTTGTTCCATATAAATCTAGATGGGTCAAGGATACCATGAAATGCATGTAAATTGCTAAATTCATTGAATGCTAAATCATAAGCACAGTCCAAAGCAACAATAAAAGGCCAGAAGGATCGGTAACTCACCCTTGACTTCCCTTCAATGTGCTCACAAGAATTTCGCTTAAAATCTAAAAGGCTACCAAGACCGGCACCATAAATAGGATGGGGTATCTTTCCTCTGTCAGCCTCTGGAACGTCATGCCAATAAATTTTATCCAGAACCTTACTTTTTGCTGTGGTTATCTCAGCTCTCCAGTCTTCATAGCAAGATTCACTTGGTAAAATCAGGAGGTCTGAGAAGAGCGGATCTGCAGCAAGGTTGAAAGTTCTGATCTCTCGAAACAGAGACCATGGATCAGGTTAATGCGTGCCACTGGGGGCATGTACGCAGGAAATGAGCGAATATATTCGCGATACCACCGCAGGTCATCTTCAGTCTCGATAGTAGTGGACAAAACATTAAGAGCATGATCAAGCTCACTGAAATACAGTGGCTCAACTTCCTTGCCATCCTTGTTCTTTTTTACGTACCATGGCGATAGCTCACTGTCCAGTTTGCCAAGATCAGTAGCTCCACGACCCGGAGTGAATGTACCAGGACGTTTCATCAGGACCACTTCACATCCATTAATAATATCCCAGTCTTCCATTGTGAAATCCCCATTCCAACTGTAACATAGAATATGACTCTCGATCATGTGCTCCACACAAGCATGAAAGATATAACAACCAAGAACTGTTGGTAGAAGCAGATATTCCCGTCTCGAAACGGATATCGAGAAACTCAGACAGATGATCGCTGTTGCGATTCAAAAAGCTCAGTAGGGATTCGATGCTGCAATTCAAAAAGATGCGTTATTTTCTGTAACTAGCTGAATGCCCATACTTTTCAAAACCAAGATGTACTGCAAGGAAAATGATAACAAAATACAACAATAAATCAGATGAATTGAATGCCATTCATAAGATTAAGAGGCGAACCTAATAGGTATACCAATGAATTCCAACTCTGCATTAAACAATATGCTATCTGTTATGCTGCTGACCATATCACTGGTCATCTTATCTTCATCTATGCATTGGGTAACAAGAAACTTCCTCAGCGCACTGAGAAGCCAGCCCCATATCCTGAAAATAAATGACACATTTAGCTCAAAATTGTGTGAGGATTGCATACAGTCAAGATGATAAAACAGTGCAAGTGCTGTACAAACAGGTTTTATAGGCCATGAGGGGCTCAACAAAAGCTGGTATTGTTGCTTGTACTATGGGCTGTTAATCCTTCTGCTCTCCCTGAATGGCTTTTTATTTGTGACTCCAATTGGATTTACATGGCAGAGGATAAAAGCAATCTCGACTTGAACAAAGATTAATGGGAGAACACAAAGCAGATTGAGACCTTATGGGGCTCAAGGAAATCTATCTAAATTGCTGAAGATCCACTTGAACTGGTGAACAATCATCACATTCCTTTCAGGATCGCACCTTCTGCACAAGGTATTAGGACATTCTCTTCCCGACATGCTTTTTGCAGGAGCTTTCTCCAGCAACATCAGATCACTGCCTCCTTTCTTTATTGAGGTTGGGAAGTCACAAAAACAATAATATTTGCTTCAAATCTTATTATACGACAGTGGGGTTTTACACAGCTTTACCAAGCTTCAAACAAACAAGTTGGAAGTCAAGATGCTATCTCAGGTTAGAAAGGTTCTTAAGGAGTGGTCAAAGATGGCCATATGCAACATCAGATTGAAGCTGGTTATTTCCCAACATGACAGGTTGGTTGAAGAAAAGTCCCCAAAAACTAACATGGAAAAAAATCTGAAACCAGCATTAAAAGCCAGATATGTAGGTCTATGCATACAAAATTGTTCCAAAGAAATTGGTCAAAAATAAATTTATTCAGAGCCTTGTAATGCAAATGTGAGAAGGAAGAATACATGGATCTTTCTCACGAGGAAGATGAAATGCCGGGAGCTGATTATGATATCATGATGGCCATGAGTCGGATTTACAATTTGAAGGTAGGTTATCTACATCTTCTAAATGCATAAAATACTATCGGCCAGTGATTCTCATACACAACAAAAGTCCAGACAACTGACTTCCAACCTCTCCTGACAAGGTTGGCATTAAATTGCCAGGATGAAATGGTAGGCTTCTCCCACCAATGGGCATACTTTATTCAGTTATGATCTCAATCCCTGTCTACAACCAGATGTCTGCCAACTAAAATGTGGGCCATTAAGAAACAGACAAGATCAGGTTAGGGGTGCGCAATACTAATCAGATGGGATAAAGTATGTCATTCTAAAAAGCTTCACAGCCTAGTCGGTTGGAAATATCAAATATTTGATGAAACATGGAAGAGATCTCTGCTTTGTGGCATGGCTGGTAAAAAAAACAAGAAAACAGTGGGCCAGTGCGCTCCTCGTTGTGACCAAACAGACAAACACCTGTTTGATGCTTCTACTTGGGGTGGTAAATTGGCTAGATTATGGACTTCAAGGTGCCTGGATAGGAAGCCACCAAATGATCTTAAACCGAATCGCAAAGAAGAAATGCAAAACTGTTTTTGCAGCCCTCCAAAAGGCAGATATCAAAGCTGTAAAAAACACAGCAACCACAGCACAACAGCAACCATTCATCTCCTTATGGCACGTGAAGATTGCATACCTGTTCCTGTTGTTGCAGACAAAGTGAGCAAAACTCCGATCAAACACCCTCAGATGGTTGAAGTGAACTTGAAGTTTCCAGTTCCAGATTCCTTTAGCTCTCATTGAATTTATCTCGGCTGCATAAAATGGGTCCCCACAGGAGCCAACCGTGCACTTGAAACACACATATATCGTTATCTAAGAATCAAGGGAAAATTATCAATATATCACTCTTCTAGAACCGTTTTGCAAAATTTCAGCCCAGTGTACTACTATTAGCACCATCTAATTTCAACGTTTTTCATGAATAAATTCAGTTGCACTACATGAATTGCATACCTAATGGCTTTCCCAGTGAGGTACATGAATTGTGGCACAAATTCTTATGTATAGTATTACAAGACAGCATTAAATAAGGAAAACAGAGAAACAAGTGAATCTTACCTTTTAAGGAAGTCAAAGAATCTATGTGCGGCTCGCGCCTCCTGAGGGGTTTTGAGCTTATCAGCGTAGCTTTCCACAGGAGGGTCGCCGAGGATAGATGGCGGGGATGCAGTTGAACTTGGAGTTGGTTGCCAAGGGAAACTGTGGATCCTGCCGTCGTCATCCGCACCATGCCCGCCTTGGTCCCCTCTCCTGCCCTGGCCCGCCGGGGGTGAGGAGCAGGCTCCACCGTCGCCTTTCCCCTCGTGGCCGTGTCCGCGGTCCCCTATTCCGCCCTGGCTCCCCGAGGAGATATCTCCATTGTCGCCGTGACCCCCGCGGCCGTGGTCCCCTCCCCCGCCCGGGCTCGCCGAGGAAGAAGCGCTGTCGCCGTGACCCCCGCGGCCGTGGTTTCCTCTCCCACCCTGGCTCGCTGAAGAACTATCTCCGTCGCCGTGACCCCCGCGGCCGCGGCCATGGCCCCCTCTCCCACCCTGGCCCGACGTGTGTGAAGAACGGGCTCCGCCGCCTCTCCGACCACCTCTCCCGCGACCGCGACCCATGGTCACCGCCGACGAAACCCTCTCCCTTCTCTGCGCCGCCGCCGGGCCTCTTGGAAACCCGCTCCTTTACCCGCACTGCCGCTGCTCTGGATCGAGATTCCGGGACTGAGAAGTGAGAAGAAACCCAGGGGGGTTTGGGGGGTGCTCTCCTTTCTTCCTTTATGGCTAAAGTCCATTTTACCCTCTTGATGAAGTTGTGTACTTGTGTACTTGTGTCCGAGTTTTAAAAACTACACTAAACTCTTTACATGATAACTGTTGACTAGATAATAAGAGGGCACAGACCATTGCTGGATTAAAAAAAGGAAATGAACCATTCGCTTGTTGTTGTGGTAATTTTCAGAATTAGGTGACAAATAATTAGGTTTTTTAAAGAAAGTAGGAGCACTGTTTTCCTTCAAAAAAAGAAAGCAGGAGCACTGCTGACGCATTTGAGAAAGGAGAAGCAGTTCAAAGGTACAATGAAGTGATATTACATAAACAAACAAGCTCTCTCTCTCTCCAATTAACATAAAGAAACTAAAGAGCTATAACCCAACTCTGGGTTGCCGCAAGCGTGGCGCCTGAAGTTGATCTCTTCTTGAAGCAGAACTAGCACTTGATCTGGTCTCATGCTCTTTCCATCAAAAACTCTTCTGTTACCCTCCTTCCAAATGTGCCACGCTGTGTACATCAGAATTAGGCAAAATTTGGCCTGCCATTGGGCTATGAAGTTTGTTTCTGAGAGTGCAAAGCTAACGTTGTACTGCATTTGGTTGGATACTTGGATGGAGGAGATAAAATTAACTGGTTGACATTTTAAAGTGTAGATTATTTCTGCACGCATACAGGACACGGTATGTAAAATTTGTTACATGTAAGACCGTCACCCTGGGTGAAGAACCCACAGCCACAGTATGATCCAGTCCACAAGTAATGTTACAGTAGATGGTGAGTAAACCTGCTCGATAAGAATTGGCGCGCGTGCGCACATATGGTTTCAGTATTTACTTCAACTCTATCAGGGTCCACGGTCTGGTGCCGCTTTCGTATTTTGTAAGCACATCACTAATTTGACTGTGCCGCAGATAATATAAGTATTCATCAGGACCATACAGCATCACCCAAACACAAGATACTAACGATCAAATGACCATAAGATCATACACGGCAAAGAATCAGAAAGCATGTCATTGCTGTCGAGTTGTATGTGGGTATACAACAAACTCAGTGGTAAAGAATTAATACAATTAGTAACATTCATCTACACTCCCACACGGTCACACCGCCCGGAGAATCACTTCATGGACGCCAGCTGCAGTTGAAGTGATACTGATATATGGAATCCAAAATGGTGGACTAATTCAGAGAAGATCTTTGGCTAGCTTTGGCGGTACATCTATTGAATGGACGTCTGATGGCAGCAGGTGTTGGTCCAACTCTTCCAAATCACTGTCCCCAATAACTGATGAAGATATTGAATCCATATCATCATCTATGAAAAGGAAACAGATTAAGAACAGATAAATGTCGATACAACAGACATCAGGCAATCAAAAAAAATGACACAGCAGGTATAAACTAGCTATCACTGTTTGCAATCTCAGAATCCAAAGTGGCTTATAGAAGATAGTTACAAGATATAACCAAAGAAACTGAATTCACAGAAAGCAATGATCTGTAGCGTTCTTGATTCAACCCTATCTAAGTCCCTAGGCAGACATGACCAGTGTCAGTTTACCAGCTGCTATGAAGCAAACACAGCACCCACAAAATCTGACTGATGAGCAATAAACCGAAGTCAAAAGAGAAAAGAAAAAAAAAACAGTGTGACTGGGCTCATGGTCATTTTGCACATAAACTAAACGTCCAAACGGCTATCTGATTACTTGCTAGTAGATTTTTATGGCCAATCATTCGAAATATACACCAAGCAATCAAGTAAAGAGGGGTTTAAAAGTGACCCCAGCATCTTTTCCTTTTCTTTCGTGTCTGTACCAAACTGTTTATGCTTTCATAAAAGCAGGGTTATTCTTCCTCGAAAAAAAAGAGGGGTTTAAAATGTAGATCAATTGATGCATACAAGCCAGAAAAATGTGAAATTCTAGAACAAGGTGGAGCTAAAAGTTGGATGGAGTTCTTAAAAAAGAAACTCAGATTACCGCAGAAATCATCATAGATGAAATTCAGGCATCAACTCACCAGAAAATGCAGGATGAGTAGGGACATGTCTGACTGTAGAAACTTGGATGCTTTCTGGTAGGAGACAGTTGAAAAATGAACCTAAGATTGTCAGGGCATAAAAAAAAATCAGCTACCTAGAGTCTCAAGCAAGTTAGGACAAAGACAGATTAAAGTGGTGATACCAACCTACTCTTGCTAGCCGATTCACCCATCCAGGGATTGGCTTCCTGGTCAAATTCTTACATACATCATCTGTAAAACTGTTGCAATTCTTTGAAATCAAATGATACGTGTTACCATTGTACTTTCCTGCAAGATCTTCAATGAATGAGCGGAACTCTGCCCTAGACATGTCAGTTGTGCCCATCCACACAGACCTTCTATAGATGAAACCCGGGCAGCTTTTTGGTTCCACCTCAAATACCCCACTTGTTGGGAACTCATGTGCTCCAAATCCGTACTCCATGCCATGGACTGTTCATTTGAGCAAACAGTACAACAATCTTTGAGTGTAAGGCCGTATAAATCAGTTGGTTAGAGCAATGCAAGCTACCAAATGCAGGGTAAGACTTTAGAGTAAGTGAAAACTGAATCGTACAACCTTACAAGCAAATGGAGCAGAGTACTCAAGATAAGTACTAGTGTACTCAGGTATGTGATAGTACAGTTTCTTTAGTTTGACAACAACCTACAATCAAGGGCTCTAGTTTCGCTCTGTTCGGCAGGCAGATTTCGACAGATTTCGGCTGGTTCAATAGTATTCCGTGAGAGAATAAGGCGAAAGAAGCTGAAAGAAGCCAAAACCAGGGGGCACACTACAACAAAACCTCACGAGCAACTCTGTTCCGCCAATTCATACCTGATAGACCTATGAACCTACGAAATTCGGCCACCTTTTCTCCAGTTTTTAAATGTCCTTGGCTTTCACACAGTTTACCTGGATCGGTTGAGCGTAGTTGTGCCCTAGAAGCTTTAAAAGCTACCTAATCATCTATCAATGAGAGAGATAAGGATTTTTTCTCTCGTGCTAAAGAAAACGGTATCTCTAAATCACTGAAAAGTACCGGAAGTTGGTAGCATACCGTAAATTCACAAACAAACCTATAGCACGAAATTCCCTCGCCCTCTCTTCTACCCAACCTTTTGAATTTGCTTAAAGTTACTGCAATAACTACGAATCGCTGTTATCGAACAAACTCGAAACGATTACTGCATGAGAATCTACGCAGCATAAAACTATAAAAGGCACACAGCACAAATAACAAACTCAAATTCCGGCAGCCCAAGCCAACAAGGAAGCCCGAAACATACTGAGCACCTTCGATTCCGGAGTGGAAGATGCCGAGGCCGAACCAGTAGAGGTAGTTGTTCATGGGCGTCAGGTCGTACACGTTGAGCACCACCGGCGCCCCGCCGCCGTTCTGCGCCTCCATGCCCACCGCGCGTGCCGGAGAAGCCCGGTGGCGCTACAGATCCCGCGACTCGCGCAGCATTAGCTTCCCGATCAGTGCCCCGGTCGAGCTGGGTCGGAGGGAAGGGGGGGAGGCTTGGGGATCTTTCGCTTCGCCGCTCCGAATTTGATTTGGTTCGAAGCGAGGAAGGGAAAGAGCGCTAACCGGGGACAACAGCACGCCCCGAGCCTTGACCTCTGAAGATATTTCCTGTTAGGCGATGGCGGCGGCGCTGTACCTGTTGGAGCCACCGTCGTATGGGCCTGCCAAATGTGGGCCCGATGGTTCAGTGAGGCGCAAGGGTCGCGCGATTGGTGAGGGGAACATCGAGGTTGCAAATATTGGCGATGGTCCGATGGACGCTGCTACCTGCTGGGCTTAAAAAGCAGGGCTGCTGATTGATTTTTAGTGGGGCGCCACAAAGTAGGCGCGAGCCCGGCGTTGGGCCGGTACTGACGTGCGGGCCCGCCTGGAAAGAGGCTCGACCGCTCTTTGACTTTTACTTGTGAGCGTCAAAGCCTCTGTAACTAGGAAGCTTTGCACGCTGGGCGCCTGGGTCATCAAATAGGATACGGTCAAACCGTCAAAATCGAGTCCCAAGTCGCGCTGGCTTAATGTGATCGTGACCTGCAGGAGTGCACTTGGGCATTTGGGATTTGGGCATTTGACGAGGAGCTGAACAAGATGGCACAAAAACTGGTGCACAATCAGTGTATTCACTAGTCGAAGAAGAATGCCGGGCAAATGGCCGCTGCAAACCTGTGCAGTGTGTACATTGAATTGATTCGTCACATATTCACTGCTCACATTCTCCACCACAACGCAAACCCTTCTCAGAGCAGCCGATGATCACAAATTCGCAACGTATCAAATGACAACATGATCTCGTAACATTTCAGCCAAACAAATCCAAACGCAAGTCATAGGATACACGGCATGTATACAAGCAGCTCGCGTAATGCGCTGCAGCAAGACCCACGATGATACGGCCACACGGGTCTCTACAGATTCAGAAACCTGGCAATGGCCTCGTCCTGCCTGACGGCGTCGGCGGACGTGTGGTCGGACTGATGGAAGCAGTGGCCCTGCCCGGCCGCCTCGACGACCTCCAGCACCTCCGCCCACCCGCCCGCTCGGAGGCCCTCGCAGTACGCGCGGCCACGGTCGCGGAGCACGTCCACCTCGGATTACTAGTTTTCTTCTTCATGGATTCATTCTTTATCTTGACAATACATATAAAATGTAGCTATACTTTATCCATTCCGTATCTTAAATCTTAAGCTTTACAAAATCTTTCGTTATGAGATGAAAGAAGTGTCTTGGCAAGGATTCATACATCATTGAACCATCTGAGTAAATCATTCAAGCAACTTAATTTTGTTTTACTATTTAAAAGAAAAAGAAAACCTCCGGATGCTGCTCCGCGAGGCACACGAGCACGCGCCCTCCGCGAGCGGGTTGATCCACGGGCCGTCGAGGCCGGTGGTCGCCGGGGACACGACGGGCCACATCCTCACCAAGTTGTCGGCCATGGCGGGGTTGTTCTCCTCGGAGGGCACCTTGGCGTCGCTCAGGAAGTAGGGGTGGACCAGGACGGCGCCGCTGATCCGGGCGCCCCCGGGGAGCCCCTCGGCCCCAGCGCGCATGGCCATGTGGTGCGCGATGTTGGCACCGGCGCTCTCGCCGGCGAGGGACAGCCGGGAGAAGTCCGCGTGGCCGGCGAGCCAGGCCTCCTCGCCGGCGCCGGAGGCGTGGGAGGCGACCCAGGCGAGCGCCCGCCACGAGTCCTCGTACGCGGCGGGGATGGGGTGCTCGGGCGCGAGGCGGTACTCCACGGAGACGACAACGGCCCGGGCGCGCGCCGCGAGGGAGTTGAGGTACCCGTGGATGATGGCGTTGAAGGCGCTAAGGAGGCAGAAGCCGCCGCCGTGGAAGTAGACCAGGACGGGGATCCTGCTTCCACCGTCCCTGGCTGCCGGCGGGAGGTACAGGCGGACGGCGACGTCGGGGGAGATGGCGTGGTCTTTGGACGCGATGCCGGTGGCGGCGTCGGTGGAAGCCGGGAAGGGGTCGGAGCCGCAGTAGCGCTCAACGCGCCGCTCCTGAAAATACGGATGCGGTGCGCGACCTCCAAGACAACCTCGTCGTCCGAGGCACCAGAGGCGGCCGTGGATGGCTCGAGGCGAGGTTTCCGCTGGTCTGACGTCCTGCACCTGCGGTGGGTGCGGTGTGGTGGTCGGAGAAGAAGGACGGCCGGCGTCGACGGATGACCGGATTTGATTGCTTTACGTTTTTCGTGTGGGAGCAGTTTGGGTTTGCTTGGTTGGCGCGTAGCCCTGGTCAGCGTGTACATCACTATTTATTATTTTTCATGATGGGAAACGTGGGTTTCTTTTCAATGTATACACAGAGAATTTATTCATTAACAAGTTTGTGCTGATTGATTCAGCAGACACACTTCAAACAACTTCCATGTTTTTTCATGACGAACTGTGATGGAAGAAACGCGAAATACCGTTCGCCACCTAGTCAGTCTCTTGAAACGGCATTGAACAGAGATTCAGCGAACTCACGCCTTGGTCTGTTGGATTGTGCGATATGCTAGCAACAAAGCTGCTCAAATGGACATGGGTCATTTGGATTTACCGAACGTTTAAACATTTCCTTCACGAACAGCGGAGGAAAATCTAGCACCAGGACAGTGGTACAGTGGTAGATCAAATGCCACTTTCACATGAACTACAGTGAAGGTTAGAAAAAAAAGAAAACCTACCTGCAATAATGAAAACGATGAAATCTGATTCCTTTGTTTTACAGGGCCTCCCAGTAACAGCATCAGCGGATCAACGCAAAAACGCTTCAGTGATCTTGATCATAGTCATAGCCTTCCTTCCATACCTCAAGCTGTGGGTTCAATTCCCCGTCCTATTTTGAAATTTTTTCCCCACGATTGTGCACTGCTATATGGACCCCACATCTAAAATAAATTCGGAAAAATGCTAACAGCGTGGCAGCACAAATCCGAAATAGATTAGGGCTTTATTATTTTTTATTTCGTGTTCAAATGTTTGAAATTTTTGTTTGACAAGGCAGAGAAAATTCTAAATTCCAGGTACCGGGTGACCTAGAGTGAAGTTTTTGACCAAGAAGACGTGCAGTAGAATAGATAGTGACCCAATTGTACTGCTGCACTTTTGCTATCAGGGAAGCAGTTCCTCGGACATTTTAGTAACAGCTAATTATAGGGGGAAAACATTTTAGTAACCGTGGCCATGTCACGGTGTCCCCAACTTCAGAGGAATCATACTGCATCGTGGTGATTCAGATATTCCAAAAAAAATAGTATCAAAAGATGCTTCGGATACACGAAGTAGTCTGAATGTCTGAGCTTTTTTTAAAGGCGTCTGAATTTCTAAGCTGATCATACATTCCAGACAAGGCATGTAAATTGCAGAATCCGGGGGCAGTGGTGGGGCTTCTGATGTGCAGAATGGCATGAGATTCTTTTATGCGCAGTGGACCGTTGCTTCTCTCAATTCATGCACGGCAGTCGGCACATGCATAGCTCAAACATCTGAATCGATGCTCTGAATTTGAAGCAATGGGGCTGCCTTCTGCTGATACTCATAGTTCACTGATGGCAATGAGAGCCCCATCGGAAGGATATGAGTGTGGAATGTATACGATCTCCGCATCAGGATTAAGCAACTCCCATCTGGAAAACAAGTCCAACCAAAACAATAAGCAGATGTGACTGAATTTTTGTAAATAAATTCTCCAGGTGAACAGCGATTTGCAGACAAGTTAAAAGGGAGTTACTTGTAGCCAACGGATAGATGATGCAGCATGATAATGAGCTGCAGCCTTGCGAGCATGTTCCCCGCGCACATCCTGTGCCCCCCTCCGAACACCTGGTATGTACCTGGCTTTGGTGGTTTCTAAAAAATGCGCAATTGTCGAATCATCATGGTTGTTCAATTCACCCATGGCAAAATTCAGTGTTATTAGCTAGCTAACTTTGTGTATTCTGTATGTTTTGTATGAAGCGATTGAACTTACTTCCCATCTGTCGGGGTTGAATCTCAGTGGATCGTCGTAGTAATTGGGATCCGTATGCAGTGACCGCAGCCAGACCACAACCCTCCACCCTTGAGGTATGGTATAACCTCTGTACTCGACATCTTTGAGTGCTACACGATGAACCATTGCCGCGATGTTGGCTACTCGAAGTGTTTCTTCGACTACCTGAGACAGCAAGATTCCTCTGATCATGATACTCGACTAGGTAAAGAAGAAGGGAGAGCCAAAATTTTCAGTGCTAAATAGTAAAACTATTTGTGCGGCATTAGGAAGTTGTATTAATAGTAAGTGCTACCTTAGCAGTGTATTTCATCTTTGGGATGTCGTCAGGGGTGATGAACTCCCCATTCTTGTCTCTGCTGATCGCAGCGTTCTCCTCCTAAAAAACGGCACAGCTATCTTGGAGCTCACATGCAGCTCTGACTAATGAACAGCTAAAGCCAAAGTGAGTGAGCAGTTGGCTTACTCTGAGCTTGGCAAGGGCATGTGGCGTCTTGGCGAGGAGGTAGACAGCCCACATTAGAGCAGCGGCAGTGGACTGGTAGCCCGCTAGCACCAGCGATACGATGTTGTCCACCACCTCCTCGTCACTGAGCAGCCTCCCTCCCTCGTCCTCCGTCCGCATCAGCGCGCTCATCAGGTCATCGCCACTGTCTGTCTCATCCTTCCTCCTCCGCAGCTCATCCCTGAACACCGCGCTCAACTTGCGGCGGCACTGCAGCCAGGCACACCATTCCATGTCAGGATTCAGAAACCAAGTAGCTTATGGCTAGTAGTGCCTGACAGATTGATCGATCTCGATTAATAAGACTGTAGGACTGTAGGTCTGTACCCTGAGAGCTCGACGGAATGCAGTTCCTGGCAGGTCGAGCGGGAACGCCCTGAGGCCGCCCAGCAAGCCGGCGAACCACGCATCCATCTCCTCTGTCAGCGGCGACGGCTCTATGCTGACGAACATCTTGCAGATGTTCTCGAACGTGACCTGCACAGTGAGAGTCGATAATTGAAGAGGCGATTTAGCGAGATAACTGAAACGAAATTCGTCATAGCTGCTGTTGATCAGATCGTTCGCTCACTTTCTTGGTCTCGACGGCGGCGGTGACGGTGCTCTTGCGCGCCCACGTTCGCAGCGCCGCGGCCACGCGCGGCTGGATGGCGCGCGCGATGCTCCGCAGCGAGCTTGGCCGGTTCACCGCCTCGACGACGCAGGCGCGGAGCCTGCCGTGGCGGGCGCCGTCGACGTTGAGGATGGACGAAGCGCCGACGAGATCCGGCGCGGGCCAGCACACGCCGAAGCTGTCGGGGGACTGCAGGACGAGCTTGTTGGCCGCGGGCGAGCAGACGAGGACCGCGGGGGAGCCGAACAGGTGCGTCCGGTACAGCCCCCCCCCCCCGTGGCGTCGCCGTACCTGCGCTTCTTGTCGTGGACGAAGCCGTTGGGGCGGCGCGCTCGGCTGAAGTAGCGCGTGAGGGCGGGTTTCTCGCCGACGAAGGGCAGGCCCATGTGGCCCGGCGGGAGCCTCGCGCGCGGCCGGCCGTGGAGCCGGCGCTTGAGCGCGAACGCGGCGCGGTGGAAGGCGTCGTTGCCGTGGCAGATGGCGAGCGCGAGAAGCGGCGGGAGCAGGGCGATGGCCAGCCACCATCCCCACGGCCAAGCCGCCTGCTGATCAGGGTCAGCCCCAGCCACCATCGTCTCCATCGATGGAGATCGCTGGTAAGCTAGAGCTAGTCGCTTGTGATTTTTTTTTGAGCGGACTAGTCGCTGGTGATCACCAGTTCCAGAAGAAAAATCCCCGCAGCAACCATAGTACTCCCACTAGTCACTTCTAGTATAGTAGGGATGGAGCAGTCGCTCCTTGTGTCTCTGGAGACCAAAGTTGCTAGATTGCTCATGGCCGTAATCTTTGTTCTTTTTTTCTAAAAAAACGCATGGACATAATCTATTATCAACCTCTGTATGGCTGTATGTGAGCCAATGCTTGACCTTGTCCTAAACTTAAACTTGATAGGGGTGTGATTTATTCGTGGTAGCAATTAAGCATCTTTTGGTTGGTGGTGATGATCGAACAAAGATTCTTTCTTTCTTTGTCGTTTGCTTTGTCTTCGCATGAACACAGTGGAGGTACTCAATAGTAGCTCCACCTCCACTTCCTTTTTTTTGTTTTCATTTTGAGAAATGAGACTTCCACTACTGTTCCTTTACGAGTCATTTGGGACTTATTTATTCGCAACTTTTGATGGTTGTGCCATGTCTCATAATGTCATGTGTGTCGTTTATTTTAATTTCATGTAGCGAGGTTTATTAGTATACTAGGGCCAAGGTCAAAAAATATCTTATTTTCATTTCGACATCAACCTCTATATTATTGTTGCATATTCTTTTTTGTATTTACTACATATATAATTTACGCAATCATTTGTTGGTATATCCTTGTTTCTATAAAACACTATATTTCTATATATATATATATATCATGAGTTTTGCTCCGGTGGTCCCTTCGCCAAAATCTGCACGAATCTTAAAGCACCTATTTAATTAATTTTATTTTTCCTCACCTGGGTATTGTCTGAGCCCGGCCCTACACGTACCCTGATGAGGCCCTATCCATGGGACCATGACCAATCCACTTGGGAAGCACCGATCCATCCGTTCTACCCGCAGCATTGAGTACTGTATCTCACGTTCGTCTTCAACCTCTATCTTTTTACACGTGCAGCTGGCCGGCCGCAGCTGCCATCACCTGCACCGGTGCTGCGCCGCCTCTTCCCCGGCCTCCCTTACCTCGCCGACGTTTCACCCCGCCTGCCGTCACCTGCACTGGTGCCGCGCTGCCTCTTCCCCGGCCTCCGACGTTTCTACCTGCTGGAGGCCTCCCCACCACCTACGACCACCACCGACGGCCGGTGGCACGGGCGCCGCCTTGCTGCCCGCCACCGCAGCGGCACCACGCATCCGGAGCAACGGCTGCTGGCACCTTTCCACGCGTCCCCGTCCCTCGCCGATCCGATTTCGTTGGGTACGGCATGAATGGCAGCAACTCCCTCGCGCTCACCCCGATCCTATTTCGTCGGGCGCGGCGACGGCGGCTCCCTTGCGATTTCAGACCCCTCCCCGATCTGCCTATCGGAGGACGAGCGGAGGGAGTGCGGCAGCACTAGAAGGCGACAACATTCCATAGTAGCGGCGCCTTCGTATTTACCTCGTTCCATCATCCTCTGTCAATTATGCTCCGTTGCAAGTAGATAGTGTAGGAGTGTGGTTCTGATTGTCCCCTGCTGCCTTTTTCTTCATACTACAGAGAGTACAGGAGGAGATGCATGCTCTATTTGTGCAGTGGAGGCATACAATGATCAGGAACTGAGAGTGGCAAGAGCAATAAGTAGTAAGAGGCTAAGAGCTCAGTACCATACAGTTCGTGAATCACTTCTCTGACATCAAGCAGTTACATAAGGTGAGGAATGAGCTTCTTCCTTTTGATTCCACTCTGATTTGCTCATTAATTTTCAATATTTTGTGCAATCATTTTGAAGCAAACGAGTTTAGTTTGGCATGATTTTTGTCACAATATCAGGGCTTACATAAAGCAAAACATTCATATAAAAATCACACCTCTTTCAATATTGTAATTTCAGAATGCAATTCAGACAGATTTTAGACTTACAGTGCTGTTCATTTTCTCTTGCTTTGCTCTGCATGAAGTGCTGCATTATTCTAGTTGAAATGCACGCTAACTGATATTATTTATGAGGTGACAAAAATAGATAGGATTGCTTACGGCTCTGTTTACCATAACGACTGGGTTCATTCAAAATCTTTCTTACAGAAAGGCTTGGTTGTTTTGTAATTTGTTTTACAGATAGGTATGTTTGATTTGATCCATGTTTACAGACATAGGTTGGCTTGATTTGGCTAATTAGAACTATGCACGACATCTCGTTCTGCAAAGAGGATGCCAAACAGTACCCTGATCAGGCAACGCGCTAGCATATATTGATTTCGTCTCTACAAGCATTCAGATTATATACTCTAAGAAGTCAATTTTGGTGCTGCGAAGTTGAGTTAAATGCCTTGAAGAGCAACTCATTTTCATAATTCACAAGGTGGTTTTATCATGGTGGAGGGTGACACATAGTTTGCTTGGCGGGGATAGTTGGACATTGTTCAGATTCAGAAGATACATGTGCAAGGCTGATACTATCTGTGTACCCTGCCAATGTGTAAGCTCTCATCATCTCTGTTCCATACCTCCACTGAAATAGAATATGAACTCTGCATTTGGAGCATCACTAGTTAATGTAAATTGTTCACTTGAAAAACTAGAAAATAAGACTGATCTAAAAATTGAACAACTTGTAGCATCGAGCAATGTCCGGAAGGTCATGATGCAAGTCTTGGCTACATTTCGAAATTTTTTTTTTGTACCACTGAATTTACAAGACAGCAATTGTACTATCTTTGTTTCTGCAGACTGTCTTCATCTTTTAGCATTGGGAAACACTAAATTCAGGTCACAAGCTGCATGATTATAAGCACGTTCCTCTCGGAACTGTTACATTTCAAGATTTCAGGTCATCTGAATCTTCTTTTGTAAATATGACTGCAGCGTCCCCATGAGACTTCTGAAGAAAAATAGACTGGAGACTTCTACCAATCCTTTGCTGTATAATTTGCTTGTAATTTGCCTCACCTCTGCGTTAACCTATTTGTGAGATGTTTGTGGAAAATGCAAACTGTATGCCATCATGCATCCCTAGGAGCACTCCGGTAGAAAATAGGACTGAGGCTATAAGGTCAATCTTTTGCTGTATAAATTGAAAGTAGCGTCTGTATGATATTCAACAGTATTTTCTGTTGTGGCAACTAATTGATGCACGGAACCAAGCTGGCGGCAAATTGCTAAATGATGAAATATGCTTTCATCTATTCTGGAAGGAACCAAGCTAGCTAGGTGGATACGGCGAGAAGGATTATTGGTCTTCACTGCTAGGCCGAACCATAATTAAACAGTGGAAGCGATTGTATTCTCTGGTTATTTCATGTTTATAATAATCTATGTTGAAATTCACGTTTTTAAGGATGTAACCATCAGCTTTTTCACGTTTGAGTGAATTTAACCATCAGCGTTTTCACGCTTGAGTGAATGTAACCATCATAAGACACCCAAGTTTCAAACAGTTCACTGGAGATTGTAGAAAACTATCTTGCAACCATCAGTTTTTTCACGTTTGAGTGAATGTAACCACTGTAAGAGACCTAAGTTACAAACAATTTACTGGAGATTGCAAACTTAAACTATATTGCAACACAGTGACTGAAAGCTAGCACCTGCGTAACACCTGAAAATTACAGAATTAAATGCACTGCATTTTCTAACTAATAGAAACATGAAAATTGCTCCAGACGAAATCTTTTGCTCCCGTGCCTTCTTCCTAGACGTACACACTTTGTTCTGACGAAACTGAAGAAGCTACCTGCAATACAAACTGAGGAAACTGCATATTCAGGTTGCCGCTGGTACCTGCAAGGCCATAACACATATAAACTTAGTCACTGCTTGTTATGAAAACTGCTAATCTTAGATAGATGCAATCAGTATGGAGAGCCTATACAAATTAAAGTAGTGTTCAACTGCAATCACAAAAATAACTTTGAACAAACTAATCTGCTTCTAATGGCTGCTGCAACGTTATTAATCAGAACTAACTCGTAACGGAGTCCACTTGGATCAGAGAATAATGGAATGGGGATGAGGGTACAGATACATACCCGAATGGCACGGCTGTCGTGGAACGCCGTCGCCTTCAAGTGCCGCAGCCCCCTCTCCATTCAGCCTCCTGGAAGCGCGCCTCCGCGGCCGATGTCAATGGATCAGGGGTTACGCCGCAATCGACAGAGCAAGGGTGGAGGACGGATCAGGAAGGAGCTGAAACCACGATGGGGAGAGCCGCCGCCGCCGCTCTGTCCGCCTTGACTCGGTGATCTGCAAAAATGGCGATGGATCAAACCGCGAGGGGGAGATGGAGAGGAAAATTTGCGATGGATGAAACCGCGAGAGAGAGGGAGCTGCACCGCACCTGACGAAACTGGATCGAGGAGAAACGCCGCCGCCGCCGTACGCCGCTGAGAAGAATGGCGAGGCATGAAAATCGCAAGGACAGCGTCTACCTTTTTTTTTTTGAGCAAAGGACAGCGTCTACCTGGGTAGCAAACGTTGGTCTTGGACTGGGCCTCGTTAGGGTATATGGGTAGGGCCAGGCCCAAACAATATCTAAATGGGGAAAATAAAATTAATTAAACAGATGCTTTAAAATTCGTGCAAATTTTATGGAAGGGACTACCGGAGACATACGATCATGTATTGAGGCGACGTAGTAGCGAAGCTGTGCACAGCCCTTGTTTCGACGTACAAGATCAATATCACTTTCAGATGAAGTTCAGTTTTCCATCAGGCTTCAGATCTTTTACAGCATATAAAATAACACTCGAAAATGTCACGACTTCAAACATTTGAGATTCAGAACAGGCACAACTCATTTTTTTTCAGATGTTACGTTGCCAGTTACAGTTTGTTCCAACTTGCAGCTTCAGCTAGCAATCTCTTAACTAAGGCATCATCACGTAAATGATTTCATTTCGGCATGGCTTAGCTAAGGCATTCAGAAATAAATTTGTATTGGTAGCGGTAAGGAAATTCCCTAATTAAATAGTAATCAGATTCAGAAACTAACTTGTATTGGTAGCATCCTGCTCTTGCAACCTGCACAATTACTGTTCAGGTCCAGGCTTCGTTCTTCAGCCGAAGAATAGAAGGGGCGCTCTTGTATAAGCTTCATCAGAAGCGGCGCCGAGGCAATGTTCCACAGACTGGCAAACCGACATCTCCTTTCCTAGCGGCTGTCGAAGGAAGCAACACCGCCGGCGTCCTCGATGGTTGGTGAGTGAGCCGGGGAGTGCCACAATGGCTGGATCTTGCGGGACTGCCGGCGGGGACGGCAGAGGACAGAGGTCGCCGGCGGCGGCGGGATCTCGCTGGCTGCCATGGAGTGGAGGTGGCCCGCAAAACTTTAAGAAAGATAATATTTGCATATAGTCCTCGGTGTTTTTCATTTATACCCCTAATTTGGACCGAAATTATTAATCTCGATCCGAATAGTTTCATATAGCACCCTACTCATTTTCAAATAAACCTCGTATTTGGATCGCGATTAATAATCGCGATCCAAATATTTGCAATTAGACCCCTAGTTCCTCCCTCCTTCGTTTGGCTCCTCCTTCCTTTGGCCCGCCCGGCGTGCCCTGCGCGCCGCCGTTGCCGTCGCCCCCGGCCTCTCTGCTCCGGCCGGAATCACGAGGTCCTATTCGGCCCAGAAATCACCCGATGAACACCTAAATTTCTTCAGTTGATTCAGAGTTCAGACTGAAACTGCTTACATGCACAAACTGGATCACCTACGATTCGCGTTGGATTTGTTTACGTGCAATGATCCGTCTGAATTCGTGATGTAAACTGCTGATTTGCTGATACGGGAGGACGATTCTTGTTTTTGGATCAGGTGCACAGGTTCGGACTTCTTTATTGCCAAGGATCTGAATAAAGATATTCACTATCCAAACTGCAGCTACCGATCTGTCATCGCCTAAGTGTCCTAGAAATATATTTACAGGCTAGGCAACACTATTGCCTTGCGCTTTCAGCTGTTTCCACACTCGCAGCAATCGTACTACTAAGCGGCGATCCCTCCGTCAGGTGGCGCTGCAGTTCACGTCCTCTGGTTCGGCGACGTTGTAGTACAGCGTCGACGTCCGGTCGTCGAACCTGGAGACGACGTGGTGCGGCGTCAGGCCGCAGTAGCACTTGCGCAGGCGCTGGATGCAGATGTCCATGATCTTCTGGAACATGTGGTCTTCCTGGATGAAGGGCTGCTTCACGAACTCCTCCAGCGGCATCCACTGAAAGAACCGTTTGGCAATGTCAGTAATTTTGTTTGCAGATGTCACTGACCCAAATTGATGCTCTGAACATCGTACTAAGTATTTGGAAATGAGATGTTTTATTGGGCAGGTTGAGTTCACACCTTTGCTGCCTGAATCTCTGTCTCGTCAATCTTGATCTCACTCGATACAGGCCTCAGCATGCAGATGAAGAACAGGTCGGACTTCTGAAACGCGACGTTGTGGGCATGCCTGGCATCCCAAATGGGGCAAAAATTCAGACTAGAGTTTGGGGATACTAAGATACAGTTATATCGAGATAATCGCTGGAACAAAGAAGGTACAGTAACTAACTACCTGAAAGCAACGACATCAACGAACTCGGTGTCGACCTGCAGAGCGCATCGCAATCACAGCACTTGTGAGAATCGATCCCTACGAGGAAGACAGGGTGGAAAGAAGTACTTGATTCTAGAGAGTTCCATTTCTTACCCCGGTTTCCTCCTTCACCTCCCTGCTAGCCCCCGTATAGATTTCCTCCGACTGTGACCAAACAAAGTTTCAGTAACAGCGACGCTTACCATGCTTAGTTTACAACGAGGACGGCCTTGAATGCATTCTTACCGCGAGAATGAAACCTGTGGGTAGTTTCCACACACCATCCAGCGACGAACCGCAGTACTTCTCTTGCACAACTAGAACCTGTTGAGATTGTTCACGAGAATGCCATCAGAATTCAGAAAGACAGAGCTTTTCAGATATCAGCCCCCGTCGAACCAGAAGCACGGTGTGCATGTGATTTACCTCCATTTGATCATTGATCACAAAGCCTCCAACTCCAACCTGATGAGAAGCATTCGCTGGGAGCATGTTTGGCTCGTCAGGGATCCAGTACGTCATCATCAAGTACGACTCCTCAGCGTGGTGGTACTTGAAACCTTCCTGCAGACAGCGGTTCAGAAAGATCATAAGTAAATTCCGAATTTTATTCCTTAAAAAACTCTGAATTTTAACATGGCAGGAGTCGTTGGGACTGAGAATCTGAAGACCAGTTTTGTACCTTTACTGCCAAGGGAACGAACTCGGCACGATGCACCGGTAATTTCAACCACACCCCTTTCTTCCCCTGCAACACCAAAATCGTAGCGATTCAGGTAAGGAACTGAGCTGGAGTACTGAAAGCTTCTCGCTTGGATGGAGAGTGAGAAATGGGGGATGTGCCGTACCACGGACTTCCAGTAGGAGAGCGACGCGGCGAGTGAGCGCGCGAAGGCGGCCTTGTCGGCCGGCAGCCTGTCGGTGTCGACGACGACCCCGCCGTACTCGTCGTCGGTGGACTCCAGCACGAAGTTGTGCTCGAGCGCCGCCCACCAGTGCTGCTGCTGCTGCTGCTGGTGCCCGGCGCCGCCCGCCTCGGGCCAGTTGGCGACGCCCAGCAGGTCGGCCGGGTCGGCCCTGAACAGCTTCCTGCGCGCCGCCGACCGCACCCCGCTCAGCATCCGGCTGATGGAGTGGGAGTAGGACGCGCTCACCCTGCAGTCTGAACCGCCGAAACCGGAAGGCGAGCTCACTCGTCAGACGGTGAATGCGCAGAGAGGCAAGGCAGAGAGCAATCCCGGAACTGATAACCGGCGACGAAACGATGCACGTACCTCTGGAGGAGCAGGAGCAGCTGAGGAAGCCCGCCGTGCTCCCGGCGCGGCGGCGCCCGCCCGCCGCCGGGCAGAGGCTGGCGGCAGCTGCGGCGGTGTCGAGCAGGCTGCTCTCCATCCTCAGCTCAGTCGTACACTCCAAGCGAGCTCGAGACACCCCCAAACTGCCGGGAACGGAGATGCTGCTGAGATGCAACCGTTGCGCGCGCCTGTTGCCCGCCTACTGGTCACTGAACTGAACTACCTGCTCGCCGAATGGCTGAGCTCCACACGACGCTGCCGGGAGCTTATAAAAATCGCCGGGGAGGGGGTCGGTCCGTCCACATCGGCCTCACGAGGGCCCGGGCCCCGGAGCCGGACACGCCGGGTGCGTGGGGATTGTCGCGTTCCGGAGCGGGCAAGGACGGACTACCACCACACCACCCCCGCGCGGGCAGGCGCGCCCCGGCTCAGATCACTAGAAATTCCGCCCGGCGTCCCTGCATACGACACCGATCAACTCGAGCTCCCGCGGATTAACAACATCCAGTAGCTCGCGGCTGCGTCAGCTAACCAACCCCCATTAGCAGCAGTGCGGGAGGGCGTCGTCGTCGTCACCGCTAGCGAGGGGTTTGGGGGCGCTCTTATCCCGATCTCTGATGCTGGGCCCGTGCATAATCCAAGCGCTTGTGGCTACCTGGAAATGCTGCCCGGCTGGCCGGGGTGGCGGGTGACAGGGACCGGCGGGGCGGGGGCACACGCTGATCGCCGGTTAGGTCGCTGCTCCAGCGCCGGCGCCGGTCGGTTTAGTGGGCGCGATTAGGTAGAGGGGGGGGGGGGGGGGGGGGGGGTACGGCTTCTGCTTTCCCCCCGCCGCGTGAGTGTGCTCCGAGTCAGAGTGCGATAAGCGGATCGATAATTGATTGGGTGCCTGATCGGAAATCCGAACTGAGCTTTCTTTCCCTTTTCACGTCGACCAACATCGATGATAACTAGCGACGGCGTATCTTCACGGAGACCGTATATCCCTCGTGGCTCACACAGGCTGATAGGGGCATGTGGTAACTGCGCTAGTGATGTTCAAGATATTTACGCAGAACATTGCCGGAGGCCGGAGCACCGGTTTTCCGGAAGCAAAAGCGAATCGATCGCGCTCAGTCCTAAAATAAATACGCTTGTAGAATTTGGGTGCGGAGATCAATACTAATGAAAAATTATACATATATCTCTGTAAAGATGTTATCATTGTATCTTGTAAGATAACAACTAGAATTAGGTTGTTCTATTTATATAATTATATAATTATATTTATTTTAGGATAAATTTTAAATTTTAGAAATATATTTATTTTGGGATGGAGGGAGTAATTTTTTTTTCTGAGACGGATCACGTCTCTGTTGCATTTGCGTGCAGCGTGCTGCAGAATCGCAGGAAGGGCGCACGTGACTGATGGAGGCGTGCCGGTGCCGCGGACGGGGCCATTCGTGTGTGGTTTTGGGCGTTGCTCCGTGCCGGATTACGTGGTGCCGCGGCATGGCCGGCGGGCCACGCGAAAGGTACAGGGGCCCGCCCGACCGCTCTTGAAGGCTACGGCGCGGCGCCAACGCGGCAACACGTGGGAAAGGCCCGGGCTGCTCCGGGAACGGAGGAGCCGGCGAGCCGCCTCCATTAAACGCGTCAGCACTGCAGGCGCCCGACGTGTTCGGCTGCCGCGTGAAGGGAGGCGCTCAGACGGCTTCAGGTCGGTCAGGGCAGCGTGCCGAGCTCTCCGAGTTTTGGATAGGCGGCGACGAGCCACAGACGTCGGCTTCCACCAGATTGGCCGGCCAGGCCATGCTTTCGGGCTTTCGGCACATGCTTCACGAGCTCTCCGGGCACTGTTGGCGGGGCGCTATTAGATATCGCTTGACGTGATGAATCAACGTGCCATCATATGAAGAATATATTTTTATTATGTGCCGTTAGATGTGAGCTCAATAAATCAGACTGCTGTTTGGAAGAAAAATAGAACAAATACATGCATACAGATAAAGATAAAATTAATAATATCACTCGCATATAAGGGGAGTTTATATTTAAAATTTTTTTATAAATTTTAAATTGTGCATCCAAATTAAATTTTAATTGCACTATTATCTTTACGATAAGATCTTCAAAATAAAATTACACTTGCCAATATTTGCACGATATTTTTTAAAAGTATTTTTTAATATAAAATAAATAGTTTGGCAGCATGCATGCACGGAGAGAAAAAAAGAGTGAGCATGTGTGGTGTCAGACCAATGCATGGAGAGAGAGAAATAAGAAAACAAGCTGCAAACATACATGTAAGTGGGTATATATGGTGTCAAACCATGCACGAATAAAACAAGATGTAAACATGCATGCGAGTGCACCATGCATGGAGAAAGAGAAAAGGGAAGAAAGAAACATAGAAGCGCATGCATGCATGCACATGCGGTTCAATCAGAAAAATTACTTCCACATTCAACCGCTCAAATGCTCCCATATTGAACTGTTCAAATGCTATTAGGCCGAATATGTCAAAAGGTAGCCCTGAAACCTTCAGGTTTCATCAACACGAGCGACAGCTAGCCCTTGCGCTGTTGGGGTGGGGTGGGTGGGTGGGTGTTCGCGCTCAATGGGTCACGCGCGCGTGACGAAGCCCCCAAAGGCAAGAATCGACGAGATTTACGGAGCTTCACTGTAGTTTGCGGGGCAAAACTTATCCATGTGGGCTGGATTTCTACGATCGTGGTCTGCTAGAACTAGAAGGATGATGGGAGATAAAACGCAACACTATCTTCTACTGGCCTCATGCCTTCATCACCGTTTTCCTCGTGTATCCTCCTGCTCCATGATCAAATCAAGGTCAATGGCATAACTATGGTCTACGAGTCATTTGGTTGGGTTGTTAAGCCCATATATCCGCGTGCTAGCTAACAGACTTTTTATTTCCTAGGGGCTTCGGCTGCAGCCTTTTGGGCCTACGATTTTGTAGAAATATTTCTTGGGCAAGAGAGTTGTCTCTTCACGGACGAATGCCTTTTGGGCCTACACGTTGGGTCAAGAATACGGCCTAAAGAACTTTTGCGGATGCTGCCACTGCTAATTGGGCTTCTAGAACGTTGGGCCGAAACTACTGCTTTCCGTGATCTTCCCGCTCGCGAGATCGCGGTCGACGCGCGCCGCCGGGTGCCGTGGCAGAGCACGACAGCTGCGCGCGTAGTTCCTTCCATCAAGTAGACATGGACGCCGTTTCCTCAAAAAAAAAAAAAACATGGACGCCCCGCTCGTCAGGGACGCGAGATCCTTCCGAGCTTGGACCTCCACACATCAGGGCTCGTGGTCGTAGGTGAGTGCGAGACCGCGTGTCCGGGGAGGAGATCAGAGCAAGCTTGAGGTTGATGCCACTCTCTGTAACACCGGCGGATTGGAGAAACACCGTCAGGCCGTCACCGTCCACCCGTCAGTCTTTCAGACCGCATCACTGGAAAACTTTTCCATCCTTGGCGACGGAGAGCCACCGCGGAAGCAGACGTTTCAATCCCGTACGTGATGCGTTTCCTCGTTCGGAAGGGACGATGCCTGGCGAAACCTTCTCGAACCAAACAGCGTGGACTTTTTTTTTGAACTTCTGGATGCTTCCGATCTTCTGTGGGCACTGCGTGGTAAGTACTAGTATCCTCGTTCTACTTCTACCATCGACGACGAACCTGGAACTGGAAGTTTTTGTCGGATCGCTTCTGGCCTTTCACCCTGCTTCTGAACCTGCCAAGTCTGGCCTGCGATCGAGCTGCATGTCAACCCAGGGCCAATCATTTACAAGAAGCCAGATTTTTCTTTCTTTATTTTCCGTTGAGTCCAACGGATCGGATGACCAATCTGGCATGGTTTCTACTCTGCTCGTGAATCCGAGGCCATTTTAAAAGCTGCCGAAGGGAGGAAGCAACAAGGCCCATGCTCCTCGCAATAACTCGCCGTGCCTGATCGATCGGTCGCTTGTATACCGCCCATGAACCGGTCGAGGTCTACCGTCGACGCGCGGCTCTCCAACCACACCGATACGCATGGCGTCTTTGCCAACTGTTCTCTCGATCCTCTGTCTGACAGCGACGGGATCGGTGGCGTCCGGTCGTACATTGCAGCAGGACTCGTCGGTTCCTGCGATCGTATGCGTGCTCGCTCCAGCTTCGTACGGCCGCCGCCGCCGCCGCCGCTGTTTTTGTTCGTGCTTTGCCTTCGAAGTCGTGCGGCCAGTCGAGTCACCGATCCGGCCTGGACGATCGGTTACCGCATGGTCAACCTTATTGGACTGCAGATAGATGCAGTTAGTAGCCTAGAACCTCTGACTCACAAGTCGCAAAGGTTGCTACTCCTAGGACAACTTGGAGCCTGAAAATTGTTTTTTTTTCTTGAAACTAGTGGAGCCTGAAAATTGTGTCTCTTGTTGGTTTCAGTTTCAGCTGATCGAGGCCCTCTTAATTTCAGTCACATTCTGTTGCCAGCACGGCAGCATTCCAGAAAGCGTACTCGATCTACCTGCAAATGAGACCGCGCGCGAGTACTCCTTCGCGGCAGCTTCTGCTAGACAGTAAGCCCTCGACCTCGAGCATGCGGCGTGTAAAAAGGAGCTCGATTTTCCGGTAACGACGACTCCAACTCTCTTAAAATGGTAGACATGGGCATACGGCGAAACGGGGGCAATGCCGTCTGCCGTTTGCAGTCTACAAACTTCTCTCTGGTTTACAAACTTACAATGATAAAAAAAATTAGCCAGTACTAGTTATTAGGCCATGCCGTTTGCAGTAAGAGGCACGCATGTCGTCGGTCAAGCCGATCGATGCGATCGAGTGTGGACCGACCTGCACTTGTACGCTATCCAGGCCTCCAGGGACTGACCGGCCGCAGCAAAATCTGCCCTGGGCACATGGAAAAGGATACACATCCTGTGGACGAGGCACGTATAGATATACGACGACCATGTAATAATGCGGACCAGAACTGACCGGCGGTAAGCGCTGACCGGCCGAACTGTCAGGCTACAGGCTTAATCAGTGGAAGAAGAGTAATAAACTGTCAAAGTAAACCAGCACTGACTACTGAGCGAGCACAACCGCCACGCCGATATCGATTTGTACAGAGGAAACACGCAAGAAAACACTGAACAATGAAATAATGAACACTACAGACAGCCGGATCGGCGACGACGCCCACTAAAAATCGGGAGATGGTCTAACATGTCACTACTTTCTGTAGGTACCTGTGGAATTCTTAGGGCATGCATCAAGCGTAGCTTACCAGTTACCAGCTTCTAATTTGGTCGTGCTGTGATCTTTTCCGGGGCAGGTGCCATTTGTTGACCTGGAATCCAACACGTCGACATCGCCATTTGTTGACCAACTTTCTGCAGGCGCACGTACTAACGTTACAATCTTTGAGCCTAAAACTTTTGAAATCGGATTGAATAATTAAACATTCAGAAATTCATCTGCCGATCATGGACTTTTTCATGTCCGACAAACTGAAGTTGACCGGAAAGAGTACTGGGCATCGTACTAGTACGTCAGGCAGCATTCAGCAATAACAAATCACAAGCCCTGCCCATGCAGTTCTGTTAGTATTGACTAGTGAGTAGTGACGCTATCAGTTCCGTGCTTGACATGCCCCGTTCTAGCGTGAACGGTTACGGTGAACCGGATCAAGGTCACCAGCGTTGATTACAATTTTTTATAGATACATTGAGCCACCGGCATGTAGGAGTTTACTACTCTCTTTTTATTGGAATTGTTTTTGGTTCAGTGCTGTACCTGCTAAATAGCAACACCTAATCTCTGCTGGATATACCAGTAGAGACGTACAACCACAAACACGTATTTAAAGAATAATTATTTAAAAAATAATTGGATTATTGCATCAAAACTACTAAAAATTCTATTTATTTATTAATATACCGTAGCAATCCAATCTAATCTAATACAAGCTAATCAAATGTAGTGGAACATCAGCATGATTATATGAAATTAGTGTATAAATTTTTATATTTCCTTATAATTAGTAAAGGAATTAGTAAATCAAATCAAATATGGAAATAACGGATGATATACATGGGATATTCATTGGACACATTCACTCAAAATGCATATATATTATTAGGGTACTATATGCTTAAATGAGATATTCATTGGACGCATTCACTCAAAATCGCGATTCTTTGACAAACCAGCCGAGAACTGAGATGGGAGGGAGCCAAACGTGCAGGTGCTTGATGAAAGAGGGTCATGCTCCACTTGATCCTTTTGGACGCTGGTGCCGATGACCACACAATGTGCGACGTTAGCAGGGCAGGGAGAACGGGCAACACCACCGGCGACGACCAGGGAAATGTGGACGATATGAGATGCTGGTGACCTAAGATATGATTTCAACGCCATGATGAACAACATCTCCCGCTTAACCAACAATATAAAATTTCTATTCACAACAAGCATTGCAACATGGGCAGGAGGCAGATCTTGGTGTTGGATGCGATGTCCTGTTGCTCTTGTGGTAGCAGATTCTTGGCGCCGTTTTAGCCCCATTCCGATTAGCGAAGAGGTTTGTCTCGGAATAAGAAATTAGATGGTAGCAGCAATGGGGTGAATGATTAATTCTAGAGGTGTGGTGATGGAAGGTAGAGAGATATCGTACTTTTAGAAAGGCTTCATGCGGTAATCAGGGCACTTGCATGCAATTAGTTTCTTGATTAATTGATTAATATGGATATCTTTGATTTAGTATGGAAAGAATTTATACTTCTTAATTTATGACCTCTATTTATACTACTATATTTTATATTTGTCCGTATGAGTGATTCATAATTAAGGAAAACAATATTCATAAGTTGAGTTTGTGTATAAGGAAAGAAATATGCGAGGATCAATTTTCTCCCTTAATTGTGCGTGTCTTGATGTTGCAATTAGCTTCTTGATTTATTTGGTATGGAAAGAATTTATACTATTTAATTTATGCCTCTCCATTTATACTACTCCATTTTCTATTTATGTATAAGGAAAGAAATATGCGGGGATATATTTTCTCCCTTAATTTTGCGCGTGAGGGTGCTCCATACGGTGGGTACACCAGGTGGGTATGTAGAATAGAAGGCTTTGGTAACAATTTTTTTTTTAAATTTTGGCGGAATCATTTTTCTTCCCTCAATTTTTTAGTCTGATCAGGTGCTGTCAAACAAATATCCTTACATGTGGGCCGTCAAGACGTATTTTATGAGGAGCATGGGTGAACTAATCTTGGTGAGAAAGAATTCTAATTTTTATAGTATAGATATATCTAAACCGACATGCTCGGCGCACCTGCACCTGCAGGGAACTACCGATCGAATAGTTCAAAGTTTCTAATGTGGCAGTCTACTACTGCTAGCACACCTACGCTAGCTTAGATCCGGTTCTCCGATCAAAAAATAAAGAACTTAAATCCGGTTCCGATGATAGGATACACACCCAATAAATATACCAAGCCGAAAAGGTATTTTTAGCAATTTTGGACTAGCCGTGAAGACGAATTTTATCACATCAAACACGTATTGGTTTCTGCAAACCACCGCTTTTTCTTGAAAAATAAGTAACAGTGCAAGGCTCAAATATTTATTATTATAAAACACAGTTGGAAAATCGTAGATGAACAAATACATTTAATATTTACAACCTCATAGTTTCCTGGGAAATAATCTATTCTTTATTTTAAATATATAAAATTTTTGAAAAGTATTTTAAAAATAAATCTGATAAGAATGAAAGAATCTAAGCAATGTAATAAAGCTCCATAAATCCTTTGTATTGTTTTTTAAAAATAGTTTTGGTGCACACTGGTTAGCTTCAAATTTTATATATTTGATTCTTTTATCTTAGTACTAAATGAGTGACTTATACTGATATTTTAAAGAAAACAGTGATCACATGATGATATGAATAGATAGAACCACATAATGTTCGTCTATGTTTGACAAAAAAAATGTTCGTCTATTTGCTGTGTTACCCAAGTTAACTTTCTCCTGCTACCAACTATTGTGGGTTGTCGTATATGAAATCTTAATGAGTGAGGACTCTACATCAAGAACTCGCATCTGAAAAAATCCTTTTAACATCGCAAAGCTGAAAGCCCATACAGAGGATGCACAAATCACTGAACTAATCTGCAAATTCCATTTTCTAGTTCACACCTTTCAAAGGTGGTGTCAGGTAAATTCCTTAAGAGTCATTGGCTAAAACTTTTATCCCTGATCTGCCACCTAAAAAACTCATATCCTTTACATGCCATTGCCCATAAATTTAAATATCTTCCATGCCAACATTGACTTGATTCCGGTAGTCTTTGCTAACATACAGCTTAAAAGGACCCATTTGCCCCCACCGTTAGTTGGATGTGAAATCCACTAATCCCTTGCAGGCCACCAATTGAACTTAAATAATCTGCAAATAAATATGACGCAAGCTTGGAATCTGTATATGACCACAAGCAAATAAATCACACATTCTAAAAGAGCAGATTGGAATCTAAATTTATTTTGTACCTACACAGATTGGAATATGAAGCAACACTGAGTACTAGTTAGGCTTCTTTGCACTAGCTAATCACACACACAGAGAGAGAGAGAGAGAGAGAGATGGGAACATGCGGCTGTACCTAGCACTCGTCAACAAGCAAGTTAGCTAGCGCACGCGCCAAGCAGCACGAGAATCGGGGCCGCGCGGCGGGGATGCGTCGCGGCCGCGCGGGGGTGCGCGCGTGCCGGCGCGACGCTTGGACAGCAGATCAGAGGTGCAGCGCCACCACTCCCTCCCTCGCCGAGCCGTCCATTCCTCCTCTCCGATTTGCTAGCGGTGGTGGTTAGGGTTTCTGCGATTTGGGGAGGCTTGGCAGGATGATGACTGCGCGATTTGGGAATGGGAAGGGAAAGCTGGGTAATGCTGACAAATTGAAGTTCTCTAGCGGTGGAGGCTAACTGAAGCAACGGCGGTGGCATGGAACGGATTGTATTTTGTATTTTAACACCAATAGCATATACAGGAGTCGTGTTTTCTCGGTGGCAAATCAAGGATTTAAGTTTTAGCCAATAGTTCATAAGGAATTTATCCTAGGTCAAAACTGGTTGAATCCAATAGAGGTATTCTTCGGCCTCTGCACTGCAGTGTGTAAAATGAGCATTGATGTGCAAGGAGTTCGTAGAACCTGAAAGAATGAAACAATACAAATGACTTCATAGTAGAAGCCATGAACTACTTTGGGAAGAAGAATGCAAATTTAACTCGAATTAAGTTACAATGTAGTCGTGTAGATGAGATCCTATAAACGCCACATCCTTTGCTTATTCTTTACAAGTATCGAATGATCTGCACGTATGTACCTCCCTGCATGTTTCTTCAGATTGTTTCCTCCTTTATACACAGCTCATTAGTATCTTGGCTTGTTAAGGCGGATGAGGTTTAGTGCCGATTCCCTAGGATTGGAAGGGAGCTGAAACAATTTCCTTGGTAATCCAAAAGGATTAGGCCAATTGGCCAAAATCCTTGCCTATCCAAACAGGGGGTTTTCAGTTAACGGGGAGCTGTGGAAACCCTAACGTTGGGATCGGTGACAGTGGCGAGAGCGGCGGCAGGCCGCCGAGCAAAGCCTCCCAGTACTGCTCGCAGCTCCCACTAGAAGGCGTCATGGGAAGCCACTCAGCACCGGCGCCCGTCTCTGCCGTAGCCGACGTCACTGTCGATGAGGCGGTGGTCTCTCGCGTCGACATGGTCGAAGGCGAGGTGGAGGAGGACAACTGGGTCGACGGTGACGACGGCGCATCGAGCTTCACTGCCTTGTTCACCACCGCGACCACCTCGACGTCGTCGGGGTCCTCCAGCTGCTTCCGCTTCCTCTTGCTCGTCGCGGCGGCGGCCTTCGTCGCCGGAGCGGGCGGCGTGGGCGGGCCCCAGAGGTCCGCGCCCCGGGTGCCGACCTCGTTCGGGAAGTTGAGGATGGCCTTGGCGCCGCGCATGCGGAACGCGGCGCGGTCGTAGGCGCGCGCGGCCTCGACGGGCGTGTCGTACGTGCCGAGCCACACGCGCGAGCCCCGGCGCTTCGGGTCGCGGATCTCCGCCGCGTACTTTCCCCAGGGGCGCTGCCGGACGCCGCGGTACTTGCGGAAGTCCTCGACAACTGCCGCGGCCGCCGGTGCTGCCGGTGCGGCGGCGGACGCCGCTCCCGCCCACGCGTACGAGCTCGGGGGCACGGAGATGGTGAGCAGCTGCCTGACGGAGGACGAGCGCTCGCTCCCAAACTTAATGATCATGGGTGCCGCTGGCTCCTGCTCCGGGAACGGCGCCGCCTCGACACCCGCTGGTGCGGCGGCGGCATCGCCCATGTACTCGTGGGTCAGGTCCGTGCCCATGAAACCATGATGATGATGCTCCTGCTGCGGCGGCAAGAACAACGACATGGGCTCGAGCTCCGGCTGAGGCGGCAGCTCGGGGAAGGTGACGTCGTCGGAAACCACTGGGCTATCCACGGCGGCGGCGCCGACGCAACCACCGCCTAGCAGGTGCTCGCGGATGAAGTCGAGGGCGCAACCGTCGGCGTCTCGCGTGAAGGCCATGCCCCGTTTCTTGCTGGAGCTGCCGGACTGTACGTAGCAAGGAGGGATGATGTCACGAGAACTCTCCGAACTCACTCTCGGTGGCAGCGGCCGCTATGGAGGTGTCCCGCGTGTGAGCCTGTTTATTGTGTGCGCTGTCGCCGAGCCGAGAGCTACTCGATATGAGGTGAGGACAAAGCTTTGGGGCGGTGCTTGTTCGTATTTATAGGCAGGCGGAGAGGCAGAGAATACAAGAATTTTCTCTTGGTGAATTCCTTGAGAACCTCTTCGGTAGTAGACTGGGTCCAGTCTTTTGGGTCGTAACTTATCATCATTAACCTTGATTCTCCAGGTCCAATGAGTTCGTCCGGAGCTTTCATCAGATCACTTGATCGAGCTAGCTTCCCGAGCGAAGGTACGTAGGAGTGGTAATAGATCATGATCCTAATGCTTCCTTCACAATTCAACTTAGCGATTTTTAGCTCAAAATTATATAAGATTAGAGCCCAGCTCTTTTAGACCCGGTCCTTAGATTATCTTAAAAAAATTTTGCGACCCTTTGCGTACGTCTCTAGCTACTAGTTGTTTCTTTCTATTTTACTATGGCCATAGTTGGAAGATGTGACCCACATATGGAAATAGTTCAAGTGGCATTCATTGGATCTGTTATTGTGAAATGCAGATGTCTAGTTTTTAGCATGAAAAAAGAGAAATGGTGATATATACACAAGAGACTCTAGATTTCTGTCTGATAGATTTAGATGTAACTATACGTCGAATTTCTTATAATGATGATCTAAGAATAAAACAAACGCATTAATTTCTCAAACCTAAATCGAGGGAGATCAAAAAAATTTAGGCAACGACGTTAAGTACGTGTTGCAAAGCCAGCGACCATAAAAACGCGTAGGCCTGTAAAGTTAACTACGCGTGGTTAGTCGTCTAGTCGAGGCTAATTTGGATGGGCTGAGGCAACTGTAGAATCTAGGACTGACAGGGTCCATTCCGACACGCTTTGTCTTAGCGTTACCTGAATTGTCATTTTGCAGGAAGCGCGTCAACAAAAGAACAGCTACATATATTTGGCTAGCTGAGAAGTGGTTCGATTCCTCGCTGCTCACGGTCAAGTTTCTCGTAGCACTCGTCCTTTTTAACGTGTCCAGTTTAGTGTACCCCACCTGATGTTTCTTGGGACCTGTTCACCACCGCCATCGATGGATCATCAAATTGACAGGTCGGATGAGAAGCTACTCCTCCGGCACGCCTGCATGATGGGGCGCACGCAAGGTGGCGATGGTTCGAGCTCGCGATGGTTGTAGCTGCCCATCATGTCATGCTGTTGTGGACTGGGTCGTCGTCTCTCTTGCTTCGAATGCGCAGCGATTAGTATAAAAATCCAGCACTCCTTGGCACTTGAGATAGATTGGATGATGAGGGTGTCCTTCCTAAGACAGCAGAGCTTGAATTAGTTAGACTGGAGAAGATGTCTAGAAATTATTCGAGCGATCCCGAGTACATGCATCCTCTGACCTGCTTCTACTTCCACCTGACAGCAATGCAGATTCCGCAGGTCCCACGAAGCTCCCTCTTGTGTCCGTTTTCAGGAACCGCTCGATCGGAAGTCCACCGAGGCGTATTTTTCATAGGAGAAAACATTTAGTAGTATTTTTATCTAAAAAATATAGGTATATATCTCTTACAATATGTTGCCAACTGCTATATATGAGATCAATGTTATCTTAGATGCACTTTAAGTGCGAATCTAAAATAATTAATACTATTTCCTTACCAAACACTCATATATATAATTTTACTAGTTGTTGGCTAAACTTGCAAAGTTTGAATATTTTAAAATTGAGTTTAAAACTTGAAATGTGCCAATATATCGATGGGCTGAGGGAACAGGAAAGATTCTGGCGGCTTCCCTGTCTTTTATTCACTCGTGGATCGTGTGCATGTGCAGAGCTAGCTAAGGCGGCTTAGCCCTGCTATCAACAAGAAAAAGAAAATGGTCACTTCTGTAAGTTCAATTATTTTCTCTGTGCATGAGACGTGCATTGATCACAGCACAGATCCATGATCAAGGTATCGAGCTATCTGTTCATTGATGGTCTCGTTGACGATGGCTAGAGACGCCCTTAATTGTGCGGTATTTTTCCTACATTTTAATTTTTTTTTAAAATAGCCCGGATTCAACGCAGACGAAACTATCCAAACAGTCTCGGAACGCGCCTACCACACACGCACACACCCACTCCACTATCCAATCAGTCTCAGAAGGCGCCTACCCAGCCACCCACGCACACGCCCACTCCCAAGCTCGGTCCCAGTGCGACACCCGCGTTGCTCCCGATGAGAATCGAACATGGGCGGGCTGGCTCGCGCACCTGGCGAGCTTGCCAACCGAGGCACAGGTCGTTCGCCCTACATTTCTATATGCTGAAACTATTTAATTATGTATGTTTTCTCAGAGAAACTCTAGCTATGTACTTTATTTTGTATCCCGGTCCAAACAAATGCGAAATAGGTCATCGTGTGGCCATTTTTTGCGAACTTGCTCACAATGGTATCCTTTATTCCTTCTGCTTGGGAAATGTACGAAAATTTGTTTCCACATGCCCATGTGGTCGCCGGGGTTATCGTGTCCGTCTATCGGATGAGTGGGCCCGGATTTACTGCAGGTGCACCGTGACCCGGCGGGTGGGCATTGTGGTCTTCTGACAGGAACCTTATCCCCTCGGCTCCTCACGAAGCTTCTTCCCCGCGGCGCACAAGCGAGCAACCTTATCTCCTCGGCTCCTCGCGACGCTCCTTCCCAGCGGCACACACGCACCTGCGATGCGGCCGAGGAGGCGTCGGGCCCCCGGAGGCGGTGGTCGGCGGAGGAGGACGAGCAGAGGGCAGGAGCGGGCGGAGGTCGGGGCTGTGCGGCGCGCCGGTAAAGGAGCAGCACCAGGCGCGCGGGCGTCCCCGCCGCCGGGCTGCTGGTGGAGGGCGGAGGCGGGGCGCCGCTGGAGCCGAGCGCGAGGCAGCGGAGGCACAGGGCACTCGAGCTGGAGATGCGCGAGCGGCGGCGACGGTGTGCGGGAGCGGCGGCGGGGGCGGAATGCTGCCAGAGCTTGCGACGTCAGAGCTCGCCGGAGTTCTCTTTCTTCCCCCAACTCTGGCGGGTTTAGAAGAGAAGGGGTTCGGGGAGGCAGGCCGGCCAGACGGTGGGGACGGCAAGAGGGCGGCATTAGAGTTCTGGCGGCGGGGGAGGCGGTCGGGCCAGGTCAGGGTGGGGGCGCCTATGGCCGGAGCTGTGCGCGGCGGTGAGGGCGCCGACGGCCGCAGGTGGTGGAAGCCGGCGATGGGGATGTACAATACCCTTTCTGCCCTAATTCGACGGACACCATCTCTTTCTCTCTCTAGTACTCCGGACTGTAAACTTTTCGCGAATCTTGACGCAGCCTCGGCCTCCAGCGGTCATGACTGCCGTGGCGACCGCAGGGGCATGTGGAATTTCCGCGTCCGGGAAATGTACAATTATTCTGTGGGCCATGGCACAAATGAGGTACATATGTATTTAATTCTTTTCACAAAATGTTGTTGTCAATGAGATTTTCTCACCAAAAGCACCACAATGTTGCACAAATGATTTTCTCACATTCTGCCCCACCTTATATATATCTATACTAATTCAAGCCCACTGGTACCGTCAACAGCTGACAGAGACCAAACCAAGAAGGCAGCAAGCAAACGAAATTCCGAGTTATTTAAAACATTGGACGCACCGAGATCCTATATATCCCAAGCAGAAGCAGATCGCATCCATCCTATTTGAAATCGCTCGCCAACTTTGTTGTTGTCCAGGATGTCCCAACGAGAAGCGGAGAGAAGCATCGACGGAGCCGCTGGCCAGGTCAACACGTACGTATACGTCGACCCAAACGGCTACACCGCCAGGTTGAACGTGACCCGACCCGCTTCGGTAGGCCGGTCAGGTCAGCACGTACGGTCGTCGCCCCAGAGAGGCACGATCAGCCAAACGCCTTCGACGAACAAACCATCGTCACCTTCCAATTAGGCCTCATCCATGCAGCAAGAGTCCACAACTAGCTAAGGATGAAAACGCACCCGTCCCGTCCCGTTCCGCCCGTATTTCTATATTTATCCCGTTCGTTTCCGTATTTGCGGACAAATACGAAAACGGGAGGGAAAGCGGGAAGGGATGTATCTCGCCCGTATTTGCGGGATCCCTTTTTATCCGGAATGGTCCCGTATCAGTTCCATATTTATAAATACGAAAAAGATTTAATAGACACACCATGTATCATCTCTTATTACTCAATATCAATCGATGCAATTCATGGTTTAATCATAGGAAACATAATACCTTAATTATATCTTTAATAAATAGCTTGCATAAAAGAGTGTGTAGTGTTATATTCATACGAGGTGAACGGTGATTAAACAATAATGCATTTCGGTAAATTTTTCGCTTCCCGTCTGTCAGACCCGGGGCACCAGGGCTGCACGCGTGGCGTAGAACGTTCTAGAGTAAGGGGTGGGACATGTCTCATACCTTATCCATATGTCAAATTACTCGTAAGCTAGTACAACTAGTTGGTATAGAAGAAAACTACCAGAAAGTATTCGGTTAGGACTCATAAGCTCGTACCAGACTAGGATTTTCATGTAACCCTGCCCCTTCGGGATATATAAGGGCGGGCAGGGACCCCTTGAAAATATACCTCATAACCTCCAAGGCAATACAAACCAACAGGACGTAGGGTATTACGCATACTGCGGCCCGAACCTGTCTAAAGGCTACACCCTACCTACAACCTACCACCTCGGGGGTATCCCTCGGTGGGCTTGCCGGTAAAACACCGACAACTGGCGCGCCAGGTAGGGGTGTTCATCGAAGATCCCCTGGAGAATTCGATGGCGACGTTCAACTTCACCAGCACCGTGCCCCCTGTGGGCACAACTTTCATCTTCGGCTCCTGGGTCAGTGTCTTTGACGGCACAGGCGACTTCCGTCGGCACCTCATTGACGACGAGCCAGAGGCGCGTGCAGCGACCTTCAGCAACGCCCTCAACGACTTCGTCGACAATCTCGACGACAACGGTGGGACGTTGCTCGCTGACCTCGCTAGGGAGATCGAGAAACTATCCGTTTTCAACATGACTCCGACTCGTGCTGCACCAGGTTTCCCCGGATCGGACTCGACTCCATCGGGGGGACAACGTAACCGATTCCCGTTCGGTTTGCGCAACACGGCCACTGTTTACCAGGAGGCCACAAAGTCCGAATTCTACTCCGCATGGGGGAAGGATTTGGACGAACTACTCGAGCTCGGGGATAAGGACGCCACCACATGTCGGGAGGCCCCTATCTTCGACGACTACGACTCGGACTCCGATCCCGAGGCCGAACCCTATCCGGGTGGCTAGGGATTGGTTATAACCTCCACCCCGGAGGGTCGCTTCGTGTACTGGAAGGGCATGAAACCCTCTGAACTACTCGGAGACGACGATCGACTAGTCGCTCACCTGGACTCCTTGCCTTTTCAAGAGGGCAGACCACTCGGTGAGTGCACCCCCGACGGGACTGTAATCATCGACTACAGTTCCGAAGATCCACCCATCCACCGCCGCGTCTTCAGGGCGGAATCCTCCGAGTACAGCGACCAGCACCGCAATGAAGTGCCAGAGCAGATCTTGGAAGATGAAGCCTCGGCGGGTCACCCCAACGAGACCGATCAAGAGTGTGCCGCTCGTCGACTGCGCAACAGAAAATGTTCCAAGCGTAGAAGGGACGCCAATGCACGCCGCAACCACGCCCAACGCAACCTGCAGGCAGAGTTTGCGGTGGCTCAAGATGCGGGTTTCAACACTCATGTCGCCAACATCTCCACCATAACGGCGGTACTGGCAGGCAAGCCTGACCCCCAAGCCCGAATTGCCTTGTGCTTGGCCCAGAAGGCACTCGTCTTGATGAACCAGCAAGACCCAGAGCCCTCGGTCTTGCAACAACGCGAGGGCCGTGGGGAGAGCCAAGTCAGGAGGACACCTGGAGGCCACCCCAGGCGCCAGGCCGCTCTGTCTGATAACCAGCACAGAAGCCGTGGCCCGCAGAGGAGCCGCCCAGTTGTTCAACAGAACCAACAGAGGAGCCAGCCACCCGCCCAGCGGCAGAACCGCCCCAAGCGAGCCAAGCTCCACGACCAGAACCATCGGTTGGTAACTACCGACGCTCAGAGCTCGAGAACCTGCCAACGGGTGACCTCCGCGACAAGATCAAGGCCGGGATTGAGGCCCGTGACATCATCGACTACCGGAGGAGGGAGCGTGCTGCGGTTAGAGGGAACGCGACGCGGGACGACAATGATCGCTTCCCCGCGTTCTCCTCCCATTTCGACAAGTACAAGTACCCGGAGGGATTCAAACCAATCGGCATCACCAAGTACGATGGTAAGAAATCTCCTCAGCGGTGGGTACACATCTACTTGAGCGCCATTGAGGTTGCAAGCGGCGACAACATCACCAAGGTCGTTTACTTCCGATGGTCCTGGAAACCGCCCCACTCACATGGCTGGAGAGCATCAACAAGAACTCCATCGACTCCTGGGAGCAGCTGCGCGATGTCTTTATCAACAACTTCCAGGGGGCAATTGCACGAGCAGGAGAGGAACGAGCTCATACGCTCGTACATGCACCGCTTCTTCGACATCCGAGCCACGATCGCCAACGTCTCGGACAGCGATGTCATTGACTTCTTCCACAATGGCCTCACCGACTAGACTCTATTTCGCAACTTCGGCCGCAACCGTCCCAAGACCGTTGCTGCCCTCCGCGACATGATGCAAACCTGGGCGGACCAAGAGGAGCAGGAGCGCGACCGGTTCCCGAAGCGCGGCAACAACTACTCGGAGCGCAGCAACGACCACCGCAACGACAAACGAGGCCAGCGGGACTACTCGGGATCCTCCCGAAAGCGCAAGCCAGACGATTTTGTCGCGGCTATCAATCGCGCCCTGTGAGGCAAGAAGAATAGCAACGCCAATCTCCAAGAGGAGTTCAACAAACTCCTGCTGAAGCAGTGCCCATGGCACCCACACTCAAAGCATGCCGCTTTCGAGTGCTACCAACTACGGAGGTCCCTCAACGCCCCGCCCTTAGACACGACCGACAAGAAGAAGAAGAAGGACAAGTACGACGAGGACCCGGAGAACAAGACTGATGCTGGGGATTTCCTGGACGTATCCAAGGTGGTCAACGTCATCTTCGGTGGCGAATCGAGGTTTGTCTCTAAGAGGACTCATAAACTTCATCGCCGCGAGATCCTGTCCATCGAGAAGGGAGAACCACGACCCCTTCGGTGGTCGGAGGTCCCCATCTCGTTCTCCAGGGCGGATCAGTGGACGAACTTTTCTGAGCCAGGCAAACTCCCACTAGTCCTAGATCTTGTGGTCGCGGACGTCAGGCTCGCGAAGGTACTCATCAATGGGGGCAGTGGCCTCAACATCATCTTCGTGAGTACCTTGAGGAAAATGGGGGCGAAATTCTTCGACAAGCTCACCCCTAGTAAGGTTCCCTTCTACGGTATCGTGCCGGGGAACGCAGCGACGCTGCTTGGCACGGTGGTGCTTCCCGTCACCTTTGGGACGAGGGAAAACTACCGTACCGAGTACATCAAGTTCGAAGTGGCCAACTTCGAAATTTCCTACAATGCCATACTGGGCAGACCGGCAGTGGCTAAGTTTATGGCCGTGCCACACTACGTGTACTTACTCCTAAAGATGCCAGGAAAGAACGGTGTCCTCACCTTCCGCGGCGACTTGGAGAAGTCATACGACTGCGACCAGAAAACCATCGAGTACGCCTCGACTACGCGTGTACTGGATACTTCCGGAGAAATACTCGCGGTTGCGCAGAAGCTCTCAGAAGTGGACTTGGAGGTTCCCGAGAAGAAGGCTAACCACTCGATGGTATAGCCCGTTGGCGAACTCGTACTGAAGACCATCCAGATCCAGGAGGGAGACTCGTCCAAGACAGCTCTGATCGGGTCACAACTCGACCCGAAGTAGGAAAGCGCGCTCATCAGTTTTCTTAGGGCTAATCGAGACATATTCGCGTGGAAACCAGCAGATATACAAGGGGTGCCCAAGGAACTGATCGAGCATAGTCTGAAAGTAGATCTCGATGCTATCCCTAAGAAGCAGCGTCTCCGTAGATTCGCTCAGGATAAGAGGGAAGCCATCAAAAAGGAGTTGGCTAAACTACTAGCGGCTGGTTTCATCAAAGAGGTGTACCACCCAGAGTGGGTCGCCAACCCTGTCCTTGTAAAGAAAAAGAATAATAATGAATGGAGGATGTGTGTTGATTATACCGACCTCAAGAAGCACTGCCCGAAGGATCACTTTGGGCTACCGCGCATTGATCAAGTAATTGACTCGACCGCCAGCTGCGTACTACTCTGCTTCCTTGACTGCTACTCGGGCTACCATCAAATCGCCCTTAAGGAAGAAGATCAAATCAAGACCGCCTTCATCAGGCCCTTTGGGACTTATGCCTACAAGATAATGTCCTTTGGGCTGAAGAACGCGGGGGCTACGTACCAGCGGGCAATCCAAAGGTGATTCGCAAATCAACTGCACCGCAACGTCGAGGCCTACGTGGATGATGTGGTCGTTAAGACCAGAATTCCCGAGGACTTCATTTCGGACCTGGAGGAAACATTCAACAGCATCCGGAAGTTCCAATGGAAGCTTAACCCGATGAATTACGTCTTTGGCGTGCCATCCGGGAAACTACTCGGGTTTATCATTAGTCACAGGGGGATTGAGGCCAACCCGGAGAAGATCACCGCCATCATCGATATGAAGGCTCCAACGACGATCAAGGATGTTCAAAAGCTGACAGGGTGCATGGCGGCGCTGAACAGATTCATCTCGCTTGGAGAATGAGGTCTTCCTTTCTTCAAGCTCCTGAAGCAGAAAGACAAGTTCCACTGGAAGGAGGAAGCCGAACAGGCACTGCAGAACCTCGAGCAGCACCTACAGTCGCCTCCCATACTCACGGCACCACATCTAGGCGAGAACTTGCTAATGTACATTGCGGCAACTACTCATGTCGTCAGCACAACAATAGTGGTGGAGCGCAACGAGGAAGGCCATGCATTTGGAGTGCAGAGGCCAGTTTATTTCATCAACAAAGTACTCTCTGAATCGAAGGTTCATTATCCTCCAGTTCAGAAACTACTCTACGCAATACTCATCACATCAAGGAAGCTCCGCCAGTATTTCGACGAGTACAAGATCTCAGTTGTTACTGATTTCCCGTTGGCGGATATACTCCACAATCGGGATGCCACTAGTCGCATATCCAAGTGGGCAGTAGATTTGGGGGCTCTCTCCATCAACTTTAAGCTGTGAACTGCCATTAAATCCCAAGCATTGGTTGATTTCGTGGCCGAGTGGCGAGAAAATCAAGGGCCAACACCAGCCAGCCTACCAGAGCATTGGACGATGTACTTCGATGGATCGCTCAAGCTTGAAGGCGGCGGGGCTGGAGTACTTTTCATTTCTCCGAAGGGTGAACAACACAAGTATGTCTTGCAAATCCTTTGGAAGGTGTCCAACAACGAGGCCGAGTACGAAGCACTATTGCACGGGCTCCGACTGGCGGTCTCCCTGGGCATCAAGCGACTACTCGTATATGGCGACTCTCTACTAGTCGTGCAGCAAGTCAACAAAGAGTGGGACTTCATGAAGGAGGAGATGGATGCGTATGTCACAGAAGTGCGCAAGCTAGAGAACAAATTTTCCGGCCTGGAGATTCACCATGTCGTCCGGGACAACAACGTTGGAGCAGATGTACTCTCCAAGCTTGGATCTACTCGAGCCCAAGTCCCAGCCGGAGTATTCGTTCAGGAACTCAAAGAACCGTCAATCAAGACCACGAGTCAGAGTACCACCGCCTCGGGACCATCAGATCCTAGTCGGGAGGTCATGATGTTGGAGGTCGACTGGCGAGGGACTTTCATCGATTTCATCAAGGAGAAGAAGCTACCTCCCGGGGTGCCAAATAAGAGCCCAGAAGCAATCCGCATCATGAGGCGCAACAAGGAGCTTATCATCGTAGGAGGTTAACTATACAAGCGTGGAGCTAGCACCGGAGTACTCATGAAGTGTGTCCCGAGGGGCTGGGGCCACAACATACTACTTGAGATACATGAAGGTACCTGCGGAAACCATGCAGCGTCCAAAACCCTAGTCGGGAAGGCTTACAGGGCAGGCTACTGGTTGCCAACAGCAGTTTCCGACGCTGAGGACCTTGTACGAAAGTGCCAGAAGTGTCAGTTCTTCGGCAAGCAGTCACACGTCCTGGCGCACAACCTCATCACCATACCGCCCTCCTGGCCTTTTGCATGCTGGAGCCTCGACATGATTGGACCTCTGACTACCGCTCTGGGTAGTTTCACACATGTCTTGGTGGCCATCGACAAGTTTACCAAGTGGATCGAGTATAAGCCGATCACCAAGCTCACTCCAGATAGGGCGGTCGACTTCATCTCGGATATCATGTACCGGTTTGGTTACCCCAACATCATCATCACAGATCTTGGCACCAACTTTAATGCAGATAAGTTCTGGGAATTCTGTGAAAACAACGCGATTAAAGTGAAGTACGTATCAGTCGCACATCCAAGGGCCAATGGACAAGTCGAGAGAGCAAACGGCTTGATTCTAGATGGCCTAAAGAAAAGACTATACGAGGAGAACAGCAAGAAGGGTGGCAAGTGGATATATAAACTACCTCATGTCGTCTGGGGGCTTCGAACTCAGCTATCGAAAGCCACAGGACATACCCCGTTTTTTCTCGTATACGGGTCAGAAGCTATACTCCCTGCATACATCATGTGGCTCTCCCCCAGAGTCGAGATGTACAACGAAGTAGAAGCAGACGAAGCTAGGCAGCTGGAACTGGATTCACTCGACGAAGCCAGATGCAGTGCACTCGAGCAGTCAGCCCGCTACCTGCAGGGCATCCGCCGCTATCACGATCGCAATGTACGCGAGCGGTCATTCAATATTGGTGATCTGGTTCTCCGCCGCATCCAAGATGAGACTGGCTTACACAAGCTCAGTTCCTGGTGGGAGGGTCCCCTGATCGTATCCGCAGTTACAAGACCAGGGTCCTATCGACTGCAGTACCCTGATGGCCAGGAAATTCCTAATTCCTGGAACATAGAACATCTCCGGAAATTCTATGCCTAGTGGAAGTCCTAAAAAATTCGCTAGCTGCATATCAGCATTATTTTAAATAAAAGAGTTGATTTCACCGTAATTCGACTACTTTTGTGCATGTTTAAACTCGAGGGCTCCGCCACGAGTACAAAGCATTCTCACGACTGCTTATACTCGGGGGCTTCGCCACGAGTACTTGTACTTAGCTCGTTTATGCCCGGGGGCTCCGCCATGAGTACTTGCGTCTAGTACCGCCCAAGAGGCATCATATTCGAGTACTTAACTCCTTTAACCTGGCCGCTGCTACGACTACTTGAAAGAGAGCGTTAAGGCACGTGCCGAAGGGGTCACCAAACCCACTACACGGCTTATGTTATACCATGCTAAACACGCAGGACGACAACTAAGACCGTTCAGGACTCCTTAGCCTACAAGCTAGCTTTGTGTACCGTTACGTCGGGTAAATCCAAGCTAAGTCCTACGCTCCACGAGCACCTTCATGAAACGTTAAGTTATTAACTACTTCCAAGCCGATGCTCTTGGAGTAGTCTTAACCCAATCATCTCCAAACTACTCTAAGTCCTACGATCATCTCAGCATACAATGATACAAGTTGATGAAACGATCAAACAAGCAACATTATATACATATGACACAAAGTAGCACCATTGTTTTTACATTGTTTTTTTCTGCTACAACTAACCATCTTGCTCGAGGCTTTCGCCAATCTTGTCGGCGATGGGCTCAACCTCTTCAAGAAACTTTGTGAATTGCTTCATCGAGCAGTCAGACGCCATGCCTTCCGCGAGTGGTTCTAATTTCGCCTTGGGCCAATATGACTTCACAAGGGCAAGCGCCTGCGTGATGTAGGTCCTAGTGGCCTCCGCGATGTAGCCGGCAACCCCCTAGGGAGTCGCACGAAACTTCTCCAGTAGTGATTGTTCCCCGATTTCACCTTCCACGGTGAAGTCCACCATCTCCACGACGGCCTGGGCAGCAGACTTGAAGTCTTCGAGTTCTTTCTGCATCTGCTGGTGGCCTGCGTGCATGTTCTTAATCTGCGCCAGGGCTTCCTTGTATTGGACATCAGTGTCCTTAAGGATCCTCTGCAGGCGCTCGACGTCACCTGTGCCATGGTAAATAAGGTTCTTCAGATCTATGATTAAATTATCTTTATTTTGCAATGTGGATTTCAGTTCTACGTGGAAGATAAAAGAAGAAGTATTCGAGACAGTTTCAGAAACTACTCGAACGACATACAAACTAAGGGATAACAAGACAGAGCAGCAAGCTATCTTTATGCGCTTTGGCCTCTTTCTTGTTCTTCTCAACGAGCTGGGCCTTCTCCTTCCTAAGATTATCAAAAGTATTCTTAAAGGAAGAGGCTTCCCGCTCCCGATTTGCCTCTAGCCGCTCAAGTCTCTCCTGCAATTCGGAGATTTTGCGGTCCTTCTCTTGCGACTGGAGTTGGCCGTCCTGGAGGAGCTTCAGTTTGTCCGATTTCTCTTGGGACCGGTCCATCAGACCCTACAACATATAAGAGCAGTCAGTATTCATCAGACAAGATAAGAGGAAGAAAACTACTCGAGGAAGATGAATACTCACTGTGGTAAACTCGTACAAGTACTTGAAGACAGCAAGACCATGATCCCTCCTCTCTTTGGAGAGTGAGGGATCCTCGATCAAGTCGTCCGCCGCCTCTGCGCTGGGCTTCGATATACCCACGGCGCAAACATCGCTAGCACCAGGGACTGGTGTACCCGCGGTCTGGGTGATGCTAGTACCAGGGTCCGTGACGCCCGCAACATCTGCATCCTGCGCGCCTGAATCCTTGGGTAGCTCGCCTACCACTACGCCCATGGTTACGAGCGTCGCCTCGGGAAAACTAGTATCGGGGGGCCAAGGAGGCATGATGGGTTCACCTTCAGGGAGCTCAGACGTCGATGACTCCATCTCCACTCGCTCCGAATCCGCTCCAGCCAGCACTGAATCTTTCTCCGCATCAACATTGGTGGATGGAGGAGATGGAGGAGGAGGAGGAGGTGCACTTGCATCGAACGTTGATACATCAGCGTCCTTCCCTTGCTCAGAGGCTTGGGCCGCTTCGACCTCTTCGGCATCCCCCAAGTCCAGAGCAGAGGAAGGGCTGGAAAAAGAAAACACATGAGTCAACTACTCAACTAGATGAATTGCAAAACATACAAGTGAAGGCACTTGAAACTTACATGAAGGACCTCTTGGTCACCAGCTTCTTGAGGCTGGTTAGCCGGGGCCCTCGAGTAGTTCCCTTCCCCGAACCGTCAGCACGCTCCTTTAATGGAAACTGCGGGGTGGTCGCCGAGATAGAACCACTCATGTCCGGCAACACGTCAAGAGAAGAAGAGTCCGCCGCACCATGCTGGACGTTGGTTTCTCGTGCGGGATCATCCCCAGAAGGCCTGGACTTTCCGCCGTCTTTGTGACGCTTGGACAGGGGGGAAGCGGGAGGGCTGAAGAGAAAAGAAGAGAAACTTCAGCGGAAAAAAACACAAAAATGCCAAAAATAGAGAGGGGAAGTACTCGAGATATGGGCTTACCTGGAGTTCTCATCTGAATCCCCGCCAAGGACCGCCTTGCGCTTCCGCACCACTCGTGGCTTGGTCAGGTGGCTTGGCACCTCCAGGCTACCACTCGAATCCTTCCCCAACTTCTTCAGAATGTCTGCCAGAGGAATGTTATCGTTAGAATCTGTCAGATCCTCATCTGCATCAGGGTCATACTGATGGGTCTTGAGTACTTGAAACGCACTCGGCCTGAGGTGATCGGCTCGAGGCACGTCAGGGTTTGGGGCGGGACAACGATACAATTCTACGTGTCCTTGTAAGACACAGACAACACAAGTCGAAAAGTCAGATAGGAGTTTCTCATATACAAGGTATTGAAAGTACTCAAAGACAAAACAACTAACCGGCTTTGGCGGATTAACGACGCTGAACAGCCTAGGGACATAATCCACCGTGTGAGCATCGAGTAGTACTCGCTGGACATGGTGAAGAGCCGTCTCCGAGGGGAGGATCTCTGCAGTCAATCGAGATGGGTCGTTACTTCCTAAGTACTCAAACCCAAATCATTCCCTCTTCTGTAGTGGCATAATGCGCCTCTTGTACATGGTGGCGAGGACACAGGCCCCGGTCACACCTTTGTCCTTGTGCTCCTTGATCAGCTTGAGCAAATCAGTGATTTGCAGCATCTGATTGGGGTTGAGCTTCTCGTTCCACTTGGGCCTCCACACCGCCTTCCCTGGGGTTCTCTCGGGTAGTGGGGTGCGTGGTTGCCAATATAAAACCAAAGAGACCTCCATCCCGAGTGGTTTGTAGGAAGGGAGTAATCAATGTACTCCTTCCCCTTTCCCTGCTTAAGATGGAGGCCGGCTCCACCGACTAGATATTGTCTCTCCTAAGAGGGTTGATAGCGAAGGTGGAAGAAATAACGGAAAAGATCAAAGTGGGGCTCGATGCCCAGAAAAGCTTCACATAGATGGACGAAAATAGAAAGATGAGCAAAGGAGTTAGTGTTCAGGTGATGCACCTGAATACACCAGTGGCAAAGAAGGCCGCAAAAGAAATCGGATGCGGGGAGGGCCAACCCCCTTTCAACAAAATGTTCGAACAACACCGTTTGATCTACACCTTCTTGTGGACTATACTGGCGGAAGGAAGGTTTCCACTGAACCATTTCCTCCGATTGAAGAAGGCCTTGAGTGACAAGATTCAGAAGATTAGCTCGAGTACACTTACTTCTTTCCCAGTCGCCGGTCGGTGCCTCATCCTTCTTCATCTTGCTCGCCTACTTCTTGTTCCCCATCTCGCGATTCACGAGTCGCTTCACGCGCATGCGCTCGGGGGCTCCAAGAGAGAGGGCGGGCACACTTGCGGATGAGCAAGATGGGATCTCCGACTAGTTGGCTGTGGAGGAAAGGCGATTCTGATGAACAACACTAAACCTAGATCTAAATGGCTGGCGGCGCAGGAGGGTGAGAAGGCGAAACGGCTAAGGCAGAGAGCGAATGGGTGAAAACCTTAGAGTCACCGCGCACTTAAATAACCAGCGGACGGTCCAGATCTACTGCTTGGAAGCCGAAGAGTTTTTCTCCCTAAAAAGTGCGATTTGTTTTTGAGCGGTTATCCTGGGAGGAGTTTTGGGGAATTTATTTGATTAAACATTTTTTCAGGGATGAGCTCCCGAAAAAAGGGATTTTTCGAATTTTGAATCAATTGATTTCCAGGGAAAATCATCAAGGCAGATCGCACCACTACTAATGTACATTATTTTTTACAGGGATTTTGTACATAACATTGTTCAATATGTCACGTTGTTTTGGATCCTTTTTCCAAATCTCGGGATTTGGATTCAACGCTCGGGGGCTGCGGGACACGTGTCATCAATGGCTTATTTTTCAAAAATGTTTGGAAGATAAGGTGAGGATTCAAGACTAGTGAGACCCTCAGCCTGATTCTTCGATTCAACCTAAGGCTCGGGAGCTACTCCATACAGAGTGCGATTCACATCGCACCCCATAGAAAGAAGATTTGAAAGTACTCGGGGCTAGAGCACCTCACAGCCTCGAGCAGCCAAGGAAAGTACTCGAAAGACACCTTCAAGATGGAGTTTCAACAGAAACCAAAGGATGACTTCCAGAAGTACTCGAAGCCTGCAGTACTCGGCTATGAAGAGTTCGGGGGCTTGTCAGACCCGGGGCACCAGGGCTGCACGCGTGGCGTAGAACATTCTAGAGTAAGGGGTGGGGCATGTCCTATACCTTATCAATATGTAAAAGTACTCGTAAGCTAGTACAACTAGTCGGTATAGAAGGAAACTACCCGAAAGTATTTGGTTAGGACTTCTAAGCTCGTACCAGACTAGAATTTCCATGTAACCCTACCCCTCCGGGATATATAAGGGCGAGCAGGGACCCCTCCAAAATATAGCTCATAACCTCCAAGGCAATACAAACCAACAGGACGTAGGGTATTACACATATTGCGGCCCGAACTTGTCTAAAGGCTTCGTGTTCCTTGCACCATCGAGTTCCTGATCTCGGCGACACCCTACCTACAACCTACCACCTCAAGGGTATCCCTCGGTGGGCTTGCGGGTAAAACACCGACACCGTCCGTTTCCGTAACCCGTATATCCCGTTTCCGTTCCCGTTCCCGGCTATTCCGCTTCCGCTCCCGTTTCCCGTAATAAAATACGGGAATGGAAATAGTTGAGGGGTTTTCCCGCCCGTTCCCATCGGTTTTCATCCCTACACCTAGCCGGTCGTAGTAGCCCTACGAGAAAAATACAGTATCTGACACGTCACATCGGTTGCGAGATACCGTAGGATATTTGACTCTGTTCTTGGGAAACAACGACTATAAACGGTTAAATAACTTACCATCAGTGCTAAGTTCCAACAGAGAGAAAAGTACGAAGATTCTACACTTCCATAAATTCAAAACAACCACAGTATAGCTTTGAACAAACCGGCCTGTCACTTGGTATCATGGACTTCTTCAGAGCTCAGTCAGAACGGTGGCGTCCATAAACTATGCCAGAGCTGCAGACTTGCAGTGAAGCGAGGAGCCAACAGCCAAGAGACGCTCTTGATGAGTGCTGCACACCAGGCTTTCGAATGAATTTACAAAGAAGACGCACGCGTTTCAGGCTTTCAGCTAGTTTGCTACACGGAGCGACCGTAACGGTGCAGTGGTGCAGGATCCCTCTCATACTGTAACGAGCTGAGCGCTGAGGCTGACCTCTTCCAGTCGAAAGCCGATCAAGTCAGAGGAGATACACAGCAGCAGTACAGTAAGCTTTTGATTCGTTCGCTACGTGTACCGGGACCGGGAGAGAGTGGGTTCCACGTCCAGGCAGGGCAGCTAGCGGATCGGAGCTCAAAGGACACGGTGATTTATTTGCATCGGAGCAGAGCTCGTGCGCATGCATTCGTGAGTCAGGTCTTTGTGTACCCCTGCTGCTGCTGCTGCGGCAAGAACGACGACATAATGAGCCCGATCTGTGCGTTCTCCGTTACGATGATCATACTAGCTGCTACTGGTACGTCAGGCAGGAATAACGTATTGCATGCCACCCCGGCAAGTCTGCTGTTGACTTGTGACGTTTATAGGTTCCACTAGCTGGTTTGTCCACGGTCAAAGTCTCAAGAGCTCTCCAACTCATTTAAATCATCTTGGAGCACGTTCCAGATAAAGATTACCCGCGTTGATTTCATTTTTTTTTGTGGGTCTCTATCTATCTTGTCCAGTACTGGGAAACCACTAGTATGTAGAATATTGAGTCATGGACATGTTATTGTGGTTCAGTTGTGTACGTACCTGCTAACAGGAACAGTTTATAGCTAATCTGCTAGGATACGTTCTTCTATTCCTTTATCCTTATGTCTAGAGCAGACTTATGTTATGTACGTTCGCCGCATCTGCTGGGAAAACGAACAAAGACCGGTTCAAAGTTTCCGATGTGTGAGTCGTACTCCAACGCTGTCTATGATCGGTATATTGATGAGAATACACACTACCCAATGTATGTCGCCATTTTTTTACTCAGAAACGATCAGGGCCTTTTAGGTGTTTAACCCAAATTGAACTGTTTACTTTGTGTCATCTCTTTATAGAAATCACATAATGCAACTCTAATATACAATGGACTTTTTTCTTTTGTTTAATATATATAACATGGCAAACTTTTTGTTTAAATAGTGTCATTCATACCGAGTGTTCTTTTAAAAAACGATAATCAGTAAACTTATGAATAGGCAAGCCAACAAAATCAATTTTTGCCGACTTTTTTTGTTGCCTAAGTCAAATATTTAGCTTATTCATTCATACTAGCCTATCAACCCGTGCTCCCGCATGGACTAGTTAGAATTAATATAAAAGTAAGACTTATAGCTAATAATTATAATTATATATCTCATACTCTCTTTTATCTATTAAATATTCTAACATAATACTCTAAAAGATACATATTTATTATCATCTGGTTGCAATAGATTTACACATATAGTTAATTTGTGTCATCTCTTTATAGAAATCACATAATGAAACTCTAATATACAATGGACTTTTTTTAACAATATAGCACGGTAAAAAAATTGTCTAAATCGTGTCACTCATATTGAGTGTTCTTTTAAAAACTGATAATCAGTAAACATATATATGAATAGGCAAGTCAACAAAATCAATTTTGGCTGACATTTTTTATTGCCTAAGATAATGTCTAGCTTTTTCATTCATATGTCCTGATGTCCACTCTCACTCTCATATTGCACTATCTGAAATATATATCCCGCATAAATAAGATTACAATTTGTACTGGTGTGTGCAATTCATATAACTAGTACCAGAACTTGAGGTAGATGATTGATTGTAATAAGAGTCAGAAAAAAGATATTAACAAATGTATAGGGAATTTTTTCTAACAAATCTGGTCAAAGCTAAATAGAACCTGATCTGATGGAATAATTACATTTCACTAACTAGGACAATCCACCTCGTCAATTTAACCATTGTTAGAACAAAATTTCAGCTTGGTAGATCAAGGGATGAAACATAAACAATATACAAACGACAACAGAGTACAACAGAGTAGACAACAACAAATCATTTTCTTACATGAGCTCGTAAATAAATTGAACGTGAATCCAGCTGGACACAAGCATCGAACGATCTACACGTACCTCTGTATATCAGCTTTTTCATAAAATCAAATACTATTCATTACGTCATGTCTGTTCCTTGTCAATTATTTTATCGCGCCGATTGGATTGTTTAGGCGCGGGAGGATTAGGCCCGATCCTCTTGGATTTGAAGGAAATTAACCGATTTCCTTGGCAATCCAAAAGAATTAGGTCCGACCCTTGCCTATCCAAACACGGAGTCTCTCAGTTAACAGTGAGCTGCGGAAACCCCAACGCCGGGTGCGGTGACAGCGGCGGCAGCCCGGCGAGCAACGCCTCCCAGTACTGATCCCAGCTCCCGCTGGACGGCGTCACGGGGAGCCAATCGGCACCTGCACCCGCCGCCTCCGTCGTTGTCGACGTCACCGTCGAGGACGCGCTCGCTGTGGTCTCGCGCGTCGACATGAATGACGGCGAGGTGGACGACGACGACGACGACGGTATCTCGATCTTCACCGCCTGCTTGTTGATCACTGCGAGCACCTCGACGTCGCGTTCCTCCTGCTGCCGCTTCCGTTTCTTCGCCGGGGCGGCCTCCGTCGCAGCCGGAGGCGGCGGCGGCGGCGGCGCCCACAGGTCGGCGCTGCGGGTGCCCACCTCGTTGGGAAAGTTGAGGATGGCCTTGGCGCCGCGCATGCGGAAGGCGGCGCGGTCGTAGGCGCGCGCGGCCTCGATGGGCCTGTCGTACGTGCCGAGCCACACGCGCGAGCCCCGGCGCTTCGGGTCGCGGATCTCCGCCGCGTACTTGCCCCAGGGGCGCTGGCGCACGCCGCGGTACTTGCGGAAGTCGTCGTGAACGGCCGCGGCCGCAGCCGGCGCGGGCGCGGTGACGCACTCCGCCCACGCGTACGAGCTCGGCGGCACGGTGATGGTCAGCGCCGGCCTCGCGGGGGACGACGGCTCGCTCCCAAACTTAATCATCACCGTGGCCGAATGCTCATGCTGCGCCCGGGACGACGACGCAGCGGCAGCCGGAGCAGCGACCTCGTGCTCGTGCGTCAGGTGTACATACCCTTGCTGCTGCTGCGGTGGCGGCAAGAACGAGGACATAGGCTGGAACTCGGGTTGAGGTTGCAGCATGGGGAAGGTGACGTCGTCTGGAACTCCGGTGCTGCCCACCGGGACGCCTCCGCAACCACCGTCAAGCAGGTGCTCGCGGATGAAGTCGAGAGCGAAGCCGTCGGAGTCTGCGGCGAAGTCCATGTTCTTCTCTTGATGGAGCTGTGGAACTGTACGCACTACGCAGCAAGGAGAGAGATGACACGTGAACTCAAACTCTCAGCTGGTGGCCGGGTACTCTCGATCTGAGGTCTGAGAACAAAACTTGGGTGGTGGTTCTATGCTTTATAGGGAGGCGGCTGGCGGAGGCAGGCAGAGAGGAGGGACCAATAATGGAAGAGTAAAAGAGACCGCGAGCATAGGGTTTTCCTCCAGGTGAATTTCTTTGACCACCTTTTTAGTGGAGACCGGCTCAGTCTTTGCGTGATATCTCACCATTAATCTTGAGCTCACCGTAGTGTTGGAGTAGTCGAGGTGGGGAGTGAACGTACGCCTCTAGCTAGTATCTGCTACGGTCGGAGTCGGGCCGAGGAGGCGCTCTTAATCAGGCCACCTCACGCTGGAGTCTGCTTTGGGCGCGGTTGGGCGAACGTGACTGGAGATTGGAGTGGCGGCGCTAACACTGGTGGCAGTGATGGCGTGATCCAAATGGAGTGCGGCGGCTTGAAGAGACGGAGGAGAGACCAGGCATGTTTAGTTTCAAAAAAATTTCAGTGCTACAGTAAATCTAAAGTTTGACCACTAATTAGTAGTATTAAATATGAATAACTGATAAAACTCATTCCATAACCCCCGGGTAAAATTGCGAGACGAATCTTTTAAACCTATTTGGACCATGATTAGACAATGTCATGCTTGTAAACAACCTCTAATGATGGATTAATTAGGCTTAATAGATTCGTCTCGCGATTTTCCGTCCATCCGTGTAATTAGTTTTATAATTAGATCATGTTTAGTCCTTTTAATCTTCTGTTAAAAATTGCTACAGTGAATTCCATCCAAAAAATTTCACGATCTAAACACGTCCCAGATCGAGATGGAGGAAAGTGACGTACGGTCGATTTAACTTAGAGGAGGCTGGGGTATAATAGTCGGTTCATGTGACTAAAGAAGTAAGAAATTCTAATATGAATTAGAAAAGACTGAAAAGGCAATATAGCGTGTTGCATCTATGTCATAATAGTATTCCGGCGAACCCATGTGTGGGATGATATTCTAGCGAAACCCACTTTTAGCGATGGCGAAATAGTAAATTTCTCGCTAGGAGGTTGGGTACGGCATCCGTGGTTTCAGATATGTGACATCTGCAATTCGAAGTGACATGTCTGATCATCGCAATGCAGTGTACACTAGTCAATTTACCGTTGCTGCAAGGACCAGGTCTCCCGCTAATACTCACTCTCGTACACATGGAATGACTAACACCCTATTTGGATGTAGATATTGAAGTCTGAAATTTGGAATTGGTGCTAGATACACTCAATATCAGTTGTTTGGATGGTTTTAGGAATTGGTATTGGAAACTGGCTCCAATACCAAGCGGTATTCGCTGTGCTGCCCTACCCCTTCCCACGATTACGAGCCCTTCCCCTCGGTATTGGACTGCAATCGTCGCCCCCCTCAATTTTTCGGCATCTCGTGCGCCCGCACCTCCTCTGCTCCTCCCTCCCCTCCGGTGCCACAGAGCTGGCCTGCGTCTCCCTCCCCTCTGATGCCATCGAGCCGCACCACGCCTCCTCCACTCCACCCTTCCCTCCAGTGGTGTCGAGTCGGCCCGTGCCTCCTCCACTCCTTCCTCCCCAATGCCCCTCCGCCGCGAGCTCCACCGCCCTCCGCCCTGTACCCCTATGCCGCCCCGAGCTCCGCCCCTGCGCCCCTCCGCCGCACCGCTCCTCCACCCCTGCACCACCCCGAGCTCCACTGCTGTGAGGCCCATCTGCTTGTGGGCTCAACCTCCGCGTGAACGGCGGCAACGGCGGCAGCCTGGAGGCCGGACCAGCGGGGCCTTCTCTGGCGAGGCGAGGGCAGCGGCGGTGAGCTCCTTTCCGATTCAGCGCGGCGAGGCTTTCTCCGGCGAGACGACGACGCGACCTTCTCTGACATGGCTGGGGTGCAGAGGATGAGAAGATCAATTCCCAATTTCTTGACATGCGCATCCAAACATAAATTGGCATTTGCTACTTCATTGGATTCCAACCGCCAATTCCATCTACATCCAAACAACAGATTTGATATTGTAACCCATTTTCAATACTAGTCTGCTTTGGTATTAGTACTCAATTCAATTCAAGCTGCTTAATATCTGCATCCAAACGGAGCCTAAAATGTTTTGATGTCCACCGTGATGTGATTAGAAACTTCAAGTGCACTCAAATAAATAAGGCAGTAACCGCCATCCCGGCAGGCGCAGGTACAAGCACAAACTTAATTTAGCCACTACTAGTCAGCTCTGTATATTTTCATATTTGTTTATATAAAGCACTTGGTACAGAATTAGTTTCTTGTTTGACGATCCGAATACAATTAGTAGCTTTGAATGCATACATGTGCAGCATCTAGCATTCTAGTTTAGGTTAGTCTCAGTAGAAAGTATCATCGCACAGTTACTAAAAAAGATTCTTATTAAGAATTGTGCTAGCAGAGGGTTATGGTGATGACACTTCTCTCTCATCCCATAACATTGTCCCTCCTCTCTCCTCATAAATAACTGTATCATATCAGCAAATTTGCTGATGTGACATGATATTTAATACTTGTGACACTCAATGACACTTCCACTGAGACTGATCTTGGACGTCCGGCATGCTCTGACCACGACCTGCTTAAGCAAGCGTCCACCTGGTACTGGCCTGTGGTAGCCATGCAGACTCTGCAGGCCCCACGAAGCTCCCTCAGCTCGATCTGGTGTTCGTTTCCAGCCGGTCGATCGGAAGGAGGTCGCCGTTGAACCGCGAAGTGCGGCGGCCAACGACGTTGTGAGGTCAGAGATTACTCAGTGGAAAGATAGCACGATTGCGATCCGGTCCGGCTGCTTCTCTTTTACTTGTTCTCGCGCCAAAGCCCAAAGCTATCTAGCCGCTAAGCCGTAGCTAGTGCCCAACTTGTATCTGTTGAGTTCAATTTTCCATGTGCGAGTGTCGATAGTTCTCTCCATTTCTATCACTGAATCTGAGTGTATGCATGTGTATCTCAGTCCATAGCTTCCGCGCAAATGCGTGGTATCTTCAAGGCTGACACTCTGAATAAAAAGGACAAAACGACAGCAAAATTTGAGTTAACAAACCTGGGACGGATCGAGATCATCGTGTCCCCAGTCTGGCAGTCTAACATTCCTCCCGTATTCGAGCCGCCTGCCAACTTCGGTACGATCCAAAACATCCCAACGGAACGGAAAAGAGCACGCAACCGGACGGCCGGCCGGCCAGGTCAACACGCACGTCTACGTCGCCCAAAACGGCCGGATTGACCTTGACCTGGACCTGAGCCGCTTCGGCCGGCCGGGTCGCGCGGCCGGCTCCAATGCCAGTTTCGAACACTGGCCGCGCAAAAGCACAGAGCCTTTTGCCCTTTGATTCCTGGTTTGGCGCGGGCGCCGCTGAAACTCTGACGCGGCTTCGACTTCGAGCCGGCCCGCCTAGCGGACGCTGAAACTCTGATGCGGCTTGCTCGGTTCAAGGGTTGAGCTGGGGGCAGACGTAGCTTGGCTTGCGTAACATTTACCACAAATTTACGATCAATCCCCGTCTTGATAATACCAAGGCTTTCTGTCTGCTGTCTGTATCTACATAGGACAAGATTACTGAGCAGTCTACTACTCTAGCAACTGTCTTTCTTTAAAAAGCGAGCTCAAGTTGCCTGCATGACTGCATCAGAGAGCTACGTACATGGATGCACATACTCACTACATGAGCTGAATACAGGCATGGAACGACAGTACAGGTATACAATGACCGCATATCAGCAATACAAGGTCGCAATCCTAGAAGAGGAATCAGTATCTGACACGTCACTTCAGTTGCCAGATACCGTAGTATATCTGACTCTGTTCCTGGGTAACAACGGCTAAATGGCTAAAGTAATCCACCGTCACCGCTAAATACCAACCGAGCGATAACTACCTAGACGCTGGATTTAAAACTGCAGCGTTGCTTTGAACGTATGCGTGCAACCTGTCACCACTCGACATCAGGGTCTTCTTCAGGGCTCGATCGGATCGGCGTGCACAACGATGCAAGTTCCGGAGGACTGGGGACTCTCTGGGAGTGTACACCAGGCTATCCTGGAAAGTTACCAGAAAGATGTGCTTTCGTTTCGGTTAGCTTGCTCCATCGAACGACCTCGGCGCCACCGATGCGGGCGCGGTGAATTGGGTGAAAGCGATGGGGTCGACCTCACCCTCACTGTAACGGATTCGGACTCCGAGCTGACCGATCGACCTCTTCAAAGTCCAAACGGGAACCCGAGGCGATCAGGGTGTTTGCTTGTTTTTGTTTATATTCAAATGGAAAACGAAACTTGCCGGATCGGAGACGTTTGATTCTTTCATTCGGTGGGTTCTACCGGGAGAGTTGGTTCTACGTCCGGCCGGGGCAGCGGAGTTCGCAGGTCATGGTGTGTTGCTTCGTTCGTGCGGCAACTGCCAAACAGACGGCTAGCTCAGAAATCGCCCACAAAATCGGCACGATCCGGTCACCTCACGACACGCTCACCACTCGTCGCCGCCGCCTGAGAGACCGACGCAAACAAAGTCACCGCAATGTGAAAGCTGCAGCTTCTGCTTGGAAGATGGAACAGCTAGCGAGGCTGTGCATTGGAGGTGGACGACGACTGTTTCAGTTTCAGGTGCTGGGAGACACCTCAGGGAGGACGAAACAGAGACTGCATCTGCTGAACTTCAACGCCAGATTTGTCATCGGCTGCTCTACGGTCTGCGTCCGGCTGACCGAACACCTCACACGCAGCTCGATCGCACGGAAGTTCAGACGCTACGCCCTGTGGGTTACGAGGCGCAGCCGGACCTTGCCGGACGGCACAGACAGTGGCGGCGTCGCAGCTGAGTTTCCCTATACCATCTTCAATGCGTCCCGCGGACCTTTCAACCATCGCTGACAAAGATGCATGGCGAGGATGACTGTGAATGAGGGACTCCCGAGTAGCAAGAAAAATCTAAAAAATGATGCTTCGGATGAAAACTTTGAACAGGTGTGCGATCGCCAATCAGCAGTACGTGCGCACGTACGTACGGATGCGCAAACAAGGGAACGGTCGAGGTTCTCGTACATCAGCTGATTTGGGGGTGCTCTGCGCCGTTCAGCCCTCAGAGTTTTCTGGCATGGCTCCGGACATGCACACGGATAAGTTACACTGTCTGAATGATGACGGAGAGAGAATGTATCAGGTCAAAAAAATAAACGCGACCGGGGTACGACAGCGCTGTTTGTCGTTTTTCATCGAGAAGAAGCGACACCGGCTTCTGGCCGTGGAAAAACCTCCCAAACCCTGCCTGGACCAGCGAGGGTCAGAAGAGACGACCAGAAAAAGATATGCTAGTCTAAACTATGTTCAGATTTACGTCATTGCAAGAAGCGTTAAGTGTAATGCCGCTTCGAGTCCATCGATTACAAATCTAAATGGAGTAGGCTATCGAATTGTCTCCACTCAATTCCACTAGCACGTCTATATTGACCCAAATCCTAACCAAGATGGAGACTCGCTGGAGGTGGACGGAAACCTTTATCGGCATAAATCTCAGTGCTCAATGCTTGTCATCGTAGGGGTAGTTATAGATCACATAGACTTTTAGAAATGACTTTTTTCTGCTTATGGAATTTTGTTTATTTATGAAAAAATTCTCACAAACACGTTAATACGTGATAGACGGCATGGGGATGTAGACATCATCAAACGAACAACTTGTTGATGTGTATTTAGGGGTGTAGCACCGCATGGGAGTACACAACTGGAAATTAAGTTTTAACATTGTCAAGTTTTTGCAAAACAAATAAATGGCATGTTCATTTTTCTTATATTACATTCCCGTGAATTTACAAAGCGAGCTACTCCTACTTGCAACTACCTAGTGAGTTATTTCTACATATACATCTGTGGCCCAACCCCCTTGCAGACGTGCAATTCCTTATTCCTAGATCAGCACGCGGACATGACGTCGATCTTCAGTAATCTTTGGCCCGTTAATTAACGATGAGCTGCGGAAACCCCAGCGTCGGGTGCGGTGACAGCGGCGAGAGCGGCGGCAGGCCGCCGAGCAACGCCTCCCAGTACTGCTCCCAGCTCCCGCTCGACGGCGTCACGGGGAGACACTCCGCACCTGCGCCCATCTCTGTCGCTGTCGACGTCACCGTCGATGAGGCGGTGGTCTCGCGCGTCGACATGGATGACGGCGACGTGGAGGGCACCTGGGTCGACGGCGGCGGCCGCGCCTCCTCGCGCTTCACCGCCTTGTTCACCACCGCGACCACCTCCACGTCGTCGGGGTCCTCCCGGTGGTTCCGCTTCCGCTTGTTCGTCGCCGCGGCGGCCTGCGTCGCCGGAGCGGGCGGCGGGGGCGGGCCCCAGAGTTCTGCGCCGCGGGTGCCGACCTCGTTCGGGAAGTTGAGGATGGCCTTGGCGCCGCGCATCTGGAACGCGGCGCGGTCGTACGTGCCGAGCCACACGCGCGAGCCCCGGCGCTTCGGGTGGATCTCCGCCGCGTACTTGCCCCAGGGGCGCTGCCGCACGCCGCGGTACTTGCGGTAGTCCTCGACGGCGGCGGGCGCGGCCGCGGGCGCCCACGCGTACGAGGGCGGGGCCACGGAGATGGTCAGCGGCGGCCGGACGCTGACGGGGGACGGCGGCTCGCTCCCGAACTTTATCATCACCGGTGGCGCCGGCTCCTGCGCCCGGAACGCCGCCTCGCCTACAGCAGGGGCAGCCGGAGGAGCGCCCATGTACTCGCGTGTCAGGTCTATGTACCCCTGCTGCTGCGGCTGCGTCGGCGGCAAGAACGACGGCATAGGCTGGAACTCCGGTTGAGGTTGCGGGACGGGGCAGGTGACGTCGTCGGAAACTACAGGGCTTGCCACGGGGGCGCCGCGGTCGTCGCCGCCGAGCAGGAGGTCGCAGATGAAGTCAATGCCGAAGCCGTCGGCGTTTCCGATGAACTCCATATTCATCTGTCGAGCTGTAGGTGCCAAATGAGAGATGGCTCGACAACTCAAACTCTCAACGGCAGAGGTGTCCCGTGTCTATCTGCGCGTCGATCGAGTAGCTACTGTGAGGACAAGACTACGGAGAGGAGCCGTATTTATAGGCAAGAAACAAGGACAGGGACCAGGGGGGCTACAGAAGAGAACGAGACTGAGGGCTGTAGCCTGTAGAGGCTTTTTTGGCGACGAATTTATTTGACCGCCGTTGATTATTAGTGGACTCACTCTACTCTTTACAGTATAATCTCATCTTAAAATTCATCCTACCCAGGCTCAGGGAGAGTGAACGCACAAGCCATCTAGTTGGGTGTTCCTGGTGGATGAGTCTCCTCTATCCCACTGAAGCATGGGCCCTAGCGCTGTGGGGTCCGCACATCAGTGAGAGGGAGTCCCTCCGCATTACTGCAGAGGAACCTCACACCGTAGTGGTTTTGATTTGAAGATGTGCCATGTATAATTTGCCCAAATAACGTTATTCTGCTGTTATATGTAGATATTCAACGCTTTCAGATTTTACTACTACGTTCAGATGACTCGCCCACAGCTATTTTTCCATGCATAAATATAAGCTATTTTTCCATCCACAAACTATTTACAGGATCAATAATTGTTGCGATTTTTCTCAAAAGGATTATTGTTGTTGTCAGTGGTGCTAAGTTTTTGAGCTGGATGAAAGAAAAATACTCGGTGAATCCGAAACAGAATTACAAACAACATACGTTTCTCGAACCTAAAATCCAGAAGGGAAAAGATAAAAGAAACAACCAAGCTAAGGCATATTGCAAATCTGCCACCATGAAAACGCGTCACGGCTAAATTAAAAGGTTTGTGAGTTGTGACTTTCCCTGAAAAAACAAGGACGCGTTGTTTGGAACTTTGGGTACATTACATATGTAGGCTAATTTGGATGTGCCTGCCAATTGTAGAATCTGACATGATCGAATCCAGTATACGCGTGCCAAAGCATTCCGAAATCAGCATTTCGCCGGAAGCATGTCGACAAACAACAGCTTGCTACAGCTGGAGCATTTTGCCGGAGCTGCTGCGACCATTCTGCTCGTTAGCACGATTCGACTATCAGAAAAATAAGGCCATCGAAGAAGCAAGATATATTCTCACTGGCCATGAATCACTATGCGCGCTTTATTTGCTACTTGTTTAAAAGAGGAACGTAATTTACTTGGAAAATAAATACAAACGGAACAAAACTTTCTTTCGGGGAAAGATTTTTTTTGAAAAATCTGTTTAATTACGACAGATATTATTTCCTTGGGAATTTAATTTCCGAGTGATTTCAGAATAGGTCGATCGTGGAGAATTATCAGCCATTCCTGGAACCTGCTCACCATCCTGATCGACCGGTCGAAGTTTCCAAGAGATCGAACGGCTGGCAGGTATCGACGCACATGCAGCTAGAGCTGGTTGCTTCCTGCTGGTTATTACTCTTCTTCTTTTTTCTTTTCTGAAACGAGAAGCATTGGGGTGGCCACTCTAGTTACCCTTGTTTGGCGACACGCCGGGATGACGGGACACACGCAACTACGCAAGGTGGTGAGGCGAGGTCTGGTTGGCTTGCTAGTTGCCAATGCAATTGTGGACCGGGTCGTTAGTTCTCCTGCTTTAAAAGAGGCTCGTTTTGACAATCTAAATTTGATTATCAGTTCGATCGAGTGCATACGCATACATGCATGTGAAACACATTGGGCAGCATATAGCTTAGCTAATCCCAGCTAGCACATGCAGCTAATAATAAGTTCATAGCAGCCATGCAGATTCTGCCGCAGGTCCCACGAAGCCACTCTGGTCTCTGTTTTAGCAGCTTTAATTCTTGTGAAAGCCGAGGTCGAGTCTCCAACTCCATGCGCTGTGCTGCGGGGTCAAACATTAGAAGTGGCTAAAAAAGTAGTTATCCTAGAAAGATTCCGGCGGTTCTACTTTTACTCGTTCTCGTGCATGTGCCGATCCAGCTACTGAATCTGATCATCAGTGGCTAATAAGCCCCCAACTTGTGCGAGTCCGATTTTCTCCGTGCATGAGACGGACGGACGTGATTGATCGCAACATACCGGCTGCATTCATCACAACGTCAGATGAGTACTGTGGGAGTGCCCTCGCCGTCGCTGGTTTCGACGATCCGTTGAACGCAAACGGCGACGGCGGCACTAAGGCCCTAATATTTTTCCAGCGCTACGGTAAATTCGACGTTTGACTACTAATTAATAGTATTAAATGTGGATAACTGATAAAATCTATTTCATAATCTCCGGGTGAAATTGCGAGACTGAATATTTTAAGTCTATTTGGACCATAACTCTAATGACGGATTAATTAGGCTTAATAGATTAGTCTCGCGATTTTCCGTCCATCCGTGTAATTAGTTTTATAATTAGATCATATTTAGTCCTTCTAATCTTCGATTAAAAATTACTACAGTGACTTTCGTCCAAAATTTTTCACAATCTAAACACACCCTAAACGGCAGGGCTGCATAAAGGACACGTGCGCATCGGATAACGATGGCTAGAGATGGAACGTAACCTTAGCTCCTCATCAAGAATGGGTCAGCTGGGGGGCGGCTTTGCGCATCTGCAAGCTACAGCCACAACATCGGTTGACGCCTGGGACGTCCATGGATGGAGCGCGCGCGCACTAGTACTCTTAGTAGTTGTCACTTGACAACAAAATTTCGAGTTAGTATGTAAAACCTTGGACGGGTCGAGAAAAAGCCCATGCATGTTCACATCCAATGGTCCATATCGCTCGCCAGCTTTGGTACGGTCCAAAATGTCCCAACGGAACAGAGCTGCATGCATGTCAGCCGGGCCCGGCCAGGTCAGCACGCAGGTCCACGTCGGCCCAAGCGGACGGGTTGACCTTGACCCCAGCCAGCCACTTTCGGCCGGCCGCGGCCGGATGCCGAGAGCCCGTGAGCGAACACCGCGATCACGCATGCTGCATGTCGTACATCCCACGCGACTCCTCCCGGCCGCGGAGGACCGCGTCCTCCTGGCTCGAAGCCCGTGATCTCGCGCAAGATAGAATTTTCAGGCTGCCGGCCTGGTGGACGTACACTGCCAAAGCAAAGATATTTCGATGTCCAAGTCTGGCACCACGTGACTAGAAGCATGGGGTCCTCCACAAGTACAGGCGCGAGCTACAGTACGCCGTGAGTCTGTTTCCACAATAGTGCAGCTGCATGCCTGCATGCGTGTTCGAGCTAGTCCTGAGAGCTGTGAGATTATACGGGCCTCAGAACAACTTCAACGGGACAAACTACTACCCTCTTGCGTCACTTAACACGCCACTAACTTGCATTACGATTAGGCCTTATCAATTGGTCACATCGATAATAGCAACGTTCACTGTCACTCTGTTATTTTCAATTTTTTTTTTGCGTGTGTACATCGACAGTAAAGTATTCTACTACTGAAGCAGTCTTCTAGCGACTGTCTTTCTTTGCAAAGCGAGCCCAAGGTCCCTTTCAGCATGTACCTGTCATGAATTGAGAGCTACGTGGTTATACTCACAAGGCACGGGCTGAAAAGACAGGCGACGATGCAGAAACATTAACCGGATAATTGCACATAAGAACACAGCAGCAGCAGATCGGGTACAGAACCACGTACCCCGTCACCATCCTACGAGAAAAATACAGTATCAGTTCAGTTTCGAGATACCCTAGTATACGTATATTTGACCCGGTTCTTGGGTAATAACGAGAGTAGATGGATAAAGTAATCCATCGCCCCGCTAAGCTCCAGGAAAGGGAGAATGTTACACTTGCATGAACCGCAGCATAGCTTTGAACGTTCGATCAATCACATTCACCTGTCACCGCTCGATCAGCGTCATCCGATCCGTCACGGTCTCCTTCAGAGTTTCAGAGTTCGATCAGATCGGTGAGCACAACAATGCAGCTTCCAGAGGAGCAAGGGTGAGGACACACCTGTGCTTCAGCAACAAGCTTCGTCTCCGTTGGCGACCTCGGCGCCACCGGCAGGCGAAAGCGCTGGCTCGGCCGCTGGATTCGTCGAACGAAGGAACTCGCCATAACCAACTCTGACTCGAGGAGACCGACCCCTTCAGACGAGAATCATTCTGAATAGACAAAAGGAAACGCAGCAGCAGTATGCGTTTTTTTTTTTGAAACAGGTATGCGTTTGATTCGTTCGCTCGGTTTACACCGAGAGATCGATCGAGTTCGTTCTACTTCTACGACGACGGGGGGTTCTGGGTTCACATGTCGATCACGGTGGTCTGCGTCGTGCGGCAACAGCTAACGAAGCCGCGAGCGTCAGCCCAGAAACCGGTGGCCGGTGATGACGCGGCCACCGCCTGAGATGACGCAATCAGCTTCACATCTGGGATTGACTGAGTTTCCATAATTAGCCAATATGATGTTACAGTAAATATATGCTAATTATGAATTAATTAGATTTAATAGTTTCATCTCGCGAAATAGTCTAAAAATATTTAATTCTTTTAAATAATTTAAAAATATTTGATATGACGAGGTTAAACTTTAACCCCTAAGATCGAACAAGCGCCTAGCCGGATGGATGGAGCAAACGACGGCGGGGTCTCACGTCTCTACCATCTTCAATGCGCCCTGGGGACCTTGCGGCTCTCGCTGACGAAGACAGTGGGAACAGGGGACTGGAATACTGGATCGTCGTCGCCTCATCCGCGCCGAGTCCCAAGCTTGCAAGAAAACGATGAGCTTTTTCGGATGACAAGTTTGAACAGGCGCAGACCAGCAATAGGAATGAGCCCGCTGTACTGCAGACGAGGGAAAGGAACGGACGAGTATGCAATGTATCATCATACATCAGGTGATTTGGAGCGCTTGAGCAGTTCATCGGTGGGAATGTTCTTCAGCCCGGGCGTGACCGCGACACTCAAACTGTCAATGCCCGTACCGATATGTGAGCTGAGATGCGCCGAAGAAAAAAGTCTTGCGGAGCCTGAAATGATGTCCACACTCACGGGCCCGCAACTTGGCTTCAGGTGCAACAGCACCGGCTCGAGCACATCGGTTTCATTTCCTCAGCGTGCGTAAGAATTCACATTCTTTCTTAAAAAATACTCCCTCCATCTCCAAAATAATATAACTCTCGCTTTCCGAGAAGTCAAATAATTTTAAATTTGATCAAATTTATAAAAAAAAATCACTAAAATTTATATCTCCAAATAAAAAAGTTTAGTATGAGAATATATTATATGATTAATCTAATGATAGTTTCAAGCCCAGTCCGTCAAGTCGTGACAAGTGCGACAATACAAGCCCATGTGACGCTATTTTCAGGCCCAGTCCGCTATGTCGTGTCTGCCGCACGCAAGAAGAACCAGTTTGACCCATTTGCCGCCCATTAGAGATCGAGAACGGGCCCTGAGCAGAGGGGCACCATCATGGGCCGCAGTAGAGCCACACCATCATATATGACTTAGGAAAAGGTCCTTTCGGCCCTTGAAAACGACAACGAGCCCCCAAAACAACGCGCCTTCCATGATCGATTCGGCCCTTGAAAATACGGACCGGGCCTTTTCGCACTAGGCCATGACACAAGGGCTCTCTCGGCCTGCTGCTCCATGCTTAGGTTCCTTCGTCTTTGCTCATCAGCGGTACCGGTGTTCGTAACTCCTGAGAACCAGTATCAAAAAAAAAAAACTGTTCAGAACAAACGTCCTTCCTCCTACAGCACACACCAAAACAAAGAAAAACCAGCGTCCGCCAGGCCAAATAATTTTCAGCCCAGGAATGTTCTGATCCGGGGAAAAACCATCCCAGGAACATACAAAAATCCCCGTCTCCCTACTAGAAAAAGGATCTCAAGAATGGTATGCCAACATCACGCAAGAGGGTATCTGATGCTGCAGGTGCTCGGCGGAACAACTCTATGTATGCAACCATTGGGGGGGGGGGGGGGGGGGGGGGGGGGGGGTTGAAGCTAGCTTACGGCATCCACGAACTGACAAGCAACACGTGTGTGTGATCAAGCGCGCCGCGGTTTCTCCCTTATAAAACGGCGGCGCAGCGTACTGCGCTGCCAAGAGGTGCGCCCCGCCCGCACCAGCCACTGGGCACTGCCATCTTTACCTTCAGTGGCAGCCCGACCATCTCTCTAGCTAGTAGCTACAAAATCGCTGTGCCTATGAACATGACGCTCAACTAACTCAGACACTTTCCAGGGGCAAAACAAAGCCAAACAGCGCGATCTAGCTAGCTAGTTGCAGTTGAATAGCTTAAATAGCCCGCAGGGTGTTTCGAGCCAGAAGCCAGAAGGCAGCGCTCGATCGTCACGTTGCAGGCAGCCACACATGGTGGGTGCTGGTGCTACTGGAGCACTGGTAGCTGCAGGCCACAGAAGCGCAAAGCGACACGGGGACTTGCTTGGCCTTTGGTCCCGAGTGTCCTGACATCCTGACGGTGGTAGCAAGCATCTGGACGCACGGGGTGAGAGCCTCGTCTGCTTTTTCTGAAAGATTAAGTGCCATGGATTTCCTTCTTCTCTGGTGTGCGTTGCATGCAGATGCGTTGGTTGATGCACAGCCACGCGCTGGGGCCAGCGACCAGCTGTCCAGCTGGAGCCTGTGTATACATTGGCCAAGTGGCTACAGAGTATATGTATATTTATTTATGTCACGCACAACAACCATGTGTGTAATTCACGTACCAGAAAAAAGGAGTATCATATAGTCCAGTAGAGCTAGAGTACAACAGGCCGGATGTTTGAAACATTTCGTTTCACCTCGCAGTAGCCTGGCTTGCTATCATGCCCCGGAGAAAAGGCCGCTCAAATATCACATGTTGTAAAGGGAGTCAAAACCTTTTTTCCTTTTACAGCAGAGATTTCACTTTCTTTACCTGTTCCACGTAGCAGCACTGGCACCAATCGGAGGAATCTGCTCCCCTACGCATGTGCTAGTAGTATATGCTGCACGAGAGGCTCACATTGTCCATGCCAAGGATCATGACTTTGGCACCGAGATGCTTTCCATTCAGGTGGGGGCTTTCGTTTCCCGGCCCGGATGCAGTGAACCCAACGAGGACAGGAGCCAACTTGGCGCCACGTCCATGTGCCAATCCCATTCTTATCCCCGCGAAGTCTAAACTCACGAGAACATCGATGAATTGAACAATCCACGGAGCTGGTGTGTAGTACAAAGAAGAAGAAGAAGAAAAGCGCACAATTTTATAGTACATGGCGTGGATAGAAGCGTCGTCTGAAAAGTCTCGGAGCTGGAGAACCTAACGATAGGCTCCAGATTCAGTGTACGCTGCCACCATCACCACTAGCCATTCGGCCAAACCCGTCCCCGCTCCCTAATTCGTGGGATCGTTTGGTGCAAAAGTTTAATATACTCCTCTACACCTGACCGACGGCATGGCATATTGGCATGGAAGATTGGAAGAAAGGATAGAGAAAAGTCTCCGCCTGCGCACGTTTCGGTCACTCGTGGTGGTGCGTGCACTCTCGCGCCCGCACGTGAGAGGCGATCGCGCGATCACGGCCTACCTGTCAGCGTGTCCATTAGCCATTGCAGCCTCATCCTAATCCACGCGCGACGGACCAGTTTCCAATTCCATTCAATCGAGCGTGGAAAAAGGACCCCGGATTGCAGGAAGCTCTCTACGGCCGTCGGCCGGAGAGAGCGCCATGGAAGCCGCGGCATCTCGATGTGGACGTCCATTGACTCGCAGTTTCTAGTGCAGGAATTGCTGTGCGTCTCCGCTGCTGCATGCGCGAAGGGTTTCGCGATCGCAATGCGGAGAAGGTGGCTGCCGGAATTGGGAATTCCACCGCTTCCTGACGCCGAATGACGCTAAGAATCCTGCAAGAGGCGCGCACGCTTGGTCTTGCTCTTGGGTTGGTTTTACCTCATTGGCTGGACGTCGTGTCCAGTGCAGCGCACCCGTCTGCCTCAACCTGCAAATGTACTTGACCTGCTCGCTGCAGGATCGGAGGCTCTTCGCACTTCGCCTATCCCAATCGATCTCTGGAAGTCTGGATGGGCTGAGAGCCATGCATGTCACGTCAGGACTCTGGACAAGGAAACGGTTTTGATGCTGATGAGTGTGAAAAGGGCTTCGCGGAAAGGTGCCCTCCGTTTCTCCACAGGGGCGTCGCCGCGCCGCTCAAAACTCAGTAGGGTCGTCGTCGTGGATCAGGGACGGAGTCTCATGGTCGTGGACTCGTGGTGCGCGGGTTCGTTCGGTGACACTTGCTCGCCCGAACTCGTCGTCCTATACGGATCGGAATTACGGATCATCGCTGTGTGATACTGCTACCTTCGTTGACACACGGAGCTAGTTACTGGCTTACTGTACTACCCTGTCGCTGATTGAACTCGCTTCAATTTCGCACGCGCATCTAGCCGTCGATGATCGTACATGGCCGCTAGCAGAGCGGAAAGTGCCGAGCAGGTTCGCTCCAAGCTTTCCCTGCTGAACCCCGTCCATCGTCGCGGAGAAGAAGTGCACTCTTCCAAATAGGATTATTCGTGGAAAGGTCTCACCCCGGCATCGACACCGAATAGAAAACGCACCGTCCTTGTCGTGACCCCTTGACTATTCTGATTCTCGCCGCAAAGCTTAACAAGCATGGCCACGAGCCCAGTGTGCAGTGTACACTGCCGTCAGAGTCTAGGGGAAGACCGTGGACAGGATGGACTGCCCTTCTTCCCCGGCCAAGAACTAGCGACGCTTTTGTAGACCGCAGTGAAAAGAAAGAGAAGGAAAAAGGGAAGATGCTGGTGGTGGTAAAGGATGGGTGGAAGGTACTGGAGTCTGCAGCACGCTGGAGACCCGGGTCTCCGAAGCAGCTTGAACAGCGATGTTGCTGTCGGCTGCCGCCAAACCTCATCAAGCTCGGACAGATTGGAGTCATCGAGTCAAGAAGGTCCTCTCCCCTAGTCGCATGGATATACTATACCCTACGCATGGATACACCCTGTTTGCCAGCCGAAGTCAGTACGGGGCATCCGAGGGCGACGGCACACGGAGCACTGTTACCTGCACGAGCAGTTACGGTTGCAGCTTGCGGGCAGAAGCATCGGAACGGGAAGGAAGGAGCCGAGAAGCAGCCGCGGCGGACGTGGACCCTGACGTCTCCCGCACGCACGACAGGCCAGAAGTCTTTGCTCGCTGCGCCCGCGACCTCGATCCGATGGATATCCTCCCTCCCCCCTCCCCGCCTCCAGCCGAGGCATGGGGTCCCTGCCGCTTCTGATTAGTCCACGGTCAAAGACCTCCTTGACCGCTGACTAGTCTAACCCTCTCTGTTTCTGCCTTTCTGGAGTAGTGCTATGCTACGCCACTACTCCAAGGGTTTTCTTTTACGAAACCTGTGGCTTCTGGCCTGCGAGGAATCGGTGGTTGCGTTGGAAACCAACGTCTTGTCAGTGGGGGCGTGGGAGCAGCCGAGCAGGAACAGATCCGGCCACGAGCAGATTCGATTCAGCGTCGAGCGATGACATCAAATTTATTATTGAGATTGGTTAGCAAGGACTGTCGTGACCAGCCTCGATAAGCAGGCTGTAAGCTGCCAGTTTCGGTGCCGATTCAGAGTTTCAGGCCTCATAACCATGCAGCTCCCAAGGATCGCTATCCGGTTTCCAATCAGCAGAGTTTTCTACAGACCTTGACCTAAGAATTATCAGTGCATGTGCGGCCATTCCGTAAACTAGTCGGAATGCGATCCTGCCACTGGATTTTTGCAGTGTCACCTACTCGCACGGTTCCTGAACATGACAGATGCCTAGCTACGCTCGGCTCCACCCAGCCAGACAGGCGTGTCGCGATCGGACTTTTAACAAAATCCTCTGTACTAAACCATTCCCTTTCGGCGACTTCCACAAAGCGGATCGATGCGTCCCCCCTCGATCGGAGTCGTGATCCGGAGAAAATCACGTGCTCCGCTGTTAAAACAATGCTCGGGTAACATGGTTGTGCAAGCAAGCAAGAGTTCCATTGGCGCGACGCTGCTGCGAAAAGTTGAGCCGTCATGGGTCACCCCAGCTAATGGATCAGATCAGCCTTCCTTTCCATGATCAGATCAGCTCAGCCTTCCTTTCCATGATCAGGTTACGGGCTTTGAGGCTGGGTTCTAGATGCTGGTGTGGATCTACTGGAAGTTCGGCAAGCGAAGGGCACGGTACGCCTTCGCTCAGAAGCAACAGTTTGCAGGGTGGTACTCTGTTCCTGCGTTCAGAGCACTATTGTTTTTGTCTCTCCTCGTGGCTTTCGCCTTTCGGGGGCCAGCAAAGCTGTGCCCGTCTCTATCCTCCCGCGCCCTGGTGCAGCCACGAGACGGTCTAGAAGCAATGCACCACATGACTTCCACGCCATTTCTTCCTGCGACGGCAAACCTCGGGGCCACCTCATTCAATACAGATCCGTTGGCCTTGCCAGTGCTCCTCCGTCCGTCGATTCCCACCCCCCTCGCTTTCATCTGGTTACGGCGGAGGAGTTTCCGAAGGACCGCCAGCATCTCGCTGGCTCGCCGTCGTCGAGAAAACATGAGAGAAATGCAGGGTCTCGGTGTAATCTGCACTAGTCAGCTGGCTAATCATGAGGTCGAATGAAGAGACCCAATTCGAAAAAGCTCGTTTTCATCATCAGCAAAAGCGATCGAAAAGGTTCATCACGGGATCGCCATGTGAACAAAACCGAGCCGGCGAGCCGGCGAGGATATGCGCCGGGCGGGGCTCTGGCGCTGCCTTGACCATCTAGAAAGCGTCGCTCCGCGGCACGGGCGCAACAGCTCCGCGGCACGATCCCCTCGCGCCCGCCCCCACGACGCCACGCGACACAGAGGAGGACACGCCCCCCACCACCAAGCTGACGACCACCTCATCGCTGACGCCACGCCACGGCCACCAGCCACGAGACTGCTTGCTAATCCAACCAACGGCCGGGCGCGGAAAGCAAGCGCCAGGCGGCCACCCCCGCAAACTAGTCGAGTAGTTGATAGATTATCTCTAGAAATTTAGAATTAGCGCTAGCATTAGCGGTCGCCTAACTTGGCCTCGACCCGCGATTATTTTACCCGGAAAAAGAAAAACCATTCCGTCACGTGGCTCCAGGTAGGAAAGTTCAACGAACCGCGACGCCGGTGTGAACCCGCCTCCCTCATATAACCGCGCCCCCGGCCCTGCCCTCGACGTTCAACTCGATCACTCCACACCCAGACCCAGCTAGCTCACTTGGGTTTCGTCAGCTCATAAACCAAACAGAGAGACCTCGTCGCCAGTGGCCACCAGCCCGGAGCGGAGAGAGCAGGGGGCAAATCAGGACGGCAGGATGCTGCTGAACGCCATCCGGGAGCACCTGCTGGAGGAGCCGTCGGAGGCGCTGGTGCTGGACACCATCCGGCAGCACCTCCTGGAGGAGCCGGCGGAGGCGCGGCCGGCGTACCGGCGGAGCGAGAGCTTCGGGAGCCTGGTGGCGGACCAGTGGAGCGGCTCGCTGCCGTTCCGCACCGACGACGCCGACGACATGGTCGTGTTCGGGGCGCTGCGGGACGCGTTCGCCTACGGCTGGCTCCCCGACGGCTCCTTCGCGCGGGTCAAGCCCGAGCCGCTGCCGTCCCCGGACTCCTCCTCCTACTCCTACGACGGCCTCGGCCTCCCGTACCCGGACCCGGAGCCGATGACGCCGGGCAGCGACGCGGCGACGCCCAAGACGGAGGAGGCCGCGGTGGGCGTGGCGAGGGGCAAGCACTACCGGGGCGTGCGGCAGCGGCCGTGGGGCAAGTTCGCGGCGGAGATCAGGGACCCGGCCAAGAACGGCGCGCGCGTGTGGCTCGGCACCTACGACACCGCCGAGGACGCCGCGCTCGCCTACGACCGCGCCGCCTACCGCATGCGCGGCTCCCGCGCGCTCCTCAACTTCCCGCTCCGCATCGGCTCGGAGATCGCGGCCGCCGCCGCCGCCGCCGGGGACAAGCGGCCGTCGCCCGAGCCCGCGACGTCCTCGGACTCGTCCTTCTCCACGTCATCCTCGTCCTCCTGCTCGACGAGCGGCTCGACGAAGCGCCGGAAGCGAGGCGAGGCCGCGGCCGCGACGATGGCCATGGCCCTGGTGCCCCCGCCCTCCCAGCTCAACCGGCCGGCCAAGCCATGGTTCCCCGCCGCGGCGGCCGAGCCGGCGGCCATGGCGCCGCGCGTCGAGCAGCTGGTCATCTAAGGCGCCGACCGGAGCTCCCATGTCATGCCATCCACCGGGCGCGGCGCGCGGCGAAGGCAATGAGGCGTGCCACGACGGACTCGCCAGCAGAGGCGCGGCGCAGGAACAGGACGAGGCTCCCGGCGTCGCCCTTGCACGACGGTGCCGCGCGACGGGCGACGCGAATGCGACGGCGGGGGGCGGGGCGCGCATCCCGGTGAAAGCTCCACCGGATGGAACGCGATAAGATCGGGGGCAACTCGCAATTTGGGGTCCGGACGAGCTCTGGATGGTGCTGTTGCTCCGTGCAACTCGCCAAGTGGAAGAAGCTGTGTAATCAAGTGTCTTGTCTGCGAATTTGGGCCCCCAGTGTTATTCCGTTCGGTGTTCGCGTCATTGTCGGAGTGCTTGTGCTTCTGATAGGATTTTCAAAAAAAAAAATGTACAAAAAATAGTAGGGAGACGATGAGATTTGGAACAATCCGCTTTGTTCTTCGTCAACACCCAATGAGAGCGGCATCGTCCGATAAATATCAAGCGGCTAAACAGGAGCGCAAGTCTACTGAACAGTGACCTGACACTCATGACCCGAAATCCAAATCGAAATCGAAATCTGCCCGCTGAATGAAACCGGAATTCCAGGGCCGGGTTCCCACGTAGCAGCAGGCTTGCTCACCTTCTCCTAAAACATTAGGAAAAGATCATGCAGTGGAGATATCTCGGTGGGGGCAAGCAAGTGGGCGAGGGTGGGGGCCGTGGCGCGAGAGCGTCAGCGTCGCCGTCGTGCTGGAGACGACGAGAGGTAGAAGACGCAGCACGCAAGCAGCGAAAGAAGCGGGAGCCCTCGTCTTTACTCCTAACGAACCATAAAAATCTCCAGACCCCCCGTGCTTATCCGCTACGTAAAAGATTCATCGCCGCGATAACGATGTGTCGATGAGCATGCGCCCGTCAGTTAATCGTCACACTGACCATGAGGATTGAGATTAGGTTACGACTGCCGCCACTGATCCCAGGCAGCATCCAGCACAGTGCTGTCGTGTTGCGCAACAGCTGGAAGCTGGGGGCCATGGACCGGAGTGTACATAGTAATATAGTAGTGTACTGGTATATGCCTATGTGGGATGGGTTTCCAACTTGTTCGGTATTCTTGGTGGAAAGGTGCTAGCAAAAGGAGAAAGGGGGCATATGATTATCCTCTACTTGCCGCCGGCGGATGTGTATGGCACCTGATTGAGCACAGGTCATGGGCAAAAGTAGGCCACTGTTTTGTGAACAGTGGCCCCATGAGGAATGATGTGCTGTGCAAGTATTTTTTTCTTTATTATTAGCAAAAAGTAATATTGAAAAGGGAAAGGAAGAGACAAAGGCATGCTTGGATTGAGCTTTGAAGTGGGAAAGGTATTGTGCCTCTAATCTCCGTTGCAATGACAATTCGTTGCGCAAATACGTGGTTGGACTTGGACAGCAGCCAACTGGGGTGTGGTGGCAAGCAACTCGTGCTCTACGGGAGGAGTTTCGAACCAACGAAGAACAAACTTGGCTCAAATTGTTCGCAGCCGAATCAGGCTGGCCAATTTGAGCAGTGTGGCAAAGTAGTGGGCTAGCTGGGGTGTAGAGAAGGGGAGAGTGCTGTAATTAGAGGACCGGCAAAAGCTTGATGCTACAAGTAGCTTCTATGATTCCATCCGGAAAAGTAAGTATGCTGACTAAACTAGCCTAGGTGACAACCCTAATCTGGCCACGGCATTGTTTGAACGGCTTCAAAGCCCAAGCCGTTGATTCCTGTCTAACTTTTGCCTAGAATCCTAGTCACAACTTTTCAATTTCCAAGGTCTCCTAACTTTCCACGCCAGCATCAGAATCAGGCAATCAGCCCACACCACACATTTGTTTTTTTAGCGGAAACCATACCAAACATTCAATTGTAGTAGGAAATGGGAATGGATTTTATACGACATTTTTGGGTGTGAGGTGAATGGGCCGACGGGCACGCAGATCGCTGTTGAATGGAACTGCCGGCCTGCCACGTCAGTCCACAGTCTCTAGCAAAGGCTAGCCCAACCCCCACCTAGCGCACCCTCAATAACAAGGCGAAGGAGGAAGGCTCAAATCACCAAGCGCGGCCCACGCCAGAATCGGCCTCCCCACCGCCACCGGAGCCGAGCGGCCGATCCAACGATGGGCACGGCGTCCGCAAAACCTCGTACGTATCGCCTCAGGAGACGGCCGAGACGGCGAGTGCCGCGACACCACCCCAGGTGTCGCGCGGCGCCCGACACGAGCCCCGCATGCGTCCCACGCGGCCGCGCGAGCTCGCGCCCCGGCGCATCCCCACGCGCGCCCCTCCCGCTATAAACCCAGCTCTCGCATGCCCTCGTCCATCTCATTCGTAGTACTATAGTGGAAGTGTAGCTCTCTTGGGCATATTGCGTAGCCATCTTCGCTCTGCTTGCTTGCCATGGCCGATCAGCACCGGGGCGGGATGGGAGGCGGCGCCGGGGGCTACGGCGACCTGCACCGCGGCGGCGAGACGCAGCAGAGGCAGGGCGCCATGATGACGGCCCTGAAGGCGGCGACGGCCGCGACCGCCGGCGGGTCGATGCTGGTGCTGTCCGGGCTGATCCTGGCCGGTACCGTGATCGCGCTCACGGTGGCGACCCCGGTGCTGGTGATCTTCAGCCCGGTGCTGGTGCCGGCGGCCATCGCGCTGGCGCTCATGGCCGCCGGGTTCGTCACCTCCGGCGGCCTCGGCGTGGCCGCGCTGTCCGTGTTCTCGTGGATGTACAAGTACCTGACGGGCAAGCACCCGCCGGGCGCGGACCAGCTGGACCACGCCAAGGCGCGGCTGGCGTCCAAGGCCCGCGACATCAAGGATGCGGCGCAGCACCGCATCGAGCAGGCCCAGGGGTCTTGAAAAGCATAATATGCAAGCGGATCGTGCATGCCCTGCGTGTCCGGTGCGCGGCGGCGGCGGCGGCGGCGGCGGCGGCATGGCCTACGGCATCCGCCGCTGTAGCGGCGTCTGGGGTCGCCGCGCGCGCTAGCTAGCTATGATATGTTGTGCTTTGTATGTGCATGTGTCCGGGGGCTTGCTGTGTGGGAAGTGCGTTTCTTGATCGGAGTGGCGGATCGGATGTACTGCATGTTGGATGTCTAGTTTGGATGTCATGTTTATAATGAGGAATAAAAACGCAGTGTTCAGGATTTGCTAGGAGTTTCAAGCTGCAACGCTATCCGTATTTAGATGTCTAGTTTGGATGTCATGGCTTGTTGGCCATGCATTCATGTCCTAAGAGCGTCGTCTTATGTAAGATCTTTTATTTTCCAACGCAGACGACAAAGTATGCAGAGGGGAAATAGAACTTCCCGGGAATGGAAAAGGTATCTCGGCCGGATGGCGACGAGCCTGGGTGACGAGCCCCTGACGCGCGCACGGCGGCGAACCTGACTGCCCGCAGTGCAGGCTGTGCCGAGTTCGGACGAGTAGCCTGATTGGAAATTTGGACGAACATCTCGTGCCCAGTCGCCGGACACGTTTGCAGCTCGATGCGAGAGGCGAACAACGTGGCGCCGCTGTGGCCGTCACAGCTAGGAATACGAAGAACGCATGTTTGGCCCCGGCCTGCTAGTGCTGGCGTGCTATTTGATTTTGAACCTTGTCTTTTTCAGCAGCCGTCCCCTCTGAAACTCGTTTCGGGAAGGCCAGCACAGCACCGTGCCGGCAACGCCTCTTCTGCCGCTTCCAAAGCTCAATGGCAAACAGCTGACGCCGTGCCTCGCCGCTCCACGCGCCTGGGCCTAGCCATCGGCAGGTGGGAGGGAGGATGGAGGTCGGTCCGCGCAACTCGTCCAACCATCCGCTTCCGCCACCGCTGCAAAGCGCCTGCCGCATGCACGGCTTCCCACCTGTTCCCCCGAGCAGCTCGGCGACTTACGGGCAGCCGGGCAGATCGCAGTCCGCGCACCATGGGTCCCCATGCCCAAACACCGTTAGTATCATGCATTTCTTCTCCAGAAAATCGTGAATAAAAATGCCGTTCTCTAAAGTCTGAATCTTGTATGTGCAGACACAGAGTGAGGGTACCAATGAGTTCTATGTAGATACATTGTTGTCACCATGTTATTTCGTTCTCCCGAGTTCGAAAATTAAAACAAAAGCCAGAGAACAATACTAAATACTGCTTCTATGTTGGACTGAACTGACGCTGCACCAAACGAGAACCTCTACGGGTTGATATCTCGAGCTGTATATATTTATCACCTGCCTGAAAGAGCCATGACATTGAAGTTGTTTGATTCAGAATACAGTGCAAGTCTTTCCTTGATAACTTTTGCAGAATCCTGCACACAAAGATGTCCAAAATCATAAGCCGGGAACGTAAATGGCTGATGAAAGAAATAGCATGAGTGCATCAGTTTACCTGCAACAAGGTATCAGGGGACGAAGGGCCATGGGATATTGGCCGCGAGTTACCTCCATCAAGCTCATAAAGTTCTCCTGGATAAAGAAAGGGTTATGAGAAGTGATCAACAGATTAATGGTTGGAAATTTGCTATAAATCCAACTATGGTGGCTTGGTAGTCGATTGTGTGTTACATACCATCGACACAAGAGAAACAAATATAATGTTCAATTACTCCATCCTTAGCCTGCACAGTAAAATAAGATCTGTCAGATGGCAACCAATGATGAAACAAGCTCGGGCTAAGGAGCCTATATTCTATAAGTGCATCTTCCACCACAGTTTCAAATAATTGTGATTCTCAGTTCTTTAATAACAACCCTTTAGACTGATACTGTGAATGAACGAAAAATGCTCAATTGTCACTCACAATGACATATTATCAACAAAATCCACCACAGAATGCAGATATTCCGAATGACAAATGCAATCGCACGATGGCAAGGAAAACATGGCATGTGAGCCCATGGTCAGAAAATCTGGCTGCAAATCTGTAAACTCTGGATAGTAAGTGAACTGTGTTTTTTTTTTTTAAGATGAGCAAAATGGTGTTAGCAGTTAGTTCCAAGATGGTCACTGATAACTGGAAACCATTTTGATTTTAAGAAGCACTGGCAATAAGAAAAAAAAGAAGCAATGGCACGAGTAACTAACAACAGAGCAACACCCATACATCTTGTGCAATATTCATGTACTAGGCAGATGCTATTACCTCTGTGTCACCAGCAGAAACAGCAACAGAATGAGCATCCTCCATTTCTTGGTCCTCCTCAAGAAATGCAGCACGCTGAAATTATGAAGTATCCAATATGTTAGTTGAACACAGAGGTAATCCCTCTTCATGGAAGCCTTTGAATTGTAACACATGAACCACTAACCTGGACTGGATCCATATCAGCAGTTCGTTTATAAAATCTATCAAAATACGACCCCTCACCTGCAAACGAAGTGCTGATCAGATCTCACTAAAAGTGAAAGGTAGCTACAGTAAAGGGATTGCTTTTGAAGGATCGTATAGTCTTAAGGATCATGCAGAATTGAACATTACTGTTTGCTTTTTAGAGCATCCAAATCACTGTTTCCTGTTGGTGACCAAATGGATTGTAACACTAACAAGGAAATTGACCTGAACATTGATATGTCCTTTGCAGCTAGACTAATAATTTTGCATGATTAAGCCAAGTATGTGGGATTACTTAGGGCAATTAGTTTTCACTTTTCACAATCGTCCTTTTCCTTGTGATTTCCAACAATTACCTTTGCAAAAATTTGGTGTCAATACAAACGTTTGGAGTTTCACCAGATAATCTCTTTCTATTAGATGATTATCCGAAACATGTAGATGAAAACTTAAAAGAGCTCAAAACTCCTGGAAGGAAAAAGAAATACCTAGCTTGATTTTGGGAGCAGCATTCCCCAGTGAATGAATAATACCAACTGTTCCACAGGCATTTCCAATCGTCTGCCTTGTGAAGTATACCTTCTTGCTGGGCTCCTGCTTCATTTTTCTAGCCTTTTAGGACTAATGAGGAAAAAAGCATAACTATACTCTTGATAGTTAACAAAGTTCAGTAATAGTCCAACAGTTAAGTTGGTTAAACCCAGCTTTGTCTCACGCATAGATTCAAGTATTTGATGAAACTGAGACCTTAGATTTATGCACTAAGAGTGCATCATCGATGAGCTAATTTGGCTACCAATTGATACTTCTAATTATGGAAACCTCAAATCTATTGAAACTTCAAGCTACTGATGTCAAAACCACCAGAGAAAGATAAAACTGCCAGATTTTTATTTAAAGAAAAAAAAAGTTAGGTTCATCAAAACAAACCTGAGCATGCTTACATTTCAATAATAGTACCATTCATAATATAAGTTTGATAAGTAATCTAAAGTATATGCCAACAGTATGTACAGACAACAAACTGTTCTGATTGGTGTACACGTACAATATAAATAGCAAAATCACACAACAGATTTCAATTTACAAGTTAGAAAAATAGTTTTTTTTGTCCTTCAAAAAAAGGAAAATAGTCTGTCAGTTTCCCTGCATCGGATCAATAAAGGCGTTGGGCATCTTCAATGGAAACCAACTACTGAACAACTGTCAGTTCAAAAAAAAAAAATACTGAACCATCGTCCAATTCAGACTCACCTTGGTCTCCACCGGTGAGGCAGTCGAAGACTGGGATTCCTTGATCCGGTCCTGTCCATCAAAACGTCAAAGTAGTAAGCTCCTCCGCGCAGAAGATTCAAGCAACCTCAGGAAGCGCAGGGCCGACTAGGAACAGGGGTCGGGATCCACCTGGGGGCAGAGCAAGATGACGGCGAGCACAGGCTGGGGCACCATGGCGAGCATCTCGTCATCGAGGCCGTACACATCACAGAACCCCACGTCCTCGGGGACCCCAAGTCCCCACATGAACTGCACCGATCGTGAAGGGGCAGGGCGCCGCCGTGAGCGCGAGGAAAGACCGAGGTGGAAGAGGAACCAACCACGAGTACCGGAAGGGAGGGGGAGGTGGAGTACCTGGTTCATGACGTCAGGGTTGGCCTCGAGGGGGAGCCATCGCTTCACCATGGCAGCCGGCGCGCCGGAGGAAGGGAAGGCAGAGGCGGCGCTTTGTTCGGGCTGCCAACCTGCGACTCTCTCTGTTTCTGCTGTGCGGCGAGTCGGCGTCTTTGTTGGGGCTTTTGGGGGTTTTCCCCGCTTTCGCCGCTGTGGTTGTTAATTTTCACCCAATTGCACTTTAGTCCCCCGGATTTGAAAAAAAATGACTACTCTAAACTTCGGTTACCGAACGCCAAGGCCAAACTGAAGTTTGTAGCATGCCAAACGGAGCTTATGTCTGTAAACCAATATGTCAGATAACCTGTATTTTTCTTCCATCTGGGATGCGTACAGCACATTAGAGTCTCTTTTCTGAAAGGATTAGTCTCAAGTCAAGTAATTTGGGTCCAAGGCCAAACAGAGAGACAACAAATTTGGGAAAACCATCCAGATCAACACATGCTCTAGTGACAGATCTTGCATTGCATTGCTAGTTCAAATGTGAAAGTTGCCACGGTATGAAGACGTAGGGCGGAAAAAATGCTGAAGTGTGAAATTTTAGAGAAACCATGTGCTATCTGAACAAACATATATCTCCTCCCGCATGTAGTTCTGCAGAGAATGCATCCTTTCTGAACGCCCAAATCACGGCCCGCCGGCAAGATGACCGACGCGGCGACGGCCGACGTTCCCCAAGCCCAGCGCCCTTTTTAACCTTTGACAGGTGACCACGCCGGCACGAGTGAGCCCACCGCGTGTCAAATCCCCTCCGGCGCAATCGCACAAAGCTGTGCACGCGGCGGAGCCAAGGCCAGCCAGCAGCCACTATCCGGCCAGCGGCCGCTCGGCAAGCCAGTCCGAAGATACCGATCAGCTATTCAGCTTCATCGCATCAACGGCGTCCGTGTCCAGAGCGGGCGCGGAAGCACTGCCTTCCCCCGGCCCACGCCATCGGCGGCGAGTCGGCCGCTCACTCTCTCACTCAGGCCACGCAGCGCTTCACTGAACGGCCCTGCCCAGACGGCGTCCAGTCCTCACCGTGCAGGCGTGCACCATGAACGCACACGGAGCATAAACGACGACGGAGCGAGTGTATCCGGCGGATTTTCACAGACGGCGGCGGACCAACGGACACCGGGATGCTCGCTGCTACATCCGTGTCAGACCGTCCTCGCCGTGTCCTGCAGCACAATCATCGCCGTCCGCGAGCCTTCCTGTGACAATATCCATCGTTTCGCTCTCGCCGCGCGCCTTCTATCTCTGCAGCTAGTCCAGTCCTCACCATTCCGGCACTTACCTTCTCGACAGGCACAGATCGATATGCACGCGCGCGAGGGCGGCGACGGGACGGTCGGACGGTGGTGGCGCTCCGGCGACACGCGACATGAAGCAGGGGCGGTGTTTGTTGGGACCCGAGGGTGGTGGACGCTGTTTCAGATACCGACCGGGTGGACGGTATTTGAAATACCGTCTACCCCTCGGGTACCGAGAGCCGTCCGATCCGAGTCCTGCGGTTCAGATCAGATGAATTGCAGGAGGCGTTTTTCTTCGTCGGCGCGGCGCGGAAGCGGGAGGGCGACGGTCGTGCCCGTGGCGGTTCGCCGGCTATGGGGAAGCGGAGGAGGGCTGCTTACTTGGTGGCCGCGGCGGCATGGGCTGTGCTTTTGCAGGTGCCACAAGGGCTTGGTCCTCGACGGGCCTCGTCTCCGGTGCGGCGGCGTCTATTTCGAGAGCAGTTTGCTACATCGCCGGCGGTAATCCAGGCCTTCACCTGCTCATCTATGGCTTTCCCCGCTACCGTCGTCAATTTGTTTCTCCAAAACGTGTAGGCGGAGACAAGAAGGAACGACGGCAGCAACCAGACCAGCATCCGGCCGACGCAGACGACATCGACCGCTCGGCAAACCCGTTGGAGAACGCTGCAACTCCCATGCTCGGCTCCATGGATGCCATCGATCATCTATGGGGTGGGAGCAAGGTAGCACTCCTTCCCGCGACGCCGTCGGCGGCTTGGCAAGTCAGGCCACAACCGTACCGTCCATGAACGCCCATCCAGAGGTCCATGGGAAGCGCATCGCCGTAAGGTCATGGGAAGCGGACGTATAAGGGGCAGGGCTCCATTTAATCAGTGGCCTCGGTGGCGCGCGGCGACGGCGCCTGCCCGCGTCGACGGCTCGATCGCTCAGGCCGCGCAGACGTTCCGTATCGTCCTCGCCGCGTCGGACGGCACCGCCATCGTCCGTGCCGTGCTTGTCGCGAGAGGGCAGGCCGCGAGGCCTTCGAGAGGAAGTAAGGGATGACGGGACGCAAGGGACGCAAGGGACTGCCGGACATCGGCGGCGCTCCGGGGAGGCACGACATGAAGCGGTGGAGGCGATTCTGGACGCCCCGGGGGTTGGACGGTATTTCAGATGCCGACCGGGTGGACGGTATTTCAAATACCGTCCACCCCTTGGGTACCAGAGATCCGTCCGATTCGAGTTCTGCGGCTCAGATTAGATGAGCGCCGGGAAGCGCTTTTCGTCGTCAGGGGCGGGCGCGTGGCGCGGAAGCCCGGGAGCCGGGAGGGGGCGAAGGCCGTGGTGCTCCGCCGGCTCAGGAGAAGGAGAGGAGGACTGTTTCCTCATAAAAAAAGGAGAGGAGGACTGCTCACTTGGCCGGCGAGGAGCGCCGGGTAACGCCGGGACACGAGGCGATGCGCTTGTGGAGATGCCGCAGTCGCTCGGCGCTCCTTATCTCCGGTGCCGACCGCCGAGCACGCGCCGCGTGCCCAGAGCACACATCCATGGCACGTGTTTCCACCGCGGTTTACCACGTCGCCGGCGGCGATCCGTGGTCTGCACCTGCTCGTATCTTGCTTTCGCCGCTGCGGCCGTTATTTTTGTACATGAAAACTTCGTAGGCGGAGCCAAGAAGAGACGACGGCAGCCACCAGCCCAGCGTCCGCCCGTCGCGGTCGGCTGACATCGGCCGGTCGGCAAAGCCCGTTGGAGAATACGGGCAACTCCTGCGTGATGGGTTCCGTAAATGCAATCGGTGGGCGAGGCAGCATTACCTGCCGGCGACGTGTTGGCGCCGCCGCAAGGCAGGCCACAACCGCCTCCGCCTTCCTGATGAACCGGCGTCCGGTCTAGCGGCCCGTGCGCGCCTCAAATGACCACACCGTCACGGGGCACGGGCAAGAGCAAGCGCAACCCGGCGGCAACCTCACGGGCGGCGGACACTTGCCAGGCCCAGCACCGTTTTCTGGTACACTTGCCCGGACTCATCGAGGGGTCAAGGCGTGCATAGCAATATAGGCATATAGCATAGTAAAGCATTAAGCAAGCAGCAAAGAGGAAGCATTTCTCAACAGCTACAGCAGATTTCCGCATCTGTTTGAGCACCAGAACGTTTGGCCTTACTGGTTTCAGTTTTACTGCAATGCACCAGTGAGCAAGTACTCCCCCCAAATTATTAGTCGTCCTTTTGACTTTTCTAGATTCATAGATTTTGCTAAGCATCTAGATTCATAACAAAAATTATGCAACTAGAAAAACCAAAATGACTAACTAATAATTTAAGATCGAGTAGGATCGAGGGAGTAGTTCGGGGCTTCAGAGAATGTCTATCGCTACAGAAATGTAAAATGTGGAGACTTTAGTAGGCAAACGCATCTATCTAATTCTGGTCAATTCAGATCTGATAATTTTGCACCGATGTTGAGATACAGACCACCATATCGAATCACACAACATCAAACTGACCATACAACAGTAAGCAAACAGTAGCAGCCACTGGGCACCTACTCTAAAAGAACTCAAAGTCCAGGTACTTTCCGCCCGACTTCACGTCCGCGCCAACTATCCTCTTGCTGTTGCTCCCGATTGCCTCGGCCACACCATACTTCACTGGCAGCTCGGCCTCAACGGGTCTTGGGACCTCAGGTGGAGTGCTGCACCGGATGAGAGCCCAGTTCACGCCTTCGAAGAAGGGGTGCTGCTTTATCTCTGTTGCTCCCCGCTTCACTCCTAGGCGATTCTGTGGTTCCTTGACCAGGAGCCCCCTGATGAGGTCTCTGCTAGAGTAGCTTGTGGACGGTGACTCTGGAAATTTTAGCTGCTGACCAACCACGTTAAACAGTGTGGCACGGTTTCCTGACCCCTTGAATGGGGTTTTGCCGTACAGCAGCTCATGAAGGAAGATGCCGAAGGTCCACCAGTCAACAGCACTTCCATGGCCTTCGCCTTTGATGATTTCAGGTGCCAAGTATTCATGAGTCCCGACAAATGACATCGACCGAGCCGACGTTGGTTCAGCAACAAGCTCGGGCAGGGTGCCAGCATTCTGTCCCAACTCACACCTTGTCTTTCTAGTCTTTTTCTTGCTCTTCTGACCGAAGAATTTGGGAAGGAAGCATGCAGGCTGAATACACGCTGAAGTAGGTTCCATGCAAGCAGGTTGTACACAGAAAGAACCACCTGCTCTTCTGGGATCAGAATCAAAAGCTGATGTTCTGATGAGTGTAGGTGAGACTGCACATCTCAGGGAGAGGTCAAAATCTGACAGCATTATGTGGCCATCATCACGCACAAGAACATTTTCTGGTTTCAGATCCCTGTACACAACACCCAACATGTGTAGATACTCCAGGGCTAGAAGTACTTCCGCAGCATAAAACCTGACGAGAATCAGAGCACTCCATGTTAGTGCTTGCAATTACGAGAAGGTATAGGCTACTCAACATAACTGGCAACTGTTGAATTGTAAAACAAATGTAACAAAACTAGAATCTAGCATGACCTAATATCTCTATTGATGGTACTCATGACATGGCCCTGCTGTATAAATTTTTAGTCCAATAAAGTAATTCAGGAAACATTTAAGGATACCTTCCTAGGTGCACTTTGCTCTCTACACATCACTCAAGAGCTATTAGACTCTATTTGAGAATTTTGGAGAGAGCATAACTGGGCAAAGTTAGATTCTCCAAAAAGCGCAATAAGACTAGGATGCTAACACTAAATCACTTTGTCAGTAAAGCTACTAGTAAATTACTAAATTAGATTAACAAGATCCTGGGATATGAATAATATTTTCCTTCTTAAGGTGAATGTGAATAGAGTTTTCTTTATGCAGGTGAATGTGAATAAAATATGATAATAGGCATTCAGTAATACAAGGCGTACATGAGAAATAATCTACTGTACTCCAGACAAGTTACATTTCTCTGAAGAATAGATCATGCTTAATACATATTACCTTGCAGCATACTCTGAGAAATGCTTCCCTGGTTGTCTCTGTCGCAGAGTATGCAGATCGCCACCCGGACAGAATTCCATCACCAAACAAGAGAACCTGTCAGTCTCGAAATGTGTATACAAGGTTGGGAGGAATGGGTGGTCCAGAAGCTGTAGAATTTCCCTTTCAGTTTGAGCCCTATTTAACTTCTTCCTACTTGCCAAGGATGCCTTGTCCATTACCTTCATTGCAAAGTAGCACTGAGTTCCACTTAATTCTGAGAGGTAAACACTGCCAATGTCACCACAACCAAGACGCTTGAGTAGTCTAAAATGGCTCATTCCAAGCACGCTATCACGAGTTCGTACAGCATGAATTGCTTTCCATCTAGGATCATTCCCCTTGTGAGGCTTGCTGGCACCTCCAGTTATATGGCTCCAGCTGCTGTCATCACTAACACCACTGCTATCACTTGCTCGACTCATGCTAGTTTTTGCACTTTCTTGTAAGTCGCCTCGAACACCCTTTACACTTTCAAAGTTTCTCTCCACAGTGAGCATTGTTTCACTAGCTACAGCTTCACTTTTATAAGTGCCTGCACAGCTGTTAAGGGTGCTCATGGCAGTGACCACACCCATGCTGTCAATGCTACTGTGAGGGCTGACATTGCCACTGGGAGGGAGTGAAGCATCCCAGACACACTCCTTCTCTTCCGAGTCCTGAGGCAAAGAGGTAGCCTGAGATGAGCGCACTGTGGCCAGTGATGCCACTGCAGAACCAGACACCTTCCTCTCTTGAGCCAAACCTTCAGCACCGCCGGCGCCTACCACCAGATTTGCTTTTGTGCCTGTGACACGGACCGAGAGGTCATCCATGAAAGGCCCCTTCATCGACACTCCCCGCACTAAACACACCGGTGGCTCGGACTTCTCCTCGTCAATTGCAACATAGACTGTCTTCATAATATCCATATCAATAGGCTCTGGAGGGTGACTAGCCCCAGAGAAGGAGCTGCGGCCGCCTTCATCAGAAGAATCCAGGCTCCGGAAGCTCTCCTCGCCATCAGCTGGCAAATCCTTCTCTTCTTGCTGCTGGGAGTTCTTCCCTTTCCACGACGCCTTTATCGGTATCGGTGGCTCCAAGCTCTGAACCTTCCAGGCAGTGAGCACCAAAGGGTCAATGGGCTCGGCAATCTTATCTACAGCCTCCATTCAGTCTCCAGCATAACAAGTGCACAAGCACCTGCAAAGATTGGGTCGCTTCTTGGCGAATTCCCAAGCAATTCTCTCCAACCGCCTGTTTCCTGGCACCCGGTGAGCAGAATTCAGCGCAGAGAGCACTCCACCTGCAAACAGCACAAAGATTTCATTATTTAAAAAAGAAGGACAAAGATTAAGTTGCTGAAGGAAACCAAACTTTCCCTTCAATCCAAAGAGTTCCAAGAATCCAACCTGCTTCCGCGCTAATTCTGGGCAGCGCCAAGCGAAGCAACTCCCGGAAGTAGGACGAACTCCACCCTGTCGAAACACAAAAAGGTGCCGTTCAATCCACCGGATTAGACATTACTCTCTTGCGAAAACAACAACCCACCAAATTACGCCTACGTTGCTTAAATCCCACGACCCCCCCACCGCGGCAAAATCCCAAGAACCACACCCGAATGCCCCCACTTGCTACCCGGAAATGCACCCAACCCGCATTCAGATCTTTCCAACACAGAAACGTCATAGGGGAAAAAAAATAACGAAGACGAGCGGAAACCAGCGCATCCCCAAGAAAGCAAGAACCACACCCGCCCAAGAAGCTTACCCGGAACGAAAGGAAGAAGCACCTCGAATCGGGGGGAAGCGGAGATCCCGGGGCGCTCCGTGCTCTTGGCTCCCAATTCCTCCACTCGCCTCCACCGCCGCTCACTGGCGTCGACTGCTCGCTCGTACCAGTCCCCGAGTAACTCCGCACTCGCAAGCACTCTCTCTCCTCTCGTGAGGAGGGAAAGTGGAGTGGAGGACAAAAGAAAAAGCGAAAGGCGTGGTAACTGTTGTGGAGCTCTGCTTGGAGTCGAAGGTGGGGGCGGCGTATTTGTTTCGCTTGCCTTATTTTTTTTCCCGTTTCACCTTTAGAAATTAATGGAACATGCAGAGAATGCAGTAAAGGGGCCACGCGTGGGCTGCTAATTGCTATAGTTTGCTACAGGCCTAGAGGACGTTCCTAAAGCAGTGTTTCCAGCCGCTAATCTCCGGTTCACTTTCACTAATCACGCAGATTTGTTCACTTTGGTCCTTTGGTTGTTCTTTTATCAAGCAAATTCAGTGTAAAAGAAAACAGTTGTCAGTTTGTGGTAGCATAGCCATAAGTGCAGTATAAGTGACATTTTACTAAAGAAATGAGCGTACTCTAAAGACATTGCTTCAAAAGAAAAAGTATACTCTAAAGGCAAATCTACTTGTATTATGTTTTAACACATAAACTTCTCAACACATAAGAAATAAAATATGCAACCAAATTTTAAATAATTGACTTAAAATAACCCAAATGTCACTTAACCGTAACCGAAGGGAGAATTAAATAGATGTCATATACTACTCCATATATAGTACTAGACACTACTCACAAACTAATTATTCCGTGTGAGCATTAAGCAGGGTGGTCCACGGCACCTCATGCAGCCCTCCGAAACTAACGTGTTAGTTGTGATATCTTAATAATAAGCGGCTGAGGTAAAAAAACTGTAAACATAAACACCTATGGATTTTATTTTTTCTCTTTGTATCGCATTTTCTTTAGTTTTCAGCAAAGGTGAGGCTTGCAATTTTTTTATGAAACATGATCAATACTGGATATTTGCAAATGGAAATATTAAAAATAAAGTGTACCGTAAACAAATAAAATTATTTATAATTGGGAATATAAAGCTATTGGTTTTAATTAAAGCTATAAGTACCATCGAAAGTGAAGTAATTGCTGTATTGAAATGCCGAACGTTTGGGCCCGGGGCGCGGGACCAAGCTGCAACCTTTTGGGGCTACATGGGACCCATCTGTCACCACCCCTTCTTCTTCTTGGGGTGCTGCGACTGCGAGTCCTGCGACCCAATGTCCCAATCACTCAAAGAAAGGACCATGCCTGGCCTGACCCATTGGGTGATGCCCGTTTATGACGCCTACTAATCGCATGTTCACTCTTTAATCATGCTTATCGTGCAACTTTAGCGAGGAAAAGCCGAAAAGGCTCCTGCATTATCTCAGGAACCATAAAAAAAGAAAGATAAATCACTACTGAGATGCAAAATCCAAATTTCTACGATCCTTTATTGCAGCCCTGCAGATTCGGCTTCAATATATGAAAGAATATATTGCTAGAGAATATAAGTCGTTTCGTACATGTACGCTGTACAGAACGGGCAGCAAGTCACATCCTCAAAAAAACCAATCGGTATGTGCCGTACCAAGTGCGCATAATGCTCAGCATCTTTTTAGCGAGTGCAATTAGCAGAGTATAATCAAAGGGATCTACGGCACTTAGGTGGCTTTCGATACGATAAGGTGCGTGCTGATCGCTCGTGATGCGCAGCTCGGTGCGGGAGTGGTTGTGGGGACAAGAGGACAACTCGTCAACTCACCCACGTAGGCTGTCCTGTCCTCCCCTCCTTTTGCCCTCCTTTCTTCTCCCGTGCCCTAATGACCCCTGCAGGACCATATGGCACGGCAACCGTCCTGCTTTTTAGACCGGTTTTGTCTGTTGACCGCGACAATTAGGTTTCCCTCAGGCTCCTTTTGATCCATCACCCTGTGTGTCGCTGTATTACTGGCACCTTCACAAAAGTATTTTGGAGAGCATCAGAATCAGGTATCTGGGATGGACAGTGGATGGAGCAAACTGATAGTATACTTATACACTTAAGAAAAGAAACACGGAAGCTTGTTGAACAATAATGAAACTGATTATCGGTTAAAGCACATGAAAAGTCCCAATGATAACTCGTCAACTGAAACCACTTGTTGCTCTAATGTCCAACACTCTCAGGCAGCTTTCCTGTTTTCCAGGATAGCAGGCATGGTATCGGCATGCGCAGTTTCATTATGCCAAAAAGAAGATACCCAATCCCCTCGGGCTGGCATGTAATTTTGTTCAACTTCTATTTGTCCCAAGCCACTAGACCTAATCTTCGTCTAATCGAAGAAACTGCAAACAAGTTGGTGGTAGAGAAAAACAGCAGCCTCCAATTTGCAAAAATGTAATATGTCAGTGGACCAATGAAAACTGCATAAGGGACTCCAGGCACATAGACCAAATAGTTTATCTGGGTGGTGGCAAGAAACAAACCCACTATAAATAAACTAGCGCATCGACAACGACATGAGATGCCGAGTCTGCAGCCATTTACCGAATCCTAAATAATTAGCATAGCATGTAGAGATCTAAACTGAAGTGACCTGACTTGAACTAGATCTGACGTATTGCCGAAGTGGACAAGTCAAAACCAGAACAGGCAGGAAAAAGGGAGGGAGAAAAATCCAAGACGGCCAGAAACGAATCACGGACCTGGAATCCTGGATAGCAAGTTAACAACCCATCATATATTCATATGTGCATGCAGATGCGATCAGCAGGTACCATATTCATAGGATTCTCATGCTTCCACACTGCGCAATCCTGCAACAAGATTTCCAGTGGCCAATTTCCATGCTCTGCCTGCTGCCTGCACACCTGCACCCTCCAGTTTCATGATCAGACGTATGGTGTAAATGATAGCTCCTGTTTTTCATGTGAACTTGCAGGAAAGAAGACCTGGAAAAAATTGCCACTGTCATGAATTAGATTGCTCCATCCTTCTAAGTTCATGCCAGCAGGCTTAAGAAATTGCTAGGTTCGTATCTTCAAAAAAACATGATGGTTAATTGCTGAATTTCATGGGGTAAACATATTTTGGACTATAGCTTGGATTTAATAGTAAATTCACTAGTTTAGGTACCACAGCTCTGGTTTCATAATGTAAACTGCTGAATATTTCCGTGATGATTTCCCTCTAGTAGTTTTTTCTAATATGCTCTCTGCCCTAGGCAATATGATGCATGCTGTGAACAGTAGAAAAGGGCAGGGTGCAAAAGCCAAGGATCATCATCAGGGAGGAGGCATGATGTAATGATTAGCTTTGCATTCTAATATCAGCTGGCCCCATTAGTTAAGGTAGTATGAGGCATTGGGATTACCCCTACTCAAGCAACAACCAGTGGCCCCCTTAGGGCCGATTCTTTTTGACAAAGTTCATGGCAAATTGGCATAGAGTATGTCTACCAGAGTAACAAATTGGCTTCCTCCTTTTCTGGTTGTTCCCTGGCCCTCCATCCATCTGGGCATTGGAATCCAGGAAAGTGCAGCGCCCAATTGTGGTCTTCTGGGGCATGCATCTGCTCTCACCTCTCCTATGATGCCCAGCTACTTTAGCCTGATAAAAAGGCTGTGGGAACGTGAGGCTACGGGGGTTTTCCCTTCGGCCTTCGTAGCCACCATGACAAGTCAAGAGAAGCTTTGGCCTGAATAGCTGGACAGTTCATCTTCATCATGGTTGCTCTTGCACACAGGCAGCAGTTGCAGCCTCTAGATCTGCCGTGCAGCTTCACACACACAACAACAAAAGCTATTTTTGTTTTCTTAGTTGGTGACGTCTTGTTTATCAGCTATACTAGGCTGCCTGAGTTTTCTGAAAAAAAGGACCAACTGTGATGTTGGAGAATTCAGTTTTATAAGCAGCAGAAATAACATAACATTTGCCATGTTGGAGAATACAATACCAAGAGTCGGTATTTAAGTAATGCAAGCAACAAAACAAATCTAGTACACACGGATCTCAGGGATCAATAACACTAAAAAGAAAAGAAAAAATGGAGAGTCCACTAGCGATTGCTTTCTTCTTAAAATGTCGTTGCCACCTATTATGAATTTAATGCCACTAGCTAAATGCGAAATGCCAAAAGAATATCTCAAAGATGGTGTACTGCTATTGCTACTATGATGATAGTCTGTTGCCATCCCATTGGAAATGAAACACGATAGTGGATTGTGTTTATTAAATATGGTAACAAGAGGAATAAGATTGTATGCAAACCGCATAAGCTGCGTCTTAGGTGACACTGACAGGCAGTACCACAAACAATGAAACTTCACAGAGAAGGTTTTTTGTTAAAGTAGATTCTGATTCAAATCCTGGCACACCAGCCAAAAATCAAGTGAACTGCACCACCTAAGCACCAAGCAGTTCAAATAAGTAATAAAATTGTCAACTCCAAATGGATTGCTCAGACAAATAAAATCACAGATCATGAACAACTGCTCTGGGTTCAACAAGATGATATCATGCCCTTGTGTTGCTCAATAACTCTTATGCAATAGACACAAAAAATTAGTTTATAATGCATGGAAAGAATAATTGATCCTTTCTCTGTTCCAACTCTCAATCAAGTAGAGTGTCGTGAAACTAAAGCAGGCTGATAGCTACTGGGATACATAAGCAGCATAATAATTTAATAGAATTAAATAGGATAACATAGCATCATTGGAATTAAGCTTGGTCTAGATTAGCTCTTCTGAGAGCTACAGCATGAGCTCCAAACAGGGCTTGAACTAGACTTGCAAACGGCAATATATTAAATTTTAGTAGAGAGATTAATCCAAATAGGACAACCAATCCGCCTCAATATATATGACAAAGAAATGTCACTTCTTTCCATCCGCTTTCCTATGGATTATACAAAGAAATGCACTAAATTGCTGGGAAAGTTTAGAATTCCACTTTCAAACAAACTTATTATTTGTGTACTGTTGGGTATCCAACAGCTTGAAAATATTCTTAACCAAATGAGATGGTGCTTACAATAAAAACGTGCAAACTGGTATGTTGGTTGCAGCGGAAACAGTTTGAAGTTGAACAGATCTAAAATTTGCTCTCACATATAGAATATGTGCTAACAGAGCACATAAATTGTGTTTTAGGCAGAGCAAGCAAGAAATCTAGCTAAAACTACAAGATGTGAATGATAATGGGACAGAGGTCAAACTCAAGTCAGTTTGCAAGTTAGTGCTCTACACAAATCAGCCACATCTCAAAAGATACAATGATAGTAAATAAATAAAAAATATGAGATGTAATACTAACATATTAAGAAACACTAATATTATTTTTTAAAAAACTTATGAACTCAAGAAAGCCATATAAATGTATACATATGCATTAGAACAGAGTACTGACAGATTTATTACTTGATAAGCCCAATATGGAGCTAAGAAGCTAGCTGCCTGGAAATCACACAAAATCAACTGCATTATTTGAGGCACAAGAGCATATTCACATGCTTCTCAATTCTTGAAGTTGAAGGTACTAGCTGCACATCTAAGTGCCTAGGAAATCTGAACAGATTGTGAGACTTTCCAGGAATTTTCAAAACAGGCAATTAAGAGAGCTAGTAATGTACTAATGTCCAACATTTAGGCAGAAAGTAAGGTAAAATTGTTAGTATCTTATATTTAATTTCACCAAAAAACTTCACGGTTACAATTCAAAACCAGAAAGAGAACAAACATACCACATATACAAAGAGAGCGAGACGGCTCTCATAGCAATTTGGTTCCACTGTGTTCCAAATGTTGTCACGAGGATTGCAAAGGTTCCTGGGTCAACAATATGATACTTAGCCGGAATGATTGTCAGCAGCAAGGGTCAGCAACATTGCAAATTGGGACACCCATGACCATCATTGGTGAGAAGTTAAGACTTGAGAGCCTATACAGAGACTAGGAGTGTTATGTGGGGGCACATCTATGGCTAGTGGACCAAGAAGTCCGTCATGAGAGGGTCAGTGTGAACGACGTGGGAGCATGCCAGCACGGTGTTGTAGTTTTCATTTAGCAAAATAGGCATTTTGGTCCCTCAACTTTATCCCAAGGGTCAAGTTTGTCCCTCAAGTTTCAAATTGGCCAATATAGTCCCTCAACTTTTGTTTTGAGGTCAAACTCGTCCTTGTGCTGATATTATACTCCATAATAACATGAGATAAATGCAAAAGGTCCTTTTTACCCTTGGTTTCTTTTTCCCCTCCTCAATTTCCCCCGTTTGTGTCACTGTTCGCTCAACTTTCCGCAACATTTTATATGGTGCTATGTAGTTATGCAATAAGTAGCTTTAACTTTACTCTCTATGCATCCGCAATACAATACGATGCATGGGTAAATGAAATTCTATGTTCCAAATTAAACATTTGCGACGTTCAAATCCTAATTGAATTTAGAAGGGGAAGGAGCCAAGGCAAAGAAGACTTTTTACATAAATGTCATGTTATTATGAAGTATAATATCAGCATAAGGATGAGTTTGACCCAAAAAACGAAAGTTGAGGGACTACATTGGCCTTTCTAAAACTGAAAGTTGAGGGATGAACTTGACCCTAAGTTGAGGGACTAAAACGCCTATTTTGCCTTTTCATTTCCCTTCACTTGGTTGTAAGGAAGTTTGTTTTGGATTACTTTGCTTTGTTAGGGAACTCGGTTGGGATCACTGAAGTCGTTGGGTTGTTAGCAGATTTGTTTAGCTCGTGAGCATTATGTGTAGATTGTTGGTGGCCTGTTTAAACCTAAATAAATCAATTCAAAACCGTCACACAACTTAGTAAAGAGAACCTCTACTTACCTTGATAACAGTCCACGGTGTTTTTCAAGGAAGGTTAAGGCATTAAGCTTCTCACAAAAGCTGAATACCTCAATAAATGATAGAAGTTTAAAATACAGTGATTTCAGTTTCTGTTGATAATGGAGGTGAGAATCCCACTTTCTATATCAAATTGGGTTCGGTTATTTATAGCTGGACGCCTCGATAAATAGTTTAAGGTTAAGGTAACCCAAGGACTAGATTGTAACTAAGAGTCAGGTTTTTCCCCTATAGCATGAGTGCAGGAAAATCCTGTGAAGTATAGACTAATGAAACAAATGCAATCTCTGGAATGGACTACGGTAGAATGGCAATCAGCAAGGAAATTTACCTTATTATATTCGGAGAAGGCACTTTGGCTAATTAGAAAAGCCGAGATAACTCCCATTTGATTTTGCACGTACCTTAACTTTCATACAATGATAACAAGATCATAAAAAGAATTGGCTTCACTATCTTCATAACTGAGGAATTGCTAGTAATTCTCATGCTATACACAGAACCACAAGTAATGCTCTACCACTCCAACCAAGAACCAGCCAAAGAAAATAGATATTTAAATTAGCTTGCTACTTCTCAAGCAGCTAAATGTAGCATACACCATTGTGACAGAACATGATACTCACAGTAGTCTACTGTGCTTTGCAGAACCTTGCATTTGGAGCCACCATGTCGAATCTAACCCAGTCACTGGAATTAATGACTGAAGCCACAATCTCACAACAGAAATTCAGAAGGCAAGCATCATCAGCCATGTCAACCATCACTATCGCCTTCATCATCCTCATCATCAGCAGGCCCATCATCATCCACGATGTCCATCCCGAAGCACTCAACATCAGCATCTTCATCCATTCCCTCCCCTTGAAACTCCTCTCCATCCAGTTCACCCTCCTCCTCAGCAACATCCTCATCAAGAACAAGCCTGGACAAACCCTTCCCGCGGTACAGCACTCCAGTGCGCATTACATAATACACCTTGTCCCGCACCGCCGCCAGGGGATGCTGTTCCACGAGCTTCCCTCTCTCATACCCCTCTCTAAGTACCACAAAAGTTGTCTTGCATTTCAATGACAGGTAGAACACCCCAGGGTACCGCGTGAACAGCCTAGTGAACTTGTGTGGCAGGCCCAGCTCCTCCCGGAGCAGCCGGATGGCATTCCTCCGCACCATCTTGTGCACCGTTAGCCCAAGCAGCTCATGTAGCAAACCGATGTTCCTCTTCTCGTAGATGTCACTCTCAGGGTCGATCCCTGACGCGTCGTCGTACGGCGAAATGTAGGGAAGGCGGTGGAACTCATCCATCCAGGCCTTGACCTTCTTCATCCCGCCGTAACCCCGCGGGAATCGCATTGGGAACGCGAGCGGGGCGCTCGACGAGGACGGCGGCCGGGACAGCGCGCGGTAGGTCGCCGAGTCGATGGCCGCGGCGTGGCGGCGCTGGAGGGAGGAGACGGCGATGTCCTCGGGGAGGCCTGAGGCGGACAGTAGGGAGATGCGGTTGTTGGCGACGCCGAAGACACCGGGGTGGAAGGCAGGGAACGCGGCGGCGAAGTTGAACGGCAGGCCCAGGTCGAAGCGGAGGGGGAGCACGGAGGCGAGCGGGAGCGACCTGGAGCGGGTAAGGAGGAGGAGGCGCGCGAGGCGGAGGTGCGCATCACGCGCGGAGGCGTCGGCGAGGCGGGCCAGGAGGGTGTGTGAGGCCGGCGTGAGGGAGAAAGAGGGCAGCGTGGGGAACCGCGGGTGCGGTTGCTCGGCGAAGAGCGCGGGGGCGGCGGAGGAATCGGAGCACGGGCACGGTGAGGCCCAGCGGCTTCTGGAGGCGCGCGAGGGAGCGCGCCGGCACGGGGGAGGAGGTGGGGAGGCGCGCGAGGTGGTCGAGCAGCAGGCAGGACGCGCGGATGGAGGTGGTGCGTTCGATCAGGTGGTCCAGGCCACGGTTCTTCACCCATTTGAGCCGCACCTTCTGCATCTCTGACAACGGAGGGGGGTGTCGGGTTGGGGCCTTGTGGGGGGCGGAGGGGCGAGCTCGTGTCTTCTTGCTCCGTACATGTCACGTGACCTCCCCACAAAGAGGGAGTTCTGCTAAACCCTCTCCACCGTCTTCCAAACCCATCCCACCTTGCCTTCCTCGCCGACCATTTCCGCACCCACCCACCCCATCGTCTCAGGCTCTTCGCTTCGTCCCCAGTCCCCACCGCGACGGGAGGCTAGGGTTCCCGCACCAAGCCGGCTTCCCCTCCGCCATGGCTTTCTCCCAGAGATGTACGCTGCCCAATTCGCCTCTGATCATCCCAACGTGCTTTTGATTTGGTTTGGTCGCTCGTTGCTGACGGATTTGATTTCGTCCCTCGATCGGGGTTGAAGATGGATATGGGAGCGCTGGGTTCTTCGAGGTCGTGCAGGGCTTGCACCCGCGTGGGATCCCCAAGTCCGAGGCGAGGGGGGGAGCCGGCGTCGCCGTGAACAAGGTCAAGAAGTATCTCGCCAAGATGGACAGGGCCGTGGATTACGACTTCTACGACGACGACGACCTCCGCTACGTCCGCTTCAAGTCGCCGTTCAACCGCCGCCCCCTCATCGGCCGTCGTCCGCCCCTCGGGTATGCTGTGTTGCTTCGCGCTCCTGCTTGTTGGTTTGTACGCACGCGCGCGGCGATAAATTTTGGGGAGTTATTTGGTAATTTTGATGGGTTTGCTCCTTGGTGTTTGCGGTGTCTGCGTGCAGGAAGAACGCAGGGAAGCGCACCCTCCGCCTCGTCGGGAGCAGCAGCCCGGACTACCTGCGGCAATGGTGCGCCACTTGATTTGGTCGTTTCGGTTTGTGTCGACGAACGAGGACCGTATGATTCTAGCGTTGTTGTTGACGTTGCCATCTGTTTTGGTTGGTGATTGTTGCAGCGAAGAGGCTGCATTTGGTGATTTTGATGACAGCGACGACTGTGAGGACGAGGTGTAGGAGGCCATCAGGTTGTGATCCTGCTATTTCTAGCCTCTGCATAAACCTGTGATATACCGTAATTGTTCTCTGACATGGATCTGAAATTTTGCACAATAGTTGGATCCTGGTTGTCTTGTCTGTACATCTTTGTATTGTTTGATCTGTAGCAAACATGTGTAACTAGTTTTGCTCTTGCATCTAGGGTTGAATCCCGTCCCGACCGGCACCGTATACCGATTATCCCGTCCGCATATCGTTTTTACAGGAAAAATATGAAAACGGGAAAAATCCGGGAAAATACGGCGAAAGCGGTCGCGGAAGCGGTTCAGGTGTTTTCCTGACCGTATTTCCGGTTCCCGCATTTGTCCCGGAAAATTCCCGCGGTACTATCCCATATTAGAGGACCAAACTTCATTTCAGCCCATGAAGCTTTCACAGCCCAGCCCAATACAATTCCCGAACCCTAATTTCTCTTCCCCCCGCGCCGGCGCCTTCCCCCGTCGGCCCGCCGCCCGCGCCGCGCCTCCCCCCGCGCCGCGCCGCCCCCCGCCGCGCCTCCCCCCGCGCCGCGCCGCCCCCCGCCGCGCCTCCCCCGCCGCGCCGCCCCCGCCGCGCCTCCCCCCCCCCCCCCCCCCCCGCCGCGCCTCCCCCCGCGCCTCCCCCGCCGCGCCGCCCCCCGCGCCGCGCCTCCCCCGCCGCGCCTCCCCCCGCGCCGCGCCGCCCCCGCCGCGCCGCCCCCCGCGCCGCGCCGCCCCCCGCCGCGCCTCCCCCCGCGCCTCCCCCACCACGCTTCCCCCGCCGGCGCCTCCCCCCCGCGCCGCGTCTCCCCCCGTCGCCCGCTCCGGGCCTCCCCCAAGGCAGAAGGGCGCCAGGAGGCCCAGGATGGAGGACGGCGGTAGCCATTGCCCGCTTGCCCCCAGGCAGGCCTGCAGGTTGCACTGCTGCAGCAAAAATGAGGAGCAGATGCAGCCGCCGAACCCCACAGGAGGCGTAGATGCTTCTACAATGTCGTCATCGAGGCACTCACAGTCGCAGCGTCGCCTCTTGCTTGAGCCTCCACCTCCGGTGCCGGTGAACATGAACAGCAGCACACTTCCTCCTACTGCAACTCCAGGTACTGATGTCTAGTAGTTGTCAAGTCTAGAAAATGAGGGCCTAACCGACGCCATATCTATGTTTTGGTCATCTTGATCTTTTAGCAGTGCGTGTAGCCATATAGGTAAATTGTAGCCCCTGGTAGAGACGTGCTGCTTGACATGTATTTTTTGGTTTGGTTATGTTGTATGATGTAAATAGTTCTAGTTACCTTAACAATTATGGAGAAAATAAAAGGAGGACCTGACCAATTACCTGGATATCGCAATTAGTGATGTAGATCCTTCATGTACCGTTGCTATTGCTAGGCCTACATGTTTAATCTTTGAAGAAGTATGCCATATTTTTGTTTTTTTCATTGTGATATGTGATACATGATACTTTGATCACACAATACACAATACATCTTGATATCTTTCATCTGTTCTTCTGTTGCTAGGATCTAAGAGGTCAAGGTCACATAATGGCAGTCAAGATCTTGGTCTGTGTCTGTCAATATCATCTGCAAGTCCAACTCTTACATCTAGTCCAACAGCAGCAGCAAGTCAAGATGGTCTTGAAGGGGTTTCTTTGTCAAGTGGTGGTGACATTGGTGGTGGTGGTGCTGCTGCTATTGCTGGAGGTGGAACTAATTCTGATAATACCATCAATATTGAGGGTGATGAGCCGGTGCGTGATGTCGGTGAACCTGTTGGAAAGAGGCCGAAGAAGTGCACATCCGATGTGTGGCAGTACTTTACCAAGAAGAAGGTGATAGTTGAGGATAATGGGAAGTCATATCTTCAGCTATGGGCGCATTGTGACTTTCCACAATGCAAGCACAAGGGCGGATGTGAGAGCAATTATGGAACAACTGGATTTTGGACACACCTAAGGGTTGCACATAGTATTGTGAAGGGGCAGCGACAACTCAAAGTGGAAAAAGAGAATGGAAAAGATATAACTGTTGTCCAACCTTATAGGTATGATGAAGAAGCTAGTTTGAGAAAGTTTTACCTAGCAATAGTCATGCATGAGTATCCCTTCAATATATCCGAGCATGATTTCTTTGTTGAGTTCATTAAATCCTTACGTCCTAGCTTCCCAATTAAGTCTCGTGTTACAATTAGAAAAGATATTATGGAAATGTTCTTGAAAGAAAAGGAGAAGTTGTATGCATACTTCAAAACTGTGCAGTGTCGCTTTAGTGCAACTATGGATATGTGGACTTCAAATCAGAATAAGTCGTACATGTGTGTCACTATACATTGGATTGATGACAATTGGTGTATCCAGAAAAGGATTGTCAACTTTGTGAATGTAGAGGGGCGTCACACTGGAGCAAAACTGTCAGAGACCTTCACTGAACTCATGGTTAAATGGTACATTGACAAGAGATTGTTTGCTCTAACTTTAGACAATGCAGCAGCCAATGAGGTAGCAGTTAAACATATAATCGCTGATCTGAAAGCTAATACTAGTGCTTCATCTTCATTGGTATGTGATGGTATATTCTTTCATGTGAGGTGTGCTTGTCACATTCTGAACCTAGTTGCTAGGGATGGCTTGAGTGTTATTGGACACACAATTGAGAATATTAGACAACTAGTGCTTGCTGTCAAAGGTTCTCCATTGCAATGGGAGGAGCTCATGAAGCGTGCAACCGAGTGTGGATTGGATACAAGTAAGGGTCTTTCTCTTGATGTATCCACTAGATGGAATTCTACCTACTTGATGCTTCGAGATGCATTATACTACAAGTCTGCATTCATGAGGCTCAAATCTTCAGATCATCGTAGATATGAGAAAATTACTCCATCTCCTAATGAATGGTCCATGGCATTCAGACTTTTTCAATGCTTGAAGAAATTCTTTGATCTCACTGAACTTTTGTCCGGTACTTTATATCCAACTGCAAATCTCTTCTATAGAGGGTTTTGTGAGATAAAGATTTTGCTTGATGAGTGGCGCCTTAGCGGAGATGGTACCATTAGTGACATGGCTATTTCTATGAGTAAAAAGTTTAACAAATATTGGAAGAAGTCAAGCACCACCCTTGCTGTTGCATGTTTCTTAGATCCTAGGTACAAGAAGAGACTTATAGAGTTCTACATGAGAAAATTCTATGGTCATGCAAGTAATATTTACGTTGATGTGGTCAAGAAACTATATCAGTTCTATGCTACTTCTACACCTTCATCTTCAAGGGCTAAGAATAAATCAAATGAACCTATGGATGTTGATATAGCAGATCTGTTAGTGGGGAACGAAGATGAGGAACTAGAAAGCTACTTATATGAGTCAAATGGACCTAATGGAGATGACTTAAATGAGCTTGAAAAATATATGGCAGATCCACCATTGAGATTTAATGGTCAATTTGATATTCTATCATGGTGGAAGAACCAGGTTGATGAGTATCCAATCCTAGCAAAAGTAGCTCGTGATTTATTGGCTGTACAAGTTTCAACAGTTGCTTCCGAGTCTGCTTTTAGTGCTGGTGGACGTGTAATTGATCCGTTCCGCAGCCGCCTTGATCCTGAAATGGTTGAAGCTTTGATTTGCATGAAGGACTGGGTTGCTGCATCAAGAAGAGGTTATAAAATCTGCTCAGTTTTAATTGTTTTACAATAACTTATGACTATCTTGCTTGCTGATTTATATGTTTTGGTTGCTCTTTTATTTTCAGATAAGAAGGTGGGCTCAATTGTGGGTGATCTTGAAGTTATAGAGGCGCTTGCTTCGAAACTGAATTGTGAGGTATGTATAATAAATCATGGCATGCTCAATTGATCTATAAAACTGCTAGTGTTGGAGAAGTATATAACTAGGAATGCCTTATTTGACTTGTAGGATGGAGAAGTTGCAGACAGTGATGAAGAGGTGGATCAGCCCCTTACAGAAGCAGCATTCAACGCCCTGTAGGAGAATCAGCTTTGCATTTCCGCATCTAGCTATCTATTATAAACTTGTATGACTGTATGAACTATGATGGATTGATGTTGTGGGCGTGTGGACTTTGGAGTGTGGTGTGTGAACATAAGGACATGTGTCATGTGGTGAACGTGAACTGGTGATTGTGTTTACATGTGTGAACTTTGAAGTGTTTACATGCGTCGGTGTTCCCGATCGTAATTGATATTTTCCCGATCGTAATCGACATGTTCCCGATCGAAATATTCCGCTCCCGATATCCCGTAATATCGGTTTCGTTTTCCCGTCCGTCTTTCCCGTTCCCGTTTCCGTTCCCGGTAAAAAAATACGGAAACGGAAACGGTTAGGGGATTTTCCCGACCGTTCCCGACCGTTTTCAACCCTACTTGCATCTGTGTGGTTGTTTCAATTGTGGACGATCCACAGAGAAGTTGAATTGGGGAAGTGTACATAATAGTTTTTGGATCTGTATGCTAGGTTAGGGCCAAACATTGAGATAGTAAACATTAATGAAGCACAATAGGTCATAATTTTGAGCTTAGTAACTTACGATTTATGCTAGCAGCATGCGAAACAGGGGCACCTATGGTTTATTTTTTTTCTTCTGTGGAAATGGACTTTGGACGGTACTTGGGTTTCGTTTTGTTTCATTTTTGGATTGTCACTGCATATTTGTGTTTGATCAGTCATCAGACTATCAGAGTAGAATGTGTTCCCAGTTTTGTACCTGCACCTTTTTGGTAGTTTGAACTCTGGATGCTCCCATGTAATTGAGATCTCCATGTGTTTTTGTGCAGCACATAATGGTAATTTGGCCTTGGTTTGCTAAGTTAGTGCAAAGAAAACTGAAATAGTGGACTTGAACTGGTGAAGAGTTTACCATAATTTGAGCATAGTTACTTGATGATTTGTGACTAATAGCATGTGTAGTAGAGTCTTGACCTCTTGGGACGATTTCTCTCTTCTTTTGAAACAAAAGACTATAATGATCTTCATTTTCTTCCCGTCGCATCATAGCCACTTATCCTGTTCTCTTGCACAGTTACCTTTTCTCTGCCTTGTAGTATTGTTGATGTGATCAACTGATCATTTCCGTTCTTGGTTATCCTTATCAAAAGAACACCCGTGTTTGCATTTACTACTAAGAACAGGGATCGTTTGCTGCAGCACATAATGGTTACCTGACCATTGCATGCATGTGCAAACTCTGAAATAGTTGGCAGTAATACATTTTTTTTTTGAAACAAAGGCAGTAATACAGTGGAGTTCACCTTAGATTGAACTTGCTTAGCTAATGACTTGTGATTACCAGCATGTGAAATCGATTCTCACGTGACCACTTTCCTGGCTCAACCAACCTGGGTTTCGCGCCAGTACTTCTTATCCTCACCCATTCCTTACCCAGAAGCTCAAAGCCTCTCCACTTTCCCAGAAACTCTGGGAACCAATGCTCTCCTGGCCCCACAAGTCATCCACTATAACACAATAGTCCCCGCGGCCCGCGCATTGTGTTGTCTTGTACGAGAAGAAAGAATTCGAAGTCCAAAACCATAGCGAGCTCGTGTCTTCTTGCTCCGTGCAGGTCACGTGACATCCTCCCCTCGCAGACACACCACACACACGCACAGAAGAGAACAGAGGAGAGTTCTGCTATAAAACCACCTCCCCCATCCCATCACACGAGATCAATTCCGCACCCACGCCACCATCGTCTCAGACTCCGCCCTCCTAGCGACGGAAGGCTAGGGACTAGGGTTCCCGCACCGAGCTCGTTCCTCCCCTCACCCATGGTGCTGTACTACCGATGTACGTACGATGCCCGATCGTATGTGATCATCCTAATGTGCGCTTCCAATTTGGGTTCATTGTTTCATTTCTCGCGGATTTGGTTTGGTTGCTTCGTTTTCTCGCGGATTTCGCTTGGTTGTTTCGTTTCCTCGCGGATTTGGCCTGCTTGGTTGCTTCATCTCTGACGGATTTGGTTCGGTTGCCTTGCTCGGCGTGTGTTGCAGATGCGTACGGGAGCCCACGTTTTCTGGAGGTCGACCAGGGCTTCCACCCGCGCGGAATCCCCTGGTCCGAGGCGAGAGGGGGAGCCGGCGTCGCCGTGAACAAGGTCAAGCGCTATCTCGCGAAGATGGACAAGGCGGTGAACTACGACTACTACTACGACGACGAACTCCGCTACACCCGCTTCAAGTCGCCCTTCGACCGCCGCCCCCTCGTTGGCCGCCGCACACGACACAGGTACTTGTTGCTCTGCGCTCGCTGCTTCCTCTTGTCGATTGCAACTTGAGTGCCCGCGTGACGGTGAATTTTGTGGGGATTATTTCGGTATTTTGATGGGTTTCATCTGTGATGCTTGCGAATTGCGATGTCCGCGTGCAGGAAGAATGAGGGGAAGCGCACCCTCCGCCTCGTCGGGAGCAGCGCCACGGACTACATGTGGCACTGGTGCGCGTGCGCCACTTGATTTTGATCTATTTGGGTTTGTGTCGGTGTTCAGTTCGAGCGTTGTTATTGATGTTGCGATCTGTTTTCCTGGGGTTTGTTGCAGTGAGGAGGACGATGACTGGGAGGACGAGGAGTAGGAAGGTCGTAAGGTATGTGATCCTCCTGATCCATCTATGTTTGCCGCATCTGAAATTTGCACGGTAGTTGGATTCAGTTGTGGATTGTCCCGACAGCTTTTTGTTGTTCGATTGGTCATTTCAGCAATAACCTGTTCCTGTTTTGGTGTGTGGTATTTTCTGAATCTGTGGGCGACCCGCAGAGAAATTGAACAGGAGATTTCAATAGCATTGATACCGCTATGCGCTTTTATGCATCAGATGATGCAAAACTTTGAAATATGAACATTAACGTTGCAGAGTTGGTGATAATTGAGCTTAGTCACTTGATGATTTGTGGATGCAGCATGTGAAATAGAGTTTTAGGTCCATATCTTCATTTACCATCCTATAGCATCATATCAGATCATTTTGGCTGTCCTTATTTGCTAGTATAAAGTATAAACCAGTGCGTGGCTAGTTTGGTCTTTCGCACTGTTATTGTCTGCCCAGTAGTTAGCCTAGCTGCATTGCCTTCTTGGGTCCGTCACTGCAACTTCTGTTGTTTGATCAACCACCAGAGTGAATGTCTTCCCAATTTTGCTTTTGCATCTGTGTAGGATTTTAGGCGTACGATAAAATACCGAGAAATGTCATATGGTGGGCCTTGGAGAAGCACAAAGTCCCAACTAAGTACATTACCCTCATCAAGGATATATATAAGGATGCGATGACGTTTGTCCGGACATGTGATGGTAACACCACTGACTTTCCTATTAACATAGGCCTACATCAGGGATCAGCATTGAGTCATTATTTATTTGCCTTGATGATGGATGAGGTCACAAGGGACATACAAGATGATATCCCTTGGTGTATGCTCTTTGCTAATGATGTGGTGCTGGTGGACGATCGAGAGTAGAGAAGGGGTTAATAGGAAGTTAGAGCTGTGGAGACGCACGTTAGAGTCGAAAGGGTTACTCAATAGGACCAAGACCGAGTACATGATGTGCAATTTCAGCGCGACTAGGCATGAGGATGGAGATGTTAGCCTCGATGGGCAAGTGGTGGCCCAGAAGGATAGTTTTCGGTATTTAGGATCGATGCTTCAAAAGGATGGCGACATTGATGAAGATGTTAGATATAGAATCTCAGCTGCCTGGTTGAAGTGACGTCAAGCTTCTGGCGTCCTATGTGACAGAAGGGTGCCACAAAAGTTAAAAGGTAAGTTCTATAGGACAGCGATTCGTCCGGCGATGTTATACGGTGCTGAATGTTGGCCTACAAAAAGACGACATATCCAACAACTGGGTGTAGTAGAGATGCGGATGTTGCGGTGGTTTTGCGGGCACACATGAAGGGATAGAGTCCGGAACGAAGTTATTCGGGATAGAGTCGGGGTGGCACCAATTGAGGAGAAACTTACCCAACATCGATTGAGATGGTTTGGACATGTCCAACGGAGATCACCTGAGACGCCGGTGCGTGGTGGGGTTCTAAAGCAGGCCGAAAATATAAAGAGAGGTAGAGGTAGACCTAAACTGACTTGGGACGAGTCGGTAAAGAGAGACCTTAAGGAGTGGAATATCTCCAAAGAGGTAGCTTTGGATAGGAGCGCTTGGAGACTCGCCATCCACGTACCTGAATATACGTGATCTTTGTTTTTTTATGGGTTTCATTTCTAGCCTACCCCAACTTGCTTGGGATAAAAGGCTATGTTGATGTTGTTGATGTTGATGTATCTGTGTAGGATTTTGAAAATGTGAACAATCTGCAAAGAAATTGAACAGGAAAAGTATTATAGAATTATGATCGTTATGTGTGTTTGTCAAACAAACAATAGCTATTTGGTTTCTGTATTCAAATTTAGTTCAAAACTTTAGGCAAACTGTTTGTCATTTCCTTCCTGCTGCATCATATCAGCTCTTTCAGATGTCCAACGCACAGCGTGATGCTCATCTGCGGTGTCATTGTCATGGTTCATGATAAACTTGTTGCTGTGGCAATTTTTTATTATTGGTTTACACAGCTTCTTTTAGTAACATGAACAACTATGTTCGGAAGCCAGAAATTAGTGTTGAGAGGGGCCAAAGTGCCCCCCCCCCCCCCCCCCCCCCGCACCCCTGGGTCCATCAGTACAAACAACTGTACAGTGATGAACGTTAGCTTTCAAAGAATTTGGAATTCCTCTGCATTGGCATACATCTAGTTTACTAATGATCAACATAAGTGCGAGGAAATGTTTCGATTTTTTCCAGTTAATTATGAAACGTGTGACCTGACCACTTCGTGCTTATGACAAGATCTGTCTTGTGTTGCTTTGCAGAACACCAACAGATTGAGGAAGGGAGGAGTACGGTACAGTTCGTGGGTTGTCTTGGGACGCTGGTTGCATATCTGCATAGTACTTTCACGTTTAGCAAATTCCTGCAATGTGAGGAGAGGGTTGGCATGTAATATTTTTGCACTCTCCATGCTCGTTTCATTTTCCACGACATATGTGTCCTCGCAATGTCAGATTTTATGATTCCAGTGGAATTTGACCTTCTCAACGGGATTTCCAAATTGTAGTATTGCCGAGTATTTTGATCTTTTCTTGGGATTTATCATGTGATGCTCTTACTGAATGATTCCAATATGCTTGGAGATCTTGTTTGCTGCATTCGTTCATTCATGAATATGAACTTGTTTGTCATAAAATTTGCATGCGTATCTGGTTTACGTTCTTTGGAGCCACTAGTTTCAATGGAGTCAGGTGTTCGAGTACCCAGAGAAAACAAAACTAGTTTCAATGGAGTCAGGTGGAGTACCCAGAGAATACAAAACTCAAGAGTTTCAATGGAGTCAGGTGTTTACCCAGAGAATACAAAACTCAGCGTTTTAAGTCATTTGTTCAACAGACTTGTAAAAGGAAATGTAAGCTTTGCCCGACTCACACAATCGAACAACAAAGACGGCAGAACAAAAGATTGGAGAGAAGTTAGCAGGTTAGATTTTGCTCGCAGAATCGATTTGTTAGTTAGCCATGTGGGCCACAGCAACAGCAATTTAGACGTGGAAACAAGAACGGACAATGAACTGCTCAGTCAAGATAATCGATCACTTGAATTATATGAAAAATGCTATTTAGGCAATTAACAGGGAATAATACAAACGCATGCAAACAGTAGTAACAGTGTATCAAAGTTTACATGAACTGAAAGAAATGAATAATCTAGGAAGAGCAGCAGGACGTCTTCTGGTTAACGGGCTGGCCACGAATCTGCACGGTTGGCGGCCTGGCATTAGCTGCAGCAGGTTGGCTAGCCATCCTGAGACAATAAAGACCACAGTTATGATCATAACAGGTCATCGTTATTCGATAAGTTTTGAGTTGTGATGGAGTACCTCGTCTTAATGGATGCAGCCATAGCCATGAAAGCCTGCTCCACATTAGTAGCACTCTTGGCACTGGTCTCCATGAATGGGATGCCCATCTCATCAGCAAGAGCCTAACAGGCATGATGTGCGAAGATAACATCAGCAAGCCAAAAAAAATCAAACCTATGTGCTTAATAGCAAAGCATCGGCAAGGGTTAAGTCGCAATTCAGATTTGACATTTGTTCACACTAGTTAGCCTAACCAAACCTCATCACAAATTCCATTTCTGTTACCACTCTTGATTCACAAGATACATTCCCTCAATTATGAGGGACAGTTTATTCCATAACTCACCTTGCCTGCTTCATATGACACAACTTTGTTTGCCGTCAAGTCACACTTGTTCCCAACAAGGAGCTTGTTTACATTGTCACTTGCATAACGATCAATTTCATTCAGCCATTGCTTTACATTGTTGAAGCTTTCTTGGTCTGTGACATCATATACAATCTGCAGGTCCATGAATAAAATGCAAAGTTATATACTTATCATAGGACACTGAAGAATAATGATTAGCAATACGAGCAACATACGATAATGCCATGGGCTCCTCGGTAGTAGCTGCTGGTAATTGTCCTGAAACGTTCTTGCCCAGCAGTATCCCACTGTAATGATTGAATAGAAGTTATTAAAAAAAGGCTGGAAAAGTCGTGACTCTAAGAAGATAATTAGCTCTATAGTCAGGAACAGAAGGAACTGGTAATACAGGTTTACAGATTTAAGTGACCACAGTTTTTACTAAGAAAAAGGATTTATGTTTGCTAGTTCTCAGTGACTTGGCACAGTAAAATATTTATAAAAGTTAACATGTTAAGACTTACAATCTGAAGCTTGATGGTCTTCCCGTCCTGCTCAACTGTACGGATTTTCTGCAAAGGAATCATGAAATTACTACTTTGCATTGCATGAACCTACATTCAGAGTAAATGAAAGAAAAGCAAACTCACAAAGTCGACTCCAATTGTACTGATATAACTGTCCAGGTACGAGTCATCCTATGATAAATGAGGCCACATGTCAGATAAAAACATGACACACTTATGAAGGAAAGCAGTGCAAATACATGCAAGCATGATGCCATGACATGCCTTCATTGTTAGACTCAATGTTTCACAAAATAGTTTTAGAGTTAAGCCACCACTAAATGTTTGCTAGCAGTCTGCACTATGCACTGAAGTGGCATATTGCACTTTCAGTCTTTCACCAAATCACATTTACATGTATCATGCACTAACGGTGTGATGAACAAGAAATTTGATAAATTTTATGCCACAGCATGCCGAAATAACTTCACGACGACACGAAGGACATACAACCCATACCGCAAATCTCAGGAGGAGGCATGACTTGCCAACACCAGAATCACCAATAAGCAGAAGCTTGAAGAGGTAGTCGCTGAAAATCAATAGGACACAGGTTAATGTTATATTGGTACGACAATGACAATAAGTGGATTAATTTAGTGGCATCTTGTATGAAGCTCGTCAGTTCACAGTTCAACTCACTTTCCACACAAAGGTCAAAACAAAATTAGTAATGCGTAACACTAAACAAACCCATGGTGAGTGGTCTATAAGCGGCCGAATCCAAATTTTCGGTACTCTTCCAGTCAGCACCAAAACTAAAAGACTGAGCGCAACTACCTCCAATTAATGCAAACGAACCATGTCATACTATTTTTTTATCACACTAGTTTTAAAAACCTCTAGTGTAGAATTCTTTGGGCAGGCAGACATGGCGAATTCAGTGGACAAGCTAGAGCTACACATTTAAATTGCAGAATTGATTAATAATATTCATCAATGGTATAACTGTCAAGATGTTGTCTTAAATTGAGCTAGGATCGTACTCACGAGGGAAATGTGTGATTTAAGACATGGTTAACAAAATGCAGAGACAGTTGCATGTATGATCCTGCCCGTAGGGCGTGCACATGCTCAACGAGCGCCCTTCATTGATACCGTCCAATGACGACCCAATTCTCTATAAACTCATCTATCTCAGCCCATTTTACTACAAATTTTCAACGAGCGGCGACAATGAATATAAAAAAGGAAGATCTGCACACTGCAACAAATACTGCCTCGTAATGGTGGGGGTGCAACTCGCGTCACGATCATTCCAGCACAATTATTCACATATTAATCGCATATTCCAACAGAACAACCCCAGATGTAGCCATCGGATCTAGATCCAAAAACCCGGGACAAGGCCAAACTCCGCGAGCCCGATCGCATCCTCGCAACAGCTCAGTTCACACCTCTACCCAATCGCAAACACAGAACTCCCTCCACCTCCAAGCGATTGCGACACACGCACGCACAGAAACCTCGATACGGAAGACACGCGGATCAGAGACGGCTGGAGGGAGGATTCGTGGGACTTACTACTCGGGATTCATATCGAATCGAGCCCCGCGGGTCGAACCGCCGTCCGGCCTAGCCTGCCTCCCGCTTCGCGCCTTCTCCTCCGGCGGTTGCGACGAGCGGATCGGGCGGAGGCGTCGATCGCGGGGGGCAGGGGAGGAGGCGACGGGATTGGAAACGGGGAAAATTTGAGGTGGGCGGAACGGCGAGTCATGTAAGGTGGGGCGGGGCAAATTACGGAACTGCCCCTGTACACGTGTAGTGCAGCATCCGGCCTTGTGTCGTGTACCTCGTGACATGCTGCTTCGGTGTCAGAGGCCGATGGTGACAATAGCGACAGGAGCTTCGGCGGTGGCGGGTGACTGGGAATCTGGGATCGTGTATCTGAGCTCCGTGGTTCGCGGGAAATCACATGTTATTAAAGTCAAACAGGGTAGGTGAAGATTACTGCAGTCCTTTGTTTGAACTGTAGCTTCCTATTATGGTTTATCTAATATAACCTTGTAGTGAAAAGCGATTGATCGAATAAACGCTCAAGGGTTCAAAAAATAATGAGCTTGGAATGCATTTTCTATTTCACTTCACTAAATATTTTCAAACACTTAGTTAACTTTTAAAGAAAAGATTTTTTGTGACTTACTCGAAATCAATTAAGAGGTTCCTCAGAGTCTCTATCCCTCGTGTCCAATCCTACAGTGGTAAATTGGATATGTTGACTATATGTTAGAATTATCGAACTCGGGCCTTGTTTGTGTTTCTAGGCTCGGCCGAGTACCTTGTTGAGCCAGTACTCCTATCTAATCAGGCCCATTCCATTTCATGGCCAGTTTCTTCTTTTCCTCGTCGGATTGCAAGAGCATGTCAAATTGTCGCTCCCGCTTCTGGCATCTCGCATCCTGATCAAAACAGGCCGGACGAGTGATCTCGCATCAGAGTTCAGTGTTAACATAGCAGCAACAAGCACCAGTTTCCAGCAGCAACTTGCGGCGAGTGATTGATCGTTGCCATCTAAACAATCTCACTCCCGCGGAAACCAACTCCTCACCATAAGCACATAACATATGCGTGACCAACCGCTTGGCAGGAGTAATAAAGCATCAATTTGCCATGAGTAGCTAGCCAAAACCAAGCTAACGAAACCGAACGTCCGAACCCTGCCATTTCCACCAACCCCCAAGTGATACCGACACCTAGTCAAACTGCCAGACTCCACACTAAAAATTCATAAGAGAGCTTCCATTCTTGCTGAAATTCACCCAAACCTTCCAAGGCCTTCACGCCTTGCGTTTAAGCAGTGTATTTCTCAATTTCAAATCGACGCGCAGAGCTTGAGACTTCCAGTGGCACGTATAAATTGAGCCAACACCATACATTTCTTGTGAATCCTGTCGGGCCAAAAACTCCTTTCTTTTTTTTTCCTAGTCTTCTGCACGGCCAGAGGCAGCAAGGCAGCTAGCGAGCGAGCACGCCGAGATGGCGGCAGCGGCGCCCGTGCTCGTCCACGTCGAGTCCATGCAGACCGCCGTCCCGGCGCGCGACGCCGGGTCCGGGCGGTCGCTGCCCATCGCCGTGTCGGGCCCGCCGCTCGCCGCCGCGGAGCTGCAGCGCCGCTTCCGCGCCGTGCTCTACTACCGCGGCGCCGGCGCGGGCGGCGAGCTGGAGGCCGCGGCGAGGGAGCGCGCGGCGTGGGTGAAGGAGTCGCTCAGCGCGGCGCTGGCCGACCACCCGGAGATGGCGGGGCGGCTGCGCCGCGGCGGCGGCGACGGGCGCCTGTGGGAGGTGAAGCTCACGGACACCGGCGTGCGGCTGGTCCAGGCGTCGGTGGAGGCGACCATGGCGGCGTTCTTGGAGGCGACGGGCGCCGATCGGGAGAGGATGGAGGCCGCGCTGGCGCTGTGGACCGACGTGGACGTGCACGAGCCCGACATCTGCGCGCCGTTCTTCGTGCAGGTACGGTGATAGTCCCGGCCCAGGGCCCACCGATCAGTCACGGACAGATCTCACCGGAAATTAATGCGGCAACTGGCAACCCGTAACCCAACTCACAGCAATGTCGTGTTCCCCTTCGCAGCTGACACGATTCCAGGACGGCGGCTACGCCGTCGGCGCCAGCTGCAGCCTGCTCCTCGCCGACCCGCTGTCCCTCGTCGGCTTCCTCAAGTCGTGGGCTCGCAAGCTCGCGAAGCTGCAGGCGCAGGACAAGCTCGTCGCCGACCCGGTGATCCAGTACACGCGCTACATCCGGAGCGCAGGCGCCGCCGCCAAGCGCGTCAAGTCCGTCCCGCTGGACACCGCGACCGCGACCGCCGCCGCCGACAACACCACCAGGACCGTGCTCTTCAGGGCCGCCGGCGGCGGCGGCACGCCCGACCACCGTTCGCTCGCCGCGGCCTGCGTCGCCAAGGCCAGCGAGAGGCTCGGCGCCAGGGCGCCCCCGCGATTCACGGTCGTGGCCCGCGACGACGGCTCGGAGGGGCTGAAGGTCCAGACGTGCGCGGCGGATGGTGACCGGAAGCCGTGCCCCGCGCCTCGAGCTGCGCACTGGCGCGACGAGCCCGGTCTCGGTCTCGAGGACCTGGCGCTGGAGGGGAGAAAGCCCGTGCACGTATCGTACCGCGTCGTGCCGTGCGCCGACGAGGGGCTCGTGGTCGTGATGCCGGCAGGTGGTGCTGAGCTCTTGATCAGTGCGACCGTGCCGAACTACATGTAATTTCGAAATGCCCTGCGGCCTGCGCTATCGACCTATCGTTTCATGACCTACCGGAGTTTGTATTTGAACATCCTTCTCGATCTCCTTTCATGTATGTGTGGTCTGAAAATATTTTAGGGCGACTCGAACTGCTTGTACGTTGCAATGCCCACAGCCCACTCCTGAATTTGTAGGCCTGCAGCAGTATTCTCTACCTGTTGCAACTTCCGTTTTGATTTTGGCTTGTTGCACTGTGCTTTTCAGTTTGCTGGAATGGCTATTGTTTTTGTTGCACCGACAAGTGGTATCGTTGCAAAAAAGGAAAGGAATGCGTTGTCTATATGAGACCACAAGGATAGGGGAGTTTAGTCTGTGGATGCTTGACTTCGTTCAAATCATGTCGCGAATTTTGTCGGGGGTGGCCTGGACATCGACCTGGCAGAGCTCGATGGCGATTGGCGAGGGGCCGTTCCGGAGAAAGAAGAGACGAGAGAGATTCAGGTCAGATATTCCACAAACATGTATTACTCCCAGTTTAGTCCACTCGAACAGCAAAACCTGAGTCCAACGACAATGCAGAAATCCTGGATTAAAAAGATGCCAAAAGGAACCTGTACTGGCAACAAACTAAAGTGCCAAAAATAATAGCACGTACGTCTACATGGCTTTGGTGTGGCTCATTATGCAAGCAGCAGCAGCAGCAGCAGCAGTTCTAGACTCCTTTTAGCTGCTGGTAGTATTTCATAAGAATTCGTCAAGAAAAACTATTTCACGAATTCCCCTCTACCGTTGCAATAATAGCTATGGCGCCATGTTGCTGTCCTTGTTCCTGATTCAATAAGCACTCATTGAACGGCGATGTTCTAGCACAAAAAAAAAAGTTTCAGTACACAAACGATCAACTGTTTGGTTTGTTCCTCCTAACAAAAACAATTATTGGTTTGTTCAACCATCATCGTCGTCTAACTTACTGAAGTACTTACAGCGCCCCTTTGTATTAGGTATCTCACTAAACTCATTTCCAGGCCCTTTCTTCTCTTTTCCCTGGGGCAAAGGCAGGCACTGAATACCTTCGTCGTACTCATTTGCGCGAAGACTAAAGCGACGAGAAAAGCTGGTATGCGATTGCACGTTAGAATCCCTCAAAGACAGAATGGGCAGAGCTCGATCGTAATCGTCTAACCGACTCTGGCCTATATATAACAACGACCGCTCTCAACGCCCCCAGCAGTCTTGTCCGTTGATCCCGGTCCTGAGCACCTCACTCCCTCCTGTAATCTGGGGGTCGTTGGCTAAATATCTCACCAGATAATCCCGCGAAATGGCTGGCACTCTGCGCGGCGTGCTTCTGGCCATCCTCCTCCTCGTCGCCGGCGTGCCGGCGTCCGCGAAGGACTACACGGTGGGCGACTCGTCCGGGTGGAAGCCCGGGGTGGACTACGCTGCCTGGGCCAAGGGCAAGCCGTTCAGCGTCGGCGACACTCTCTGTAAGCACCAATGCAAAAGCTCGCCCTCGCATTCAGTTACATGCATACTATGCTGCCAAAGCTGTGCCAATGGGGGCGGGCATGTTCGTCAGAAATCCGCGTGGCTAGCTGGCCGTGCCATGGATCGGATCGTGCACGAGGACTGATCGCGCGCGGCTTCGTCTTTCGCAGCGTTCCAGTACGGCGCGGCGCACTCGGTGCTGGAGGTGAGCGCGGCGGACCACGGCGCGTGCTCGGCGAGCAACCCGCTGCGGTCGCACCGGGACCAGAGCACCGCCATCCCGCTCACCAAGCCGGGCACCCGCTACTTCATCTGCGGCGCCGCGGGCCATTGCGCCGCGGGCATGAAGCTCGCCGTCACCGTCTCCGGCGGCGACGCCGGCGGCAGCGCCCCCGCGACGACGGCGTCGTCGGGTCCCACCATGCGGTCGACGAACGCGACGCCCGCGGCCGGCTCAGCGGCGGCCGCGACCGAGTCGGATTCGAGCGCGGCTGCTGCCAGCGGTGCCCGCCTCGCGACGGGCCTGCTGCTCGGGGCCGTGAGCCTAGCTGGCCTGATGGGCTGAATTGGAGGCCTCTCTTGTTTGCTTCCGATCTCTTCATGCATCGTCCCCCGAGGGGCCGAGGACCCGAAGCGAGTTGAACATGTGTCTGTTCTGAGCTGAGCTCTACTACGGCACTACCATGGTTACTACCTCCAAAATAGTTACTACCTCCAAAGTGTCTGGATGTGTGCGCACGTGTGTTAGTTTTTGTTGTGATTTTTTGGGCTTTTGGCTACTCGTGGTACCGGTTCTTATCGTTGATCACTGACAATAAAACTTCATCCTTACATCGACAAGTCTATATATAACGTCTAGCGAGGCAACTTTTAGTTTTGACAGTGGGTTAGTGGTACGGGCGACTCATCCTCCACCATCTTCGATTTTGAAACCGTAAATTTACAGGTGGTAGGTCAGCTAATCATTGATTGAGGAGAAAAAGCGTAATTTCATTTGGTCCTGCCGTGGAAGGTGGGCCAAGGAGCCTTTTTGTCACATGTTCCGGAACGTCGCACCTCAGACCTCACCGAGTGTGAAAAGAGAAAATACACAATAAAGTACACCGGCGGTCTTTAAATTTATCTTGATATATCATCTAGATCCCTAAACTTTTAAAATATATTTTCATATCCCTAAACTTGTTCCAAGGTGTCACATAGGCCCCTAATCTTTCAAAATATATTTTTAATCCATAAACTTGTCCTGTGGTACCATGCAGGTCCTTAAACTCTCAAGATATTATTTTAAATTTAATATAAATATTATTTTACTACTTTAAGTTAATAAAAATTATTTTACTACTTTAAATTTAATAAAATTGCTATTTTAATTTTTGTTGAGAATGGGAACAAATTATTTTAATAAATTTATACAAAGCGCATGCAAAGTATAAATAGTTAGTAGGAAATATTCAGGATTAGCATCGATATCCTTATGTTAAACGGGAAAACTATTATATCCACCTTTGATATCAAATGACCTAGATTAACCCATGATGTATGATTAATAAGCAGCTAGTTTAGAATTAAAATGGTCTGAGTGGTAAAATTTCTAAATGAATCGGCTAAAAAATAGTTTAATAAATAGTGTATTTCATTCTTCAAAAAAAATAAATAGTGTATTTTGAATACAATTAATTAATGGTAATTTTAAGAAATATGAAAGCTCACCTTAAGAGTTTAGGTACTGAAATGACACATTAAGATAAGTTTGAGGATCTGAAGATGTATCTTGAGAGTTTAGGGACTCGAATGACATATCCGAACAAGTTTAGGAATATATAAAAAATGCATTTTAAGAGTTTAGTGATCTGGATGACACATCGAGACAAGTTTAAGGACCACCCATATATCTGACTCAAAAAATATAAATGGAATATACTATTTTTATAATATCTCTACAATATAATAGTTGGGTTGGAGAATGTGGATCTGTTGGGGATGGAGACACCCAAGATACTATTAATAAGGAAAAAATCATGAAAAATGGCACATGGTAACTTTTTTCTGTGGCATATCCGCTTCTTTAGCGACATGTAGGTAATTGCCTCCGAAAACAATCGGCAATTCTATTCTTTGCTCACGCTGCGGTAGCTCAACGAGAATTTACTGTGCACGCATCGAGCCCCGATTGGAATAACAGCCAGCTTCAACCAAGAGCAGCGGCACGAAGGACATTGCCTGCTCGAGCAAGGGACACCGAACCCATGACATCATCTCTTCTCTAGACAAAAGTTTGGAGCAGGAAGAGGCAGCTTAACTGCCAACACCTTAGTACTAGCAATGACACACAAGAAACCGCATCACCAAACCTCACCAAACACACCCCGATTTCCTCCCCGGCATCACCTATTCAGATCAAAACCATCGCATGGAAAATAAGAAAGAGCAGACGACCGCTTCACCTTCCCAGTTGGAATTGGAACCCTGCAGACTTGTGCGTGGTCGCTCGCGTGCTACACCCTCCAAACCGAGCTCTAGCAGGCAGCCAGGCACCCCACCTTGCGGAACGCGCTCGAGAGATTAGCTGATTAGGTAACCAATCTTCAACAAGAACCGGCGTTTTCGTATATATCCGAGCTTTTTGGCCACGCATGGATACCTTGGATCATCCCAGCCGCTGCGTAGGAACTAGGAAGCATATCTCCGGCCGGGTGCACACCCCCGTCCTCCATGGCCGGAGCTCGCGTTGCTCTGGCGCTGTGCGTCCTGCTGCTCGCCCACGGCGTGGCCCGGAGAGCCGAGGCGGCCTCGTACAACGTCGGGAACAGCGCCGGGTGGGATCTCAGCGCGGACTTGCCGGCGTGGGCCAACGGCAAAACCTTCTACATCGGCGACGTTCTAGGTACGAGAACCTTGCCAGCATCCCCTGTTTCGCTCGTCCCTGATCGCGACAAGATTTGCTCACGTGCGCTCCTTGATCCAGTGTTCCAGTACTCCAGGTACCACACCCTGAACGAGGTCGACGAGGCTGGGTTCAAGAACTGCAGCGCGGCGAGCGCGGTCCTGTCCCGGAGCGACGGCAACACGACGGTGCCGCTGACGGCGCCCGGCGCCCGGTACTTCATCTGCGGCAACCAGCTGCACTGCCTGGGCGGGATGAAGCTGCACGTGCTCGTCAACCAGCCGGCGGGAGGAGCAGGAGCAGGAGCCCCGGCGGGGGCCCCGCAGGCCCCGCCGCAGGCCGCCGCCGCGCCCAGCACCGACGACGACGCGGGCGTCCCCAGGCTCTTCCTCGGCGGGTCCCGCCGGACCACGGCGGGGCCGCTGCTGGCGGCGTGGCTGCTCGTAGCTGCGGCTCTGCTTGTATGAAGAAGAGGTGGCCGTCGATTTTACGCGCTGTACATTTGTAAGGGCGACACGCGCAACGCTGGTAGTAAGCACGAGCTCGTGATCTCATCGAGCTTGTACTTCGATGCTTTCTCCCTCTCTGCTTGTATGGATTTTTTGCGAGCCAACGAATCGGAGCATCAAAAAATGTCGGTTTCGCGAAACTGGCCGTGTCAGATTAACGCATTCGGGATGCCCTTTTTCCGCCGATCTGTCCTCGTCCTAGGCACAGCGCCATGCGTTACGCCCGCATAGAAGAACGTCCGGAACGCACCGCTGGCAAGGCTGGTGCCAAGCACGGACAGGAACGGTGGCTGGTGCATCACTTTCAGCTTTGGAGCAGCCGGACGATCGCGCTCGCACGTATGTACACGTCGAGCCATCGCTCCCCAGGCCCAGCTGCTCGTGATTCATACGTGCGACGAATGGACGATGACCTCTCCCAACCAGGCCAGCGCCAACCGACAAGACCGACCGCCGCATGTTGCACTCCAGATCCATGCGCTTTTCCGTAACTCCACGGGCTTGTGCGGCGTTTCTGCGACAGAGCCTCGGGCTGATGGTGCGAGGCGAGGCTGCGCCGCGCCTGCGAGGTGCGGGCTCGACCACGCGGTGGCACACTTTCCTTTCACACTGGCGCCGGGGGCTCCTCTGCTCCCCACTCCCCATTGCCCCTCCCGAGTTCGTGAGCCGACGCATGCCAACGTAAGCGTTGACGCCTTCCCTCGGTGAAGCTTCTTTTTCTCGGTGGCACATTGGAGTGAGTACCTGGTCATCCGCTGCTACGTGGTGCGCCGGATTACCAAATGCCAAGTGTGAATTTGGGTGGGTGCCTCAATGATTTGGGTGATGCGATCATAGGACTTTGCCCTGTTCCGTCAGCTTTCGGGAGCAGCAGTGGGACGCACGGCCTCGGTCCGCCCTGTCTGTCCGCTCACCTGGTGGGTGCAGCAGTGTCCCTACGGATCCCGCCCCTGATATGAAGTCTGAAGTCTCACTCACGTGCTTGTGCAATGGCGTTGCAGGCTGCATTGTACGTGCGTCGCGTTTCATGGCGACTTTGTCGGTAGCACCGCTGGAAGTTTCTCTGCTTCCCCCCTCGCAAAATCTGTCGGCAAGAGCTAGCACTGCCTGCGATCTACCTGCCATGAGTGACATACTGTTACTGAGGCAGTTCTCCGGTCCAGCCCAGGCTTGCATTGCATCTACCAAGCGATCGATTCAGGCATCTTCACGTGCATTTACTACGTCGCAACAAGCGTGTACAAAAACACAGCAGGAGCAGGCATTTGCCAAGTAGTTGCAGCAACAGCCAAGAGGGACTGATCCATGCCAAATCCATGATGCACGCAAAGATTTCTCTCCACGGAGCAAAAGAAAAGGAAGCAGTCCGTCCATGCGTAAACAGAAATAAATTATCAATGTGTTGTACAGCAAGAATCATACACGCAACCATAAAATGCGAACAGGAGAACGAGATCGTGCGACGAGCAGTACGGAAGCAACGGTAAACGCAGCTCTACTTAGAACAAGACCACGAGCCCGGCGGCCGCCAAGGCCACCAGCGCGGCGACGCCACCGGCGCGCCCGCCCGGCGCCGCCGAGTCCTCCTCCTGAGCTAGCGCGGGCCCCGGCGCCAGCGACGGGCTCACCGACACCGAGCTGAACGGCGCCAGCGTGGGCGACGGGGTCGGGGCCTCTGTGGGCGACGGGGTCGGGGCGACGCTCGGAGCCGGGGACACGGGGGCCGAAGCGGGAGCCGTGACGGGCGCGGCGGTGGGCGGCATCATCGGGGCAGCGAGAAGCGGCGTCGGAGCCGTTGCTGGAGGGAGGGTGGATGGAGGGAGCGCCGCCGGTGGCATTGTCAGGGGCGGGGAGGCCACTGGAGCCGGCATCGCGGGTGCTGGCGCGGCCACGGTAGGCGGTGTGGCCGCAGGTGGCGATGCGAGCGGAGGTGACGTGGTGGGAGGGGTTGCAGAGACGGGAGACGCGGCGGCTAGTGGTGGCGGAGAGGCAACGGGAGGTGACGTGGCAGCCAGCTGCGGAGAGGCGGCCGTGATCGGCGGTGCGGCGGAGGCTAGTGGCGGCGAGGGGGCGGTGGTAGGGGGTGCGGCTGAGACCTGCGGCGGCGAGGCAGCGGTGGTCGGCGGTGAGGCTGCTGTGGTTGGCGCCGTGGCAGAGACCTGCGGCGCGGAGGCCGCTGTAGTTGGCGGCGCGGCAGAGGCCTTCGGAGCCGACACGGCTACTGTTGTTGGCGGTTGCGCAGAGGCCTGCGGCGCCGACGCGGATACGGTTGTTGGTGGCTGTGCAGAGGCCTTTGGCGCTGAGGCTGCCGTTGTGGGTGCTGCGGCAGAGGCCTGCGGCGCGGAGACTGCCTTTGTCGGTGGCGCGGCAGAGATCTGCGGCGCCGAGGCAGCCATTCTCGGTGGCGCGACAGAGGCCTGAGGCGCCGAGGCAGCCGTTGTCGGTGGCGCGACAGAGGCCTGAGGCGCCGAGGCTGCCGTGGTCGGTGGCGCGACGACAGAGGCCCGCGGCGCCGAGGCGCTGACTGGAGGAGCCTTGGACGCGGACGGCGACGAGGCCGGCGACTGCGCCGCGCACGACACGAGGAGGAGCGAGAGGAAGAGCGGGAGCAGAGCCATTGTTACCCGGCCGGCTCCCTCTCGAACTCGTCCTCCTTTCAGCTTCCTCGTGTCTTCTTGCTCGGCACACGAGCTTTCCTCTCCGTTGCCGCGCTTCTGTGTGTTCTGACCTGAGCAGAGCGGAGCACTGCTGTGAGCCTGTGACTGTGAGAGCGAGCTCCAGTGACGATGCGCTATATATAGCGCGCTCCGCTGATCGTGCGTGACCGCGTGTAAAACCCACCATTGAGAGGTGACGGGTAGGGAAAGCTCGATCGAGGGGAGGAGAAAACGAGCCATGTTTACGGGTCACAGCTCAGCGTGGGGGCCAGCTTCTAATGATGACGTATCCACTTAGGGCACAGGCGTGCACGCGTATACGTACGGTTTTCGTAGCTGATGGCGCCACCTTTCAGTACTCACGCGCCGACATCTACCTATCTGTGGTCGTGAGTCCAGAGTGTACTGTGTACCAATGGAAGTGTCTTCTTTGCTAAACAGGCACTTTGGTGTATGACAGTCTAGTGATTAAAGGACTAACAGTGTACTAGTAGTAGAATGCTTGCAGGCAACAGAAAGTGAAAAAAATGGAGATGATCTGCCAGTGAACGGACGCATCTTCTGAACCATGCGTGCACTTCGTTCAAGACGAACTGAATTTTGCTCCGAACTGAAGCGATTCAAACCTGGCTCGACCTCAAGTTTTCCGCCGCGACCGACACGTCCGGACTCCGGTCCGGTCCAGTTCCCCCTCGCATCATGCCGCGGACCACGGCGACGGTTTCTAGTCTGTCCGCAGACCAGGATGGTTTCTGGACTGTTCAATTCAGACGAGCACGCAACAAATCCAGCATTCAGAGCCGAAAGCGACGAGCACGATCGGCACCAGCATCGTACGTCCTGTTCTTTCTGATGGTTCACGAAGCATTGCCTGTAGACAAGAAGAAGGGTACACACTACACTACACCCACCGCTGTGTGCTGTCCTGCACAGCAGCACAGGTTGAGCACCGGTAACTGCAGATCAAATAAAGTTGGGCAGTTAGTCGTCAGTTATTTACCCTGATGGTAATGCCACGCTGCCACAGTACGTTCTTACAGACTAAAGAGACCTAGCCTTGTCCAACCACACGGTGTCCTTGCACGGCTCGTACCTGAAAGGGACTCGCGAACCAGATCTCTGGCCCAGTAGTCTCCACGGACAGCCAGCCTGGACCGTCCTCTCGGCCGCTCCTGGCTCTTAATTAAGGCATCTCCTCGTTTGGTCGCGCCTGGGCTCACCCTCGATTCATATCTGCGGTACAATGATTAGCGCACGCATTAGTGCACCACCACCACGCTAGGGCCGGGGTTAATTTCTCCTCTTCCTTTTTGTGCCGTTTCGATACGTGTAAGGCGTGTGTGTAAGTGTAACCGGTGTAGGACATGGAGACGCCGATTGAGGGGCGCTAGCTCTTGCATGCATTGCAAGGAAAGCAAAGCTAAGCTCTTCGCTAATCATTTTTCGCTCTGGCTTTGTCTCCAACTACCCCGTTCCGATCATTAGCCGCCTCGGGTCCTGTCCTGGCCATCAGCGGCGCGGCGCACTCTTATGACATATGCCTTTTCTAGGGCCTCCAATGATTCGCGATCCGTGGCAACAGATTCCTGCTGGCGTACCGTGGGTTTCAGGTTTACTTTCGTTTACTAAACTATCATCACGTGAATTCCTGCTCATATCTCACATCTAGCAGATATATTTTTATTCCAATGAAACAATTTGTTGCAGTGGAATAATTATTGGTTCCAACGATAAGATTGGATCCAGTTAAACAAATTCTAACATTTTATTCCGATGGAACAAATTGTTGCAATGGTACAGTTTGTTCCAATGATACGATTGGATCCAATTAAATAAATTATAATATTTGTTCCAGTTAAATAATTTATTCCAATAATACGATTGGATCAAAGTAAACAAATCCTAATATTTGTTCCAGTTGAACAATTTGTTCCAATAGTCACGTTTGATCAACTAACAATAAAAAGGCCAACAAGAGAAATCATCAGGAGTGCTGGGCCGGTGCGGAGCGGGGTGGGCCGGCGGCCCATGAAGTAAGCAAGCAAATATCGGCCAAAAAAATCGATGTGGATGATCCCGCTTCTGTGACGGACTGGATTCCAATCACGCGAGTTACTCCTAATGCCCCCCACGCGGAACGCTTCTGGAGCCATTTGCTCTGCTCAGCGTTGCCGGGATTGGCGTCGGAGTTGTCGGTGGCGGGCGTGCCCCGGTCGCTGATCCTTCGGACGGAACGAACAAGCCGGGTGCTGGGAGAATTAAAGCCCGTCCTCTCTCCAGCTCCTCATAATTGGGATTCAATTCGATAGGCGTCGCTTTTTCCTGGACCGGTCGAACCGGCCGGCCGGCCGGCGTACGCGCGGTGACCGCGCGAAAAGCTTTACCGGCGATCGGGTACCGGGAGCTGTTCGACAGGGCTGGGCCAACCAACCGCCGTGCGCCATAATCGCCGGGCCGAGCATTGATGCGCGCGCGACGGTGCCGGACCCCGCCACGACGGCATTGTTGTTGGAGGAGCAGAGCTGAGCGGAGGGTTCGGTCGGCGAGCGGCACGACGCGTCCTCCCACGTTAGGTTCTGGTTGAAGAAGAAGCTTGTGGGTCGCGTCTCGAACGGTCAGCGTCGGGGTCCGTCGAGCTGGACTGATGCACGCGGCAGAACTGAAAGGAGTGGACTTTGGGTTCAGAGTTTTCAGCTAAGGTGGAGCCGTGGCCCGTGGAGGTGCTCGCTGCTCAGCTCCGCCCGCGCTGAAGCAGCCAGGCAGGACATGCCTCTCTGTCTCTACTGACGAGGAGGAGGATGTCTCTGTCTTCCTCTTGCGAAATGCTGTACTGTATTTTTGTTCCTCGGAAGAAAGAGATACATTACTTGTACGCTTACTGCTGGCTTGCACTTCATCGGCAAAGACTTCCAACCAGCTCCCTGCTGTACCGACGTAATATTGTTGATCATCCGTTTTGCACACGCAGCAATCAAGTTGAAGACCAGGACCACATCTTCCTTCGCTGCCTGGATGCTGCCAGAATTTGGACTTTATTCCTCACTTGGAATCCATAGCTGTTGTATGGTCTACCTCGAAATTTCAAGAGCGTCATACACCTAAGTCTGCATTAACCGCTGCTACCGCTATCCTCTGGAACATTTGGAAGGCAAGAAACTCACTCATCTTCAAGCAGGAACACCTCTCCATCATGCAGGTCATCAGGGCGATTATGGCGGACCTCCAACTCTGGTCTCGAAGAACCCGTGATAAAAATGTAGTTGCAATATTTTGGTGTGAGAATTATATAGGCAGTGTACCGTGATTAGCCTCGCTGTTACCTCCCCTCTACCTCCTTTCGCATCAATAAAAGTTCAGGCCTGCTTCTTCCCTGCCGCAGTTTTCATTTTAAAAAAAAACTGCTGGCTTGCACCTCGGACTCTCCAAGATACAGAGCTCGCTGCTGTTTATGGCACTGCGATTTTCGTGTCTTCTATAGCCACGGATGAGCTGATTGTGTGACGCAAATGTTTGTACTTACTACGTACAGCTCCATCTGCTTTCACGTTGCGCCAAAGTTTTTGCAAAAATACTAAATTACGCTATATACTATGAGTGATTAGTCTATAATGTACTGCACTACTGATCTGAGAAGGCGTATGCCTCGCTTCTCAGCGGAGAACACGTATTTCGCTTTGAAAGAGACAAGACGTGTTTCCCTTTGGCAGGGCTCCAACTCCGGTTCCAAAACCAGCTCCACCTGGAGCCCTGCCAAACCAGGTGCTCCACCGTCGGCTCTAGGTTTGAAGCCTCGCGAAATCTGCAGACTGGAGCGTTTTGGCCTGCTCCTCCTCCTCCTTTCCCAGCGCTGCCCCTGGTGGGGCCCGCCGGGGCGGCCGCAGGGGCGCAGACGGGCATGCGGCCAACGGCGGGAGCCTGCGGCGGAGGGACATGCGCAGCGGCGGCGGGGCCGGAGGTGGGAGCCCGCGGTGGAGGGAGTTCGCAGCGGGGCGCCAGGGCGGAGGGAGCTCGCAGCCGGCGGCGGAGGGCGCCCGTGGCGGAGGGAGCTCGCGGCGGCGCACGCGGGGCAGAAGGCTGGACCAGCTGGAGCCCGGAGGGAGGTGGGGCGTATAAGGAGAGGAGGAAGAAAGAAAAAAGGGAGAGAAAAAGAAAAGGAGAGAAAAAAAATAAAAAAGGAAAAAAGAAGAAAGGAAGGGTAATATAGGCATTTTATGTTCATAATTTAATAGGTGAAGCTGTTTCGTCAAATATTTTACAAAACGGCTTCTTCTCGCTCTACCAGAGGAGCCGGAGCTGGAGTGCTTTTTGAGATGGAGCCGTGCCAAATGCATCCTAACTAAAAAGCCGCTTTCCACTGGACCAAAGAAAAAAAAAAGAAATGGTATCTTTCCACCTAGATGAGGCCATGGGGCCCCACATGTCAATCTCGCCGCATTCTCCAAGGCACTATCCTCAACGTCGCAGTCGCAGCTTCTCCACAATAGCCGAGCGGCACCACGCGCGCGCGCGACCAGCAGAGCATGCAGCCGCCGTGCCTGGGCGCGTGCGGCGGCGGCGGGCTCGCCCTCCCCGTCCCGCGCCGCCGGGCCTCCTCCTCCTCCTCCTCCTCCTCCTGCGGCGTTGCGCCGCCTAGGGCCTCCGTCTCGTGCTCCGCCGGGGGCGGCAAGGCGTCGCCGAGGGGGAAGGAGAACGTCTGGAGCGTTGACAACGAACGCGCGGCTAAGGAGGCGGGCCGGGGCCCGAAGCACCGCCGCAGGAGGCGCCCCGGCGGGCGCCGCCTCCCGCCGCCGCCGCCGAGGAGGAGGAAGGGCAAGGATGCGGACTCCAGGGTTCTGGTGTCTGGAGCCATGCTCGTGGAGGTCGAGACCGTGCTCCAAACTCAGGTAGTCATGCTACTTCCCAATCTGTCCATCATATGTAATTGACATGATTGCAAAGATAAGGCGGATACATGTGTTTCTAGCAGTAGTTTTAGTGTTTTACCATTTTGGAGAACGTTGGAGGGGGTCTCATAGTCTCATCTTCATCTCGCGAAGTTCGACCGATTGCTTTAGTTATCCACATTAATCAACAATTTGAAGTTAGTTTATTGGACTTAATCCAATGTCTGCTTCAGAGATACACTAATTGATGGTTGGGTAATTCATTCGGTTCAAGAATTCTAATTAGTTCTGGTAGGGTTCATATAGCGGTGAATAGTACGGATTAAACTGGGGAGAACAACATTCTCCCACCAAATTGTTTGCTTAATACTTTAACATTCACTATTCCTAACAATTTGATGGAAGCTTCTGATGTTGTTAGTTTTCAATCTTAGGAACCTGTTATAAAGCCTTCCTGGGATACATTTGCGAGCAGCTTAAGTGGTAACTGGAAGGGTGTTGGAGCTGTCTTCTCGCCAATCACAGCAGAGATGGAGCCTGTTGGAGTTGGGAGCAAAGAAGAGTACCTTTATGACTGCTACACTCTCTCTCACATCGAGAAATGCTTTGATAGTGGTCATGGCTCCGAGATCCGAAGGAGAACAAATTGGGTCCCTATCAATCCTTTCGGGGAAGCTGTGAAGCAGATTGCATCATATGACGGTGGGAGTTATGATGCTTCTAGTGGGAAGGGAACAACTGATTTGCCTTCATATGAGTCTTTTGATCTTAACAGGAGTGCTGTGCTTGATGAAGAAACTTTTGCTATGGAGCCTGGAATCGTATTTTTTGAGGTAGGGTTGTTTTGTCTTCGCCTCCAATTTTTTCTTTATCAAATCTAATGATGCAATATGCAGGATTTTCTTAATATTCGTTTCTAATTGGAAACCATGGCATATTTTCTACTGTCATCAATATTTCTTACTATGTTTTGTGAAATCAGGAATTTTGTCACTTTTGTTAGCCACCAGCCTACCAGGATTTTCATATGTCAAAATGTGAATTTAGTATTTCGTCCTTGCAATACTTGAACAGTTAGATGGGCTTCTCTGTCATGAAAAGAAGCTAGTTGTGAGGTAATGCAATAAAATTATTAGAACTATTATACATTTAGGCCTGCATTATTCAAAAGTGTTGAGAGGCTACATTACAATTTACAAGCAAGTAATTCTTCAGTGAGTTTCAGTTAAAAGACATTGATGCCTTATATATCCATTCTTGTTCAAGTGCATTATTCTCTAGTCATCAACTTCTCTGGCAAACTGGGTTTTAATCAGGTTATGTCTTCTTGTTTATGAATAATCCAGTACTTACTCTTTTGGCCACTGTTCTCTGATTTTCAGGATGGATCATACTCTAGAGGTCCGGTTGATATTGCAATTGGTGAATATGATGAATCTAAATACTTCCTTTCACCAACATATAAGTTTGAGCAAGTATGTCTACTCCACTTAAGTTTCCATTTTCAATTTTCACAAACAGCACGCAAAGGTCTAGGCTTACTTGAATGATAAGAATGCCTATCTCTATATGCTAAGTAGAATAAGTTGCTTATGTACATGAACATCTTTTCTTGGAGAAAATTACAAGGCCAGTGCATGCCATATGTCTTCTTCTTTTTCTTTTCTCTTTCTGTTTTACATGTGGATGCCATAACTTAGTTTTGCTTTGCTAGATGAACTTTTTTGCTGTCCCAAGCAAAGTACCTTGAAAGGCTATAGTTTTGAGTTTTGACATACAGAGAGTCGCTGATATTTCCAAACCGAAATCTATTATATTAATAAGGGAGTGTTAAAAGAAGCCACCACGTTCGCCGAGAGGACTTAGAAATTCCCACGTAAGGATTTGCTCCGTTAGATTTTATGAAGATCTAACGGTCTAGACTAATCCAAGGAATCCATGTTGAATACGACTACTAAATATATCTATATAGAAAAATGAAAGCTAAAAGTTCCAATACGGATTGGAGCCAATCACCGGTACATATATCATCCATATTCAGCTATTAATTACCATATATCACGTTGAATTAATTTGGCAAGCACGTTCAATTGAATTAACTTGGCAAACACGTTCACGTGTACTCAAAAGCTTGCCAGGCACAATCTCCCATAATAACACATGTCCATGCACAATTTATTATGCACCATCATTACTTTCGTGCAGATAAGTTACAGTATATTCAGGGCTGCAAGATGTTTATTCTTTTCACTTCACCCAATCAAATAGAGTTATCATTTGGTCCCATGACAATAATAAATGGTGCAAAATTTTCTTTTTATTTCACCAATTAACATGAGAATTTCTGGCACATTAGAATGAACGTGGTGATATTTTTAATTTGCAAGTATTAATTTTCACACACACTTCTTCTTCCGGAGCCCTTTTGCTTTGTAGGTGGTTATAGCAATGCTCTCTACCATGTTGAGAGCGTTCATTCTCGAGGATTAGAAATTGTCATGCTGTTTTTGTTGGAAAAAGAAAGATCTACAGTTTTTATTTATTATAGGCCCACGTTAGAATACTGTATTAAACTATTAATCACATCAACAGTTCGCTATGCAGTCACATGTTTGAATTAAAAAAAATGAAAGGAAACTGAGCGATCAATGTTGTTACATAGATTTGTGTGTAGGCTAAGTTATTAGAAAATCAACATCCAACATTTCCTTGAAAAAAAATCCAGCATGTATTAATCATTTTAATACTTAAGTGTGATACAAAGTCATGATATTCGCTTATAGAACATATAAATTACCATGTTAGTCCGTGAAAAATAAATAGAGAAATCTCCACGATTGATCCCAGTGGGACCATATCATAACGGCTCGGATTATTTGATACTGAGTAAAGTACAAGAGTATAACTTTAATTTAAAATAAATCTTAGCCTGATATCAAATACAAACATAATCTTCAGCGGAAGGAAAATGTTAGAGATGAGGGCTTAATACAATGCCAAGAAAACGGGAGAGCAAAAGACCGATGTTTGAAGACGACGTGGCAAGGACGTGGAATGACTAGAGGAGCAGTGTGAGACCTCGATCAATAAGGAACGACGACCCAAAATCTACACAATGGTGGGCATGATGCATAGCCACACGTGGCATACATGCTTGCTAGAAAAGGGTAAAATAAATAAATTGGGCATGATATTAGCACGATGTCAAGCCAGTGGTGCTCCAACGCTGGAAAGATAGTGCAACTGAAAGCACCCATTTGTCAAGTGCAGATGATTGACCAGGATGTCTCACCTTTCGTAAGCCACATGTGTCTTTGGAACACAAAACAAAGACAACAAGAATACTTCACGTGTTTGAATGATGCTCCTAGGAGAAGCGATCAGTGTGACAAATAAAACTCACCGGTGGTTGTATTGCAGCATTGTATTGCCGGAGTTGCAAACAAAGTGTTCAAGGACAAAACGCCTACAACTATTATTACCTCAAGAATGCAATGTATAAGCGCCCCATAGAATCCAATAGGGTATGAAAAGTGAAAGGATTTGATGATTTCCACTATGCCATGGATTGTCGTCCTGGTGGCGGTACGGGGAACATCTGTTGAGCAGGTGTGGGAAATGGAAAGGTATATGTGAAGCGCGTGATGGAAGGTAGAAAGGCTGCACAACTTTGGGTGGACACACAGCAGTTGTGATGGCGATGAGATTGAAAGAGATTAGAAGATAGAGAAATATAAATAAATCAATTTTCCTAGAAGGAAGAAGATGACCAACTACAAAGAGATTGGAGTGGGTCCTGAGGATATATCCCCTATTATTTTCCAAATAATTTATAATTAGGAGATTTTTATAAAAGTATCTGAATATTAAATGGATTAAAAATATATGAAATTAACCATAATTTTGTATACATGGTGGGTCCAGGAAAACAATAGAATTAGGGAAAGTTAGCGGTTTGTTTTTCATAGACTTTGGAATATAAAGTAACTAAACAATAGTCTATATCAACAACATATAAATAAATATTAAATCTTTATTAGTACAAAAAGCTAAATTTATCTTGAATAAAGAATTCAAAAACATAATAGAATAAATATAGCCATGCTATTTGCACGGCTGCTTCACTTGGAAGGTGCAGTAATAACGAGTATATGAAGATTAGAGGTACAATAGTATCACAACCTAAAACAATTCATTAGTTTATTTTCTCATTGAAGAATAGTGGGTGGTCCGGTTCGAACCTAAGCTCTCCTCGAATTTTGGGCCTGAATTTGTAAGCCCGATATAGTTGATTTTGGGCCTAAAATAAATCAGACTTTTTATTGGAGAAACGTAAGAAAATGTGGGAGCATATATGCAATAGGGGCATGGTAGGTTTAGATCGGAGAATACAGAAAAGAAAAAAAAGATTTGGATGTGATGAAAAATAAAGAGGATACATTCACTGCTCATTAAGATTTCAATGCAATCTTAAATTAAATTATGAATATTACTTCTGGTGGTACCCACTCAATCACTCGCCTAGATATTCTTTAGAAACTCTAAGGATAATTTATCACCGTGGAAAATGTACATTGTTGGTCAACAAATAATCAAATATACTCCTACTAAATATGTAAAATCATTAAATATATTACGCAATAGCTTTTTCTTTTCTTTTATATATTTATGTTCTGAAAAGCTATGGCATAGAATATGACGATGAAAATCCATAGATGATATTTTGATATGTGCCATTAGAACAAAAGAAATAAATGATGTGACTTAATAAACTATTTGCAACACTTCATTTTAAAGTAAAAATGCATATAATAATATAAAAAATCTAGCCACCCGCGCTATTTGCGTGGGCCACCTTGCTAGTTTGCTATAAGGCTCTGTTGTTGTAAAGTCGATTGGTATCATATTGATGCTTGAAACCACCTTGTGCTAATTTCTTCTTTTGTGATGGTGTTTTCTTTACCTGTTACATAGAAACCATTTTACTTTTGTGTGGCTTTGTTGCTCATTAAAGTACTTTTCTAGTGTGCAATAAATGTGCCACTTTCAGTCAATTTTAATGAGTTTTACAATTGAACTATACACATGTACAAATAGCGAATTCACCAGCCATGTATTTACTTTGTAAGGATAAGGAAAAATCCTTCCCAGCTTGTCTTGTGGGGATATATGTGAATTGTGTTACTCATTAACCAGCTGTTCTGCAACTTTCAAGTTTGAACAATATTGTTTTCTGGAAAGAGGTTCTTGCGTCCATTAGATATGTACACCATTTATATATAAATGCCTGTGATTGTTGCCTCATGTGGGTCTGGTGCTTTGGTTTATCATCATTGACTTATGACATCCATTTGTATTTTAGTGCCTTGTCAAAGGTTGCCACAATAGGTTGCGGATTGTGCATACAATTGAGTTTAACGAAGGAGGAGCTAACATACAAATTGTAAGGGTTGCTGTATATGAAGAAAAATGGGCCAGCCCAGCAAATATCCATGTTGAAGAGTAAGACTCTGCCTTGCCCTATGAATTTATCCATTTGCTTTACTGCTCATGACAATAATAGTTCAAGGTTGGTCAGACCAATCAAGAAAGGATCAGGAATGTTATAATAGATACGACTGTTTTAAAAAGATTTCAATCAAGGCTATTTAAAAATTTTATTGTGTGTGATTCACTTCAGGATATGGTGACATTCTTCTATAAGGTTTTGTGCCCACTCTTGTTCCTGATGAGCTAACTGTCTTCCAAAAGATGCTGACCTCCTTGTATTTGGCAACAAAATCTTCTTGTGTCCATATCAAATATTTCCTCCATAAGCGCTGCCAAAATTTTCTTTTTTGGGTCATGGGGTCCACAAAGTACAGATTCTAGACTGTATAATTCAAAACTAGCACATCAAGTTCATAGAGACTAAAATAGAAATACAGGAAGCTTTTCTAGGTACAGTTTTCTTTTACGTCTGGTCAATTGTTGAGGGTTTCAAACCTAATTGGTTCACTAGTAATTGTATGCAGACACTAAACAGAAAAAGAATTGGAAGACCAAACATGAGCTGAGGAGCCATTTGACTAAATAACTCCAGATTTTCTCTATGGGCGGAATGTAAAGTCCTGAACGACCATGATTTTTTCTAAAGAAAAACATAAATTGTTTCATGTGGTCTGGATATATAAATAATGTCTAATTTTGAACAATATTGGCTTTACAAATTTTCTAAGGAACTGCATTTATTTCCTCTGCAGTGATACACTTGTTGAGCTTAAACCATTCTCCCAAAGAAGCCGGACCAAACCATCAGAACTGACAGGCTCCTGGAAAGTATACGAAGTCAGTGCAACACCAATTTTCAGTGATGAAATGCAAGAGCTAGAGGGCGGTTCTCCTTTCGTCTACTTGTGCATGGAGACCGTGAAGAAGAGAACCTTGCCTGAGAGCTCAGTTTTCTTTGGGGAGGAGGAGATACTTGATATGCAGGATGTCACCGTGCTTTGGTTACCTGGTGGCGTCACTGCCTATGTTGACATCAATGAGGACGGTGTACTCTGTATCGGGGTTGGGTGGTACTCAGAAGAAGGGATCAATCTGGTGATGGAAAGAGACTATGGAACTGATGGGAGGCTCAGGGAGGTTCGGTCGAAAACTGAAGTAAAGCGCCGGTGGTATCAGTCAGTTCCTTAATAACCCAAAGAATCACTTACTTTTAATCTTGTTTCTGAATAGGAGTGTAGGATCGATATCCAATAATGTTTATGGAGTATGAATTACACCAAACCTTTGTTACAGGTTTGATGTACTCCATAGATAAGTTGTAAATTTGTGTCTCCTCTGTAGAATGTGGATGTTCTGGTTTCATCAGTAAGAAAATTAAGCTTAAAAATGTTCATTTGCCCTTTGCCTATGCATCTTGCTTCCCACGTGCATCAATATATTTTATGCTGCAGCTATAGACTGACTAATTATGAATGATATATTTTGGCTACTTGGTCTGGAATATGCTGACAGTCTCTGGGAACCCACACTGCTGTTGATCTAGATCTTCGCCCACTGGGAGACGAGATTGATGATCTTGATAAGCTCTTTGGTATCTTTTATTCGTCTTTGATAAACATAAACTGATCTATCTTCGGACATCATATTCTTAAGTTCAGATTTCAGTGTTCTTTTGGCGCTGTTAAACGCAACATTGCAACCTGAAGACTTTCATTTGGGTACACCAAGATTCAATTCTATCCGCCTTGCTTGAAAGCCTCTGGGATTGGCTAGGAAAGGAAAGTTGCTTTCTACGCTGGACGTCCTCGGTGCCTCAAACAGGGAAGCCGTCAAGCTGAAGCGAGACGACACAACAATAATTCGCGGCACCATCCGGAGCCAAGCCAATTGAGAAGCGCCAAGTTGCCAGCCAAACGAACCAGCTAAACCAGGGGGGTGCCACCGTCGCGGCGCGTCGTGGAGACAGCCCTCGTGGTCGATCCGGCCGTGGGATCTCGCGCACGCCAGGATTGGGAAGCCGCGGCCTCCCTCCGCCCCGGCTATGCATGGGTTCCCGCGCGGATCGCGGCGCGTAGACGCGGAGGTCGGGAAGGGAGAGAGGGGAGAGAGAGACGGGGGAGGGCGAGGTCGAGGAGGCGGGGAGCAGCGCGCGCGCGCGCTCGTTCGGCATGGATCAGAATGCCGGCTCCTTCGTCGCCATGCGCCGCCTCTCCGGCGCCGGCGCCGTCCACCACCACCGCCACCACTCCTCGCAGGGTACGCGCGTGGCTTCATCGTTTGATCGCGCTGTTTGTCTCGGTGCAGAGGCTCACGGTTGACGAAATTTCCCCCCCTTTCCCTTTCCGTGCGCCCGCAGCGGAGGTCGTGGGCGTGTCCACGGCGTGGATCGGGAGGGGGCTCTCGTGCGTCTGCGCGCAGAGAAGGGATAGCGACGCGCGCCTCTCGTTCGATCTGACCGCCATTCAGGTGAAAAACTCATTCTCGATTCATTCCTAATGGCTTATATCCCTTCTACGCAGGCGTTAGCTACATCTCTCATCTTTTATTCCCTTATTATGGCACGCGATCATTATTCTGAAACATGAATGATCGATCCTCCCCTGAAAAAAAGTTTTAATCCCCTCTCTCCAACGGAGGAGGGGGGTGGGGGGGGGGGGGGGGGGCGGTGGGCAATATATGGAAACGTGAATTGCAGTATTGATTGATGGCTTTCTGATTGCATTGCGTGTTGTTGCTGTCATATATGTATGATTCATGGGATGATGAAAATAAAATTCCTACAGGAATAATAATTGATCATTCTCTGTTCCAGGAAGAGTGCTTGCATAGATTGCAGAACCGGATAGAAGTGCAGTATGATAGTTCAAATCTAGAGCATCAGGTATGATCTCTAGCTGATAATTGAAATGCACATTTTTTTTCTTTGTTACCGTCGAATGTGCTGTGATGAGCTTTGGTTTCCAAATTCAAGATGACAACTGGCATGGTATAACGTGTGTTGATATACCTAACAGTACAGTTGCATTCTCATGCTTAGGTTTGGGGGAAAGGTGAAAATGTCTAATATCTACAATGAGCTCGAAGGCACTTGCACATTTCATTTTTCAATCCATCATTTTAATTAGACACGTGTAGGTATTAAAAAAAAGGAGGAAAGAACCCCTCAAATTATCCAGTTGATCCAAGTGTACAGCAATCATATGCTTGCTTATGAATTGTTATCCTTGTTAGTAATAATTTGTTACTGGTGCTCCCATGCCCTAAGAAATAAAGATATCTGAATCGTGTTTCAGTTTTGCATGGGAATCTAGAGCATACTTTTCCATCTCCTTTTCCTGAGCTCTATCTAATTTTGGTTATGTACTGACACACATATCCATTAGAAAGCACTGAAGGCCCTTTGGCGTGCTTCTTTTCCCGGAACTGAACTTCTAGGGCTAGTATCAGATCAGTGGAAGGATATGGGATGGCAAGGGAAAGATCCATCTACAGATTTCAGGTCTTTCCTCCCTCCATTCCAATGTGTGCACTTTACCAAGCCATTCATTTGTTAAATTTCAAATGTGTCATCATATGTTCTGTTGAATTTACAGAGGTGGTGGTTATATATCTTTGGAGAATTTACTGTACTTCTCTAAGAACTTTCCAGTGAGTAAAAATCACCTGACCCAAGTGCTTGTTCACATTCATCTCAACGTTTCTGCAATGTTGGCTTATGCATCCCTTGTGGCTTGAAATGTTATTTATTGAGCTTGAGCTCGAAAGGATCTGAAGAACTCGCATAGTTTACATGTTCCTTGGAATTTCACTGAAACTCTGCCTTCTTCCTATTGTGGCAATTGAACAGCCAATGGTCCATTGATGATTTCATTAAATGAAGAATTGGTCGATAATTTATCTTGTAGATCCTGTAAAGATGTAAGAGTTATCCAGATATGCTGCATTATATAATTAGAAAAAAAACAACGGGAAATCCAGTTACCACCACTATCACTATGTTGAACTATATCTTCTTAAATTGGGCCCCGAAATCAGCTCAGTGAGTCCCTTTCTCTGCAGAAATCCTTCCAGGAGCTCCTTGGTAAGAAGAATGGTGATAGAGCGTTGTGGGAGTATCCCTTTGCTGTAGCTGGTGTAAATATTACATTCATGCTAATTCAGATGCTTGATCTTCAAGCAGGTTTGTCTGTCAAACTTTTCAGCATTTCTTATTAAGTTGATCTGAACTGTGAAAGTAGTTTGGCAATCATCATGAACAACTGTGATCTGAAGTTGATTTCGCTGCAGCTAAGCCGAAGTCATTGATTGGAGCAGTGTTCCTAAATCTACTTAAAGGTAAGTCGTTCTTTTACTGTTACGTTTGTATATGACTGAAATCTTACAGAACTGATTTAGTTTAGGCCTTTATCCCGAAAGGCCTTTCAGGCTCTGACAGTCTGACTTAACCGAATAGTTAGTGGTTGTCAACATAGCTATATTCTTATAAATTTGAAGGACTTCAATGAGCACAGCTGACTTGCCTAGTTGTGTCTAACATGCATGTTTTCTTAGAAACACGCTGCAGCTAGCTAGGGCCACTTAAAACTTTTGCAATTACTTTCAGTAAGTGTGTAGAAACCCATACAGCATTATATATTATTAGCTTTTAATAGAAGCTGGGTAAGAGCAATCCTGTTTTCACAATACCTCCAGGTGGGACCATCTGACCTTTGTTTTTTTTTTTCAGAAAATGATCGAGCATTTGACATTCTTTACTGCATAACTTTCAAATTGATGGATCAGAAATGGCTCGACATGCACGCCAGTTACATGGATTTTAATGTACGTCTTTCCTTTCTAATGTGGAATCCATTGGACACGTTCTTTGTACCCAAGCACCTTCCATCCTAACCAAATCGTCCAACAATCATATCGCTGCAGTCGGTTATTAAATCTACGCGGCGCCAGCTCGAGAGGGAGCTATTGCTCGAAGACATTCAGAGAATCGAGGACATGCCATCTTACAGGTTTCTCGCCCGCTAGCAACTGAACTCGGCCACACACCTAACATTGCCACAGGCAGCGCAGCTCCATACACGTGAGGAATTGCAACGTTGGAACCACGTACACCGAGCTCAATGCTGGAGGAATCTAGGATAAATGTGGGCTGTGGATGTGCTTCATTGGATTGTGTTGTCCTGTTTAGCTACCCTGACAGACCCACAGCAGCTGGTATGTTATTACTGGCTTTACCCTTGTACTAGGGTGCCTTTTCTTTTGAGCGACATACCGGCAGATCCGAGGTTTCGTTGTAAACAAGAGGATCGTGGAAAGTCGTCTGGAAATGCTATGTGGCCATGTATGTGTAATGTGTTCATCATTCATGACGGTGTGCATTGGCAACGGACTCCAACCTGTAAAAGGTCGAGCTCGGATTGAGCCGGTCCAACAATCATTTGATTTGGGCTGGGTACCTTCGCTGGAGCCCAAAAGCCTTGCTCGCCAAAAAAGAACTGCAGCAATCTTTGGTTCGGCCTAAAAAGTTAGAACTGCAGCCCTTCTTAAAAAAAGAGTTCAGAATTTCTAGCTCATAACTTATCCGTCCTCGCCTACCTTTTTTTTAAAAAAAAACCTTATCCGACCTACTCTACTTTCCAGCCAGCATACGCCCAAGAATCTCGACGCTTGAACTTCCATCTTCTTCTTTTTTTTCAGAAGAATCTGGCTGGGTTAGCTAAACTACTCTCGTCCAATTGGAGCCGTCGCGTCAGGGATCAGTCTACGCTGGCCTGATTTTCGCTTGCTTTCGGGGCAATGACGAGTTGATGCGCGCCTCGCCAGCGAGGAGGCGACAAGGCCAAGGAGAAGGGATAAAATACTCACATCAGCAGACGGGGGATGGTGCTCGAGCTCGATCGATCCAGCCATCAGTGATCGGATGGGATCCTGCGATCACATCAGGGGGGCCATCTCGAGCCCAGCTGAAAGACAGGCGGGGATCAGATAGATTTCACGCTCCCCGTTGCACGGTGTCTGCCGCTCCCAAGGTAGGCTAGAAGCAGCACAAGTGCACAATTGTTCTGCATAAAAAGTTGCTGCATATTTTGAAAGTACGTTCAGAGTGATGAGTTTAGTAGCATTATGTTATCAATTTCTACATGACCTTATATAAAATGTGCGTATCCTGACGAGAAATCTTGGAGCTGGATTTTCTTCCGTCACCGTGGTCGGTACGAAGACTACACGAGCCCTTGTTCCTTTTCATTCCCGATGCGTCGTGCAGCCTCTTGCCTCGGGGGTACACGGATGCAGGTGGGGATATCCAACACCTACGACCTACCACTACCTACCTACGCTGAGTATGATCGTGTCACAAATGGAATAAACCTAGGCCAATATAAGTATTCGCCTACCGCATCGACGGATGGACGGCGACGTCTGGAAGCCTTTCCTGTGACTCCGCGAGGAGGCTGGGACTACGAGAAACCCCCCGCCATCCCTCGATCCCGAGCCATGCGCGACCGGAGGGCGGCCGGTGTTTGGAGCTGGCCGGCCGCGGGCTGGCGGCACGCGTGGACACGGGCGCATGGACATGGGCCTCCCTCCTCCCTCGCTCCCCCGCCTGATCTGACAATGCAGCGGGCGCGGCCGGCCGGCGGGCGTGCAGCCGCCGCGGCGCCGATGGGGGCAGCCTTGGCCGCTTGGGGAGAGCGGACGCGCGCGCCAGGACGGGGCAAGCCGCGTGTGCCGTGGGCGCGTGTCGGGGGCGAGGAGCGAACGCCGCCGTGGTACGTGTGTTCGCGTGCGCGCGCGCGCGCGTCGGGTGCCCGCTCGTGTTCCTGTTGCCGCACCCCAACCCCCCCCCCCCCCCCCCCCCCCCCCCCCCGCGAACGAAATGATGCGGTTCCTGCCGCGGGCGCGGCCGGTGGTGGGGGCGCCGAAAGCCTGCGACCGCGGCGCCCGCAGCCCACATCACCGAACTGTATAGAAGGCGTGCCCGGCGGCACTACACGGATCGGCCGCTTTCCCATTCCAAGGGAAACAGATGAGAAGCCATCACTTGCTGCAGATGCGAATGCCCGGCCATAGAGGACCACGAAGAGGGCGAGACAGGGACGGGGACGCAGGAGGAAGCAAGCATGCATTTCGTGGGCCGCGGCTGGAGCACACACGTCTCCCGCTCACAGTCACAGCCGATGCCACGGTAAGAAAAGGGCCAGGGGCCAAAGGGCCAAATCACCATCATGAGAGAGAGAGAGAGAGAGAGAGAGAGAGAGAGAGAGAGAGAGAGACGGATGGAAGAGATGGGGGCGCGTCATGATAGTCTGACCTCTAGGCCGGTCGAGTGTGAATAGGCGAGCGGTGGAACCTGGAATGGCGATTTGGAGGCATTCGAATGGCTCATGATTCCGGTCAGAGTCAGAGGTCATCGTGTGCATCAGGTGATATCGGTCGAGCAGAACAGGAGAGAAATTAGAGGAAATGTCGTTCTCTAGATTGGTAGTACTACTCGGTTGAAGCTAATCCGCCCATGAAACTTTTGGTTTAAGTTAGATTGAAGGCAAGTTCTTTGGTGCCCCCCTCCGGGGCAAACGGCACCGGTGCCGTGTCTATCTGAACAATGATGGCCATTTGCCGTCAGGAACTCTGGCAAGATGACCATGACTCTGAACGCAACGATCGACTAGCAGCTAGGCCCGGATGAAAAGTGAGGCTGAGGAACAGAGAGAAGAACTGCTCGTTGCACACAACGACACTGCTATCCGCTAGCCACTGCTAGGGTAGCTACCTGCCTTTGCCTGTCCCCTGCTGCTTTGCTACTACACGTACTGGTAGTATATATATACCCGCACCCGGCCGGGCGGCCGGCCATATCCTGTCCGCATGCAGTGTCATGCTGTTCAAACGAGTAGAGGTCTCTAGGCTACTAGCTTCTGTAGCAGTAGACTCCCAGCAGTCCAGCACGTACTCTGGACTCTGGTGTGCTCCTTTCTAGGAACACGTACGTAACGTATAGAGTGCTACTACCATGCAATAACAGATGGCAACGTATCGAGCTGCAGTGCTGTACAATAGCTAGCGTCTAGTACTCCTCAGTCCTCGCATGCATTCCCTGTCTGACTGGTTCATGATCTATCCGCGCATCGTCACATGCACTTTGGATCTGAGGATCTCCAGTAGCCGCCTACTGTTCTTTACACTGATCACAATGCGAATATGCGATCCTGCAAGAAACTTTCATTGGATTTGGTTGGGGAAAAAGAGATCGAGATGATCAGATGAGGCAAGGCAGACGACAGACAGTGAGACAGGAGGATAAGGCAAAGAAAGTGGCCCAAATGGGGAGGGAGCCAAGGAGAGGCATGGCTGATGGCCCTGAAGAAGAGGCTTTTTACAGCCGCTGCAATGATAACAAAATTCCCTCTCCCTCTGCATCTGCCTCAGCGGCTAAGATCCTAATCTGGGAACACCGGGTCACTTGCCGCTGCAACTGCAAGCTGCGTGTGCGCGCGCTGCCGCGAGCCTGCGATCTTTGCATGCACTTGGTCGGTCATGGCTGCTCCTGGATGGTAATGGCGTGCTAGCTAGGCCCACCACTTTGCTCCATGAGAAGAACCCTAGTTTTCAATCGGGGTATCATGCGCATGACCAGGGCCACTTGCCACTGCAGACATATGATTGGCACGAACGCTAGCTAGCTGCACGGCCCGTTCCTCTCCTGTGCAGCGTCGAAGATGACTGCCTGTGTGTGGCCATGCTGTTTTTCTCTATTACTACTGAATAGCAAAGATTCCATTACAAATAGTAACTGGCTGGACCGTTGTGTCAGCTGTACCATGGTAGTACTGCGTCTACAAAGCATGCACATCGTCGTAGATGCTGCATATATATATATCCATGCTTCTTGCGTACTAGTAACAATGAGCATGCATTTTGCATGCACACATGTATCATGTGTGTGTATACATCTGCTGGTAGTAGCTACTATCGGTACATGGAGGAGTTTCGAGTGTGGAGTACTGGCTGCAGATGTGATCCAGGTTACAGGCTTGCATACCGAGTGTGCCCGTGCTTTTTTGGTGGAGTGGTGCCCCACAATTATTGAGCAATTGCAGGGAACAAAAGGTACAATCACTGCATTCTTGTACCCCTGATCGACCGCTCCAGTAACATATGCTCCTCAATTGCACTAAAAAAAGCCACGCTCCTCATGAAATCTTTTGCTCAAAGGTAGGGGAAAAGTTCTGTTGAAAAACAGTACTAAAGCCTTGGCATGATCACTTTCTCCTATCACAAATATAACTATAAAAAATTTAAAATATATTGTATTAAAATGTTATATATCATTATGAAAGTATTTTCATAATAAATTAGTATTGTCAAATTTTTGTTTTCAACTTATATATAATTTTTTTTTAGAAACTGATGATCACAGACAGTTTCAAGATGGACCTATATATAGACATATTTACGAATAAGAATTAGGTCGAGAGATCATTAGATGGCTATTGAAAATTGGATATTCGGGGATGATTGAGGATGGTTTTATTTGAATTTAGCAGTTAATAAATGTGTGAATAAAAAGAAAGGGCTACAAGAGAACCCATTTCTCCCACACCAAATATTCTAGCACAACTCTAGATGCAAGAGAAAGAATACGTAGGGGGTGTTTGGATTCCACAGGCTAAAGTTTAGCCCTGTCACGTTGCATTGTTTTCGGTACCAATTAGGAGAACTAAATATATGAGCTAGTTATAAAACTAATTGCAGAAATTTAGGGCTAATTTGCGAGATGAATCTATTAAGTCTAATTAATTTATGATTAGCATATGTTTACTGTTGCATCACATGGGCTAATTATGAATTAATTAGGTTTAATAGATTCATCTCGTGAATTAGTCTAGAGGTTATGCAATTAGTTTTTTCATTAATCTACGTTTAATAATTCTAATTAGCAACTAAATATGGATCCGATGTGCCGGGGCTAAAGTTTAGCCATGTCAGATCAAACAGCGCCATGGAATCTGAGACACAAACGTTAGTTTGTGTGTGACACGGAGAATATCCATAACCTGGAAAGAAAGCAAGTGCTAGATGATGAATCTGAATGCAAGCACAAGCACTTAGCATTACTGTACTAGCCTAGCGAGTACAACACCGCTACAGGAACAGGTACTGCCATCACGCCACCATTGGAGCAAAAGGCTCTTTAAAGGGGATGTCTTGTCCAGACCTCCCAGCTGGGCTACCAAGCTTGTCCACCACTCCTTTTTTTTAACCTAAAAGACAGAAATCTTCCTCGGCATCTCACTCACTCATGCCCCCAAGACCTCTTTAATTTGATCCATCGATCATTCGGTCCATTGATCATCACCACGAGACACCCTCACCTGCTGCATGGTCGATAGATCGATCTTGTGATATATGCGTGCATGGAGGGGAGCAGCCAGTTTGAGACCTGCCTTCCTAGCCTCTTCAGCCCATGCGCCCTTCCTCCGCCTCCTCTTGCTCCGCTGCCGAACCAGCACAAGCTTCTGCAGATGCCGTTGTTCCAGGAGCAGGGAGGGACCCAAGGCGTGATGCTCTCTTCGGACCACCACGGCGGCCTGTACCCGCTGCTTCTTCCCGGGATCCCGTTCTGCAACTCATCTAGCGCCGGCGCCGGCGAGAAGCCCACCGGTTTCGTCGTCGTGCTGGACGCCGGCGAGGTAAATGGCGCGACGCGCGTGCGCCAGGTTGATTAAATGGCATGATCTGTATTGTTCCTTGATCCTTTATAAAATTGGTTTCCGCAGGCGGGCACCTCAGCGGCGAAAGCCGGTGGTGAGATCGCTAGTACCGCCGCCGCCACGCTCCACGGCTCGAGTTCATGGTACGTAGGGCCACATCGTAACTCGCCGCTTGATTCTTGAACACATGGGGGAGTAGTACTGTTGGATGGCATGGTTCACAGATTGTTAGGGTTTCTTGGTGTGGGGTCGGGGATTTCGGGTTGAACTGATTGGGATGACATACATCGGCATCTCCTGACGTGGTGATGAACAGGTGGAAGGGCTCGGCGGCGGCGGCCGGGGAGAAAGGGCGGATGAAGGTGAGGAGGAAGATGAGGGAGCCGAGGTTCTGCTTCCAGACCAGGAGCGACGTGGATGTGCTGGACGACGGCTACAAGTGGCGGAAGTACGGCCAGAAGGTTGTCAAGAACAGCCTCCATCCAAGGTACTCTATAATTCGTTAGTTCATACACAGTAACACGGTCAATGGCAAAAATGAATTGAATTCTAACCCTAATGCTCTGTTTACATTTGGAACCTGAATGTTTACCCGCCGCCGCTATGGAAAAATTGAGACGTTTTGCACAAAATTCCTGTAAATCCCTAAATTTCTCGTTTTCCCCACACTTCAGGAGTGTGCACACAGGTGCTCTTCTTGTTTTTGGATGTCAGAAATCATATGCTAACTTGCCAAACCTTGAATCATAGATGATACTACGGGTAAGCTAATTGGTAGCATATCAAAGGCAGTGGAGTCAGCATTGAGCATTATTGCTCGGTGGGCTACTGGCTGCCAGTGATATTTTGACGTTTTTTGAATGATAGTGGAAGTTGGAATAAAATAAATAAACCAAAGACTTGGCTTGAGATCCATTTGGTAGTTTAGAACGTCTCAATCAATTTTCTAAATTTGACATTTTGACCACCACAGCATATTTACAAATTTTCTAGCTTGGCCATATGTAAATAACCTTTATAATTCTGTATGGAAATAATGAATGTCAGATTCGCATTTTAGAGACCAATAAAAGTCAGTAACCTCAAATAGAGAGTAAATCATAGACCACAGATTATTGGGAGCAATTGTGTGTATTTTCGCTGCCTTGCTTTGTTGAACGATAGTAGGAAAGCTAAGGTTGATGGCATGTCATAGGCAGTAGTGATGATACATTGTCCACTGGCTTCTTAGTGCGAGAGACAGCGGCTAATAAAATTATGACATCATATATAGGGACTACTGCCTGAAGAGGAATATATCCAATCTGATGCAATTTTAGGTGTGCTTCATGATATATATAATTTTATTAATGTGTGCTTGCATGAGAAAAAAATTGCTACAAATGACACATGCAACATATTAACATGAATATTCCAGATACAGTTGCCATCTGTCTATAATAGTTAAATAACTTTATTTATGCCAAGATTGAATTGTCTTTTTCTATGGCATTAGGCATGCTTGATGCGTCATTAGTGATAGATCATAAATCCCCAAAACTCATCTATGCTATGCTGATGTTATAGATAAGTCTTTTTCATTCATTTCGCCTAAACATGACATATTATAAGGATACATCAGAAAAATTGTTGCTGCGAGAGTCACACCACACAACCTATATATTTCCAAAAGAAAAGAAGAGTCAGGCCATGCAATACTACAAACTGAAAGGACAGATGCATATTGCTGGAGTCTCTAAAATATCAGTTTTTTTCGAGAATTTGAAAGATATCCTTTTCCTCTGCTGCTAGGTCTAAGTTCTGATCATGCATCATCCACGGCATGCACTAGTAAAACCTATCATCATACATGATCTGGAACAATAGGACACGCATGCACATGAAGCAGTGCGTATGGATGGGCTGGGACAAATGCCAAATGGTGCACTCATTTTTATAGAAGGATGTTTCTTCAGACACTCAATGCGCCGTAGGAAAGGCGAACCGACCTGTCCATATGATTGTTGGCCCATAGTATCTTTGAAATTTCGTTCAAGCTACATATCTCATTCGCAAGTGTTTTCTTTAGCTAGAACTAGAAGGCATGTAATATAGAGCCTGAATCTATGCTGGCCTGTTCATGTTTTGTCTGTGTTTGGAATGCTTTTGAATAATATATAAGCCAGAAGCCCAGAATACTCTCTCTAAGTTCAACGCATATATAAAACTGGCCAATCAGATTCAGTGCAACTTCACAAAGTCTAGTATCCGCATAGGAGCTCTCTGCCACGTAAATTTGATGCAGTTTTAATACTTTGTCATGCAGAAAGAATTAAACTTAATTTTTGGCATGCATGCATAATTGAAGGCCCAAACTTTTGGGGGTTTCAAAAACGGATGAACAAGATAAATCCCAGTCATTTCCATACCAGCAGCATATGCTCTCGAATTTCGGGATTTAAGAGGCACCTTTAATTTTGAACACATAAAGCTGATTGATACAGTTTGGCAATGCTAGTTTATGCACAAGTGCTACTTGCAATAAAATTTTAATAAACACCCATAATTTGTGGTTTCAGTATCAGTTCGCTGATCAGCCCATCATGCATGTCATTTTTTTGCATGCGTGCAGGAGCTACTACCGGTGCACCCACAGCAACTGCCGCGTGAAGAAGCGAGTGGAGCGGCTGTCGGAGGACTGCCGCATGGTGATCACCACCTACGAGGGCCGCCACACCCACACCCCCTGCAGCGACGACGCCGACGGCGCCGGCGACCACACCGGCAGCTGCGCCTTCACCTCGCTCTAGGGATCGACGCCGCGCGCTTGCACATCTGATGATGAAGCTATTTGCATTGTATGCAGCAATGCTGGCTAGCTGTGACGATATGTGGACGATGCACCAAGATGTTGCTTTGTGGATGCACATTTGTAGTAATCGGCATGCAGTAGCTGCAAGGTCCATCGATCCTAATACAATCCTACTACGGGTGACTTTGGTTACATGCATGATTGCGTCAGAACATCTGATGCTGTTAGAACGGTACGCGTGCCTGTTTAAAGCCTTAGACATGGCTGCCATGCATGTAAGGCACAGAAAGCGAGGCCACGCCAGGCCAGGCCACCTTGCTTGCTTGCTGCTGCTGGCAGTACAAACATTTGTATTCACCTGGTTTGTACAAAGAAGGGCAGCTCCTTGCTCATCATGCGTGCAGCTCCTAATGATTGCGAAACTGCACCGCAAGTGAGGAAAACGAACATGAGCTCTCAGACAAATCTCCATTCACATGTTCGTCTATGTCTGGCGGCTGACTGCATCGGGAGGGAAAAACTTGAGGCTTACTACTTGATAGGTTAGGCCACTTCTGAATTCTGATCAGCTCGCTCGAATGGCTGCAGTGCTTCTTGTTCCTTGGTCCAATGGTCCTCTTCCTCGCATGGGATCGGGCTTCCTCAGTTCGTGTCTTTGATTTGCTCGGCGTCGGCGGCATTCTCAGCCACCGCTGCATGCGACAGCCCGTGCCACCTCACTCTCATCACTAGGAGTCGGTGTGTGGAGATGATATATATGTTCTCTGACCCGGAGTTTCACTAAAATTTTATTGTGTTGAAAATGATGAGCACCAGTTTCATCATGATGAAACTGTTCTTATCTTTCTTCTCATAAGTGTTTTGGCATATCACTTTAGTATTTAATTGAAACTAGCAAGGTGGTCCACGCAAATAGCATGGCTAGCTAGCTCTTTTTATTTTAATATTTAGACTCCTTTTTACTTTAAAATGAATTTGTCCAAATAATTTTGGTTTCATTGTCATTCTTTTGTTCAAATGGTACGGACCAAGGTGTCATCTTTTTTTATCATTTATATCTGTGGTGGAAGATGAACTCTTAGGAAAAATGGTATATATAGAAATATATCTTTTATGCTTATTGAAAGTATTGTATTTTTGGGAATTCCTGTTAGAGAGTTTTAGGTACGGTGATAAACTATTCTTAAGATTTGAAGATATGGGTGCGTTAGTAGTTTTGTGTAGTCCGTATGTAATAAAAGCTGGTGGAGGTGAACGTAGTCCAGCCCCACTCAACCAAATTATTATGTCTGGCTAGGTTAGTTATATTTAGCTTTTGTGTTCAATCTTGTATTGGCGGTGACTTGTAGCCATAGCAGCGTTGCGTCTTCAATTCTTGCGTAGGTGATGTGGCGTCAAGAGATAGACTCTGCCGAAGGATGCGTTTGCCATGGCTAGAGGTCGCATCCATGGTGCCTCTTCCTGCGATGGCCAACGATGTGAGTGACAATATCACAAAAGTTGAAGCCTTCCATGATGCGAGCTCCTCCTCATGTAACCGTGTGATCGTGATAATAGATAGATTGCATTGATTTATATCTATCATTTTTTCCTTTTATTTACGTACTAATGAAGAGTTCCTTCTAACCTATTCCTAATTTAGCTACTTATTAACCGTATTCGACATGAGCTCCTAGGACAACTGTCTATTTCCTTATTTTTCTAAAAAAAATTTAAGTTTATTTGTTTATTAACCTTGTTTGATGCAAGCTCATTAGTCAACTACTAATTTTATTAATTTAATTTTCAAATTTATGCATCTATTCATATTTGATATGAATTGATGGGTCAATTACTAATTTCCTTTTCTATTAGAAAATTATCTATTTATTTTTATTATGTACTTGAGATTAACTATTTTGTAAACTGCTAATTGTTTTGTTTTTAACTCTGAATTTATCTATTTATTAATTGTATTAGATATGGACTCTTTAGTTGCTTTAGACACTTGGATCATAATAAAATCTGACTATGTATATTGTTTTCTTTTTCTAGATTAATGTTTAATCTCCAGAAATCTGGATCCATATTATTAGAAAAATCCAATCTTTAGAAAAAGCCTCTGAAAGATTGTGTTGTAGATTTTTACCATCAAAAGGTTGCTCAGTTGTTTGCATCTACCATTCCACATTAACTCCGGAAAAAAAGTCCGTCACTTACCTCGTCACTGGACCTATAAGCGTTTCGTCCAGGCTCCTTGGGTTCCAACGCCGTGTACAACTACGTCCGCTGACTTCCCCACCGCTGTTGATCTTGGACTGCTTCTCAACCCCATTGTTACCGTCTCTGCAATCACCTTCTATTCCCAGGTCCTGTGCCATGGAACTTTCGTGCCACCTGCAATAGCAGCTCTTAGATGACGCTGATGGATTCACGCTCCTCGTGATTCTCTGCACGTTCCCACAATATGAGGCTGCCAAGAGGCCTTACTGTGCACCCATTGGACCAGGTCGCGCCCGCGGCCATGTGTGCATAACGGGGATGGCAAGGATAGCTTCGCCATGGGCTCATGGCCGCTTAGGATTATTAATGAGATGGACTGCGGCTGATGCAACAGGGTGCTTGCCTTGGTGCCTTGCTAGTTGCTCCATGTGTTTTGGCATGCATTTGAGTTGGATGAGTGCGGACTAGGTCGTGCTCGCCTTTGGCCGCGCCGGGGTGCTCACGATGATCAACCCCGGCAATATAGCTTCACGTGCCAACTCAATTAGCCTACATCTGCGGCCATGTGTGTGCATAACGGCGAATGCAAGGATAGCTTCGCCATGAGCTCATGGCCGCTTAGAATTATTAATGAGATGGACTGCGGCTGATGCAACAGGGTGCTCGCCTTGGTGCCTTGCTAGTTGCTCCATGTGTTTTCATGCGTTTGAGTTGGATGAGTGTGTGAGGTTTTTTTTTAATTGATAGTTAACATCTCAAATAACGGAGCAATCTTTATTATAAATTCTAAAATTATTTTTTTTATTTTATGACAATTTCTTATTTTTTTTTGAAAGTGGACTCTTTAGATTAGCCTAGACGGTTAGATCTTCATAAAATCCAATGGTGTAAATACTTTTCTTTTTTTAGATTAACGTGAGAATTTCTTACTTCTTTTATCGAACGTGTACTTTCTAGGTTAGCCTAGACCATTAGATCTTCATAAAATCCAACAATGTAAATCCTTCTATTTTTTAATTAATGTGGGAATTTCTTACTTCTTTTATCGAACATGGACTCTCTAGGTTAGCCTAGACCATTAGATCTTCATAAAATCCAACAGTTTAAATTTTTCTCTTTTTTAGATTAATATAAGAATTTTTAGATCCTCTCAACGAACGTGGTGACTTCTTTTAACACTCCTTTGATAATATAATAGACTCCGTGCAAACTGCCTTGGCCAACACAAAGCTGGGTCAAAGAAAAATGGAGGCTCTCCTTGGGCCTCTTGGGCCTTAAGCAATGAGTTGAGTTTAAAGCAACACGACACGTGCCGGGCCGTTTCTTATGATGGATCGGGCCCAACAAATGTAGCCTAACACGGCCTGCCACCAACTCCGCGCACGCGACGCCGCCGAGACAACGCCGCCGGCTCGCTCTTCCCCGTCTCTGCCGGAGCGCCGGATCCCCCGCTCGCCGCTCTCAGTCGAAACTCCGCTGCCGCTCCCGGTCCCGCCCATGCCCCGACCCAAGCCCGCCCCTGCCAGCAGCGGTGGCTGGTTCGCAGGATGGGGGTGGGACCTCGTGCTCGGATCGATCGCCGCGTTCTACGCCGTCATGGCGCCCTACACCAAGGTGGAGGAGAGCTTCAACGTGCAGGTTCCAACCTCTGCTCCCTCCTTGTTTGCCTCGCCCCACTGCGTCGAAATCTGGTCGCAGTATCGTTGCTGCATTAGTATAGTGTGCTCAATTGGCTGCTTACACGTCCTCTCATTCTCTGGCGGTCGGTCACCTCCTCCGCCCATGCCCGGCGTGCCTCATACTCGACGCAACCGCCGTTGCGCCCGTGCCACTGCTTCGCCGGCTCATCCCTGCCACCCTGACTTGTTGGGCTGCTTAACCCCAAACCTAATTATGTGGTACTGCTATTGCCCATTCATCCCGCGAGCAGTAGGGAGTCCCCCATTTCTGTGCAGTTACGGATGTTCATGTTCTGTGCAAGTAGTTGTGTTCACTTGTAACTATGCACCTCAGATGCTGGAGGATGAATAATTGCTAATTTCTTCGAGCTCAGACAGAAGCTTTTGTAGTATGTGTTGCTTGTCTCTGGGAGGGTGGACTTTGGATGTAGTATGAGTTCACACCAACCAATCAAAGTGGATTATTTACCCGTGCAGTCGTGCGTGATACTTTGTAGAGCAATTATCGCAAAAGAACTTAATAACTTAAGGCACTGCCATGACAGAAAATGCAGACATTATTTGAAATGATTTTGAATAGACATTTAGTTGGGTACAAGGAGTTGTATATTGTTGGTATGCAATCATCCACATATGCTACGCAAATGTCTAGTGTTTCCCATTATCAAATGTCCTATGGTCAAGCTAAGCATATGATTAATTTATTTTGTAGGCCATGCATGATATTCTTTATCACACTTATCACATCGAGAAGGTAAATACTGATGCTAGCAACTCTCCAAATTTGGTTTAGGATAATATCTGTGGTCTTTATTAATTGATTTCCACTATGTATTTTTATGGTTTTGTGCAGTATGATCATTTAGAATTTCCTGGAGTTGTTCCTCGAACATTTATAGGTAAAGTTCATGTTGGCTTGAAACCTGTGATTCGTGCAGCATGAAACAATATTTCCTCAAAACAAGATATTCATATGTGTTATTTTAGGTTGCAGAGCTTGTGGTCTCTATATGACATTATCACATTAATATGATGTACTGTCAATATTTTCAGGAGCATTTGTTATCTCTATTCTCTCATCACCGGCAGTCTTTGTAATGCGTTTATTTCATGTTCCAAAGTTTTATAGTCTTCTTACAGGTGATCATTAAAGCTCGGTACATATCTTCCATGAATGTTTATTCTATTTTGATGTATGGCTTGAGAAGTTAATAACTTCTTGTGGATGCAGTTTTGGTATACTGAATTTTCTCTGTTTTCTTTGGTAGTTCGATTACTATTGAGCTGTGTTACTTTGATGAGTTTGAGACTTCTCCGAGTTCAGGTATTTTTCCTTTCATCTCTCACTATGTCTGACAATGGATGCTGTTAGTGCTTTACTACTTGCTGCTTTCTGTTGTTATTCATATTCTGAAAACATAGTGGTATAATGAAAATGAATAGACATAAATAATGCCAGGCATGCAAACAGCTCATAGAAAGATGGTCGAGAATTTAAGATTAGTAAAGGAATCTTGCTTGTAAATTCGAATATAGTACCTGCAGACTTTTAATACCATGAACCAACTTTAATTTAGACTGGTGTAGTTGTTCATTAGTCGATTATATGCTGTAGATGCGCGGTTCGCTTATCTGGAGTATCGGACATCAATAATCTGGTCTTCTTTAATATCCTAGCCTGTTTCCCCCTTTGATTGGACCAGATACCATTTCGGCATGCCTAGTTTTGATTAGGTGGTTCGATAACTTTTTATTTAAGAGCTTATATTGGATTTCTCATATACGTTTTTAATTGGAGATCATGGTTCTGTTGGCTTACTTCTAACAAGCAGGTAAAAAAGAAGTTTGGTCATCAATCTGAAGTGTTCTTTGTGGTACTAACTGCTATCCAGTTTCACTTGCTGTTCTACTCAAGTCGTCCGCTTCCAAATATATTTGCTTTAGCTTTAGGTAAGCACAGAGTACACTGTATAAACAAAGCTGAAATCTGTTTCTGTCAAGTTTTTGGCAACAATAGAAAACTAATTAGGAGTTTACAAAAAAGAAAATGACTCTTCTATGGTGTATGTTATGCAGTCAACTTGGCATACTCTTTATGGTTTAAGGGAAGCACTATATGTACATTGCAGGCCCTGGTATGCTTTACCTTAGATATACTCTTTGAATTTGAATGGTGTTGTTTTCACATTTTCTAAAGATGTCTTTTTTCCAAAGTTTATCACGTGGATTCTTGTTTTTCAAAATTTGAGTTGGTACACACAACAAATAAGTAAACTCAATCTAAAGTTCTGGACACGGCATGATTGCAACAATTGCAAGTGTCAGCACCAAGTATCAGGGTCAACAAAGATTTAAAGCTTTTATGTAACTAAATTAAACCAAACTATGTGTAATTCCCATTTTCTTGCAGATTGTTGCTGCAGTTGTTTTTAGATGTGATATGATTCTTCTTCTTGGCCCAATAGGGCTTGCACTTTTGCTGGTGAGTCTCTGGCCTATCAGATGTCCAAGCTGTTTTCTTTTCATCACTTGCATTGTTTGCATGTTTGTACAGTTGTACTCGTATTTCAATATAGTTCTATTTTTTTAGTAAATTGTACAAGAATTGGTACTGTTGTTCAACAGCATTATTGAAAGCGAAAGAGGGGGGGGGGTCTCTATATGTTTAAAGTATTTACTTTGCCTAGAAGTGAACCTGGTTGCAACCACCACTAAATAGTAGAAACATAACTCTAGTCCTGAACTTCGAGGAATACTTAGATGGTATGAATACCCATGACCATGAACTTGAAGGAGCAACCCTCAGAACATACAAGAGGAATCATTCAGGGATCTTCGGAAAGATCTTAGTGTTTTTTAGTTTCTATCCTGAACCAGTAGTTCCTGCTCTAGTGGTAAGATAATCAAGATAGCCCCCCTCAGAATTTATGTCCAACCTCCGTCATTCTTATAGCTATATATACCACACCTTGCAATATTCTTGAAATTGAAGTTGTAGGGTCATTATGGTGTATAGTAATGTCTACTCTTGGCTACTATAAGAATTATCCGTAACCTTGTTCTTGTTTCTATATGCATTCTGTACTGTTGGGGCTTAGTTACCCTAACATATGAATTTGACTATGCTATTTACAGAGCAGGTCTGTTTCTCTGCTGGAAGCAGTAAAATATTGCGTAAGCACCGCCCTTGTAGGCATTGGTATGTTTCTTTGTGTTACCTTTGTATATTCTGTAATGGAATTGCCATACAAAACCTTTAAGAAAATTTCGGCTGCACTATGAATATTTTTTTTCAGGATTTACAATGCTAATTGATTCTATAATGTGGCGTCGAATCCTGTGGCCAGAATTTGAAGTTCTCTGGTTTAATTCAGTTCTGAATCGAAGTTCAGAATGGGGTGTATCCTTTATGCTTTTGTGAAACTACACTTATATTTATTTCCTCTTCCAAAATATCCAATTTGTTATCCTATTACATTATGTTATTTTTCTTTATGCGGCTGAACATTCCATTCAATTTATTGAATGTGCATTTTACAAATGAAACATCCGTACTAACCTACTGGAACTTATGTTCTCCTTAACAAGCTTAAGACCCATTCAATTCATTGGTATTTCACCTCAGCACTTCCACGCTCCATGCTTGTGGCGTACCCTCTTTGCATGGTAAGACAGATTCTATCTGGTTAGATTTATCATATGATCTGTTGTTTGAATTTTGAGTGATTTTAGACCATAGTGTTTCTGAAATGTCTGCATGCCATTTTTCTTGACCCTAGGTACTTTTTTTTTTTCAAATTTGATGTTGCTTATAAGTATAAAACCTAAAGGATTATGACAATAAAAGCCACATTTTCCATTTCCAGTTTTACTTCAAGATAGTTTGAAATTGTAAGGGATTAATGTTATAAGGGTTACCCAAGGATTTATTTACCTTTAACTGTGTCTAAAGGTATGGTCTTTTCTAAGCTTTGGTTGGCATTGCATTGGATTTATAAAGGCAATCATTTGTTTCTAAATTTCGATGAACTAGCTAGTTGAGATTTGAGGTACTGTTAAGGCATTACTGATATACCTGTTGGTGTTTTACTGGAGATCTGATGAAGCATTATAGTTCACTTTCAGGTTGGTGCCCTTCTTGATAGAAGGATAGTACCATACATGCTTCCTGTCTTCTTATTTGTTGTACTCTATTCAAAACTTCCACATAAGGTGATTTTTCATCTCTGGACAGTAGTCTGATTCTTATATCTGAAATTCACTAGGCCAATATTGCACATAATAATTGTCATCTTTTATATTTCAGGAACTTCGTTTCATAATTGGCTCAATTCCCATGTTTAATGTGTCCGCTTCACTAGCAGCTAGCAGATTGTGAGCAACTATCGTATCTATTTCATACCATTTTAAAAAAATGACAAATTCAAGCTGGGAATTTTAGCATCACTTATTTACCTACTTCCTTTATAAAAATCCTTGATGTTCAAGTGTCATAGCACTATTCAATATTTATTTTTCTTCATCACTTCCAGATATAATAACCGAAAGAAAGCCGGGTGGAATTTACTTTATATTCTCATGCTTGGTGCCTTTCTTGTCAGGTACTGCCTTGATGATTTTAATCCATAACTGTTTTTTGAATAGTATATCGTATTTAGCATTGATAACTTACATATGGTTCCTGTAGTCTAGGATACTCTGCTGTGACTTTCATGGCATCCTACAACAATTATCCTGGTGGCTATGCTCTAAAGGCTCTACATGAAGCAGGTGAGGGCTATATGACTAAAGTGGAATACATGAAACTACAAACTTGTGTCCTATGGTCAAACTACGAGTAAGGCATAAGTGCCTCTATTTATTAAAAAGGTTTAAGTTTGGATAAATTACAAGCACAAAATGACAAATTGATTAAACTCATAAGCTTTCTATAAAAGCTGGGGTCCCCCTTTGTCAAATAAAAAAAAAGACAAATTGAGCAGTTGTATACTTTTATTGGCCTCTATTATGACTATGGGGTATGTGGACAATACGTGTCCTTTGTTGGCAGATACCACTAGCCATTGATCTTTGCATTCCTCTGTTACCAGATTCTTCAGTGAAGGAAAAGATGGTACATATTGATGCCTTCACCGCGATGAGTGGGGTTTCTCGTTTCTGTGAAAATGAATATCCTTGGAGGTATGCTCCTATATGACAAAGTTAGTTGACTGTTGGTTCTTATCAAGAGAAGTATCCTTATCAATTAATATCACAGTCCATTAGTCTTATCTTTTTTCTACTGTTAATTTTGGACTTTCAGGCTAAACTTTATGTCCTATTAGTTTTGTCCCTCAAATACTAAGTTTTAATAGTTTTACGAGTACTCTCACAGTAGTGGTCATTGTAGGATGAGAATTGGAATACTGAATCAGGCATGCCTCTTTACTACTCCCTGACTAGCTTACTCTTGGTCTTACCTTTCTTTGCCAACTACACATCCACTATATCTGGCAAAATATACCCCTGAGGCTCACTATATATCCCCACGACATGTCTGCCTTGTGTGGTCCAGCATAGAGTTTTCCCAACTTTTATTGTGTAGGCTTTCTGCAATAGTCCAGTTTAGTTTGCACTCTAGAATCTAATGGGCAATTATATCATGTTCTGAAATGGCGGAATAGGTATTTTTGTCCTCGATTTCTCTCCCGAGGCTCCATTTAGTCCCTCAATTATTAAAGTGACCGTTTCAGTCCTCAAACTTTTCTTTTGGCTTCGACTTCATCCATCCATCCTATGTGGCTTGCCATGTGTCGTGCTACATCAGCGAAGAGTTGTCTAAGATGAATAAGCATTTGTGAATTGACCTCATTTACCCCCTCATCTCTTCTCCATTAGGCTAGCCAGCCTCACAACACATAAGATTTCCTCCTGTCCCCATGACAGCTCTACATGTGGAACGACACAACAAGATAGCCATGCAACTATGTTGTTCAGTGATTTTTCATTTCAGTTTACGTATTTCTTTCCCTCCCCCCTGTTAACCATCAATCATGTTACTTTTTTGTTCTACCAACAAATCGGTCTATCCAGTACTTCAAATCACATGGCTGCTCCTCCTTCCTGCATCTGAACCTAATGTTTATGCTTTTGCCCCAGCATAGCCATAAGTCAAATACTGCCATCCTTAATTATAATGAGGTCGAATCTAGTGCTGGAGTCATAGTTAAGTTGTATAATATTTGGTTTTTTCGATATTTTAAATTGCATTGGGTTGTTAGGAAATGTATGCATACTAATTTATATTCGGAAGCATTGCAAGTTAGAACCGCTGAATTTATGACACATCTGTCTTTGTTGTCATGTACTCTTTTGATCCTTCGTAAATTTTGACACCACCATTTCTGAGGTTTCATCAATTTACATTGAAATTCTTACACAATTTTATTTTTTGCACAATCAATCTTTTGTTCTGTGGCAGGTATTTCAAGGAGGAAGACATTTCCATTGAAGAATTTCAGGAAAGGAATTTCACCTATCTACTGAAGTGAGTTTAATAGTTTGTTAAAATCGACCATTCAATCATTTTGGACACCCAACATGTTTTTGAATGCTCCCAGCAACTTCTGTGCTTTTGATATTTGATATGGATTCACATCCTGATGCTTAAATGCTCTCTTTCTTCTCTTATCTCGGATATGCGTAACAGTGAACACCATTCTATTAATGGGTACAAGTGCTTGTTTGCTGTGGATGGATTCTCCAGAGTAAAACTTCAGCCCCGAATTCCCCCACTTTCCCTGGTATGGTAACTAGCTCGTCAAATTCAATAGCCAAGTTTAGGAACTTGTAGTAACAACAACTCCATCATATTATTTCCTCCTGTCAGGAATTTACTCTCTTCCTCTTTGCCTGCACATTTTCTACAGGTGAAAGAGCCCAAGGTGTTTGCACATGGGAACCTGAGAGACCCTGACATTCTTTCACTGAATTGGCCCGGTTGTCCCTGAGGACAGAGAAACACTCAGATTTCTGTCGCAAGACCACAAACTGCCAACAGTGAAGATGTGTCCAGTCAGTCTGTGTGATACAGATGATATGCTTTTTTTTAGACATGATATATCTGGCCTGGGTCCTGGCATTCACTGCTACCTGTAAATCTAGATGGATTCCTCCCCGGATCCCAACTCCCAAACCACAGCTTTAAAGCTTAAGAGACTGCTATTAGCTGAAAATTTCTGTAACATTTTCGAGCAGGGAAAAGGTACTGACGCTTTTCTTAAACTGAATGAAAAGGGGGAATCGCAAACATCTTATATCAACTTGCTCCTTTTTTTTTTCCTTTTCGAGACAGCTCCCAGACTTTATTAGTCAGCAGGAGTACGTGCTGGATGCAAACTTTATTAGACAGCTCCATTTTAATACTAAGATATATATATATATATATATATATATATAAATATAAGAAATAGCGGGCTATAAGGTTTAGCGGCAGTCTTCTCAAAAAGCTATAGAAAGCTATAGCAAGCTACAGCGCAAGCTAAATCATTTAGCGGAATGATAAAATAATTAATAATTACATACAAAATTAGAAGCATCATTAGTCTAACACTCTAAAATAGACTCAACACGTCTCTTGACCATCCAATTGTGCCTGTGTTGCTTTGTCTATGGTCCACCCTAGTTATATTGATTCTTTTGACCACATCTTTGAGGGAATGACACTATGAAAATATACTCACGACTTGACCTTTAGCGTTGCTAAATATCGTAAAAGCCTTTTTAGTGGATATTTATTACCGCTAAATCCTATAAAAACTTCTTTAGCGGACATAGCGGATAAATATTGTACAGCGTAGCGGTAGATCTCCTAAAAGCTAATAGCGGGCTATTAGTGGGTTATTTTGTACATTGATATATATATATATATATATATATAGAAACTAAAATATGTTTTCGAGCTACTGCAGCCCCGCTTTGGGACTCATTCGATGGCAGGCTGGCAGCGAGCCGCCTAGCCTCGCGCCTCCCCGGGCAGGTGTGGCTTGAGGCCGGCGCTGACGGCAGCGAGCACACAGAAATCCGCCTCGGCCGCACGCCCGAAACGCGAGCCCCGGCTCCCTGGTGATCACATCCCATTACATTGGCTGTAGTCATTCGTCTGGCCGGAACTATTCCTTAATTAAAAAACATCCCGTTACACGGCGCCAAATCCATCTCCGCCGAAGCCGACGCCGACACGAAGCATCATCATCAGGTGTAAAGGAGAAGGCTAGCCTCAAATAAGAGCCCCAAGTCCTGCCAGCGGCTGACGATCGACACACCAGCGCGTCGTGTCGTGCCGCTGGGCTAGGTAGGTAGCCACTCGATGTTGGAGAAAGGCCAAAAAAAAAAATAAGCCCGTTACGCGTCTTGATCGGAGGCCCAAGCCCAACTCGTGGTTGTGGCCTCAGGTCGCTCAGCGCCATAATAAATAGTGGGACCCGGCGTTTTTGTGATTAACCTAATCAGACGCAAAACCCTAGCCGCCCACTACAGCCGTCCCGATCCACGGCGGCGCTGGAGCCATCTGAAGGTCACCGCCTCCGCTTGCCGTCCAACACCGGACAGTGCCGGTATCGGCCGGAAGGAAGACGGTACCCGGCGAGATCGACTACTGCATCTACATCGGGAACATCTACGGGAACGACTACGGCTAATCTGTACTCGTCCCCAACAAAACCTATCGCCGAGATGTCATCCTCAGCGGCCCCTACGATGACCGGCGGTCTAGATCTAAAACCCTATCTTTGTTTTCAGTTTGTTCTATAGGTTGTGCTCATATTTAGGTGTTAGATCCTGTTGATTTAAGTCATAAGTGATGTTTTATTCTAATATTTGGTATCAAAGCCTAAGTACCTAACTGTGAGCCATAAGAGCCTATAGATCTAATCAGTTTTAGATCTTGGTTGGATATTTCACGTTTAGTTCTCGGTTATATTCATGTTTAGTTTAGATCTGTTAGTTCTGAGTTTAGTTTCACATGAGTAAAGTCAGATCCGAGAGAAAGAAAGCATAAGAAAGTATAAGAGAGCATCAGATCGAAATAAATTCCACCCGAAAACCCCTCCAAACCCTCGGAATAAGCATAAGAAACCCCACAGCGGTGCCCGATTTTCCGCTAGATTTCAACGTACTTCTTGGGCACTCGCATGGTGACATTCGCATCAGATTGCGCGGAGCAAGTAGCACCCACGACATAAGTCAAAAAAAAAATGAGGCGCGGCCATGGCGAACCGCGGAAGCGGGCCACCTCCATGGCCGCCGTGAAGGCGCCAGAGATGGCACGCCGCCGCGGCCCGCCATGACGGCGCTAAGCCATAAGCGAGGGACGGCCATCAGACCGGCGGTGGCGCCTGAGCACTGAGGGCCGCGGCCGGCCAGGCGCGGCCACGGAGCGGCGGCCCGCGGCGGCGCGACTGCATCGGGGCGGCGGCGCCATGAGGCGCGACGCGCGGCAGCCCGCGACGGCGCGGCGGCCAGCCCTAGCGGCGCCATGAGGCGCGACGCGCGGCGGCCCGCGGCGGCGCGGCGGCCAGCCCTAGCGGCGCCATGAGGCGCGACGCGCGGCAGCCCGCGACGCGCGGCGGCCCGCGGCGGCGCGGCGGCTAGCGCTGGCGGCGCCATGAGACGCAACGCGCGGCAGCCCGCGGCGGCGCGGCGGCGCGGCGGCGGCGCCAAGGGGCGCGAGGCGCGGCCCGCGCTGGCGGCGCGATGAGGCGCGGGGGACCGTGGACGCGGCGCCGTGATTCCCAGGCGCGGCAATAGAGGCCCGGCCGCCGGTGGTGGAAGAAAAAAGAAGGGAGAAATGAGTTAGGGTTAGGGTTTCTGGAGAGGCCCATCCTTTTATACCTTCGATATCCACTCCCGACCGTCAGATCTAGGGTACCCAGGATGGACGGCCGAGATTGAGCCGGGGGGGATTGGATGGCCGGCGCCCGTTTTGGGCCGGTTGAGGCGGCCCACCAGCCGCTACTGGGCTCACGGCGCAGGCGGAGGGGGGGGGGGGGGGGGGGGGGAGGCCGCCGCGGGTGGGCCGAATTTTCAGCTCACCCGTTGGTTTTCGGGCTGAGAGCCCATTTAGCTTTAGGCCTTCCTATTTCAGTATTTTTTATTTGGTTTTATTTATTTTCTGAGTTCATTTTCAGCATATTTCCCTATTAAGCATTAAGAAATTTTAAATTGAGGATTATTACGTTGAAAATTACTAGAAAATTATGAGTTGCTATTCCGAGTAAATGAAACCAACGTGAATTTTATTCAGAATTGCTTAGTTTATTTTGAGACTTTAATTAATTTCTGACCGACGTTGATTTAGTTATTTGCTTTTAAGATGCTTAGTTCAAATTTAATATTATTTTGCTTCTGCCCAACAGTGATGCAAAATTAAGTTTTCCGTTGCGTAAATTACGCTCAGTCATTAAGCTATTTTGTTTCTGCCCAACGGTGATGCAAAATTAATTCCTAAGATACTAAGTTTATTTGCTTCTGCCCAACGGTGATGCAAATTGTTTGTTTAATATTTAATCTGGCCAACGCTGATTATATTTATTATTTTGTTGTCGTTACTGATTAAACTTTATTTTTATGAACAGAAGCAACCCCCTCCAGCATCATGACATATATAAATGGTGTTTCTCAGTTGGGAGGGGATAACTTCGTCAAGTGGAAAACTGAGATTGGTTTCATTCTGCTGACGATGGATAAGGATCATTCCCTGAGGCTGCCCGCTCCTATTGCACCAGTGTCACAAGGGACTGAGGATACTACCCTTGCTGCACGCACTGCTGCTTATGAGAAAGAAAAAGAGCGCTGGGAGCATTCTGACAGAGTGGCCTTAAGTCTTATGAACATGACCATTAACCCTTCCATCAGGGGAGCTCTTGATAAAGAGCCTAAGAATGCTAGGGACTTCATGGATAAGATTGAGAGCTACTTTAAGGGGTCTGACAAGGCCAATGCTAGCACTCTCTTATCTCAGCTTGTGAAGGCTAAGTATAATGGGCAAGGCAGTGTAAGAGAGCACATTATGGGCATGGTCAACATGAGGGACAAGCTTCGAGACCTCGACTGTCCCCTTAATGATGCAGCGCTGCTTCACCACGTCATGATGTCACTTCCATCAGTCTTTGAGCCATTTAAGATAAACTATAATGCAAGCGATCAGAAGTGGGACATCACCACGCTTGTGTCTAAATGTGCTCAAGAGGAAGAACGGCTGCGATCTCAGAACCCCGACTTTGCCAACGTCGTAAGACATGAGGGACAAAGGGGAGGAAATAAGAGGGCATCCGGCCCCAATAAGCCTAAGAAGGATAAGAAACCTTGTGAAGCTCCTCAGCAGAATGATCCGTCTGCTCCTAAGAAGCTTATCTGCTACCACTGCGACAATGAGGGCCATGAGAGGAAAGACTGCCCCAAGTTTAAGGCGTGGTGTGAGAGAAAAGGTAATAACGACATCATTTCTATAGTTGATGAGTCATTTTATGCGTATTTCCCATTAAGTACTTGGTGGATTGACTCTGGTGCCACCATTCATGTCACAAATTCCTCACAGGGATTGTCTGGCGTGCGGACTATAAGAAAGGGGACTCGAAGGTTAAGAGTCGCAAATGGCGTTGAAGCTGACGTGGAGGCCATTGGAGCTCTCCAATTAGAACTTAGTGGCGGCTTTATTCTTCGCTTAGCTGATGTCCTTTATGTTCCGTCCATTGAGAGAAACTTGATTTTTGTTTCTAAATTAGATTTAAATGGTTATTCATGCACTTTTGGTGACAGCAAATGTGTAATAAGTTTGCATGGTGACGTTATTTATCGAGCACCTCTACACAATGATCTTTACTTACTGTCCCATACTAATGTCTCTGTGATGAATGTAAGCGAAGTTAGTCACAAACGCAAGAGAGGCAATGAGACCTCATCGAAATTGTGGCATTCACGTTTAGGCCACATTTCGAAGGGGAGAATGGAGCGTCTCATTAGAGAAGAGATACTCCCAAGATTAGACTTCTCTGACTTAGACCAATGCGTTGAATGTATTAAGGGGAAATTTACAAAACAAATTAAGAAGGATGGAGCTAAGCGCAGTTCAGGAATATTAGAATTAATTCACACTGACATCTGCGGCCCATTTAACGTTAAGTCGGTGGATGGTTTTGGTTATTTTATAACATTCACTGATGATTACTCCCGTTATGGATATATTTACCCCATAAGAGAGAAATCCGAGGCACTTGATAAGTTCAAAATCTTTAAAGCTGAAGTAGAAAATCAGCATCAGTTAAAGATTAAAGTGGTACGGTCAGATAGAGGTGGTGAATATTATGGGAGACATACCACATATGGACAAATTCGAGGTCCTTTTGCTAGATTCCTTCAAGAAAATGGAATAGTAGCACAATACTCAACTCCTGGTGAACCTCAGCAAAATGGTGTGGCAGAAAGAAGAAATCGCACTCTAATGGATATGGTGCGCAGTATGCTAAGCAACTCCACACTGCCAGTGAGTTTATGGATGGAAGCGCTGAAAACAGCCGCGCATATAAATAATCGCGTTCCTAGTAAGTCAGTCTCTAAGACGCCTTATGAGCTTTGGACTGGTAGGAAACCCAGCATTAATTATTTTCATGTCTGGGGTTGTGCGGCTGAAGCGAAATTATTTAATCCGTCCCTTGGAAAATTAGATCCTAAGACAGAAAGCTGCTATTTCATTGGATACCCAGACAGATCAAAGGGATATCGATTTTATTGTCCTAAGGGTACCACTAAGTTTGTTGAGACGAGACATGCAGTATTCTTAGAGGAAAATAGATGCACTGAGATTAGGCAAATCAATCTCGAGGAAATGCGGACTTATGATTCTACACCGCTGACTCGTGATTATTACGTACCTATTTTGCCTAATTTTCAAAATACACCACCAGCCCAGACAGTTGATTTTCCAGAAGTAAATGTGGAACGAGCGCCTGTCATAAGTGAACATGAAAATGTGGCTGATGAGCATCAGAATGAAACTGTGGAAGAACCTGTTGAGGAAGTACACGATCAGACCGCCGCTAGGACATCAGAGGCACAACAAGAAGCTACTGCTGAGCCTGTTCCAGTGGAGCAGCCACAACCTCTGAGAAGATCAACACGAGAGAGGAAAACTACTATCTCCAACGATTATGTGTACATGAGTGAAGAAGCACATGACATGGGGAAGGTTGATGATCCAAACTCGTTCAAGGAGGCTACAAATAGTGAGCACTCCCACAAGTGGATTGAAGCTATGGAAGAAGAGCTGAAATCTATGAGTATAAATAAGGTATGGGACTTAGTAGAGATTCCTGAGGGAGCTAAGAAGGTGGGCTGTAAATGGGTCTACAAAACTAAGTATGACTCCAAAGGGAAGATTGAACGTTTCAAAGCAAGGCTTGTGGCTAAGGGTTTCACACAGCGAGAGGGAATTGATTATACTGAGACCTTCTCGCCCGTCTCGAAGAAAGACTCGTTCAAAATCGTTATGGCTCTGGTAGCTCATTTCGATCTCGAGTTGCATCAGATGGACGTTAAGACTGCGTTCTTAAATGGTGATTTGCATGAGAATCTATAGATGGCGCAACCAGAAGGTTTCGTTGTGGAAGGCAAAGAACAGTTGGGATGCAGGCTAAAGAAATCCATTTATGGGTTGAAACAGGCGTCCAGACAATGGTACCTAAAGTTTGATGAAGTAATTAAGAAACTAGGCTTCGTTGAAAATATAGTGGATAATTGTATATATATTAAGATCAAGGGGAGCTCTTTCATCATCCTAGTTTTGTACGTGGATGACATCCTATTAGCAAGCAGCGATAAGAACTTGCTGCATGAGACAAAAGGTTTTCTCTCATCGAATTTTGATATGAAGGATTTCGGTGATGCCTCTTATGTACTGGGCATTGAGATACATCGAGACAGATCCAAGGGTGCATTAGGACTCTCTCAAAAGGCTTATATAGAGAAGGTTCTTAAAAGATATAATATGCATCAATGTTCAGGCACAACTGCTCCAGTGGTTAAGGGCGATAAGTTTGGGCAATTTCAAAGTCCCGGGAATCAGTTAGAAATTGATCAAATGAGTTCGATTCCATATGCTTCAGCTGTTGGAAGCATTATGTACGCACAAGTATGTACACGCCCTGACTTAGCTTTTATTACCGGGATGCTTGGTAGATATCAGTCTAACCCAGGAATGGATCACTGGAAAGCGGTCAAAAAGGTCCTGCGTTATTTGCAGGGCACTAAGCATCACATGCTCACATATAAAAAAACTGAGAATTTAGAAGTAATTGGCTATTCAGACGCCGACTTCGCAGGCTGTGTTGACACTAAAAGGTCGACATCAGGTTATGTCTTCACACTTGCGAATGGAGCAATATCATGGAAAAGCTCCAAACAATCACTTACTGCAGCATCAACCATGCAGGCTGAGTTTGTAGCGTGTTATGAGGCCGTAGGGCAAGCTGTGTGGCTCAAAGGATTTATACCCGGATTAAGAGTGGTAGACAGCATAAGCAAACCACTAAAGTTATACTGCGATAATAAAGCCGCAGTTTTCTATGCTAGTAACAACAAGTCAAGTGGTGGTGCCAAGCACATTGACATTAAGTTTTATGTTGTGAAAGATAGAGTCCAAGATCGTACTGTTGAATTAGAGCATATAAGTACTAAGAAAATGCTCGCGGATCCATTAACGAAAGGCTTACCTCCCAATCAATTTCGTGAGCTAATTGCCGGCATGGGACTATTGGATAGCCTGTGATCTTGGACTTAAAAGGGTCATAAGACAACCACCTCCCATTACGATAAGTGGTTTAATGCATTGTGGATAATTGTGTCACAATAGGATTATACACTGTTGTGATACATTATTTCTTTACATAACTCCACTCTAAGATTGGCGTCAGTTTTTAGGCCTTTAGACCAAAGGGGAGAATGTTGGAACTTTTGGGTGGTCAGAAAGGCCCAAAAGAAATAAGCCCGTTACGCGCGCCTTGATCGGAGGCCCAAGCCCAACTCGTGGTTGTGGCCCCAGGTCGCTCAGCACCATAATAAATAGTGGGACCCGGCGTTTTTGTGATTAACCTAATCAGACGCAAAACCCTAGCCGCCCACTGCAGCCGTCCCGATCCACGGCGGCGCTGGAGCCACCTGAAGGTCACCGCCTCCGCTTGCCGTCCAACACCGGACAGTGCCGGTATCGGCCGGAAGGAAGACGGTACCCGGCGAGATCGACTACTGCATCTACGTCGGGAACATCTACGGGAACGACTACGGCTAATCTGTACTCGTCCCCAACAAAACCCATCGCCGAGATGTCGTCCTCAGCGGCCCCTACGATGACCGGCGGTCTAGATCTAAAACCCTATCTTTATTTCCAGTTTGTTCTATAGGTTGTGCTCATATTTAGGTGTTAGATCCTGTTGATTTGAGTCATAAGTGATGTTTTATTCTAACACTCGAGTCACCGGTGGACGGGCGATCCGTGGACGGCCGGCGGCAGCCTCGGCTCGTCGGAATGGATCAGTGGTCGCCGTCTAGGAGGGAGGTTAGGACAGTGAGAGGTTAAGGCCGGCCTCATGGGACAACCGAAAGCAAACCGGCATTAACAGTGTGCTTCTCCTCTGCTCCTACTTGCCAGGGTCAAGGATGTGGGACCCGGCCGGACCCACCGACTAACCACTGCTGCTGCCACTCGCTCTCGCTCCGGCCCCCTCCCGGCCTCCGTGCCCGTCCACCATCATTGATTTGGTCGGTGGCTACTGGCTCCCGCAGCCGATCCATCCAGTTTGATGCCGGTTTGATTACCACTTGGGGCTAGTGTCACTCGATCTTGCTTTGATTCTGGCCTGCATAATTGGGAGTGCGTCCAGGTGCTATGTATGTGCCCGCCGGGGACGGGAACGGGAACGGGAGGGCGAACCGAACTTGTGCTTTGCGGTGACTGGTGACTTTTGTGTTCTGACATCGTCCACACACACGCACCAGTGACACAACCAACGGGCGCACGAAGCGTTTAACCCACCTCTCACGAGTTGCAGCTGCTTTACACGGTGATCTGCGTAGGATCTGGCTCTGGCTTGGCCACACGGACGACTGTACACGCATAACGTGGAGCCAACGACGGAACGCAGCTGCCTGGACGCACGCCATCAATGTGGCGGTGCCGCGCTGCGGGCGCGTGCGGTGCGTGGGAGGAGCGCGGGCGCTGCTGCAGTCTGCAGGCGCCGAGGCCCAGCGTCGTTCGGTTGGTTTGGTTCAGACTTCAGAGTTCAGACGATCGCCAAACCTGCAAACCAGATCGGCGGATCCAGATTTCGGAGGGAGCCGCGCGACGACACGAAGTCAGGGGGGCGCGTCACATGGCCGCGACGCGACGAGCGCACGCACGGAAGCCCCGCACCGCTCGCCGTGAATGGGAGGCAGAGAGAAACAGACCCAGAGAGATACAGGAGGGAGCCAGCAGCCAACGCAACCCACCCCCATCACTCTCATCAGCAGCAGCAAATCGAGATGCCTTCTCAATCTAATACTCCTGCTACATCCTACATGTGGATCTATCATACCTATTCTATCTAATCAGCAGCATGTCACAGCGGGGCCCACATGGACGTGGGCCCCGCACCACAGGCTTCCAGCGAACAGAAATTCTTCCCTCCTATATTCTTTTTTCTGTTCCTGCCAGTAGCCATGGATGAACCTTCTTCTGGGACATTTATCTGGAAATATCCGGTTTGACAGGGTTCTACCAATTCTCTACTGATCTGTCCGAGACAGTAGAGTCGGCAAGGTCCAACAGCGGACGGCCCCTTTGACCCGTAGCGCGAGCACTACAAGGTCGCTGCTGCCTCGGTGTCAGTTGTCAAGCAACCGCGCTTTGACGGCTAATCACCATCTGCTCAGAAATTTAGATTGTCCGCACTCGTCATATTTTATTTTTATTCTCTAAAATAAATATTTCATTCCGATCATCGAGATTCTCTCCTCTATACAGGACCGTCCCGGAGAATTTTGGACCCTTTTGCAAAATCCTAGTTAAGGCCTAGTAAACTTAAGTGCTAAAATGAAACAAGAACCATTCATACCGTAAGTATACAGAAACATAAGATAGAACAAGAATTATACCAATGCTCCAATGTGTCGATAATTTTTACTTGAAAAAGCATTATATGCATGCATAATCTTCACTTGAAAAAGCAACATTTTTTAGAGTCCCTTGAAATTTGAACACTACGTTAACAAAAATAAATGATACGGTAAATCAATATTCAATAACCAAACAAAAAGCATGAAAGAAAAGAAAATGCATGGGATGGCTTGGACGGTTGAACCTGCGAGATGGCAAGAGCCAACATGGCCAAACAGGGTAGCAGGGCCGCAGGCTGGGCGTTTGTGATTGGCTGCCGTCCCAAACAGGGTAGCAGGGCCACAGGCTGGGCGTTGGTGATTGGCTACCGTCCTCTACTTGCTTGGGAGCAGATGAGCTGAACATCACTGGGAAGGGGGCCGCACGGCCGCAAGGGAAGAAGGTGCATGCGTGAGTACGTCGCCGGCGCCACAGCTAGCGTACGCGTCTACGCGAGAGCCGATCGGCGATTGGAAAACCGAACGTCAAGCAACGAAGAGCCGCCGGCGATGATGTTGTTAACCTAGGCCTGAAATAGTTGGACTAATATGGGGGCCCCTAGCACGTGGGGGCCTGTGCAGTCGCACCGCCCGCACGTGCCTCGGGACGGACCTAGCTCTAACTATATTCATGTTCAGTTTTTCCTCATCTATTATCTTCTATACCAACTAACAATTGTGGAACCCACAAATCAGATTTTTTTAATTGTTTTATCCACCGACGCCCCCTCCCTCCCATTATCTCTCTTCCTCCCTCACTCCCCACGCCTCCTCTCCTCTCTTCGCTCCCTCCCTCCTCTCTCTCCCTCCCTCCCTCCTCTCTCCGCTCCTGGCTCGAGGCAGCGGCGGTCGGAGGCCCGGCCCGCACGGCGGCGCGTGGCGCGCGGCGGGAGCGTCAGCCACGGCCTTCCTCCCTCCTCTGGCCTCCGCCTGCTCCGCCGCCTCCTCCGACCTCCCCCGCGTGGGCGAGCTCGGGCCACGGCAGCGGCGCGCCGCCGCCGAGCCGCGGGGCCGCCCCTCCCCTCCCCTGCAGCAGCGGCGAGACGAGGGACCGCGGCAGAGGCCGGCGAGCCGCGGGGCCGCGCCGCCCCTCCCCTGCAGTGGTGGCGAGCCGAGGGGCCGCAGTTGGGGTGAAGCGGGCTACTCCAGCGCGGCTGCGCGGATCTCGACGGCCCGGTGCGTGCAACGCCTCGATCCCCATCTATCCGCCAGCTCCTCCAGCGAGCCTCGGCGCGTCCGCCGCGGCGGTGAGGGGCGCGAGCAGCGGCGCGGACGGCGGAAATGTGGAGCTGGCGAGGAGGCCCACCGCTTGGCGGGCGCGAAAAGGGTGACGCGTGCCGGCGTGGGCAAACTCCGCAGCTGGCCGCGCGGCTCCGCCGGCGTGCGGGAGACCGCCGCCGGCCGCGCGGGTAGGCTCCGCAGCTGGCCGGAGGCGAGCGCGGCGGCGAAGGCCCGCGTGGCTGCGTCCCCTTCCTCACCCTCTCCGGCGGGCGGGCGGGTGCGAGCGGCGGGGCGGGGCAGCGGAGGCGAGCGCGGGGGCAGCAACGGCCGAGGTGGGCCCCATGCCACGTCCGCACGGTATTGGGCTCCTGGAAGTCCGCTCGATTTGGCGGAAGGGGTATGGCTCCCAGGTCGCCGCTGCAGCGTTTTTTTAGGTAAAACCGTTCTGGAGGGAGGGATGGCTATCCTGTACCCACTGCGGACAGCCTTAGTTAGGCTAATGAAGTAACAGTAGGGAGCGTTCCTTGCTTTGCGCGTGAACTCTCTCGCGGGAGCACGGCAGATCCGCGTGTCCAGCTGATCTGGATGATGTCTGAATTGCTGATAGAGTGATGGATATCCATGGCAACTTTTATCTTTCATTTCTTTTTGTTTGACATGAACGCACAAAGGCCCCTCTTGGTTTTGGCCTACGCAGCGTCAGGATGTGGTCATAGTGTGAGCACTGCAAAGCTGTAACCCCCCAACCAACCCAAATAAATACCAACTGCAAATCATTCCTAATAATCCAACAAGAGTACCAGTACCATCACCATTCTGTACTGAAGGTGAAATACAACTTTGAACCAGACAGATCTGCATTTGAAGTCATTGCAGACAGGCCTCTCAGTGCACATTTGGTCGGCACTAAGCAGAATTTCGTTCTCCTGATTCCCAGGGGCGAGTGAGTGTCCACGAAGCTCCTGATATGATAAGGAGAGTTCTAAAACATGGAGAAAAGAAAAACAGCTGCGATTTCCCTATCAGTGCTGAACCGGAGTACCCTGCTTATACGCAAGGAAATGTGAAGAACCGACCTGAAAGAACCCACCCAAACTTGCAGTCTTTGGGAATGTTTGGTTTGCATGACGACATTGCTTTACAATGTTTTAGAATCCAGCTCGATCTCGAGGACTTCAACTTAAGCTTCTCTAATATCAAATAGAACGTACTATACTGCCACTTTTTTTTTGAAAAGGAAAACTTTATTAATTTTAAGAAAAATACATGATACATCATCTTGAAATTTTTCCGACCTCTACCCTAAGAGCACACAGTCTGAAACACAAGAGTTTTGACACAAGCCGACACACTAATGATTGTCAATCCTGAAACTAGACTGCCACCCATGTGTCTGGGCAAAAAAATCCTTGGCCACCCGAGCCAAGAAGTGAGACGTCGCTACAAGAATATCCTGCGTAGTAGGCTGCTGAAGTATAGCCCATGTATGGAGCCAGTGAGTAGTCGAGAAGATAACCTGCAAAAATGAAGATTTTTTGTTATAAAAAACCACAGCGTTTCTGCAGAGCCAGACAGACCAACACAAGGCTGCCGCACCTACAAGGACCAGCTGTTTAAATTGTTTTGGTATTCCGTTTAGCCAGCTCCCAAATATATTAGGTACACTGCGAGGTTTAGAGAGGCCCCAGGATGCATATACAGTTGTCCAGGCCGATCGCGCTAGTCGACAATCAAAGAACAGAGACTGTATCGTTTTATTTTCGTGACAGAAACAACATTGGTGACTTCCTTGCCAGTTCCTTTTCGCTAAATTGTCTTTAGTAAGGGTAACACCTCGCCTGAGGAACCACAGAAAAATTTTAATCTTTAGTGGGACCTACCTTCAGTTTCCAAATTCTCTTGTTGAAATTAATAGTATTTTGATTAATCAGACCAAGATAATGTGATTTTACCGAAAAAACACCATTCTGGTCTAGGTACCATTTGCAATCGTCTCGTTCGTGGGATAAAACCACATATTGAAGCCTTGCAACAATGTTATTCCACATTACCAACTTGCTACCAATTAGATCTCTACGCCAGGATAGATTCGGATTTGGTGTACTCGGTATCTTAGCCACCGTATCCTGTTTCTTCCGTACAATGTTGTAAAGTTGGGGATATTGATCTCGAAGCGGCCTATTCCCTAGCTAAATATCCTTCCAGAACCTTACTTGTGACCCATCTTTTATAATAAAATTTCCAAATCTTAGGAAATCTCTTTTTATTTTCATTAGGCTTGCCCAGAAATAGAGTCCCCGCTCTTCCATTGGACTTGTACCAAAGGTTTAGTCCCGAGATATTTATTGCGTATGATCTGTTGCCAAGTGCTATCTGTTGTTAACAGATGGTACATCCATTTACTGAGCAAAGCTATATTCTTTAATTCTAAGTTATGTATCCCTAGTCCCCCTTGGTCCTTCGGTTGACACAGGATGTTCCATTTTGCTAACCGGTATTTTCTTTTTTGCTCATCACACTGCCAAAAAAATTTAGAGGGAAAGTAATCCAACTTTTTGCGAACTCCTTTTGGAATTTCAAAGAAGGACATCATGTACATTGGTAGACTACTAAGAGAGTTGATAAGTGTAAGACGTCCCCAGTTGAAAGATTTTTACCCTTCCAACTACTAAGGCGTTTCTCGAATCTGTCTTGCACCCTCAACCAGTCGTTATTTGATAACTTCCTATAATGAATAGGAATTCCTAAATAACGGATAGGGAAGGCACCCGTGTTGCAGCCAAACAGTTGCATGTATTGACTTTCAAAGTTCTTTGCATCACCCAAGCAAAAGATTTCACTCTTATGAAAATTAATTTTCAGAGCCGATAATTGCTCCAATGCACAAAGGATTGTCTTCATGTTATGAGCTTGTTCCAGGTTATGTTCTAAAAAGAGTATTGTGTCGTCAGCATATTGTAGTATGGAAAGGCCACCATTTATCAGTTGGGGCACCACACCACTCAACTGGTGCCCTTCTTTTGCTCTATTGATGAGAAGTGTGAGCATATATGCAACAATATTGAACAATATCGGCGAAAGTGGGTCACCTTGTCTAAGACCTTTTTCTGTTTGGAAATAAGGCTGATTTCATCGTTTATATTAATCGCTACACTTCCGCTTGAGATGAAGGACCTAATCCACTCAATCCATTTGAGTGAAAATCCTTTCAACCGAAACGTTTGTAGTAGGAAATTCCATCTCACCTTGTCATATGCCTTCTCAAAATCTATTTTAATTATAACCCCACTAAGATTTTTCCGATGTAACTCATGTACCGTTTCATGAAGAATAACAACCCCTTCCAGAATATTCCGACCTCGCATAAATGTTGTTTGTGTAGGGCTGATTAAATGATCTGCAACTGAATTGATACGAATGGTCGCCACTTTTGTAAAAATTTTGAAACTCACATTAAGCAAGCAAATTGATCTAAATTTCTGAATCTTATTAGCTTCTTGTGTTTTTGGCAATAAGTTTATGACACCAAAATTCAAACTGAAAAGGGGAATGTCGCCGCTATGTAGATTATGAAACATAAGCATCAGGTCTCCTTTAATGACATCCCAAAAATGCTGATAGAATTCAGTCGGGAAACCATCTGGGCCCGGAGCTTTGTTATATTCCATATCGAAAATTGCATCCCGGATCTTCTTTTCGGTGAATGGAGCCGTCAGGAATTTATTTTCAGTATTGCTGACTTGAGGGATATCATCCATCCTATCACATAAGGTGAAATGATTATCCTCAGAGGGATAAAATAATTCTTTATAAAATTGTGTGATGTATCCTTTTAAATTTTGTTGTCCTTCAATTTTAGTCCCATCATGCTCTAGGGAAAAAATACGTTTCTTTTGATGTTTACCATTGGCAATCATCTAAAAATATCTTATATTATTATCCCCCAAGAGAACGTCGGTCGTTTTTGCACGTTGATAAAACTTGAGTTCCTCTTCACGTAAGAGCTTTATCAAGTCATCACGTGTCTTTTCTAGTTGTTCCCTTTCCCCATCAATGAGTAGTCTGGTTTCAGCCAAAGTATCAAGGTTTGTTACCACGGTTTGGAGGGTTTCCTTTAGAGATTTATATACCCCATGATGATGGCGAGCCCATCCCCGTAGGTGTTTTCTTATTGCCCCCAACTTTCTATTCCAGCGTTGCACTGAGTTCTGTCCAGATACCGGTTTATTCCAGATTTCTACGACACGTTCCTTGAAATCCTCATAAGATAACCAACCAAGTTCCATTTTGAACGGTTTTGCTATCCCCGTATAGGATGGGGCGCCTGTGTCCAATAAAAGTGGCGTATGGTCCGAGACGCCTGTGTCCAGTGCATGTACCATTACCATCAGAAATTTGAGTTCCCATTCAGTTGTCATTAAAACTCTATCGAGTTTCTCATAGGTCGGATCCGTTAGAGAATTTGCCCAGGTGTATTGTCTTCCTGTCAAATCAATCTCCCGAAGATCAAAACTAACAATGACAACATTGAACAGGAATGGCCAACGTGGATTGAAATTATTTTTGTTCTTCTCTCTACTATGTCGCATAATGTTAAAGTCACCCCCGATTAAAGTTGGCCATGGATTTTGTTGGCATGTACGAATGAGTTCCGACAGAAAGGCTGACTTAAAGTCATCCTGTGCCGGACCATAGACTACCATCAGAATCCATTTGAAATCATCCGCTTTACTGCGAAGATGAAATTTAATGAAAAATTCCCCTTCCACAATTATTGATAGATCAAGTATTGTTGAATTGATTCCCAACAATATCCCGCCCGAACGCCCTCTAGGAGGGAGACAGTGCCAAGTGAAATCCGCGCCCCCAGAAAGACGACTAAGATTCAATCTAGACATATCTTATTTTCCGGTCTCCATGACAGCAACAAAATCGAGGTTGTGATCCCTGATAGTTTCTGAAATGTATCTGTATTTAGCCAAATATGAAAGACCTCTGTTATTCCAAAATATAACTTTCGTGAGGAAACACTTCTATTTAATTTTTTTGCCTTCTTCGTAGCTTAACCTTTTTTGACGAAGATTTGGACTTACGACCGGACTCCTTAAGGTCATAAATTCTTGTGGCCAAGTCCAGGTCATCCAGATCCACATCAGTAACCTCCTTGACTAAGTGAGAAAAAAGGCCGCAATCACTTTCGCGGTCTTCCTCATCGCTTATTTCAAAGGGATTGAAGTCAGAACCCACCCTTCCAGTTCCTTTTATTTTTGGCTATACAGTAACCCTATCAACCTCCATCATTTTCAGCGCGTTATAAGACACATTAATCGCCTTGGTGTTATTACCCAACGAAATTCCAATGGAATTTAAATTGGCTATACATGCATCCCTTTGTAACTCGATAGTAGAGGTTGTGAAAGTTTTACCTGCCGAGCCAGCTGCATCCGCACCCTGGCTGCTAGTTGCAGCAGGACTGTCCAGGTTCCGTATTGCCGCGCGCCCCTTGGCCTTGTCAAACACTAACTCGTCAGCTTCAATGGAATTTGTCGGTGTCCTAAGACCAGTCGGTGTCGATGCCTCCAACTGTCCAAACTCCAATTGGTGATGTGGTGTCTTCACACCCTCCAGTTCAGGTGTTACTGCCTCTACGTGAGCTTGCGCAAGAGAGTTTTCATTATTTGCCGAAGAGGTAAAGTGTGTCGTAGTCCGCTGCTGGATCACATGCCGGTCCACCACCACATCATTGCGTGATGCACTTGCCCTTGCCTTTGTTTGCTGTAGATGATCAGGTCCACTCTGGCGCTGACCCCACGTTCGCCTTCACCGATGTTGCATGCTTAGTTGGGCATCCAGGACCCCGTCTAAAACCTGATGGCCCTCTCAGTGTAGGATTGCTGTACGAATGAGCTGCTGCATTGAGCTCGTGAACAGCATTAATGCTGCCCTCATGTGAAGTATCGATGGCCTCCAGAACAGCACCACAGCCAGCCTATTTTCCAGTAGCATGGTCCCCCTTCTCCCTGCATTCTGAATGCTTCAGACTCGCACTGCTTCCATGACTAGGCACCGGACTCGGCTGTCGCGGTTTTGTCACCCAGATCGAAGGCAGGCTGCAAGTTGCATTCAACACAAGTGGCTTCCACGGGGGACATGGACGGTTAGTTTCTAAGGGAGTCACCGCGATATGAGTTTGCATTGGTGATATCCCAGAAACCTCCCTTCCTTGTGCACTTCCATTCTTTAAGGTACTAGCACTAGGAAGACTTTTCATCTTTTTTGCTGATGATTCCAAATCTTTATCATTAGCTCCACCCTTGTCTTCTCCATTATCATCACGATCCATAGGGTCATCATTCTCGGGTGGTGGCGAGGCTGGCACAAAAGAGGAATCCTCAAGTGTAAATGTAATATTATATCCCTCAGTGCCAAAAACTAGATCATTTGTGAGTGGTAGGCGGCGTTTGTCTAGCACTCCAACCCGAACTCGGATGACTCCTTTTTACCTGTAGGTGAGCATATCCACCTCTAGCGTTGCTCCAATGACTGTACCTAGTGCCCAGAAAGCTAGGTAGTGCCTCCAATCATGTGGCACCCTAGATATGTGAACCCACACCTCCTCTAGCTGGTATGTAGGAGTCACATCGCTTGCACTATGCCAAGAAGAAATAGTAAGTGTCACACCATAATTCTTCAGCTGATAGCCTATGTCAGACATCCTTTGTAACTCATCTTCAGACGGGAAGGCAACCAGAAAAGAATCCTCACCATGAGGGAGGGCCTCCCACTTCCAATCTATACGAGTAAGTCTGCTCAACTCAGCTTGAACCACTTCTGGAGAAAGCTTACCACCTATCACCTTGAGCAGTGTAGTAGGTGCGGGATCAGGGGTTTCCAACTTGTAATCAATGTCAGAGATACGAATAAACTCAAAGTCCTGTTTACCTGACCCAAAGAAGGAGGCTGTTGGTTTAGTCATCTTGAGTACCGGGCATTTGGAAGCCATATGCGAGTTTTTCTTGTTACAAATGATACAATCAAGGTCTGCCTTGCATTCCTCATTTGTATGCCCTCCACTCTTACACCTGAAGCAATATGGCCTCTTTTTTTTGACAGCACCATGGTCCTGTTGAAGTTGATGCAAACCTTGAGCAGCCCCCTGCAACCCGGGTTGCTTCTGCAGCACTATGGTTTGCAATATTGACAGGCTGATATTTCTGCTGAGGTTGCTGTCTACGGAACTAATCTGCTCATGCACCTGTGTGCCGGCCATGCATGGTCACTTCGCCACGGCCATGAGATTGGTCACCTCTGCCGCGTGGCTGGTCGCTCTGTCCCTGTAAACTTGCGTCTCCACGGCCACGGCCCCCAGCATGATTGTTGCCATCACCCTGTGGCGGGGCATGGCCCTTGCCTCGCCCTCGACTGCCACTATATCCAGCACCTCCGTTGTATCCTTCGCCGCGGCCACGTCCAGGCGGCCGGCCGCGACCACGGTCGCGCCCCGGCGGCGGTGCACGCGGGTGTGGTGGCATATGGCATGTTTGCAAGGGGAGTCGTGCCGCTACCGTCGCAAAGGACGGGCCTCCGTTTGCCCACGGCACAGAGGTAGATGTGCTTGCACCGGCGACGGCGGGAGTTGTATTGGCAGATTGCCTCGCACAAAAATTGGCCCCAGGGTATCGCACCAATGTTGCCCTAGTTTGTGACCCACTTGGCAGGAGGTCCCACAGGGATCGACCAAAATTTTTTGCCCGTGCGATCAATTCTTCGCGTCTGGGGCGCTCAGTAGGATCGGTCATACGCGGACGATCGATCCGATCTGTCTAGGAAGGACGTTCCTAGACAGATCAAATTTTGAATTGCCCGGAGATCACGCCGTTCCTGAAGTCCAGGCTGCATCTGCGATGGCATGAATGCCTGTAGGGTGATCGGTTCCGGCGATCGGCGTTTTGGCAAAGGTCCCTTCCAGGGCCTGACTGCGATACCTAGACGGAGCAAAGCTCTGCCTTGTGGACGTGATCGAATTCGCGGAGGCGTGGGAAGTTCCGGCGCTTGTTGTTCCGGCACAGATCGTATCCGATCGGGCAACAAGTCCTCATGTTCCTCCCACCACCGTGAGCTCTTTGGAAAACCGATCTCTTGCCAGAACGATTCGACTAGATCATCTTCAGAAGCAGAAGGTGTAACGATTGAGCTACTGACGGTAGCCAATTTCCGTTCTTCAACAAAGAGAACCGCTTCTTCTGAAGTGAAGCCAGCCATGAGCGCTCCATGGTAGGCCTCTTCTGTGTGATCCGCTGCCTGCGAGAGATAAGCAGAATTACCTTCATTGTCTGTTGATGATGGCCCTTGATCCTCCTCGGCAGGTCCTTGTTTCTTCTCTTCCTGCTGTGTATCAAAAGTGGCTTCCAGCGTTGCGTCCTCTCCGTTGCACCTGGCCACAGAGAAAGAGTCTACCTGAAAGTCGTCGCCGGCGGTGAAACCTCCGGATGGAGAGAAGGCGCCGGGAGCGAGAGTGAGGCGTCGCCAGCGTCTTGCGCCGTCGAGTTGCCTGGTGTTCCGGTCGCCAACGGTCATCTCCTCGGGCAAACCTTATTCCCGAACTGATGATTGGTCGGTCGGAAATGCTGTACACGTAAGAACAACCACCAATCTACCATTCCTGCGGTCTGCGGACTCGTTTCACGCACACATCAACATCAGGGTAAATCGGAATCAATTACATCAGATACCTACACTAACCACAATTTTACTCCTTCACAAAATCAGTCCACCATTGATGTAATTTCTTAATTAACTCGAGGCAAAACAAGATGAAGTAATAAAATAAAAAAGGAAAGGAAAATTGAACACTTTTGGACAGAACTTAATCATGCTAGGGGTGAGTTGGCACCACTATCTGCGGCTTCCTATTTGATGCCTCCGTTTCTTATCACCTCCAAAAGAGAAAACAAACAGAGCTACCACATGATCGAAGCCAAGCCTATCTCCAGGGAAAGAGAGAAAGGAACCAGGGCCTCCATGCATAGGTCAACACACGAATATGTACACCAAATATTCTTTCTCTCTATTTCTTCCCCATTGGACCTTTTCATGGTCTGTCACCGTCCCCTTCTACCCCTGTTGAGCTAAACTCACACCTAAAAAACTTATGCGGTGACCACTGAAATGCAGGGCCGGAATATCTTTGTTTCCCCAAATTTTTAAACCACAGTCATATCTTTAATATAGGAAACCTTTATGAACTCCTACTCTAGTCAAATTGTTTCGCCAAAAAAACTCATGCATGAGTTCAATTACTCCAGGAGTCTTCAATGGATGACTTATGTAAGAGCTTCACCATTTCGTGCGACATTCGTACTGAAGTTTGACCGTTTCACATAAGAGCCTTGTGAAACTAAACCATTGGATTCCTTTTTCTCTTTGGGGAAATCCATTAGGTTTCTTTTCTTTTTGCGAAAATATATTGGATTTCTTTTTCTGAAAAGCCATATATAGGATTTCTTTTTCTGCGAGCAAATCCATTGAATTTCTTGTCTGCCGGAAAATCCATCGGATTTCATTTCTATGAGAAAAATGTATTGAATTTCATCTACTCCAGCATTTTCCTAACATTATCTTAGGTGCCTTCGGTTTAGGAATAGCCCTTTGTTTGGTATAACTAGCAAGTCTGGGCGGTCTGACTGGCTTGTACTAACAACTTTTTTCTCGAACGCGCAGAAGAACTGCGCGTCGTTGAATTAATAGATAAAAGAACGGTCCGAAATACAATGCCGAATCCACGGCTTGGGTTAATTTTTTTTGTTACATACGCGCCAAAAAGAGATTTAAACAACCACACGCCCTGTAGCCTAACACTAAGGCAGCAGCTCCCCAGCGCCTTTGCTTCAGCCATCTTCCACGAGGTGGCCTGCTCGTTTATCTCCTGCAGCACAAGACGAGTGTCTGAGTGGCAGCCGTAAAAAATGCAGCGGTTGCGCATCTTCCAAACAACCAAGCCGTGAGGATCACCAGGGAGTTCAACCCTTTCCTAGCAGCCTTAGGCGTCCTGTGCGCAGCCCACCTCCACCAATCCTTGAACGTGTCGAAGTCCAGCGAAGGGGTCAAGTGGTGCATGCCGACCCTTCCAAGCACGGATGCCCAAACCTGTCTCGCGAAGACACAAGACGTGAGAATGTGCTGGATCGTCTCCTCCTCTTGGTCACAAAGGGGGCACTTGTCCGGATGTTGCAGACGCCGACGAGCCAATCGGTCTGCTATCCAACATCTATTGAGCATGGCCAACCAGAGGAACACCTTACACCGAAGGAGCGCCAAAGACTTCCACAGGCGCTTGTAAGGCTCAAACCAGGTTGAGCCCGCAAAAAACCTAGCGTAAGCTGAACGTGTGGAGTAAGAACCAGAGTTCTCCGGCGTCCATCGATGCTGGTCAGGTTGGTTCTCGAGCAACTGGACATACCTTAAAACTTGAAAGAGACCGACCTTTGGGTGGGCTCTGAGTAAAATATGGCTCGTATGAGATGACCCTGTCTTGATGATGCCTAATTTCCTTGGGTTGTAAATCGCCTAATTTCTGACGCAGCATTTGTCTCGATCGTATCATCGCTGATTTGAATATTGGCAGCCTGTTTTGGGGTAAAAATACGTCAGCTGATGGAATCACTAGTACTCTCGCAGACCTCTTGTTAACGCTGTTCATTAGTGGTGAAGATGTGGCTACCGTTGAATGGGTGACAACACGGTCTAATTCTTTTGCTTGATTTTCATTCAAGGAGAGATGCACGTGAAAAATACTCTCTATCTTTTTCAGGGAAAAAAATACGAATTCACGTGTTAACCGAACTCAAATTCGAGTGTAAACCAAACTATGGAATCTAGCGGAATTTAATGCCCTGTTGAAACGGTTATTGGGTAGTTTGACTAGAGGCAATTCATGCGGTCAGATTTGGAATTTGTATGACTGTTGTTAGTTGGATTTGATACAGCGTAGAGTCGCCTGTCTTTGGGTGTAAAATGCTGCGTGGCACCAGAAATTCCAGATATGTTAGAGAAAAGGCAAGATATCACTGCAAGTTTGCCAATTGAGCAATTGACTTGCAAGATCACCCACAGAATTGTAGGAGAATCACCTAGTTATTATTTCTGGCAAACACATTAAAACAGCTTTTGGGACTGGCCTGTGCAGCGCTCCATATTGGGATTTGGGAACCTGTGCTTTTGCTTTATGTTGTCCTCACCAAATCTGTGTTTAGACGCTAAGTCGTTGGGATATGATCTCCAGATAAGCCAGGAAAATTTCTATATTAATAACACATAACTTTCCATGCCTTAGCCATTTCCATAATTTGAATAACTATAAGAAAGAAAACTCGCCAAATCGAATTACATGTAAAAGAAAAAATCCAATCAAATTATTTACTCATTTCAAAGGCGTGTATCAAATTTTGAGTCTATTTCCCGGGCCTCTCTTCCGGTTCTACACGAGTGCTATGGATCCTACACTTCCTATGCCTGATACATATTCTTTAGCATCACATCATGACATTTACATCTTCCTTGTGGCATGGCATCGCTCCGTCTCCATACATTTTTAGGCTTATTTGGGGTTTAGATCATCCACCGAGCAACACTGATTCAATGTAACTTTTCACCTTTCACGTGTCACCTTTAAGCCTCATCTCTCCACCCTTAAGCTTTATGTGTCTATAAAATTTTCAACTCTATGTCTTAACAATCATATCTTACTTTTAGAATAAAAGAACTTGTAGTACCGCATTCATAAATGTAAGCCTAAATTGTTGCGCAAGATTAATTGTGACGGTTATAAATTTTTCAAAAAGCCGTACGTTTCCCGCGTTTTTCGTATAGTTAAGAGTTATCACTATTCGCTAACGGATTATTCCAATAGTTTACCTAAAGTGCACACGGCAAATTGCATTGTGCCTAAGAAAAATGTTTTACCCTATCAATAGTGACTTTTCAATCTCAACTCCATTATGCAACACCATCCCTGGTTAAGCTAGTGCGGCGCATCCAGACATTGTACTATGGTACACGACTTCGTTGAACTGAACATGTGCTCTTTTCTCAAGGGAGTAATTTGCAAATGGCCCAAGGCAAAAGGATTATTTTAATGGTAGCCACAGCGGAGGACTTTAAAGGTAAGCAAATTGACTAATTAATGCAATAAAATATCCTCAACTTCAACTTAGTCACATCCACATGAATAATCATGGAATTGAATTAACTGAAATGAAACAGAGCAAAGCCAACCCCCAAAAGACCGAAAGATACAAGAAGAAAAAAGCTTTGCCCTCCCTCTCTAGTCTCTACCCCCCAATTCCTCATTGCTTCTCACTCTATTTAACAAAAATATACAGCTTTTGGATTCCTCCCCAAATGCCTTTCACCCAGCCTTTGTAAATCTCCCCTCTAGCTGCTGCTGCATTCCTTCCTCCATCATTTGTCCACCCCTTTCCCCTCTCTTTCTCTCTCTCCTCTACCTTCTCTCTAAAAGACGGGATACAGAACAACGGGAAAACAAATACAGAGGAGAGGAAGGAAGAAAGAAGAGCACCTACCAAGAAACACTTGGTTTTTGAGCATTCCATGGGTCGTGGAATTGCCGCCAGGAATCCCCTCTGGGTTTGACGAGATTCATACAGAGAAATAGTTCTTGCCCCCCCCCCCCCCCCCCCCCTCCCCCTCATCCCCAAGAATTTACCTGTGCAGGAGAACTGCTTGTTTCTGCTTTATTTTCGGTGTTTGTTTTATTGGGATTTTCCTCTGGTTCGTTCTTCTTCACCCGTGGGGAGGCGGGCAGCTGAGGGAATCATGGGGAAGCAAGGACCGTGCCGTCATTGCGGAGTCACAAGTGAGCTCTTGTTCTTGAATAAAGCTAGAATTTTTCTTCCAGTTTTTTTTTTCCTCCCTTGTTTTCCTCCCTTTTTTCCCTTTGTTCCTCAGCAAGTTGTACTTTTAAAGTGATGATTTCCCCCAATTATGCATCTGGGAAGCGGGCCTTAGACAAAATCTTTGAACTCTGTGGGACTCGAATTCCTCATCTTTCCGTGTTTTTGTGCGCTCGTTGATGGTTATTATTACTCTGGATTCGTTGAACTGCCAGGAGTGTTCAAGAGAAACCTGTGCACATAGTTAAGGTTTCAGAGGCCTTTGCCTGTAAAATTCTGAACGTGAGGAACAGATTATGCTATGCTCACGGAACACATTTAGACCTGTGTTTGATTACGGAGGATATGCGCTTCTTAGACAACTTTGGAAGATAATGGGAGATTAGATGCGGGATGAGACTCCTATTCTACAAGAAGAAAATAACCATTTGCTTCTGCCATTCAGATATTTAGAGTTCGCTTATTGCTGCTGCTACAGAAATGCTAGTTTCAGGGTGCCATTGAAGTGAAAACTTTGGTTTGCTGTGTACTATATATACATAAGCTTATCCCAACTTGTGGCAGCAGCATAGTATAGTCTGAACTTTCTTTAGCTCCTACTAAAGCAAATGTTCCTTTGAAGTGGCTATCTGCATTCAATATGGCCATTGTGTAGGACAGCATATTAAGAATTACATGCCTGTACTATTCAACTAACCATTAAGGCATTGAAAATAATATCTGAAATACTTGATCTGAAAGTATGTGATTAGTTACATGATGTCTTTCGGATATATTCATTGATAATGTATAGTTTCTTACCCTTTTTCTATGCTCCCTACCCTGATGGCACCATCTCTTGATACATCTGAATTGTGATATCAATTCCTGTGGGAAGTGGGACCTGCCATTATTCATTAAACTCTGAACTTGTACACCGGTCACATTTTTGTGTATCGATTTTTGATGGATTTCTCATGGGAAATGCTGGATCAGGTACTCCCCTTTGGCGAAATGGGCCACCAGATAAGCCGGTGTTGTGCAATGCATGTGGCTCGAGATGGAGAACGAAGGGTTCATTGGCAAACTACACCCCAATGCATCGCAAGGATGATATTGATGATGATGAACCTAGAATTAGCAAGCTGAAGCCACCAATATCAAAGTTGAAATCACAGAAGAAAAAAGAAAATCACATCATAATGGAGAATGGGCCATTTTCTTGTCAGAATTTCCGAAAGATGGGCGATGCTGACCCAAGCTATCGGTCTAGTTCAGGATCTGCAATATCATACTCTGAGAATTGCGGGCCATATGGTGCTTCTGATGCAAGCGAAATGACTGGTCAGTGATCTTAATGCCTACTTTGTTGTTGCTTAATAAAATAATTTGTGTGCCCTCTCATCCTTTGTGGGTCTGTGCATTGATTTAGTTTAAGATGAGTGATAGACTTAATGTTAGAAGTACATTCTTGTATGCTTTGTCTATGAAGTTGTTCTAAAACATTAAAATTTTCTTTAGACATCTTTATGTTGCTACCCTTTTAGAAATCATATTAGTAATATGTTTGTAATGCAGATCTGAAATTTATCCTCTGTTTTTCATGAACGCGTATATGCCACTCGAACAACTTTTAGTAAACTCCTGTTCTATCTGTAGTCTAGAATTATGAGTTCATGAGAAGTTCAGAACTTATGGTGATTTGATAGACTATTATCTACTTATTAGTCATTATTATCATAGAGGTAACTATGAAGAATTGTGATCTAATATTTGGTTCAGACGGCATGGCGCTTAATGTCTAGCGAAGATAAAGATCCATCAAATATCAATACTTGATGCATCATACTAAACAGCGTGTCTTCCTTTACCATGTCTCTGAAGTGGCTTTTGATCACATCAACCCCATGAAACAAAAATAAAGATCTAATATCAGTTTACCATACATAGTCTAGAAATTACCTTTTTTTTGTTACAATTGTCAATGTTGACTCTCGGATATATATTGCCAATTCAGGTTCAGCACAATCACATGCTTGGGAGTCCCTAGTGCCATCAAGAAAGAGGAGCTGTGTCACTCGTCAAAAGCCTTCACCAGTACAAAAGCTTGCAAAAGATCTTAACTCCATCATGCATGAAGAGCAGCTATATTACCTTTCAGGATCCTCAGAGGAAGACCTAATATTCCATAGTGAAACTCTTGTGGGCTCCTTTGAGATAGGCTCTGGAAGTGTGCTTCTAAGGCATCCCAACTTGACATCACTAGAAGAAGAATCAGAAGCAAGCTCCATTCCTGCAGATAACACATCATACATTACAAGTGAATCCTATTCTGGGTCTGCCTCCTTTGTTGCTCACAGTGGAAACAGGGCAGCAATCAACTTAAATACTGCAACTGCAAGGCCAAAGAGATCGCCACTGCATATTGAAGATATTGCTAGAAGGTATTGTACTTTTTATGTTCTTACTAGCATAAGTGTGTATTTGAGGATTGTATTTATCCAATGTGTTCATTCAGTAGTCTAAAACAAGTTGCTTTGGTAATAATGAATCTAATTTTTTTTTTGTCTCTGCAGGGATAAACTTTATTACGGAAATCAGCATATCCCAGAGAGTATTGATTCACCTTTAGTTTCAGTAGGTTTAGAGGTATCCATCCTATGATGCTTTTTTTTGTTCAGGTTAATGATTTGTAGATATTATCTGCATAGAGTGCCACTGGATATGGTTAGCATATATATATCTTGACTAATCAATGAAATTAAACCCATATAATATCTCCTCATTCTTGAGCAGGACGCTTGCTTGTACCTAGCTAAATAGTGGTTTCTTTTTGTTTAGGAAAATGAGGTTAAGGCAACTGGGGGAGTGGAGAATATCTGTGGATCAAAAGGCTTTACCAAGTCCACTATGAATCTGCTAAAAAGATCCCATGACACCCATATTCAGAGTGACACAGGTTAGCAATCTTAGTTCCTCTGATCCTGACTTGCATCAAGTTCCTAGATGTGACATCCAAAATGTCTGAAGGAGTATATTCCTATTTCACTATTTATGTATGTCAGTGACACCAAAGGTTTCTTATCTGCTTTTGCTTGCAAACATGCAGAACTAGAGGGTACCATGATGAGTCCTAAAAGAGTTTTAAAATCTGGGGATTTGGCTCCTCAATTTAAAAGCCCATCTCTGCTAAAATCTGGCTATGCCACCAAAGATTCAACCTGCACTGGGGGAGCACTTAACTTATTCATGTTACCCCCAGAAAAGTTATCCTTGTTGGTACCTCCACAATATGCCGACGGAGACTCTGATCAAGACTTGCTGCTGGAGATTCCTCTAAATGCATGGCACACAGAGGCAGAACTTCTTTGTCAACCTTCTCAGATGAGTTCAATAACTCAGAGCTCCACCTCCGTGGATGGGGTTGCTGGAGGAGAGGGACGTCCCATCAGCAAGCAAGTAGGAATAACTCAGAGCTCCACCTCCGTGGATGGGGTTGCTGGAGGAGAGGGACGTCCCATCAGCAAGCAAGTAGGAACATGCGATAGCTGTAGTTTTCTTTAGGTTCCTGGATCATGATGCCTTCATTTTCCAACATCGATGGGTGTTTTGCAGTCCAGATAACAATGTGTGTCGTCCGCCAACTTGGTAACTGTCTGTTCAGCTAGCATTTGTAGCATGCTTTTGGATCGGGTTCTACTGGTTTTTTGTGGCATATGGCTCCTGGAGAGATCTTAAGTTGTCTCTGTATGTAAAATATGTCAGCTTATTGCAAGAAAATGAGAAAAGAAGAATATTAGAGAGTTATATATGTGATATGCACCTTGCACTTGGTGCTGAAGTGCTTGTTGGCTCACCTGTTTTGACTAGTTGAGCATGCTGTGCGTGTCTGCATTGCAGGACCTCTTGCCTCATTGAGCCAAGACAGTGCTGGATGACAGCGTTGGTTGGTTATATGCTCAATTTCGTCAGCACTTGGTTCCATGCTAGAATTCGGTTATGCTTTTATTTTTAGCATTGCCTAGACTACTTTCCATACAGGAACTTTAAATTCCAGGCTGAACTGAGTCAAGTCTGGGTGCGAAAAAAATCTTGTTGCAACTTTAGCATGGTTATAAGCTAAGCACAATTATTTTACCAGGAACTTTAAATTGACCATCTATTAGCACGGTTAGCCAAAACTTTGGTCTGACTACTTAAAAATACAAACTAAACACTCCTTTTTTCAAATGATGTTTCACTTCTAACCATCGCAACTAGTGCTTCTTGTTGAATCTTCTGGACAAGATATTGTTCTTTTTAACTGGTGTCAGTACATCATTAGAAGTGAATTCTGACACATTATGCTTTATTTTTCTATCTACATATTTTGACAATTCAACTGATATAGCTTTATCAGAGTATGTTCCCACTATTTATTTGATAACTAGTTGCTTAAGTAAACTGTGAAGTTTCGTATTAGCTATATAGTTAGGAATAGGGATGAAAACGGATGGAAACGGGCGGGAAAACCCCTCAACCATTTCCGTTCCCGTATTTTATTACGGGAAACAGGAGCGGGAGCGGAATAACCGGGAACGGAGCGAAAACGGGATATACGGGTTACGGAAACGGATGGGAAGTGGAAAATTTACCGGAATACATTATTGTTTAATCACCGTTCACCTCGCATGAATATAACACTACACACTCTTTTATGCAAGCTATTTTTAAAAAATATAATTAAGGTATCATGTTTCCTATGATTAAACCATGAATTGTACCGATTGATGTTGAGAAATAAGAGAAACATATGATGTGTCTATTAAAATCTTTTCCGTATTTTATAAATACGGGAATAATACGGGATCATCCTGGATAAAAACGGGATCCCGCAAATACGGACGGGATACACCCCTTTCCGCTTCCCGTTCCATTTAACTATAGAAATATGGGCGGGATGGGACGGGATTTTTCCTGTCCGTTTTCATCATTAGTTAGGAAGCTTCAAGCTTACCTCCTCCCCTTCCTCTGTGAAGGTCAGCTTCAAATTCCAATCCAATATCCCATCATAACTGTCTGAATTTCAACTCCATATCATAACTTTCAGACTGCAAAAAACCCTTCAATTCAGATCCAAACCTTTTGAATGTAATTTTCCCTTACACTCAAATTCTTAACTACAGACTTGAAATTGGATTCTGCGATAACTACCACTTGAAATGTCGAATTATATCATAACTCGAAACTTTTTATGAAGATTCGTGTTTCTAGACGGAGGGTGGGGATGGGGAATAAGATGTGCGAAAAATCATCTACTCAGATCCAAAGCATATGACAAGATAATTTTCCTTCCACTCAAATCCAAAAACTTCCGACTTGAAATGTCGAATTCCGTCTTAACCTTTTATTTTCTTTTATCTTTTTTGGGCTCATAGGGAACCAGATTTCCCAAATAGAGAGGACAGCGGTAATAATAGTACTGAGGCAGAGCCGTCGTGGATGTTAGAGGCCGAACGAAGGCCCAAAGGTAAACAGATCGCGGCCCACCAATACAAATCCGCGCGGGAAGACGCAAAGGCGGAGGGATGTGGGCCCAGATCGTGCGGATTCTAACACACGAATCCTAAAGCGCCAGCCCAGCCCCCAAAGGCCCAAACCCGGCCTCCTTCTCGCCACTCTTATGATCTTATCCCCTTTCCTTCATCCGCAACGGGAGCCGCCCTCCTCGCCGCTCTCCCCGCCCGCTCGCTCACCATGCTGCTCCACCTCGTCACCTCCTCCTCCCCCCTAACCACGGCACGCCCCTCGACGCAGCGGCGTCCGTGCGTTTCGGAGGCGGCGGTGGCGGTGACAATTAGGTGCGCAGCTTCCTCCTCGAGCACCCCGTCGTCATCTGCATCGGAGGCTGCTGCTGCTGGGCAGCAGGTGGCGAAGGTGCACAGCTACGGGACGGTGGACTACGAGCGTCGCGCTCCGCTGCGGTGGGGAACCCTGTACCGGCGCATCGCGGTGGGGCACGGCGGGCGGCCCGTGGGGCGCACGCTGGGGTCCTGGGACGAGGGGGAGCGCCGCCTCGACAAGTGGGAGCTCTGCCGCATCGCCAAGGAGCTCCGCAAGTTCAGGAGGTTCAACCTCGCGCTCCAGGTAGCTATGCTGTTGCGATCCAGCTCCGTGGCGTCTCTCTACGACCGATTCCCCTTCGATTTCAGCCAATGCACCTATTTATTCATGAACATGGGGGCTGAACTGAAAAGTAGCCACTGTTCGAGCATTACGATGGCCTAATTAGGGGCTGGAAGCAGTAGCTTGATTCCTTAACGTTCTCACAAATCCTTTCCGGTGCTCAGCCTATGATAATGCTTATTGATGACTAGGCATTAGAATTTACTATATTCTTGATATGCTTTCTGATGGCCAAGCGTAATAATGATAACCTTGATATTGGTTCTCATCAAAAGTTTTCTATGATATACACAGGTTTATGATTGGATGGCAGAGCGCAGAGGTAGATTTCCACTCTCATCAAGTGATATGGCAATTCAGTTGGATCTGATTGCTAAAGTAAACGGTGTTTCACATGCTGAGAAATACTTTGAGGAGCTTCCTGATACCATGAAGGACAAGCGGACTTACGGTTCCCTTCTAAATGTTTACGCCCAAGCTATGATGAAAGAGAAAACAGAAGACACCTTTGAGCAAATGAGGAAAAAGGGATTTGCATCTGACACACTACCTTGTAATGTGCTGATGAATTTCTATGTGGATGTTGGAGAGCCTGATAAAGTGTCGGCAATTATTGATGAGATGAAGGAAAGAAATGTTTCCTTTGATGTATGCACTTACAACATATGGATAAAGAGCTGTGCAGCCAAACAAGATGCTGATGAAATGGAGCGAGTCTTTAGCCAGATGATTGCTGATGAGTCTGTTATTGCAAATTGGACAACTTATACCACACTGGCTAGCATGTATATTAAGCTTGGGAACTCTGAGAAGGCAGAAGAATGTTTGAAAGAAGCTGAAAAGAGAACTACAGGTCGGGAGAAAAAGTGTTTTCACTATCTCATCACACTCTATAGCCATCTTGGCAAGAAGGAAGAAGTTTACCGTATTTGGAGCTGGTATAAAGCAACTTTCCCTACAATTCATAACCTGGGTTACCAAGAGGTACTATCAGCCCTTGTAAGGATAGGAGATATTGAGGGAGCTGAGCTTCTATACGAGGAATGGGCATCCAAAAGCTCTAGTTTCGATCCTAAGACTATGAACATTTTGTTGGCATGGTATGCTAGAGAAGGTTTGATTACCAAGGGTGAGCAAATTCTGAACCGATTTGTTGAGAAAGGTGGAAACCCCAAGCCAAACACCTGGGAAATCCTTGCCACAGCCTACCTGAAGGATAATAAAATATCGGAAGCTCTGTCATGCATGGAGAAAGCCACAGCAGTTAAAAGTGCAAGTAAATGGAAACCAAGACCCACCAATGTTGAGAGTCTTCTGGCAAGTTTCAAGGAGAAGAATAACACAGAGGGTGCAGACAGGTTAGTGAGTGTACTTACAAGTAGAGGATGTGCTGAGGACGAAGAATACAAGTCACTGATTGACACCTATGCTTTTGCGGGCACATAATGGTGGAAGCAAGAGTAACGATATGATGAGTACCATGCGTTGAACAATCACATTGCTTGCCTGTAATGTTTTCTAAACATGCGTGCTCAACTGGTACAGCTATGTCAATTCCAGAGGGGTTGCATGCATTTGATCAGATGTTTCGCTAGACAAAGCAAGACAACAAGGTACATAGATCTTTCTGATCCTTGGCTGAGTTAGAAATTCTAAAATCACGAACAAGGGGCCAATTAGGTGGCTTCTTTGTACTTTGGAAATGTATATTTACATTATTTTTGAGGATTAAACATGCCTTCTTGGTGCAATAGTTTTATCAACAGCTGGTTGAGGTTGCTTACTTTCTGCCTACAAACCGGTTCAGTTTCTTAATTTGTACATAAACTAGATTCGATTGCTTTGCTTTTCTCCTCTTGGTCACTTCCTGTTCTTGGGATTGAAGGGGTACTTCAATGCTTGCACGTTGTCACTCTTTGACTTGACACTGCTTAGGTTTACTAAGGCCCTTTGCTTCACACTTACGTTCTTACCTACGGCTTGCAAACTTCATATCACATAATTATGTATCGTCTCTTAAACTTCATGTATGATTGGCATGTTTATTTTGATTGGTGCATATAGATTTCTGTAGATCTTGATATCCGGATAACGGTAGCTGGATTTGTCTCAAATCTCAGAAGGACCACCCGGTATTCGCCGGGTAGTTGCTGCTACTTTGCTGACCAATCTCTATCCTTCAAAAAGGCAGCTTATCTGTAGCAGATTGCTCATAGCAATGTGAAATAAAGCATGTGGGGGTCACTAGAGGGACCACACAAGGGTAGTTGCAGTCACTTGGCTGCATCCGAATTAAAATTAAGGCGCATAACTAAAATAATGATCAGATTCCTTCAAAGGTAGGTGATGAACAAACAGTGACCATGCAAGGATGAAAAAGGAAGGTCAAGTGCTCGTTTTATCCATATATTTTCCTGCACAAAGTTGAGTGTACTGCATCTTTGTCCTGGACAATAATACAGACAAGGACGTGAGGACATGGTCTGGACCCTCGCTCTAATCTTCAGGAGCAGTTAGCAAGAAAGCCAACATTTAAAAGGGACACAACATGTAGGGCTAACTCCTAAATAATACTAAGCGTAACATTTTTTTGGGAATTATCAGAGACAAATCGCAGCCTCTAGCAACATTAGAAAAGGCGAATCTGCAGCGACTGGAGGCGCACGCTAAAAGCGAGGCATCGATGGGGTTTTAGTACAAGTCATTTCTGATGCGCGCTGGTGTCAGGCTATTGGTCGTTCGAGTGTTTGACCTTTAGTAAGACGTCATCACCATTTCCAACTGAAGAATTTTGTGAAGAGAAACAGAGCTGCAGACATGTGATCGACACGTTCGACTTAATTATGTAGTACGTGGCTTGTAAACATTTAAAAAAAACATGAAAAATTTTCGAAACAGAAAAGAAGCATGGAGAACATTTCAACTGACTTGAATCGTGCGAAAGAGGCGTCTGTCGATTTTGGCACTCTTGGAGCGTCACATCTCACCATTTTTGACACGACTGTGAAACACCCCTAATGAGCCAATCTCGACTAAGAACAACCGAGCGTGCAACTCAGATGTAAAGAAATAATTTTTGTCTCTTTACCTCACCAAGCTACTACCTAACAAATCAACAACCAGCCATACTTACAGGCGCCAATCATGTAGGATGTGCAAGGAATATTCCATTCTAAAAGAACTGAAAGCGAAAGAAATATAAGACACAGGCCATAGAAGTGGATAATGGACTTCTCTTTGGAGAACATGAATGAACTACAAAAAATTCTGTAGGACAAGTTTCTGCTCATTTTACACTGCAAGCAGGGTTCAAATTTTTACTGATACTATTCAGAACTACGGATTCAAATTGGAGTACAGTGAGGAATGAAATGCTAGAAATCGATATCGCCGCCAACCTTGATGCCGAATCTTCTGTAGCGCTACTGCTTACTTTCATCATGGAAATGTTCCGTACAAATTCCAGTAAAATTGATGAAAAGTTTTTTGTATACCCTGAACAGGCGCTCAGTGTTTAAGCTTCTTCCCTCCATTTTATATAACGACCTCTTCAGCTCGGCAGCATCAAGTCCACCCCCTCTCCAAGTCTCCACAAGAACCCGCACACACAGCGTCTAGAAGGCCACGACGGCAAGAGACCTTGTCATGGCAGAGGAGGAGCAGCTGGCGGACGCGCCGCGGGTGGTGGGCGTCCTCTCCGCGCTGCTGGAGCGCGTCGTGGAGCGCAACGACGCGGCGGCGGATGAGCTCGCCGCCGGGGACGCGCCCGCGTCCGCGGCGTCGCTGGCACCGGCGTCGGCGTTCCGGGCCACGGCGAGGCCGGACATCTCGGTGCGCTCGTACATGGCGCGCATCGCGCGGTTCGCCGGGTGCAGCCCCGCGTGCTACGTGGTGGCGTACGTCTACCTCGACCGCCTCCTGCGCCGCGGCCGGCGCGGGCGCGGGCGCGCCGCGCTCGCCGTGGACTCGTACAGCGTCCACCGCCTCCTCATCACCGCCGTGCTCGCCGCCGTCAAGTTCATGGACGATGTGTGAGTGTGCCTGCTTCACGCCTGATCCCCTGGCCACAGCTTTCATTTCTAATACGTATCACGACCACAATCGAATTCTTCCATTTCTGACGGCGTTGGTTCTCAGTTTTGTTTCCGGTCTGTGCTCCACACCTGAATTCTCACCTTACAGAAACAGCTGGAATCAGCCAACGAGCAGAAATGTAGGATCCGTGTCCTTGAACTGTATGAAGTTCAGGAAGCAGAAGTTGCATAGACTACGTCTACGAGAGTAATTCAAATACAGTAACTAAGAAATACAGAGTCCTCATACGCAAAACAATGGAGAGATAGCCTCACGTGATCATGTTCTTTTGCTCTAATTTGGGTCATTATATATATTTTATCTAGCTACTGATTTTGAGACCAGGCATTTTTGCAAGAATAGCACTATCTTGCTTCCTTTTTGCAAGGTAGTATATGGGTAAACCACTGTCGTCCAGGTTTGGAATAGAGTGCTAACAAATTTTTGTCCACTCTCTCCGTTTCAAAAAAAAAATGTCCACTCTCAAATCGGTGTCCATGTCGTAATGCAGTTGACTTCTACTTAAGCCATGACAAATAAGATTGGTATACGATAGCCAACGGATTCTGAAAATCCAGAGTCAAGTAGGATGCTTTTTTTTATGCAATCAAGTAGGATGAATTAGCAGAGCAAATTCTTCAAGGAACAGAGCCCAACAACTTGCTGCCTAAATTCTAACTGGTACTTGCTGTACCTACATCCTATGCACTGGCAATTGAAAAATGAAGCAACTATGACAAGACCACACGTTACATTTGAGAAACTTGTATCATTGAAAAATGCAGCAACTTTGTGTATTGATTGTACACCAAGTATTATCTCACTATCCTCTCTAGTGGTTGAGTTGGCCTTTTTTTAGGACTATAATATATGGGGAGAATTATATATGCGTCCAACAAATAAAGAAAATATGTTCATCCAGTTCCTTCCATACAGCCCACACACGCACTGGGGAGTGGGGACCCAAAACCACAGGATAAAGATCCTCACCCTCTTTGTCCCCGTCACAACCTTTCCTCGCATTGGACGAAGTTAATCCATGGCCAAGTTGTGCGATAGAATTAGAGTGGGACATTGGCAACTTGCCCCATGCTGATGCTCACTGGTCCAATTCTCTCCTTGCCAAGAGCATCATATCTGAAGCTCTGAACTGAACCCTACTGTCTCTTTCGGAAAGAAATTACCCACCGTCCATCTGAGCGATTGGCATCTTCTCTAAACCATCACTCAACAATTATAAAAAAAAATAACTCAACTGGCCATTTGACATTCTAATAAAAGAATTGGTTCGGTGATGCCTATCCTTGGCCCATCTGGTTTGGTGCACGTCAGGTAGCCAGCCCACTGCTGGCAGGCACTAAGCCTGGTTTCTGAATTCTGAAACAAGCTTTGACCTGACGGCCACGCGCTACCTCTCGCAGGTGCTACAACAACGCCTACTTCGCCAGGGTCGGCGGCATCAGCCTGGCGGAGATGAACTACCTGGAGGTGGACTTCCTGTTCGCCGTCGGGTTCGACCTCAACGTGTCGCCGGAGACGTTCGGGCACTACTGCGCCGTCCTCCAGGCCGAGATGCTGCGGCTGGAGCTGGACAAGACGCCGCCGACGACGACGATGACTCCTGCTGCTGCGGCCGGTCCAAGGCTGCACAGCTGCTGCCTGTCCGAAGACGACGGCGCCGCCAGCAGCAGCAGCGGTAGTTCTCAGCAGCAGCTAGCTGCATAGAGGCAGGTACAATACAATACAATACAAAACATTGCTTCCAAGCAAGCAGCCATGTGCAGCCACTTGTCCACGTACAGACGGTACAGTACAGACGTGCTTGCTTGGAAGCAAGCATGGAGTGCGCACGTACCGTAGGCCCCAATCACATCTGCGCGTGATTGATTTCCTGTCTAGCGCTTAGCTTTAGCTTGTCATTTGGCGCGCTCTTCTGTTCTTGTTGTTCCTTTGGAGATCCAAAAATCGCAATGAGCAATTTAAAATTCACTCTCCGTACAGTGCGATGTTTGGTCATTTTTTAACCATCATCCTACTGGTGTGCACATATGGATAAATCAGTGGCATAATAAGCACCTAAACTCCTAAGGGACCATTCGGTTATCCCGGAACGGCCCGTTCCACATGTTTTATTTCCGGTCGGATTAGAAATCAGCCCGTGACGAAAAGCACGTTCGGTTTGGACCGGTCCGGGAACGAAACAGGAACGGCCATTTCCTCGCCTCCACAGCCCGGAAGAAATCCCGACCTCACCCCTCCCGGAACGGATCCAACCAAAATAAGGCCTTGTTCATTTGTTGCGGATTAAAATAGCGGTCCAGGAATTATTCTGGGCAAGGAATGAGTGAACCCAAGGTGTTCACTTCATCCGGCTGTTTCCGTTCCTAACCTTAAGATGTGGGGAACAAATCCAGATCTTGGGATATAAGAAATGGACCGGATTTAAACCAGGTCAGATCAATCCGCCCGGGACCAAGCCTCAACCGAACGGCCATTTTGCTATGGGCCGGATTCAAACCGGGTAAGAAGATCAATCCGACCCGTTCCGATTGGGCCTCGTTCCGGGCCATTCTGGAGGAAACAAACGAGGCCTAAGGCCTCCGGAATGGTTCCTAGGCATGGATCAAGTGAATCCACCCGTGTCACTAGATCCTCTTCCGGTTTAATTCCAACAGATTTCAATCCATCTCATACAAACTTCCTGCTCGGTTGGCAAGTATCCATTCCTTGACAGCAAGCACTATTTGACCATATGCAATACATGAAATAAACAGTACAACATAAAGCACTATTTGACAGCAAGTACTATCAGACCAAGCGATGCTACAGATCAAGTTATTCAAAGCAAAGTGACCAAACACCTTGACATAGAGTACAGATGACCAGAGATATCCATGAGGTTTAGTTCTACTACAGCTACGGATCCACAACATCCAACATAAATATGGCAAAGGTCACTGGGGATATAAAGATTTGCTTTAGTTCTGACAAGTCTAACATCCAGTACCAAACTGTTGCAACATAAACAATAAGCTTCCATGAGAATCAATAGATCCTTTACCCAAACACAAACTAAATGCTCAAGTTGCATGTTCTTCTTCTTGACACCAGACTTGGCCCTTTCTACAATATAGAAGCTCTTTGGTCAGTCTCCCGCCTCAAGCTTGCTCTGCCAAAGAAACCTTGCCTCCTGCAGAAGAGAAAATAGAGAGAGAAATAAATATAATCAACTGTTTGGCCAGTCACTCGATTCCATATGGGAGGGGCGGCAGCATGAAGCAACAATCCAACAAAATCTGGTTACACTGATACAAATAATATTCCAAATGAAGGGGCTTCACTAAGTTTCGCAGAATACTATTTCAAAGGGAATTGAGCAAAGAATCAGAATCATAGTTTCGCAGCAAATTGAATGACATGAACACAGTTTAACAAAATGAATGACTCTGTTCAGTGTTCAGCAAAGTGAATGGCAGGAACTCTATATAGAAGATATGCAAAAAAGATTGAATAGAGATCAACCATTAAATTGTTGTTCCCTAAAACTAGTTCCTTGAACATCAGCACCAGTAATAATCAGACAGCAAAAGGATTGTGACTTTACATTGGAAGCAGATAACCATGCTAGCACGCACAAAGGCAAGCTATTACAATTTCGAGTATGAAGCAGCAATCCTATAGTGCCCCTTGGTCATACATTTGCAAGTCAAAACAGACACATGACACAATAATATACAAAGAATTGCTAGAAACCGATATATTGAGTTTAGTCAAAGCAATAGGTTCCTTTTCAAAGCAAGAAACAAACACATGACACAATAATGATCAGAAATGTTAAATCCACTGGTTTCCGCAAATCCATGATAGAAAACCATGATGAGAACTAACCTTTGGTGATGCTAGGCTATTTCACTTCTCAGCCAACATAATGCAGACTCCAAGTCATCTTCGCATGCACACAGAAAGATTTCTCTATTTTCTGGGATCTTAAAAACTGAATAAGCCTTTACCTTCTCTTGTTTGGTAACATCCATTAAAACTATTCAGCTTTGTTCCAGTGCAGAACAAGATGGATAAAGTAACAGAGCCAATCTGCTGCCAGAACTAGCATAGCTGGAAATTCTATGAATCAATATTACCTAGCAAGTAGTAGCCAGAATAGTTCAGTGAACGATCACTCATGCAGCAACTTGTGCAAGGCTCACAATGCATATAACATGGAAAGTAAAAGCTAGTGCATTTCAAAAGAAACAACGGACGGGGAAAACATAAGTTGACCTGGTTATCAGACTTCTTTTCCTAAGCAAATCCAGGGGACACCCCACCTTACTTTCATTCAGACAGGCGTCTAGGACATGTTCTCCTCATGCACAAGCTAGCTAGAGGTTGCACTAAATAATTTTTCAACAAAACAGATTAAGGTCTTCGGCAGTAATCAATAGGACAAAGGCAAAATAATTCTAGCTGGAACTCCAGCAGTATACTACAGAATAGAATGATCAGTACCCTAGTTGATTGTTGTGGGCAAAGGGTATCATTCCACCAAGAATCATTCTAAACTCTATAAAATTATACGAAGGGTTCAGGGGACATAGGGGGGGCTTAAACAAATCATAATCAAATATGAAACATTCTGTGTAGACCAGAGTCCCTAGTGAGAAATACTTAAAGAGGACAAACAAACTAACCCACTGATCAATACTAAAGATGAAGAGCTTTTAGTTGCCTGACAGGTCATGTATTTGCTACTTGATTTCAAACAAAATCAGAGTTTACTCTCTGAGAAGTGAGAACAAATCTACTACCAGTACATGCAGTCAATTTTTACTAGCACCTCCTCTACATCTCCTACCAGAACGGGCCCTTAGAGTTGGTACTAGTCTAATGTCAAAATTCACCTAGGCAAGAAAACAGATCAATTGGAGCAGGAAGGAAAAATAAAAAAGTTTTCTTTGTTGGATCAAAACAAATCACGGCAGATCTGAGAGGAAGAAACAAGAAATCCTAGCTACAGAAAAAGAACAATCAGGCGTTGGCTTGATAAGGCCAGTACGAGCTATTGAGATTCAGGCTTGGAACGGCGGACGAGCTCTCGTGTTCAAGCATGGAAGACGAGCTCCTCGTCTACATCTCCTACCACCTGACGACCAAGAAGAAGAAGCCCACCACCCATGGCCTCACCGCACACTCACTCCTGGGCCAACCTCCCGGTGTTCCTCAAGAACCGCACACCCACCCACCCTAGCGCTGGGGAGAGAAGAGGGCAAAGAAGACGAGAGCGATGCGTTACCGGAGAGAAGGCGGCGGAGAGCGTAGCCGCCGCCGTCGCCTCGCGCCGCCGCCTTGTCGCCTCGCGCGCCGCCGCTTCCAGGTCTTCGCGTCGGAGCCGTCGCCTCGCCTGGCTTCGTTCCGGGAGGGAGAAGGTGCGGCTTCGTTCCGGGCCGTGGAGGTGGGAGGGAAGGCCGATCCGGCCCAGGTTTGGTTCCGGGCCAGGCCAACCGAACAGCGATTCCGGACCAGATCTGACTTCATTCCGGGCCGGTCCAATCCGCCTGGATTGGGCCTCGTTCCGGGCCATTCCTGGTGCTGCCGAACGAGGCCTAAGTGAAGCAGCCGGATTCACTTGATCCTTGCCTGGATGCATTCCGGCTGGGGATTGAATCCCCTGCTGCCGAACGAGCCTCAATGCCAGATAAGATCCGTGCCAAGTTGCACATAGAAGCATGCTCATGACCCGATCGATCTGGTTGAGCCAGTACACAAGGTAACCAATGTTTCCACTGTCTCTCGCGCACGCAGGTTACCTTAGCTTGCTCTCTGGTGCGTCCGAGTACACGCCTGCCTGGAGAAAAAGGAAAACCGCATCCGACCGAGTATGGTAAGAGACGAAGCGCGGCTGCGGAAACAAGCCGAGCGCATCCGCCTCGTCCAACGGAGTTGACGGGTCCAGATCACTGTTGGGATCGTGAAGAGTGCCTCTGATGTCTGCTGTCTGCTGTCTGCACGGCTGTGCCGACTGCCGAGCCACTAAGATCTTACATGCAAAATTCCAAATTCTAAATAAATATTTGCACACATGTATAACGTAAAATAATTGCTACAATAATACTACAGTAAATATATTCTAATGACGGATTAAATAGACTTATTAAGTTTATCTCGCGATTTACGGACGGAATCTACAATTAATTTTAATTAATATATATTTAATATTTTAAATATAAAAATATTTCATTTTAAAAATTTTACAAAATGCATTTAAACGAGTCCCGAGCCAGCATGACACACACCCCGGGCCATGCCGTTGGGCTGATTGTTTGGGCCTGCAAAACTTTGGCGTGACCCTGCATCGGCAATTCCGCTTTCCGAGCCGTCCAGCTACAGTCTCGTACGCCAAGACATTGTTACAGCAATTTTTTCTTCCCTTTCTTCAACTACTAGCTTAGCACATATAAAAATCAGATAATAAGAGACAGTAAACAATTAATAGCTTAGCACATATAGATATTAAAAATTACAATTTATTTTAAAATGCACTTGACTAATTTTTGCTAGTTTTTCAATTGATCAAAAATGAGGTAAGTTTGGGCAGCGACATTCAGTTGAAGGAGTCATCCTAGGAATTCTGTTGTGGTGGTCGTCGTGTAGCCGCGTTCATTGTGTGGGTGTTTGTTGTGGTGGTGTTTTGTATTTATTTTTATTTTTTTCGTTCTTTACCTTCTCTATCAACATATTGATCGGCAGTTTAACCTATCGGCTCGGAATAGTGAGTCAAGTGCTCGTCCCACAAGAGCTCAATGATGATAAATTGGTCTAGCCTCGGCCTTTTCTCTCATTTTCTTCGGAATCTGAAAAATATGATTAAAAGGAATTGTGTTTCTAACATAACAAATGTCCACACAACTAAATTGTTTTGCCATGTACTACTCATTTGGCTTGTTTTGCCCTCGTGCAACAAATATGCTTAAAACGGCTAAATATTGTGTACCAACTACATGGTTTGCGTGATTCAAAAAAAATCAACGGAAGGAGCATGCGAGTGACCTAGATGTTAAGACATATTTTCATGACTCATCCTTAAGAATTTTATACCAATCTATTTAATATCATGGAAAATTAGAAGAAAACAAATTAGCCTAATCCAACTTCAGCTATAAATGAGAATCCTAATCCTTGTAGCACCGAGTCGATTCCAGCTGTTACGATTAATTTTTGTCTAGCAGTAGCTTGACTCTCTTGTTTTCATGAGAAAGAAAAAAACACTAAAGAAGAATTGTGGCTCTAACATGAAAGGATTTTTTTTTATCATATACTAATTATTTGGTTCAAAACGGCTAGATGTATCTTGTGTCTACTCAATCCGGCACATGAAATTTGATTTTCATAAATTTAAAAGAGGAGACGGCAAATAACTCAGATACCTTAAGATATATTTTCATTAATAATTTTTGTTAGAAAATCGGTTCCGATACTTTCAATCATGTGAAAAATTAGAGGAACACGCCAAATCATAACATGTTGTTAATTCTTAACTTAATTTTACGCTTTAACCAGAATTAATTTAACAGGATCCGACTCATCAAGCTATGAATTGTAGAATTCACTCACCGTGGACACAAAATCGGATCCGATTAACAAGTGGAACAACGCCATAAAATAAAACCGCAGCCGATCAGAACAGGGGAAAAGGGCTCAGCCGCTCAGCAACAGCAACTCCACCGCTGCCGCGCGGCTCGGGCGCTCTCGGCCAGTCCGTCGCCGCGCGACCCCTTTCACCGCTCCAAGGGCTGCAGGGGGGGGGGGAAAGAGGAAGACCCATTGTCACATTCCCCTCTCTGCTGCCCGCTCCACCGATACGGGAAGGAAAATCCTCCACCGGCGCCGCCGCTCTCTACTCCCCGCTTCGTCCCGAAACCGCCCCGCCCCGCCCCGCCGCGCCGCGCCGCGGGCAGTTGCCGTTTTCAGGTACGCATCGGGGAGACCTCCGGCCTACTGGCTCGCCCGCTTGTTTATCTTCCCCCTCCGTCCGATTCGTACTGAGGCCTGAGGCATCTCATGTTTTTTTTTAAATCCGCGTCCAGGGGATTTCGGTGGGGTCTGCTGGTGGGTCGGAGGCTCCAAGCAGGGTAGGCGGCGGCGTTGGATGGAGATGGGGGCGGCGGCGGTGCCACCGAGGGCGGCCGGGGCGCGGAGGTACAAGGTGCTGGTGCCCTGGCGCTTCCAGCGCGGCTTCGTCAGGGAGCCGCTCAAGCACGCCGCCGCTGCCAGCGACGTAGCGCCCCGCCGCGGCGGCGGTAAGACCGTCGGCGATCTGGGAACGGAAAATTGCGGATCGGGTGGGGCGCCAAGCAGCGGTGGTGAGACCGTGGGCGTCCGGGACGCGAAAGATTGCGGATTGGGTGGAGAGCCGAGCGGCGGCAAGAGCGGGGCGATTGGTGGAGGAAAGCGGCAATCGGAGGGATGCACTCCCAGTCCGAGTTTGAAGAACCCTGACGTGGATAATGGGGGTCGCCCTGTACACGAAAATGCCTGCAATCTGGGCAAGTCCGGTAGGGATGGCGAGGCAAAGAACCCCCGATTGGATGAAAATGGAAATAACAGGGCCCCTAATGTCGGCGTTGAAGCTGGAGAGGACTGCAATTTGGGGAGCTACAATTGTGATGGCAGTGTGAAGGACGCTGGTACACAGGATTCAAGGGGTACCGGTGATGGAGCAGCTTGCAACCCTGAGGTGGCTGGGATCAATGTAGAAGTGAAGAAGTGCTTTGCTGAGGGTTTGAAGGAGTCTTTTGTGGATTTTGTGGATCTGACTGGACTAAAGAGCAATGATTCTTCTGCTTCAGATCTCAGGTCGGAGGACCCAGAGAGAAATGTTGGGTTGGGAGATTCTGCTTGTCACACTGCAACAGAGTGTGGCACGGGAGACGGGGCAGCCAAGGAGAATGATGCAGCAGCCAAAGGTTGTAGCACTGCAACTCCTGATGACAATGGTAATGGAATATATTGCCGCAAGGGGCGGAAGGCAGTCGTACCATGGAGATTCCAGGTTGGGTACAAGCGATCATTCTCCAAAGCTTTTGGCTCTGATAATGGATCTCCTGATTGTCCAGCATATGGGTTTGATGGCAGTTCAACTCCAGCAACTAGAAGCAGTGTGCGGTACTACGCAAGTGCTCATTCTGGTGTTAGAGTTTCAGCTATGCGTGACTTCTCCTCAGTGGAAGGTGAAAATGAGACTGGTTCTGAATGTAAGAAGAGGAAAACCAATAATGATGATCAGGATAAAGTGATACCAAATAAGGGAGGTGTCATAGTTAGAGAGAGCATCATGCGGTCTCTACAGGATTTCCGGTTAATTTATCGGGAGCTTTTAGATGAAGAGGAAGAGAATTCGAGGGAAGAAGTGCTTAACGTGCGGCCTGATCTACAGGCTTACAGAATTTTCAGGGAGCGGTTTTCCACAGAGTATGATGATAAGAAATATATTGGTAGCGTGCCTGGAATCTATCCTGGCGATATCTTTCATTTGAGGGTAGAGCTTTGTGTTGTTGGTCTCCATCGCCCACATCGGTTAGGTATTGATTATACCAAGAGGCATGATGGGACTAGTGTCGCTATTAGCATTGTGTCTAATGCACAATCTTCCGACACCAATTATAATCTGGATGTCTTGGTGTATTCTGGATCAGTGGCAGTTACAGTCAATCAGAAGATAGAGGGTACGAACCTGGCGCTTAAAAAGAGCATGGACACTAATACGCCAGTTCGTGTTATCCATGGGTTCACCACTGTTAATGGAAAAAAGAAATTTCCTACTTATATATATGGTGGTCTATACCACGTTGAGAAGTACTGGAGGGTGAAAGAGTGTGAAGACCGTTATGTTTACATGTTCCGACTGAGAAGAATGGAAGGACAGAAACACATTGACATCAAAGAAATTCTGCAGACAGGGAAGTATGGATCAAACGATAGTATTATCATCAAAGATCTGTCCCGAGGACTGGAGAGGGTCCCTGTATCTGTTGCTAACAATATATCCGCTGAGTGCCCAATGCCGTATCGCTACATTTCACACCTTCAATATCCCCGTAATTATCGGCCAACTCCACCAGCAGGCTGTGGTTGTGTAGGCGGATGCTCAGACTCAAAAAAATGCGCATGTGCAATGAAAAATGGTGGAGAAATCCCTTTCAATGATAAAGGCCGCATTTTAGAAGCAAAACCTCTTGTTTATGAGTGTGGGCCTTCTTGCAAGTGCCCTCCTACATGTCACAACAGAGTTGGCCAACATGGCCTCAAGTTCCGGCTGCAAGTCTTCAAAACAAAATCAATGGGTTGGGGTGTGAGAACTCTTGACTTCATACCATCTGGAAGTTTTGTGTGTGAATATATAGGAGAAGTGTTAGAGGATGAAGAGGCACAAAAAAGGATGACTGACGAGTACTTATTTGCTATTGGTCACAATTATTATGATGAAACTCTTTGGGAGGGCCTATCAAGATCTATACCCTCACTTCAGAAGGGTCCGGGTAAAGAGGATGAAGCTGGATTTGCTGTTGATGCTTCAGTGATGGGAAACTTTGCAAAATTTATCAATCATAGTTGCACCCCGAACCTCTATGCACAAAACGTTCTCTACGATCATGAAGACATCAGTGTGCCTCATATCATGTTCTTTGCTAGTGACGATATTCGGCCCCATCAAGAACTGGCGTACCACTACAACTATAAAATAGATCAGGTTCATGATGCCAATGGTAACATCAAGAAGAAAAAATGCCTTTGTGGCTCAGTGGAGTGTGATGGTTGGTTGTATTAAGTTTAGAATGTGCAGTATTTTTGCCATAGCTGAACTTGTTTCATTTAGTCTGCTTTTAGTTTTTTTTTTATGGCTACAAATGCAAGATAGACATCAATGCTTTGGTTATTGACCTGGTAAGGTTTTTCCTTCGTTCCCATCCTATTCGTTATTTTGTATGTCTAGCATTAAATGTGTAGACAATTGTGCACATATACATCCCAATCAGTTTGTGGATTTTCTTTTCTGACAATTACCATCCCTTATTGGTTGTTCTATGCTTAACTACCATTCATTTACATATGAGGAATAATCTGTGGTCATGCTATGACTGCCGACCAAGGGCATAGTAATTTTTTTTTTCATTGTCAAATATGTTGCAGTAGCTCAGTCAAATTATGTGGATAGTTGTAAATCATGTTTTGCAATATGAAACGAAAACACTGTATGTTTCAATATTCTTATTTGACAATTCTAACTTCATTTGCCCTTTCTTATTGTCTTTTGAACTGTTCACACCATTTTGTTTCGCTTAATAGCATCAGCAGATTAATAGTGTATGTACCCTTTTGATCGAGTTTTTCTGAACCGTGCAAGTTGCAACATTTTGTTGGTACTACTAGCCTCTAGGATGTTCCTTGAGCATTTTTGAAAACTTGATGCTACCTATTGCTAGAGCATTTTTTGTATATGGAAATTCTTGTGGCATCATTTTTAAATATGGGAAATCTCTACATCTCTAGAATAGATTTTTTTTATGGTCACGATAGTCGATAGTACACATAGAAACATGGCAACTTTGTTCAGTTCAAAGCACCAGCAAAGACTCGTACCTTGTGGATTTCATGTTGACATTTTAATCCAAAACTGCTCAGTTCTGGACACCTTAATGGCCAGTGATTGGCTAGAATGCCCTCAATATGAGTCCGGCCTGGAACTGATTTTAAAACACTGTTATTGACGATCATTGAGTTTGTTCATAATTTGCATGATTTATGCACATTGGGTTTTACGGCTATAACCTCACATGCAGGCGCGATGACATCAGATAACAACATGAATGCAAAGGTAAGATTGAACATGTGTTCACTGTTCACCATCTATACCATCTTCCTTGGTTACCTGTTTTCACTTTTCAAGTTCAAATGCAACTGCAAGCTGAATTATCGAATCAATAAAAGGCCGAACCAAGTGTGGAAATAAATATCCAAAGTTTTTCCTTTAGCATGTTGGTTTGAGGGAAAAAATTGTGTTCACTGTTACAGATGGCGTCATACCCACCTGCAGAGCTGTAATAACGTTTTTACCGGTCTTTTGCCGTGCTTAAGACAGGCGATTAGCCCTTTAACTCTAAAAAAGGGATAATAAATATCAAAAGAAAATAACTCCTCCATATGGATGGCTAGACCGAGATTAAATGCTTGTGAAAACTACGAGTACTTTGAATAAAAAAAATTTTACTCCAAAAAGTGTGTTCCTCTGCTAGCTCAATGTTCTAGGCCTATATGCATGTATGCTAGAGGACCTGAGCACCTGACTTCATGTGTTGGGAACCAATAGCTCCAAAGATAATTCATGTTCCCTGAGCGTCTGAGCGTCACTGCGTCAGACGTCACCCTGATGAAAATGGATGAGAACCACTTCCTTGTTCCTCTCCAGGGATAGTGTACTACTGATACCAGTTATTCTGTCTTCAAACTTTTTCCTAGCATCTGCAACAGTCGGAACCTGAGTTGCAGATTGCAGTCATTTTTCACGGACTATGATTCATGTACCTCCAGGAAAAAATGCTGTTCAGCATATGTTATCCTTCTAACTTTATTTGATTCTCTATAAATGTTCAGAAACACGGTACTAGTATTAGTGTTAGTGTTACCAACAAAACACAGTCTGAAGCAAAGGTGTTTCTTGCTTAATGCTTACAGTACATGATGTTATCTCTTGCAGTCTTGCTACAGAACGAAGCTGATTGGCCTTCTTGGCTTCTTCAGTTGCTGCCACGACCGCGTCCTCGCGGTGTCCGCTGCCTTCCGCCGCCGCCGAACCCACCGCGCGCGCTCCAGCTGCCGTGAGCCGCGTGATCACCTCCAGTCCCAGACGCCCCGCCGCCGGCTCCCCAGCTGAAGCCGCCCGCGCCGCCGGGGCCGCCGAAGCTGAACCCGAACCCCCCACGCCCGCTTCCTCCTCCTCCACCGCCGCCGCCGCTGTAGCCAAACCCGCCGTACGCGGCGCCGCGGGGGCCCTGCGCGGAGCCGTGGCCGTAGCCCCAGCCACCCCAGGGCCCCGAGGCCCACCCCCAGCCGTAACTCCACGAACCGTCGGGGCCGGAGCCCTGCCCGGACCCGGAATCGCCGGGCCATCCGTGCGGCGCCGTCCGCCCACGCCCCGGCGCGGGACCCCTCGGTCCGTCCATGCCGCCCGCACCCCGCAGTCCCGCACCCGCCCACTGGTAAGTGCAAACTGTGCAAGAGGTGGAAGGCAGTAAAGAGGAAGAAGTGAAGAACTGTCTGTTGAGAGGAACGCGGCGACCTCGACGTGGCCTGGCGATCAAGTCTTGGCCTTTGGCCCTTTGTTTATTGCTCCCGACTTTTGCGAGCCATGTTTCCTTTAGCTCTGGATGGCCATACATTTGCTTGCTTGATTTTGCTTATTTTCGGACGAAGGTTTTGTTTAATTTTTAATAAAAGAACATCACATCAAATATTTGAATATATGCATGGAGTATTAGATATGGGTAAAAGAAAATTAATTGTACAGATGGGTTGTAAATCGCGAGACGAATCTAATGAACCTACTAAATGCATGATTTGCAACAGTGATGCTACAGTAATCATCCCCTAATCATGTGGTGATGCTACCGTAACCATCTCCTAATCATAGATTAATTACACTCTTTAGATTTATCTCGCGATTTACGATCTATCCGTGCAAAAATTTTATTTAATATCCTTAAATAGCAAGATTTTATTTTATAAAAATTTGGCAAAATAACGTAAGCACACCCGAAGACGACAACGGCAAGTCAGGTCAGCTCGCACCATGTTTTTTTTTTTCACACGGCTCACGGCAGGACGTAATGCGTGCGGTGGAAAAATCAGAGGCAACCCAAATGGTAATGGGCTAATGGGCCGTGGATGGCGGACTATCGGTGGCTCCGCCCAGATGGTCTCTCCCCTGCTACCTGCCACTGATTTATTTCGATGCGACTCACCTTGTACTGGAGCTTATCCTTTAACAGTCCCTTGCAGGGACTTTATTTTTTTCGAAATAAAGCAGGGACTTGATTGTAAATTTGTAACCAACTCACCGGGTGAACAGCAAAAATCAGAGGGGGTAACGTAACAGGAGGAGAGAGAGAGAGGGAGAGAGGCTAAATGACCAAGGGCAGTATTGTCCACGAAAAGTTGGGTTTCCCAGGCCTGACCGCCATCAAAGGCAGCAGAACAGCAGCGAAGACGGAAGAGCCCGGCCCAACCACAAGCACAGCCACCGGCCGCAGTCTCTCGCTTCTCCCCGTTAAACCCTCCTCTTCTTTCCTTCGCCTGCCACCCAAACAAGCGGCGGGACCCGATCTTCCGCATCCACCTACGCAGCAATGGCCGCCGTCGTCGAGGTGGACGCGGGGCAAGCGGCGAAGCGGAGCAAGGCGACGGAGGAGAAGGGGAAGACGCCGCCGCCGCATCCGGTGGGGGCCCTGCGGAAGCAGCGGCAACCCACGCCGGATCACCCACCCTATTGCTGGGTAATGGCCTACTCCCCGCGGATTCTTTGATCGGGACCTCACCCCCAAATTACTCCCTGCTCCTCGTTTATTTCTTGGATGTTTCCTCAAAAAAAATATTGCTTTAGATTTTGTACTTTATTATAGTACGGCTTGTGGTTGGTTTTGTTTCTGCAATTAATTTGTCCTTTTAATCTGTGCTTAATCGAACAAACTTGGCACCTCCAATGGAAAAGCCACCCATACTGTCGCTTTACCGATATTGCTTATGCTAACGTTGATCGGCTGATTGCCAACAATGGAATATTTTTCCCTCTTTTTCTTTTTCTTTCTTTGAGATGATAAAAGGGCGTTGCAATTGAGTTCGTATCAGCCATTTGTCTGAGCGGACGCCTATCACCACGCTTGACATTGTTGGCCACGTTCGGTTGCAGATGATCGGCGAGGCAATCGACGAGCTGTGCGAGGATGGCGGCTCGGAGGAGGACTCCATCTCCGCTTTCATCCGCGCCAGGCACCCCGGCGTGCCGCCGGCGCACGACAGGCTCCTCCGCCACTACCTCGAGAAGCACGTCGTCGAGGGCTTCTTCGTGTGCACGGCGGCGGGGCGGTACTTGCGCAGCCCCGAGGAGAACACGGATGTGGAGCTCCCGGTGGAGCAGGCCGCGGCGGGCTTATCCGAGGAGGCGTGCGTTGGGTCTCCGGTGGCGGAGGCCAGGAAGGATGGGGCACGGTCCGCGATCCCCAAGCGCCGCGGACAGCATCGCGCCGCGGCCGGACTGGCCGCTGCGCAGGAGTATGTTTCAGCGTCACCAGTTGCTGTTGCCGACAAGAAGGACGGAAGCCAGGCAGCGTCCTCGCTGCCCAAGCGCCGCGGACGGCGTCGTGCCGTGGTGGGACTGGCCGCGGCCGAGGACTCTGTTCCAGCGACACCAGTTGCTGTTGCTGACAGGGAGGACGGAAGCCAGGCAGTGTCCTCGACGCCCAAGCGCCGCGGGCAGCGTCAAGCCGCTGCACGACTGGCTGCTGCCGAGGACTCTCTTCCAACTTCACCTGCTGCTGTTGCCGACAAGGACGGAGACCAGGCAGCGTCCTCGACGCCCAAGCGCCGTGGCCGGCTTCGCAGGCTGGGGATGGCCACGGCCACGAACAGCTCCGGCAAAGCACTCGTCCCAGGCCAGAAAGACAGCAGTGACGTTCCATACACTACGGACAAGGAGCTGGCGCTGGTGATCATGGGCAATGGCTCTGCAACAACGTCGATCATGGACAAGGCATGCACAGAGGCCACTCCAACTACGTCCGTGGACGGTGGTCAGCCTCTCGAGCTGGCCCTGGTGACCACCACCCACGTGCCTGTGCCTGTGGCAACGCCTGCCATAGACAACAAGAAGGACGACCGCGACTCTCCATCCTTCGACCTGGCGCTTGTGGCCAAGACTGACGACATTTGCAGAGCGTCCACTTCACCAGAGTCCAGCAGCCAGGCTTGCGAGCTGCTCGTGGCTGCTGATGACGGCTCTGTTCCTGTGTTGTTGGTTGCTGACAAGGATGGTGTTGAGGAGGCTCCATATGCAACCAACAAGAGTGTTCGTCAGCCTCGCAAGGTGGGCTCTGTCCCTACTGCAGGAAAGAAGGATGGCGGCAAGGCTCCATCAACTACGCCCAAGGGCCATCGCCGGCAGTGCACACCCGCGGCGCTGGCTACCGACCGCTCTGCTCCTACACCAGTTGCTGGCAAGAAGGCAGGCCGTAAGGTCTCATTTGCATCACCCAAGCTGACACCAGTGACTGCCGGTGGCTGCTCTACCCCAGCGTCTGTTGCTAACCAGGACGGCATCCAGGCTCGCAAACTATACCCAGCGACAGCTGACGAGATACCAGATGATCCGGCGTGCTGTTTGCTCGCTCTGCCCTGTCTGACCCCGGCGGCAGCGAACGCGTAGCTCCAAAACCTGGGCTCCCTGAAGCACCTCGTATGCCTAAGAACATTTTCAGAATTGCTAAATACAATGGGTAGTATGTAACTTTAATGTGTTTTCTTAATGAACTATCTATTTGTAGCAGTTATATGCTTTATCTAAACTGTCGGTTCATGTGAATATCTTCTGGAAATGTATCTTGCTGGAATATTCAAGTTTATTGTGCAGTTTTTGCAATTCATTCACATCTGGGGTCTTCAAACCCGTACCAGAATTTCAATAAGAATGACATGATACAGGAACTCTATTGGAATCACTTGTAGACAATAATTTTTTAAAACATCAAAATGCTTTAAACAAATTTTTCATTAACCATTACCGGAAACTGTAACCATTGGCAACCCAGGACAGTGGATTGGTGAAAAAAGAAGGTACAACAAGCACAGCACCCAGAATATTATTTCAACTGGACTCCTTCCAAGCCGGCCACTTCTGATGAATTTTGGCAGATGAAACACTGGTCATCCAACATTGTTGGACATGAATTATTGAATGTCGAATCTGATGAATCGGTATGCCATTAATGGTCTCATGCCTCCCAGCCTCTCAAGAGGGTGGCGCGAGCAACCCTGTTAACTCCTAAAGTGAATGCCCCCATCCTAAGGTTGCAATCTAGAGACTTGCACATGGCCTTGGTGTGGTGGAAACCACTTCTCATGTACTTTTCTAGTTCATTGTTCACTTTCTCTTCATCCCACATGAAACCTTGAATGTTCTGCACCATCAAAATAATGCAAAGAAGGTGTTGGATTAAAACAAGGAAGCAGGATGTGCAATAACATGGCGAAGAATGTACAGCTAATTTACCTGAACCCACTCAAAGTAGCTAACTATCACACCACCAGAATTAGCATAGATATCAGGTAATACAATTACTCCCTTCTTGGTGAGAATCTACATATACAAGAGTCGAGCTCAGAAAACATGGTTGCCAAATTGGTTGTGTTCCTAATAATATCTCATAGATAGTAAATTATAACAATTTCTGTGTTATTTCAAAAAAAAATATTTTCTGTGTACCTCATCTGCCTCTGGATCAGTTGGATGGTTAGCAGCTTCAATTATAAACTTGGCCTTCACATCTGGAGCATTGTCCCTTCACAAAATTAATTAAGCCGAATCAGCAACCTTGAGTCCATACTACTAAACTAGGAAAAAAATCAGAAGCATACTATTCGACTCATAACAAGATTGGCATAGTTTCTTAGGTCATGAGAAGGTACTGAGAAAGCCATAGTAATGAGCGACTATTGTTGACAGAAAATTAATGAAAGTAACAATAGACAAGGACCACTAGTTCTTACTTGTTAAGAACACCACCTAAGGCACAGGGGACAAGAACATCACAGTCAAGCACTAGCAACTCAGCAGAATCCATAACTTCTGCGCCATGGAAATCTTTCAAAGCACCGCCGTCATTCCTGTGCTTCATCAAAGCAGGTATGTCTATGCCAGCCTTGTTTCTGATTGAACCTGTCACGTCCCCAAGGGCCGTTATCTTACCACCCCTCTCATGGATAAGTTGCGCGGCCCATGAACCAACATTACCAAAACCCTGCAAGTTTTACAGATCATAAGGACTATATATATTGTGCTAGCAAAATAGAAAAATAGCATACACATAGTAATTAAACACATTTTGCTAGTTGAGCTGCTGTCAACACTCTAAGAAAACAGCAGGAATCTATGCTCTTGTTTAAGCTTGAACAAGCAATTCTCTTTTTACCATCTTATAGAAGTACTTTGGGAGTCCGCTATGACCCACCTGAATAACAAAAGTTGATCCAGAAATGGATTTTCCATATTCAGCCAGGAGAGCCTCGGTAGCAAACATCACACCCCGCCCTGTGGCTGCATCCCTCCCCAGGGATCCACCAAGATCCTACAACAAAAAATTTGAATTCTTATCATACTTTGTAAAGACTTTATTTGCACAAAGTAACTTTATGTAATAACTAATATTTATTCACTTACTATTGGCTTCCCTGTGACAACTGCAGGGGAGTGGCCATGGAACTTCGAGTACTCATCTAACATCCATGCCATGGTCTGCGTCATAATTGGATAAATTGGTGCCAAGACAAAGGAAGTAGCTGAGCATACCAAAAAATGACAGTGGATCACAAACAATGACGAAAGGAATGCCAGGCTCACCTGTGCATTCGTCCCCATGTCAGGAGCTGGGACATCTGTATGAGTCCCGATAAGATCATGGATTTTCTGTGTAAATACGCGTGTCAACCGCTCCAACTCACTTCTACTTAGTTCACCGGGAGAGCACCCAATCCCTCCCTTTGCTCCACCATAAGGTACTGCTGCAACTGCTGTCTTCCATGTCATCAGTTGTGCAAGTGCATTTACTTCATCTGGATCAACCTGTCAAGCCGAACAATGAAAATCATTGTTTGGCAGTCAAACAATTGGATCAAGGAATAAAATACAAGACAGAACGTTTACAAGAAATTCTGCAGTTGATTTTTTTCCTGCTTAACATTTTAAAAATGTAGAACAAAAGAACGAACACCTAGGAATGGCATTAGAAAAGAAAACAGTGCCTTCTGTTACTAAAAGAAACTGATGACATCAGTTGGTTAGTCACATGTTTAACCCAAACAGCCACAATGTATTCAGTTAATTATCTGAAAAAAAAACATCAGAGCACCTTCCAAATAGTGTTCTTCAAAAAAAAAAACTTCAAAATTGATAAATCAGAACAAGACCTCCCGGTACAAATTTTGAGTACGTTTCAGCAAAGTTATTTATGGAATAGAGAAGCATTAGCCTGTAAGGAAGTAAAACATTTGGACACCCGAGGTCTTTAGAGAGTGGCTCAAACAAAAAATAGAAAAAAATACAAATTAAGTTATTCTTTCAGTTTGGACTGAGAGATATATCAACATAAGCATACAGAGATAGAAGTATAACAAAAAGATATATTTCATAACGAAAAAGGACACTATTCACACATCATCTGCTTGACAACATATGCAGTCCAAAAAATACCCCAAATTAAATTACAGAAAAGTATTGTATCGTATTGCAGATCCACCAGACCAAAAAGAAGTAATGAACTAAGTTCACAATGGCTACATGTTTAGATATAATCAACAACAGAATCGCATCAGGGGAGATGCCTCACCTCAGGGTGATAGCGGATACCGCCTTTCATCGGCCCACGAGCGTTGTCATGCTGCACGCGGAACCCCACGAAGGACGCCAACTTGCCGTCGTCCATGGGGATGGTGCATTCCACCTGCGACGACGAACAGGGCGAAACCCATGAGCAAACAAGCCATCAGCCGTCAACACGGACGGAAACCATCCTCATGAAAACAGAACGGAGCAGGGATGGCGCGAGCAACCGCGCGGGGGAGCCGGAGCCCACCTTGATCTCGCGGAACGGGATGAGCAGGCTCTTCTCGAGCTTGGGGTCGAGGTCGAGTAGCCTCGCGGCGCGCCGGAAGTTGCGGCTGGTGGCGGCGAGCGCGTTCATGGCGGCGGCACCTCCTCCCTGGTCCAAGGAGGAGAAGGAAAGATCACGGCTCACGAGAGGCCGGCCGCCTGAAAGGGCCCGCCTTTCTAGCAGCGCCGACAGGAACAGCAGGCGCACGCGACGGGAGCGAGATCCGAGCGAGAGCTAAAAACGGCAAAGGGAAAGAGCGCGGGCTGCAGGCGGCGCGTTTCCTCCGCGGAACGAGGAGAGAGGCCTGGGATTGGAGATCGGAGGCAAGAACCACGGGCGGTATTAATAGCTAGGCAGGGTGGATCCAGGCGGGCGGAGGCGGAAGCTGGAAGGACGAGGGATAAGATCGACGCGCCGGGGGCTGAGCAGCGGCTGGCTTCACGATCTGGAACTCTTGGGGAAGGAAGGGAGGGAGGAGTTCGGAGGTCAGACAGCGAGGAACTCTGCTCGCAACAAACGTTGGAGGGTGGTGACTGACTGGAACTCGATTTGGATCGGAGTTGGAGGCAGCAGCACGTCTTCCGGGCGGGAAGGGGTTGTTGGCTACCAACGCGAATTCGCTAGTGGCGCGCGCCGATGCCGGATAAGGAAGGGGATCGCGAGTTCATTAGGAAATTTCTGGGGGAGGCCACGGCGCCGAGCGATTTCGTGCTCGTGCTCCGTTCATGGTTGCCTGATGCCTCTCCGGTCTCTGCTTCTCTCCTCTTTTTTAGGCCACTTGTGCAAACTTCCCTCCTCCTCCCTGTGGGTCCCGGTCCCGTCCAACACCGGGCCCGCATGGGCGGCGAGTGCCCCAGTGCGTGCCGTGCCGTGCCGCGCCCGACCTTTTCTTTTCGTTCCGATGCTTCACCTCACCTCACCCGTCAGAAACTGAAAAGTACACGGGATTCTCTGCAGCGTGCAGCCCGTGCAGTCAACTCAAGGCATCACCCTGACGGCAACGCGCCCGCCAATGTCTCGTGTGGTCTCTTGTCATCTGGTACGCTCCGGCTCCTACTTTTGCTACAGTATTGGTCCTTGAACGTAGGACAGCGTAGCGTAGGCGCACGGTTTCCGCGAGGCCGCCCGAGGCGGACGGCGGTGTGTGAAGGAGCGAAGGGGCAGAGGCATCTGGCTATCTGAGGCAGGCGAGAACCGAGATCTTCCTCGTTCCGGGACGCGCCTCCCCTCGGAAAGTGCTGCCCAAATGGAGGCAGCCGCGGATGGTGCCGGAGGACGGATGCAATCACGCAGCCATGGAGCGGGGTTGCTGCGGCCGTATCTGGCTAGACAGCGGCAGTTCCATGCCGTGCCCGCAGGCCCCCACTTCCCCGGGGTTCGGTGGGGGCAGATCACATGCCAAGAACGCCCTTTTCAGCTGTGGTCCCCGTCGCCGGATCTCGCGAGCACGCTGGTCTCCACTCTTTCGTGGATGAATCCCTTTTTCACTTTCGTAGTGATCGTGTTTGGATCGGGTAAACTAAAGTGTGTGACCGACTGACCGTCTGTCAAATCTGCACCCTGCTGTTAGTCTCGGACGAAACGTGTAGTGGATGCTGACGACCTGGTCGCACCTGCGTGATCAACGGCCCAGGCCCAGCGCCCAGTTCAATTCGGCCCCGTGGACGTGGACGGGTGCGCCGACGAACGGACGGCACATGGCTTCCCGATTGCGCTTGGCCGCCTGGGCATGGGAGCCCACGCGTGCACGCAAGCGCGCGCCGGCAGCGTCCCCGGCTCAGGCCGCGCGCCCCGCGATCGACATGGACAAGCTCCATAAAAAACGGGGTCAAACCCCAGCAGATTCGCGCTGCTCCTTGGCCTTGGGCTCCCGATGTCAACTGGGGGGGGGGGGGGGGGGGGGGGGCGGCGCACCGGCCGGCCGCCGCGTCCGCGCTGAGGTGGATGGAGGCGTGGAAGCTGGGAGCCCGGTCGCGGATAAGCGCGGCCGCCTCGCCGCGGCGTCATCCGCTGCCGCTCGTAGTCAGATCCTCATCCCAATCGTGCTCGCAGCTCTCATGTCAACGGATGGATGGGTGGATAACCCTATTCTAATTTCCAAGTTCCAAGTCATCGTCGTTCATCGCAACTCGCAAGGAAAAGCACTCAAACCAGGTCCAGCTCATTGCCACGCGGGACACGTGGATTCCGAAGAGCATTTTTAAAATGGGAGTGGTTTTGCCTGCTCACGATCTCAAGAGCCAAGACTAGCTTTGTCTTAAGGTTGGCCCGTTCCGAACGAACATTCGAATGCCACGAGACTTCCCGCGCTCCCAACAAAGGCTGGCTCTGCTCTGCATTTTCGAACGGGAACGAGTGTGCATCCGAACACACGTGCTTTTATTTCATAAGTGTGCGTACACGCGGATTGTGTTCATGGGCTCAGCGCCGCCGCGGGGTAGACGGCGAGCGGGATCCGGACGCGGTGCTTCCTGTCGCCCCGGAGCACCACCTCGCCGAAGCTGAAGGCGTTCCCGGGCGCGGTGGTGTTGAGCACTATCCGCAGCGTCCGCGCCGCCCCGGGCGCGATGGCGAACTCGGCGGGCGACACGCGCACCGCCACGCCCTTCGGCGCGCGCACGTACGCCATGTACGTCTCGTTCTGCGCGCCGACGCTGGTGACCCGCCGGTCCACGCGCCGCGACCCCACCAGGCTCGCCACCGTCACGCTCGGCGAGTTGAGGTCCGAGCACCAGCGCGCCGCCCCCGCCCGCGCCCGGGGAGGGCACGGCGCGCCCACCGCGCGAAGCACCGCGGCCTCGTCCACGCCGGGCACCGCGCACAGGAACTGGAGGTGGTCCCGGTACCCGGCGTCGAACACCAGGCCCGGGTCCAGGGCGCGCGCCGCGTTCACGGCGCCCGCGCCCATGTCGAACGGCGTCGCGGGGCTGAGGGAGCCCTCGTCGCCCCGAGCCATCAGGGGCCGCCCCGAGCGGTCGGTCGCGTCCGCGCTCGTCATGATCGCGGACATCACCACGGCGGGGCTCCACGTCGGGTGCCTCTGCTTGATCAGGGCCGCCACCCCGGCGACGTGCGGGGCGGCCATGCTTGTGCCCGACAGCAGCGCGTAGTTCTCGCCGTGGATCTCTGGCAGGGCGTTGCTCGTCGGGCTCCAGGCTCCCCATATAAGATGCCCTGGCGCCATGACGTTCGGTTTCAGCACCTCTGCTGGCTGCATCAGTGAGTTCTCCACGTCGGGTCCCCGCGACGAGTAATCGGCGACGACAGGTGCTTCTCCCGTGTAGGTTGCACGCCGTCCCTCCAGAATCCGAGCAGTGGCTCCAAAGCTGAGAATGTCTCCGTCTTCATCTCGAACCGTGTTATTGTTATAGTACTCCATAAGAGCCTGCACTCAGTTGCAAAAGACAATGCAGTCACGCAAACATTCCAAATCACGGAAAATAGAATATTTGCAGTTTCAGTAAAGTGTAAAGATCCAATCGCTGCTGTAACGCAAAACACAAGCTCTAGTATAACTGAATTAGGACCCAGGGACAGATCTTTTTCTAATGACACCTTGCTTGTTCAGGAACTTACCCGCATGTCAGAACCCTTCAGGACTATGGCTGAAGGAACTGTTGTGGCAAATGTAGGCTCGAAGTCAATGTCAACGTCGTGCGTAGAACGATCGGTGACAATGACTCCAGCAGCTCCAATTTTCTGAACCGTATCGACGATGCTAGCAAGGCTCAACTCATCATAGTAGTCTGATGAGTCGAACATGCAAATAATAACCTTTCCCTGGACAAGAGGTTTGATGAAGATTCTTGGATCTCGGCAGTTGTTAGACCCTTCGTCTGTTGAATTCCCAACTATCACATCATCAGCCCTTGCTAGTGGGTACATTATTTCACCTGGTGTTGGTGCTGGCAACACAGGCAAGAAGGGAGTCAAAACAAACATTGGCTTATTATGATATGGTCAATCATCATTAAATCTACTTGAATGTGACAGGTAACAGAATGATGCTGTAAGCTAGGATAGAAAGCTCTTATCCTATCCAATATCCGCTACAATTTCATAAATAGCATAAGGAAAAAACCGGAGTGTATCGAATTGTGCCTACAAATTGGCAAAAAACTACAAATTATTGATCAACAACCAAGATAGGTTGAAATGAATACCAGAATTAGTGCCACAGGAGAAGGCTTTCCCATTGCCAATTATGATTGATTTTCTATACTTCCGGTCTGTCGTCGAAGCAGCGACACTTAATATCCATGGGCTGAAAGAAACGACTGTGTTCTCATCGGGGCCTCCATTGCCAACTGCTTGGACAACGGAGACTCCAGCTTTGGTGGCAAGGAGAAGTTGTGCCTCAAGCAAATTGAGGAAAGATGCTGACCCAGGTGAAATTGAAGAAGGAGCCATAGAAAGACTTATGACATCCACACCATCCTCTACAGCCTACAGACAAGTAGCACAGGCAGTTTAGCATACAGCTACGGATGGCAGTTGCTTTCTGTAAAGAGTATATTATCTAAGAACCTGGTCGACTGCAGCTATCACATCTGACATATATCCACCAAAAGGATAGGCAGCTTTGTAGATTGAGAGTCTGTCAGGGCAATCAGAAGAGGCAACAAAGAGTGAGATTATATACATTGCTTCCCCTCTTTGCTTCCAATATCTGAAATGCTGAAAAAGGATTGTTCTTTCAATCTTCCTCACCGAGCTCCAGGGGCCATGCCGCTTGCATACCCAAAGTTGTAGCCTCTGGATATTACTGGCGTATGGGAATTCCCAGCTGCAATCGATGCGGTGTGGCTGTGAAGATATTGGTATGATCAGCCGGTGACACATTCTGTGGTTAAAAATGAATTAACAGAGGCATCAACATAGTAGATAATTGCACACACCTTCCATGACCATCTGAATCGTAAGGAGATGCATAGTGAATTGTAGCATTGAACTCTCCAGTCGCTTGAGCAGCACGAGCAAACCACCTAGCTCCCACTATCTTACCACTGCATGAATCTGGAGGAAACCTATTCCCAGCACGACACGTTCCTTTGAAACTAGCTGGTGGTGATTTTGCTTGGCTTGAAATGTTACTGCTAGCAAAGCTTGGGTTCTTGGGGTCGATGCCAGTATCAATCATGCCAATCACCACCCCATCACCAGAATTTTCAGCACCACCAAGGAGTGGCCAGACTCCACTAGCTCCAATGTAATTTGGAGTGTGTGTTGTCATCTTGGCCATTTTGATGTCTTCTTGGATAAGTCTAACTCCTTTTGCACGGCTAAGAATTCTAACCGTCTGTTACACATTTAACAGATATTGATCTCAATGGAAACAAGCAACCGTCTTTCACTAATAAGATCATCAACTCTTTAAGAAATCTTGCAAAAGGATGGCAAAGTATAAGAGCAAACGGATTTGCATTTGATCATTAATGAGTTTCGTGATGCTGCGGTGGACATCTTCATGTCTTTTATGGGTCTTAGTTTGTAAGTCACAGAGTATTAAGTCATATACTGCTCATTGCTCAGAAAATAAAGTGGATCAGATTTATTTATTCAGAGAAACTGCAGTAGAGCAGCAGCAAATCTGGACCAGACTTTATGAATTCACTGCAAAAATACTCCTGATAACTCCCTATTAAAAAATAACCAGAACTTGCATGAGTTCGCCTATATCATTTATATTATGTCTATATGTTACGATGTATCTCCGCAGATCCAATCATGATTTATGTATGAACTTAGATGTTATTCCTGGTACTGGATTCTATTCTATCAGATGAGGGAATGAAAGCTCGTTGTTGAACACTTTTCTTATTTCCCAGACTAAATATCAAGTAACAGACTAAAGAATAGAAGTAATGTTATGCACACTCGGGATTAAGAAAAAGGCACCTTCTCAGATTCAGCATGGAGAGCAAATCCATTGATCAAGTGAGTGTAACTGTACAGTTTCTTGTAAGATCCTATTGGGAGAAATGAGCCCAGGAAGCTGTCATGCTTTGTTGTGGCCACTCGTTTGTACTTCTGCGCTTCCTCGCCTCTCCTGAATGAAATTCTTTTGTTAAGTGTACTTCCCTTCCCGGAGATAACATAAGTCAACATATTCCTATACAGAAAACACATACATTACATGCTTGCGGTTCACTTTGTAAGAAATGACTGGATCATCCTCCATCACCACCATATAAACCTTGGCGGATACATGAGATGGACTGCAATTCAGGCTGAGGAAAGTAAGAATTGAACAGAACACTAGAGATGGCTTGAAAAATGCCATAATTAACGGCAGTGTCACTGAATGATTGTATGAAGCCTTCCAAAACTCCTATGCTTGAATGGAGGTGCTTATATAAGTGCGAGAACAGGACTCATGTAAAAGAATGTTAGGTGGGGATTAGAGGGAAATAAAATAAAATGAAGCACGCACCTGATACATCAAGAATTGTCTTGCTCGTCTCTGAACCACCAAATGCACGCAATGGGCGCTTCCTGAATTTCATGTTCCTTTCTTTGACTACTTGCCCTGGTGAAATCCAACCGCTGTGGGGGAAATATGAGAAAGCGTCCTATATAAGCCACGCAACCGGCGCAGCCCATCAAACCGATATTAATCAATGACAACACATTGCGGTTTTGCACAAAGACATATAAAGAACTAAATCACAGGTGGACCATGTATCTTGTCTGGTTACCTACAAGGCTACAACACTTTGCAACAAGCAATACAAATTCCCCCCTTCGGCATGCTTTGCGTAGCAAGAACCTGCCTAGTTTTTCAGATCACCTCCTTTGTGTACAAACATTTGATTTGGAACCACTAACCGCATGATACACCTAATATAGTAATATACCTGTGAGGCCGTGACACTGTTCTTTTGCATCAAACTAACATATGGATATAGGCTTCCTACCCGCGTGTACCAAATCACAGGGGAACACCCTTTGCGCCGGGCAAAGATGGAAAAGAAAACATCCACAACACCAGACCAATGTCAGAACTAATACCACACCAGATATTTCGCAGATGTCAGGTACTCAACAGTTTCACCTAGGGACTCGAGAGTCTTGACCAGAAAATTATCGCACGCAACTGTACTTAAAAGAGAAGCACAGACGAACCACGGCCCACGCTGCGCCGTTGCTAGGCCATCCGGCTCCCGCTCGCCGCCTTGAACGAGGGGGAGACGACGGAGCCCGTCGCGGCGTCGCCGGGGCGTTCGCCATTCTTTCCCTTTTCCTCCTCTCTTTCCTTCGACTGTCGCCTTGTATGTATGCCTGGGGCTGGGGATGTTTTGGTGGGCCCAAGACTGACTGAGGTGTTGGTTTAATGGGCCAACGAGTACATAAACAGATATGGGCTGGGCGACTTTCTTACATTGCTACTGAAAAAAAAGTTTTGATTGCAGCCCAAAATGATAAAACTGAAACAAAACTAATACAGAGAATCACCCCTAAAAAAAACTAACACAGAGAATCATTCCTTGTCATAAGCAGGTTGCTAATGCATAATGAGGAGCAGATCTTCTAATAAATACATTGCTCTAACCAAATGTAGTGGAAAAAATTGAGCAGTTCCTCTCCCTAAGAAACATGTGTGTTCTGAAAGAAATAACACCACCTAAAAAAACTAGGAGTCACATCTCCCTCTCGTCTACTTAACAGGTGAAGTTATCTAGGTGTATAGCGCTGCAGCGAAATACAAAATCCACAAGGTCTCTGACTTGGAGCCTAAACAAATCACAATCTTTTTCAGTAGCATGTTAGCAAAAAAGTAGCGTACCCACATGGACATGGGAGTGCAGTTTGGCTAGGATATCATTCTATTCCAAAGGGCAGGCTAGGGAGCATCAAGCGTGCCTACACCTATAGCATCTAACCTACGCCTCCCCTTTGTGATTAACAAGGCGATTCCAAATCCGTGCCAAATCAAAGGATTAACAACTGCAAAGTCGCCTCATCTTTCTCTCGGGGCCATCATTAGTGGCAGCCTCAGCGAGTGTGTGTCTGCGTGCTCTTCATTCTCCGGGAACCCCCTATAGTGGCAGCCGCTACACGAGCATCCAAGGTTCCTGTGTGCCGGCTGCAGCCTGCAGATCGATCTATCTCTGCTGTTCCTGCAACGAACCTTTTAGCCGTCGACCTTTTCTCAAGTATTATACGGCGTCCAAATAAAGCTGTTCTTTGTAGCAGTGATCTTGATGCTTTCATGCAGCAGTTCGTCTGTATGTACATCTTTCAGAGCATCAGACTAATCATTTTATGCTCTCTGAATCTTTGACTGCTCTGGACATCGCGTGGCTTCTCTTTCAAGCAGTCAGATCATTGGCGCTATCCTCCTATGTTATCTTTCTACAGGGATTGCGCCTTGGAAAAGCTCATCAAGGTTCCTTCGAAAAAGAAGCTGATCAGGGTTGGATCACAGTACATTGACTTGCTTTCAGAACAGTTTCTTTTCCTCTAATATTTCAATCGTCTGAAGCCTTTTCTCAACCCTTTTAAAATACATGATTAGTAGGTTCAGGATTTGTTATGGAAGCTGCAACTCTTATTGTTTTTTATAGATATTGCTTGCTAGTTGCTATAATTTGTTTCTGCGTTTTCTCGCTTTTCAGTTCAGCTCTGTCATTTGGTCTCGTAGTAATTGATACTAGTTGGTAGCTAGGCATTGATATTTGTACTACTTGCAGGAAACAAAACTCAAAACGACATCTTCTTCAGGCAGATAAAGGATACTAACTTCTTGGAGCAACCTGCAGCTGACAGTGCCTGTGGCGTGCTCTCCCCCGAGGGGCCAATTGCACGTCGACACGTCGCCATGCTCATGCACCTTGTGGTGGCTAGTACATGCTCATTAGTATATTGGTGGTCTGATGGTCTCCTTATAGGGCTCATGTAGATTTGACCTCCCTGCTTTCCATTGAGCACTATAAATGTTGCCTGCCAGACCAGGTGTCAACATGAGAGGTACAGGAATCTGTGCGCTACATCCTAGTATTGATTTCATCACCATTCATAAACAGCCACAAGATCCATCCACATCTACCTGCTGAAAGCCTGAATCCTGTGCCATGTGTGAGCTTTCAGTCGTAGCAGCATAGAAAATGCAGGAGCCGTCAGAAATCGCACATTTACATGTACCAGCAGCTCGCTGCTGGTGTATACAGGATTAAGTAAATGCAGGCGAGTCCAGAATACATGCCTGAATCTGCATTCTGCAACCATGTTTTATTTCAGACGAAGTTACCTAACACATTTCGCTCCAAGATGTTTTTCAAAGCTTCAGATAACAGCATCTCGCGCTGCAGCTAACAGCTGCTAGTCCTCTCCTCCAACTGCGCCGGGCATGTGCGTGCTCTGCGAGGAGTGCTTTTCGAGGCGAACACATGGCTCGCGCACGGACGAACGGCTGGCATCAGACAGGCCACGGTGCACGCTGAGCTCCAAGCGGTCGCTGCACAGCGAGCACCGAGCAGCAGCAAGAGACAGGTCCTTGATTTTGAAGCCGCTCCAGCTCGACCATGCGAGCTAGATACTCCAGTTGAGCCAGCAGGCAAAGGGTTTCCCCCAGTCACTCACGGACACAAACATCCATCCACTACTGGGCTGGCTTGGCTAATGGCTAGGCAGGCTAGCAAGCTCGCCTCAAAAGCTGAACGGATGCAGAGACTTCATTGCCCACCGTCCGAGTGCCCAAGAACTTGAATGCTCTCCTCTATTCTCTTATAAATAGTAGCGAGCTCGATTCAATCGATCGTTCCGGCTACGTCCACCCAGCTGGCCACTGATCAAAGAAACCGTCAAGAGAGCCAAGGAGGAGGAGGTCCAGGAGGAGAAGAGAGGGAGGGAGCCACGGACAAAGCTAGCTAGGCGCTGGGCCAATGGCGCTGCGAGACGTGCTGCTGTCGATCGCGCAGACGCCGCACCGGCTGCGGAGGAGGGCGCTGGTGACGTGGACGCCGGCGCAGGAGCTGAACGAGGTGCGGGACCGGTCGGGGGCGCGCATGAAGCGGCGGCTCGAGTGGTACGACCTCGTCGGGCTCGGCGTCGGCGGGATGCTCGGCGCGGGGGTCTTCGTCACCACGGGGAGGGTGGCGCGCGACACCGCGGGCCCCGCCGTCTTCGCGTCCTACGTCATCGCTGGCGTCTCCGCGCTGCTGTCGTCCTTGTGCTACGCCGAGTTCTCCGTGCGCGTCCCCGTCGCCGGCGGCGCCTTCAGCTACCTCAGGGTAACGTTCGGTAATTCATAAACCCATTTCCTCCTCACCGCCCTGGTTCCACGCTGCCTGCAGTTAATTAAAACAAACTGAAGAACATTCAGCGCCGCCGTTCTTGTTGAAAGTTGAAACTATGACCGAAATCGTATGAGAAAAATAAATTCCGTGCTAGATGTTATTCATGTTCTTCCGACAAATTTCCACGACAAGGTTGGATTTCTCATCAGAAGTATTTGTAACATGTACCTGAAGATTGGAAATGCAATGGTCAATATATGTACCCCATATAAAATGTATTGGTGTCCTAGCAGAAAAACGACAATAAATAGATTGGACAAAGGAAGCAAAACCCCTCTATCTTATTTTGTCAGGCGAGTTCGTGGGGTTCTTTGGTGGAGCCAACATCCTTATGGAGTACGTGATGTCGAACGCGGCGGTGGCGAGGAGCTTCACGGACTACCTGGCCTCGACGTTCGGGGTCACGGAGCCCAACGCCTGGAGGATCGTCGTCGCCGGCATCGCCGAGGGGTACAACGCGCTGGACGTGCCGGCCGTCGCGCTCATCGTCCTCATAACCGTATGTTTGTGCTATAGGTAAATGCATCAGGCACATTACTAAATAAACCATATTGAATTTCTAGCTTGTATCGCATTATTCTAAGCTTTCTTTATTTGTCCTCTGATAATGTATTTTTCACTTCGTTAGCATGTGATTCTGTGTTCTTAGTTTCTATACATATTTTATGATGAACACAACAATAGTACAATGCAAGTTCTGTTCGTGCATGACTTGCTGTCAGTGTGCGTCTGATAGATGACACATGGACGTACAAGTACACAACTGTTCTGTTGATTTTTTTTCTCAAAAAGATTAGCTAGGCAGAGATCGATTAGCAAAACACATGTAGCAAAAAAAAAAACTGACATTGACCAGACTGGTTTAATGTTGCAGCACCAAAGAGAGCTCGATGCTGAACATGGTGCTCACGGTGTTCCACCTGCTCTTCTTCGCCTTCATCATCGTGGCCGGCCTGTGGAACGGCAGCGCGAGGAACCTTGTGCGGCCGCACGGGCTGGCCCCCTACGGCGTCCGCGGCATCCTGGACGGCGCGGCCATCGTCTGCTTCAGCTACATCGGGTACGACTCGGCGTCCACCATGGCCGAGGAGATCCGGGACCCCGCCCGCGCGCTCCCCGTCGGCATCGCCGGCTCGGTGCTCGTCGTGTCCGCGCTCTACTGCCTCATGTCCGTCGCCCTCTGCGTCATGCTGCCCTACACTGAGGTGACCATGCATATATGCAAGCGTTGCCTTTCCGATCGATCTAACGGCGGTGCTGCTCGTTCTTCTCGGCTCACCGCGCGATGCGTTGATGCAGATAACGGAGACCGCGCCATTCTCGTCGGCGTTCAGGGAGAAGGTGGGCTGGAGATGGGCGAGCAGCGTGGTCGTCGCCGGCGCGAGCCTCGGCATCGTGGCGTCCCTGCTGGTGGCGATGCTGGGGCAGGCCAGGTACCTGTGTGTGATCGCCAGGGCGCGCCTGGTGCCGTCGTGGCTCGCCAAGGTCCACCCCTCCACGGGCACTCCTATGAACGCCACCATTTTTCTAGGTACCCAAAACGACGCTGCTAAATCTTTCAAACAGCATCAATTTATTCAGCATCTATTGCAATATCTGTCAGTGAGTGATACTTGTGGAATCAAGATGCAGTAGTTCTACGTGTTGAATAGTTGTCTTAAATAATTTCTGCAAGCCTAGTATCAGCATTGGAGTAGAAGTGCTTTTTAAACCCCCAATAGGGAGTAGAGTGATTGAGATGCATGGTTACAAACAAATAGTATGCTCTAGCAATTAGTAATGGTTGAAGTCACAGGCTTATGAACCACAAGCCCCGGAAGATAACTTACAAAAATAAACCTAGTCTAGCCCTAGCTCTGAGCCTTGCTTTTCTTTTGATACTCTCATATGGACTTCCAACATTTGTGGGCAAAGTCCAAATAACAAGTAGTGTCACCCATGATTGAGATGAACTTATTGTTTAGGTAAAGCAGTTTAAGATCAGTACATGTAACTTTAGTGAGATAAAGGTCTACGAATGTAAAATCTCGGCAATGGTATATTCATGTTCATGGATGTATCACAAGATAATGTAGTCTAACAAGTACATTCCAATGCACTAGCCAGCATATTTTTTTTTTCACAATACTTTTTCTAGTTAACCGTCAAGCACTTTCGCTGCCCAGGCTTCTGCACTGCATCATTAGCACTCTTCACGGAGCTGCAGATAGTGTTCGAGATGATATCAATCGGGACACTGCTGGTCTTCTACCTAGTGGCCAACGCACTCATCTACCACCGGTATGTGAAGGTCGGCGTGAACCGCCCGCTCCATGTCCTCCTCTTCCTGCTGCTACTCACGCTGAGTTCTCTCGGCTTCTCCCTCTCGAGGAAGATCGACGGGTGGTGCAGATGGGGGATGGCATTGTTCGGAGCCATCTCCATAGCAATCACCACAATCTTCCATTGCACAGCACGGCAGGACATCGCTGGACCACCATCAGAATGGTCGGTCCCTCTGATGCCGTGGCCTGCTGCTGCATCTGTCTTCCTGAACGTGTTCCTGATAACCACCCTCAAGATGAGGTCCTATCAGAGGTTCGGCATCTGGAGCCTTGTGATCATAGTCTTCTATGTATGCTACGGGGTGCACTCTACATACTCTGCAGAAGAAAATGACGTCAATGCAATGATCCATCATCCAAATCTGGACATATCTTAGAAGTAGCAGCCAAGAAGGGTAATTATATGCCACAAGTTACATTTGAGCTCAATAGATAGCAATTAGGCCATCTTGGAAATGGTCCCGGGCCTAAAGAAGATGGTGCAAAAGAGAGGCTTACTTTTGCTTTAGGTTAATCCCTCCTTTTTCCTGCTTTTGTGCTTGCTGATTGGCCCAAAACTATTGGCATGTACCTCCTTTTTTCTCAAGGTGTATATGCAGGATTGTGCAAGGCATGTGTTTGTTTGACCAAAGACCTGAATTTATCTATTTTCACCACAACAAATGGCAAGGCAAGAATACAGGAAAATATCAAACATTAGCAGAATGACTGATTTGTCCCAGCTAGAAGTTGCTTTCAGGTGCAACTAGCCATACCTGCAGATGGAACAGGAGATGAGAGGATACAATGCAAGATAATCATATCCAAGTTTACTGGAAACTCTATCCAAAAAATGCAGAAGATTTCATTTGTGAACTTAAGAAAAAATCACTATTCATGAAACATGGGAAGAAGAATTTAAAAGATGTTCCTTTTCTCTTTAACTCTTAACGGAGAGAACTACAGGAAACTGAAATGCATATTCTGTGTTCAGAGTAATTAATGATGCTATTTCGCTCACACTATTTTCATAAACATATAGCAAGGATTCACATGGATATCATTAGCACATGGATACCATTCACCATTCATGCAATACAATTTGATGCCTAAATGTTAATTTCTCGCCAAGAACAAACAGATCGTATGCGCAGATCCTCTACTGGTCCAAGAAAAGATGTCACTAGAGGAGAATTCTCACAAACAGCCATCGCAGAAATGTTCGGTTTTGGGAACCAAATAAGTAGTGTTTATGTTATAAAAGAAATGAAACACCACAAAAATCTCAAAAAATACATCATTCATTGTGAAAGAAGGGCATGTTCATGGTATATTACACATAAAGGACTTGAGAGATGAAAATGTTCAGTAGACTAGGATTTTTAAATAATGTTATCCAATAAACCTAAATAATGCTTCTTATACAGAATCGTATCAAAAGGAACACGCACGATGGAATGCGGAAGTAAAGCCGAACATCATGGAGCAAGTTCCTGCTTTCAAATCAGCGTGCATCGTCGAGTCAATGTGCATACCTCAATTTTCATTTGTTGATGCTAATCTCAAGTGGTAGCCCAATTGTCGAACAGCACAGTTAGCTAAAGGAGGGGATGCCAGCATACGAAGGAGTAAGGACCACATCCTATGATGGTGGTCCTAGATCATATTTAAGCGGTGCCTTCATCTACAGCAAATCCGCTGACACCAAATGGAACTGTTTAGATTGGGGTAGTGGACAGATAAAATCTTTCCTTGTATGAAATTATAGTACTCGGAAAACTTTAAGTACCCATTTAGTGTTCTCACTGGATATGGAGATGCTAAACAATAACAAGATAACTGTAGCAGGTCGTGGGATATCTAAAGTTCCAAACTATTGCCATTCGGAGTAACTAAACTTTCAGCTCAGCAGAAAGCCTGAGGCTAATAGATAACCAAAAATCGTCTGCCCTTCTCCCTAAGAAGTGCATATAGCAAATGTGAGTAATATGTGACAAAAAAGGATAAGTATCATATAAAACTTAAATCTCCTGAAAAAACAGGAAGCAGAAAAAATATGATTGATTAGTAATGAACAAATTCATGCACGCATGCACACACAGCAACATATTTGTTAAGGAAAAGGAATGAAAAGACAAACATAACAACAACAGAATTGTTGTTCACAGAAACGGAAATGTTCGTTACACAAGGAAATACATAAAAATAATTTATAATAAGATAGCATACATTATCCAAAGATTTTTATCTTTCCTAACAAAAGTTGGTCAATAAAGGATAAAAATGAAGGTTGGGATAATAGCCTATAAGCACCACAACGAATCTTGATGAAGCATCTAATAACCAACATACACTATCATGCGGCTAAGAGAACATATTGACTTCTGATACCGTGCAAATTCTCAAGTAGAACATGTCATAAGGAATAACCTCATTATATAAAGAAGAAAATTTAGAATTCATCTCCAATTTTGCAATACTTGTACATACAAGAAGTGTGAACACAAACTTTTGTCTCTGGTCACTTTTGTACAGAAATCTTCATGTGCTCATCAGAGTTTTCTTGAGGATTTTACCTTGGGTACCAATAATTATTCAAAAATAAAAATGTATATATGACGCAGCAATCATCAACCCAAGTAATGTTGATGTGCAGGGTTCGGGGTACAATATTGCGTGATCCTTTTCCCGTTTGGAATGGCTTGAAAGGATCACCAAAATACATCCAGCTTCAGGATTGGGTTATATTTGGTACTCCAACTGGACATGCTGAATATTCAGCCCCACAAAGTAAAAACTCTAGCAGAACTATAAAAGCATGCTACTCTGCCGGGACATGACTGAAAACAAAGCCTTGGCATGACTGGGTTCAAATTTCAAAACATATAGGCTGGCCCAACCATCGAAGTAAAACCCAGTAGTGAGTTCATTCAGCATCTTAAAAGAGAAATAGGAAAGATACTATCAGCCTCAGCTGAAGCGTCAAGGCACTAGCAAAAGGAGAAAAAGAATACAGTTGTCAACAAACGACTTCTCCAGTTCATCCTTTTGGTTCCTACATTCAGTTTATTATGCAAAAGGTAACAAAGGTTTCATGCTGTATGTCAGTAATATAGCAGAGACATGTGTGTTCTTTCTTCTCGGATAAATAAAAGTCCAGGTACCCCAAACACAATTGTCATCGACATTCAATGTTCTAGAGCTGTTATTTTATCATAGTATATGTTACTTTTTTTCAGAACATAAAAGTTAACAAATTGAAGCAAAATTGACATGAAAATGGGAAGATAACTTGTTCTTCTTCCATAAATAACGCTCTATTCAGCAAATACAAGACTGCAAAGCACTAAGATTTGTCCACTTCAGCTACATCACAGATCCATCATAGCTACTACATACGAACAGCTCTAAGAAACTCCTAAACACAAGCCGTTACGAAACGAGGACAAGGAAGACAACTTGAGAGGAGACACCTTTGCGCCACCACTTCACTCCAAGGCGTCGACGATGCGGCCCACGAACGCGTCCATGAGCCTCCGCTGCGCATCAAGGTGCCGGAGCGCCATCTCCATCCGCATCCTCTGCGTCTCCCTGGCGGCCTCCATCCTCCTCTCCTCCGCCCGCAGAAACCCCTCTCCGATGGCTCTCAGCGCCCCCACCACGTCACCCAGTCCATCCTCGTACCCAGCATCGTCACGCCTCCTCTTCCTGGGCGGGGAGGCGGGAGGGGAAGGGGGAGACGGCGGAGAAATCACCGGCGGTGGCGATGGAGACAGGGACGGGGACCGGGACTGCGACTTGGAGAAGAAGGGCGGGGAAGGGCCGTCGAGGAGATCGATGGCGTCGAGAAGCGGGCAGGGGCGGCGGCGGCTGGATCGGAGGCGGCGACGGAGCTTCTCGACCTTGTGGCGGCACTGTCTGGCGGTCTTGGACGGGGCGGCCGCGGCCACGGCGGCCCAATCGGCGGAGGTCAGATGCTCCCGGCCGACGGCGAGGCGGCGCGCCGTGTAGGCCCGCGCGACGGCGAGGGTCTCGTCGGGCGTCCAGCATGGGGGTGGCACGCGGCGGCCGGAGACGGGGGCCGGGGGAGAAGGGGAAGGGGAGGCCATGGCGGGGGTGGACCTGGCGTGGATGGTGAGGCGGAGGCGGTGGTGAAGGACGGCATGGTGCGGTGGGTTATAACGGAGGCGTTCCCCTTAGGCGGCAACAGGTGGCGGTGGGCGCACGCGGGCGGCGGTGGGCGGCGGCGGCGGCGGCGCCAACCCGGGGGCGTGGGGGCACCTTGACCGACACCCCGGCGGCGCGGGCCGTGCGACTCGTAATATTTCGCGGTGGGCTCCCCTCCCGTCCTCCTTTCCGGCTGCTGGGCGGCTGCGATGCGTCGCCAGCGGGCGCTGGTGGAGGACGGCCGTCGGATGATCACGGGCGAGCCGTGGATTCCTCTCCTCCATGGCTGCCGCTGCCTTGCCGCGATCTCCACCGGGTTTAAACTTTTCCTGGGGGGCGAAATGGAATTTGTCCTCTGGGGCGAGAGCGGTGGGTCACGTCGTGCGATCGGCCTCGCGCGGCGGCATGCGGCGCCGTGCGAGGTGCGACCTGCGGGGGTACGAGGGGTGGCGTGCGGCAGCGGCAAAAGGCGACTCGCGCGGCGCGGCCTCGGCGGGCGCGGAGGGGCCGCGTGCGACCAAGGAAGCCGACGGGGGCGCCGAGCCGCCGATGCCGACGCGCGGCGTGGGGGCGACGTAGCGTGCCGCGTCCGCGTGTTTCGTGCGAGGGCGAAGCGGGCGGGTGGAGCGCGCGACGGAGGGATCGGGACGTCGGCGTCGTGCGGATGCGGTGGGCAGCTGGACACGGTTGACACGGGCCCCGGTGGGAAGGCCGGCTGCGGCGGCCGTGTGCGTGGTGGGTTTGACGAGGGCCGCGCCGCGCTGCGTGCGGCGGCCGCCCCTCCTCCGTTTGTGTGCGTGGTCGCGGGCGGCGGCCGCCGGCCGGGACCCGGCAGCGTGGATCGTCGCGCGCGTTTGAGACAGGAAGGCGCGCTGCCGACGGGGCAGCAAGAGGCTGTCCGGCACGGACCTCGCTCGAGTTAGCCATCACCGGCAGCTCCAGAAACTCCTGAACAATTGGAATATACTAGAGTACTAGTACTTGATGCCAATAGTCCAATTGAGCACAGTCCGTATTGTCAGTGAAAAGGGCATATTTCTCCTTTCAAAAAAAAAGAGAAAAAGGCATATTTCTTCATACTCTCTTCGAACGAGTTAAAAGAGAAAAAGGCATATTTAGCTCACCATAAACTTCATATTTGAAAACAGAAGTAGATAAATGAACAGGTGAGCCATCACAAGTTGAGGAGAGAAGGCATGAAGACCAACAGCACACAAGACTGTCGATGCGTAGAGCTCATCAGGACAGACGGACGGCGTGGCCACTGAAACCGGCAACCAGACCCAACGGAGAATACCACAATCACATTCGCGTGACCATGACAGAATCAGTACATTTCCATATGATCTTTCTTATAAGCACACCATGTTTTGTACATTTAGTCCATTCCATGGTTACACTGTTCTTATACAAGCTCAAATCAGTAACATGAAAGCAATACATCATAGCTACCACATGAAGCCATTCAAGAAACAAACCTGGAGGCATAAGACAAAAAATCACACTACCTGTTCAAAGCTCAATGCTTGTCTTCGGGGGAGAATGCTGCTGGCTACAATTCTCAAAGCCAGGTTAGCATGAAAGCCAAGTAACATCTAAACCACAGTACAGAGTTTAAAAGATTAAAAATGCTAGCATGCTGCAGAAGGCATAGAAAATAATAAGCATAAGCAACTTTTGATCGTAACATATTACTACAAAAATGAAAAACAGGATGAAAGCAATGGAATTGTGCTAAGGCATTCAAATGGTCAGATTAAGAATTCCGAAACAGATAATGATGATATATTTGTCAGCTTGTTTGATCTGACTTCAAAGAATCTTTGTGTTGAATACTTAATTAAATATAGTTAGACTAAGCTATGTTCTCTGTGTTTGCTTCAAAAATTGAGAAAAATTCAAGACCCTTCAGTTAAGAACTTCAATGCAGTATCTTGTGATTACTATTTTCAAGAAAAATGTTTATTTCACATGCTGCTTTCAGATCTCATCCATGCCCCGTAAATAAATATCAATCACCATCTACCCCTTGTTTCTCAAATGGGCGCCAGATCAACCAGTCGCAAGGTGCTGATTCCCACATACTGGCCACCAGTATCCAAATTCAATGACGTCATTGCATATAGCTGGATAAATTATTCCTTCCATGCAATCAAACATAGTTTCACTAGATCTCATAGCACCATAACCAATTTCCTTTATTAAGTCCTATTCCAGCAAACTACTAACACAAGCACTAAAAAATGGCCGGCAAGTAGATTGATAAGCACACAAAATGTTGTTTCCAAATACTGCAAAAGCCATCTCAGAGCTGCCTCTTTAATGATACCAGATACCAGCCTCTCTTACTACTCAGCGCCACCACTAGAAATATGTAATTTCCAAAACCAATCCAAGGCCAAAAATATCTTAGACCTCAGGATCCAATAATGTTATTGTGCCTAGTTCATTCGACCAAATAGACTCAAAATTAAATGCCTTAGACATTAGGATCTAATAATGTTACTGTCCCTAGTTCAATTGATCAAATAAACTCAATGTTAGTGAATGTGTTTTCCCTGTTATGATTCACACAAGGATGGAACCAGCAGTTTGTAAGCTCTCTACAGTATAGGTGGTATTGGTACCTTTCATCTACTTTGCAGAATGCCACACAGCATTAGTTACTGTTGAAACACAGTAAACCAGTATATTCTTAGCAAAGTACTACATCGTTTGATAAAAAATTCTATGCAAAACAATCATGAAGGTATCACAAATTTGACCTATCAAATATATCCACTGTGTGATGGGCTGAAAGCCAAAGTGTCTCGAGACTGAGTTAAATGTTATGCCATAACCCATGGTAAATAAAATTATCATAGAAATTATGGTGTCAGATAAACCAAACTTTTTCTGTAACTTGATCAGTTAGTGTGTTGTGCCTCCAGCAAGATTCTTGAAGCTTGCAATCATCCAATGCCCATTAAGCTCAAAAATGTTATTAACCCATGCTCCATATAGCAGTTCAAAGAAATTTCATAGATGGTGGGTGATCAAACCAGGCTGGTCAGTATTGGCACTGCTTGTTTTTTTTACCTGGTGCCTTGTGTAATGTGTTCTATAAAGTCAAAAGTATGGCAGGGCTATACTCAAATTTCAAATGTCCCTTAGCTGCAGATTCTGTTATCTTAAACTTTGGGAAAGCCAAAGTAACTGCTTGGTGAAAGAACTACATCAGCCACACAAGCAGTTTCTCTCAAATTTTGGCAACCGATAACACCATGGAATCCAGCATGGAAGGGTCCAGAATTTAGGTCTGACCAATCAACATTCTGTCCAAATATTGATCCTCTAGAGAACAGGTGAAGCATGCTAAGAAGAGAAGGTTTTCAGAAACTAGCAGCCTTACAAGAAGCACTGCTTGTAGAGCTTCATTTGTAAGTCTGATCTTTGGCCAGCACATCACAAGATGGAATCTCCAAAAACCTTGAATTGCAGAAACTACCTCAAAGTACACTCCATATCTGTCTCAATAAGGTTATAGAAACACTGGAAGTAAACATGTCGAAACACTTATAAAACACCATAGCTGGCCCTTATGTTCATAACTCTTGACCAAATAAAGCAAATCCTTACATTACATAAACAAGCCAGAACATCCTCCGGACTACTGCTTCAACCAACTCGATGTCTCTGGCTTCTTTGAACATATCTTATTTGAAAACATTGCCCAGACTTGAGTACTTGGCACTTCCTTTCCAGATCTGTAGGCCTCAAATTCAGAAGCTCCATACAATGCAGGCCTACACCAACTCCTACGATGCCAAATCTGTTCCACAAAGACGATGCGATGCCAAATCTGTGTCATTAAAGTAATTCATTGTTGATCCGAACTTCCCACATCTTTTGACACATGGGTAAACATTTGCCACCCCCAGCATTAGAATTAGCACCATGATGTGACAGCGAAAGAGAGGGGGAGTGGTGAAAAATAAATTATGCACAATGAACAAACTTGGGGGGCGGGGGCGGGGGGGGGGGGGGGGGGGGGGGGGGGGGGGGGGGCGGTGGGGGGGGATATAAATGAGATTTGCACCTTAGTAATATGAACTGGAACCACTGCCCCCATAGTAGCCACCACTGCTGCTACCTAAACTACGGCCTGAGTAAAGTGATGAATATGAACTCCCACCAACCTGCCCAGGAAAATTCAAATGAATTGAGGAAACAAAAAAAAGGTAGTAAAAATGGAGTTGATATTTCAAATATACTCACGTCAGATCCACGAGACACATAGCTACCACTGTAACCTGATGAGTACATTCCACTAGCATCACCACCGCTAGCAGAACCTGCTAGAGTTGATGCAAATTGACATGAAAATTAAAATAAGTGCATGACCAAACGTGCCTTAGCAAATAATAGAGCCTTCAAGACTATACCTCCATAACTCACGCCATGACGGCTGCTACCATATGCTAAATCATGACCAGAGATAGATCGACTGCCACTATATCCCACATGTGATCGTCCAGGCCTATAAGGGCAAAAATATGTAGCATGTTGAATAGAAGAAAACACAAGGGAAAAAACAATACTGAAACCTCTAATTGTCCACCAACCTCTCACTATATGTATCTCCATATCGAGCACTGCTACCACCAACATCATAGTCCAAGCGTGCCTTGGACTGGCGAACACTGATGTCTTGATACCGAGGCACATCATCCTTGACAGAACATTAACACAATTAGGTTAATTCAGAACTACACTGCAAGTTCTGGCCATTTAAACAAATAATCACACTTACCATATCAGCATATGGACGCTTTGATCCAGAAATGGTGTCATAATCACGACCCCGACTCTCCCTATAGGTCGGTAAAGGCCGGTCATACTTCCCACCATAACTATCATCAGGATATGCTCGCCTATCAGAAAGACGAGGAGCGCTACGTGGACCTAGGTCTGAATAACCTGATCCACGGGGTGAATAATCATCCCTAAAAGAGGGACGTCTATCAACTGGAACTCTTGGGCTGTAGTCAAGTGGAGCTCTGCTCCTTGGAGGAGGAAGCTCGTCACGCCCCCCGTATTCTCTCCTTGGACTTCTCTTTGGGTAAACTGGAGCTGTCCACAAACGAAATGTGGGAAAATAGAGATGGGTTATAATGCGTTGCACTGTAACAGAAATGAACCGAATGCACATAAAGCCTGCAAACCTGGAGGCCTCCTGTCATAAGATCTCTCTGGAGGGGGCAAACGCCTAGCTCTATCTGGCATTGACATAACAGGCCGCCTATCTCTAATATCAACAGGCCTCTTCAATGGATGGCTCCTGATGGGCGGTAAGCGGCTGACAGCAGGCCGAACAAGACGTGGTGGAGGCCTGCGAGGTGGAGGAGGGCGAGCATACGGTAAACGGCCACCTCGGGAAGCACCATGCCCAACTCTAAAATTTCCTCTTAACCCATGCTTCATTCTAGGAGGCCGCTGCAGGGGTCGCGACAATCTAGCTCTTACTTTTGCCTGAACCACAAGGTTGTCCTCATTAGAAGGATTTGCAAGATAACATACCATTGAAAGTGGAAAAATATTTAAATGGGCGCTGCAAATATAGTCGCATAACAGACCTTGTGATCACCTTCACCGATATCAGAATTGTTGATCCCTTCAGCACATGCAACAGCATTATCATGAGTATCAAAGGTAACAAACCCAAAATCCTTTCTCTTGGCAGCCGGCATATTTCGAGCAAGTTCCACTTTCTCAATAGCTCCATACTTTTTGAGATATTTCTTAACTCGGTCTTCATCCCATGAGGGAGAAAGGCCATCAATAAATACAGTTCTGACCTGAATCATAAACAACAGAAATCAGGATGAATTCAATGATGAATGGTAGATATATGAAATTATTGGGTACAAGAGCTAATGGACAATCCATGTTAGGATTATTTTTTAACCCGCAGAGCCACTTAAAGTTGGAATTACTGTGCAAAATTAATCACCTGTGCCATTATTTCATCATCAACTTGGGGGTAGGAATCAGCAAAGGAAACCTTTGCACTACGATCAACTCCAAAGACTACATCCCTTTTCTGCAATATCCTGAAAGCATCCATTGCTTCAGGTCGAGTAGAAAACTCAAGCAAAGCATAGCCACGATTCATTCCTGGATTATTGCTATCCTCAACCAGTAGTAAATCATCAAAATTCTCAACTCCATAACTCTTCAGTTTGTCCTTCAACTGCAAATGCCAAGACAAGTCATTTCTTCAACAAAGAAGCAAACAAAAATCAGGAAAACAACTCTCAACCATCTTACATGTTCTTTTGTCCATGTTTTGCAGATATTGCCAACGAAGAGTGTATCATTATCATGACTTGGAGCAACACCACACTGTTTACCCCGCACCTAAAGTATTAAATAAAACATGAAGTCACTTGTGAAAAGGATATGACACAATCACAAAATAGTCAAATCTTAAAACTAACCAGCGGATTCTTTAGCTCTGAAACAGCACGCCTTGCTTGCTCCACAGTTGCATATCGCAGAAAGGCAAAGCCTTTGTTCTTCTTTGTGACAGGATTCATCATCAGACGAACTTCCGTTATATCACCAACTTCACCAAAAACCTTCCTAAGGTCACTTTCTGTTGCATCCTTATCTAGCCCACCAACAAAAACTTCAAACTCCTTCCGCTTGCGGTGCTCTTTGACCATTTCACTATGCTCTTCGTCGTCCACGTCCACATGATGTTCTTCATCAGCATTTTCATATCCCTCCCCCTCGCCATCATCGCCACCATCGTCAAGTTCCTCATCAACCATATCAGTCTCCACTTCAACCACGTCTTCAGTATACTCCACCTCTTCATCACCATCCTCATATTGCTCTTCGTAGTGCTCCAAATCTTTCTCATCGTAGTCCACAGCAGCCTCCTCTTCGTATTCTGGTTCGTCCTCAAACTCTAGTCGTTCACCTTTGTCCTCTTCTTCATGTGTTTCTTTCACCGCTCCCTCATCTAAAAAATTGAGTTAACCATAAGGTCCATCACGTCGTCTTAACAAAAATTGCACGATATATGATGCATAGAGCAGAGCTTCACAGCCACAATCACAGCAATCATATAATCTTTCTTGTCTGGTTTATATTAATCCTATTGCTTGAAACTCGGCAAAATCAGAAATAGCCATTGTCAACACAGAACCTTCATGGCCACAGGTATCCAGTACCCATCCTGGACTCGCCATCAATGGAATGAACAAAATCCACCTAGCGTTCATGCTACTCAAGTAAGGAACTACTATTGGACCAGAATACAATCACCACACTAGAAAAAAAAATCTAAATCCTTACAGGCCATAGCACAGATCACAGATAAAGTCAACACCCTATGCACAAATAGGAGCGGAACACAATACCTTCCGCGTGCTTGGCACCGTTAGCTGTGACATCGGAGCCTTTCTCCTCCACCGCCGGCTGTTGCGACGGCGGCGGCGGCGAGGGCTGGCTCTTCGGCTCCTCGACCATCTTCGGGGCTTCCTCGGCGACCTTCACCTCCTCGGCGGGTGCCTCCTTCACCTCTTCCACGAGCGGCGCCTCCTCCGCAGCAGCCTGCGCCCTCCCCACCCGGCCCCTCGTTGCCGGCGCCTTCCTCGCAGCGGCGGCGCCGCCTCTCCTAGACTTCGGCGGCATCTCCCACGTCACAGCTTCAAAGAAAAATCACCTAGAAATCACCCCCCCCCCCCCCAAAAAAAAAAGATACATAGATTTAGGGGAACCAGGCCATGAATCTGGGGTGCCGAGGGTGGAATCTTCGGTGCGTACCTCGTGCTGTCGCGGACCGAATTGGGGGGAAACGAAACCCTAGCGCCGGAGGCGAAAGGTGCGGCCTTTGGATTGCCGTGACCCGACACGGAGACCTACGTGGCCTTAGCCGCCTAGCTATTCTTTCCCCGGGGCGAATCCGTGTCCTGTCAAATTGGACGCCGGAATTAGAGTTAATTACGGATTTGCTAACAGGTCGTCTCGCTCTCGCATTGACCGCTTCCTGCGGGATGGAGGGTGTTCTGGTCTTTTCGGGTGGAGAATATGGTTTGCGTGTAAGTCGGTGTTAAGGAATTTCGCTCTGCCGTCTTTCGGAATTGTGATCAAGTCTTTCTTTAAATTTTTTTGAAAAAATTCTTTCCTTAAATAAAATATAGATTCATTAAATTAAATAAAATAAAATGAATCGTGGAAACTACAATTCTTAATCTAATCCAATATAGTAAGAAGTTCTGTGGTACAAAGTACGAATAGACTTGTACCATTGTATTGGTGTTGATCTATGCTCTTTTTAATAAACAAATTTTTCATCTCCTAAGAAAATTTTGGATCTTAATGAAATTTAGAGTCGGAGTTACCTGTGATAGGGAGTTAAAGGTGGAAGGTGAAAGTCCTCGAGCTTACAAAGATATGGCTGGACCGGCAATGGTGGTGAGTACTGGGTGGACAATGAGGCTATTGTTTTGCAGCAAAGTAGATGGGGTTTGCAATGAGGACGTCATTGTGAAGGCAAAAGATATGTATTGACAAATCTAATGATATAAGATTTGTCGGAGTTGGAGAACACAAGCGAGACATAGGCATCTTGACACTGAAGATAAGAATAATGAAACATCAACACTAAAAATGGATAGTGCGAGAAGGGTGAAAAGGTAGAGTATGGCTGACAGGCAATATTGGAAAACACAAGTATGAGGTAATGATTATGGCAGGTGAGTGGATGAAGATAGAGGCAACGATGATTGTAAATGACAAACACTTGATAAGGTAGAGGAGACAATGTGTTTAGGTAGAAAAGGACTGAGGGATGCTATGCCTTTTTTCTCATATGGGTTTGAGTATGACATATTTTAGTTATTGTCAAAAAATAGTTAGATCCACAGATATACAAACATTCTTTATTATAAATTGAAATATCATTTAACATAAATCCATGAAAAGTAATTGGTAGATAGTAATAGACAAAAACCAATCAAAATGGAAATTATCTATCATTATAGTTTCTCCAATCGATAAAAGCTAATCCCACATGATGCAATGCAACTTTGAATAAACATGTGGTACCTATTAGCTTTCTATTTATTGTCATATCTTACTAACAAATACATGAAACTCTACCATATTGTACAGGTTGCAGCACCTGTCACTAATGTGTTTGTTTCGATGTGTGAAGAGAGAATAGAGTAAACTGCGCACAAGTCGTGTTTTATGTTTTGTACCAAAGTGATGTGTGGTGTGGGTGTATTTCAATATGTGTCGAATATTTTTTCTTCACCTATTTTTAGAGCAAACAAGGTTTCTACATCTCATTTTTGGTTTGATCCAACTTATCTTATTGAGAAGATGGGCCTGCTATTTTGAGTCGACTTCCCATCCACGAAGTGTTTTGGTCTGACTTGTCCGTCCACAACTTGATCTCATCTTTGACTCTACTCAAATCTTTAGATGTATTTTCTAATTCTAATATACCTATTTATCGAACAAATTTGATTTGGGATAATGTATAATTTGGATGCCAAGAGAACTTGTGAACAAACAAAATGACATATATGTTTTGAGGGAAAAACAAAATGCCATATCTTTTGATGCAAAACGAAATGCCATATATTACACATGTTAAGAATGATTTTTGGACAATAAAAAAAGGTCCCATTTTTTCCTTGTAATTTGTAAGAATTGAAAAAAAGCCTCATTTTTTATGTACTATTGTAAGAATTTTGTATTTGGAAAATAGGCCATTGTGCACTTTCCTTGACATAGGCATCATTGGAACTTATTTGGGGACAATATTTCTCACTTGTTTGTGATGACATACCCGCATTACCGCATCTGAAGCCCACAATACATCCCCAGGATGTTCTGAGTTTAAATTCATGATCCATGAGAAATTTGAATGCTAAGGATGTAAAAAACTCATCTGCATTCAATAGCTCCTTGTGACCAGCTGGTTTCTGTCTTTGTGTTGCAGTTTATTGTTTTGTTCGATTGGTGCATCTCTAATTCCTGCAATGTTCATATATCATGGAGTATACCTCACCCTTGGGTGACCTCTCTATTCTAACTTGCCCCTAGCCTGATTATTCTGATTTGGTGCTTGTGGTTTGTTTAGCCTAGCTGGCTAGCTAACCATGCATATTCTTTTAGAAAAAAATGTCTTATATTTGAATTTCATAGTTGCCAAAGAAGGTAAAATGTAAATGTGTGATGTTGCTTATTCTCCCTCCGCTGTGGTATTTAGTTGCCATATCAAAAATGATGGACTTGTATTCTTTACTCCAATTGTGTTATTGTGTGCTTTTCATTAGTCTGTGACGAACTTATAGATCGATTAGTTGCATATTTGTTCGATACGGTTAATTCCTAGAATACTTCCATAATGAGTTGGTGCTACCATGGGATATCATCCTTGAATCACAGTTCGAAGATATCAGATATGTAGGAAGAAAACAATATAAAACTAGCTCCAATAGGTCAAGGTATAGGATGAACCGATGGAGGATAACGTCAAGATGAGGCGAAATTTTAAGGCAGCCCATCGATGTGGCTACGCCAGAAATTTAATGAGTCATTCTGCGGCAGTAGCGGTAGCTCAAGAAAAATAAAGATCAACAAAATCTCATCTAACCTTTCTTCTAAGGTTAGGACCCCCCCCCCCCCCAACGACCTGCTACCCACCACTAACAATCTAGGCACGCTTCCTCCCTACCCTGATCAGATGTCAGAGACACACATCAGGCCGCCTAGGACACTGTAGGTTAAATTTTGCGAGGTCCACGGCAGAGTCGCCCCTTTCCACTCTGATGGACTCTAGCATGCTCCCCAGAACCTCGGATGTGAGGCTGTCATCCAGGGCATGACGACCTGCAGGTTTATCCCCACCATCCGGCTCCTGCAACAACCCTCCTATATCTGTCAATGAGATCACTTCTTCCATTATGACTTTGGCAAATATTCCACCCAGAAACTTGGTCGCTTTCGGCGCATCAGTGACAACATCTTCTAGGGTGGATATAACATGTTGGAACCTAACAAAAAATGCCGATTATGAATAGCGTGGCTTTGGCAACAAGTCAACAATTATAGAACATACGTTTTGTCAAATACAAATGGACCATACCCATGGAGTAGCTGCTGCCGACTTAGCAAATTCTCTTGAGATTTGCACAAGAACACCAAAAGTGTAGCCAATAGTTCCCTTTCTAGATCTTTCCTTTCGAAGGAGTCATTGATCCAAAGTGACACGAGTGAAGGGTAGAAGCTGGGTGCATTGAATTCTTTCATGCATAAAACAACCTCATGCTTGTCCTTAGCACTACATGGTAAATATTATGTTAGTATAATGATAATATTATGACAACCTAAAACTAAATGGGAGGTTCTATGTTGGCCCCTAGGCTAATCAGCTTCCCAAAAGTATTAGACATGTTAATAGGCAACACCACACATAACATTTTAATTATTATTCATTTGATTATGTACATGCTCTACACACAAATTTGTTCAATACTCCCTCCGTCCCGCAAAGACCGTTTGTTTAGAAAATTTCAGACATGCTAGTAGTAGTATAAAATGACCATGTTACCCCCATTAATAATAGCAGTTGTGATTGAAGACTGCGTTGTTTATTTGGTTCCCTACGTCCTCAATAAATGCAAATGCATTGGAACCAGAAAAATAACATCTATTTAAGCATTTGATTGGCTTCATGCCCTTCTCTATGCTATTATTTTTTGGTATTTGATATTGCTTTAATTAGATGGACTTTACTACAATCTAAATGAACAGTCTTTGTGGGATAAAATTTGAAGGCTAAATGAACAGTCTTTGTGGGACGACGGAGGGAGTATGTGTGAATAGATGCTATTAAATATATCTATACTACATGAAAGAACCATCACGAAATGAACGAAATAAAATCCTTCTTTTTTAAAAAAGTAAACTCATACTAGAAGATGGGACTCGTTACCTAATTTAAAAATGTATCTATCTAAAGGTTGAATATATTATCGTTATGGCAAAATACTTTCTACTAGAAATATAAAGAAAATATTACTAGATACAGCATGATACAAGCATGTCATTTTTCGAAAAAAGAGGCAATAGCTATATGTGATCATCTTCATCATAAAGAAGATTAAAAAATGAATAATCAAATATTGTAGCTTCTAGAAATAATTTTAACCAAATGTGCTAAGGTGATAGATGACTACATATCAGCATATATTTCATAAAGTTTGAGAAATTTAAACAATTATAGCATATACAACATATAAATAAATCATGATAGATGAGTGCTTGCCTGTAAAATTCTTTTATGGTTAATATCAATTTTTCTTTAAGAACTTCTTCAGGAAATGTCTGCGCTTCAGCACACATCTCCCTTTTGACTGTGGATGATGTATCTTTTTGACCAACAGTTGATAGTTGAGGTGAAGCATAATCTGATGTTACCCATGATGTATTACTAGATTTAAAGTTTGTTCGATTACGAGCCGCTCCTGTAACTAAATCTTCTTTTGAGTATTCTAATGTTTGACCATGATGACTGTTCAAATGAACTTCTGGCAAGATATCATTTGAAACAGGTGGCTTCCCACAAAGCAACATTCCTTTTCCTAGGTCACCTTGAGAACCAAGGCGAATGGATCTATCAGAACGCCTTTGATGGTGTGGAACTGGCAAGGTTCTATTTGAAGGTTGATATTTAGCATCAAGATTAATATTCTGGGATCCATATGTACATACTTGTGATGGTCGACGAGAAGATAGCACAGAAGATCCACGTGTGCTATTTTCAAAAGGACTTGGTCTTAACCCAGAGCTTATGCAGGCAACAGGTGAGTTAAAGTTAGGAGAGGAGCCAAACCTATTTGATTGGCCCAACTTATGTTTTACTGCATCCCTACGGATCTCATCGATCTTTTTTGGCCCTTCCACTTTCCTTCTCTGCCTCCACTTATTTTTCCTAAGGTCAATCACATCTTCCAACATAAATCTTATTCGAGATGATAACTTTAGATTTTCTGACAACTTTTGTATAAGGTCAAAATAAAAATCCATATGTACCTTTGCTCTCGAATGATCTATCATCTCCCCTATCGTGCTCATCAATTTACACAGAGCCTCTAGATCTTCCTCATCTGGATTTTGATACTCACCTAGCAATTTATTTATGCATTCATGCATTATTCTCTCAGTTAACATTTTCTTTTTATACAACTCCCCAATTAATCGAATATTTCCGAGCATACGTCTGCGTGCTCGGAGCCGTTTCTCTTCTCTCTCCCCTTCAGACTGTTTCATTCCACCCTCTTCTGCAACTTTATCTGCTTCACCTTGCTCTCTTTCACCTCTCTCAAATTCTTCTTGGCATTTATTTAAGAGCAATCGTTTGAAGGTAATTTTCTCGTCATCCTTCACAAAATTTGGTAGGTCGCCAGCCAATCGGAAACAAAAACTAGCATACATCTCACAAAATGTGGGTTCCATCAAGGCTTTGTCAAATATCTGAGATATCACACCAGTAAGTGTGACAATATTGTCAATATTCAACTCTTTAACTTGTGCAAAGAGTTTCTCAAAACTTTGGGGGGGTTAACTTATTCAAAATACCTTTCAGCTGCCTTTGTTTAGCCTCTTCCTCATCAGACACCTTACTAATCTCATATTTTTTCTCAGCTTTACGCATAAGTGGAACAGATACTTGAGAGGGTGATAAAATACCCTGAGCATTAGTTTTATGCTGCCACTTCTCTTCAACAGAACCATGTGACATGCTACATTGAGCTACTTCTTTCACAGTTCTAGAAAGAACCTCACCACTATACTGACTAATGAATGGCTGGCTTTGTAAAAGATTTCTTGTATATCCATGCCCAACACATTGTATTGCATCCTGACTAGAAGAGACAGGTTGAAGAACATTGTCTGAAAGATAATTACGTCCAGAAACATGAGAAGAAAATTGTTTTCTCCATTTATCATCATCAACCTTGTTAGCCATATGACGGTTAGCTCGGGAAGTTGCTGAACCTCGATATTTTATCCTTGCGTGGTTTGGATTAAGCTCGATATTATCAATATATGGAGCACCAACATGTACACTCATTACAACTTCAGAAATATCAAATCCACTCTTGAAACCTGCAGGAAGTTCGATGCAGCTTTGTGCCAATGTTAAAAGGAAATCCCGAGAATACCTTTTATGATCAAACTCGCATTTATTATTGTTTACTTCTACTCCATTGATAGAATACATATATTCAAACTCTTTTAACTTTTCAATAGAATTTTTGATTGTATCTTCCAAGTCAAACAAGTCAGCCTTGTTCTGGCTATCAGTGTCACAAGTTGAACTATCATGTTTAGCATCCAATGAACAATTCTGCTTTAAGTTGAAACTCTCGATATCCTCTGATTTATTAAATCTCTCAATGTTCTCATTCACAGAGTTAGCAACGCTATCAAGATCATAATGCTTTTGTCCACTAGCCTTAAGGAGCATCTCCTTTAGCTTTTTTCGACGTCCATTGGTATTTTTGGCTTTGGTTAATTCCAAATCAATCTTTTTTGTTTGCACCATTGAAGGTGCAGCAGCGGAGCATGGATTAGATATTTTTGAATCAACATTTGCATGCTCTATTTTCCTCAGGGAGCTACTTGAACCTACTTGAACGAGTAATAGGCGCTGCACTCTTTACATCTATACTGTCATTATGCTTGTTCTCTGGTTGAAATGTTACAATTTGTGCATCCGGTAAAGGTTGTTGATTGTTGCTTGATGTTTGCATATCAATGGATATGATGTGATGAGAATCAAGTGATTCGTGACATGCTTGAAGTCTTCCCAATTTGGCAATACCAGTACCTTCCTCTGATCCAAAGGCAATACCACGCATGGTCGCATGTACTTGTTCTGTCGTTGACATGGAGTACATCCCTTTTTTAGTTACAACATGTTCTTTAACCATAAAGTCCTGATTCTGCAATGAAACGGGATCATTAAGTTCAGGGTTTGTTTCCAAAAATGATACTGGATTCGCATTCTCCTTTCTAAGATCTTCTGTGAGTGTAGTAGATCCCAAAAATTTTGGTGACACCATTTCTTGTGTATAAATTACCGGAGGCTTCCCCAAAATGCTATTTCTATGATACTTAGAATTCCTGTTAGTCACTGATGTCACATCAATATTGGAAATTAGTGAAGTTACAGTACAAACAACACTATCACTTCTGCTTGAAGCCTCAGTATGTGATGACTCGAGGTTTGCTTGGGATGTTGAACTTGTTGTAATCACTGATGATTCTTCCATCTCACTAGGTTTTGCTTTTACTGAAAATATAGAACTTTTAGTAGATGCCAAAGGTTGGTTACTGGTTGAGATAGTTTGAGGGCCCACAATTGGTCTGACATGATCAATTGAATCTTGTTGACTTTGTGTCCGTTGGGTTGGAACTTTTTGAGATAATGAATTACAACTAATATCATAAGTTACATCTGGAGCTTTAAGATTCACTTCAGTAGAAACTAAATTTGCAGCTTCAGGAGAAATAGCTAGCCCAATCTTATTATTGCTTTGCTGATTTGACATAGATTCACCGGTACACTTTAATGACACCTCATTCTTTTCAACAGGGAATGTAATAGGTGGCTTTAGCTCAACATGTACCGGAGCAGATAAGCTTGGAAGTAACCCTTTGAAACTAGAGACTTCTGAACTAGTATGCGAGTTGGTCACTTTCCTGGAACTAGCATCAAGACAAGATGTCGACATCGGAGGTTTCATGGAAGTAATTGGCTGGTTGCTATTAGTGGAGTCAAAGCTATGCATCCGGGGCTGCATTTTGGATGAAATTTGCCTACTTGCAAGAGGAACACTAGTGGTGTTGGGATGATAGATAGGTGTTGAGTTGTATGTGCATGGTTTAGGATAATACACTTTCTGAACTGGAGAAAATGTTTGAACAGGCTGAGGTAGCTGATTTATATAATATAGAGGCATCTGGCTAGAAATAGGAATACCCATAAAGGAATGGCCACGTCTATCTAGCATCAGCTCTTCATGTGTCTCTGGATGTGTTATCTTGACAATTCTCTTCTGGTCATCACTACTTCTAGTATGCAGCTGAGATAACTCTTGTGCAAACCTAGCATTGCCAAACTGAGGAAGGTGACAATTAGCTGGAGGGGCACATCCAAAGCCTTGTCCTTGGTGGATGAAGGTTTGCTGATGCAATGCACGAGGTTGAGTACCATGAACAAACATCGGTTGTATGTGAGGTGCATTGCCCACAGGGATAGCCATTTTCACAGGTAAGGAGTTAGATACACAACCAATAGACTGCATTTCAAAGCCCGTCCCTCTGAATTCAATGGGCACTTGATGTTGCTTCTGCTGAAAAGCCACATTCATTGATCTCCCAGGCATTGGAAGCATAAATTGTGGTGGCGCCAAATTGGGAGTATAGGAAGCTGGAATTTGCACACTTATCTTGGGCTTAGTAGCAGGATATTTATATGTAGTGTCAGACTGGTTAGTATGAACCCTATCTTTTGTTTCTTCTTGATTTTGGCACTGCTGTTGAGTTGGGGGAGACAGAGTTCTATGAAACACCTCGCCTGAATCCATGCACACCTGGGGACCATATAAGATAAAAGTAAGCAAAAACATGTTGTAAAGCAACTAATAGTGGGTTGGTTGAGGTGCTAACTCTGCTAGTTGGAGGAATAGAATTAAGCATTGGCGTCTTATGTGATTCAGGAACACCTCCACCAATAACCAAGTTATCTGCAGCTTCTTGGTTTTGATGCTCATGGGCAGATAATGAAACTATATAAGGCTTGTTGGATAATTCATAGCAGGCCTAAATTTGTTATGTGTATAGGTAAGTGCAAAATAGAAGCACAAATAAATTCATTTAATGAAATAAATCATGAAATCGAATGGACCTTTTCATGTTTGTTCCCATTCAGATGAGGAAGGGCTGAGGATGTGCATGTAGTAGTATGCTATAAGAAGATCAGCATGAAGCTTTAGTGGATAGAAAAACAAAAGCCAACACAGAAATAGGTGAATATGGATGCTAGCCCATACTTGTTTGTTAATAACTCCTGGGCTAAAAGTTCCGAACTGAAGAGTAAATGGAGGGGATAAATACCCTGGAGCAAACATTATCAGAATTTAGAAGAATATAATCTTATCTAACATTAAATCAATTTAAAATGAAACTAGCGGGCTTGTTGTTGTAACCATGTTATGCCATTATAACCTTTTGTGAGTATTGTTGGGGTCGGTGAATCTGCCACCCAAGTTCCTTTGGTAGAGACTGAGTTTAGGACATCAATCTGAGTAGGCACTTCAGAAGGTTTCACATTATCTAGTGATCCGAAAGATGCTAAAACTGGAGAGTCATCAGACAATTTCACTAAAGGAGAGCTTTAGCAAAAGAGTTTATGCTAAAATATTAGCTAAATCACACGATAGAAATGTAATATGTTCCTAACATTATGATCTCATCAATATATGCTAAAAGCTTATCCAAAGAAAATATGTCATGCCTACGAGGTCATATAGGAAATATTAGAGGCAAAATAATAGAGTACTATTGTTGCACGCTCAATAGTGGCATGATTCGCATCCACACTCTTCTATGCACATCAGTTACTCAAGAATGCATATATGTACATGGGAAACAATTACAAAATCACACATACCACAAGGATTTGCACCTTGGTTCACCGGCTCCGTGTGCTCAGCAATAATAGCAGCATCCCCAGCAGCATCATAACTAGTGGCATTCCCTTGGGTCGGTGCACCCGTCGGTGACATTGGCCTGTACTGCTGCTGCACACTCCCAGGTCTCCCGCTGCAAATGAATTGGCACGCCGAAACCACACATAGACATTGTAATCAACTTGCATCATCAAGAAGATCAAACACGCATCATATACATCTTACCTCCGGTATGGCGGCGATCGCGGCCGCACTGCCGGAGCGGTGCTTCCTCGACCACCACAGACGACCCAATGTGTGCCGCTGCCGCTTCCACGGCCGGTCCTTCGCGCGGTGGAGGTGTGATCGTTCGATCGATCCAACCTGAACTGGTTCCTATACATATATCCCTACTTTGATGCGATCTCTACGAACAAATAAAAGAGGTTGAAGCTTTCACCATAATAGATCTGGACAGCTAGGGTTGTGCTAGAACCAAACAGGAAATGAGAAAGTGTAGGTAAATAACAGGAGAACGAAAAGTATACGAAAGAATTGCTAAAACTGATTTATAATTTCTCACTACGGTTTAAGCACATGAAGGAAATTGCCAAAAAAAATAACAGAGAGAGAGAGAGAGAAAGTTTGTAGAGATGATCCCCACAGCGGTGCGAACAACGCCATGATGCATGATCACACATGAATTTTTACAATGCATGTAAAATTAATTAACCAAACATGCTGCAGCATGCAACTTCGATGATGAGATGAGGCTCCTAAAATGGAGGGCCAAAAGAGATGAAAACAAGATGATACAGTCTGGAGGAGAATGAGGGTGGAAAAAATCACAAGAAACATGAAATGACCTATATTCCAAGAGTGTCGTACATGATCGGGATGAAGCAAAGCGATGCATGCAGCCCCGGGGTTTTTGGTTGGTGTCGGTGCGGTGGAGACGGGATAGAATCAAGCGCTAAGCTGAGTGGGGGTTGGGGAGAGGGGGGAAGGCGAGAAGGCGAGGGGGAAATTTGGAGAGAAGGGTGGGGGAAGAAGGCGAGACATGTGGGAGGAGGTGACGCGTGTGAAGGCCCGGGCGGCGCTTAACCACTTGTGCCAAGATTAGTAACCGGAGATTTGTGGATGGACCGCTCTAGAAGATACTATCGGCTACTACTGTTAGTAAAGTATTTACCCCTATATCGGATCTGTCTTACTAATTCTACATGCTATTGGCAAATCACACCATGTTTGTTGAGTTGGGGCTCCCTGATGCGGTTTTGGAGTATCCTTAGACATGGGTTGCGTTGAAACCCATAGCTAGTTAAATTATACTTGTGTTTAGCCATAAAAAACATGTCAATTAGCACAGAGAGAGGAATTTATGATGAAAATCTTAAATAGCGTCTATCATTGTAGCTACAAGGGCTCCATCATATTTAATACTTGTCGTTAAGACATGGAACCTAGCTTGTTTTTCTTATTACTTCTATTTGAAATGACACATTAATGGACCAAATCACTTCCAAGAGGAACGAACCATACATGTGGAGGAGCTTACCCTAGCTAATAATAGCCGCAGTCAGTGCCATCGCCTTTTGGGGAAAAGCCGGGGCTCCGATCCTATGCCACTTTGTTGCTTTTTAACTAATGTTACCTGAAAACTGCATCCGTGTTGATCTTCTATATAAAAATGCTGCATATTTCAAATTTTCTAATTAATGTTTGTCCTATATATTTACTCTTAATTTAAATGAAAGCTTACAATTGAGTTCTAGAGCTTTTTATCAAAAGAGTTAAGCCTTTCAGATTAGGCTAGCAATCTTCCAATATGTTGAGTAAATATGTTTACTTTATAACTTATCCAACAGTGTGCATTTGAATCTGAAAGTTATTCACTAAATAATTTCACATTTTAACTTATATTATCCAACTTTTCACTCGGATTTATGAGCTATTAATAACTATCCTTTTGCTTTATCTTAACTTTGATCGTCAAAGTTTTTACTTCAATTTCGAGACATTTACTAACAAGTTTTACTTCTCAGTTCAGGTGATCAAACTTTGTACTCGTAGAGCTATTAACAAAAAATCTCCCACCACAACTTAGATTGCCAAACTTTTAATTAAATTTATGAGGCACAAGTACTTACTAAATTAAAAATTAAAATTTCAAGTCAAGTTATTAAACTTTTCCTCAAGGTCCAAAGCTATTATATAAGATTTATTACTTTCAATTTATCTTCAGCCACATAAAGATCCTACCTACTTGTAAATAAGTATAAACACTGACATGGACATGCATTAAAGAAATGTATAAATTAAAGTCTAGACACGCCTGACCACATGAAAAGCTAATGAAAAGCTAATGGGGTCGTGAACCGTACTTGGCATTCACGTATTCCAATTTTTTTCCACTGGAAAATGTGCTATGATGAGTGGGGCGTGAAAACAATACATAGATGAAAAGGCGAGTGAAACACGGTTGGGTGCGAGCACTAGGTTCCAAGCACTTCCATGTTTGGCCTTCCATTTTCGAGCGACTCCAGCAATAACCTCTAAATCAGACCCTCTAAATGTTAAATGGAGACTGTTTCTATTTTCTAGAGGCTTCCAAATTTTCTTCAACTCCAACACTAACCCTTAATTCTAACTTACAATAGATTCAACTCCAACACTAACCCTCAATTCTAACTTACAATAGAGGGCTATTTAGAGACCCCCTAGGAATGGAGGATGGACGAGGGGATTTGGAGGCCTCCGCAAAATAGAGGATCTAGTAGTGGATAGAGGGTCTAGTAGTGGGTCTGCTGGAGTGCATCTTATTTTTTAACCCTCTAAACTTTAGATATAGGGCTGTTTAGATGGTTAATTTGATGAAGTTGCTCTAACCCACACATTTCTCGCTCCTTGCAGCACGTCCAACCTCTAGCTAGCATTCCTCCCATGGCTCAAGTCTTGGCCTAGCTTTTTATTCTACCATTCTAATTTGATGGACAAGTATTCAAAAAAAATAATTTGATGGACATCAATGCAGCACATCCAACCTACTTAGCATACTTGTCTAACAAAATAAAGTCGTTGGGCTACCTTAGACCGGCCTTTGCTCTCACAAGAGATATAAAATTAAACAATTAGAGTGCGTTGTTATTACAAGCTAACTCCATAATATCATTGAGGTTCCACTTTTTACCGTCTAGTTGTTTCATCATTGCGACACAACTTTGACATGGGCCATAGTAATGAACCTCATGCGCTTACGACTTCCCAAATACATTATTTTTGCAATCGTCTTTGACATATAATCAAAGCTATTTCTACAAGTTATTGTTTATGACATACAACAAATCCATCTACAGAGGTTAGTCTTAACTACAATACGTGGACTGAAATATAGTGTAATAACACAGATTTTACACCAACCATATTGATTTGCCTGCTAGTGAGGTACCTGATCTCTCTAGCTTCAAAGGCCAAAACTCCTAGAAAGTACCACATGGCATGGGTTATTAATTTTTCATTTTACCTCTATATTTCTCTCTGAGATTTGATTTTGAGAAATACCACATGCAAACTTTGAATAAAAGATGGTTACCTAGAAATGCAAGCTGGTAAGTGCGGGATATCACAATGTTGCATTTTGTAGTGCTTGTTTTTCCTCTTTAATTTCAATTTTGATATGAAAAAAATGCTAGCTACTTTACCCAGTTGTAAGTATATACACAGGTTAAATCAGTCTAATTATTTTCAGTAGATCTTCTACTTCCAGTTCTTGGGGGAAAAATTTGATGAAGTTCTCATCTTCTAAAAAGAAAGAGGTTCTCAATCTCTTACAACAATAGCACATAATGCTGCATTCAGAAAAAGTAGCAAAAGCAACACTGTGTGAAATAATACCGATATGAGGACTGGAAAAAATAGTTACTTTCCAGTTTTCAATAAAAAGAAAACATTCTGGTAGCCTGGAAGACAAGGTACAATGACTTTATAATAAGCATAGCCATTTGAGCTTGTGAGGCTTTTTATACATCACACTACCAGAGTTTATTTTTGACATAGAGAGGATTTTTTACCCTAATATACGTTAAACAACTAGAATATTTTCTTTCTGGTACATGAAAACCTGCATGCTAGGGCTGCATTGTTCTTTGTGAGATCGTGTCATATCAGCTGGGAGGGCAAACATACATTCTGGTGGTGAGATATTGTATGTATATATTATCAAAATCCTGCATAATAAATCACCCACTCTGCTCTAAGCACATCCACGAATTTATTTAAAAGGCCTGTCCATCACATCCGTGAAAAGGGGGTCTGCTCCACCAGATAATATCTGTGACTATAATTTTTTTCTCCCTTGGAGCCATGAGCTTATATATCCATCACAGATCATAATGCAGGGCATTTTATGTCCAATAAAGTGATGTCCTCCTACATTTTTGAACAGTGAAATATAGATCAATCACAGTTCGAGATCAACCATTTGCATTTTCTAGACCAAATAAACCCATTGCTATATTTTTGGTGAAAGCAGGATCTTCAGCGATTGATCCTAGCAGCATGCATGCATCGTCACCATAAGACAGAAAGCTTATTGAAAGGAGATTATATCCAATAATGTTAGAGATATTCTCCCTCAGGCTCGGAGGAGGACAAGCCCGAGGAGATATCAATAATAGCGATAGAGCATTATTCCCCTAGCTAGACATCTACGGGATCGCTGAACGTCCCTTCTGCACAGCCTCCAAGCCCGCTTTCTTCTTCCTCTCAACAGCCTTTGTCGTCTGCGCCGAAATGGCAGACATGCACATGCTCTTTGACTTGCGAGCCACCAAGCCCGCTCTCTTCTTATTTTCCATCGCCATTGTCTTCTGAACCGAAATGGCACCCGGGCGCTTTTCCACAACGGACACGGCAACTTTCTTTCCTTTGTCCTCGGCCTTGACAACGGCCGGCGCGGTGCCCTTCCTTTTGCCGCCACGCTGCAGAACACCGAGAGCGGAGCCTCAGATACACTCTCTCCTTGACTTTTTTCCAGCACGGGCGAACCCGGAATTTCATTACCAAGAGCAACGAAATTACAGTAGTAGTTCAGCAAGAGGCACGCGCCACTTGATCAGGTTTTCACCACACACACAGTTCGAAGGGAGGGATTCACCGCTACTCGCAAAGAGCTACAATTTATTTACAACAGCACCCAGGGCTGTCACCAGCGAGCATGTAGCTCGGAACTGCAACACGAAAGCTGGAAAAGCAAAATATGAAAGATGAGGACGCTGGGGCACTCCCCCACGCACGTCCGACTCCCCTTATCCTTTTTTTCGCTAGGGCTTCAGGTTGGTCAAGCGAGCAACATCTTGGGCTTCTCCCCGACGGCACCATATACTTGCGCATGGAACTCCAGAGCTGCTGCCTTGAGGACTCCCGCGCCGGCTTGAAGAAGCTTCTTGTCGTCGTCCTTCTGTAGCCCTGCCCAGTAGTCAAGAAAGGAGCAAGCAAGACAGACAATTTCAGTTGGGGATCTTACTTTCTTATTTTCAAAGATAATACTGTTCCTGGACCTCCACAGAGCCCAACTCTCTCCTTGACTTGACCCTCCACCTTGATGTGTTGAGCCTGTGGAACCATGATTTTCTCCTTCTTCCTCGCGTCCATCCTGTATGAGGAGGTGGCGACAAGGAAGAGATGAAGTATGTAGAGTTGAGACGGGGGGATGGCCGGGGAGAGAGCGCTAGCTAGGTGTTTATTCAGGACGCGTCGGGCGTGAGTGCCTGGGTGGAAACTTGAAGGCATCAGAATGGCAAGGTGTAATAAGCAGGTCAATTCCAGCTCGTATAAAGTGAAAGTGAGATTGATCGGTCCAGGGAAGAATGGCAGCTGTAAATTTCCTTTTTAGAAATATAAATGCTTGACTTATTTTTCAGGTTAAATGAGATCTTTATTTCTTTTTTAGAAACAGAAAGGGTATTCCCCTACTGACTATATTGTACAAACAGTGTTTAGAACACAAAAAAAAAGTGTGAACAAAATAATTAAAAGGGGTTACATGGTTGTGTCTAGCCATAAGCACATTTGAGATTGGTAGCACATCTTCGCTCTCAAGATAGTGTTTACAACACACAAAAAGTGTGAAAGAAATGAAAAAGGTTATTTGTTTTTTTTTCTGAACGTGCCTTAGCACGTATTTCATTAAAAGGAAAGCAATATGATCATTACAAATTTTAATAGAAAGAGACTATTAAAGTGGTTACAGAGCACCACCAAGTTAGTGGCAGACGACCCCAACACCAAAAAAGACCAACAAGAACAATGGGGGAGGAGACTCGCACCAACCCACAAACTTAGACACGACCACACATCTAAACCTGCTAAAAGACACAACATCGTCAAGGGAGCATAAGGTCTACAATGCATCAAAGGTGGCAAAGCATCCACCCGACCAACACAACCATGACAGCAAAGCATCCAACCGAAGTGATCACAAACCAACACGACGGTGGCGGCAAAGCATCCGCTAGAGAAGAACGGCGGCAACGTATCCGCCACTATCCGCCAGTGAAAAAAAGGACGTCAAAGAATCCGCAAGACGACGACCTACGCAACACGAACGATGCGGATGAAACAGAGCGAATACAGGTACAGAAGCGGAAACTCCCTGAGGAGAGCTGATGACCACCGCCAGGACTAGGCGAATGGGGCCGGTGTTCGGCAACAATCCCTTAAGTAACGGCATTGAAAACCAACAGAGCTTCTAAGACGACGCCTCAAGGGAGGGGGCGGTCATCGTCCGACCAACATGGTCAAGGCTTTCATCTGGAAAGCTTACCGGAGAGGAGGGAAGAGGGGGAAAGAATGACGCCTTCAAGAAGGTAAATGGCGCCTGAGGGTGTAGCCATTATTGGCCTACAAGCAGGCCCTAGGCTTAGGGATGTAAATGGTACGGATATTTCCCGATTGACCATCCAATCGAGATGGGCGGATATTAATTCGGATAGTTTTTTTCGGATATCCGAGTATTGTTCCGGATATCAGATATTGGATATTTAAATCAGATATCGGATTCGGATGCAATATGACCAATATCCGATGAATATCGGATATTAGGTCGGATAATCCAGATAGTCAATTCAGATACTAAATTTGGATAGTTGTATTATTTCAAATATATACATTAATAAAAATCTGATTTAATCTCTAAAAATTTATAACTAATTCATTTCTAATCAAAAAAATATAAAATAGTACCAAAATTTTTCTAAAAATATAATCTACCTATTGTACTATATTGGAGTTGAATCTTATTTATTTCTAGTTCAAGAATTAAACTCGAACTCTGGCAAAAATTCAACAATAAAAAACAGACTTGTTCCATCTTTTTTTAAAAAAAAAAACTCAATACAGTATAATAGTTTGACTAGCAATAATTTAACTACTTCTACATATTTATGCATGTAATAATTCAGAATGTCAATATCGTGTAATTGAGTGTCCAAAATGGTATATCATCTTTTGTTGATTTGGTTAATCAAGCATGATTTTAGTTTGAATCCGGTTTCTTCAAACAGATGAATTGATTCGAGTGTTTGTGAAGTATCACCAATGTAATAAGTTACAATGCCATGAATTGAGTATCTCCAATCTAACCTATATTACAAGTTAGAAAGTCATGTAATTGAATCAATCTCATCTACATAGTAAGTTAGAAATGTCATGCAACTGTTTGTTAATTTATTTCGTTAAGCAAAATTTTGTTAAAATTTAGAGTTGTAGGATGTTCGAATGTTACAACATGCGTGATATAAATAAATGTTTTCTTTACTGAATATCCAAAGAAATATTTATATTAGATATTAACCGCATTCGGTTCGCTCCATATTTAATACATATCTATTCGTATTCATAACCAAAGTAATCCATATTCGTATATATATATTCAAATCTATTCGTGTTCGAATCCAAATCAAGCAAATACAATACCAGTGATATCCATTCCTATCCCATCCCTTTACATCTCTACCTGCCCTGCTTCACCCCGAGCGCCATAGGGCCGAAAAGTGCTGCGGACTGGGACAGTTCGCCGGCCGGTTTCCGGCGCAGAAAGCCACCAGAATGGGGCGGCCAGCAGGGGGCAGATGACGACCACCAAGCGCAAGCGATGGGGGGGCGGGGGGGCCGCCGGAGGCCAGCGTCCGGCAACCAAGGCAAGCGAGTGCGGGCCCCAGCCCCCACGAAGACCATGGACCCATCCGGGAGCAGCGCGTACAACTGTACAAGACGGGCGAGCTGCGGCAATGGCATCGTAGCCACGCCCACCCACCTGTGCCTTCGGAGACACAGCACACCCACGTCGTGGGTGCAGGAACCCGCCGAGGACAGTAAGATCCAGTGAGGGGAAGGCCGGATCCGGCCCTGGCAGCCGGCGGTGAAGCTTCGAACACGACCTATGTTTGGAGGGCGGGGGGAGGGAGGCGGGGGAAAAGAGCGGGGGGGTCGGGGGTGGGGGCGGGGGGCGAGTTAAGCGGCAGCCACCGGAGGTGGGGGGAGGTTATTTGGTTGTGTCTAGTGATAAGTACATTTGAGATTTGTAGCACATCTTCACTCTTAGAACAATGTTTAGGACACAAAAAGGGTGTGGAAGAAAATAAAATATGTTGTTACAGGGTTTGTTCCTCTTCTTCCTTGCATCCATCCCTTAGCCTACTGCCATGGGAGCATAGATATGGAAAGAACGCGGTGGTGAGGCTATTGTGGTGCAGAATGGAAAGGAGACTGTCGAGAAGAGAGCGCGTAGCCGCGTAGGTTTCTCTTCGAGGGGTGTCCAGTGCAAGCGGAGAAGTGAAGAAGCATCAGAATGGCAAATGTGTGATACATGAGTGCTCGTTGGATTGGTGAGTGACTGAGTGTGTTATCTAGGCATCAGTCGAGGTGGGGCTGAATATGTGTCCAGACCACTTGTCACTGGTTTGCCGGGCTGATTTGCTTAAGCGTAGCCTGGTTAATTCCAATGTGTACTAAAAATCTTGTGAAGCAGTGAGCGTTGATCAATTGCGAGGGAATAACAACTATAAATGTTTTTAGGAATAAATGTATTATTTATTTTTCAGGTAAATGAGAGCTTTATCTTTTTAGCTAGGAGAATGATTACAATGGCTGTTTTCAATGGATAATGGAGAATTATTACAATGGCTGCAGGAGGGACTGGAATTTCAGGTAGCAATTTTCATGCCCGAGTTTCGTCAGAACATGGCATGATTCATTCTGCTCATTGATCTCCTGATGTCCGCAGATCATATACCGTGATTTCAAAGCGTCGAACGTGTTGCTCGATGAGGAGTTCAGACCCAAGTTATCAGACCTTGGATTAGCCAGGGAGGGGCCATCAGAAGGCCAGACTCACGTGTCCAGTGGCGGAGCCACCAGTATGGCGAGCCATGGCGGCCGCCATACCTGCCGGCCGATGTACCCCCCGGCGCCAGTTCCCTACCCAGTGCCCCTGTGCGCCATGGAATCCCGGTGCCAGGTCTGTTCGTCTTGTTGTCTGGAGGAAGAAGATAACGTTTACACTTTGGGCCAGTACTGCTTTGGGCCTTTAGACAATTGGGTCGTCAGCCCATCAGGCCATCACAGACCATAGCCCACACTTGGATGATCAGTGGATGAATCGTCAAAACTGATGATGCCTGACGGACGAAGCCACGGAGGCACCGTCAACCTCAGCCCTCGGCCTTCTGCCTCGCGCCGTCGCCTCCAGGACGGTTCGCGGCGTTCGCAATGCGCTTGATGGCGGCGGACAGGGAGCAGGGCCAGCGCGGCCTCGGCTTGATGGCGTGGAAAGGGAACCGGCTAATCCTCCTCAAGATCTTGATGGCGCTGCAGCCGCCGCTAACCTTCGGCGACGCTCAATTTCAGATGCCAGTAGAGTTGGAAAAATTTAAAAGGTGAGAGTTGGATCGTGGAACCGAACAAACTATTAATTCAACCCTACTTGCACATATATTTTTATTGAATTGTGACCTTTCATCATATTATATTTTTTTATACAAATAAGTAGTAATAGGTTCATCATAGATAGATTTTAATCCTAGCTCTGCCACTGCATGTTTCCACAGCGGTACGTGCATTGCAAACTTTCATCAAACTGACGAACTTCCTTATGCTGCGTTATGCACATTCTGAAAGTTTTCACATGGATCGTCAATTCTGTGCTCCTTTTGCGATCAGGTCATGGGCACCTTCGGCTACGCCGCGCCGGGCTACGTACCAAGAGCGACGTCTGGAGCTTCGGCGTGGTGCTGTACGAGATCCTCACCGCGCGGTGCGCTCCATCGAGCGCAACCGGCCCAGGAACGAGCAGAAGCTCCTGGACTGGGAGCGGGCGGTTCAGCGAGATCACGGACGGCGCGGCTCGAGGGGAGGTACCCGATGCGAGGCGCCAGGGAGGTGGCCGCGCTCGCCGACGGCTGCCTCGCCATGCACGCCGGGGACCGCCCCACGAGGAGGGAGGTGGTCGAGCGGCTGAGGCAGGCGATGCGGCACACGGAGATGGACGGTGCCGTGGGCGCCGTGGAGTGCTAGGGCTCGCCGCCTCATCATCAAGGAGGAGGAGGTGCCGGGGACGCCGGGCGCGGAGGATGCACGCAGCGGCGGCGGAGGCGAGGGCGACGAGGCGGATGCTTCGATCTGGCCGCTCTAGGGGGTGCTGCCGACGCTCATGCGAGGAGGTGGCTCATGCTGATGAGGGCTGCCGCCGCCGCCGCTGCTCCGACGTGATCGCCGTCCGCTGTTGACGCCCCTGACTTCTTTTTCTTTTTCTGAAGTTAAGCCCCTGACTTCATTCATATGCACGGTCTGAACCTATATAAACTTCTGGGAAAAAAAACGTTTCGATAGGCCTAGTTTTGAATTTTTGGCATTCTCTTTTTCTGTTGCTGTGTGCGGGTCCGAAGGCCCCGCATTTGGTTTTCTCCATTGCCTGATCTGATGGGTCAGTGCTGGAGAGTAGGTGTTTGAAAAGGAAGAAAATTTGAAAAGCGTGAAGGTTAGTACAGTGCTGCCTTTTTCTTCTCATCCTCATAGTATACATGACACTGTAACCGCAAAAATTGAAGTGAAAAATGTGCTTTCTTGTCCTACTGTAATACGCAAAAGCCACCTTGCCTTTGAATTTCTACTCTGAAAGTCTGAAGCAGTTGAGTCAAATGTTTGACAGAATGGGCAGTAGATGCCTCTCTGGTTAGCATATTTTGTGAGTTCGTAAATTCAATATGAAAGCTTTGACAAAATATCGATAATTCTTTTTTCCATGAAACAATCATGGCTTCACTTTTAATACCTAGAATTTTGAAGCTGACAGTAACATCATATTCATATGGATGCAGGCATTCCTGTGCCGACATCTGAGCAGAACCTATTGGTCTACTGAATTTCCAGCAACAAACAGCATAACAGTAAATAAATTTGATATAAAAAGCCAGAAATATACAAGGAAAAGCTTGCACACATCGAGCGGAAAAAGAAACATTAAAACAGTAATTTTAGTCTCAGTCATCAGTAGCAATGCCGATACGGTTGTAGCTTGTAGCAACAGATTGAACAGTATGGTACCTTTTCCATGCACAAGTAAACAGCTAGATACCAATAGTACAATATTAACTTCACAAAAGTGATGATAAAACAGAAAAAAAAAAATAACAAACCTGCAGAAGCAGACCACCAAATAATCAGTTCTCTGCAATGGGAAAGGCTGACCCAATCTTGTTGTTCCCCAACCGGTAGCACTTGATGTTCACAGTGTACGGACCGATATCGACGCGGTTATCTTCCCCTCCAACAAAGAAGCACAATGTGTAGAGTGCAACCTCAAACTCAGGACTGACACCAATCAACGTGCTGGATACTGATTTCAGCACACCGTGCCACTCAAATTGAACAGTTAGCAGCTGTGTCTCTGAATCAGGCTGCCAGGACCAGGGTATAACATTTTAGCTAACAGTATTCGCATGCAACAGCATTGCATCATTTTTTTGCGGGCAAAGAGAGTGCATCAATTTTGACTATATACTCACCGATTCACCGCGACGTCTTGGGAATATATAACCTTGGTAGTCCACATTTCCCTTGGCTTCTTCTAGGTAAAACTGCAAATTAGTCATGGAATACCCGTTACAAGTACGTTCGAATAAGGAAACAAGGGCTAGTGATACGTTACAAGAACTTGCCTGAATCCAGTTGTGGAAGCCTGAGACCTCACTCCCTCCTTGTCCCCGTCCTTTGATCTCACCAACAAACACATGCTCAAAGGCAGAAGAGCAGTTAGAGGTGCCACCTCTTCCATACAAATCAAACCATAGGGATGTCAGCATTCTCTTGAAGTCCTCGTAGTCCTGAGATACTTCCCCCTTCTGCACTAAGTACCGGTGTAAGTACTTAATTGGTGCTGTTCTGGCAATCTCTTCAATGAATGCTACTTCTTCATGCTTATCCTGCTGGGTAACAACTTCCTTGTACCCCTGGTGTGGGTTGTAGTTATCAAGAAGTGCACAAAAACGAGAGTAGGTGGGCTTTCGTAGCACATCATCACCTAGCCAGCTGAACAAGCTTTCGGATGCCATATCACCCCTCTGATAAACTTTCTTTCCCTCGCCACAGTCGATTCTGTAGTCCTTACCGGGAACTAGGCGGTTCATATCGAGCTCCCATAGTCTGCTGCATGCTTTCGATAAGCTATTCAGCTCCTCCATGGTAGGCTCCACATTGAGTCTTTGGTGACCGACATCCTCAGAGTATTGTTGTTCTGATGGTGGCTTTCTGTATCCTTTCCATGTTTCAGACTGCATTATGCAATGATGGGAATTCAGAATTCAGGTAGAACAAAGGAAGACAGAACATGCTATTATCACCATCAGATGTTTGATGTTTCTAAATTCTAATGCAACTAGAGTTTCAATTGATTTATATGGGCATAAAAGTGACAGTCAAGAATTATATCGGGTATAGCTGTGTAACACCATGGTTTGCTCAGATCTTTTACCAACAAGAAAGCTCAAACTGGTGCTACAGATTGAAGCAATTTCAGAATCATGATCCACTTGAAGAAAATTTTATAGCAATTATGTATGCTCAGTTCATATTCTAATTACAAGCACGTTATAATACTAATCAGTAACAGACGACCAAAGAGGGAAAAGTTGGCAAGTAGCATTTTTAACAGGTCACATTAGTAACAGTAACACTCAACTGATTTGTTTATTTACTGCATCAATAACTGGACAAAGGACCATATGTCCATATCTGTAAATGTTGGTTCTTGGTTGTCAGTCGGCATATAGAGACACAAGGACCTAAAAAGAACTACAGTAATAGCTTCAACATATTCCTAGTTATTTATGATGAAGAAGCAAAACAAAGAAATAAAAATCAGACCTGCTGTGGTCTTCCATGGTGCTTTTTCTCGCCGACGGTCTGCCTACCTCCATCATTTATCCTCTCTCCTTCCTAAAATATTCCAAATCATAAACTCAACAAATCACTCTAAGAAGCAAACATCATTTGGGATTCTAATTATTATGAATTGCCAGTTCTGATGGCGTCTTTAACCAAAACGGATAAAACAAGCTATGCATGGGCAAAGCTTTAAAAGATAACCAAGAAAGCTGTTGTGCTATTGCAATTTTGTTCATGGAAGATTTCCAAAAGCAAATAAAAACCTTACAGATTATGTTGCCCCTGGCCTTATTCTTTCCTACCGATTGGATCCAAATGCACAGCCACACCAACTAACCAAGGCAGCCACGGCCTCCCCTGCCGCGCGCACGAACCACGGCGGCCACCATTGCCGCAGCAACCACCACCACGCGGAGCTCCCGCCTCCGGCCCGCTGCTTCCCCCACCAGCCCTCTGAACCGGTTCCCTACATCCCACTGAAGCTCCCCGAGCCATCAGCCTACAACCCCGGCCACCTCCCTCGCCGGAGCGAGCTCGCCGTCGCCGCCCTGAGGCCCTGCACGCCGACGACCCCCCTTCCCGGCCTCCTCCGGTCCCAATCCCTACATCGAATCGAACCCCGGCGACCCCCTCGTGCTCCCCCACCACTTACCCGCCGCCGGTGAGACCTCCCCTCGCTGGAATTTCACCTCCACCGCCGCAGCCAGGCCTGGGGATGACATTGCAATGCGTCATATCTTTCTAGGCTCTTTTCTGCATAAATCATCGACCAGCTCTCCTTCTCCGTGCTCGCCATCATGGACCAGCTCGTCAACCTCCCCATCCTCGCGCTCTGTCTCCAGACGGACAGCCTCCAGCACGCCACCATGTACCTCCACCTCGCCGTCTAACGCGTCGGTGGCGCTCGCCTCCGACGCCTCTGGGCACCGCGACGGGGGTGTCGGGGACGTGGTGGCCGCGCTCGCTGCGTCGGTGTTCGGGCAGGAGCTATTCATGCTCTGGTTCCACTCCGCGGACCACGCGGGGCTCGAGGGCCACTACCACTGGCTGCTGCAGCTCGCGGTGGCGGCGTCCCTCGTCGCCACCGCCGCCAGCGCCGTCCTGAGAGAAGCTTCGCGGTGGCGGTAGTGCAGTCCGCGTCCGTGCTGCTCCAGCGCCCCTGGTTCGTGGTCAGGGGTTCGCGCTGTGGGTGCCAGCGCTCGTGCCGAGCCGGTGCCACGCCGTGGAGCAGGGGAGCGCGGCGAGGAGGCAGCGGCCAGCGGCGTACTTGTTCTTGGCGAGCGAGGAGAAAGACGAGCGAGAGAACAGAGAGGAGGAGAGAGGCGCATGGGAGAGCCGGACCGATTGGATACAATGTAAAGATAACGTGAGGGTAAAGTCGTCTTTTCACGGGTGCTGTAAAATGAAAAATAAAAGAAAAAACAGAGAAATAGAGAAAAAAAGATAAAATCCTTTAAATCGAAATAATTCGCGTGCTTCGTATATTTTGAAAGGCATGCGAACCGAAGTTAAAACGCGTGAGGCCTGCGTACTGCACCTTCGCCTCGCCTTCCCCCCAATTATATCCAGCCCTCTTTCTCTCTTTGGCTCTTTGCCCTCCGCGCTGCTGCCACCCTGCCCCTGCGCGGCCTTCAAATCCGCCCTCCCCCTTCGCGCGCAGCTCCCTGTCTCGCCGCGCCGGCGCGGCGAGGTGCCGTTCGGTGGGTGGGTCTCGCTTCCTGGATCTCGCGCTCTCAGGGGCCTGCCTGGCTCGTTGGTTGGCCCCGGCGTCACCTGGCGATTCGGGCAGCTTGCTGGGTGGTGATGGCTGCGTGAAGGTTGGATTGGGTTTCCGGCAGAGGGGATTGGATCTTGGCGGGGCTGCAGGAGGCCGGATTGCGACGCCGCTGTGTCTGCCGGGACTGGATTGTGCCGCCGCTGCGATTTCCAGTGAGTTCTTGCTCTGATTTTTTGACCAAGCTCTAATCGATTTGAGCTTTTCTTGGTTTCAATCCGTGGGATTCACTGGCTATCCGTGTGCTTCGTCACTGATTCGGCTCTATTCGTCTTGGTTGATGTTTTTTCAGGAATTACTCAAAGCTGCGAGTTTGCTGCCGCGGTGATCGGCGATGGCGAACCACGAGCTGGTCCTCGGGCACGGGCAGAACGCGGAGCTTGCGCTGGGGCAGAACCACCACGACTTCGGCCAGGACCACGAGCTCGACCTCGGCAGCCACCACCACGACCACGACCTTGTTCTGGGCCAGTCACACGAGCACGACCATGAACTTGTCCTCGGCCAGTCGCACGACCATGACCTGGGGCTGGGGCACCACGACGACGATCACCAGCTTGTCCTCGGGCACGACCATCACCACCATGGCCACCACGGTGGGGAGCTGGCTCTGAGGCAGGGCCATGAGGGGGACTCGGGGGCGCTGGATGTGCAGGGCCACCACCACGACGAGCTTGAGTTGTCTGAGAGCCACGAGTTGACTCTTGCTGAGACGCACCACCTTGGTGTCGATCAGAATCTGGATGACCAGCTCTCGCTCGAGCAGGCTCATGAGCTCGCGCTGCATCCACATGACCTCTCCCAGGCTCCTCTCGCAGTTGCTCCTGTTGTACAGTCACGGACCATGGTTGTGAGCCCCGAGTTTCAGCTTACCGTGGACCAGGAGTTTCCAGATGTTATGAGCTGCCGCAGGGCCATCCGCAACACTGCCATTGCCTGCCACTTTGAGATGAAGACGGTGAGGTCTGACAAGACACGTTCGAGAAAAAAAGTCTGACAAGACAAGGTTCACTGCAAAGTGTGCTGCTGAGGGCTGCCCGTGGCGCATACATGCTGCAAAGCTCCCTGGTGTGCCTACGTTCTCCATCAGAACCATACATGACAACCACAGCTGTGTGGGGATCAACCATCTTGGCCATCAGCAGGCATCTGTTCAGTGGGTTGCAACCACTGTTGAAGAAAGGCTACGTGAGAACCCACAATGCAAGCCCAAGGAAATTTTGGAAGAAATCCACAAGGCCCATGGGATCGCACTATCCTACACGCAAGCTTGGAGAGGGAAGGAGCGCATCATGGCTGCGGTTCGAGGGTCTTTTGAGGAAGGCTATCGTCTCCTGCCAGAGTACTGTAGGCAGGTGGAAAGAACAAACCCGGGAAGTATTGCTCGAGTCTACGGAAACCCAGATGACAATTGCTTCCGGCGACTCTTCATATCATTCAATGCATCAATATATGGTTTTGTGAATGCATGCCGTCCACTCATTGGGCTTGACTGGGTCCTTCTGAAAAATAAGTATCTTGGTACCTTGTTTCTTGCAACTGGCTTTGATGGCGATGGTGCTCTTTTCCCTTTGGCATTTGGTGTAGTTGATGAGGAAACTGATGAAAACTGGGTGTGGTTCTTGCCCGAGTTGCATGAGTTGCTGGAGAAGAACACAGAGAACATGCCAAGGCTCACCATCTTATCAGATAGACGGAAGGGTATTGTTGATGGAGTTGAATTCAACTTTCCAACTGCATTCCATGGTTACTGTATGCGCCATGTTAGTGAAACCTTCAAAAGGGAATTCAGCAATCCACAGCTTGTCAACCTTCTCTGGGAAGCAGCTCATGCACTGACTGTGATAGAGTTTGAAACTAAGCTGCTGGAGATAGAGGGCACCTCACCAGAAGCTGTTGTCTGGATAAGGCATCTACCTCCTCGTCTTTGGGCCACAGCTTACTTTGAGGGGACAAGGTACGGTCACCTAACAGCAAACATCACAGAGTCACCGAATTCCTGGATACTGGATGCATCTGGCCTTCCTATAATTCAGATGATGGAATGCATCCGTCGCCAGCTAATGACATGGTTCAACGAGCGGCGTGAAGCAAGCGCACAGCTGAGCGCCGTGTGCAAGAGGCCATTGAGCGTGCACGGGGCTACCAGGTGGCCCGAGCCAACGAGGCGGAATTTGAGGTCATCTCAGCTCACGAGGGAACAAACATTGTGGACATCCGCAATAGGTGCTGCTTGTGCCGGGGGTGGCAGCTCTACGGAGTGCCCTGTGCTCATGGTGTGGCGGCGCTCCTCTCCTGCAGACAGAATGTTCATCGCTACACTGAAAGCTGCTTCACTGTAGCAACATACCGCAAGAACGTACTCACAGACCATACACCCGATCTCAGACAAGACCCTCTGGAATGAAACAGCAGGCCAAGGCCAGGCTGAAGAGAACAAGATCGAGGTGATCATCAACCCACCAAAGTCATTGAGGCCCCCAGGGAGGCCACGGAAGAAGCGGGTCCGCCCGGAGGACCATGGGCGAGTCATTCGAGTTGTTCGCTGCAGCCGCTGCAACCAGACAGGACACTTCAGAACTACATGTGCTGCTCCAATATGAACAATGGCATCATACAGGCAGTGTTGAAATTCCGAATAGCTGCAGTATTACTGAGACAAGTAACAAGTTAGAACTTAGTGTCTACCGTGAAAACTTCTTGCTTGCAGATGGGCGTCTTTGGTTTTACTTGATCCTGCTGTCGTTCTAGCATTGGCTTAATAATGTTAATTTCAGCTATATGTATCTCCTGCCAAACCGAGGGAAATAGAGCATCTATGTTCTCCAATCCCTCAATATGAGTAATGCGATACTAATGATGTTTTATCGCCAAGAATGAGTTGCTGCTTTCTCAATTATTTTTATCTCCAAATTTCTCTAAGTCAATTTCACAAAAATACCACTTTCTTGTCCTAATTGTCACAAAACTACAAATTATGTGGTGCACGTAAATTTTACTCAATTTCTTTGGCCGGTGTATTTCATGCATATGGTTGCTATTATGCTTTATTTTCCCATGACGAGAAATTATGAATTAGCCAGATAATAAAACAGTATAAGTAATAACCACATTAGTAACAAAATTTCTACATCTCTACCACTAATAAAACCCTATGTCCACGTTCCCCACCTGTGGCTCTGCCTGGCAGAACCATTCCCATGCGTGCCGACAGGTGGGCCCCACTCCCCCCTATGTTCCCGGCCAAGCCAATCGGACCGGCTGCCGACCACGCCGACCTCCGCCTTCCCCGAATGTCGTCGCTGCCGCGCCCTGTTGCCGGCCGCCAGCCGCTAGAGATGCCTGCGGGCGCCCGACGACAAGGGGATGGAGGAGCTCCGGGCGTCTTGCTTTCGTCGTGGCCGTCGTCTAGGAGCCGTGCCATGGGGCGAGCACCCCACCCGCTCGGAGCTGCGCACCACCGCTCGCTCACCCAGCCGTCGTCGGCCTCTCCACCGCCCGCCACACCGTCGCCCGCCCGCTGCGCCGCAGCCCGTCCGCCCGGCTGTCGCAGGTCTCGCCGTCGCCCTCCCACCATCACGTCGCAGCCTGCCCGCTCGTCCATCCCGCCACAGCTTGCTCGGCCGACCGTCCCGTCGCAACCCGCCTGCCCGCCCGGCACCACGGCTCACCCGGCCACAGGCCTCACCGCCGCACGCTGATGAAGGTGCTGCTTGTGGGGGTGGCCGTGTTGCCAGCGCCATCCTGGTCATCACCGTCAACACGTCCGAAGGGTTGAGGCGCCGGAGCTGGCCGCGATACGGCGCGAGCTCTCCCGCCCCGCCTTCACCGTCGCGCCGCTGCACCTGCTCTACCGCGCGCCGACAGAGCAGACCCTGCATGCCCCGACTCCGGCTGCCTGGCGGAGTGGCGAGCGGCTGCTGAATGGATAAGGTTGGGAGCGGATAGAGCTTGTTGGTGGTGGATAAGGCTGGGCTCATTTTCGTCCTTATGCTGGGTTGGCACACCACGGTGGACTACCTCGTCAGCAGCGAGTCAGTTTAGCGTTGCATCTCATAGTGAAATGTCTATTTTACCTCCTGGTCCTTGTTCTAACCAGCGGAGACGCATCGAGCCTGACGGTTCCGTCCTAGTCAGGTCACCGCCGCCTTACAGCTAGCGTAGATCGCCGCCCCTCCTAGCCAGGTCGGCGCACCCACCCTGGCGGCGAGCGGCCTGGGTGGGGGCGGTGAGCAGGCTGCGAGGGGGCGGCAAGCGCTTGAGCACGCTTGGAGGGTGTGACGAGCGTTCTGGCTCATGTGGAGGCAACGGGAAGAAGAGAGATGCTGCTTCAAAAAGACTACAGGTAAAATGGACATTTCACTACGAGATGCAACCCTAAGCTGACTCGCCGCTGATGAGGCAGTCCACCATGGCGTGCCAACTCAGCACAAGATGAAAAATGGATCCATTTGGATAAATCAGGGACTAAGTTGGGTCTTTTGATAGTTGAGGGACGAAATTGAGCCGAGGTAAATAGTTTATGGACGATTTTGGCTATTTTTATCTTTTATTTTGTTCAAGAATTATGTGCCCGTAGCATCCTATGGGAGGCAAAAAGAAAAATCAAACCTGTTGCTGCCTCCCGTATCCTGGTGCCTGCTGATGTTGCTGCGGCCGCCAGCTGCTGCCGTCCCTCCGGTCGTCTCCCTCGTACTGCTGAAATTGAACCCAGCGCAGCCGCATCAGAACGGTACAACAAAAAAGAAGTGCACACTCAAATCTGCATAGCAGCACCCTAAATCCAGGCAACCTGGTTCTGCCGGCCTGCGGGGTGCTGCTGGTTCCGGCCGCCGACCCTCTCCCAACCCTCGTCATCCCTTCGCTCATGCCTCTTGTCCTAAACGCGATAAGAAAACCAGAGTGGGCAGCATAATTAGAGAAACCCAGAGAATCACCGATGCCCACCGACACCAAAACAGCAGCGGCCGGGCCACTAACCCGCCCGGAATTCCGATGGTCCCGGCGCTCGTCGTCCGGCCCGCCGCCCTTGTGTTCGGAGACGACCTGCGGCACAGCCAACCCACACCGAGCTCAGACAAGCCCAACGCCAGCCAGTCTTCATTGTTCGTAAATGCTAGCGGCGAGTGGCGCGCACCTCGGCCCACGTGGACCGCGACCGCTCGTCGCGGTCCTCCTCCCCGTCGGCGTCCGGGTCGGCGCGCTGGGGCGCGCCCCTCCTCGGCGCCTCGTCGTTGTCGTTGCCGCCGCCGCCGCGGCCGTGGCCCCGCTCCCGCACGGCGTCCTCGACGGCATCGATCGCCACGTGGACCAACCCCTTGATGAGACCATCCATGGCTTGCCCGACGAGCGCGAACGGGCAAGGCGAACGGTGGAGTGGGGGGAGATGCGGAGAGCCGGAGACGGATCCGACTGGCGCTGGGGATTGGGATCTGCGACGGGCGGGGAAGGAGGGACGCGTGATTGGTTGGTGGACTCCACTAAACGAGTGGCCTGGGCTGCGAACGCGCATGGGATCATCCGGTGTTGGCCGGGTTGGATTGATCCCGCGATTAATAACTCGCTGATACTTTTTCACAGGTTGGTGGTCGTGGCGGGGGGATGCGATCGCGGGAGGAGGTTCCCGCTACTTGCCCGCTGCCGACGGGCAGCTCAGGGGCTCAGGGCGTTGATTGGCTTTGGCTTGAATGGCTGCCAGAGCGTCCCTTTCGCTGACTTGACAGCTGTGCTGGGCCGTCGGCACGATCAGAGGCCGACAGCGCCGCCGGCTGATGAGGCAGGCTGGGCCCTGGCTCAAGTGAGCGGACCGAATCAGACAGATAAGGTGGACTTCAATGTCCGGCCATTTCAGCCCACGCAGCCTTGTACTGTGTGGTTTGGTTTGTGGGTATGGCCCAGAGGTTCCTAAGCCTATCAGTTGCTTTTCATTCTCTGTTCCCGCGATCACAGACTTGTGAGTAGATTCTTGCTAAAAGAATTTCTATGTAGTAGCGCGCTGAAAACATCCACTGGTTTCAGCCGATTTTCAACAGCAGAGGCTTGTATAAAATATAAAATCTGGGGGTGTGTTTAGTTGCCAAAAATTTTTGGGCAACATCTACAAGGTCTATTAGAAGTATTATACATAGATGAATTATAAAACTAATTACACGGATGAACGGGAAATCGCGAGACGAATCTATTAAGCCTAATTAATCTGTCACTAGAGGTTGTTTACTGTAGCACGATATTGTCTAATCATGGTCCAATTAGGTGTAAAAGATTCGTCTCGCAATTTCACCTAGGGTTATGGAATGAGTATTGGGTTATGGAATGAGTTTTATCAGTTATCCACGTTTAATACTCCTAATTAGTGGTAAAACGTTCAGTTACTTTAGCGCTAGAAAATTTTGGAAATAAACAGAAGCTATTCACACGGATAAATTAGGAAGAAGAACATCGTTGACAACGGAAACGTTTACGCCGTAAACAAAGGTTTGTCGACTGTCTATCATATCATATGCCTACAACTCATGACTGCTCAACTCAGTCAACGCTCATTTAACGAAGGCTACGCTCTGAATCTGGATCCATGAGATGGCCTTGCTTCCTGAAACCTGATGCTCGTCCTTTTTTTTTTCCCATTCCTACCCGTCTCGTCTTACGTTTGTTACTTAAATTTTCTTTATCAAATACGTAGAAGAGTTGCATACCTTTATATAAAAAGAATTTTATTTACAACGCGAGGCTATTTGATTCCTACCTTGTCAGCTTGAGGTGTCCAAAATCCACCGACTGCTATTTGATTGCTCTGGCATCATTATTTGTGCACACATTTCCTGCTTCAAATTGCGTGCCGACTTGATGAGGGTGGCTACCAGACAATCCATGGCGAACAAACAATTGAAGCACTCGCCAGCATCAGATAGATGCAAGTCTCGCACGAAACAACTGGCGGCACGAGATTATAGATGGTAGACCGCCAGTGGAGTGTGGAGCAGCCAAAATAAATTGGTTGGGGAAAACAGGGCAGTATGGCACCACATGAGCTCTGCGAACGAACGCCTCATCGCACAAGTCCAGAACCGCAGCGGATGCCCGGTCTGAGCGTGACACTACGACGACCCGCACAAGCCCAGCGCGCCAGCGCCATCTTATCGGCAACCGAATATGGTCAAGCATCTCGCGCGCCCTCCACACCATGTGAACCCGATGCGAGTTCGACCGAGAGGAACAACCAGGCCACTTGCGCTGCGCGCCGAGGACCAGTCCCCGTCGCCGGCTCGCCGCCGTCGCCGTCGCCACACGCACAACCAAAACTACATACAAAGAAAAAAGTCAGGAGCAGCGCCCGCGAGGCCCGTCCGTCCACGTCCCCCGGCTGGGGAAAGAAAGAAAAGATCGCGCGCGCACGCGTCGCTGACCGACCCCGCCCGGCCCGCCACTCGCCTCACCTGCCGTTCTCACCCGCCCGCCCACCCGCTCGCCGGCGCGCGTCCCCCCACAACTGACAAACCCCAAGGTTGTACTGCAACGCAGGAGCCTCCGCGCCTTTTGTACTTCGCGCCCCGCGCGTCCGCACGCCCGGGCCCGGACACGAAATTACGACGCGAGCCCCCGCGCAGTACAGCCTCGCTCTGGGCGGACGCCGCTGCCGCTATATAACTGACCGGGCCTGCCGTTCCGCCCCCTCGTCTCGCGGGGGGGCTCGTGGCAAGCACACAGCAGGGGGAGCTCGGCATCCGTGCCCGGCGTCGGTCAGGCGCCGCCGCTGTTTCGGGAAAGCCAGCCAGGTGAGGCCTGCTTCCCTCTGCGTTGCCTCGTTTGCCCCTCCGGTATTTCCGTCTTCCTGTATGGTCCTCTTGATTTCCAGCGTCGTTTCCCGGGGGCTGCGCTTCCAAATTTGATCATATTCTTGTATCTGTTTATACACCATAGTATCTATACTATATATATGTCTGTATGAAGATCCTAAATTTTTTTTTTGAGAAAAGACCATACGTTTCTTGTGAAGAATTTGGTGCTGCGCCTCCGTTCCTCTGATCGGATATGTTCGTCAGAGCTTGACCATACGTTCCTCATCCTTACTGGTCTTCTATTTGTTGGGAATTTGGGGGTAAAAAATCCGAATGGTTTAAATGTTTAACAACTCGAGCCCATCCATGATCCATCCAACCACTCGCGTCTTTTGCCACTGTCCAAGTCCAATGCACGAGCACATGGGACGATGCCATACTGGCATCCTGCTGGTTCGCGTGACCAAATGAACTCACGGCTTCGCCTCCACGCTGCAGCACCCGCCCCCGCCTCGGAGCTCGAGCTGCTGGTCCCCAGGGCCGCCGCCACCGCCGCCATGGAGCAGCTGCGCAGCGCGCCGCCGCCGGGCGCGCACGAGATCGAGAAGACGCCCTCCGGCCGCGCCGCGCCGGACATGGAGTCGGAGCCCGCGGCGGCGCGTGCGGCGGAGCGCGTCCCGCCGTGGCGCGACCAGATCACCGCGCGCGGCATGGTGGCCGCGCTGCTCATCGGCTTCGTCTTCACGGTCATACAGATGAAGATCAGCCTCAGCACGGGGCTCAACCCCACGATGAACGTCTCCGCCGCGCTGCTTGCCTTCCTCGCGCTCCGCGGCTGGACGCGCGCCCTCGACCGCCTCGGCATTGCCTCCCGCCCCTTCACCCGCCAGGAGAACACCGTCGTCCAGACATGCCTCGTCGCCTGCTACACCATCGCATACGGCGGTAAGTCACTCACTCCCCACCACCGTCGTCGCCTTTGCCGTTCAGACCCATCTGATCGTGAGTGTGGCTCGCTGAATCTGCAGGGGGGTTCGGGTCCTTCTTGCTGGGCCTGAACAAGAAGACGTACGAGCAGTCCGGGGTGAGCACGCCGGGGAACGCGCCGGGGAGCTACAAGGAGCCCGCCATCGGCTGGATGATGGGATTCCTCCTCTCCGTCAGCTTCGTGGGGCTCCTCACCTTGCTTCCAATCAGAAAGGTACTACTACTAGGTACCAGACACCCGTGGTCCTCTTTCCTCTCTGATCTTCCATGTCCTACGCTCCTGCTGTCCTATCCTTGAGCGTTTACTATTTTGATTTCTGAGTCGCGGCTTCTGAATTTTCCGTGGTTGCTGTTGCTATCAGAACTTCTGGATTTTTTTCTGGCATCCGAGCAGTATTCACTGACCACAAACAGTTCGACTGTTCATCGTTCTCTTGTTCTCTTGTTCGACTGACCACAAACTGTCTTAGGGAGGGAATCTTGGGTCTTTTCTCTTGTTCTCACCTTTCTAAGATCGAGCTCGAAAATTGTTACTTTTCAGGTGCTCGTGATCGATTATAAACTAACTTATCCAAGTGGGACTGCCACTGCGGTTCTCATAAACGGGTTCCACACACCTCAGGGAGACAAGAATGCAAAGTAAGCTCTTTAATTTCAGTCATGCTGACGAAATCTTTTCACTGAACTTTACCGACACCGTGTAATGGAAAACCTGAACTGCTAGTATTCACTTTCACCTTCTTGTCAGAAAGCAGGTCCGTGGATTCCTCAAGTACTTCGGGATCAGCTTCCTTTGGAGCTTCTTCCAATGGTTCTACACCGCCGGCGACGCCTGCGGATTCGCCCACTTCCCTACTTTTGGGCTCAAAGCTTGGAAGCAAACGTAATCATCTGATCTTTTCCCAAAAAAAAATGTATCTTTGTCGTTGCTAATCTAGTGTCAATTGTGCAAAAAGCATTAAAATTGCTATTTTGAATCATCAGGTTTTTCTTCGACTTTAGTCCGACGTATGTTGGCGCCGGGATGATTTGCTCGCACCTTGTCAACCTCTCATTGCTGTTTGGCGCAATCCTTTCCTGGGGCGTAATGTGGCCACTCATCAGCAAGCAGAAGGGCAACTGGTACTCTGCCAAGGCGTCTGAGAGTAGCATGACGAGCATCTACGGTTACAAGGTACTATGCTCATGGATTCACCTGTTCTTGTTAGACTAGTTCTTGCCTCTGGCACGATGGCTTCCATTCTGTCCCCTGCTCAGGCCTTCCTCTGCATTGCTCTGCTGGTCGGAGACGGGCTCTACAACTTCGTCAAAGTCATGGTAATCTCCGTCAAGAACATACGCGAGAGATCACGTCGCAAGAGCCTGAACAGAGGTGAAGAAAGCAGCGGAATCATCTGTTTACCTCACAGAAATGGTATGGCCAATGCTAACTAGCTGGAGCTTTGTTGCAGTGGCGGACGCAGACACCATGGCGCTGGACGACCTGCAGCGCGACGAGGTGTTCAACAAGGACAACATCCCGACCTGGCTGGCCTACACGGGGTACGCCCTGCTCGGCGTCATCGCCGTGATCATCATCCCGATCATGTTCCGGCAGGTGAGGTGGTACTACGTGGTCGTGGCCTACCTGCTGGCGCCGGTGCTGGGGTTCTGCAACGCCTACGGCACGGGCCTGACGGACATGAACATGGGGTACAACTACGGCAAGATCGCGCTGTTCATCCTGGCGGCGTGGGCGGGGAAGGAGAACGGCGTGGTGGCCGGCCTGGTGGTGTGCGGCGTGGTGAAGCAGCTCGTGCTCATCTCCGCCGACCTGATGCACGACTTCAAGACGGGCCACCTGACGCTGACGTCGCCGCGGTCGATGCTGGTCGGGCAGGCCGTGGGCACGCTGATGGGGTGCATCCTGGCGCCGCTCACCTTCATGCTCTTCTACAAGGCGTTCGACGTGGGGAACCCGGACGGGTACTGGAAGGCCCCCTACGCGCTCATCTACCGCAACATGGCGGTCCTCGGCGTGGAGGGCTTCTCGGCGCTGCCCAGGCACTGCCTGCAGCTGTGCGCGGGGTTCTTCGCGTTCGCGGTGGCGGCGAACCTGGCGCGGGACCTCCTGCCGCGGCGGCTCGCGCGGTTCGTGCCGCTGCCGATGGCCATGGCCGTGCCGTTCCTCGTGGGCGCCAGCTTCGCCATCGACATGTGCGTGGGGAGCCTCGTGGTTTTCGTGTGGCACAGGCTCGACAGCAAGAAAGCCGCGCTGCTGGTCCCGGCCGTCGCGTCCGGGCTCATCTGCGGCGACGGGATCTGGACGTTCCCGTCGTCGCTGCTCGCGCTGGCCAAGGTCAAGCCGCCCATCTGCATGAAGTTCACGCCGGGAAGCTAGAGAGTATTAGGAACCATCTAGACATCTAGTTTATCCAAGGGCCAGGAATGCCAAAAGCCTATACATACAGATAGAGAGGTAGTTTCAAGTAAAGAAGACCTCGATCTTTTTGGGGGAAATTCCAGATAAATTCCCCAAAAAAATCCGGCGTGCCCTTCTGTTCATATGAGCCGGATCGTGCCCCGTGTAAAATTCAGCTAAATTGGAAATTCGAAGGACGATAGGAAGAACCGCCTGTTGTCGGTATAGTGAACACCATCGTGTTTCAAACTTCCAATAGTTTTAATGGTTTCATCCCGTGAATTAATCTTTATTTGTACAATTAGTTCTATAATTAATTAATATTTAGCATTTTTAATTAGTGTTTAAATATCCAACAGGGATCAAGTTTAATCGGGGTGATCCAAACAGACCCTCGCGGGGAGAAGACGTGGTATCCACCTTTTCAGCAGATTCCACACTCCCATCTCGCACCGGAAAACATGGAGCGGCAGCGTGGTGCCATCTTTCCTCTCCGAAGAGAAATCCCGGCACGGCATTTCCGCGCTCCGCGCATGCCAGTGCCCGCCTAACCCGTCGGCATCAGCGATCCTCCCGTCCACCCCGCCGGGTGTTCGCTTCGCTCAAGTTGCCCGGCGATTCCTCAGCTGCCACCACAGGCTTTGGGGGTCCGGCAGCACCTCCGCCTTTATCCCCCGGGTGCCTCACCGTCACTACCAAGAGGTTCCAAGGGCGCAAGACCACACCGGCAATCTGACGCAGTGAACTGATACCCGTCGACGAAGATGTGCCCTTTTGCTTTTTCTAAGGCCGGCTGCCCGCCGTGAGCTATCCCTTTCGCCAGTTCCGCTTTCAGCGGCAGCCGTGCCCGAGCTTGGCTCGTACTGATTCAGTGCCTGCGCGAATATTTGTCAGTGTCTCGGTGAAAGTGCTCGCAAAGTTTTCAACGCAGCGCATAGTTCGCGCGACCACCTCAGCTCGTCGCCGGTGTCGTGGGTGTAGCTGTCGTGCTGCACTACATTCGGACGCGGCCGGAACGGATAGGCATGCATGCTGAATGATTTGGAAGGATTGGGGAGGAGCCGGATGCATCATATGTACTATTGCGCTGTTGTGATAAGGAATATACGTAACACGCCATGTGCTCGAGCTCCACTTTCGCGGCGCCGGCGACTGGCGCATACAGTCGAAGCAGGTTCGAATCGATCATCCTTTTTGGCGGCGAATCGGTAACGCTGGCCACCAGTTGTTTGTGAAACCTACACCGTTACTAATCGTAGACTCGTATTTTAAAGTCTGCATGTTAATCTACACGAGATACTCTAGAAAATAGTAAATCCTAAAAATTCTAAATGGATCTGATCGTTAATCTGATAGAATCTAATGATCGTCGATAAAAATAGACATCGAATCTATTGTGTTTTTTTTTAATAAAAAAAATTACCCGCATCTTCCATTAATTCCTATTTTTTCGTAAATTTCTAATATCTACGTCTCCTCCATTCGATTTGGTATTCCCTGGCATTTTCTTTGAATTATAGTACTGGTTGTAGTTTGTCCTAGTAACCAACCATGAAATTTCAACGGGGTGCTGGGCTTTTCACCTTGTCAGGGCTTCCGAGGCTCGGGTTGGCCCATGCGCACATGCAACTTCTTGGAAGCCCCGCTTTCCCTTCTGCATTTCTTCCTCCGGTCATGCCCGACGTTTTCTTTCCTCGTACATCTTCCATCTTTCACGGCGGCGAGCACCAGGACTCCAAGAGCCAACGCAAAAGTCACCCTTCCCACCACGAGATGCAACCTAGGTCGATCACCAACCATCGGATCCATGCCCCTGCTTTGACTCGCCACGTACTTCCACGATCCGTCGCATCAGACATTCAGACCTCTCGGCGGCACTCCGTGTAGTACATTTGTACTGCAAAATCATCGCGTCGCCGAAACGAAATGCGCGCGTGCGGCTCTACCGAAAGTAAGCCCTCGCGATCGAGCACCCACCTCCACCTGCCCACCCACCACCAAGAGAGAGAACGGGAGGGAATACAAAATCGAACGGAGGAGCACGGCCGCGCGCGGGCGTGCTGTAGACTGCAGTGGCAGGGGGTCCATTCTAGCCAGCTGCATGTAGCTGCGGGTGTCAGCTAGGGAAGGCGGCATTGTCATTTGTCAAGCCGTCTCCGAAGGTTCTCCGGGACAGGGACACGTGAAAGGATATGCGATTTCGGGCTTCGGAGGCAGGCAGAGATGGAGGAGGTCGTGTGATGCGATGCGAGTGCGAGCATTCGCTGCTCCGGTTGACCCTGCTGCAATAATGGGCCCATCAGTGATCACTGATTAGTCATTTGCCCCCACTGAACGGCGTGCTCCGTGCCGTTTGCACTTGGTGCGCGCACTGGGCGCGGTTCGATCTCGAATTCTGGATCGCTCCGGCCGCTCAGAGCTGCTCCCTCGTTTTGGCTTTTCTAGATACATTGATTGTATTTTGCACCTAGACAGATATATATATATATATATCTAAATGCATAGAAAAACTATACACCTAGAAAAATTAAAATGACTAATAATTTGAGATAGAGGGAGTAAAAATATTATTGTGGACGAATGGACGTTACTGTGGACACGGTGGCCTGGCTAGATTATCGAACGCATCAAACTTGGGCATATTCTAATGGGAACATATTTGTCCCGTTTATTGTCCATCCGAAAGCAACTGCATATGAGAAAAAACACGTCTCGCTAAACCGGTCCGGTCCGCCCTGTCTCCGCCTGTGGCGGACGTCAGGACGTGACAGACCGGCGGCGCGAGTCACACGGCCGGAACAAACAGCCAAAGCCTCCGTAGAGCGGTAGCGTTGAGACGAGGAAGGACACGCGAGCGGGCGTCGGGTTCTGGCCTGGGCGTGTGGCTTGGCTCGCCCGATCCGGGTGAGGCCGGGGCTGACTGGCCTGGCCTGGGCGGGGCACACGCCCGCGAAAGCGACCCACCCGGCTAGTTCTACGCTTGCACGCAACATGATAGATCGAGTTAAACAAAGTGTGGACGCAGCCTAGATTACCAAGCATCTTTGATTCTTCATTGCTTGGTCCAGGTACGTCAGGGCTTTATTCTGAAGAGAAAACTTTCGCATCGTCCCGTTTTCTTCGAAAGCAACCGCACATGAGGACGACCCAATCGCTAGCTAAACCGAAGCAGCTACCCCTCTCGCCTCTCTCTCTCTCTCTCTCTCAAAATGATCCATGAGCCAGCAGTTTGTGCTTACTTGTCGACTCCGTCGACAGTCCGGGACGAGCAGCAGACCCGGCAGAAACGCGAGCGGGGCGCGCGGTTCGAGCGCACCTGGCCACCTGGACCTCGGCGTCGGTTTCTGCCGGCCCTGTCTCGCTCGGCGAGTCGGGCCTGGTGGCCTGGTGGGGTGCCGCGGGCCGGCGGGCGCCGGGCGGGCACACGCCCCCCGGCCCCGCGAGAGCAACCGGCCGCGGGGGACCACCAGCGAGGAGAGACCTCACCGGACCAGCAAGAAAGCGGGCGCGGCGCGTGCCGCCGAAGCATGACCAGGAAAATGCGGGCGCCCTTTGCGTGCGTGCATGAACTGCCTGCGTCGTCTGGTGGTGCGGGCCTGGGGCGCAAGGTGCGGGACACTGACTGTACCAAAGACAGATCAGATTCCTGGAAGTCAACAAAGTTCGACCTTGCTGGGCGATTTCTCCCTTGTGTAACTGTGATTGTAATCCTGATTTATCTGTTACTCTGATTGGTTGAGGGAGATAAGCAGCAGGGACTGTAACCCCGCATGATATGAATGAAAACTCCCGTGATTGCCCAAAAAAATGTGTTAATCCTTGCACGGAACGCTTGTCGAATGTCAACTCGACGCCCCTAGCATCTCATTGTGTGCTGCCGACGAACTCTCCCTCGCTTATTTTATTTTAGCTTCTACAAGTGCACTGGCTCTCGTCAGGAGCACTCCACACCGAAGAGCACCAAGGCGGGGAATTTGCTTCTTTTTTTATTATACATGGTGGGGAATTTACTTTGATGATTCTTGCTAGATATTGGCCTGTCCCAAAAAATGCAGATAATCTTTCTCCTTTTTTACCCACCCTTTTCCCCTCTAGTTTGTGACGTGCTGGCTAGTTATACTACCGCCCACCTTTCATTTCTTGCTCTGGTCACTAGCTCACTGCTGCTGTCCTTGTGGCTGGAGCAGGCGAGCCCAGGTGAGGTGAGTTTTTCTTTTTCATCCGTCTCTTGGAATTCTCTGCTCCACTGAAAATAACTCCATGGATTGTTCATCGAAATCTAATCTTTTTTGGCTCATGGATTTCTTGCTCCGATGTTCTGATCCTTGACGATCTCAATTGTGTTCATATAAACTCTCACACTTCTGCCTGCCAGTAGAACAACGCACTGGCACCGTACTCTTGTTTGGTCACGGCCAAGAACTAGTTGACATGAGAGGCTTCCTCTTTCTAATTCACCAACTCTTCCCCCCTCTGGCGCCTCCGAATCCCAGTCCCCGCGCCACGAATCTGACCCCGCCAAAATCTTCCCGCCATGAAGCAGGAGCGGCGGAGGAGGCAGCAACCAAGGCCGCCGCCGCACGTCGAGCTGGCGATGGCGCACGCGCGGGACGGCGGGGGCGACGAGGGGGCGGAGGCGGCCGCCTGCCTGGACGGCGACGCCGAGACCGGGGCCCGCGCCGCGGGGCGCGTGCCGCCGTGGCGGGAGCAGCTCACGGCGCGCGGGATGGTGGCGAGCCTCGCCGTCGGCGCCATGTACAGCGTGATCGTCATGAAGCTGGGGCTCACCACGGGGCTCATCCCCACGCTCAATGTCTCCGCCGCGCTCATCGCCTTCGTCGTCCTCCGCGGCTGGACGCAGGCGCTCGCTCGCCTCGGCGTTGCCACGCGCCCGTTCACGCGCCAGGAGAACACCGTCGTCCAGACCTGCGCCGTCGCCTGCTACAGCATCGCCGTCGGAGGTCAGAGACGTGTGGACTTTTATGATTGAATCTTCCCTCCTCGTCTGCGGAGATCTCGGATTGACGAATTCCCTGAGTTTCTCTGCCGCAGGTGGGTTTGGATCCTTCTTGCTTGGGCTCAACAAGAGGACCTACGAGATGGCCGGGGAGGAGACGGAAGGCAACGTGCCCGGGAGCTACAAGGAGCCCGGCATTGGCTGGATGACCGGCTTCCTCTTCGCTGTCAGCTTCGTTGGGATTGTTGCGCTGATCCCTCTCAGGAAGGTTGGTGAGCTGAGCTACATTTTAAGAACCGGGACTTTACCTTTCTTCCCCAATCTTGTTCGGTCCCCATTGTTGCCCGGTCAACTGTTGCTAGTCCCGTAATACTGTAAGAAGTAAAAGGAGTAACTTTTATCTCTCTACCATCCTGCTCTTTTCTTTTAACAAATTTATCTGATTACAAAACAGAACTGAAGAAAAAAATCACAAAAGACACTATAGTTTCTTGGCTGTATCTCTCTTCCTTCAGCGGCATGCGTGAGTCTTTCACCTGTCGTGCTATCCTTGTTGGTTCGTAAAACGTCAGCTTATGCTTATTTCAGTTTTAGCGAAGAGTTCCTCACGGATTTGCTAAGCAGGAAAAAGGAAAAAATTCTTTGAGTTAGTTAACTGCTTTAGTGTGGCCCAATAGGCAATAGCTAGTATTTTGACATTTCCAAACCATTTTAGTTAACTCCATCTGCTGATTGAAGTGTGCTGCTACATTATATGATCGACACTGTCTCAAGGCATATTATCTGTTTCAGTCGTTTAACCAGCTAGGTGATTGCTAGTTATGTCAGGGAAGTCAGGCACGTATAGTTTGATGATGACCGGTGATGAAAGAAAGGCACCAAACCACCTATGCTGTGTGGTGCTTCTCTAATCTCTATTCAGAGTATTAGCTGCTTTGCTTGTGGATTGAGGTATACATTGCCAAATGAAATGGAGATTTTAAAGAGTAATAATATACTTACTATTAAAGATTTGAATAGCAATTTGATATACTTGCCAATTCCATAGATGCATTGAGCCGTCACTCATTACACTGTTACAGCCATAGGTTGGCAATAGAAGTTAAAAAGCACCGCAAGTCCACCACACAAACATAATTTGATAAGATCAAACACAAAAATCGACTGCTAAACATATGTGCTGTGAGCTTTTTGAAAACGAACTTGATTCCTCCGAGCTCTTCCATATTCTGTTTCAAGAACTTCAACAAGTTATTAAGCATTTCAGAATAAATGGATGATGAAATCTGCTACTGACACTGTAAACCATTTCAGATCATGATAATTGACTACAAATTAACTTACCCAAGTGGTACTGCAACAGCTGTGCTTATAAATGGATTCCACACAACTGATGGAGATGCAACAGCAAAGTATGTGGTTCTCTACTTCTCTCACATAACTCAACCTGCAGAATCAGATAAAATTTCAATGATTGAATAGTTTTTTTGTTATGTTCACAATAGGCAGCAAGTCAATGGATTCACAAAATACTTTGCAATCAGCTTCTTCTGGAGCTTCTTCCAGTGGTTTTACTCAGGTGGAGGCAATTGTGGGTTTTCACAGTTTCCCACTTTTGGACTAAGAGCTTGGAAACAAACGTCAGTCTTTCGGTTCATTTAGTCCATGAATTAGTTCCTGGCTAGCAATAATTTCACCTGATTGAGATATATACTTGGATTTCAGATTTTTCTTCGATTTCAGCCTAACATATGTTGGGGCAGGGATGATTTGCTCCCACCTTGTTAATCTGTCTCTCCTTCTTGGTGCGCTTCTCTCATGGGGTGTAATGTGGCCACTGATCAGTGATTTGAAAGGGGATTGGTATCCTGCAGACATACCAGAAAGCAGCATGAGAAGCCTACAAGGTTACAAGGTTTGTTTCACAGTTCCATTTTTTATGTTCACATCTACTACATTCATTTCTTACTTACCGTCTCTTGTTCTTTAGGCCTTCATCTGCGTAGCGCTCATCTTAGGAGATGGTCTATACAATTTTGTTAAGATTGTTGCATTCACTGTTAAGAGTCTGGTTGACAGATCAAGACTGAAGAGTGCAAAGAAAGGTGAATAGTTTGACTAATTGATGTGAATATGATATTTGATGTATAGTTTATCTGATGTGGGGCTCATCCTGTTTTCAGAGGAAGACATTCCAGTGCTCGATGACATCCATCGCAATGAAGTTTTCACAAGAGACAGTATCCCTACCTGGCTAGCCTTCTCTGGATATCTTGCACTATCAGTTGTTGCAGTGTTTGCCATTCCCTTGATGTTCCATGAGATGAAATGGTACTATGTTGTCATAGCATACTTATTGGCTCCCGCGTTGGGTTTCTGCAACGCCTATGGCGCTGGCCTTACTGACATCAATATGGCCTACAATTATGGAAAGGTCGCTCTCTTCATTCTTGCAGCTTGGGCTGGTAAGGACTCTGGTGTAGTTGCTGGCCTAGTGGGCTGTGGGTTGGTAAAATCGCTGGTGTCAATATCTGCTGATCTGATGCATGACTTTAAGACTGGACATCTTACTTTAACATCACCTAGATCAATGATTATTGCTCAGGCTATTGGCACTGCCATGGGCTGCATCATTGGACCGCTGACATTCTTTTTGTTCTACAAGGCTTTTGATATTGGCAACCCAGATGGGTACTGGAAGGCACCATATGCTCTAGTCTACCGCAATATGGCAATTCTTGGTGTCCAGGGCTTCTCCGCTCTGCCGCTACATTGTTTGCAGCTGTGCTATGGATTCTTTGGATTTGCAGTGGCATCCAATCTGATGAGGGATCTCTTGCCACCCAAGTATGGCAAATGGGTTCCTCTACCAATGGCAATGGGGGTTCCCTTCTTAGTTGGCGCGAGCTTTGCCATCGACATGTGTGTCGGGAGCTTGATAATCTTCACCTGGCACATGATCGACAGAAGTAAAGCATCATTAATGGTGCCAGCAGTTGCATCTGGTTTGATATGTGGCGATGGGCTTTGGATCTTCCCTGAATCCTTGCTTGCCTTAGCCAAGATCAATCCACCATTGTGCATGGCATTCAGGTCTACACACTAGAGGAGTAACAAACATGCTCAACATCTGACAGCAGTATCATGTCCAATAGGAAGAAATATTGACATGGCAAAGTTCGTCAGTAAATAATTGGGATGTGATACAAGAAGATGCAGTGCCTATCTGGATGCCACCTACATATAATGATGTAAGGTGGTGTCACAGTAAAATTATCATGCGCAAGGTGATTCCTCACAAGTGGCCAATGTTACGCTTGAGAATCTTATCTCACCATTAGTGAGTGATGGATGTGGGAGCTACTGAATAGCCGAAAATTTTCCCCAATAACCGGGACCCACAGGTTGAGTATACCATGCATCTTCCAAGGTCAACTGATCCTATTCTCAATTGTCAGTTTCCAGCTGCTTTCGGTGAAAAGAAATTCAGTCAGATTCAATGAGTTTTCATATGCTGTCTACATGCTAGTGAATGGTTAGCAAACCATGTATATAAATTTCTGAATGTGTTTGCCATACCTGGTTCAACAAGGTGCGGTGTAGTAAGAAGCATCTTCATCGGGGATCTGATACAATTGTAAATTGCCAGTTTCCATCTTTTCTGAAAAACAAAATGATGCTAGTGGTATGGCTGTGAATAGCTAGCAAACCATGCATATATGTTCATGTATATCAGCACTTAAGCAGGTTCTATGAACAAAAAAAAAACACGTGCCCATTCAACAAAACCAGTGCAACGAAATGTTGTTAACAAAAAAAGTAGTTGTGGGTTTTTTTTGCGGGTAAAAAAATAGCTGTGGGTTATTACTTCAAAAAAAAGTTGTGGTTGAACGTTCAAAGGTGAACATAGTTTGTGTCGTTATCTCTATATATGATCATTCCTTTCCAAGGAAAAGTGGGGGATTTCGTCCATCAAATCAGAAAAATTTAGTGAAATCTTTCAAGGATAAGATTATCTACTTGGCTCTTTCTCAAGGCAGACAAACGGGGTGGACCCTCCGGATTGAAGCGAGGGGGAGGCGGCGGGACCCTCCAGTGTTTGGCTTGAGTAGCTTTGTTGACTCCGATCGCTTCCCATGATAAGGTTCTTGAACAAGAAGTAACCCTCTGAGTTATCTACCTGTCCATTTCCAGGTCACATGCTTACATCACTAGGCCAAGCGCAGAAGTCAGTAAGAATAAGATAATTCACCGATGTGTCTGGCGAGACGTGGAAATGCCTTTCGGGGCCAAAACTTGTTTGAAAAAACAACATTGAAAGATGGTAGGCATGATGCTTGCAGCCCACAGATTGTGTCGAAAACAATACGGTGAATTAATCAGTTACAGTTAGTTGCTGCTGGTTCCTTGTGCTTTGTTCTTGTGACCGTCACGATCCAGATGACGCTGGCCCGTGAAAGGGAACGGGGGGCATCTCGCGAGGTGCCATGCCAAGCCTCCCCCAGGACGGCTCGGCGTGGATCGCCGTCGTTCAGACGTTCCGCCGATGCCTTTGCCGATTGGCGATGGGCATCGTTCAGACTCGAGACGTTCGCTGATGTCCTCGCTGATCGGAGTGCTCCCTACTCAAAGATGCCTGAACAGTCTCAGATGCGGCCCGGCCTGTACTGATGGCACAGGGTCTCCAGGAAACTTTGGCCTACTGGTAGCCTACTTCCCTAGAAGAGGTTAGCATCGGCTTGCCCCCTTGGAGTAGCAACACGCTTGTGCGCCCCGCTGTTTGATTGGTATAGCAGTGCACTTCCGTTCGAGTTCAATGGTCCATGGCTGCCTCGATTCAGCCATGGGAAATGGGCATCCTGTCCTATGCTCGACACAGGACTCTGGCGCGTATTGTCGTCCGTCCTTCTGGTTCAGTTTGTCCTCTGGTCGGTCGGCCTGTCTCACTGCAACGCTCGAACGCTGTCATGGGCTCGCTCATCTTCAAGGGCCACAAGCAGAAGCATCTTTGTGGGTCAGAGCAGATTTCTCGTGGATACGGTAAAGACGAAGGGGAACCACAAGAACCCTGTAATTTGAGTCGAAATCCTAGCAGATTCCAGCAAAACCGTGGCCCGCCGTCCTACTACTTGTCTGCTTCATCGACAGTTTGACGTGAGCCGAGCAATGATGCGGAATCTTGGCAGTAATTACCGATGGTTCTCTTCAACTTTCTCTGGGATGGGCGAGGCTAATGACCACCGCCCCGGTAGCGACCAGGATGGGGGCGGTGTCGCCTTCAGGGAAAAGCAGAAACGCCTGTACGGTGTACCGTCACGGTGGACCGGGAGGAGGCATCGTTCTACTGTTCCGTGAGGTGACCCGGCGTCTTCTCCGCTCCAAGTCCTCTGTAGGAGACCAGGAAAGCAAATTACTGTAAGCGCGTCGCGGTGTCGTCCGTCTTGTACTAGCAGTGAGTGTCGCTTACACAGTTTGCAATTGTTTCTCCCGACGAGAGACAGCATGTTGCGGCGGAAACTGAAACCATGGAACAGTATGGATCTTGTTTGGGTCTTCCTAGCTTATTATAAGCTGCAATAGCTGGGAGTCAACTCTGACTGACCCAAACGAGTACTAAAGCTAGGCGATGCGTTTATTTGTGCCAAAAATTGAATTTGGAATCAGCTCTAGGAATGTCTTCAAAATGTTCCTAGTTTTCAACATGAGATTCAAAAATTAGTCTTTTAGTTCTAAAAACATAAAGTTAGCTTCTCTGAATTTGACGCTGGATTTGATCCAAGGTTTTTTAAAAAATTCAGTATGTGGCCTGAAACATTTGGTCACAGTATAAATAGGGAGATGTTTTACAAGTATCATCTCACTTTCAGGATTTGTCAGGTTGATCGCTCCCCTATAGAAAATGGAAGAGAATGTGCCCGCATGTGGAGGGAGAGGAAGAGGGTGATCCTTCCATCTTCGAAACCCCTCTAACTTCTATACGGATTGGATTAACCGATCAAACCATCAGAAAGTTTTTAGTAATGTTTTATGAGGGGGTATGACATCACTTATCTTCTCGTTCAAACAAAAAAAAAGCGTTTTCCATAAGAAAAAGGAAATCATTGGTTCAAGCAAACGCAATAAGCACAGGAGAGTGTCTGTTCTGAATTTGGACATTAGAAAAGGCACTCTATTAGCCACATACAAAAGCTATGAACACACTCTTGTGCACACTACACTACAGGTTTAGTAATCACATGGGCTCCGTTACACAGCGGATTTAAATATTCTGCATCATCCGCCTAATTTTTTTTCTCAAAGAAAATTGTAGCGATCTTAAGACAGTTGCAGCCTGATCACCGTAGTTTTCTTCAGGAAAAATACTGTATCACCTGCAGATACTTGCACAACAAATACACCTCATAATAGTGCCCCAAGAACTCCAAAGCTAGTAGGAAAACGCCCACCTTTTCCAATGCCTGGCACAGCAATACGCTACGCAAGAAGAAGGTGCCCTGTGATCCCTGCAGATCAAGTGGAAGTGGAGTGACGTGGCCGGCGAACGAAACGAAAAACGAAACCTCCAAAGGAAAGGAGCGTCCTTTTTCACAGGTCGAGGAAGCCGGTGGTGCGCCACACGGCGTTGCGCACGCGCCGGAGGTCGCGCCCCTTGAGCGTGCGCCCGGCGCCCTCCATCACCGACGCCGCCGCGGCGGCGCGGCGGGCGGCCATCTCGTGCGGCGGCACCACGGGCTCGCCGTCGTCGTCCTCGTAGTCCGCGGCGAAGTCCAGCTCCGCCGACTCCATGGCCTTGGCCCAGGCAGGCACGGCGACGGGGGCGGACTGGTGGTACGGCTGCGGGGCGCGCTGCCTCTCCGGGCGCGCGGCGGCCGCGACGGGCGCGGTGGGCGCGTGGCGGTCCTCGGCGAGGAGCGCGGACAGGCCGACGCTGCCGGACGGGAAGTGGCGCGACGACGTCGATATGGGCCTGCCGAGGCTCGCGGACGGGGACGGGGTCGGGGACGGCGAGGAGGCCGCGGAGGTCGATGACGACGACGTCGCGCTGGACGACCAGACGACGTCGCGCTCGTCGAGCTCGAGCTCCTGGACGTCGTCGACGCCTGCGTCGTCGGGCTGCTTGAGCAGGCCGAGGAAGCGGAGCGACGGGGAGGCGGTGGCCAGGCGGCGGCGGGGCGTGGACATGGCCGGCAGCGCGCCGCTCCTCGGCCGCGCGTGTGCGTGTGCGTGTGTGGTGGCCGCCGCTGGCGCCCTGCACGTCGCGGGTCTCGGCCTCTCCTTTAGGCGCGTTATTATTGGCGGGCCGCGCAGGCCAGTGGTGGCGACGGCGGGTGGGCGGGCGGGGCAGTGAACTATTGGGGCGTGATGGCGACGAGACGGGTCGCCCCGGCGCTGGCGACCTCCGTGTCGCGCGCTCGCGCGCGCGCCGGGATTATGGTTGTGGTACGGTGTCTGCCGCGGCCGATACCCCAGTCCCCAGCTTTTCGACGATCTGCACCTGCAAAATCTGGAATCATTCCGGGGGGCGAGGCGCCGCCCGGGGAAATTGGAAGCGCGGCGACCACAGGAACACGACACCGGTGGCGAGGGCAGATCGACGGTGACAGGCCGGTAAAAACTGAGGCGATGTCACTGGGCGGGTGGTGGTTTAGGCGGACATCAACGCGTCAGGACGTCATCGGCCGGGCAGTTTACGATGCTGCTGCAGATAAACATCTCGGCGATCATTGGCCATTTGGCTTGGCTAGCGATTAAACATAGTCCTATCCGTTTGCTGCACCTAAACTAACCCTGTGTCTACATGCGTCCGCCGCACAAATCACGGGGGGCGATTGACAGGGCACCTACCACCACCCCAAATTTTTTTTCCGTTGGGGGCAAGGGAGAGACGGTTGGGAAAGATAAATTAACGTCGCACTCGGCGCGCCTCTTTAATAACACAAAAAGAAAAATCTGGATGCGATTGAATGGCTGGAGACTGGAGGGCCTACTACGCCGGATCACAAGTGCTTCCTGGGACTTGTCCGATGCTGCATGCTCGAATGATTTTTGTATGACGAGGCGAAACCAAACTTTATTACGTTGGCCCCAAGACTAAAAATAAATCCCCTTCGTATTGGATATTTGGACATCAATTAAAAATATTAAATAAATTAATTATAAAATTAATTGTATAAATGGAGGCTAATTCGCGAGACAAATCTATTAAAACTAATTAGTCCATAATTTGGTAATGTTGTGCTACACTAAATATACAAATGATGGATTAATTAGGTTTAATAGATTCGTCTCTTTAATTAATCTCCATTTATGCAATTAGTTTTATAATTAGATCATGTTTAGTCCTCTAATTAGCATCTAAACATCCGATGTGACACACACAAAAAATAATTCACTGATCCAAACACCCCCAAGCCCGACTAGGTGTAAAGGAATGAGTTTTTTTTTATATCAAGCGGAAAGAAATGAGTTGAGATTCTGCGATCTGGTTTGCCGGAAAATTTAGTGCTTTTCTAGATAATAACGCAAAACCGAAGCTTCTGCTGTTTGGATGGCGCGGAGTCGAAGTTTCCTTGGATGCTTCAGATTCACAGCTGAACATTCCTACATTCAGATGCTTCCTTCAACTGTGCGCTACACTACTGAAACACTACTGAAACTGAAACGGTTGATGCCGCAGAGATGGTTAGAAGCAATCAAACAACGGCCATGGGGATGGCGCGTCCTCCCACGGTCCACGGATGTGAAGGGAGGTTCAAGAGGGTCTCGCGTGGAGGAGGTAGCAGGAAGGTCAATCTCTCGGCTCGAGCAGGACAGATGGTGGTGATGAGGTCTTCGCGTGAAGGTAAACGATCTCTGGGGCTCCATCAAAGGGGGATATGAGCAGGACTGCAGGAGCAGCGAGGATCACCAGCGACGGCGACAGCCGACAGGTACCCCGTACCATCCAGTCATCCACGACAACGGGAAATGGACAGCTGGACACTGGATCTCGGCAGCCATGAGTCACAAGTTTCTATGGATGCAGTGCTCCGGGGGTTTTCCTTTCAGTGCCAGTGTATGACGACTGACGAGCCTCCTGCAGTTGGCAGCCATGGACACTGAAAGAAACCAGGTTGCTAATGAAATGGGCCTTCAGCTGCTTCACATGCTGCTAGGCAGCGATGGGCCTGTTTAGGCTCCAGCATGCCGAAATTGGCACCAGCAAGATATGCCAAGCAACAGTATAATAGCAACGGCCAATTAACACGATCTTATAAAACTTAAAACAAGGACATTAAATCAGCCGAATGAAACCACAAGATAGGCAATCCATCCCCAGAAATGACTAGGTATTACAACTATCGACCGAGTGAGAATGTACATCAGGGTTACCTGCAAAGAGCCACATGATGGACTCCCAAAGGCAAAAATTGTGGACCCGTACAGGAAGAAGATCCCAAGGGGCAAGGGCACCGCACAAGAGTTGTTAGCTGTTACATCTCGCCAAGGCCTCACATACAGATCTTCATGAGACGCCAGAGTTTGGCACGAAGTAACTTCTGTCGACCAATCTCAGTACTATTCCATCAAAATACATTGGAAGGAGACAGGACAGCAGCACGCAGCCTGTCGATAGAGGCTCCGGTGGAGGAAGTATCGTGGCATCCCCGTTCTTCTTGCTCAACATTCCTATCACGCTTAACCGCATTCCTTCTCTGATATACCTACAAGCACATGCAACATTATTTTCATGTTTCTGAAGGTTCAATCTACAAAGATGCAAATAAAAGGCATAGCATTTTTTCTCTCGAACAATTACCCTTCCTCAAGACGAATAAGCTGGGCTTCTTCAGAAGAAAGGTTTCTCTCTTCGAGCCAATACTTCAAGGTTGAAGATAGCTCGGTGTCTCTGCTTGTTGTCACCAGAAGGTTCTCATCAATCAGTGGTACTACCTTTGAGTGATGCCCAGCTTTCACCAAGGCTCTTTTACCTGATTTTGCATCCGTTATGTAGAAATCAGCAGCAAACCTCTGCCCAACTCCACAGAATGTTTGAATAAGAAATACATCATACATATATGTGGCATCTTAAATTCTTATTAAGTGTTACTTGTATACAATAATGCCAGAGAGACAATATTCTGTAGAAATGCTGGAACTTGGAAGATCCTATTGATGAATTATTCATTAATGTAACATTAAACTACAAATTCTTGTTGTGTTATTCAGCTACGCAACAAAACACTTCAATTAATATAACTGAGAAACACTACCATAAAACTTTTGTCAGGGGAAGAAAAACGCAAAATTTACTGTACAAAACTTGCCCGAGGAACTTTTTTTCAGTATCTTGCAAGAAATTGAAGAATGTGAGTGTTACATTATATCCTGGATCTGGAACTAAAGCATAGGAAGACACTTCAGCTATTCTATTCCTAGCACTAACAGTATCATGCAGAAATAATAGTATGTTTCAGATGACATTAAATTGCATTAGACTGCTAAGGCGCATTGGCAAACAAAGCAGTTAACTCATCAGGACCCAAGGCAGATTGGCCGAAGACAAAGGAAAGGATCTATATGTTTTACATGAAAACACGTCAGAAGACATAGAAATTGCAAGCATGAGGCAACAAAGCATTATTACCTCAGCATGTGTTAATTTCCATTTGGACTGTCGATTCCAAGGATTTAGTATCATGGAACCCCACCTGGCACATTTTCTTAGCAGAGTAGATGTGTATACACAATTTTCAACCTTCTCATATGAAGAGATCAGTGAGATATCACCACATGAAACAAACTGCATGAAAGAATGAACACCACATCTGAGATTAGCACACGAGGAATACTGAAAGTAACTCATGCATAATTGCAAATATTGATGCTGTACAGAAACAATGGTGCTAGAATTGTGAAATGGCAAGCTGATAGCTGAAAAGGAGCGGTTACTTGCCCTTATTCAGAAGGTGCGTTAAATTACCAAAGTAACTGCTCTAAATAGATAAGGTATTGTGAACTACTACACACAAATTATGATAAGGTTGAGCTGTCTCTAACGCCTACTTTGCAAGGTCACTGCACCTACAGTTCAAACTTCAAAGACATCTAATGCTAGTGAATTTAGTGCAGAGAAACGTAATGCAATGGCGAACGCCAGCTCAATTGCAAAGCATAAATGCTGCACAGTTGACAGCACAGTTTCTTAGACCAATTGCGGAAATTTCGTGACGAAGGAAACGTAATGCGCGAGGAAAATCGGCAAGCATACTCCGGTGATCTTCACGAGCTGGCTATCGGCCGCGACGCGGAGGCTGGAGGCCGGGAGCCCGTCCACGAACCGCCGCAGCGCGCGGCCCGACGCCGCGGCGGCCGCGTTCCACAGTAGGAACGCGGCCACGGCCGCGGAGAGTAGCACCGCCACCACGAGCAGCGCGGCGCTGCGCACGGCGGCGAGGACGAGCGCGCCGACCCCGAGCCCCACCGCGAGCAGCGCCGCGACCGCCCACGCCGCCGCCCTCGGGAACGGCGGGGGCGCCCCCGCGCCTGTGGCGGTGGCGCAGAGGTCGTTCAGGGAGGCCGCCGACGCCGAGGTGGCGGCGTCGGCGTCCTCGTCGGCGGCGGCGGTGGCGCCGCGGCCGCGGCGCTTCCCGTCCTCGCCTCCTGCCCCCGGGAGCATAGTGGCATCGGCTTTGCCCCGGTGGTTGCGGCCTGCGGGGGTGGGCGTCTCGGGTTTTGGCCCTCCGCCTTTTGACCTTTCTGCCCTCGTTTCTTCGGGGTGGGTTTGGCATTAGCGTGCAGTTTAAGGAAACCGGCGTGGGGCGTAACTAAAATCTACCTCTCACATATGACGTGCGGGACCTTGTGATTACGGGACCCGCAAGTCAGTGGAGAAAAGGTAAAAGCGGATGTCTTGGTCCGTAGCAGTGCGCGCGTGTTATTCTTCTCGCTTTTTTTTTTGAAAACTATTCTTCTCGCTTTTTGGAGCAAAGAGAACGCGCACAGCTCACCACGCTATGTTCCGCACATGACATGTGGGACCGGGCCGTGCTGCGCCGTGGGCGTCAGCGACAGTTCAGGCGTCAAGGGTCTGTGAGTGATGCACGCGCGAGCGCGACGACGGGATCAGGGGCATCAGGCATTGCGTGCTCACATGAGGTGGTGCGCTCACCAGTGGGGCTCGGTGAGTGGAGTGACTGACACTGAATCAGCAGGCTCTGTACTCGCACCGTTTGCGTTTGGCCGTTTGGGAAGCGCACATCTGAGCCTGACGGGTGGCCCCGGAACTCGTGGGGCCCAGCGTCATGTGCTGTATACCTGTCTACTAGAAGGTCTGTGATATACTAATACGAGTTGGAGTACGGCAGTATAAATTTAAGTAGAGGAGGTGACGTGGGAAGGTGCTAAACAGAAGAATTAAGAAACTGACAGAGGTTCAGGCTGCCTTTTCGGCGGATTAGTTAACAGCGAAACCCCATCCAAACCAACGGGCTACGACAGCCGGTCAGGGGCACAGTAATTTTTTTTCTACCACTACCATTCTTGCCCCGAGACAGGCACAGTGACTGGCTGACTGCAGAGCCACACTGCAGTGATCTGCTCTGAATGAATAGTGACGCACACGAAAAGCACTCGCCCATTCGACGAAGCCTGGGAGCCGGCCGGCCGGGGCTCTGCTGCTCTGCCCGATGTGCCCTGCGCTCTGCTCCAGCTTCCAATGAACTGCTCGCCGTACTGTGGGTCAGACCCGTCAAGGGGGTAACCGTATACGCCCTGTACTTTTTGTACCTATATTTATATGGTTTGCCTTTTGGCATTTCTGTTTGCGGCGCCGCTGGATGGCGCTGACGACGGCTTCACACGGTCACGGGAGCCTTGGATGGATTCATGCATTGGCATTCTGCAGATAGGAGCGAGAGCGAGGCGGAGGCAGCGGGTGACGGTGATTAGGCGGCGAAGGTGAACAGTCTAACAGATGAGTGAGGAGAAAGTGGTGACGAGGTGGGCCGGGAAGACAGCCGCCCAACCCACCTCACTATTTCCCAAGTTTGTGGGCCGGAAATAGTGAGGTGGGCGGCTGTGGCAGAAACTCGGCCCACTTAAACATCTCCACAATAAATGGACTGAAAAAGGCATGGATGGCTCTGGCACACGGTTTCTCAAATATAAGGCCCCAAATAAACCTTGTGCTCCTCTCAAAAAAAAAAAACTTGGCCTGGACTCCTGCTTATTGCACTCAGCAGTATTAAGAGTCAGATCAGTCACCCCTCAAAGAAAAAAGAGTCAGATTAGTCTCAATAGGGTTTATCCTGTTTGTGCCACTTAGACTACCTTTGCTCTGCATCGTTTGCCACTAATAACTTTTCGACGCACGAATATGTAGTCACCCTTACGAATCATGCGCTGATCGTCCACGTACATTATTACTTGTGGTGCTCAACCTCTATCGAGTATACTAAAAGTTTTGGTCAACCAGTCAATCAGCCGGATTAGACAACGACTCCCCGCGTCCACTCGTGCCTGCACGGCACCTCGAACTTGGCAAAGAAAGCAAAGGTCTCGCTCGGCCGGCCCGTCTGTGCTCGCCGTCGCACTTACGTAGAACTGACACTCACCCTTCAAAAAAAAAAAGAACTGACACTTACCAAACCGTCCTCGTCTTTTCTGCGCTAAAGCTCTACCACTACCTCGGCCCGCCGTGCGCCGTCCTCCCCAGTTAGACTCCGCGAACACGTCGACGCGTCCGAGGTGAGCCGCGCGCGCGCCGTCCCGTGGGGGCAGGCAGGTGGCGCCGCGGCCGCCGCCGCGCGCTCCTTCCTTCGCCGTCAGGCGAGCCTGACGTGCCCCTGCCTGTCCTGTGCGCTTCAACGCAACTCACCACGCCGCGTCTCGTCATGGCGCGCCGCGGAGCTTTGCCTTCGTCTGGTCCCTGTCGGGCGCCGTACGTGCCGGCGAGACACCTCACGCGCCGCTCGACGATGGACGGATGCAACGAGATGAGTGCGTGCGTGGGCCGCGCGCGCGCGCGCTCCCGGCCCGGTTCCCGTGCGTCGGCGAAAGCGCCGGCGCTGCTGACACAGCGGGAGAGATTCCTGAAGATTTCCGATAGTGGCCACGGCGCACTGGCCCACGGTCGCGGTCGCGGTCGCCCGGCGGTGGCCTCTCCGGCGAAGCAAACCGCCGCGACCGTCCACGCGGCAGCCGGCGCGCGCCGGGCACAGGAGCCTACCATCATGCTGGCTTAGGGCAGAACGCATCAGGAACAGGACTAGCAACGGCCGGCCCGAGCACTGTGACCGACCGGATGCCGCCGCGGACCCCCAAAGCAGCGCGACAGCCAAATCATTGGCCACCGCCCATGTCACCAGGAAGTGGCGTCCGGGGCGGTTAGCTCCACAAGACAGGAGGAGGGGCCCGGCTTTCCGTTACGCCGTTTCCCGGTGTTTCTAGAAGGTTGCACGAGCCGAGGCACTCTTGAGTGGTATCAAAGTGCTAGGAGTGAGGTGAGGTGAGGTCTCAAGTGTTCTCCCCGGTCACAACTTTGGTCGACTTGGACTGCTTTGTCTTCTCTGAGCTCGTCGCCGTCAGGTGCCAAAGCGGCTTTGATCTGGTGAATCGGCGGTCACTGATCGAGCAGGGACGGATGTGGAGGATAATGCTCCCCCTCCAATAGCATCAAATCAGTATGCATGATCTGTCTTGTTCGAATTGGCCGCACAGGCCATGAATTAGCGACAGGTTTGTGGCTGCCCGCTACTCGAACAGATTCTAGAGCAGACATACTAAAAATACCAAAATAAAATGCACTAAACTCAGCCGTTGCTTTCCACGAGATTGAATGCTGCCATTGTTCAGTCTTTCAGATATAGCACATGATCCAGTCCAGGGCACCTGCACATGATCCAGTGCATACGAATTACAGCAAGACATTTGTAAGAGATACTAGTACTTAATTTATTATCTTAATACAATAGTATTAAAAGAATTTACACCTTTAGACTTTATAAAGATCTAACGTTCTAAAAGGGAGTAATATACATCATTGAATTTTATGATGATCTGACAATCTATATTAATAAAAAAGAAATGTTATCAAATATAATTAATAATAAACTAAAAGGAGTTACTCTATTCTAATAGGTACAATTAAAACCAACCTAAGAGTCTAACACATGTAAAAAAGTGAAAAGGTGTATATAAAGATTTAGAGTAAAATGTAGTTCCGGACACAGCTTGAATTACCATCCATAAGATCTGTAACCGAGGAAACAAATAAAAGGAAGAATAGGCCCATCCAAAACAAATCATGGGTAATGACATGTTCAGATAAAACCAAAAAAAAAAATTGTGCTCACCCACCTTCACGGAGATTGTCATCTAGATGCATTTTGGCGTTGCTGCTGCCCGCACACATCATCGACATGGAGGAGTGCAAACGGGTTAGCCGGCGGCAAAGCTGCAGAAGAAAGTTAGCTTCCATGATGGGAGTGTTAAGAGAAACCACCACATTCGCCGAGAATGTTTAGAAATTCTCACGTTAACCAAAAACGAGAAGAATTTACACTGTTGGATTTATGAAGATCTAACGGTTTAAAATAGGAGAAAATTTCTTAGTTGACACCGTTAAAGTTGAGAATTATTTATTTAAGACTAAAAATTTGAACTTCCTTATTTCACACTACGTTGAACTTTCATTCCCTATTTAACACTTCTGACCATTCCGTTAGTTAACTCACATGAAGAGTAACATGTGGACTCTCCCCTCCCTTTTCTAGGCTAAAATAACTATCAAATCACCTCCAAAATTCATAAAACTTTTTGTAGGAATATAATGAATGAAGATGAATCCATTTTGAATAAAAATCCATATGTAGTGTTTAAATCTTAAAATTAAAATTCACTGAAATAGTCTACTTTTGAAGGGTATTTAATTTTAGGGCATGTCATTACTTTCTTAAATTTATAAAATCCCTATAAAAAGTTGCATGAGTTTTGGAGATGATTTAATCTCATTTTAGCCAAGAAAAGAGAGGGGAGAATCCACATGTTATTATTCGTGTGAGTTAACCGACGGAATGGATGGAAGTGTCACGTAGGGAACGAAAGTTCAACTCAGTGTTAAATAAAGAAGTTGAAAACTTTTAGTATCAAATAATCAATTCCCAACTTTACCAGTGTCACATAGGAAATTTTCTTTTAAAATAGCCCAAAGAATTCATGCTAAATACGACTAATTTTTGTTTTAGTACAGTAATGTTAAATAAACTACCAGTTTCGATCAGAAAAAGGAAAGAATATACAACATAGAAAAGCAGAGTCCTCAAATCCGAAAGAAAGTTTGCAGCCCAACTAACATAAAGATTCATGAGAACCTGAAAGAAAGAAGCTCAAAGCTGCTTCAAGAGAGGGGGGGAGTAAACTAGAGCCACAACAAAAATCAGCAAGCAAAGACCACACATATTCTCTCCTGTGAAGAATAGAAGCAAATCGGCAAAATAAAATTATTTGATAAATTTATTTTTAAAATTAAAAAACAAATATTAAATATTAAAATGGAAAAGCTAGATACCCGCGCAATTTGCGCGGGGCACCTTCTAGTTTGAACTACCTGATCTGTTCGTCCTCAAAGCTAAGCTGGTCTAGACACCAGATGTCTGAAAAAACTCTCGGCCAGTCCAAACACCAGCATGCATGCGGAGTAAAGCATATAATGATGAGATTGCTGCCTTAATTGCGATGTCTGAACAGGCACTAATCCGGATCAGCTACTGAAGAACGTCGGTGTCGATCTCTGACCCCATGATTTGTCATATCGATTGGAAGCAGAACGCCGATCCAGCCACAGGGCAGCACTGCAGACCAGCAAAAACGCCCCTGACTAGTCCCCATCCCGAATTAACCCCCGAAGTAATTCCCCACGATTTGTCCCGATCCGGGGCAGCTCCGGTCCGGTCTCGCCATAAGCGACTCAACAAACCATAGCCATTAAGCGAAACACCACGCCATTTCCCCACAAGGAAACGCTCCCAAAAACGAAAGAAAATAATCCATGTGCCGTCTCGCGCGTCCACGGACGACAGAACCATCTACCGAGGCGACCGGAGAATGCTCGCAAGAATCCCTCTCGCCCTCTGGCTTGGCTCTCGCAGCATAATTGTGCGTCGCCGTCGCGACACTGTCCGGGAGGACCCCTTTCGGCCACCCATTCGCCCGGCCGGGGCCAACGCATGGGCCCGCGGCCACACGGGTCCAGAAGTTTCTCCTGCCTCCTCCTCCCCTCTCCTGTTCCCTCCTGCGCAGGAACGGGACGGGAACGTCACGAGCCGAATGTTTCGGGGCTTGCTAGGCTCCAGAGCCCAAAGATTTCGGGACGTGTTCGTCGTCTACTGTGGGCGGAGCAGCGACGAGCCGATCAACGTCGACCGGGCGGAAGGAGTACGCGCTGTGGGGACGGTGGAAGGAAGGGTGGAACAGGGACGTTTTTTTTTTCTCGTCGACGTGTGTGTCTGTCTCGCCGGGCGTCTTCGGGTCAGGGTGTTCACCTGGTGCTGAATTTCTCCTGCTCCAGGGGATTGTCTACGTACTGTGGACTGTTGTACGTGCAGTGTTTGGAATGGAAAATTATGCAGATTTCAGTGGAGTTAAACGTGGGTTAGGTCAGGCCCATTTGGTTGTCTGTACAGTGTAAGCTCGTCTGATCAAAACAACTTGTTGCAGTATTAGGGGTAATATCGTTGTGAGTATGTTATGTCCAAATGATTGTCAGTGAGTTGTACTAATAAATTTTTTCCAGGTCTTAATATTTTTTCTCGTCGAGCATAAATAAACTGGTTGGCACGGATTATGGCATTACATTTCCATTCCATCTACGTATATATGAAAGATCTCAATTGCATTAAATTCCCCCTAGCCCATCCCTTACTGTTGTGGTGTCGATGGACCCACTATTGAAGTATCAGCATGTTTAATTCCCTTTTTAATGTTAATTTTTTTATGTTAACTGTCAGGAAGACCTGAAATTTTAAAAGACGCACAAAATGCAACCGGTAGAAATGTACTTGATAAAAAATCGATGTTTGCGAGATACTATAGTGGTGGTTTATCATTTTTTTCCTTGGTTATAATATAGCTATCTCTCCTGTTTTATTTATGGGCCGATTCTCGAGAGGGAAAGGTCAAGTTGTTAGTAATAATGAAAGCTATAGGGAAAATATTGATAACAAAAGGTAAATAGATGATATGGACTCTATTATGTTTGAAAGGCGGTAGTAATCTGTTGGAGGGAGTCACGAAAGTAGAGAACTAAAAAATTTTTGGTTGGATGTCATATATGAATATATATCCGGAAAAATTATATGAATACCATTTTATGAATTACTTAACAAATCGAACCACTGAAATGCCCAATCAACTGTTACCATGACGAATTTTGAGAATCCTAGCTTCAAAACCACAAGGTTGACTCTCTGCACGCAAGCATATATATACGTACACGCGAACACTATATATATTTATCAAGCGAACATATATGCTTCGATTATATTATCTAACTTTGAATTCCAAAGGGAACAACAAAGCTCTGCATGCTAGTGCACCTCTAGCAGTCGACCTACCAATGAGCGCCTCTAATGAATTCCATTAACCTTAGATCGAAAACACTAATCCCATTGGCTGATCCTCTCCAAGGTTCCATCTCTTGAACGCCTTCTCATCCCCGGCCTGTTGCCGGGACCCACCTGTCGTCATTGGCTCAGGCGCTCAGCCCGGCCCCGTTCTCCTCCGGTTCCATTTGAGAGCGCCATGGCACCATGCACGTATGTTACACACGCAAGCCTATGTACTAGCTTCCACCGTCTCAGGCGACCGCATTCCACTCCAAGAGCGGCCAGGGCTCCCACAGCTCCGGCGTGGCGCAGAAGGACTCCGGGAACCCGTCGTCGTAGTCGAGGCGGTGGTGGTCGTCGCCGCGCTCGGACTCCACCGAGACGTTCGCCGGCGTCGCGCACGCCCCGCCGAGCACGCAGCTCTCGGGCGGCTCCATGTCGACGCACCGGAGGACGACGTTCCTCTTGTCGTCCTCCGCCTCCTCGCCGCCGCCGCCGCCGTTGCAGCTGCTGCTGCTAGCCGTCGCCGCCACGCCGCCACTGGCGGCCCGCTGGTCCTCCCGCTCCCTCAGCCTCTCGCTTAGCTCTTGCAACTGCTCAAGCACAACACCGAACCAAAGTTAGCAACCATGACCGTTCATGGTTGAGGGATACCAGAGAGAGATGATCATGCTTATTAGTCAGCTCATCAGTTACCTGTGCGGTGAGGGCGAGCTTCTCCTGCTTGAGGGACTCGACGCAGGCGTGGAGGGCATCGAACTTGTCGCGGAGCGCGGCGTAGTCGTGCTCGAGCTGCTTGGAGCGCCACCGGGCGCGCTTGTTCTGGAACCAGATGGCCACCTGCCGCGGCTGCAGGCCCAGCTCCTGCGCCAGCTCCGCCTTCTCCCGGGGCTCCAGCTTGGCGTGGTGCGCGTGGAACATGGACTCCAGCGACCGTATCTGCTCCTCCGTGAACCGCCGCTTCCTCTCCCCCCTCGCCGCAGCTCCACCTCCACCTCCTCTTCCGCCGCCGCCCCTCCCTACCAAGAACGACGCCTGCTCGTCCATCATGGGCGCGCACAGCTGCTGCTGCTGCTGCGGCGGCGGCTGTGGCTGCTGCACCGGCAGCGGCATGAAGAACTGGTGCTGGTGGCGATCAGGCCTGTCCATGTCGACCGACCGATCGATCGAACGATCCTAGTTAGCAAAGCCGCCGTTCTTCTACGATCACCCAGCCGGGGCTCTCTCCTCCGGGCTCCCGGCCATCCCCCGCCCCGTTTTATACCGGGCGCGGCGCGTTACGTGTCCACGTCCGGGGATGCGAACATGTGGCCTTTGCGATTGCGGATAAAGAAACCCCGGTGGGGCCCGCGCATTATGACACCAGGCGGGCAAAGCCGCTTTTGCTCCCCCGCCAAGTGTCCGGAATCCGGCCGGCGGCCCGTCGCCCGATGGTTATCCCGCCGCCTCGGGATCCGCACACCGACACGTGGCGCCCGCCATCAGCACGAGCCCGAGATATTCGTCTCTCGGCTAAGCTTGTGGCCTACTGCTTCCCCTTCCGTTCGGTGCGACGACCGGCCGGCCAGCCGGTTGCCTCCCCCTTCCCGTGTGCCGCGCGAGTGGGGGGAGTCGCTTACGCGCTGAGCCCGGAAAATAACCGGACGGAATCGCGCGTGCATATACGCGGGACGGGCGCGGCCAATGGGCGGCGGAAAGGTGTGCCCGGCGACGGGAGCCATTGGAACAGGTGGTCCGGTGGAAGGGCACGCGGTCGCCGCCGTCACCCCGCGCCAGCTGTGCGGGGGCTTCCCCCGAAAGAGGATCGTCGAGGTGGCGCGCCGCGCTTGTCCCCTTGCGGCGGCCGGCGTGCCGACTCGGCCCGATCGGGTGGTGCGCCGTCGAGCTCTCGCGCGCCCGTTGGACCAGGCGTGCCCCGGTGGCGAAGGCCTGTTCCCCCGCGTCGCGTTGCGTTTTGCCGGCAGGCCGTGCGCCCCACCAGCCGCCGTGAAAAAACGACAAGAAAACCTAAAGAAACGCCGGCTTACTACTTGACGATAAGTACGACGCGATGGGATTGGGCAGCGCGAGAGGGGAGCAGGGCTTATCTCGACGGATCGCGCACGATCCACGCACATCACCACTCTGTCTCTGCGATGGATGGAAACGGGGGCCGGTGCGGTGCGTGCTAGCTCCCGGGTTCCCCCATGCGTGTTCTAGCGGTTCAGGTAAGTGAAAAAGCGGTGATCCGATACGATTAACAACCAATTCTCCGTGGAACTCCGGGACGCTCAGCGCGCGCACGCGACGGCGACGTGGTTTACCGGCAACCGCGGCTGCCTGCCCCGCCGCAAAGGCGACGTTTGCTCCGGCCCGCGGAGAGCTCGATTCCGGCAGCAGTACGAAACGAACTCGACAGCCCTCGCGAAGACCAGAGAAGCCGCGGTGATGATTGCCGGTCGCTGTGCTCGAGTACTAGCCATCGATGGCCTACGTAGCTAGGCAGGAGCAGGAGCTAGCACTGGGCCGGGCAGTCGTAGTGATCCTCCACGCCAAGAAACGCTCGTCCTGGCAATGCCCGTGCGCGGCCACAGGATCCTGGGCCCCGGGGAGGAGAGCGATCCGTCCCGCCGCGCGCGCGGTGCCAAGCTGCGCGGGCACGTCAGCCGGGGTGGCTTTCCCCCGGGTCACACCGCGATTAATCACGCGGCGAAGACCGTGCGCGTGAGCGAGAAGGAGGCGGGCGGGCGGGCGGGCGGGCGAGGTGTGCAAGACAGGCGCGGTGGGTTAATGCAGGGGAGGAAGGAGGCGTAGCGGTGGCGGATTGGCCCCCGGGGCCGGGACCAGGATGGAGCCGGGGAGGAGGAGTAGGTGGACGTCTGGACGAGGGATTGCGCGCGGCGGCGGGGCCCGGCGGACGTCGACCCCTGGCCGCGCCGCGCGCGACACATGGCGGCGGGCGAGTGGCGCGGGCGGGTCCGGGGTCAGCGTCGCGCGCGGGCCTCGTGGCTGGTCTGTGGGGGCGCGCGTCGGCGTCGCGGGCGTGGAGGATCACAAGCTCGTCGCGCGACCGCGTGGCCACGCCTCGCCTGGCGCGTCGCTCCGGTGGCAGAAGCCATGGCCGCGGTTTAATTCAGGGTGGCCCGGGCGGAAATGAATCAGCTGCTTGGGATTGGGACGGGGCGACAAGGCAGTCAGAATTTCGATTTTTCTCTTTTGGATGGTGGCACTGTGCTGTGTGCGTAGCTGCGCCCCGGCTTATCTCCCTCTTCCAAGCTGTTCTGGATGACCCTTATCGTGTTCGTGCAAGTTGCCATGACCCACCAAAATTTTGCCCGAGGACGGTACGACGCGCTGTGGTATTCTGACAACTTATGATAAAGTATTATCACACTCGTCATACTCTAATTTTATCCTAAAAACATATTTTATTTTAATTATCGAGATTCTCTAATATGTAAACAATTTTTTCGCACCGTTCATTCTCATTCTCTCAGTTTTTCTGCGCCCGTTCATACTCATTCTCTGTTGATTCTCGTTCTCTCGGTTTTTCCGCACCCGTTCGTACTCATTCTCTGTCCCAACTCTTCACGCGTGGGGCCCACTTAACTGATTTTTTTCTCTTTTTTTTTACTCTGCCGCCCTCCCTCCCTCTCCACTCTCTCTCTCCACCGGCCTCCCTCTCCCTCTCTCTCCCTCCCTCCCTCTCCTGCACGCGGGCTGGAGCGCCGCCGGGCAGAGCAGAGCAGCAGCTCCGGGCGCCGCCCCCCATCTTCTCCCCGGCCGGCGGCGCGCGGGTGGCCCGACGGCGGCTCGATCCGGCCGCTCCGAGGCGAGGCCTGCGCCCGTCCTCCCCCTCCCCCGCCCGTGCTGCTCCCCTTCCTGCTCGCGCCCCTGCTCCCCTTCCTGCGCGTAGCTCCCCTGCTCGCGGCCCTGCTGCTCCCTCCCCGCGCGGCGGCCTGCTCGTGGCCCCTCCTCCCCGGCCAGCGCGGTGGGGCAGGGGTCAACGGGCCAGCGGCGGCGGAGCTCCAGCTCGCGCCCGACCGCCGCCCTCCTCCTCCCCTGCTCTCTGCTCCGGGGCGAGGAGCTGCGGCGGCCAGATCCGGCGCGAGGAGCTGTCGCGGCGGCCGGATCCGGCGCCGGCAGCCCCTCGAGCTCCTCCTCCGGCGTGGCCGCCCCCGTCTTCTTCCCAGCCGGCGGGCCTCGCAGCGCGGCTGAGCAGGGCCCCCGGGCGGCGAGCCACCATCGGCGAGCGTGTGGAGGAAGCCCGAGGCGGGGCGGCTGAAGCTCAACCTCGACGGATCGTGCTTCGTCCCGGCGCGCGAGCATCGGCGGCGTGTACCGCGACCACGAGGGCGGGTTCGTGCTGGGCTACGCGGAGCGGATCAGGTCGGCGACGAGCTCCGTGGCCGAGCTCTCGGTGCTCCGGCGCGAGCTCGAGCTGGCCGTGGCCAATGGCTGGCGCAACGTCCGGTGGCGGCGGCGAGGCGCGGTGGGACGGAGGCGAGCGGCGGCGGCTTCCGGCTGTTGGGGTGCGCGGCATCGATGTCGGGCCCACCCCCGTAGCGGATGGCGAGCCGTCCGCTTCCTTCTAGTACGCGATAAAGGACCCCGGTGCAGAGGATTCACCCATCGCATATTGGAGGACGATTTACCGTCCCCCAGCGCTGACAGCCTTATTTCCTGCCATTTGAAAGCGTCACAGCTTTATGTCCTGCCAGCATATATGCTGGCCTTTGAAGAGAGAGCCTAATCCTAGTTGACAGTGAGATTAAACTAGAAGGGAGAGGTAAAAAGAACACGTGACAAGAGCTGCGTATTACAAGTTTCATATATAGTCGCACAGCCATGTTTCAGTTCCTTCCAAGGTAAGATTGGAGGGTGCACCTTTTGGGATTTAGTTAGGCGGGGCCTTGCAAAGCCTGCACAACTGCACTAAACCGCACTATAATCATGTTCTGAAAAGAATCGCACTAATCATGTTCCAAAAAAATCGCACTCAGTACCCCCTCTTATTCTATTGTTTAAGTTTGACCTCCACCACAGTTGGCAGAACTTTTCCAGTCAAGAAGGCGTTGCGTATTAAAGAAACGTATCTGCACCGTTTGATTTGGAATCCGCTGTCGGCGCAGCAGAGGAAGAACAGACAGGCAGGAACTAAAGACCATCAGAATTTTAGACGTAAGTTTGGTTCTCATCTCTTGATCCCTCACTCGAGGTCGTGCCCCCCGTAGACGATTCGAATTTTCCCTAATCTTCATGTGCACGATTAACTAGGAACAGAAACAAGTAACATCACCCTTTTACTATTAACACACATCTGATACTGCGTACCTAGAAGAATAGAATCGGGGGCTGATTCGAAATGTTGTTGACGAAAAGAAACTATCTGAACACACTGCAAATTTGCAGCGAAATTCAGATAATCTCCGAGAGAGCTCATTTGTGCTGATGACGTTTCAGTCACGCCTTCTCCCATTTCCTGAAAGCCTCTAACAAAAATACTAGAGGGGGAAAGACAACACCCCCCCCCCCCCCCCCCCCCAAAAAAAAATAACTGGAGTAGGAGTACCTCTTCCTAATTAATAATACCATTTAAGTTGTAGAGCAAGAATGATTAGCAAACGAATTTAAGATTCAGTCAAATCATATCATCTCTATGCAAAGTTACTGTACTGATCAAAGGAAGTCGCGTGCTCGAGCAGACAAAAGTCAAAACCACCAAAACCCCCGCCATGACAAGGGAAAGGGCATTACTGTATAAAAAAATATATATAAGCAAAAGTTATATAGATAAAAAGAATCAACATATCATCCTATAACCACTCGAATATACAGAAACCTCACAACATTGTCTGCCCAGTTCAAACTCTCAAGATCTGCACAACCAACCCACGGTCGACCCTCATCAACAAGTATTGATATATAAACATTAGTTGTTAGAAGTGGAAAGAGACCCCAAAACCAATGAAATTCAACAACACAGCACTTAAATAGATTGTCTACATTGCCGGCCAATAAGCCTGCATTGCTCTGGAAGCAGGGAGCAGAGTACCTGTCCCTTGACACGACAAAGCTCGCCATCTATACCACAGCCGTTGTGTGTGTTTGGACCAGGTTTAAGCTTAACAGACTTCACCTGTGTCAATGTCAGATCAACATTAAGATTGAATCAGCATTCTTCTTAGGAAATAAACAGAATATTTGTGAAAAAAAGTGCAGCAGCTGCTTTCATAAGCTAATGCTCATGACAAAGAGCATGTAAATGAACACGACAGACGCAACAACAGGCAATCATCAGAAGCTCCATACTCCCTCCGTCCCAAAATACAAGTCATTCTAGAGATTTTAGGACAGATTAACGAAAAGATAAAATGACCATGTTTGCCCCTATTTATTACCCATATTTGGCAGTAATTGATTCTTACATGCGCATGCACTTTCTAAATAGGGTAAAACGACTTGTTTTCTGGGACAAATTTTGAATGCTAGAATGACTTGTTTTTTGGGACGGACGGAGTAGGTACCAACAACGAACCATTCTGTTTGGGGTTTCAAATAATCACGCTGGAGATAAAACTTACAGCTTTATTAACAGGCTCAATAGTTTCATTTGGGACATGTTGATCATAAGAATATTTTTCCCCTCTAAAAAGGAAGGAAAACATACATTTAGAAAGGAAGATATGCCTTCTTAGAATGCATAAGAACATGCTGAAGTTGATGCAAAACAATATGACATAGATTTAAAGTTCTTCAGAATCCCCAAGTAGATAATGTCATAAGATTAGCCTTACCTCTATAAAATATATTTTTCTTCACAAAGTCAAAAGAAAGCTACTAGACTGTGGCAAAAAAAGGGAGAAATGGACAATAGCTTTAGCAAAGAGTGAAGTTAAGATACCTTTACATATTCCACGTAGGGCAGAGAAAGATGACGACCGAATTGCAGAAGTATGAAAAATCTCAGCAACTTCCATCTTCCCTTTCCGCCAACTAAAAGTAAGTCCAAACTGTTGTCGTCATGAGTAGCTTTCGGTGCAACAACCTGTGAACTCAAACTTTGCACTGTCTTGCACGAGTGATTGCATACTAGGACACCAAGAAAATGTCCTTTCCTAACTACCCATTTCTCATCCAAATTTGGCACAAGTTCCATTGGTGCTCCGAATTCCCTGTCCTCTGGTGGTCCAGGAAGTTCAATGGGGTGGTCAGGCTCCCAAGTTAGCTCACTGTCCCATTTTGGCCCTGTGTCCCACTTTGGTTCAGAGTCCCAAATAGGTCCTGGATCTGATATTGTTGAGGAAATGTCTTCCTTGTCGTGCATTGATGGGGCTGCCAAAGACAACCGTGTGTCATTAGTAGACGCCACACCAACTGAATTTCTCTCGGTCCTTGCTTTGGACCTGATTCTTGGCCAGAATGATCCATGATGTGGTTGGGGGCGTAGCACTTCTTCAGGTTCCGAAACAATATTACTTCTGCCCAGAGACAAGCGTTTTGCTTTCGGATCAAGACCACGTACATAGTCTGACGGTTCAGTGCTTGCCACTGTACTACCTGATGTATCAACATCCCCAAATGACATCCGACTTGGAGTCATAATAGAATCAATACTGGACAAACTGGAGGCCCGCGGAATTCCCTCTCGCTTTGATCTGCTGTGCACTACATCACCGTAGACATTGGAAAAGTTTGTTTTGTCGTGATCTGTGCCTTTTCCATTCGTGGCCATGTCCGTTGACAAAGGAAGATATTCTAACTCATAGAAGTAGCTAGGCAAACATAAAAATTTCAGGACTCCAGCCACAAAATATCGAAGAGGACCAAATTTCTTTTGATATTTCTCAGAAAGTTCCAGGACTGCAGAAAGTAATAAGAAAAATTTTCAGCTTACTTCTCAACATCCATCAATTTCACTGATGCAATGAGCTCGGTCAATTCAGACACGGAATTTTTAGCAATTAACAAATAAAAAATTACGAATGTACTATCATCTGGAAAGGCATAAGAATAATCATAAGGAATAATGCGCGGGTAATTTTTTTTATAAAACTTTATATCATGCAATAAATAAAAGAAAGCCATTTCACATCACGATTAGCAACTGCATGCTGTCAACACAGATATTGTTTATGATTTGGAATAAGAATGACAAGGTCAGTAGAAAACTAGAAATGCAGCTCAGAGTCTACAGCATATTTCAAATAAAATGGAACTAAACAGTAATTTTTCCATGACAGGCATGCTTAGCTAATTTAATATGATGTTACACCTAAGAGTTTCCTCTGGTAGTTTTTTTGTTCCTGAGACCGGTTTCCTCTAGTAGTTGATAACACAATATAGTTTCCCAAACTAAATTGCAAAGGGATGATTGGACCACCACAGCGAAGTGCAAGCTCCATCCTAGTATTTATTTAAGGCGTATGAGATTTCATGGTATTCTTCAAAAAATGGGCAGATGTGGCATCTAACCAGCAAATCAGTTGCAACACGCATCTGAAAAAAACAGAACTAAAAACACTGAAATGAAATAAATATAATGACTTAGATATGAGGTTACCATCACTAACAAAACCATAGTATGAAACAGTTGAGCCAAAGTGTATTTGCCCAGATTGAATCCACTCGACAGCCAAGATGTCGAGAGGCGTACACCCACCCTGTTACGAAGGAATTCTCATGAGAACAGGATTTAGTGACAGCCTTATTTCAACAAAATCAAAGTAAGCAAAATAATATTGCTGGAACTCTCCTCATATAGTAAGTCACGATAAAACCCTATAGCAACGATAGTAATGGGGTCTTTGAGAAAAAGAGGAAACTAAGCATACCTTAACAATTAATAATGATGCAGAAATAGGATCTCTAACTCCCAAAACAGTCCAGACGAGCGAGTTGTCAGAGCCTGCAGGAATTATTCCAACTGGAATCGATACAGCTTCTGTTCTATCACTTCTGAGCAGAAGACCATTGAGCACCTGTAGAGCTATAAATGATGAGGTAGCAAATAAGATAATTATTACTAACCAACTATAATACGAACAGCAAGGTCGAACCTCGTTTACAATTCCATCACCACCCACACACACGACTCCTGCAAAAAATATTCAAGATATCATTAGACTAGTTAATATGGTTGCCTGTATCTTGGAACAAGATAAATCACATATCTATATGTTTAATGTTCATACCATTAGGGCATGTGTTGAAATCAAAAGTAGATATAAGAGATTTTGCATGCCCAGCATGAGTAGTTTTAACTACTTCCATCTGAAAGCCTGCAAGCTGCATCAAGTTTATCACTCAATTAGTAGTAGCTAAAATTATTAGCAAAAATATGTATGCAGTAAAGCATAACGATATGCACATATTTTAACCAAGCTAGTATATTAAATGTGGCATAGAAAATAAGCGTTGATAAAGACAACAGTTTATGGTCCTTCTCAAGAGGCAATGATGCCATACAGGCAATTGAAACTGGCTACTGCTCTCTTTTTTTATCTAAAACAGTAAGTTGCTACTGTAATACCAGAGGAGGGAGATTAAATGGTCGCTACATAATGAAATAAACACAACTTTTTACTATAGTCCCAGAACTGCATCCATTATTTCAGTTGCTTACTACTACAGAGTCATGTAAGGATGAAGAGATTAGAATTCACAGATGTGGTCTCATTTATTTTCAATGACACCAAGAAACAGAAGATCTGTGTGATTTTTCAGTTTACTCATGTACAAATTGAAATCATACAAATTATCCAACAAGTTTGCATTCAAACCATGAAAAAGTATATCCAGATCTTTGCAATTTCAAAATGGAGAGGACATTCAGTAAGAGCATAAGAAACAGAATGGTCAAAATGAAGTCTCAGGAAGAAACCCTATCAGAAAAATAGTTGAACATCGCTACTCAAATCACCAGTTGTTTATACATTTGCATTAATGTAGACATCAAAAGTACCTTAAATATAGGTTCTGCTTTCTCATGGAAAACTTTACTTGATCTACCATGTCCAGATCGAGGGTTCAATATAACGAGTACTCGTTGTGGAGGTTTGCATTTAATCGGTGGCTGGTCAAATAAAGACTCACTGAGGGGGTTGTCTGAGTCTTGATTGATACTAGGTGCTCCAGGGCGAGGTAGTAAATTTACATATATGCTTTGTTCAGCAAAGCATGTCACCCACAAAATGGCCTCGTCTAAGGTAGAGGCTATAAAGCAGAAGTCTTTCTGAACTCTGCGTGTCTTTCCAAATAAAGACTTTTTAGTTGGATATGCATGCACTCTAAAATGTTTGGCTCCAGAATTATATGATACCTGCCAAAATATAAACAGAGCACAAAATATCAGCAAAGTGATCCAACAGAGCTAATTAATAACACAAACATCTCATCATCTGAACTTACAGAGACAACATCCTCCAGGAGGAGTACAGAGGAGCCCCAGATCAGAGCTTTACTTGTGAGCCTAGCATCAACCGCATCAGCTTTCCCATTTGCTGGTAACTGATTATTATTGCTTGTGCTTTTATGTTTCTTATCAAAAATTAACTTTCCAGCATACACTTCATAACCTAGAAAATTGAACCTTTCATCTGCCACATCAATTTTGTGGTCATGGTTTTTTCCTTTTTTAGCGTCTTTGTCGTCAATAGCCAAGTGCTTCTGCCTTGAAGATCTTGTTTTGCTTCTTTTCTCCTGAGTACTGGGCGAAGAATGTTGTCCAGCTGACTTTTGAGAACGCCTGCTACTAGAACGGCGGCTAGATTTCTGGGATGAGCTTCTTGAAGTAGGATTTTCAAACTCAGTTCCGTCCATTTCTGTCTGTTAGACAGCCCTTCAGAACATTGGTCTTGGCAATGAATTCTATACCGCTCCAGGGATGGATGAGGCATCACGGCTCCAAAGCCATATGAGAAGGTCAGTATAATTAAGTAAACTGCAATAAAAGGAAACAGTCATAGTAAGGAAATCTTTAGTGCATATAGTGGGCAATTGTTCAGAGCAAGTGAGCTGCTATGAGTCTCATTCCCATAAAAAAACAAGGGTAGTAATATAAATGCGAGCTCCTTGACCGATCGCATTGCTGAAGCACATTCAGCAAAACAAAAAATGTCTTGAATATCTATAGGAGCAAGTTCGTGTCAATGGTCAATACTAGCTTTTGGCACATAAGCAAGTGTGCACCCCAATGGTTTCCTATGCAAACGGACCTCACCATGCATATTCCTGCTCCAAGTATCATATCAATCTCAATCCATGTATAATCTTGTCTCATCACTCAAACAAACTAGTTACGCTTAGCTGTTCAACTGTAAATTCTCAGAAATTGATCTAGGGGTTAGATGCATCTTTTTTTTCCTGCAGCCTACTCCTTGAATACCAACATCAAGAATTCAAGATGGGCCATCAAAAAAGCAATGCTGATGAACTATTATCAGGGGAATCATCTGCCTACACAAACGTTCTAGGAAGAAGAACCCATGTCATCAAACATAAGTGGTACAGTATATCAAAGATAGCTTCAACCCACAAAACAGAAGGCCTTGGATGCTAACACCAAGCGTTTCTCCAACAGTCATGAGCATGCGCGCTATCAAATGATAAGATAACGAGCATCAACACATGGGACCGTATCAGCACGACTACTAGTGACACTGCGCACCCCCGCGTAACAAAAGGCCTCTCGCAATTTGTTATTCCATCCACGCACAGGGGACGCACAAAACTAACAATCGCAGCACACACCTCACACCTGCGAACTATCGACGCCAGATCTCGCCCGACATAGTTCAAAATGCCACACGCGCAGCTCAACGGAGTCGCTAATCGCAGGGTACCGAGTCCCAGACAAACTCGAAGCAAGGAGCAGGAGGGAAACAGAAAAAAAAAAACACGACGAGCGTCATCACCAACCGCACCTAACACGAAGATTCCGCCGCAAGGAAAGCACCAGCCGGATCGAAGCCTCGCGAGGGGGAGTACGAATCGAGCCCCGCCCCGGCGGGCGATCGGATCCGGCGATCGAGCCCGGCGGGCGAGCGCGCCTCCTGGACCAGGAGCGCCGCCTCAGCCGCCGCCGGCGGCGGCGGGAGCTGGAGAGATACTTGCGGGGGTGTGGTGCGCGAGGAAGGGGGGGCCGGCCCGCGCGCGACGCGGTGGCGACAGGGGAGCAGTGGGTGTCAGGCCAGGGCGTGCGCCGATTCGGTGGGTTTTAGCGAGGAAAAGGAGCGGGGGAGCGGGGGAGGGGAAGGGTAAAAAAATGGCGTGCCGGACACGAGGCGGCGTCCCCGGCTGCCGCGGCTGTTGGGGGGCTGGAGGGAGGCCGGTGCGGTGCGGTGGGACGGGGGAGTGAGAGGAAGGACACGGAGAAGAGAGAGAGATGGAGGGTTGGAGGCGGAGGGAGCTGGTGGGTTCGGTGGTGGCGGCGGCGCCCGTCCGCTTGCTTTTTTTTTTCTTTTTCTCTCTCGTCTCCGCTGTTGGTTCGTTCGCCCCGCCCCGGGGTTTACGCGACGCTGCGTGCGCCCGCGTCGGCGGTGGCTCTGGGCTAAATCGCGACGTGCCGGCGTGGTAGCCTGTTGAGGACGACTTGCACGCCGCTGCCGCCCACCGCAAAGATTTGACGAGGACCGCGAAGCGAAAACGATGGCTGAGACTTTGGATATGCGTGGCTTGGGTGTGCACGACAAAAGGGAGCGAAGAGATTTTCTCCAGTGGAGGCTAGAGAACGACACGTTGATTCGGTATCGCTCGTGTGATGATTCTTTAGCCGCGTGGTGCTTTGTCCGGCTTCCGTAGGTTGCTCGAGTTAGTTACGCGATCACCGTATCTCGGCGGATCAAATCGGCCCGGCGGATTGGTCGTACTACGTCTGGAAGGTGACTCGGATTGACCGGACAGCTTGTTGTTCCCAAATTCGACGCCCCGGTCCAAACTGGCCGGTGGTTTGGTTTTGTCTAGAAAAGGGTGGTCGCCGCGTACTTGGATGGAAAGGTTGGGCACAGGTCCTTGAATGGTAACTTGGCGAGACCTTTATGTTTTTTTCCCTGGCGAAGATTGTGGCCAAGACCTCGCAGTCACAGGAATGGAAGAACATTTTCAGCTTGAAGCGGTACATTCCAACGCAGTGGATGCTAGCATGCATTTTTCAGTTCTGCTGGCGAGTCAGACACTCTGATCATGCGCTCGTGCCAACATGGCTCATTCGCTCCGCGGGGATCAGCATTTCAGCACCGACACGTTCGTCCTCGCGCTCGTTAGCGGTGTACAAGCACTACTAGTATACTAATACAAAAGTGGTGTTTTTTTTCAAAAAAACAAACAATAGTGGTATATCGATTTCGCTTTAGGCCTTTGGCTGGTGTTAAGCGAGGATATCATAGTTTTCGTAGTGCTGTCTTTTTCTCCCCGCTCCTACCGCCAAATAAAAGTAGTCCAACTAACCAAAGGTTGCAACTAAGGAAAGTTCGATGGATCAAAGTGGTTGGATCGAGTGATTGGACGGCGGGTTCCTTGACATTCTGGTGTGCGGTACCACACTAAAGCCTGCCTATATTTTATTCTAGATGGAAGTCTACTCGGTTGTTGTGCTTAGCATTGAACAGATAACGAAACAAAAAGGATATCTCCTGCGAGTACATGATATTTTTTTTCAGGTAGGGCTGGGACTTTATGAGCATTCCACCATTTCTGTTCCTTTTTTTTCAGGTAGAGCGTTTGCCCATCTGAAAAGCGTTGCAGGTTTCACAATTAAGTGAAAAGAAAAGAAAAATAAAAAAAAGAGTAGCAAACGGGCTACGACTGCTCCCAGTAATGGGCTCAGAATCGGCTACAGTCCCGTAATATGGCCCAATATTCCCCCCCTTCTGGGTCGGGACAATACAGGACCGACCGACCCACAAGTGGGGGCATGGGCTCACAAAGTCGCAAGGCTTCGCTTTGAAAAAAGGCCGGCCTTTTCATGGTACAACCCGACAGCCGCACGGGCCACCCTATCTGGGCCGTAATGCTGAAGCACCATCTCTTCTGCTGTTGTACAAGCTAATCCCCTCTCACTCAAAAAGCAAGCATTGTTCATGAGCTGTGGATCATGACGCTCCAAAACCGATTCTTCTTGTGTCAGAAGCCTGCTTATAAAGGCCTAAAGCATCCAAGCTTGCTGTCCCCTTCCTTTTTTTCTCCAGCTTTGGCGACTGACTTTACAGTACTACAAAGTTCATCCCCTTTCTTTCACACTGCAGAAAAAAAAAAGCAGCAACCATGTACTCCCTCTGTCCCTGAAATGTTAGTCGCTGAGGAATCGGGATCCATGTACTCCCTCTGTCCCTGAAATGTTAGTCGCTGAGGAATCGGGATCCATATACTCCCTCTATCCCTGAAATGTTAGTCGCTAAGGAATCGGGATCCATATACTCCCTCTATCCCTAAAATGTTAGTCGCTAAGGAATCGGGATCCATATACTCCCTCTGTCCCTGAAATGTTAGTCGCTGAGGAATCGGGATCCCGCGGTTCCTAGCGACTAGTATCTAGAGATGGAGGGAGTATGTAGTATCTTCTTTCCAAGCAATTGGTGTAACTGTCCATAACGGCATAAACTCCGCAATTGAACTTATTATCCTGTAGCAGCGCCAGTGAACGTGAAGCCCTGCCCGCACGCGCAGTAGCCAGTAAGCCACCCCACTTGAGCTCCTTTCTACACGGGCGCGCTGTCTACCAACAAGTAGGTGCTGCGTACGTATCACGACGGGTCGTTTTCGGACGCACCAAAGCACTCCCGTCAGTACGAGCCGGAAACGCCGGTTCGATCCGAACGGTGCCGGAAAAGAGAAAGATTCCCGGAGATATCAGCGGGGCACGCAGCATTGATGGCCATGGAGCACATCCTTTCGGTCGGATCAGCAGCAGAAAGCCCTCCCCCGCGGTAGCTCGCTACAGTAAACCCCCCTCGAGAAGCGCGAGGTGGCCTCCTTTCGGCCGGCGCCAAACATTCCCGACTCGACGCGACACGCGCGGCGCCGCACGGCGGCGAACATGCGATCCACCCCCTGTCGGCGGCGTGCCTGGCTGCCGGCCCAGTGCCAGTGCCCGAGCGCACGCGTCGCAGTGGTTCAGATACCATACCAGAGGGATATTTAGATTAGGAATTTAGGACGATCAATCATGGTTCCGCGATACTATATTACTCCGGGCAAGGGGCAGCAAAGTACATCCCAGGGATTTCAACGGCAGGCTGCCACTCCCGGCTCGGAATTATGGCCGAGTCATGGGCCCATTTTAATACATCTCTGATCCATAGATCTGCAGCAACCAGCAGGCAGCTGCCTGCCTGCCTGCGCCATGCCGTGCCTTTCATATTTACTCTCCCCTGGGGCTCAGATGCCCTCCAAGTTGCCGTCGGGCACGACGCGATTCACCTGGGCGCCCCTGGGGCCCACCATGGGCGAGCTAGCGATCGATCACAGGCTCCGACCGGCGGCGAACGTCTAGCGAACCATTGAATCGATCGATCGATCACAGCCAGCCGAGTCCGGCTCGCTCGCTTGTGAAATGCGAATCCTGGCTGTCAGATCTGGAGGCACGCCCGTGATTGGATCTTGTCATGCCGCGCTCGCTGTGCCACCGCCAGTACTAGCGCCTCACTTTCACGCATGCGCCCGGCCGGCCGGCGGTCCAGGCGCTCGAGGTCGCGTCGTGCCCAGTTGCCTCCGCGGCGGCCTGACTGGGTGACGACTGCGACCGCTCGTACATTCGGGCAGGAGCAGTAGATCGACGGATCAATCGATCACTGCGATGCGGGCCAGAGCGGGACCATAAATGGGCAGGTAAATAACCGCAATAAAATGGAGCTGGGGGCAGCGTGCGCCTGCCGGATCCCGCCGATCCTCACGTACCGCGGGAGACCGCGGGCACCATGGGCGCGGCGCGCGGCGCGCATGCGGACCCGGAAGGCTGGCGTGCCGCCCTCCCGCCCCTGTCGTCCGGCCCGGCTCTCCCAGCCGGTACGGTACGGAGCGGCCGAGCGGGCCGTCCGCGCGACGCGTGCCCCGCGAAAAAGGTCGCGGTTCTAACTTGTCGGCGTGGCCGTAACGGCCATAAGCGCACGGTTCACTACGGCGGATCACGCTCCCGGGTCGTCCGCGGCGGGTTGCGGTTGCGCGCTGGTCGCCCAGGGATCGATTAGGCGGCGGCGCGAGACGAGACGGCGGCGAGTAATGGCCGCGCCACGCTGGCTTTTCCATGCGGGGGGTTGACGGTTGTGGCGAGGCCAGCCAACCCGTGCCCCGGTGCCTGGCTGTGGCAAGCCTGCTCGTGGGCGAGGGATGGGGGCGATGTGGTGCCGTGTAACTCCTCACGCACTGGCCGCGACCGATCGATCCGGCATCACGGTGCGTGCATGGACCGCTCGACGCTTGGTCGATGACGCGATCGGCATCGCGACCTAGCGCGACATGCACACCTCGGGGAACCAGATTCACAGGTGACGAAGTACAGGAGGGAACCATATACTATTGTCCAGACGCGCCGGGGACGACGAGCACGTGGTCATATTCCTGGGCGGGTCGACGGGATCCCCTCTCTCTTTACGCGACAGGGCGTGGCCTGCGATTGTTGCTAGATTCGCCCTGTGCTGTGACGACGGATGGATGGGATCCCATCTAGGAGCTAGCTCCCCCTGTTCCTCCGCCCACCTTTGCCAAGGCCCCGCGGCACGCCGGCATGTGGCGCTGCTCGCGCGAACAGTGCCCCCCAGCTCATCCGCCCTGGACGGCCCGCCCGTGTGCGGTTGCGTGTTGCGTGGGCGCACGGATGGGTCACCGTGTTGGCGCGTGTAAACCGTGCGCCCGTGTCGGTAACTCTGCTCGACGCCGTAGTCGCTTCATGGACGGGGGCCGCGCGCGAGCACACGCCGGACGCGTGCGCGGTTTGACGTCACGTAATCGGTTACCCTCCTCGAGATAGCTGGCTAGTGGCTTGCCGTTACCCGATGGAGATGTTGGGGAAGATGAATGATGGGTGAAGGAAACGAACGGATGGAGGAGTGAGTGAATGGCCGGATCGGTGGATATCGATAGCTTGGCGTGGAGCGGTGGGGTGCGCGCACGATCCGATCGACCAGTGCTCTGTCATCTTCGATTTGCCAGTGAGCAGCGCATCTAACGCCGATGGGGACAGTGTCGCGGGCTGTCGTCGCGGGCGCGCGCCCCCCGTGAGCTGGAGCGCGTCCGGACGCCGGACGGCTGCTCGATCATGGGCGCTGCCTGCTGTTCACTTGTTCCTCGTCGAGTTCACTTCGCCCACCGAAGCATTCTAGCTACGCCGTGATTGTTTTTTTTCTTTTTTTTTGTACTTTATCTTTAGTAAACTGATCTGATTGGCTGTAGTAACATCTAGCATGTAGGGATGTGCCGGACGACATGGCAGTAGGACGCCCGACTTGGCATGTTAGCACACTCGCCCTGAACTAGCACGCTCGCTGGCGCCCGGACGCAGCAACTTGCGTGGCCGCACGCGCTCGTCCACACCGGCTGCTGGTACTTTGCCCCGGGTCAGGGCTGGCAGGGCGCTGGCACCGGCGCCGCGCACTTTGCAACTCCACATGCGCACGAATGTTGCGTGCCAAGCAACGGTCGAATTGGGCGCGCGCGGGAGCGGGAAGGTTTGGTACGTGGCTCGGGCCCGGGACCGAGAGAGGACGTCGCGAAGAGGCAGCTGCTGAGGGCTAGCGACTAGCGAGGGGGAGAGCCGCACGAGGCCAGCGCGCGGCGAGGGGAATTCCGCGCTCCCTCTGTCTGGCCATTCCCGCCGGGCTCGCCCCCTCTCGCCCTCGCGCTCGCCCCCACGGCCAGGGGGCGACGCCACGCGACGCGATCGCGCGCGCGCGCGGCCGGGGGCAGGGCCGGCCGCCGGCACACGTACGCGGACGAAGGGGTGCAAGCTCCGGTCAGATCAGCGCCCCGCGCGAACGCACGCACGCACGCTTGGGTGCGTGGAACAGTGCCGCGGCTTGTTTGCGCCACAGCCGAAGCCGCACTGTCCCGGGGCCGGTTCTGGTAGACGCCGCTTGGCTATCTCGCTAGACGCTAGCGAGGCAGGGCGGGGGAACAGGGTAACATGCGCGGCGGTGCCGGTGCGGTCCGGGTGCGCGGCTCGCCCGTCGATCCGTCGTCCATCGATCCAGCACCGGAGACAGGCACCGTCCTTTTTTCCGTGGACGGGGATAAAGCGCTTTTGCGATCGCATCGCACAGCCGCGGCAGCCCTCCCCGCAAAGCGCGAGCGCCCGGGCTGGTGCCTGGTGGTAAACATTGATGGACGGGGGAGCTTGAGGAAGGAACAGGGTCATGTGCCCGCATGAGCGCGGAGACGAGTAAAAGCCAGCGGTTGTAGACGGAGGAGCGAGCTGGCTGCGCGCCAAGTTGCGTTTGGTAGTTCTGGCTGGGCCAGCAGGTGCTGTGCTGCTGCGACCTGCTGGGAACCCAAGCCTGAACTTTTTCATCAGTGCCGCAAGAGCAACAGGGATTAGACGTGAACCAAGTGAGGGTTAAATAATCACTCTGCCTCTGCGTTCGAGTTTCGTTCGCTTCTAGACGCGTCCAGATGCGATCTGCCTGCGCATAAAGAAAGAAGAGATCGATCGGTGGAGGAACCGAAGCGAACGGGGAGGGCCAAGGGGGGGAGAAGAAAAAGACCAGCAGCGTGCCGGGGGTGGTCCCCGTCCGATGATCGGAGACGGCGCGACGCATCCGGCATCCAAGGAGGTAAGTGAGCGGGGTCGCGACACTTGAGGGTACAGACTAGAGGGAGGGGTGGCCCGACGCCCTCTTGTTGGCAGGCACGGAATGGAGCTCGTAACTTCCACGGCAAACTTTGTCCATGGTCCCCGGACAAGCCGCTTGTGGATGCACGCTGGATTGGGGGCTCCTGTGCTGTGCGAGGGCAGGTCACCGGGAAAGAAAATGAAGCCTAACCTGTGACTCCACAGTTTGGCATGCAGACATGCCGAACCGAACCACTCCTATGGAGATGTCGTGCTCGGAGTTATCATCCACGCTCATGTCGACGGGCAGACAATACTGGAGCACTGACAGCCTTGTTGAGGTTCAGTAAAGGAGCAGAAGAAATGGCGTTGGAACCGGCGGCATGGGCGAGATTCAGAGTTCCTCCCGTCAGTAAACTGAACTGCAGAAAGAAAGAAAGAAAAGGCAGCTACGATTTGACTCTCCCCACGTTGACTTCCTCGCTATCGCAATAATCAAAGCCCCAAAAAATACGCGGCGGAGGCGCTTGACTTTGCTGCCCCAACTAGAGGAGGGCTTGTATCACGTATCATCGGATCGTGATAATTGTTTTGGAGAATAATCAGCGTCATGCAAGGCATGGCTCCCTTAGTTTACTTTATCTTGGGGCGCATCCTGTAAAATGATTAGCCGCGCCAACACAGATGAACCGAGGCGAGTTTTTTTTTATGAGTTTCGGACAAGCAAGTGTCTGCTTGATTTGGATTATACTACGCAGGTACCCATCATGTCCTCCATGATTGTCTGCGTCGTTGTTACAGGGTTACAGCTGGTGGTAAGTTGAGCTCGCTTCATGGGCCTGTCCTTCAGCAACATTTCAGCTAGGCGTGACAGCTACGTTCTAACCGTTTACTCGTGGTATACTATTGAAACCAATTAATAAGTATTTCAGATTGGTCGGCAAGGAGTTTTTATAGTGTTACTGTTCACTGATTTCAGAGCTGAAACAGGGCAGCATAATTACATTAGCCTGCCGCTTTCAGAAACATAAACGATTGAGGAGAAATGGAGGTCACCAGGGCCTACCTCTGATAGGTTTAATTTAACCCGTTGCTCCTCGTAAAATTAAATGATATGCTAAGTTTCTTTGAACTGAATATGGTAAATTTAATTGACATCATTAGGGTAATTATGTCCTATTTCTGCCGGTACAAACGAGGATGGACTCGCAGATACTCCTAGTTAAATAGGGCCGGGATGGGCTACCCCTACTGTCTGCTGACTAGATGATCTGCATCTCACATCGATGGATTGGATCCCTAAGAGAGAAAAGGTATAGTGGCTCCCACACTACTGATTGTATTATTCATCGGCGAGTCATGATTTTTCTTCAGACAGTACTATATATATTTTGGGCGTACCTATACTGCTATATGTTGAAATGTCAAAAAGGGAAAAACCTGATCCGATGGCGTCATCGTTCTTGCTACTTGCTAGTTTTGTAAAACTTGCGTGAGTAACTTTGGAATGTGCATCTCCACCTAGCCTTCAGATGAGACCATCACATTTCTGCCTGCCTCGACAAATACAGACGTGCCTTGCGCGTCTTGCCTACGGCACGGACCATGCGAACGGCGTGCTCCGTCCTGCAAACCCCAGATCAGAACCGAGATCCAACTAACAGCATGATGCGTGTGTGTGGTGTCAACCGTAAACGTAAACACCTCTGATTTTGCGAGCGCGTTTTCTGAAGATACAGACAGCTAGCTAGCTGCATTATTCGTTGGTAGTTAATTAAAGCTAGCAAGGTCATCAGTTGGTAGTTAATTAAAGTTAGCAAAGCGCTCTTGTTTAATCCGCTGCCGCTTTACCCGATCCATCCGTGCCCGGCGGCCATCATTTGTGTACATGCCGGCCCGCGCTCATCAGCAAGCTCAGGGCATCAGCATCGCCAATCATCACCGCCTCGATCTCGAGCCGGTAACATGGATCGTCACGCTGCGCAATCACGGAAGCGCCGAGTGCGGGAAGTCGTGCGCCAGGAGGGTCAGATTCCACCACCAGCGCACGCAAATACCCCGGCCTCCTTTTTTTTTTAACTTTGCTTGGGCAATGATCAACAGCTAGCCTATGATTAGGTTTAGAGAACGGCCAGTAACAGTAGCGGTATCAGGGGGTTACGTTAATGATGGCTTGGCTGGCTCGCACAGCAGGGATGCGCTGCGGTTGCATCCTCCACGCCAACCTTGAAACACAGTGTTGCTGCTGCCAATCATCCGGATGGAGTCGTCGTCTCCACCCCCAGCCCCCCAGGCCACCCCGCCGCCGTCCACCCCACCCACCTCGCCGGTAGCCACCTCCCCCACCCAACCAGCCACGGCGGCGACCACTCCTACCCCCGGCCACCAGCCTTTGCCACTTTCACCGACGGTCAACACCCCCCAATCTCATTTCCGCCGTCTCTCCCCCATCTCCCAGCCCCAAACCACCACTTTCAATTCCCTTCCACCGGCCACCTCCTCCCCGACGACGGCTCCTGCCAGAAGTAAATCCCCTTTCAACCCTATGGCTGTGCAGCCATTCCCGCACAGTTCCCCCTCTATCCTGAGCCCTTCACCAAAAAATGGTGTAGATTTGTGCAGGTCCCCACCTGTGTGTCACCATTTCCTCGAGCAGATGGAGGAGGAGGTCCAGCTGCTGGATTACAGCTCCATCCCAGAGAGGGCTTCCCCAGCTCACGTGGCACCAGTTAGTGAGATTGATCCCCGGATGGAATCAGGTGAAAGTGACAAGACGGAGCCCGTGAAGTTGTCCTTCTAAAGCAGGGCAATGGTGGAGCAGGGTGGTGCTTCGTGGAGCAAGGATGCCATGCCTATACTGCGGCACGCTTCATACAAGGATGCAGTGAAGAGCTACACAACAAGATTTTGGAGGAGGAAGGACGTTGTGGAGGAAGGCTGGACGGAAGTGACAACTCGTCGGAGTAAAGATGCCAAGGATCGACATGGCCGCTCGGAGAGAGGGCAGGTCCAGGAACCCGACTTGCTTCAGCTGCTCTGGAAAAAGGCATCAGGAAGATGCTTCAATTGCTTTGCAATAGACCACCATATTGCACAGTGCAGGGATCCCCACGCTGTGTTCTTTGCTCCAGGTTTGGGCACAAGGCAAAGTTCTGCCCCTCACACCCTTGCTCGTTGCACAGCTCACCTGCTCAGCTCCATTCCAGCCTAGCTCTCGCCGCTCACCTCTCGCAGCCGCATCACAAACCTCCCACTAGCACAACGCTGCATTCCCCCCACCAACCGCTGCACTCCAATCTCGCCATTGCCGCCTGCCTTTCCAACAAGCACCTCACCCATCCACTGCATTCTAACCCTGAGCTTGCTGCAAGGCTGTGAGACGAAGCCTGGCCACCGTTGCGTTCCACTGAAAGAAAGAAGATGGAGGACATGATCCCTGGTGCTTCCCAACGGAGGCCGGAGCAGATTGAGGCTTGTGTTGGTCGTTCGGCGGAGATCGCCCAGGCAGAGAGAGAGGTGTCCATGTACTCACTGGTGGCATATGCAGCGGACTCGCGGGCACCACTAGGAAGAAGAGTTGTCAAGAAAGCTGCCATCGACACCTATGGACTGCAGTCTGAGGATCTAGAGGTGGATCTCATCTCCTGATCGGAATACCTTCTCAGGTTCGTGAATCCTGCCGTGAAAAACATGGTTCTTGCTTCGCATCGGCCTTTTATTGTGGGAAGAATTCGTATGGGGATCATGCCTTGGACAAGGCAAGGTATGCGACTACTGGGAAGATGATTTACCGTGCTCGCGTCCGCATTGAAGGTGTACCTAGGCATGCTTGGCAGATCAATATTGTACAGTTGTTGTTTGACCCAGCTACTATGATTGAAGGAATTGATGAGGGAAAGAAAAAAGAGGAAGAGGAATCTGCATGTTTTTGTTTGTGGGTGTGGTCGCTCAATCCGGATGCCTTAGCCAAAATAGGAGTTCTGCGGCTGGAGGAGCCAGTACTGCCACCGGAGTCGGAGCCACACTACCTTGAGCTGGGCGTCTTTGCGCAGCCTGTGCTACGTACAGGACCTGCGGAACAATTGTTGTATGATGTCATCATCCACCTTGATGAGGTTTGGGATTACTCCGAACCTACTAGAGAGCAGCCATCCTACGGCAGCTATGACAGCAATGACCCGATGGAGGAGCAGGAAGAGGAATGGCATGCGCGTCATCAATTTGCTTGGCATCTTGGGGTGCCTCATGGATGCCTACCCGCTCCGCAACGCAGAGCCTCCACTCTGGACAGGTTGGGGGGAAGAAGCCGCAGGGATAGATCCCCATCACCACGGAGCGGCAGATCAAGAAACTTCGCAGATGGTTTTGAGTATGAGGGCTCTAGCCAGAACTTTGGCTACAATCAAGATGGTTTTCGACAACAGGGAGGTTTTAGAAGGCAAACTGATGCTGGAATTGGACGTCAGAGGAGGTTGTCTTGTCTGTCGATACTCCATTGTTGGGCGGGCAATACTCTCGTGAAGAAGAAGGTGGGCATTGTGCCCCGGGGTACTTTGCTTGCTTTGGAGCTGGAGGACAGTTTTTTTCTTCTTGATAGGGATATGGCTCAATCTGGCATGATTGCTGGTGCAGACCCAATGCTTGTCGAAGCAGAAGCTGCTGCATTTTTTCAGGATTGCGGCAAGGGACCTTCGCTGGCAGATGCACTCCAAAAGAAGTTGCAGGGAGAGGAGGTTCAGTTCGGGCAGGGAGAGGAATTTAGTTCTGAAATGGAAAAAATGGGACCAGAATTAGTTGAGGAGGGTCAAGTGGAAGCAGTTTCAAAACCAGTTGAGGAGGGCCACGAGAACTTTGAGCCTGCTACTGCAGAAGCTGATGGGTTGGCACAAGATATTGCTGCTGACGAAGTTCTGGTGGAAAATGTTGTTGCTGATGGGTCGACCCAGCAGACAGTTTTTGCTGGTTTGGTGCATTTGGTGGCTGCTGAGGAGGACATCCTATCTGCCCTTGTTGAGGATCGGGAAGTGCTAAAAGAGGTCCTGCCAATTACTAAGGAAATCCGAAAACCGATCATGCCGACACCGCAAGCGAGTCTCAGCCAAGCTGAAGTGAAAATAGTCAAATGCAAGACAAAAGGGAAGGAGAATGCAGAAGCCGGAAAAAAATGTGCTGTCTGAAAGTCAGAGGAAGAGCCTTCGGTTGGCAATATGCCTAAAACAAATCTGACCATGGAAGAGCAGGCCACACAATTACTGATGAAGAAATGTGGTGTGCTGGAACCTGGGCAGCTTGCAGAAGAGAAACATCATGCCAAGTTCAGAACTGAATTCGTTGACCCAATGAAAAATAATACAGTTGGAGGAATGAGGGTGTTGTTTGGACTTAACACTGAAGGTGACGCTGGGCCTGATCATTTGGGACCAGTGGCTTTGGAGGCGGAGGAGTGAGAGGCCTCTTTCGGTCTCAATGTGTGTGAGTGTGTCTTTTTTAATGTATTCCCTCTTTAAGTGTGTTGCTCTGAAGAGGCCTCAGTGGGGGCACTTGTCAGAGATGTATCTGTGTCTGGGGTGTTGTAGGTTTTGGCGGTGTTTGCTGCTGTCAGTACAAGGTGGAGGTTGTTTGGTTGTCTTGTGCTCTGCTTTGCATCTCTTTAGGGCGCCTGGGGAGTTTCTTCTGGTTCAGATGAATGAACAAAAATGTGTCTTGCTGAACTGGAATGTTCGAGGGTTAAATAATTCTCCACGAAGAAAGGTGGTGAAAGATCTGGTTGGGGACCTAAGAAGCACTATAGTGTGTGTGCAGGAAACAAAGTTATCCCACATGGAGGGGTCTGATGTTAAGGAAACTGTAGGAGCTGAGTTTGAAAGACACTATGCTTATTTGCCGGCACAGGAAACCAGAGGTGGAGTTTTGGTGGAAGTGCATGAAAATTATTACTTAGGGGACTCATCTTTCATCATAAGTAATGCAGTAACCGTCAAGGTGCAAGCTACAACTAGTAGTGTTTCCTGGTGGTTAACCGTGGTCTATGGGCCACAAGATGATTCTGCAAAGCTAGCTTTTCTAAATGATTTGAGACAAATCGGCTGCTTCACTTCTGATCTTTGGTTAATCATTGGGGATTTCAATATGATTTTGCAGGATAGTGATAAGAGCAATGACAATATTAACAGAAGGTTAATGAGTGGTTTTCGCAAAACCATAGATGACCTGGAACTAAAAGAACTGCAGTTGAAGGGGAGAAAGTTCACTTAGATTAATAATATTACGCATACAAGAATTGATAGAGCCTTTTGTAGTGGGGATTGGGAGCAAATGGTCCCAAATTGCATGCTGCAGGCTGTCTCTTCTATGGTATCTGACCATTGTCCCCTGCCACTCATTGGTGATACTGCTGTGAAGAAATATAGAGGATTTCGCTTCGAATCCTTCTGGCCATGCATTCAAGGATTTTCAGATCAGGTTGTTGAATCCTGGAACAGGCCTGTGTCTCTGCATAACCCTTTTCTGCGCATTCACACAAAGCTGCAGCGCACGACAAAGAAATTAAGAGGATGGGCAAAATCTATTATCGGCAACAACAAATTGTTACTGCTAGCTGCTAGACAACTTATTTGAATTTTGGATGTGGTACAAGAGTACAGGCAGTTGAGCCCCGAGGAATTACTGTTGAAAAGAGATCTCAAAAATAGGTATTTGGCCATGACGGTAATTGAGAAATTGTGAGCCAGACAGCAATCAAGGTTAACTTACATCAAAGCAGGTGATGCCAACTCAAAGCTTTTCTTTTTGAGGGTCAATGGCAGAAGAAGGAGAAATTTTATACAAAGCCTGCACACAAGCCAAGGAGTGGTCCACTTACAAGAAGACGAAGAAAGGGCTGTGGTAGACCACTTCACTGGTCTGCTAGGTACGGTTGGCAGCAGGAAGGAAATACTTAACTGGGATCGGGTGAACCTGCAAAGACACGATCTCAGTCATTTAGAGGAGCCTTTTACAGAAAAGGAAGTTCATAATGTGATAATGGAAATGCATTCTGAAAAGGCGCCTGGACCTGATGGGTACATAGGTAGATTCTTCAAGTCCTGTTGGAATATAATCAAGGGGGATCTTATGTCAGTAGTACACTTTTTCTATGAGCTTCATGACCGGCACTTCAACTTACTGAACTCTGCACATATTGTTCTTATACCAAAATCAGTGCAACTACACTATCAGAGTACAGGCCTGTAAGCTTAACAAGTAGCATTGCAAAAATATTTTCCAAACTTTTGGCTACCAGGCTGTCCAGCTGTCTTTATTCTTTAGTATCCAGAAATCAGAGTGTTTTTATAAAGCGAAGAAGCATCCATCATAACTTTTTATATACACAAAATCTCATCAAAGCTCTACACAAAGCCAACAGGCCCTCACTCTTTCTCAAATTAGACATTGCAAAGGCCTTCGATACAGTAAGATGGGATTACCTGATGGAAGCTCTAGAAAAAATGGGTTTTGGGCCGAGATGGAGAGGATGGATATCTATCTTACTTTCTACAGCCACCTCTTTGGTACTTATAAATGGTGCGCAAAGCAGGAAGTTCAAGCATATGACAGGCCTAAGGCAAGGTGATCCATTATCGCAGACGCTCTTCATTTTGGCTTTAGAGCCACTGCAGCATTTGTTGGCCTTGGAGGAAGAAGTCTCACATCTGTCGCAGATCCATACAAGTATGACAAAAATCAGAATTAGTCTATATGCTGATGATGCAGCAGTTTTTTTGAATCTGGTGAAAGAAGAAATTGATGTTATCAAGGAGGCCTCAGGACTCAAAGTCAACCTCAGCAAGAGTGCAGCCTATCCCATAAAATGTGATAACGTTGATTTACAGGAGGTACTACAAAATTTCCCTTGTGCAATCCATTCCTTCCCTTGCAAATATCTTGGTTTGCCTCTGAGTACTAGAATCTTAAAAAGAATTGAAGTGCAACCGTTGATTGATAAGATTGCTGCAAGGCTTCCAGCTTGGAAAGAAAAACTTCTGAACAAGGCAGAAAGGCTGACTTTAGTTAGATCGGTTCTAACTGCAATACCTATCTACTTTCTAACAGTTTTTGCACTTAAGAAATGGGCCCTGAAGAGAATCGATCACCTGCGAAGAGCTTTTCTATGGAGAGGCGCAGAGGAGGTAAAAGGTGAGCACTGTCTGGTGAAGTGGAAGCAAGTAATTTTACGAAAACAACTGGGAGGTTTGGGTGTGCTGGATTTGAATTGCTTTGGAAGGGCACTAAAATACGGTGGCTGTGGTATGCCTGGACTGAGCCTGACAGACCTTGGGTCGGGTCGGCTCCGCCATGTGATGAGGTGGACAGACAACTATTTAGAGCCAGCACAATAGTACATCTGGGGGATGGAAATCGAGCAACTTTCTGGAACTATATTTGGCTGAATGGGAGAGCACCAATGGACATAGCACCTGGACTTTATAAGCTGGCATGGAGGAAAAATAGAACTGTAAAACAGGATATTACAGACCATCAATGGACAAGGGGGCTCTGGAGAATGGGCTCTGTTGAATAAATGGCCGAGTTTGTGATGCTATGGGATGCTGTGCAGCAAATACAGCTGGTCGGCAGACCGGATGAGATAATTTGGAGATGGACTGCAAATGGCCACTACACCTCAAAGTCAGCTTACCATGCGCAATTGAAAGGAACTTGCTGTACCTTTGATGCCAAAGCTGTTTGGAGCGCGCATGCGGAGGGGAAATGTAGATTTTTTGGCTGGCTTCTAGTTCAAAGCAAGATTTTAACAGCTGACAAGTTGATGGCTAGGCATTGGCCGTGTAATCCTGTTTGTGCTTTATGTGATCAGAAACCCGAAACAGGGGCTCACCTTTGTTTGCATTGCAGCTACGCCAAACAAGTTTGGCAACTGGTAAGTAATTGGACGTCGGGCATAATTCATGTACCTGCTTACCAAGATGAAGGGATTGGGGATTGGTGGAAGAGAAGCTTGGAGATGCTACCACTAGTTCAAAAACGCTCCGTCAGTGCGATTCAACTCTATACTGCTTGGATATTTGGAAAGAGAGAAATCGAAGGGTGTTTGATGAGAAGGCGCTGCATGCAACTCAAGTTTTTCAAATGATCAGAGAAGAAGTTAATCTTAGGAGGGTAGCTTGTGGCACTCCGGTGGTGTCTTAGTTGTTTTCTTAATGAGTCGTGGAGTTTTATCTGTTTCATGTAATCGTAACTTTTTGTAATAACTGTTAACTCTTGCTTCCCTTCTTAAATGCATCGGCAGTGCTCCTGCCTAGATTTAAAAAAAAAAAAGAAACATAGTGTTACTTTAGTGTAGACCGGCCGGTTCCTCGAGCTGTACCCTCTCGTGATTTGATTTGAGCGAGTATGCGTATATTGCAAGATGCATGTGGGCTGCCTATGGGTATGTTTCCCAGATATTTTTATGCATTTTCTTCTTTGGCAGATACCAAAATTAAGTTCTTGGCAGTTCACTGTATCACGGATTATAAACATGCATGGACATGATCGAGCAAGATGGTTCGAATGACACGTCCATGTAAAAACTGTTTGATTGCCAGATTAAGGTTTGGTTTGGAGTGACAAAATGTCACATGCATTTTGCAATAATATCAAGCAACTCGATTCCATTGAAAATCGAGGAAATTTTCCACCTTCGACGTGCATTCCTAGACAGCATTTGCTTGTGAAATAAAGATTTCTTAAATCTGAAATCACCTCTGCAAATTTAATTTAGAAGGGAGAATAATTAGATTGGTGTCAGTTAAGAGTATTTACTTTCTCGCGTCATCTGTAGTCATCCTATTCAAACAAAGGATGACATATCTAAAGGCTCCAATTCCTGAAACTCTTCCTCGTACGGCAAATTCCATGAACTCTTAACTTCTCTAAGATTCCTGGCATATGGGTATCTAATGTTTACCACCGCCCCCCCTCCTTCCCAAAAAATAAGAAATTATAATTTTATTCTCAGCCAAACTTTTTTAAAGTTTGACCAAATTTATTATATAGAAAAGTATAAGCATTAGAACACCAAATAGCTAGGCAAATTTTGAAAATATATTTCACTATCAATCTAATGATACATATCAGGTATAAAAAATGCAAATTATGAAAGTATATTTCACAATCAATCTAATGATATACCTATCTGGTATCAAAAATATTTGTACCTTTTTGACTTATAATTAAGTTTTTAGGAATTAGGATAAAGGGAGCTAAGCATGCCTTTAACAACTATCCGCATGGCCTGATCGACTTGTGTATGGGAACGAATATATATTTACTGAATAGGAAAGCTATATCACACTTGAGCATTTTCATCTCCCCCAGACCCATTTTTCTCTCTCTCTCTCCCTCGTCTCACCTTCTTCTAAGTCCAGCGAGCTTTCTAGGGTTCGGGTTCGGGGGTTTGGGCGTACCTATGTCGTCCGGCGGATCTACAGGTAGGTCGGGGCGCAGGGTAGCTGACGGTGGTGGCGGAAGAGACGGCGGGGGAGCGGAGGCGGCGAGGGGGCCGCCGGAGCCGGGCGGCGAGGTCCCCCCGGTTGGGCTGTGCAGGGATGGGGGCGAGCGTCGGCGGTGCTTGGTGTGGGAGCATCGGCGTGGTTGAGATGGCGGCTGCGGGGGCAGGTCTCGCCGGCGAGGCGAAGGATGGCGACGTGCGGGGGAGTGGTGGGCGCGCAGCGATGCGACTGGAGGCGCAGGGGTGGGGTGGGGAGAAGATGATAAGATTTTAGATCTCGCCTGTCGATCTGCAGATCCAAGGGTCACAAATTTGGGTGCGGAAGGAAGAAAAAAAATACCTAGGTGTAACCTAGATAGCTCAAATCCGGTGACTAATCACCATTCACCAACCTACCATTTCAGGTCGATATACATGCATGTTGGGTCGAATCATTTTATCGTGATGGCCCACATCAATCGTAGTTGCCAATCGCAGGATATGATATATAGATAGGCTACGTACAAAATTTTACTATAACATGTTTAGCCGCGTAAAAGATGACGACGACGATGGGTTAATCAGGATGGTAGTAGCTAGTTATATAACTCTGAAATTTCCAATCAAACCAACCATACTTATACTATTCATTAATCGTATTTTCTATGTGCAGTCAGCTGTACGATTTATCCCGCGACTCCTTTTTGAATGGTTGATGCATACGGCACATGCATGCCAATCCGTTAATCCTACTGGAAGGATAGATACAAAAGTACAGCCAATAACTCGATACGTGACGGATTTGTAAACATGATTAATTGTTGGCATGTGAACCCTGCGACTTAGACGTTCCTGACGGAATAATCCGGAAAACAGAGGGCGACTTTCTAGTTTTGCCGTGGGCCGGCCGCCAGCGGGTATTTTACCGTATATACCGGAACCACGAGTCACAAGTGCGGCTGCACACCATACGCCTCCTGAATGCGGCGGATACGTACAGATCAAGTGCATGTGTACGTATACAAAAGGTAGATTTCGCTGGGTAAAGTTTGTTTGCAGCAGGGTGGTTTGTCCGGATATACAAGGAACAAGCGAAGCAGGGGGGAAATGACCGCTTTACCCCCCGCACAACCACGTTTCTACTGCCGCGCGCGCGCGTCCACCTCATCATCGTCGCAACCGTCCGCTCCGGCTGCGCGGGGCCCATGCCGCCCGTCTCCACCCCCTCCCGTTGAAAGCCGGCGCCGATTTCACAGCCGCGCGCAGCGCAGGCACAGTTACTGACCCATGCAATGCAAGCAAGGGTTTGATTGCCTAACCTGGCCAGCCAGGAGCCATGCCGCGACGCTCCTGTAGCTGCTCTTGCAGATCTCGGCGGATGCTCCAGTACTTGAGCAGTGAGAAAAGGAGATACGACGCATATCTTGCCGGATTAATGAGCACGTATCCATACGCATGGGGGTTGTCAGTTGTGTTAACGGAAGCGAGATACGCTGTGTACGCTTGCATTAGTGCCTGCTGATGCGAGCTTGGAGTATACAATTCGCCACGCGCGCGAGCATGCACGGCATCACCTGGCGACACGGGAGCGATGCGGCGCCGATCCTCGCTAGCCTGGAGGTAGGCGCGCGGGCGCGGGTATCCACGGCACGCACACCGGCGGCGGCGGCGGCTCGCGCGCGTCGCCGGTGAATACAGGAGGCGCGGACGGCAAGGGCTAGCCTGCTGCGGATAGACACGCACGCACACGTACGCGTGCGGCCGCGGCATGCATGGCAAAGCAAAATCTTCTCTGCGATATCTCCTGGGGTTATAGCTAGCCCACGCAAGCATCTCCATCCACCACGGGACGTTGCAGATGGGATGCAGGAGATACGATACGAGCTAGCGCACGCGCACGTGGGGATGCGCCACGCACGGCGGGGGCGGGGGGCGGCCCGCGCGCGCCCCATGCATGCAACGCGTGACGGCGCGAGGGGGGCGTGCGGCAACGGGGGCGAGGAGGGCGATGTCAGCGCGGCCCAGTTGTCCGCGCCCGCCCGCCCCACCTCGGCACGGGGGGAGGGTACGTGTCCGTCCCGGCCGCCCGTTCCGTTTCGCTAGCTGCTGGCACTGGCAGGCGGTACCCCCCCCCCCCCCCCCCCCCACCCCCCCACGCCCGCCCGCCCGCCCGCCCGCCTGCGCAGTCCACACCCTCCGGTTTTGTCTGCTTGCCCCCCGGGCTCATCAATTTCCCCACATCCAAGCTACGCACCGCCATGGCCGCCGGCCCCGGGCCCAGGCTATAAAACGGCACCGCCCCCACGTAACAGGCAACCTCGAGTCCTCGTTCTAGTGTTCTACTCCGTCATTCATTCCAGTTTATCGAGTACGGGAAGTTCGTCTAGTAAACCGGCCGGTAGAGTCCGGTCGAGTTTGTAGAGCGAGGATTCTGCTCTCGCCGCCGTTGCGTTCCGTGCTTGGAGGGAGAAGCGAGCGCGAGTGTCAGCAGATCGGAGGGGAACGGGGCGGGTAGATGGAGATACACATGCGTACAACGCAGCAGTACATGCGCCACCAGCCCTTCCTTTTGTAGGTTCTCTCTCTCTCCTCATCGGCCGCCCGGCAGCCAGCGAGGGGCGTCCTCCCCACACACACCCGGCCGGCCTCTTTGCTTGCTTCTTTCTTCCTCCCACCCTCCACCCTTTGGACCCTTTCCAGTTGTCCACGCTCCCATCTTTTTCACCAACTCTCCCTCCCCCATCCCTCCCCGCCCTATCCTCACTCCTCCCGCGGCCCTCCGGCTCTCTCCTCGCCCACACCACTCTCGCTCGGTGTGTGGGGGCGAGAGAGAGGAGGGAGGTAGCTGCTAGGCTGGCTGGGCGCCTAGAGCTTCCCTACAACTCGGTACTAGTACCAGGCTAGGTAGGGGTACTTCCTCCCTCCCCTCTCTCCCTCCCCAATTGCTACTTCTACCACCAGTTGCTATCTCTACGCACTTCTACAAGTACGCAGCTTCTGCAGGTAAGCCAGCCGGCCGGCCACACTTGCTCCTGCCGGGAGGGGAGTCGGTGGCCGCGCGCCGCCATGCAGCAGCAGCACCAGCACCAGGACGGGGGCGGGTCCCAGTACGGGGCCGCGCCGCCGGACATGGGCCCCTTCTCGCCGCCGCCGGGTTCCGGCCCCATGCCGCTGAGCAGCAGGCCCCCGTCCTCGACGCAGCCGCAGCCGCAGCCGCAGCAGCCGAGGGCGAGCTACGAGGAATTGGCCGCGGTATCGTCACTGGCCGGCGCCGGCGGCTTCGACGACGAGATGCTGGGCGCCGCCGCCGGCGGCGGGTCGTCGGGCGCGTCCAGCAACCGGTGGCCGCGAGAGGAGACGCAGGCGCTCATCAGGATCCGGTCGGAGATGGACGCCACCTTCCGCGACGCCACGCTCAAGGGCCCCCTGTGGGAGGACGTCTCCAGGTAATCATCCACCGAGGGGGGAGAGAGAGAGTGGGGGAATTGAGGTCGGAAAGTGGGAGAGGGAGAGAAATTCCAAGCACATTTGCTGTCCGGCGGAAGAAGCCTGTCTCCGGCATGATCTCCCCCTGCAGAAAGCGGCTAACGGTTTCGTGGAATTTAGCAGCCGCCCCACATGAAATGATGGATAATCATCCTGCGTTAATGCAACCCAATTCCCTCGATTTTTGTTTCGTTTTTTCCATTTCCGTCCTGGTCTAATCAAATGCTTCTCGATTTCAGCGAGCAGGAGGGGAAGAGAGAGAGAGCGCTGGAAGAGAGAGAAAGAGAGGGGCAGGAGTAGTAGGCCTAGGCGCCTGGGGGATCGTACCACGGTGTGAGTGCGAGCGCAGGCAGGCAGGCAGCTGCTGAATGCTGCCGCTGCAGGCTGCAGGCTGCCACTGGTTTTTGCTTTCATGGTTCCAGTTTTTGGGAAAAGAAGGAAGGCAGCCTTTCTCTCCCATCCCAATGCGGCCTCCATGCTGTTAATTTATCTTCTCACTCCATTTCATCGCTATTCGCTTCACTATCAACTTCACACACATCTCCTCTGTGAATCCTGATCCCTGAAAAGGCGAGATGGCCTGTGTGTGATTATCCAATTCCGTTGTGCAGCATACCCCCCCCCCCCCCCCCCCCCCCTCTCTCTCTAAATATCTTTCTCTCCCTCCCCTCCCTTCTTCAGCTTCGCTCCTCGCCTTCCCTGCCCTTCCAATTCTTTCCATCTGCTTGTCTCTTTCCTCCAGAGGCCTCGCCACTGCGTTAGATGCTTCCGCCTGTAAACGCTGCCACCATTTAATTCTTCTTCATCCTCGCCGATTACTCGAGTCCTTGGTTGCACGCAAGTAATGGCTGACCGGTGTCTCTGTCGCTGCTGTGCCTTTCAGGAAGCTTGCGGATTTGGGCTACAAGAGGAGCGCCAAGAAGTGCAAGGAGAAGTTTGAGAACGTGCACAAGTACTACAAGCGCACCAAGGAAGGCCGCGCCGGGAGGCAGGACGGCAAGAGCTACCGCTTCTTCGACGAGCTGGAGGCGCTGCATGCGGCCGCGCCGCAGCCGCAGCAACAGCCGCCGCACCACCAGTTGCCGCCAGCAAGCACCGCCCCGCCGCTCCACGCCTTCGCGGCGCCAGCAGTATCCGCGCCGCAGCCGATGAGTTCAATGCCGCCGCCGCCGCCGGGGCCGATGCAGCCGGCGCCAATATCTTCGGCGGCCCCGGCCACGGCGCCGGCGCCCGTGGAGATGCCCTCGGCCGCCCATCAGCCCCTCAGCAACCTGCCAGGTTTCAGCTTCTCGTCCATGTCAGAGTCGGAGTCGGACGACGAGTCCGAGGACGACGACATGACGGCGGAGACGGGGGGCAGCCAGGGCCGCCTCGGCAAGCGGAAGCGCGGTGGCGGCGGCGAGGGCAGCAAGAAGATGATGTCCTTCTTCGAGGGGCTTATGCAGCAGGTCGTCGAGAGGCAGGAGGAGATGCAGCGACGGTTCCTGGAGACCATGGAGAAGCGGGAGGCGGAGCGCACGGCGCGGGAGGAGGCGTGGCGCCGGCAGGAGGTCGCCCGCCTCAACCGCGAGCAGGAGCAGCTAGCTCAGGAACGCGCCGCCGCGACCTCCCGTGACGCCGCCATCATAGCCTTCCTCCAGCGCATCGGCGGGCAGTCCGTGCAGCCGCCTCCCGCCGTCGTCGTTCCAATGTCAGTCCAGACTCCGCCACCGCCGAAGCAACCTCCTCGACAGCAGCACCCACCTCCGCCGTCGCCGCAGGCCACGACACCGCAGTCGAAGCCAATCTCAGCCGCGCCGCTCCAGCAGCAACCGAAGGAAACGCCACACCGGGAAGCTGCCACGCCGCGCAGCGCGCCCCCGACCTCTAGCGCGTCACTGGAGCTGGTGCCCGTCACGGAGCAGCACGTCGATTCCGGTCTTGGAGGTGGAGACGGCGGGGCGGCGTCGTCCTCGCGGTGGCCGAAGACGGAGGTGCACGCGCTCATCCAGCTGCGCATGGAGTTGGACATGCGCTACCAGGAGACGGGTCCCAAGGGCCCGCTCTGGGAGGACATTTCTTCCGGGATGCGGCAGCTTGGATACAACCGGAGCTCGAAGCGGTGCAAGGAGAAGTGGGAGAACATCAACAAGTACTACAAGAAGGTGAAGGAGAGCAACAAGAAGCGGCCCGAGGACTCCAAGACCTGCCCGTACTTCCACCAGCTCGAGGCCATCTACAACAGGAAGCACCTCCGCAGCGTCGCAGCCGCCGCCGCGTCCAATGTCGCCATCTCCGCCGCCGCTTCTCCCGCTCTCCCTGAGCAGCCGAACCCGAGCCGGCACGAAATTGAGGGGAAGAACATCAACGACGACAAGAGGAACAACGGAGGATCAGGCGGAGGCGCGGCGCAGGTGCCGGCCAGCAATGGCGAGAAAGCACCGACGACGCCGGCCGCGTTCGACGCTGACAGCGGCATGAAGAAGGTAACGACACCGTGTGCTCCACCTCCAACTAGTTCCTCCGTTCCCTTCGGCGTTGTCGAGCCCGATCGACGCAGGCTGACCGGATATGTTCTTGCTGTGAATTAAGCCAGAAGACATCGTCAGGGAACTGAACGAGCATCCGCCCCGGGAGTTCACGACGGACGAGACCGACAGCGACGAAATGGGCGACGAGTACACCGACGACGGCGAGGAGGGCGAGCACGACGGCAAAATGCAGTACAGGATACAGTTCCAGAGGCCGACGAACCCGAGCGGCACCAACAGCGCGCCAGCACCGGCAACAACGGCGGCGGCCGCACCCGCGGTGCCAACCTCCGCTCCGGCGAGCACCTTCCTGGCCATGGTCCAATAGGCAGGAGCGCGCGCGCGCGGCCGGCACCGCCCTCCATAAACCGTACGTATATGCTTTTCAAACCAAAAACCTGCAAGCATCGCCATCAGCGTCACTTCATCCTCCTCCACACTAGTCCACCAAGCACCATCAGTCCATCAACCAACGACACCACTGTTCTTCTTCATCCTGTAATTCTCCTTCTTCCCGTGCCATTCCATTATTTATTGATTTGTTTCGGGTAATTAATAAGAGCCCCATCCTGACGGCCCCTTAACCGGAGGACGCAGAGTGGGGCTGCGGTGGTAGAACAAACAGCGAGAGTCGGGTTCCCTCAGTAACTTATATATAGGTCATCGTCGATCGCGTTAAACAAAAATTGTAAATCGATGTAACAGTCAGTCCCTGATGTTTTTCCTTTTTCTGTTTTACCCCCTTTCCGATGACGGCGGTATACAAGTTTGTATACGGGTATACAAGAATTACATACAGTTCAAGCAACTTGCGCTTGCAGAGGTGTGGTGTTTTTGCCGTGGGGGCTTTACCTTTTGTCCTTTTTTCTTTTACAGTGGATATAAATCTTGTTACCCGTTACAGTGTACATGGTGCTGTTATTCCAGTATTCTGACCTTTTGCGAAAATTGAGCAATTCTTCTTTTTAAACGAAGCATGAGCACTGCTAATTTATTTAAGAAAAATATGAGAGCAATCTCTTTTTAAAGGAAGCATGAGCACTGCTAATTCATTTAAGGAGAAAATGTGAGCAATCTTATGTTGCAGTGGAATATACAAAGAAACTGTTTCAACACTATCAATTATGGCCAGTTTGTAGGGGGTGTCAAGTGTTAGGGGCACAGACACTCTATTTCTTTAATCTTTAATTATTAGAGGATCTAAAATAGACCGTTTGGATCAAATATCTCTCTCCTCTTCTTCCTTCTTTTATTGACTTATACCTCCCATGCACAATTATTTTTCCTCTAAGTCCGGGGACTATGGACTTGCTCGAAGACCCTAACCCGGAACCCCAAAGCCTCCTCGGATTATTTTTTGACTAGAGATGTATAAGAAAATAGTGCAAATCGGATAATCACCATGTATGAGGTGTGGTCCAAAAATTGAGTCTTTTTTATCTTTGCCAAAATGACATATTAAATTATTTTTAAACATAATTTTTTACCAAACTCTCTAGGTATGCATGGTTAATGAGATTGGTGACGTATGTGATGGGCCATATAATTTATTTTTTGAATACAATGCACCGACTCTGATGGCACTGTCTCTCATATCAGGATTTAGACGCCGGTTATCATCATTACAGCTCGCGTGACAACACATTTCGGGATTAATCTTGTCTGTAGCTAACCCGATACAACCATACAAGGCACCACACTCGGTGTAGTACTACACCGTGCACCATACGTCTTGAAGACCAGTGAAAGGAACTGTTCCAGTACACCGGTACACTGTTTACCGTCGCCCGTCTGGCCGGTCCACACAGCCCGGCCCGGGCATCCGGCTGTGTACAATTATACATACGCATGCGGCTCTCGTGACCCTCGGTCGACCCAGGAGGACAACGAGGCACGACGATGTGATGCGCATGTCGGCACGTGTAGCGCTGACTGACTGACGGCGACGGCCCCACCTCGTGGCGGTTTTTGCGTCCCGGCCCCGGGGGACCCCGTGTATTTGCAAAGCAGGACCCGGTGCGTCCTGCGTACAGCACACGGAAGTAACAGAAATCAAATCAAATTTCCCGTCATGTCGACAGCCGGTGCTGCCGCAGCATTTGTTTATCAGAGATTCAGAGCTGCCTGATGCCGCGTATCTGCTCAGTAGAAAAACTCTACCGCTATTTTAAAGAAAAAAAGAAAACTCTACGGTAGATCCCGTGTAAAGTTTTCAAAAAGAATTTTTTCACATTTAAGATATTAAATATAGACTAAATTAAAATTAATTGTAGATTTTGTCCATAAATCGCGAGACGAATCTTATAAGCCTAATTAGTCCGTCATGAGCATATATTTACTCTAGCAATACTGTAGCAATTTATTGTCTAATCACGACCTAATTAGATTTATTAGATTCATCTTGCGATTTACAGTCCATTTATTAATACGTTTTTTTAACTATATTTAATACACCGTACATGTATTTAAATATTGATGTGATTGATGTCTAAAAATTTAACCGGGAAACTAAACCACGCCTACAGCTTGGTGTGTTCTGTCTTCCGCAGGGTATTTACCTTTTTACCGCGCCAGAATTACATGCACGCATGATTCCACGGAAAAAGGAGGAAAGGTCAAAAGATGCGGCAGGTGAAAGCGTAGACGACGGAGACGAAACCATCAGCTCAGTGCTCACCTTCTTCTCCAATCATCGAGGCCGCAGTCCACCGGTTGATAGAGGTCGGTGACACGGCAACAGTAACCCGAACAGATCAAGTAATCAAGAATGGAAACTCACGGGATTAGACGGCAAGCCGAGGAAGGCCCGGCCAGGCTGGTCGTGGATTGATAGGTAAGAGATCGAATTGAAAGGCAGCGGCGTGCGCGGCACAGGAACGAAATCAATCGGGTACTTATTAGTAGCAGGGAGCAGGGGAAGATGGGCACGGCCGTGGGCGGCGATTGGATCGGAAGCCGCGGGAATCATTAGGGCGCGGAAAGGGACGGTAAATTTGGCGGTAAGTGGGCGATAATGACCCCCGTGGGCCGCCATCCCCGGCCTAACAAGACGACACCAACCCGTTCACACTATACTAGTCTACTATGGGTGTATAGTCTAGCATATCCATTTGTTTCAAAAAAAAAATATAGTCTAGCATATCCACTTACTTGTACGGCGCTACTGCCTCTGTATTTTTCTATTTCTTTTTTCTTTTTTTTACCCCCGAGCATGGAGTTGAGCGCGAAGCTGATCAGGTTGGTTTGGCAAGTTTTTACCGTGAAAGTTGAACGCATGTCAAAAAGTAAGTACTGAAGCACTAGTACATTTGTTTAGGAGCAGTAGCACTCCATGCGACGAACGCCGACACTGGAACGATCTGCCAGCGATTATTATTATTTGCCGTTGGGATTTTTCCCTCTTCATAATTCCGGATAATAAAAAACAGCCAGAAGGAGAATTTAGTAATTTACCGGTTGTTGGCGATGCCGCCCTTCTGATTAGCGCTCGCCCCATTTCTTCGTCATTATGTTGCGCACCAGTACGCGCTGGCTCCATGCCCTTCGTCCTAGGGACCATGCGCCCCACGCATAACTCGGCATCTCGCTCATGGACCCCCGGTGTCCGCTGCGTGCTTCATGCAATGTAACTCCGCGTACTCCCTTGTACAGTCACGCGCTACCGAATGAAATCTCCCATTATTCACCCTGACGCCGAAGCCGGTAGCCCCCTAACGCGAGGCCGCGGGTCCCGCGTGTCAGCGGGCGCTCGTGGAAATGGCAATGGCATGGCTCATGAGGAAAGCTGCTTCCCACGTCATTTATTTTGTCCAGCAATTTCACTCACCTGATGGCTGATGTGCCGTATGCGTCAGGGCAGCTAGCTAGGTGCCTCAGCTCTACACCTGCGTGCTGCCCTGCCCGATGATCAACCACCACCACGATCGAGATCTCGTCTCTGCTCTGCCTCGTGCCGTTCCTCATCTGGCCGGATTACCGGGCCCGTTACTGCGTGCGCCTACAAGGCGTTGGAACGGAACGCAGGTAGATAGCCAGCTAGGCCGGCCGGGGCGCTGCGAGGGACAAAGCGCTCCCCCATCAACCGCTACGGGCGCGCACCGCTAGCTACTGGAATCTTAGGCGCCTGTGCGTGGCGCACACAACGATCGCTAGCCTGGCGAGTTGTCACATGCATTGCATGCATGCGCCTGGGGCTTGGGCTAGCCAGGCTACACATGGCGATGGCGATGCTTGACACCGACCGGCGCACGGGTACGACGACGACGACGCACCTTGTCCGATCCGTCCGCCCGTGCAGCTGCCTCGCCAATTACTGCCGCGGCGCGCTGTGAATCTGTTCGGACGGCGTGGAAAAGGCGGTGTGGTGGAACCTGAGATTAGGCGAGAGCTTGATCTCAGGGCCGGCTGGCCTCAGTGCCCGTTTGGGATTTCTTGGATGGGTCGCTCGTCGATTGATTGCACTGCTCGATCGCCCGGTCCCTATTGGTTAGAGGTTGGCGTGGGGGCCGGCCGGATTAGTCGCAGGATTTGCGCACGGTAGTAGTAGTAGTAGCTTGCAGATTAAAGATTGGTCGAAGGGGGAGGGGAGACGCATGGGAATGGCATGACTCCTCCTCCCATGATCCGCTGTCGTCGGGCACTAGTGGCAATGGCATGTCGCGCACGCACACACCACAACGGGAGCGCGGCGAGGGATGACGCGTGCACAGTGCATCACAACCCATGCCTCACTAGCTACCCCCACCACGCGGAGAAGCCGGCCGGCCGGGAGTCGCGCGTTTAATTTCGCTGCGCGCGGCACGCTGCTGTAGGTTAAGACCTAGAGAGGGGAGGGGGAGCGCGCTGAGGTGTGCTTAGTGGCGAAGCTAGAGTAAAATGGAGGGGGGGCCGGGGGCGGCCGCGGCGGCGAGCGGTGTTGCCGCGTTCGCCCGCGTCGACGGATGACGGACCGGCCACATGCGCGTCGCCGGTTCCGCTCGCGAACGTCCTCCTCGGCGCATTTTATATGCCGGGCGGCGGTCGTCCCTTCCCCCTTTGTTTATCCGCTGCTTATTATTCCCTGCCTGTCCACTTTTGCTTCCTGGGAGAAAAAAAGGCCAAATCCCTTCTGTTGGGCTTTACTCTTACGATTTTACCCCTCGTCCTGCTTAGCTTGGAGCATCATAAGATGCATAACAACAGCGGCCGGGCTGGAGGATCAATGGTAGTGCTGTTAGCATGGCGACAACCACTCTGTCAGCAGAGCAGTCAAATTCTTCCAGGAAAAAAAAACACAACAATTTTCTTTGAAAAAAGAAGAGGCCTTGGAGTATCGTAGCTGCATATGTGCACACCCTCTGAACAGCTGTTGTCGCTGTTGCTAACAATGACGGTTAGGTGTAAGCACACCACGGCCTATCTCATTAGGATATCACCTCGTTTTCTTTAGGCCAAACATAGGGAATCGCCTCTGCAGCAAGTATCTCACCCCCCCCCCCCTCCCCCCCACCCCCCCAGCGGATGAGCACGGCGGGCACCCTACGGGCGGAAGATGTAACTTGCAAGTCTTCAGTTTAATAGGGGTGGACCAGCCCAAACGGGCTAACATTCGCGGTTGCTTAATCTATCACCCGCGTCAATGCAACTTGCTTCGTTCGTTCCGAGCTGTTGCCACGATCCGCCTCCTGATCTGATCCGTTTTAATTTACGCGCGCAAGCGCACACCAGGAGCGTGATGATGTGGGGCCCGGGGACAGGTCAGCAGGATAACCACGGTGCCTGCCCGCTCCATCTTTAGTTTAGCAGTTAGCACCAACCGAAACCAAAGGCCGTCTCTCGCGGGTGGTGACGTCACGGGCGCCTGGATTTTGTTTATTTACAGTTTGGGTTCAGGGGGACAGAGCAGGCCCATGCCCGCCCGTCCCTGATCATGTAGTAGTGGTGGTGGAAACAATTTTATACTGGTTCCACATCTCGTCAGATGCAGGTACCAGATTGGCTCCTGCTTTCGGAGCTGGCCTGATAATTGGTAAACTAATGGCCACGATCTGAGCTTAGCTCGCTCTCCATCTGAGGGAGAGTGGTTATGCTTTGATCCAAAGTCGCCATCACATGCGTGCGTGCGTGCCCATGGGACGCCGCCAATGGCCGGGGGCTCCTCCTCCGGCCGGGTAATGTGAGTTGCCGTCGCCGTGACAGTGGCAGCGTCGCTCGGATTGGACGTGCAACGATAAAAGAAAATGGGTCCCTCTGGTGGCTTCTTTTCTGCTTTAACGCTAGCGCCTCCCCAGCTTTATCATTCTTTTAGTCGGGCATGAGCGGTTCGTGACGTCGACGGTGCGTCCCGGGAGTGCCGAGCGGCGGCGGCAACTGGGGGGAGTGGGGACTTCCAACTTGGAAGCGCCGAGGAAACCATTTGATTTCACCTCGCTTTCAGTGTCAGTCAGTGGAGCATCCTCAGCTGAGTTTTTTTTATGGTTGTGCGAGCGAGCTTGGGGTCACTCGACTGCCCGGCTGATGTCAACAGATTGAGCCATGGCTGCTCCTGACGGCGACAGGTCTCGACCCCTTTTCCGATTTTCTATGGATCAGTCATCCGTCCCTGTTCTTCTTTTCCAAGAATGTGCTCCTCCTTTTCACCGTGTTCTTAACTCTGAACTCTACCGTGCCATGCCATGGAATGTAGACAACTCAGTTGAATTGCTTGTTCCACTGCGTGTGAAGTGAAGGTTACCTGGACACCACTACCGTAGCTGAGAAATCCCAGGGTTCGGAACATCGTATAAATCCTGGGTTTGCAGGTATGAACAATGAAGAACTCATTCTTGTAGTACAGCATTAGCAGCACAACGCTTTGCGGCTGTTCATGCTTTACAGATCACAGTCACGCCGTGGTCTGACGATAAAGTTTTGTGCCATCGCGTAGGAGCGCAGGTAGACGATCGAAAGGAGGAAATCACAAGAAAAATGCCAGAAACGTGACGGAGACTAATAATGGGCCCAAAAGTGAAATAATAACAGGCCCACCTTTTCCGAAAAGAAAAACTAATAATGGGCCCAAAGGCGGCCGAGGGCCTTTGGAAGATTCAGCTCCATAACCATAACCGGAGACTTTGGTTTTGGACCAGACGGAAAATCTAGAAGGCAGGAACAATCATTCTTTTTATTTGGGCTGTAAACAACTCTCTGTATGATTTGGCCCACAGTTTTTTGAAACGAAATATGGCCCAAAACATTCCCGTTTTATTTTCCCTTTTCTGGTTCAGGAACCAGGAGGAGATTTATGTGAAGTTGCGAGCTTGCAAATGTTAGAACTGATTCACGATCAACTACTTTTTTTTCAACGCCTTAAATAAGGCCATGTTTAGTTACCTATCAAAATTTTTGCACATCAATATTTGGACACATGCATGGTGTATTAAATTTAGTCAAAAAAAAATCGCATTACACAAATGGATGTATTTCGCGAGACGAATCTAATGAGACTAATTAGACCGTGATTAGATAATAAATTGCTATAGTATTGCTACAGTAAATATGTAATGACGGACTAGTTAGGCTCATTAGATTCGTCTCACGATTTACGGACGGAATTTGCAATTAATTTTTTAACCAGTCCATATTTAATACTTCAAATGTAAAAAGATTTTATTTCAAAAACTTTACACGGGAACTAAACAGGACCTAAACAATTAGCGCTTCTTATTCATTCAAGAACTTTTGCAGATTGCAACGACTTAAAATAATATCGACATTTCTTTGCTCCCGCCTAACGCCTCTGTAGATGAACACCCACCTGCCAAGAGAAGACCGGAAACTGGCAGTAAAACTGGAGGATTCTGGAATTCGGATCTTGTAAAACGAACAAAAAAAACATATATTGCTTTTGGAGACCAGTTGCGTTCTAAGGAACACCACTACAACCAAGTAAATCTGGAATAAGAAGCAAGGCAAACTGTATCAATTGAAATATTCCACAACTGAAGAAATCAAGCTGTTGCTAATTGTGCCATCTATCTATTCAGTTAACCGAACACCACCAAGGTCCAATTACCTTTCTTGCTGCTACATAGTGAAGCCATATATTTTATACAAACAAAAAGACGCATAAGAGCCCCTCCGAAGCCCGCCTACCCCAGGGTCCTCAAGCAGAGAACCAGGAACACACACCCCCACCTACCCCACGATCCTCAAGCAGAGAACCAGGAACACACCCTCTAAGGCAAAACTGATCAGGCACCATGTCTAGACTACTGGTTCATTTCAAAACTTCAGCTCATCGCATGGACATCAGAGTGCGCCTCTGGACAGCCACCTTGGGAGGTTGAGTGGCCTTCGGGGTTTCCTTCAGTAGCTGGCTCACAATCTTTTCGTTCTGCTCTATTGATCTGGACAGTTTCTTCTCCGTTAGATCAACGAGAGCTGAATCATTTGGTTTGGATGGAGTGGCCTGCAAGGAGCAGTCAGATGGAGAAGATGTCTTCAGCTTGCCATCGGCCAGAGAAGTTGCAGGGGCTGCAACAGCTTGAGCTTCCTCAGTGGTTGGCGTGCTTTCAGCTTGTACTGGAATTATTGGATCCACAGAAGAATCTTCTGTCCACTGGATCTGCTGCCGAGCCGCAGCATCCTGCAGGCGACTTCTCTCAAGAGCCTGCAAGTTGCAGTTAGTACATCAGTAGATCTTTAAACTAGGTATGCATCTAACATCCAAACAAATATTTTGTTCCTGCCATCCCTGGGCTCGAGTTATTTTTCCTGCCTGCTCTGAACAATGGACAGACAAATTTTGACCACTTTACAGATATCAGTATAAAACCACCTCTAACAGGTTTCTGAAAAAGCACATTATGGGCAAATGATGACTTGTAGATAGGGATGCAAACATTGTATTTATTTTGGGTCATTGGGTCAACCCAAAAAGTTGATAAAATGAACTAGGATGGCATTGTGCGTAATTAATTTAGGAGGAGAAATGAACTAGGATGACATGCCATCATAATTATTTAGTTGACCCAGCAAACACCAGTGGGTACCCACTTGCATCCCTACTTGTAGATGAACAAATCACAATTTTCTGAACATGAAGCAAAGTTCTTAACAGAACAGGCTGAAAGTATACAATTTTGTAGTTGCAGTGCTTAGTTTCTACAACCAAACAAGTACAGCAATACAATCATGTGATAAGTGAACCTATAATACAATTGGTTAAATGTTGAAGCTCTAATATACTGGGGTTAATATGACCATATGGGAGCATGAAGTAATTAGATTCAGATAAAATTGGCGTTATTACTTACTAGACCATTCTATGAATTAAAATCACCTTTAAATTGCCAGGCACCTAAAGTCGAATACATCTAGTTACAAGTAAGACAGAACAAGAGCATAGGTTATGCCTTGTTAAAAACTTGTTGCTACGTCATTTGAATTATGAGAATCTTTCGATATGAATCACACTAAGATAAAAGATAAGACTTGGTTCATTCCATTAATCTATTCCTTAGCCTACTTTTTTTTTGAACTTAATTCCTTAGCCTACTTTGGTAACCGTTAACCAGGCATTTCGAATTCAGTGACTTATAACAACATTGGAACATTGTGGCATATCCTAGAGTACAGTTCATGCACCAAATACAACAAAACCAGAGAACTCGAAATGGTCACGGCAGGTACAGAACTAAGGGAACGTTGTATAAACTGTACTCCCTCCGTCCTAAAATACAAGTCACTCTAGAAATTTTAGGACAGATTAAGAAGAAGTAAAATAATCATATTTGCTCTTGTTTACTATCTATATTTGGCAGTAATTGATTCTTACATGCACATGCACTTTCTAAATAAAGTTAAACGACTTATTTTGTGGAACAAATTTTAAATCGTAGAATAACTTATTTTTTAGGACGGAGGGAGTAAGTAAATAGTTCATCACTTCATCACCTTGATGATTGATGTGATGTCACGGAGTGGGGTGCTTGGGTACCAGTCAGGTAAGGGGTCCTCCTCTTTGGTGCATTAGGGCCTGTCAAGCCAGCGGCACATTCTCCTTGTTGCTGGATGCTGTCTGGGCCTGTCAAGCCAGCGGCTTGACAGCACCCTTCACCAGCACAGCTCCTGGCGGTGCCACTGCCACCCTCCTGATAAAGAACCCACCACCAGAGATGTCGGCGATGGCCGGCCTGGTGGCAGTCCTCACTTCAGGCATCTTGTAGTTCTGCAAGAATTTTATATAGCACATCAGTGATTCAAGATTCATATAAATGCCACATCAGATCAATAAATGGGCGCAGGAATCACAATTTTCTTACAGCTATTCTGCTCTTGTCCTGTTCTTGGTGCCCTGAGTCCTTTCGATCTTCTTCTGGATCTATGCGCGAAATTTCTCCTGTACCCATGCAATAAGTTTCCGGACGAAATTGACGAGTACAATTCAGAGAAAACACGGACAACTAATGCACCCCAAAAAAAACATCTACACACCTCTCGTTCGGTCCCGGTCTGGCTTCTGCTCTTTCTACGACTCTAAGATGCCTACCTCCTGCAAGAACGGCGCAACACAGACAAGACCCATGGATAAGCATCGACAGCACGAAGAAATTGCCTCTAGAAACACCGAAACCACCTAATCCGCGATCTTTCTACTCATAATCCTACCTCAATCCTCTACCGCACCAGGGATTCGAACATAAAGAACCCAAAGAAACGCTTCTGAAGAGAGGGATTTGGGGCGAACCAGGTCCGCGCCGGTCCGATCCTCACGACGACTACTCCCTATGATGCAGTCCCGCTTCGGGTGGAATTTCTGGGTAGATTTCCTAGAGTTCGTGCCTGGTGGTGCTACGGCTCTAAATGGTTTGGGGATTTATCCGTTGGCGGAGGGCGACGCCGGCGGGGGTTCTAGCGGGTTCGAATTTGGCGAGGCCGGTGGAATGGGAGCAGCATCCAGACGTCCGTTTGTTCGAGCCAGCAAGATGGACGGACAGGATGGTTTCGGTGTACGGATCACCGCGATTTGCTATGCGATGGTCAACCGTATTGCAAAATATTAGTGGTCACCAGGTTGAATTCCTTCACGCGGCCAGGTTGTTCTCTGTTCTACGCGATTTGCTATGCGATGGTCAACCGTATTGCAAAATGTTGCTCTTAGATTCTGTAGATGGGCTGGTGTGCGGTTTTCTCGTTTTCTCTTGATTTTTATGTGGCTATATACGTTATTTTTCTTTGCCGGTCACTAGAGAAGCCTAGTTTTTTTTACCCACCCGACATTTTATTTTTAAGAACTTATCCAACATTTTCTCAATAAAATTTTATCCCACATTTATCTTCCAAAAGGTCATCCATCATCTTTTATTTTTCCCCTCCACAATATCTATCCAACATTTTCCTTTCATAAAGTGTATCACATCTTCTTCTTCCAAAAAGACAATCCAACATCTTTTAAAGAAAAGTCAGTCCAGCATTTTTCTTAAGAAAAGTTGATCCAACATTTTTCTCTAAAAACACCAATCCAACATTTTCTTTGAAAAAATTGATCCAATATTTTTACACTATAACCAAAAAACTTATCTTTAAGTCGTGTTCCTAGAAATCTCATTGATTACAATAACTAGATGTACTAAGTCAACATTTTTCTAAAAAAAATATCGATTTCAAGGTTTGCCCGGCATTGGGTGCCTGAGCTCTTTTTGACCTCCGCAACGTGTTTTGTCTTAAGCTCACGGTGCTGGACGAGCTTCTCTCGGGACACGAGGTGGCGGCTGCGGTGGCAAGCCGGGGATCAAGTATACCTCTCGGGATGAAGAAGGGTCCTTTCTGGACGGCCCGATCAAAATTCGATGGCGCCAAAACATAGGCGACACGGCCCAAATAACGTGCCCAAGCTTGGAGATACTACCTCTATGCCCCCTTAGTTTTCTTATACACATAATAACCCAGCAGGAAATCTATGTTTCTTAGCTTGTCGATAGCTGCCGACGCATCATCCAGCGTGCGTTGACGCATGATTCCCATGTCTCACAAGCACAAGCAAAACCCCTTTTGTTTTCGCGACATGTGTTTTTTCTTATCCCTGATGTCCCTCTTCGAACGGTACGGACTCCGACGTGCCAACTGACAGACCTCTGGTTTGTCATCGATCAGGGGTTTCCAGTTTCCAATCAACAATTTCTCCCTTAAAAAAGAACTTTGAACTAACAAGGGTTTTCTGAAACTTGGTTCCAGGTTAGGTGCGATCGTCGTAGCACCACGCACGCAGCATCCCGGGTGGTGCCGTGGTGGAGGTTTCCTATTGCACCGGCCCGATCGTGTCGTCCGTTCCGGACACAGAGGGCAGCACGTACGATTCCGATTCCGGCAGCGTGCATGTACGGTATGATACTCACACGGGCATGAATGGATTTCTGCACAACGCCGTGATCATGGAATGATTGATTTCTCCTGCTGCCTCAATGAGTGCTGTCCTTGCAACCGCCACTCCTTTTCTACGGCTTTATTGCTCGCGTACGGTTAATAATTTGACATCAAGCACGGAAAATGTGGTTCCGGGGGAGCAATGAATGGTAACGTTACGGCAACCACAAGCGATTCTTTACTGTACATGTTGCGCTCGTGCCACGTACTCATATGTACGTGCTGCACACTGTGACACGCCAGGTAAACAGTAGCAGGCAGGTAAAAGTTCTCGAGAGGCGGAACGAACCAGACCAGAGACCAGGACGGATATCGAGCTTGTGTTCCACGACCGGCGCGCGACACCGACAGGCATCTCCCCCTGACGAACCTGTGCCTTGCTTGCTGGTCCGAGCACAGGAGCATCCGAACCGGATCGCGTCGCGTCCTCTAAAACTAAAGGGTGGAAAAGGACGTCGATTCCGAGTTCTGACTAAAACCCTGCAGCGGCTAGCCGGGCGGCGGGCCCCCGTTTCGTGCGCCAAGTCGCCCCGTCCCAACCAAAGTCGTTGCCACGTTCGCTCGTTCAGCTCGTCCCCTCCTGACCCCGAGCTCGCACGGAGCTTCCCCCCTTGGCCTCCGGCCTCCCGGCACGAAGCTTCCCACGACCTCAGGTCCCCCTGCTGCTGCTGCACCGACGACCGCGATCGCCGCCGGTGCGCGTGCGCGTCGGCGGTGCGGCTCCTCACCCACCTGATCGCGCCTGCGGATACGATACGTTCCCGGCTTGCATATTTTGCAACGGATAGGGCCCCAAAACTCCCCAACGACCCGCACCGCGCAGGTCGGATTCCGAGCACCCGCACGGGTGGCCTGGCGGGCTTCTGGCCTTGCGGACGGCGTGGTTCCCGTGGTCCTTCTGTGCGGCACGCCGCGCACGAGCGCGGTGGCGTCGGCCTGACGGACGCGGGATGTGATGATGCGCGCGCGGGGGGCGAGGAGTCAAGGAACTGTGCTGTCCTCGTCGTGGGCGGTAGTACTACTAGCGCACGGCGGCTAGTTACTCTCTGCTTTTATGTGTAGAGCCCCCTGTTTCTTGGAAAAAAATGTGTAGAGCCCTGTAGCTGGAGGGGGGCTGGACTGGAGGGTCCGGCCCGACAGGGCCGGAGGAATCTTACCGTGCCTTGGGACACCTCGCCTCTTGCTTGTTTTGCACGCCTGTTTTTTAAGGCGCGTGGATGGCGTAGAGTTGTAGTCTGTGTGACCGTGTTTGTATATGAGACTGGCGGTTTAACCATCTTACGCACTCCGAGACTGATTTTTAAACAAATGATGAAAGGAAGCATATAGCTTTTGTTATCGAACACGTAAGAGAGCATTGTGTATCTTTGCATTAAGAAATAAGATTTCGGTACAACGCATAAGAAGATGTGCACAGATCGCATCTTGCAAACGAGCTCAAAACTGGGGCGAAAATAACAAATCAAAAAAAAATCCGCTAGCTGATTACTGCTTCTTTATGCATATAGCTTACAGCTCATTGTTCCTGACATTTATGCTTCTTTAGGCATGTCCTCGTGCCCGTTCATTCAAAAAAGAAAACAAGAAGAAATTTGTTATAACATTTCATCATGAACAACATTCTTGTTGAAAATATTCAGAACCACCATCTTCACTATCGAACAAGATAGCAGGGACCAGAGAGGTGGACAATGAAATTGGATGATCATGATCTTCTTATTAAAGGAGAGGCACAAGAGCTTATGAAATGGATCTTATGATGGGCACTTCGAAGCATAAAACTAAGGCTATGTAAAAGGAACACTTCAAAATACTCCATAAGAATTTCGAGGATCCCACAAGCATTTTTTTTCAAAAAAAAAATAATGACATTTTTTTTCTGCGATCTCATAAAAGATATGATGTCGATCTTTCTTTCTTTTTCCTATTGACGTGTTGTTTCTCTCTAACGGCTCACTTTTCTCTTTTCTCCTTTGACAAGCTAACATCAATCACCAAATCTCTAAGAACGGTTAATTAGCCTACATCACTCGGTTTTGATATCTTGTTCTCTAGTCGCTTCTAGCTCAGAAAAGGCATAAAAGCAGACACATGATGTTCATGTTAGTTATTTGCAGAGAGAGGGTTAGTTCAGTTGATCAGTTCTAGTCTGGTGCAAGTAGGAACAAGTGCAGCCCGGCCTCTTCACACAGAAAACAAACACAAAGTAGCAACAAGTGGCGCTTCCAAACATTCTAACGAAGCACGGTTTTAGAACGATCGTCGTTTAATAATCATCCCGAGAGCGGTCAATACTCAATACTAGCACGTTTGATGACCGACGCACACGGCATAAAAACCCATAAAAAATTTCGCAAACACAGAAAATTGCCCGTCTCGATCGACGACGTCCTCTCCCTGCCTTTTCCTTTTCGCACAATGATTAGTCGTGGTGGCCCACGGGGTTAAGCCAACAACAACACGAGATGGCGCCATATATATATGCACTGGCAGAGCATTTGACTTGGAGCAAGAGCGGGGAGCCAGCCATTGTTCCGTCTTCCATCTGCCGCCGCCTCTGTCCACCCTGTCCACAGCTTATCCAGGAAGGCACAGCCAAGAACCCCAGCGTCACTCACCAGCAACACAAGCTTGCGGGGGGGGGGGGATTAAAGGGGCAGACCGGCAGAGGACTTGCTCTCGCTCACTCGCGCGGCACTCCTCTCAGGGCTCGCGGATCGAATCCCGATCACAATGTTTAGCGGTTGCGGTCTCTTCGGCTGCGCGCGCCGGGGCCGCGGCGACCTCCGGAAGCGCGGGGAGATGGGCGGGGCGAGCTCGCGCGTGGCGCCGGCTGATCCGGTGGGCGCGGAGGAGGCGGAGGAGCAGGGCGGCGGCGCGGCGCGGCAGCTGGCGTGGGCCGAGGTGGAGGCCGCCACGCGCGGGTTCTCGTCCCGGGTGGTCGGCCGCGGCGGGTTCAGCACGGTGTACCTCGCCTCGCTCCCCGCCTCGCGCCTCGGCGCCGTCAAGGTCCACTGCAGCAGCGAGCGCCTGCACCGCGCCTTCCGCCGGGAGCTCGACGTGCTCCTCTCGCTCCGCCACCCGCACATCGTCCGCCTCTTCGGGTACTGCGACGAGCGGGACGAGGGCGTGCTGGTGTTCGAGTACGCGCCCAACGGCGACCTCCACGAGAGGCTCCACGGCGGCGGCGGCGGCGGCCTGCCCTGGGCGCGCCGCGTCGCGGTCGCATCCCAGGTGGCCGCGGCGCTGGAGTACCTCCACGAGGGCCGCGACCCGGCGGTCATCCACGGGGACATCAAGGCCTCCAACGTGCTCCTCGACGCCGACCTGGACGCCAAGCTCTGCGACTTCGGCGTCTCTGCCACGGCGAGCAGCGTCGGCGGCGGCCGCCCCTCGGCGCGCGCCGTCATGGGCTCCCCGGGCTACGTCGACCCTCACCTCCTCCGCTCCGGCGTGGCCACCAAGAAGAGCGACGTGTACAGCTTCGGCGTGCTGCTGCTCGAGCTCCTCACGGGGAAGGAGGCCGTCTGCCGCGAGACCGGACACCGGCTCACGGCCGCGGTGGGGCCCAAGCTCAGCGACGGTAAAGTGTCCGACGTCCTGGACCAGAGGCTCGGCGCCGAGTACGACGCCGCGGAGGCCGCCGCCGTGGCGGAGCTCGCCATGCAGTGCGTGGGCGACAACCCGGCGCTCCGGCTGTCCATGGCCGACGTGGTGCGCGTGCTCCAGGAGAAGACCTCTGCCGTTGGATCGAAGTCGGACCCCAAGATGATGCCCTAGGTTGGATACATGGCGTAGATTGTAAATACTCCTTGTGGGTGCTAGAATTCTTCTTAGGATAGTTAGGAGAAGAATTTTCCTAGTGAGGTGAGGTAGAAAAAATTAAAAATTTAAAATTCAAGCTTGTAGATCACTAGATCTGATAGAAAATTTTGTCATGCCATGGCGTGTTTGTTGAACCGGCGACATCGTAGTACTTGTTCATTCATCAATTTGCCTTGTTGTCTTGTTGATATCACACGCAGTAGGTGGGTGCAAGCAATAGGTAATTTCTTAGGGTCCTTGAACCAATTTGAACGAACGAGAAGATTTCTTAGACGACCTGTGACATTATTCGTGAGGACTAAGTTCCGAGAGATTAGCATTCAGTTTCTGGGTTTTCTTATGACATGGTCAGATTAATCTGATCCAACGAACGAGAATTTTAAAACAGGCATGCATGTGACGTGAACCTAGAAACAGGATTAAGAAGACCAATTATTGGCAGGACGAATTGTTCCAAGAATTATGTAGAGCTAGCTAGCTTCACCAGTAAGCGCTCCAAAATGAGTGCCACCACCAGAAAGCTTTTGCGCCAATCAAAGCCAGATTCCTTTTTCACGACGATCTTCTTTCCAGCTCCAGTTTTGGATCAGGCACATGCTCCCACTGGCAACAGCGAGCTTCTGATCTGTTTGAATCATTCATAATCATACATGCTTTCTTCAGATTCAAAAAAAGGAGGAAAACATCAAGCAAAAACTCTAAAGAAGGATAATCTATTTTTAGGAGAGTGTTATGGCTCCTCAAGTTAAAAATAGACGATCCGACCTTAAAAATTTGCTTCATGTAACCTTCTTGCCCGTTTGTCCTACCGACGTTACTGCCCTACTGAAGGCGCTGCAGTGCTCCTTCACTTTTGCAGACTCCATGTTTTTTCTCTCTTGGCGATGAAGAAAGGAACTTCCTGATCCTCGCTTTTGCAAATTTCAATCTCAACCCACGAGAAAAGATGCCCAAACGGGAGCAGCCACTAGCCGTGCGCACGGTGAACACGAGCGCTGCGCGACGACCTTTGCTTTCTGTCGATGCTTCTCCATCACTGATTAACGGGGTTCATAAGAAAGGTTTGCACGAAAACGATGCTGATTAGGTGCTCTCCGTGACATCCTAACAACCCCTCCATCGACGACCAGAGAAAGAGAAACACTGCTCCAATACAACTGCAAAGCAGTAAGAAAATGTGCTGCATTTCTGACGGCCCAAATTAAACTCGATGCGTTGGATTGTTTAGACGTTACCGTGCTACGCTACGGCGCATGACAGTGCCCGTATATATACGGCACGGGTAGGTGCCCGGTGACAGCCGCGTGTGAGCCTGAGCCACGGCCGCAGCGGGAGAAGTCATGGCCTGTCCGTACCTGCCCGAGCTCGTCGGGTGAGCTAGCTGTCAGTCACTGATGCGAACAAGCTCCCCCGTCAGCAGTCAGCGAGTGACCTGAGCCGTGAGCTGTGCCGCGCGTGGCCAGCGAAACCTCGGTGAATCGCCGTTCCCGTAGTAGGAGGAGGAATTCATGATTGCGCGGCGCCGCGGCCTCATGTCGTGTTGGTGGGTTCGGGATTCTTTTATTGGCAGCCAGTACAGTGCCGTTTGAAGCGAGGCCAGATCTGGTTGGTTTTGGTGCGAGCCTTTTCATTTGTTTGGCCCTACGCTACGCGTTACTGTAATCTAGGACGCCATTCTTGCTCGCGACCGTACGCGTGCCGTGGCTCCCAAATCGCCCGCTGTTTGCTTGTTTATTTATATTGCACTCACAATAGACTCTGCTGAAATCACGTGCGGCAGATCTAGCTTCCGGGCAAGCTTCGCAGGCGAGCAAAGGATACTATGCTTGCACACTGCCGATCCTACCTTTTATTTTCTTTGCTGTAAACAAAGGCTGAAATGCGCGTCAGCCAGTGGTCACAATGAGCGTGCGCTGCAAGCACAGTGTGCAATAAAGAACACGTATTCCGTGTGTGTCCGTCGATGCGTTCGCTGAAAAGGAAGATCGATCGTCGGTGAAGACCAGGCACGGACAAATCGAAGGGGCTCCTACTTTTGATCCAAGGAGCAACACCCCTGAAAACAGGTTGCACGCACGCTTGTAGTACTGAGTCTTGACTCCACGGCTGTCCTGCGTCTCGTAGTTCTCCCCTGCCTTCGTTGCCCGCTAAAATTCGAACCAGGGCAGATGAGGGGCGGGCGCGTGGTTGTTTGCTCCCAAACCGCCCGGCGCGATGTCCGCTCGGCGCTGGGTGGGATGACGCCGCGCCGGCGCCGCACATCGGCGCGACGGCATCAGCCACCGCCCACCGCCACAGCGCAGGCCGAGCCGCGGGCCTCTCGCCCACCCTTAGCACGGGCAGCAGCCCAGGAGCAGGGAAGGAATTACCAGAGTGCAGCGGGCTTTTCGCTCGGCGCACAGCCCAGCCACGGCCCGCGTAAGTTTCGCTGCCCTGCCCCCCATCCCACAAGGACAAGGCCACATCTTCTCTAAACACGATTCACGCACCAACCGAGGCCAACCAGCGTGGCCACGTCGGCGGCAATTCCTGGCCGTCAGATCGGCTGTGTGGACGATCCAGATCGTGCGAATTCAAGATTTTTTTATTAAAAAAAACTCTTCTATTTATTGGAAATCAACCCTAATACCCTATTGTTCAACCTAATACCTTTAGTTCCTAATACCTTTAGTTCAACATAAATTTGATCCTTTCACCATAGCACAATTTCATCACCCTCTTCTTATTTGCTTTTTTACTAGAATAGTCATCCTCTTCTTAGATGGTCATGCTAGTTGAACCCTAATACCCTATTGTTCATGAATCATGTCGCTTATGATTTTATACCTCCTCCATTGATATAACCAGAGTTTTGGTAGCATGGCAACCTTTCTTTTACGTGTTTTATAGGGGGTGTTTAGTTCCATGGGTGTAAAATTTTGGCGCGTCACATCGGATATGCTGGCACGCATAGACTAATAACAAAACTAATAACATAAGCTAATAACAAAATTAATTACAGAACTTGATAGTAAACTACGAGACGGATTCAACGAGATATATTAATCCATGATTAGTAGATGGTTACTGTGGTATTACTGTTGCAAATTATGCATTAATTAGGCTCGTTAGATTTGTCTCGCGAATTAGCATCCATCTGTGCAAAAAGTTCTATAAATAGATTTTTTTAATACTTCTAAATGGTAAGATTCTCTTCGATGTGATAGAGTGTAAAGTTTTGGGTGGTATCTAAACACCCTCTTACTTCCCTTAGGACATGAGAAGCAGCTCTACCCCCAAGATAATCATCTTCTGCTACTATTTCATTTCCTCCTTGAAGAAATGTAGACTATGACTATGAGCTGAGATTTTAGGGGAAACTGAAAATGGACGCTGCCAATCAACGCCATGGAGTATTAGACGCTCGGGTTTCTCGTCATCCCACGGTAATATGATTATTTGGTGCACCAAAGGAGGTGACGATGTTGATTATTCAGTTCACAGGGAAGCTCTCACTCAGCATTAATGAATTTTTTTTGTTTGCTCTTGTTGGGTACTATGTCTTGCAAAGATATGCTACATGATTGTCTGGCTCTGTAGTTTGTACTCTAATGCCAACTTTCGTTTCATGCGGCCGCCTGTCACGATTAAGCAGGGGAGATGAGAACCCGTCTTTGGTCACGCGGCGGATCAGATGCCACGGGCTTTCGTTTTTGTCATCGTGGAGGGCAAGCAAGATCCACTCTTCTTCGACGCGGCGCAGTGCTGGTTCTACCTGCCTATGCTTACCATGTTACTGTGAAATCTACTGTTCACCTACACCACCATGTAGGCCGTTTACACGGTGTGTAAATGCTACTCGATAGGTAGCCATGTAGGCCGATTAGACGTGTAAAGCCGTGCAAAAATGTTTCGACCATTTAAAAGGCCGTTTAAACTGCCGTGTATACCGACTTTTCGCTAAATATGATGAGTGACCGACCGTTCACTGTTTAACATTTAGGCTAACACTGCTGAAATCTGATTGCAAATTTGCAGTTCTTCAAACATGATTTGTCTCCCTCCAAAAATGCTCCAAATTCTAGCTCAAGAAGATCTTGAAAACAACTCTGCTTTTTGTCTCCCTCCAAAAATGCTCCGAAACTGGAGGGAAGATGGAAGGTGGTGGAGCTGATGCCACGGCTTTGAGATATTTTGACATGTTTTTCTTCTTTTTGTGTGGCTGCCTCACACTGGAAGCCCACCTTGCATTTCTTGCTCGAGAATTTTTAAGTATTTGTTGTTTTCTTCTATGTTCTGAAGATGTAAGGCAACCAAACTCCGTGCCTAACTTGCAGCTTTTGTTACCATTCCTATTGTACAACTTTCCAAATTAATTGTCAGAATTCAATCTCCGTTCGTGGTTAGTTTTTCAAAATTCAGCCATATCTTTCATAAAATGTTTTGTAGCCTCTTTTTTTAAGCCAAAATGTTTTGTAGCCTCGACCGAGCCATAAAGCAGTTTGTAGCCATGTATACCTGGCAGAGCACCCTAAGCGCTTGAGGAAACAGTACACTTGATGTCGCGCATGCAGTCGCCATTCGCATCGTCACCGTGCACCAGCCGCCTGCCTCCTCTCCTCCCATTCGAACACCCGGCAACCACCGTCCGCCGGCTCATCGAACGCCCACCAAACCACCCCACCAATCCACCATCGACTTCTCCGCAAATGATGTCTTACCTACGTGCGTACCTACGCATGCTCCCCGCACCGCAGGTTTGGTCTTTGGGATTCGGGCACCACCGCAGCTACTTTGCATGATTTTGACACTAATGTTGTGCTTCTCTGGTCAAATAATTTTATTAGCTTGGTATGTCATCTTCTGCGTTCATACGAGAACTGGGCTGGTGGGCTTAGTATTATATAATACTATTTTGGGCTGCAAAGTATCGATGTGTGTAAATGTTGATGGTACGGGACCCATAGTACAGTAAACAGTACTGATCGAACTCGGCCTCCTTTTCTGAACCTGGGGGGAAAGGCTGTAGAGGGTTTCCTAGGATCTAATGCCGTGAGTTGCTTTTTCCATCTGTGGTTTTTCTATTTATTTCTATCCTCTAGTTTGTCGGCCATCCCATTATTTTTTATTTTATAGTACCTACTATGCCTTTGTCTTTTCATTGATTATCGTTAGTATTTCCATAGTCGCATATCATTTAGATACGCTGCTGACACGTTGTGCCGATGTGGCTTCTATGGGTATATATTCTCGTTGCTTTTATTTTCCCAACAAGATAATGATATAGACTGGGGAGTGCTTATTACATGCATGACATCATCTATTATATTAATTAGAAAGTGCTAAAAGAAGCCGTCGCGTTCACCGAGAGAATCTGGAAATTACCATGCTAATCTAAAAATGATAAGCTTTAGTACGGTTGGATTTTATGAAGATCTAACGGTTTAGACTAAGCCAAAGAGTACATATCAAATACGATTGATAAATATTTAATTTCAAAATTAAAAAGTTGAAAATTAAAATTTGATTAAAGAGTCTTTGTTGAATACGATCAGTAAATAACCAAATTTAAAATAAAAAATAAGGAAAAATTTAGAACTTGATCCAAGAGCCAAATCCAAAAAATTCATGGTGAATACGATTAGTAAATATTTAAATTTAGAATTAAAAATAAAAAAATTAGAACTTGACCAAAGAGTTCATGTTGAATACAACTAATAAATAGCTAAATTCTGAATTAAACAAATCAAAAATTAGTATTTAATAAAACAGTACATGTTGAATGCCATCAATAATTACTTAATTAGTGAATATCTAGATTTGCCAATTTAGAACTAAAAAAATAAAATTAATAATTTATCAAATAATAGTAAATTACTTTTCAAAATAATAATAAAAAATTGATAGTTTGATTTCTATTTTGTTTGGGAAGCAAAATACATATGTAAATAGTCTATGTAGAATAAAATTATTTAAGCTACACCTAGAAACCTAGAAATATAGCTTGAAAGGTGGTAGACAACATTAAATTTTATGATAGGCTAACATTTTAAATTATATTAAAAATTTTGTTGAATAAAATTAATATATAGTTTAACTTGAAACTAAAATAATATAAAATATTTATTAAATATGAATTTGGAGGGATATACGCTCTCGTTGTGCAGATCGTTCAGCGCCTTCTTGTTATCATGGTAGGTAGTGTTAAGTATAAACATATATACATCTTTGTTCACCACACCGATGTTAGAGATAATTAATTATGTTAATGGATTTTGTAGATCTGTGTACCTTAGTGTTATTCCATTCATCTGCAGGGATTCTAGGTCTTTGTCTCCAACAAGATTACTTTGTTTGTGTCTGTTGTTTTTAGGGTCACTCACCTTTCAAACCTGCTGTCAAGTGTGGAAGTATTATTGCGTTTTTTACAAATCAATTCTTGTGCAGCGTATATTGAATATATAGGTTGAGCACTAATCGGAGAAGTTACAACGCCATAATTTATTTAACATGTTCCTTATTGTCGAGGATTGTGGTATTTGTGCAATAATTGCTAGTGGAAGCTGCAAAAACTTGATTAGTTGAGATTTGGTTAAGAAGTTTGGCTTGACCAATCCCAAACCTTATCACTTTGAATGGTTTAACAATTGTGGTAAGGCAAAGGTAACTCGATCAACAAAAATACATTATTTCTTGGTTCATATCACGATTATATGCTGATTTTGATATTGTACATATGCAATCATGTTCGCTTTTATTAGATCGTTCATGGGAATATAATATTGATGTTTTACACCATGGTAGAACTAATAAATATATTTTGATGCATAAGAGTAATAAAATTATTTTACTTCCCTTAACACCTACTAAAATTCTAATACATGACAAATAACTTGCTGAAATTTCTAAAGATGACCATGCTTTGCACCATCTGATGCTACATCCCAAAAGATTAAGTTGAAAGGAGGTTCTTTACTTGCTAAAACATCTATAAATGCTGAAAATTATTTAGATGCAGCACCATGTCGTACCATGTTTTGCAAACATGTTTCGCTTTTGCATGATCCTACTCCTATATCTAGCAGATTGTGTCATGTTGTAACTAACTTTTTGCAGGAGTTTGATGGTGTGATGGAGTCGAGGACGACTCCAATTCAAAAAGAGCAGGATGATCAGGATATCACCGAGGTGGATACGCACGAGCCATGGCCATCACCAAGTTACAAGTCATCATCAACTAGGACTTCGCGTTCGATTTGGATTCGGCAGACTTCCCTGGAAAGAATCGGCCACAACCTCCTCATATGACATCGAAACAAGGTGTTTTTTGATGCGTTTGAAAGCTAACGATAAAAGTTTTCTTTTGGTTCTAGTATCAGCTACACAACGTTTGTGGATCATTCTGTGTGTCCATGACAAGGTGCTGCGTCACCTATTTTGGCCAAGTTGGCATTTGTATCGTGTCGGGCCTTAAGCATATGTTGTGGGCGCCCCCAACCCTAGGATGCCCCTTTTCTGGTATAAACTCAGTAGTCGCCGCCATTAGGGTTTGGGTTTTGTTTAGTGCTAGTTTTCCATCGAGAAACGGTTATCTTCATTGTAACTGTGACGTCGAGTCCTTTTGCTGTGAATCAGGACCCCTGTTCTTGTTCTACACCACTATGATGATTAGTCCTTCTGTGATCAGAGCTTGAACTTCATCTTGTTCTTCGCTTCATATACATCTGCAATTTCAGAATGCGAGTTTAATCTTTCTTGCTTGTGTTCTTCGATTCGCTTGCAGGGAATAGCCTTCTTGGCGAGGTCAATCAAGTTGTGCTTGGTTAATAACCAACGAAGCAGTGGTGTATAGTTGTAGGGGTTCGAATCGTGTATGGTTTGAAAACCGGATCGCCAACATCAAGACTTCACCAATAGAATTTACCAATACCTATCGGAAGATCGAGTCAGTGCTACATCATCCCTCATGTTATTTCTGCTCTTCTTCTGAGGATTCTAATCATTTGTTTTTCAATATCCCAGTTGCTAAGGTAGTATGGGGATTGTGGGGTTGGCTGTGGGGGCTAATAACACTCCACAAGATGTTGTTCAATACAAATGATGGATTAAACTCTGGTTGCCGGGTGGTGATCCTATTTATACTCTAGGATTGGCCTCCATCACCTGGGCAATCTGGAAGTCCAGAAAAAAAGCGTGCTTTGATAGGAAGCTGTTGAAAAATTATGCTGAAATCTTAATACACTCCTGTGCTCTTATATCTTTTTGGGCAGGTCTGTATGGTGCTGAGATGCAGAACAAGATCATGGAAGGAGTCAAAATCCTTCTCCTGTGCTCATAAGGTGCTAGCTCAACAACCTCGGGCCTTCCTGCCGATGCTTGCTCCTCCTTTGGGTCATGATCAACAGTCTGATGATGAAGTTGAGGGCGACGATGAAGCCTGAAGCTTTCTCGCCGGGTGTGCACCTTTTGTTTTTTGTCAGTTCCTGGTTGTGGTTGGTTTCGCTTTCTATCTTAGGTAAACTGTGTGTCTTGGGGCGTCTGGGGAACTCGATGTCCCTCCTTATCTGTAGTTTGATCATCTTCTGTTTCTCTCCTCTTTCTCTGTGTTCTCCTCCCAGTCAGTTTGTTCTGTTCTCGTGTACTGCACGTTATTTCCGTTCAAGTAATGGAAATGAGCTGGTCCTCGATTGAAAAAAACTGAACTAGCTCGTTCATGTTTAGACAAGGACCCGGATCGGCCAAGTATATGGTCCGATCCCCTCGCAGATTTTGTATCCTGTCTTCTTCTGGGTCGCCACTTTGCTGTCTTCTTCAAGCTCAGGATCGTGATCGGCCAATAAAAAAAAACTGCATGGGCAGCCCAGAAAACATGTGACACCGAGAGGCAGGTCGCCTGTCAAGTCGACGGCACACACGAGCACACATCCCAGAGTTGATGCGACAACAACTCCGGGTCAACTCTGCCGCTGGCGCGTCTCACCGCCGAACCCATGCTGGCGCGGCTGCTGCCTTCACGCCCAATTCGTGGAGAGAGATCCATCGACAGGGTCCGTCAGCTCGACGCGAGCGATGGCGATCACGGTACGGGCCAGGACGTGGCACGCTACCTGCCCGGACGTCGCCGGACGTTGCAGCTCTCACTGTCTGGAGGGCTAGAAACAGCGCGCAGCACACGAGGCGGTTACCCTGTCAGACGTTAAACACCGTGCCAACTTTGGATCAGATCTCGTAATCTATCTTCGTCAAATCATCGACCGAGCCCATGCTCTTGCTCCGCTCGCCGCATTGAAGGATGATAATTCCAGCAAACCACCCCCGGTACATGCATTGAAGGCACATTCATGAATCCCTCCCAGGCAGAAGTGAAGCCACGGCCACTCCGGGAGCAGACATTGAAGCGCTTTGTCAGAGCGCAGGTGCGCGCCAGTTGCAATAAATAGGCCACCCGGGGCCGGGCGTTCCCTGCGCGCCACCGTCGAGCCGCGGTGTCATTCCTGTGTAGGAAAGCGAGTGGGAGGTCGACGAGCTGAGCAGCCGGAGCTGGTGAGCATCTGAGCTGAGCACATGGGCACAATGGCGGGTGCTGGCGCGGAGGCCGGCGGGGCGCTGGGCGAGACGGTGCGGGAGCTGCGGGAGGCCTACGGGGGCGGCAGGACCCGGAGCCTGGCGTGGCGGCAGGCGCAGCTCCGGGGCCTCCTCCGGCTGCTCAAGGAGAAGGAGGCGGAGGCGTTCCAGGCGCTCCACAAGGACCTCGGCAAGCACCACGCCGAGGCGTACAGAGACGAGGTTTGCATCCAGTCCACAACTTCTTTTCTTCTTCGTGCGTGCTTTCTGCCTGGTCTTGGCCTGGCCGCCATCTTGACGATTTCGTTCGGTTTTGGCAGGTCGGGGTGCTCATCAAGTCCGCCAACGGCGCGCTGCAGCAGCTCGGCAAATGGATGGCTCCGGACAGGGCAAGCGTCTACCGATCGATGGAGCCACCGTTGTCCGGCCGGCCGGCAACTTCTCTGACGCCCTGTGTATCGGTTTGTGGATGCGTGCAGGTGTGGGTGCCGCTGATCGCGTGGCCGGCGACAGCGCAGGTGGTGCCCGAGCCGCTCGGGGTCGTCCTCATCTTCTCCTGCTGGAACTTCCCATTGGGTATGAACCAAAACACCAATCATATCGACCTCTTTCCCTGCATCGTCTATTCGTACAGAACTCGTAAACTATAACATTCGTGAATCGTGATGCCAACCTTGCGATTGCGATGTCACCGTCTTCCCCTAGTATGTGTGTGGCACACGTAGAAGCTAGAAGAAGGCCAAGTTCTCCGACACGTTGCCGACGCCTCTTGTAGTCTGTACGTGCTACCTCTACGTGTACGCAGTACTCTTCTGCGCTGGAGTCATGTGGTACCTGTCTGGTTCCTGTTTTTGGTCGAGTCAATAGGTTTGGTGGCGTTCAAAGCGCTCGCTCAGGAGCGGTGTTAAAGAGTTAAGACACCTCCGGAGTAGGGCTAATCACGGGCCCTACCGACGGCGACTGATGCGGTATCGCTGCATCAATTTTGATGCTCTGTTGACGTACGTACCTGGCCCTGTCGTGGGCCCACTCCTCTTCCCTCCCAGCGGTATCGCACAGTTGGGGGAAAAAAAAACTCCATCCAACGGCTGAGAGGACACGGGGGCACACGTACACTGTACACACAGTCCAACTGTGCCCATCGGGTACTAATTAGCCTGTCACTAGAAGTTACTACTGCAAGCAATGAAATCGTGAGCGTTCACGAGCTCACTATGCTACTAGTAGTACTCTGGAGCTGTCAGAATTGATGGAGCGGTCTGGTCACTCGACGACTTGGTACCGCGCCGGGGTCGGGTTGCTCCGCTCTGCACTAGCGAGGCACGCAGCTGGGCACTGCGCCGTGCTGTCCTGCGCGGCGCGGTGGTCCACGCAGACGCTGAGACGCGGCATGTGGCTGCACTTCCTTTTGGAGACGAGACGCGCACTGGCGCCGGCCAGACGCAGCTTGCGCGTTTACCCGCGCGCCAGCCAGCGGAGTAGCCAGCGGCGTATCGTACCCTGGTGGCCTGGGCCTGGCCTCCTTCCTGTAAATTGATCGCCTACCCTACTGCCTGCGAGGATCGTACCCGTGCCCCTGCTCAGTCATGTATGTGCGTTGGCAGGCCTGTCGCTGGAGCCGCTGATCGGGGCCATCGCGGCCGGGAACGCCGTGGCGCTGAAGCCGTCGGAGCTCTCGCCGTGCACCGCCAGGTTCCTCGCCGACAACATCGGCAGGTACATCGACGCCTCGGCGGTGAAGGTCGTCAACGGCGGCCCCGAGGTCGGGGAGCAGCTCATGGAGCACCGCTGGGACAAGGTCCTCTTCACCGGTAAGCCAAAATCCAACCGCCAAATTAAAGTTTCTCCTGCTGCGCGGAACTGCCGTCAGTCTAACGCGCGCGCTGTTCTCCGTTGCCCGACGAGCAGGGAGCCCGCGCATCGCGCGCTCCGTGATGGCCGCGGCGGCCAGGCACCTGACGCCCGTGGCGCTGGAGCTGGGCGGCAAGTGCCCGTGCATCTTCGACGCGGCGGCGGGCGGCGGGCGGGACCTGCAGGTCTCGGCGAACCGCATCATCGCCGGCAAGTGGTCGTCCTGCGCCGGCCAGGCCTGCATCGCCATCGACTACGTGCTCGTCGAGGAGCGCTTCGCGCCCGTCCTCATCAAGGCGCTCAGGTCCACGCTCAAGCGGTTCTTCCAGGACGCGGGCCACATGGCGCGGATCGTGAACCAGCGCCACTTCGAGAGGCTCAGCGGCCTCATCAAGGACAGGGCCGTGGCGCCGTCCATCCTGCACGGCGGCGGCGTGGACGCCAAGAACTTGTGAGTTCGATCTCAACACTGAAATGTTCTGCCAACAACTAGCGCAGACAAGGTGACCAGCTGATTCCCTGACGAAACTGTCCCAGGTATATTGAGCCCACGATACTGCTGAACCCACCGCTGGACTCCGCGATCATGACCGAGGAGATCTTCGGGCCCCTGCTCCCCATCATCACGGTACATTCCGAACGCCGCCGCAGCTGCCATCTCTTGCTCCGGCGAACTGAAACGCAGCTTCTGCCCCCACAGGTGAAGAAGATCGAGGACAGCATCGCGTTCGTGAAGGCCATGCCGAAGCCGCTGGCCATCTACGCCTTCACCCGGGACGCCGCGCTGCGGCGCCGGGTCGTGGAGGAGACGTCGTCCGGGAGCGTCACCTTCAACGACGCCGTGGTGCAGTACGCGATCGACGGGCTCCCGTTCGGCGGCGTCGGGCAGAGCGGGTTCGGGCAGTACCACGGCAGGCACTCGTTCGAGATGTTCAGCCACAAGAAGGCGGTCATGAAGCGGGGCTACCTCCTGGAGCTGATGCTCCGGTACCCGCCGTGGGACGAGAGCAAGGTCACCCTCATGCGCTACCTCTACCGCTTCAACTACTTCGCGTTCGTGCTCGCCTTCCTCGGCCTCAGGAGATGAGCTCTGCTCCAGCATCGCCGCAAGAAAATTGCACGTGGACCGATTTATTTGAAACCAATAATAAACTGATGGTGAATGAATGAATGAATGATAAGCGAATAAAGAATATTAGTATGCAGTAATTATGTTGTGGTGATGACTGAAGAGCAAGTATCGTATACGGTATGTGCTACCTGCACCCGATCTATGTTTGCTTCTAGTGAGACATGTAAAATACCTTTCAGTGTTTAGCAGCGCATACAGGTCGGATACGATCGATACAACTGCGCAGAAGTTTGAATTGCAAATGATTTGAACTTTTACTTCAAAAAAATGATTTGAGCTAAAATATCTGATATGTTTGTTTTCTTAATTCATTTGCAGACATTGTACAAAAGAGGGACAGTCGTGTTGTTTGCTTAATTGCGGCGTGGGGCCTTGGGCCAATTTTATATGTACAAAAATATCCTACCGATTCTTTTCCTCCGGCTATTGCACAGCTGGAGTTCTTGTCTTGTAGTAGACGGTAGACCAACCATTGATGTTCAGGACTGCTCCCAGCCCCCAGCCTCCCAGAGTCTCACTCCCATTGGCCCGCCAGCCATTGTTACCACGTTTTGTTTTTTCCTTCCAGGAACCAGTTTAGATATGAGACCACCCAGCCATTTTTGAACTACAAAAGGGAAATGGGCCGGTTTCACTGTTTGAGCCATCCTTTAGCACGAGAGCCCGAAAAATGTAAACAGGCCAGGCCTGGGCCTGATTTATCTTTATTGGGCTGGTGTCCCCTTGGACGAGGGAGAAAATATGGGCTGACTGCAAACATTCGCGGCCTTTAGGCATTCTGTCTTCGTGTGTGCATCATTCGTCGTCTGGGTCAGAATTTCCCAAATCCCAATTCCCAATCATGCTAGTTGCACTGCAGCTAATGGTACAAAACTACGTTTTGCTTCCTGTGCCGCCATCATACGAGGCCTGATTTTGCACTCGCTCCTCTCTCGTGAACTTTCTGTCCCGATGAAGATGTGGACATGTCACCCCCCCCCCCCCCCCTCCCTCTGTTACACGGTGGGAAAATAATAGATTCTACACCAAAGCTAAGAAAGACGGCAGCACCATGCAAGCGCCGGCTGCCAGCGACCGCCGCCACATCGCCGCCGCTCCGTTGGGCAGCGCCGGGTACTGGTCCGCCGGCGGCATGACGCACTCGTGCCCGTCGAAGTAGACCCTCCTCGGGAACGCCCAGCCCCCCGAGAAGGTGAACTCGCCCTCGCTCTTCTCCAGTATCATCTCCGTCTGCACGTTCCCGTCCTGCAGCAGCATCTCGTTGTAGTACCGAATCCCCCAGAGCATCCCCGTGTCGTCTGCAAGAACAAAGAACTCAGCAATTCTGCTGCAGATCGCGCTGCATGTTTACTGGCAAGTGGCGGCCGGGCACTTACTTAAGGTGCCGTACTCGACGAGTGGCTTGTAGTTGAAGCTGAACAGCTGCGTCAGGCTGCGCAGGTTGGGGTGCTGCAGCACCAGGTTCCGGTCGCTGTAGTTCCTCACCAGGTTGTAGTTGCTCACCGTCACCTTCACCCGCCAGTACCTCCGGTAGTTCACCTTCACGTGCCAGTGCACCCGGATCGGGCACATGTGCTCGGAGCACCGGACGAGCGGCGCGGCCGGCTCGTCGTCGTCGCCGCCGCCGCCCGCCGGCGGGGGCGGCGCCGGCTCATCGCCGCTGACGCACTGCGGCGACGTCGGGGAGCCTTGGCACCCGCAGGTGCAGCGCGGGCACGGCACGATGCCGCTGCTGTAGAACGTCGACAGGGAGACGCAGCAGGACTGCGGCCTCGCCTCCCGGTACTGCGAGTACGAGCAGGTCACCCGCCACGTCACTGCACGTACGGCGGAAACAACGTGTCAGAGCAGGTCAGGCGCAGCGGCGCACGGTCTCGATGATCAAGGACGAACGGGGCCTTACGGAGCACTTGGACGTGGCGGTTCCTGTCGACCTTGCTCCTGGTCGGGGGCACCTTTGGTGGCGTTGCTGCACGAGTACCCCGGCACGCCGATGTTGAAGCCCCACGGCGTCTCGGGCTTCTTGCCGCCGCCCTCCCTGGCGGCGGCGTACTCGCCGACGACCATCTGGAACGCGGCGGTGGACGTGAGGTTGTTCTGGGTGAGGGACGACAGCACGCGCCGCGGCAGCAGTTGGCGACCTGCTGGTTGAACGGCGTGCCGGGCAGCAGGTCCGCCATGACGGGCCGCTTCTGGCAGCAGTGCGGGCGGCTCCCGCCGCCGACGCGGGAGCAGTCGCCCTGCTCTGTCGCCTCCGCGCCCCTCGCGTCCCAGATGACCTCCTTGCCGGCCCAGCTCCAGCTCAGCCGCCACCCCGGCCGCTCGATGTGGCGGTACAGCTGGTGGTTGTGGATGCTCACCATGACCTGCGCGCGCACAGAGCAAATCGATCGTCCTCTTTCGCTCAGGCGATTGGAGTTTTCCGGATGCACGGAAAAATACAAAATTTTCACCGCGAGGAATGGGGGGAAATGACAACTTGAAACATGGAAAAAAGAAACACGGCTAGCAGCAAGGGAGGCAGAGAAGCAAGTCTGAATCTTTTCTTCGGATCCATCACCCGTGTGGTAAAATGGCGGCGCTAAAGAACTCGCAACTCAAAATCACGAATGCGCACCGTGTACGTGTTCGCGGCCTTGACGTCGAGGCTCTGGAAATCCCAGTTGATCGTGATGTCCCCGTTCGGATCGATCGGGTCATAGCCATCTGTTCAATCCAACGCGATCAAGCAATCAACAACCACGATTCGGCCGGCTATTTCTCGAGAGCAAAAGCCAGATCGAAAAGCGCACGAAGAAGAGAAGGAAGAAGGAAGATCACCTGCAAATCGGGAGGAAGAACAGCACGAGAGGACGAGCAGGACGAAGACGAAGCGCTCCATCCCCATCGGTCCAAAGCCGATATAATTCCCCGGACGCCGGAGCACCCCCCGTCGCTCCGTCTGAACGCGCTCGACACTCGGTTTCGCAAGAGACAAGGGGAAGACGAGAGGGGTACGTGGAAAAAGACACCGGGAGCTCGGTCAGTAGATAATCCGATCGCCGATGTGACGTTCGCCTCCCATCGATCGATCGCGGCGCTCGCCTCGAATTAAACGCCAGGGACGGGGAGGTTTTGCTTGCAGGCAGAGGCAGAGACGCCGCCGCTGCCAGTGCCACTGCCAAAAAAACCCCCATTGATTACTCCTCCTACTGCTGGTGGCGGCCCAGTTGGCGCCCGCTCACCAGTTGCCAGTCACCGCGGCGCGTTTTGGAAAGCCACCCCGGATCGGGGCATGCAGGGCGCTGCACGCCGATTTGGCACGGACTTGCCACATTTGGAGGGAAGGTTTGAACCGGGGGGTCACGCTCTCGCCGGCGCGTGGTCCCGGGGCAGAGAGGAGGTCGTCATGGATCGAGCAGCAGCCTCGCATGTAAACCTGCTCGTGGCTATAGACGGCAGGTGATGAGGACCCGACGGGCCGATCAAGGGGGAGGTGACGTGACTCTTTGAATATTTTTTTTCGCTTGGCGCCAAAGTCAGTGGATACTGGAGAGTGGTCTTTTGGCGAAGACCTGGTACTTCGAAGCAATCTCTTTGTTCTCACCTCATTGGCTCATTGTGGCAGAAATTTAGTGGCCACTGGTAAACGTATCCGGAGCAGTGTACTAATGCTTAGATTACGATAAAAATGGGAAAATCTAAATGACACCCGGGTGTTTCTAGCACGCTCAGCGCTCAATTTTTTGTCCGTCTGATCGTTTTGACTCCCTCATTTTCTGGCGTCTGATCTGTGCCGTTGTGCGGTGGCTTTTTTATTTCTGTTTTTTTCCCTGACAAACAGGGCCCACACACAAGCGGTATAGCTCCCGAAATTTCTGCATCGACCTCATTCTCAAACTTTTCATTTCCTCGTCTCTCCCATCCAGAACGTGAAAGCGGAGAGGTGATGCAGTGAGGCGATTCAAGGTTCGTCGATTCCTTCCCGATCTGAATCCATCTATTCTCCATTGATTCTCTTCTGCGCATGTTCTCCTTGTTGTCCGCTTGCGGTAGATGCAGTTTTTCGCTGGATCTCTTTTTGGGGGCTGGTTCCCATGGTGATGGTTATGTGCACCCACCCCCGTTGGTCTCGTGTGATTCCGTAGTGTAGATTTAATTGTTTGGTTTTGTCTCAGATCCGGTTTGTCATTTTTGTTCCATTCAGATGGCTGAATTTTTTTTATTATGTATTGCACAGGGTTGCGACTTTTTTCCTGGGGGGTGTTTAGTTTGCAGGGAAATGGATCGAAGGGTTAGCTAATTTTAATCAATTAGGTACGATTGTGTTGTTCGCGCGCGACTCAAGCCTTCCCCATTTTGTGAGGTGGTTTCGATCTCACAATTTTTTTACTCTGAAATGGGGTGTAGATTGAGGGTAGGGATATCAGAAAAATGCTTACTCTGAGTGCATTGTTGCAATTGAGAGTTGTCAAGTAGGACTCCATTTTATTCAGTAGTGTACTTGGTTGGTGGTGACAGGGGTTGCTCCCATTAGTGAGTGGTGAGAGAAAAATAGTTTGATCTGTCCATGTTTTTACTGAATTAGTAGGAAATACACTTTATATTATTCATCTTCTCAATCATATATGGTGCCCTTTTATGTGCAGGTGTTTACCAATTGTAACTGAAATCTGCACTCACCTTGTTTTGTTATGTTTATCTCGCACACGTGCTCACTTGTTTCTATCTATACTTGTAAAAAATTGTCCATTCATTTCATTTGCACTTTTTAATAAGTTATCCATGCATGTTCATTTCTTTTCATACTCACTCCTTGTTTTGTTTTAATCTAAGACTAATGTATTCCATGCATGTTCATTTCTTTTCGTACTCACTCCTTGTTTTGTTTTAATCTAAGATTAATGTATATCACATTTAGTTCATTCAATTTATTTCAGTTCTCCCACTTGATATTATATGATCGCTAGAAAAATTCTAGCTACTCTTAGTAGACATATCTAGAAAAATTCTAGCTATTCTTAGTAGACATATCTATTAGTGACTATGGTCCAGATTTTGAAGAGATTGTTACTTCAAGGTTTGACTGTCAGGAAGGCGACTTATGTGATTCAATTTCTGATACATCTGGTTGCATATCAACTTCTGTCTTTTCTGATGTTAGACTTTGTGATATTATTAACCCATGCTTCATCTTGTTCAACAGAATAAGGGTAAGTTAATATAGTCAACCTGAACTAAAGTGATAACCTGACATATATTTTCACTTACAGTCAACCTGAATTAAAGTGACAGTTATAATTAATTGTAACTTTAGTGTTTCCATTATGTAATTGAGGAGTTCACGATTGTATTTACAGAAGTTTAAAATAAACGCATATTTCTAACTGTTTGTAGCCATGTCATATATAAATTTGTTCATATGTGTTCTATTTATTTGTTTATGGGGATTTCTCTAGTCAAACAAAATTTTTTTCATTTGCCTTCCATAGAATAGCTCTGAACTATTTGTCCTTGTGAATATCCGTTTGATTGAAAAATAGGAGTTATATAATCTGAAGTATCTGTTCATATTATTGTTTGATGAGGGCTTCTCAAGTCAGAGAGGAGAAAATTTGTTCCATTTGTGTGTAGTCATCATTTCTTCTTGTCACTGTCCAGATTATTTTCAAATAATTTTTACATATTATTAGTATATCATTGTTTTTTCCTTGTTGTACCTGGAGTTGCAGTTTCCCAATATGTGTGCTGTGTACAAGTCTGTAACTACCTGTAAGTATGTTTGGTTACCGTAAGTTACATGATGACATTACTGATATTACATTACCTTGTGAGTTGTAACTTCAATGTGTCTAACATGTAATTCCAATGTCTGTTATGTAATTGATTTATATGATAGTTTAATATGATTATCACTCTAAAATTGAAGATCATGTTTTTAATCTGGTATTTTTTCACTGTGTAAATGTTTCAATATGAACGCTTTTTTTCACACATGTACCTGAGCATTAACCTGAATTTTAACTAAATATGTATTCCTATGTAGGAAGATGCATGCTTAATGAGAAGGTTTATTGAAGGCAATGCTTGTATCTCTTAGCTAGTTATCAAGTGGTTGTCAAGCCTGGCACAATTGATACCATGTTATGTGTCACTGCAGATGGATCTGATAGGAATGTAATTTTCGAAGATCATCCACGTTACTAGGTCCATAGGAATGGCAAAGAATTCTGTAATATGTTATAATATTTCAAGTTGAAAGGACCTCGACTAGCTTTTAAAAAATATTATTATATCTATATTTGATCAATTCAGTGATGAAGTGTGATTTAAACCTTTTCTTTTGACTTCTGAATATGTATCCCTACATCATGTGAATTAGTCTGTATTTATGAATCAGTTTCTCTAAATCCTGTTTCTCTGAACCAGGTACTACTTTGATTATGCATCTCTGTTTGTTTCATCTGAATTTAAATATGCATCAGAATTCTTTGGAGCAATTTGAACTTTTGAAGATGTTAATATGATCTCTGAATTATGTTTATGTATTCTTTTCTTTGTGTCAGAATCTAATTCCGTGTATCTTAATCTTAGCCAATGGTGTATTGATCTCTGAATATTTTTATATGAACCGTCAGATACAAAATCTTAGGGACATAAAATCCGGGTGTCAGATTTGTTCAAAACACCCGAATCTCCCTGCCAACTTTTTGAGGTGCGCTGACTGATTCAAATGCTCGGGTGTTAGGGTCCTCTGTAACACCCGAGTATGAGGTAGACAGTCCCTAAAAAATACGAAGGCCTAATTCGAACCAAACGTCCTCACTGAAACCATTATTTCTACAAATAACAAATTTGAAAATTATTTAATTTCCCGGGCCAAATTCTGCCCGATTGCGCATGGCGCTTAGAGAAACCAGGCCCGAACGAGTGGGCAAAGACAACAAAGGCTGCTGGACCCTCGCGTCTGTAAGGCCCACGCTCAGACGCCATCGAACGCGCGCGACACAGGGGGGGCCCATCGCCGGCAGCAAGCGGCAGCACCGCGGGAGCATAGAGTTCGCCGAGCCGGCAACGATCGCCATGGTGGAGTTCCTGCTCGCTTCCTCGCCCGCTACCTTGTCAGCATCCTCTGTCTCGTCGACGGCGCCACGGCCCTCGGATGCCTCGGCGACATTCGACCGGTAGGCATGGGCGCATGGCCAATCTCGCCGGTACAGATGTACGTACAATACAGTGCGGCGCTGCCAGCACATGGGAGTGGTCACGACTCTCCCATACGGCCATCGCAACCATACATGATACATCCACAATGTCTAGCTTGAGGAAGCAAACAATTTGCAAGAGCTCGATCGCAATCGACACAATTGATCCAACAGAGAAGCACCGGTCCATTTCGTTTTTTTGCTTTCTTTTTTTTTCTTTTCCATCGTTCCTAGTAGTACCTTCTAGTAGTAGTATTAGCCTAGTACAGATCAATCATCATCATCATACTGAAAAGACGGCGAGCTTCTCACCAGTACGGGCAGGGAGGCGACGCTCGGGGCCGCTTGCCGCCGGCGAACTCCGCGTGCATCTGCGGCACCCACCGCTCCCGGCTGGCCCGCTCGTCGGCGGTGACAACGACGTCTGCGAGCAGCTGCTCCCGCCCCGTCCACGGCGTGTAAGCTTCTTGCAGCAGCCCGCCGATCTGCCCTTGCTCTCCCTGCTAACAATAAAACGCAAGTTAGTCGCCGACACGCCAAGTCGCCAAGTGATGGGTTGATCGGAAGCATAAAGCGAATTTTCTGATTCTTTTTTTACCTTTTTATTTGTTTTTTTACATGTAGTGCATGTGCATGCACGGTTAAAGCTGATGATTCGAATGCGAAAAATTGACATGGAGCCGACCGCGAAAAAGATACGCGAGCTGTTCGTTTGTATCGTCAGATCAGATCATATCGTATCTAGGTGGTCTCCCACGAGATATTATCCTGACAGGCTGGTCCGGCAAATCGGGGGTTTTCTTTGTTTCCTAATGCAAGTGTGAGCATGACAACAAGCCGCCTCCATGATTGTCAGCTCGTAAATATTGCCAAAGGAGGTAGTGGTGGTTAGGGTAGATGACCGGCGACCGGCGGCGATGTGTACAGCGCATTGGCTTCTGTGCACCTGGCGGCGCAGGGGCAGGACCAGACCGTGACCGTGCCGTGCCGTGAAGGTTCATGGCGTTCTCAGGAACGTGTCAGCGAGAGGTACAGGGGTTGCTCATGTTCATACGCCGCCACCCGGCGTACTAGCAAGGACTAGTTCGCCGCAGTATTTGCGTGCTACTGATGAAGGTGGACGGGGTGGAGACGATCGAACTGACCTGGTAGTCATAGAGGGCGTCGCCGGAGCAGGCGCCCAGGGCGCCGGCGGACGCGTCGTCGACGAGGAAGTCCTCGACGTGCCACCCGGGCAGCGTCTTGGTCAGGTACTCGGAGATGCTGCTCCCGTCGCTCACGCTCGCCGTGGCGGTGGCGCCAGGGCCGCCGCCGCAGGAGTCGGCGTTGCAGGGGCTGCCGCCGCTGTTCTCCTCCTCCTGATCCTCCTCTTCTGACGCGGCGGGGGAGTCCACCGACGCCGACGAGAGGCGCACGCCGGTGAGCAGGAACCGGCTGTGCCGCCGCGTCATCTCGCTCGCGGTGTGCACCGGCACGTCGCACTCCCGGCACAGGATCGCTCTGTCCTCCTTGCAGAACAAGAACCCCCTCCGCTCCTGCGCGCAAGTCCAAGGCCACGCTCCATTATTAGCGCCACGTCCACCATCGATCGGTTTCAGAAGCAAGCAACAACGGAAAAGGACCAATAGGTAGGTACCTGGCAGATGTCGCAGAGCGGCGGCTTCGTCTGCGCGGACGAGGGCGAGGGGTGGAGGAGGGAGAAGCGGCGGTGTTTCCCGGCGAGCTTGTTGGCGCGGTGGACGCGGCGGTCGCACGCGTCGCACAGCGCGGCCTCGTCGGCGCAGCAGAAGACGGAGGCCGCCTCGGCCGCGCACACGTCGCACTGCACCTTCATGCCGGCCGCCGCCTCGCTAGCTACTACTCCGGCCACTCCACCTCGATGGTTCGATCGATGTCGATCCGTGCCGCTGCTGCTGCCCAAAAGGGTATGCTGATTCAAGGGGAGTGGGAGAGGTAGATAAGATTTGCTCAGGTCAATGTCTCGGCTAGAGATGTTGCAACCGAAGGCCCTAGAACTAGAATAGTGGCGCAGGAGATGATGCGTTTATATATATTGTTTGGGAGGTGCCAGAAGGCAGCAATGGATCGGAGTCATGTATACTATATATATAAATATATTATATAGAGGGTAGTGGGAAAGTAGGCGTGTGACCTGTTTCGAGTCTGGAGATTGTTTGGTGAAAAGGGAAACAATGCGAGGTTGTTTAGCTTAAAGCAACGCAAATTAGTAGGTTCAACGAAGAAGAACATGGAGGCCAGGGCTAGGGTCTGCACCGACCACCCTTGGTTTTCCAATAAAATTGATGAGCCGTGACGGTACGAATCGAGAAGTGAAATGACACGAACAGGAGGTAGGAGGAGAGCAAGGGCATCGCATCGAGCACAACGATAGTGGCCTCACAGTACGGAGGTGCAAGAGAAGCGTCACAGCTTTTCTTTACCATCGCCATTGGTTTCGTGCTTCCGTATCAGCGAAGAAAATCCGGGAAATGGGGGACCAGCAGCTTGTTGTTGCAATCTACTAGTACTAGACCCGATCAAGATCAACGTCTGCCAGCCTGAAGCCGGCGAAGCTCGCCTCGCCTCCACATGCAGGTGAAGCCTACTAACTGAAGAAGGCGGCAACGCAGTGGTGCTTCTTTTATTTTTCATTGAGCAATGATGCGGTGATATTTTCAAATCTGATCAAGAGGATTAGTGGGTGTTTCCTAGGTTAACCCATTATCTCGTTTTTTTTGTGGGAGATTTTCAAACCGGCTGCGGCCCAATGATTAACCGTTCGTGGGTTGCTGATGGGGCGTGGATGGGCAGGCGATAAGCCGATAAGGGTCAGAGCTCAGACATGGCCGCATGGGCGCTCATAGGTCAGGCTCACAATAGGGACACCGTCCTGCAACCTGATGCCATGCCGGGGCCTCTGCGGGGAGATCCGTTCATGCACTTTCTCGTGGTAGCGTTGCTGTTTTAGCAAGAGGACACCAAGAAGAGCTTTGGCATCAGAATTCAATGAGAACAGATCACTTGAACATAGGGTTTCCTTATTTTTTATTTACAACTTCAGCATCAACTTTTATGAATTCGACCTTATTAGCAATTCAAATGGACCTATTTTTTATTATAAGGTTGGTACTAGAGTAAATGATAAAAGTACATGCATGATTCGACGCCGGTCTTCGGTAAGCTTCAGAGCAGCAGTACAATAATTCTCCCCTATACAAAAGCGGCGCAATTCTTATACCTTTTTTTCCTGCAGAAAAGGGCAGATGCGTTTGCCACTTCCCATGAATAAAAACTCGATTGCTCGCACAAATCACGCAGTTCATTTGAGCTGCGTACAGGACCACCGCGGGTGCCGACTGCCGAGGGCTAAACTATGGCCAGCTTACTGATTAAGTACGCCCATGTCTCCAGAACCATACCATGGTCCCCCATAGTCTGCCTACACATTGTGTATAATCAAATCCAACCGCTTCACCAAAATGCCTTTCTTTTGAGGTCACGGGTGACCTCATTTCCAATTCTCCTTTCAATAATCCATGAGGCGCTTCCGATTCGCCAGAGTTTCGGACCTGAATCCATCAATCAAATGAAGGCTTGATCATCATACACTGTTAGTAGTAGTAGTAGTGGTGGTAGTAGTAGTAGTAGTAGTAGTAGTAGTAGTAGTAGTAGTAGTAGTAGTAGTAGTAGTAGTAGTAGTAGTAGTAGTAGTAGTAGAAAACAAATCATTTACTATGTGGGATGTGTTAAGTTGTACGGTTGTGGCAGAGCAAGAATTGTTCCCCTTGCGTATGGTTTGGGTGACGGTTTAAAGGCCTTGCTCGAAACTGAAATGGGCAGGCAGGGTCGTTCAAACTTCAAACGTACTACTCGCGAGCTGTACATCAGAAGGACGAGACACTGTACGTGCAGATAGTCCGTGGCACGAACAGATCGCTGATATGGTTATTAGGTGTAAGTCACTGTCAACCTGCTTGCTTCAAAGGCACTGTGCAGGCACAGCATACTGCAACCTCCATTGTATATGTTCAGAGCTTATTGCTATCTGCAAATACTAATTCAGAGCACAGTGTTGGTGAGGCAAGCACTCACAAAAGAACGCTGCTGGTCCATCCATCCTCGCGGAGGCGGGAGGCCGAAAAGGGCATTCTTGGCCGTGCTCGCTTTCTCAGCTGGCGGCACGGCATTGGCGATCGCGGAGCCAGCGTGGACGAAAAGGCAATCCGAACCGATGGGAATTAACGCCTCGACCAAGTCCAACAATGCATCAAGCAGCCTGTCCTCTCAGCCCGCAAGAGCTGCGCACGGCGCGCCCCAGCAACTACCAGTCACCTCACCGGAGCCCCGCCGCAGTCAGCAAGATACGGCGGATCCGTTCACACCGCGGCCGATGGCTCCGTCCGCGCAAAACCACAGCCCCATCGGTGGTGCGTTTTTGGTTGATTGGTTCATGTTGAAGAAGGCATCCTGATCAGTCAGGCGACCAGGTTCTGCATCCATTCAGAAGCAAGATTAGCGATGCCTGGTGCAAGCTCTTGGTGCCTTTTCAGCGTGGTGAATGCTAGCCATCACATTCAAGCTCTCATAATTCCACTTGATCAGGGGGAGGAGATCAGGGAAAGCCAGCCTTTTGCAGACGTGACGCCTCATTAATCCCCCCCCGGTGATCACAGGCTTGGGCCTCCCCGGCCGGGCCGGGACGGCAACCCGAGCGGCGCCCCCCGCCGCAGGACCGTAACCCCGCGGGCAGGAGGGAAAACGAGACGCCATCGGAAGGCGACGGGCATGAGAGCTAGCGAAAGGCACGGCTCGTCCGCCCGGACGAGGAGGGGGACATGCCGTTCTGCCGCAGGGGGGTCACTTTACCCCCGGCGTCGCCGTCGGCGGAGGTATGGGCCGCCGGGCGCGCCTCATCTCAGGGCCCGATCGATGGCGATAAGACGGCGTACGCGTGGGATGATGCGACGGCCGGCCGGCCGGGGAACTTCTCCTCGGTCAGCGAGATGAAAAGAACAAGGCGATGGTTTATCCGCGCGTGCGTGGAGGATATTGCGGCTGCGGCTGCTGTGCGGCGATCGCGTGTTCCCCGGGAAAAGCTTGGTTTTGTCATCTTCCTCTCCATGATCAGTCGGCATGCTGTTACGCCGGGTACATTATATGTTTTGTATTTTCTGGATGGATGATCCTGATCCGTAAGCTGGTACATACCTGGTAGTATAGTGCTGTACACAACTTGTATCTGCTTGTCTCCTCCTAGCTGGCGGAGAAGTGGTTTGATCGTCGATGGATGATGAGTCTCCTGTATCCCCACATGAGTTTCTTTTACGCGTGGCCCTACTGCCCACTGGAGACTATTTTGTTCTTCAGATTTCTTATTTTGTGAGAGGAATTTCATCTTCATTCTTCACAATGCGTCTTTGAACTGTTTGGGCCAGCGGCAGCCCATTTTTAAATGTGTTCCTGGACATTTGTTGAGATTAGGCCCAGACGAAAAAAATGTGTTCCTGGACTTGGAAGGAGTCAGGCCAGGTGCCGGCCCATGCTTCTTTTTGTCTGGGCCTGATCCAAGTGGGTCAGGTGACTAAGGTCCGGCCCAACGTGTAGCAAGCGCATTCCCTTCGTTCAATCCGTCTGCCATTTCTTTGTTCCTTTGGAAACAGGCGGAGCAAAGAAAGACATTTATAACTGCTCTCGTGAACACTCCTGTCCTAGTGTAGAAAACTTTTTTAATAACGAAAAAGCGTTCAAAACCGTAATTATTACAGGCACGTAAAAACTTTTAAAAAAATCACATTGCGTTTAACATTATTAACGAATTCACAAAAACTGCTAGCTCTACACCCCAGAAGTTATCGGGCCTCGGTAACTGCTCCCTGTGCTGCAACAGAGTCTTGAATGTTCTTTACCCGCTAATAGTAATATCGACTGTTACTGTGTTTCAATTGATTTTACAGTATCTTGGAGTAACGAGCATCTGTACAAGGGCAGCAGGTTTTTTTGTTTATTTGTTTTGAGGGAGGGACATCAGTGTTTGTTTTCTCGGCGTACGCGCGCCGACAGGGGGGCGGTTAGGCGGTACGATCGAGCCTGCCGCGTCCGCGTGACCGGCACCAACGACACGGACTCGTCCTGCAGCCACGGGCAAACCGTCCCGCGGGCCCGGCCTGGCAGCCAGAGCCGTGTTTCCTTGTATTATTCCCCCGGCCAACAACGACGGGGGCGACCGACCGAGCGGGCACACGCACGCGGTTCCATCGCAGCGGCCTGGCTGGCCTGAACTGAAAGGGCCGTGCGGGAAGCCAACCACCGCGAAAGCGCCGGAGAGTCGGACGGACGACGCAATCCAGGCGAGGCGAGCGAATCGGGGAGAAAACCAGAGGGGGAGCCGGAGACCGCCGGACCCAGGTCCCTCGTCGCCTCAGCGGGACCGGTTCGCCGTCTCGTCCCCACCTCCGCCCGCGCGTCCGCGCCTGCCCCGCGCATGGAGGCGCTGTGGAAGCAGGCCTCCAGGCTCAAGGAGCAGGTCGCCCGCCAGGTCAGTCACGCGCTCCCGAGTCCCGCCGACCACCCTCTCCCGAATCGCGATCCGTCTGAGCACCCGTACGGATGGGCCGACGGGGTTGCCGTGGGCTCTGTAATTTCTGATCACATGTGTCGCTTGAAGGGGAGCCTGTGCTTGTTCCGGTCACTGATTGCTGCGTGCGAGGTTGGCTGCCTGCGTAGGAATAGGATCTAGCCGTGTGCACGATTATTGGTCATGCGAAGTGGGCGCTGAATCGCGGTTTCGAGGGGAATAGGCTGCGATCGGCTTGGTTGACTTGTTCTGATCGGAAGTATCGCCTCTGGTTTCCTTGTCGAAACAAAGAGCCGTATTGACATTTTATCTGCTGTTCACCATGCATCGTTGCAGTGGTTGCCACTCTGTTGCTTTGCGTTTGTGTTGAACAGACTTGAAATGCTTGACCGAAATCTGGACTTGTGCTGGCTTAGGAACGCCCAAGTGAATATATTAGAGCTTAGAGGTCTCCAAGTGTTTAGATGAAGATAAAAAAAAGCTGATATGGTACAGTAGTTTTTGGCAATGATCAGGTGGATCGTGATTCTTGTTGAGATATCTGAGTTGTTAGAATATGTATATTTTAGGCGTATAGAAGTATGATAAGGTGCTGTCTTGCAGATGCTGTTCCTACCTCAAAGTATGATAAGATCAGCCGGTAAATTGATTTAGGGATTCTCAGCTAATATCTGAAAGTGATACTGAACTGCAAATGCCTGCTTTTTGTAATTTTCAAAACTTTCCGCATATTCATGAGCATCAAACATACTTGCCTCAAGGTACATATACAGTGTTCAAAATAGATATTACCTGGAACCCGTTTGCATATTTTTTGCATATTATCACCACTAACTAGCTGCTCAGTGATAGCCTATTTATACTACATATAACATTTCGTTTGATGTTTTTCTTACTGTTTTGATTACATCAAATAAGTGTATGAAATTCTCCATCTTAAATGTATCAAATCTTTTTCTATAACTTGCTAGAACCTAGAAGTGATGTAATTTTATTTTGTCAACACCACTGCAGGGTGTGTTCAAACAGTTTGGCTATGGTAATTCAGACAAGTCATTTACAGATGAGTCAGAGGTTAAACTGCATCAGAGATTGGAAAAGCTGTACTTATCGACTCGTGCGGCTAAAGTATGATGAAGGCACATATTTTCTCGTCTCCTTTTCTCTGTATCTTCCTTTTTCTCTGATAAAAATTTGGCATCTTTTGCTAGCATTTTCAAAGGGACATCGTTCGGGGCGTCGAGGGCTATATAGTCACAGGATCCAAACAAGTTGAAATAGGTAGTTCGCTTCTACTATTTATCAACCGAATGATGGTTTTTTATGCTAAACGGTACTAGTCAGTTAAATTGTCGTCTGAGTAAAATTGATTTTAACTGATAAGCTGTTATATATATTAGGGAATAAATTGTCTGATGACAGCCAGAAATATGGTGTTGAAAACACATGTACAAGTGGTGATACTTTATCCAAAGCTGCTACATACTTCGGAAAGGCACGTTCACTGATTGAAAAGGAGCGTGGTAACATGTTGAAAGCATTTGGCACACAGGTCTGTGTTCGTAACTCTGGGTTTGCTTTGCGTTGTGCACTATATCGTAATGAAATTGCAAGATTGAAATTATTTCGTTTGAGACTTCAAACTAGATTGTTCGAGAAAAAAGACTTCAAACTAGATTTTTCTTAATATGCTGGATTTTCATTATTTTTTGCAAGTTGCTGATATCTGAATTATGAAGGTGTAATTGTCGTCTACATATCATGTTAATTACCAGACTATCTGATGGGCGTTTGTAATTATTTCTCTCCCCTACTTTGTTATGTGAGGAATTCTACCCCTACTTAATGGAAGGGTGGACTAGCAGTGCTGGTACTGGTTTGCTAAAAATATGGCACACGATATATGTTCAAAAAATGTTGAACTTTTGTAAATATCTACTGATATTTGTGTTCTCATAATTTGTGCTACATTTCAATCATTATCGCACAGTTTCATTTAATCTTTGCACTGATGTAGACGGTATATAGATTTCTGGCAATCTGAGTTTCAATTTTTTTTTTAATTCTAGGTGGCAGAGCCGCTGCGGGCAATGGTAACGGGTGCCCCCTTAGAGGATGCTAGACATCTGGCCCAGAGATATGACAGAATGAGGCAAGAAGCCGAAGCGCAGGTGAATTTCTTTGCTAACTTGTAAGCTAAGTTCCCTGGAATGGTGAAACTTTATTCTTCATGGTTAGAGTTTATGGAAGAAGACACCTTTGGGTCTGGAGTTACTACCTAAAAGAGTTACTCTAAGAGTTGATGGCAACAGCCAATAAGGGAGCTGCAAGAGCTATATGGTCCATGCTATACTATAACCTCATCGGTTGAGAACTGTAAGATATGATTGTTAGTAGCAATGTAACAATATCATTATAATGTTTACCACTATCCAATGCCAAAGCTAAATCCTTGAACCTCAACAGTCCTGTTAATCATATGTTGCACCAAGGCTCTTGTACATAGAATCCTATTACATTCTCTAATCGTATGAATCAGCTGCACTAATCTGTAGTTTGTGCTAAGTCTCAGTACTGTTTTTCTTATTTCCCCTACCTTTTGTCTCTTTTGAGGTTGTTGAAGTATCAAGACGGCAGAACAGAGTGAGGGAATCACCTGGGAATGGTGATATGATATCCAAGTTGGAAGCTGCTGAGTACAAGCTTGAAGAACTGAAGTCAAGCATGGTGGGATTAGGGAAGGAAGCTATTGCAGCAATGTCGGCTGTTGAGGCTCAGCAGCAACGGTTGACCTTACAACGCCTTATTGCACTGGTAATCATCAATGGTGCACCTTGGCGCAACATTTTCTTATCCTTCAGGTTGCTGTATTTTCATGGTTACTGATCATTCTTGTTTTGACTTTAAGGTTGAGGCTGAGAGAGCTTACCATCAGAGAGTTCTGGAGATACTTGACCAGTTGGAAGAAGAGGTATATCTTTGTTATTTGAGCAGATTTACATCTTGGTCTGCCGTGTTGGAACAGTTCTTGTGAACTCTAAAGCATGCACAATCATTTATATGTTGGTTTGACAATTATGTTCTGATTGATAGATGGTGTCTGAGCGCCAAAAAATTGAAGCACCTCCGACCCCAGCTGCAGAAAATTATATGCCACCACCACCACCTTCTTATGATGAAGTTAATGGAGTGTTCGCATCCACTTCTGTTAATGAGACAATCCAATCTGTCGATTTCTTCCTAGGAGAGGTATGACATATTTTCAATAAAGAATTATCACACCAATGGTCCAAATGTACAATCTGCTATCAATATCTCAGATGCGCTGAATATGACTATTTGTTTGCTGTGTTGCAGGCCCTTGATTCCTTCAAAGCAGAAAGTGAGTTTGAGCTTACCTTGTCAGCTGGTGACATTGTAATTGTCCGAAAGGTAACATACGTTTTCACAACCATCGTTTCTTTCCTCCACGTTGTTAACACCATTTTAACTTTTTAAAAATGCAGTCTTCGCAGATAAACACATCATCATTTAGCTGTGTTTAACGTCATCTGAACCAATTGCCCTTTTTTCCAAAGCTGTGGGTTCACCAGCAGCTGTGATAAGCATATATGATCATTCTGGCTGCCAATTTTCTGATTCTGTTTGTGCAAACACAGATCTCAAGCACTGGGTGGGCAGAAGGCGAGTGCAAGGGCAAAGCTGGATGGTTCCCTCATGCTTATATTGAAAGACGAGAACGTGTTTTAGCAAGCAAAGTTCCACATATCTTTTAGGAGTCTTGAACTGTCAATTACGTGGTTTTGATTTTTATATTGTTGGAGGCTGGAACAGTAGCTGTCTTCTATTTATATGCCTCTTAGCTTCTGCGATGTACTTACCGTGTGTCATGTGCATAGATCAAAATTTTGATTTCCAGCTTTTTTAGTTTCTACTAGATTTTGAATGTAAACATTTCGGGAGACTGATTGGACATTAGTTATCTTGATGTTGTTTGAAATGGTGAAATAGATACAGTTGTTGTTCATAACTTTGTTTCAACAGTGGCAAGTGAACATCATTTTTTTCTTATCGAAAGTTACAGCAAGTGCACAACTACTGAAGATTTCGCTGCTCCTGTCTCAAGGTAAAACGCAAAACGGTTAGTAAGTTGCATGGGATTGTAGGCTACCATTTGATTGCGGGAACTGGAAGAATCCACCAACCGCCCGGACAGCGTTGCGTGGAAATCAAGGTTTGTTCATTGGAAATCAATGTTGCCCTAGATAGAACGAACGGCTCTTGCTGGGTACCAACCTTTGGGTCACTACTCTACTGCATTCAGACATTGTGAGCTAACGGCTTTTGTACCCTTTCCCGGAGCGATGAACATAAAGTTGGCTGCACTCATCAGTAGGGTCTGTGCTCCGGTGCCCCTCTGTCTGCAGTAATGGGCAACGTATGCGAAGGGTAGGTCAAAGCGTCCCGTTTTGCTGGGCGCTGGAAGAAAAGCCCCCATCTGGGCAGTTGGAGGTACATGAGCACAGCTTTAATTTCAACGAATTGGGTGCAGGTAACCTAGGAGTAAATCGGTATTAGTCTTGGTGTAAAGGTTAAAATAAATGACCTGTAAAATGTGCTCATCATGGTCTTGTTCCCGCTGCTGCTAACCGTGAGACGACAGACCATGACGACTCTATGTGGGCCTTGGGCCAGTTCGCATGCCGCCGCATCACTAGTTGGGCTTTAGCATCTTTAAAAAAATAAAAAAAGTGGGGGTGTTGCGAGAATCGAACTCGCGACCTCTCGCACCCGAAGCGAGAATCATACCACTAGACCAAACACCCATTTTGATAAGGGCGTGTAAAACATTTTATATGACCATAAAAGTTGGGAAGATCTGTTCTCATACCATTACCAAACAAACAGGAGACTGCACGCTCGGGTCTTGCTGCCCACTCTACACTGACCCCTGATGCCGTCCTGCAGCAAAGCCTCCGGATGCGTTATGACTCTGTGAGCTCTATTGTCAACAATCCACAAAGTTAGATCCGCAAAAAAAAAAAAAAACAATCCACAAAGAGTTAAGGCGAGAGAAATCAAATCGAGACCTTCGCTTTCAGCTCCAGCAATTCACCGGAATTACATCACGGAAGCAACCACCCCCGCGGCCCGGTGGCACTGCAGGCATACGCACGGGGCACGCCGCGTGACCTCGGCGTAGCGAACGACCGAGATCAGGAGATTTTGCTATCTCGTCTCGTGGTGGGTAAACCGAAATCAGTTTTGCTTGTCTCACGCAGCGCGGCGCCCGGCGATCCGGCCAATCGACCCCGGTCCCCCCCCTCCCCCGACGCCGATCCCGTGCGCTCGCGCCGCGGGCGAGGTAGCCGCCGCCACGCCCGTCGGTGCAGCTTGGCGCCTAGCCGGACGTCGCTGGCGCCGGCCCACGGCCCGTCCCGTCCGCTAGCCACACGTCACCGGCACTCATCCTGGCGGAGCTCGCGTATGACTGTGCATCCACCACGCTGTCAGTGTCAGCGATCTCCCCGGGCCTGGCCAGGACGTCGCCAAATGGGATGCACAGTAGGGAGCAGCAGCCAAGGGTCCACGCCACGGAGCTGGCCGATACGACGAGGAATGTCCAACTCAATCAAATCCGCCACGAATCAACTTATCAGCAAAACTCCCAAGATTTGATTTGAGGGTGCTTTGATTACAACCGCGGGGTGATCTGCAGTAACAGTGAGGGATGATTAGCTACGCGGGCCCCCGGTTAGCAGTGAAAGGCTGTGCGTCCGTGGTGTGGGCCCTAGCGCTGTGGGGCCCGCACGTCAGTGACAGCGGCTCCCTCTGCATTACTGCAGAGAACCTCTTCCGGAAAGAGCAGGGGCCGGGGGGGGGGGGGGGGGGGGGGGGCGGTCAAAAGCAGCTGCTCCGGCTGACTAGGACGAGCAGCACGGGCCACGGGACCAAAAGGAAAAGGGAGATGCAGGCCGGCGGCCAGGGCGTCTCCTCAATCACAGCGAACGGGGCGAGGGGTGATAGATGAGAATTTCTTTCAGGGAAAGAGGCGTGGCGACTGGCGATGACGAGAATCGTGAGACCAAAAGATGCAGCGAGCGCGAGGGGAAAAGAGTAAAGAAAACGCGGAGACGAGAGACGCCAGCACGCCGTTCCAAAAATACCTCGCCGGCCGGCCGGCCGCGTGCGCCGCTCCGTGCTCCATTACCGTGCGAGTGCTAACCCTCCCCTAGGCCCCTAATCATTGCGTGCCCTGCACCTGCAGGGAGCGATGAGCAGCTGCCGCGCTTTCGGATGGCACCCATCATTCCAATCCAACGCCCACATGGACGGGGAGGAGGAACAGGCCGGGTGGGCGCGTGCCGGCTCCCCGCTTTCGCGTTCCGTTGCTCCTAACCTTAGGTTAGCTGAACCCACTTCCTGAACGAGTCGGGTTGGCATGCTGCGTTGCGTTGCGGTAGTACCAGCCGGAATGAATTGCAGCGGCGAACGGACAGGGAGGAAAGCCAGAGGAGTGCAGTGCACTAGCGGTAGACCGCACTACTGAGCTACCACTGTCCACTACGGTTTCGATGGCTGGATGGATGGGCGCTGGAAATGAGCGAATTGCACAGGGCCGGGCGCGACACAGACACATCCCTCTGTTTTTCTTTTTTGGGGTTTTGACTTCTTGGAACGCATCGGTGCTGCAGCACATGGCATTGTTCTCCAACATCTCCCTCCCTCCCTCCCTCTCTCTCTCTCCGCAAATGTCACGCCGTGTGGAAACTCTCTCCCCCCGCAAATGTCACGCCGTGTGGAACCACAAGTCTACTGGAACTACGGTTTGGGAGGCGCTGTATCCGGAAATTGTGTGGCTGGTTCAGTGGTTGTAGCAACGCGTACGATGTCGTCCCATTTCCGGGAGGAGCTGCTCGTGGCGGCCGTATAATGGAGTCTCCACCTCCATGTGACCACGTCGTGGACACTACGGGGCCGAGCCACTACGAGTCGTCGCAGCTCGCCCCGCCGGCGGCCCGGCGCACGCGGGAGGCCCAATAATTCAGAAGCTACGGCCATCCACCGGTGCTGATTCTCCCTGCACTGTCGATTTCGCTCGTTCGGTGCAAGACTTTTGATAGTTGGGATGAGAGAGCAAATCGGCAGGTGTTTAGCAACAAAAAATAAAAATCTTACTACTGTTTCCCTGTCACAAGTCACACCCAGACGAAACTGCGGCTACCAGATCGGTAAAGATGTAGAGCGACGCAATGTTTGGGCAAGCGCGCTGAAGTTGGCTCGAATTCTGCACTCTGCTGGTCACTGCTCCTACATGAGCAGAGAAACAGTCAGCAGCATCTTTCCCTCCACTTGCGTCATTTCCTCCCTTTTTTCCCCTCACAAAGTATAAAGATGTGTTTGGATCCAGTGATTTATTTTTATTTTGTGTCACATCGGATTTTTGGATACCAATTAGAGGTACTAAACATGATCTAACTGTAAAACTAATTGCATAAATAAAGATTAATTCACGAGATAAATCTATTAAGACTAATTAATCCATCATTAACATATATTTACTGTAGCACAACATTATCAAATCATGGACTAATTAGACTTAATAGATTCGTCTCGCGAATTAGCACCCATTTATAAATAAATTTTATAATTAATTTATATTTAATACTTCAAATTGATGTTCAAATATTTGATGTGACAGGAACGGCCATTTCTAAAAGTAATCGAAATGCTTAGCGTTAGCGGCACTCGCTCCACAGGGAAGCTCGTGGGCCCATGACAGATGGCACCCCTATTTGGCTATTTTAGTTTCTCTCGGACGAGGTGCTGTCAGGGCCCATCAGGGTCGAATGGAAGGTGTCCGCTATCCATGGGAGTTGGGAACTGGACATTTGGAGCCTGCGGACTCTTCAGCACAAGAGAATTGGGCACCTCCATGGTGGTCAAAACTGAACAGCAGCCACAGCAGGTAGAACTGATAGCGTGCTGCCCACCATAGCATGCAATTTTTAAGAGCGGAAGTGAAGCGAAATTCAGGCTCAGATTGTTAGTCTGTTACCCTTTGCCGAAGGATCCTAGTATGCTTTTCAATGCTTGGATAAAAGCCGGAGCAACACCGGTAAAACAGTAAAAAGCTACGTGGTGTACACGTACCCGGTACCCCCTGACCTTTATGCGTTGCTCCAGCGGACGGCTTCATTTTTCCACGGGTACACACACTGCCCTCCTCACCGCCATCAAAGCGTACCACCCGTAATTCCGTACATGCTCCTACTGCTCCGGCCGCGCGCCGCAAGGAGGGAACGACTTGGGCGCCAAGGGTTTTGAATGCCGGCAACCGGTCGCGTCGACGCCGCGGGTCCGGAGGGATCACGTGACCTACTACTGTGCGTACCTACGAGCAAAGGGTTAAAAAAAAAATCTTGCTACCGGTAGTAGCAGCGGACTGATGGATTCGGTGTCATTTTTTTTACAACCAGCCAATTATATTAAAAAGAAGGATATCTTATGAAGGGAGAAATATACAAGTTCAAAAAGCAATCACACAGCACAGGACAAACTAAGGTCCGGTCGGCAAGAATGACGAGATGCTTAGCCCCAGCCAAAACCTTGCTATCTAAATCTTCTCTAACTTTAAAGAAAACGTTGGCGCTTGTAAATTCTTTTCAATCAAAAATCCCCGCGTTTCTTTCCTTCCAAATTTTTCAGGAAGTTAACATGATTAAGGAGCACATGCCTTTACACGGATTGGAAGTCACTCTTGCCATTGCTGTCCACCACTCGTGAAGGTCACCGTCTTGCTGTGTCCACTCCCTCGGGTGCACTGTTGGGATTGCTAACCATTCCGAGATGGATGACCAGATTTTCCTAGTGAATCTGCAGTCAGCAAGGATATGCATCCCCGTTTCAGGCTGGCATATGCATAGGGGGCATGCTGATTGGTTTGGCCAGCCTCTTGCTTGTAGTCTATCTGCTGTCCACAGCCTGTTTTGAACTGCCAACCAGGAGAAAATCTTGCAGCTTGCAGGCGCCCATGACCACCAAATGAGTGTGTTGAAATTTGTTGTCGCGGAGCCAATGAACCGGGCATTGTAAGTCAATTTGGCCGAATAGTTTCCATCGGCCGTGAACTTCCAAGAGATCTCATCTTGCGTCTCTGGGTTTAGGGTGATGTTTTGTGTTTGGAAGGTTGACAAACTCTCGTAGGTGATGCAGTGAAAAACCTTGATGATGAAAATTGAGGTCTTTGATTCAGTTGTTGTTTCTCAGTGCTTCTCCTAGCATTCTATTTTTCTTCCTCGAGATCATGAAAAGGTTTGGTGCAAAATCAATCGGCCTTTGACCTTGAAACCACCCGCAGTGCCAGAAGGATGTTCTACTTCCATTTCCAACCATTATTGTTGTTGCTGCCGCGAAGAGTTTCTTGTCCGTTTTGTTGCATGGGATCTCCGATCCTAAGCTTGTCATGTTCTTTCCATTCTTGCCAAAGCCTCCGCAGCCTGAGGCTTCTAGCAAAGCGCTTGAGATTGAGGATACCCAGGCCACCCAAACGGGTTGGCCGAGCAGAACGGACCCACTTTACTTTACATTTCCCTCCCGTAATTGCCGCCGCGCCGGCCAAAAAAAATCCTTTCCTCACAGTATCAATTCTTCCAGAATAGCTTTAGGAGCATCCATAGCAGTCAGGAGGTAAACCGACTTGTGATGTGAGCACAGCTTTGACTAGAGTGAGACAGCCCCCGGTGCTATGTTCCTTGCATTCCAAGCAGTTAGCTTGCCGATGGCGTTGTCTATCGTAGGATGGATTCGGTGTCTTCGCTGCAGCCGCGTGCATGATTCCACGACCCATCGCCTATCCATGCGCTGCTCACCGACTTCCCATGATCCCGTCCAAACCCATCCCCGGTTCCTCGTCGCCGAATTCCCGGCCGGGCTTAAACAATCCTGCCCAGTCCCCAGGCACACGCACTCGGCCACCTACTCGTCGGCCGCCGGCCGGCTACGCTTCTCGACGCTCCATTGCAAAATGTTCAGGCTCGAGCTTCCAATTTCATTTCCAGTCTCTCGTCGCGGCACGTAGCACACTCCCACTAGTCCCCCAGCCGTTTCGTTCAGCCATCTCGCCAAAAGGAGACGCGACGCGACTGGTTTGGGTTCGAACCGGAACAGCCCGGCACGAAATCAGGATGAAAAAAAAGGAAAGAATCCGGGTGGACAAGAACCGAATAGGGGCGGATCTAGGGGGGGGGGGGGGGGGGGGGGGGGGGGCTAGGGGGGCTCAAGCCCCCCCTACTGGTTGCCACCTCCATTAGAACAAGGGGAGGATAGGAGTGAAGAAGAGGGGAGGAAAGAAGGAAAATAGAGAGTTGAAGGAGGAAGAAGGAACTCAGCCCCCCCCTCCAACTCTGTGCTGCATCCGCCACTGGAACCAATAGAAAGGAACAAAGCAAAACGCGGCAGAATTGCGTGTCTGTTTACGATAAGGCACGGGATTAGCGTGCGGCTGCGGCGGCCGGCCAAGTGGAGGGGCGGGGCGGCCGGCCGGATGGTGGTGGTGGTGGAGCTCGTCGGCTCATCGCCACCGGCCCAAAGGCCAGTCCCACCGCAATCGATTGGAAAAAGGCCCCTGTCGCGGTCACTACCACCACCACCTCCTCCTGGGGGGCCCACCAATCCAATCCAATCGCCACTTCGCCGTTACCGTCTAGGTTAGGTTGGAAGTAAGTTGGGCGCTGGATCCGCCCAATGACTGTGCCATCACCACCACCCGGGACACTCTGCAGGGCTGCCGAGAGGGAAGGGCGGAAAAAATCTCTCGTCGTCTCCGTGGAAATTTCAAGGGCTCGGGGCAGAGCTGGTGCCGCATGGCAGTTGACAATGCTAGTACATGGCCGCAGGCGGAAGCAAGCGAGCGAGGAGCACCCCACAGATTGCCAGGGATGAGCCAAAAGCTTTGTGCGATACGGAATGAAGTAAAGACCTCAGTGAGCGCGGAAGCCGATGGCCCCTGGCGCAAAGCCTCCAAGAGCTAGGTGCTCGTCTCACCAGTAGCTCTGTTCCAGGCACAGCGAGTCAGGAGAAACCACTACGGACAGCCTACAAAGCTGCAGGGTGTCGCCTTAACCCGGCAAGATCAAACGGCCAGGGAGCCCCGAGTTCCTGTTCCATCGGTCCATCCATCCATCCCCACTTCACAGCTCACGCCTATGATCAAGCAAGATGGCAACATCAGCCTTGATGCTTGCTTCCACACCTCGCTATCTCCACCCTGCCCTCCTAACTAAGCACATCATGCCGTTACAGGTGACAACACCATGTGATGTAACCAAGGGTGCAGTACGCAACAGGCACCTGCCCCCCATACATACGGTGCAAGCTGCACCCTTTGCTCCTCGGCCTCGGGCGATTGATCGATCAGTCTCGTCTTCCTTTCCAGCACCAGGTGCACTGACGCATGGTTTGCTGATTCTCCGTTTCAACTGCCTCAGGACCAGGCAATCGCCATTGACCATTGCCATGGACCAAACAAGCTATACAGCTAGCTCAGAGGACGAAAGAAGAAAGAAGAAAGAAAAGCTGCCTTTTTAGAAATGCTAGAAGAAATTTAAGTTCTGCGCTAGTGCTGCGCCTGCTGCTGTCGCAGTAGAACCCTAACAGGAACCAAAGCTAAACCGAACAAGACCTAATCGAAAGCTCCTAAACTCTAATTAACCCTAGGGACTACGACGACGATACTAGCAAGAGGAAAAGGGGAGGGGAAATTCAGGTACGGTACAAGGCTATTACGGCCGGAAAAAATGTACAGCCACCGCTGCCGCTTGGTGGCCACATCCTCCCTGTTGTCGCAAGGGAGGGGCAGCTAGAACGACGCGACGGCCGGCGCGGCGGTGGCGACCAAGCTGGTCTCCTTCTTGCGGCACATCTCGAGCACCTTGCGGTGGGAGTTGGAGTGGATGCTGCTCACGAACGTGGGGCTGCACGCCGGGCGGTACTCCGGGAGCAGCCGGCCGGACTTGTAGCGGACGCCGCACGCATTGCACAGCGTCTTGGCGCCCTTGGGTCCCGCGCGCCACTGCGGGGTCTTCTGCACGCCGCAGTGGCTGCAGCGGCGGTCGCCCGGCGCCGGCTGCGGGGCGGCCGCGCCGGCGGCGGAGTTGGGGGGAAGATGCTTCGGCTTGCGCCCCCGCTTCTTCGGCTTGTGCTTGCTGCCGCCGTGTTTGGACTCCTTGGACGGCAGCGCCGGCAGGAAGTGGTTGTAGTACCCCTCGCCCAGCTCCAGCCCGCTGAACGGGGCCGAGTCCAGGAAGTGGAACGGCGAGAACGAACCTGACGAGGAGCACGAGGAGGTGGTGGCGGTCGATGAGGACGAGGCCGAGTCGGACAAGAACGAGGCGCCAGAGAGCGACCACCCCGGGCCCCGCGTCCGCTTGCTGCGCTTCGCCTTGACCGGCACCAGCGCCTCCGTGGACAGCGCGCAGATGGTCGGGGTCCGCAGCGGGCCGGGCGCCGTTGGCAGCGCCCGGTACGCGCCGTCGTGCACCTGCAGCGCCCGCCGCTGCTGCGCCAGCGGGGGCCGCGCCGCCATGGACGCCACCAACGCGACGGGGGGCTGCGGCTGCGGCGGCAGCTCGGAGAGCGAGTCGTCCATGATGCGGGACACCCACTCCAACTCCTCGACGTCATGCGCCTGCGGGAACGCAGAGCACGGAACAATAAATTAATCAGCTTTCCAAGATAACGCGAGGGGGGAGAAGACTCGCGAAAGCCGTCTTTCCGTGAATAGTAGCGAAGCGGTCAAGGGTCCCCCGGAAACTCACCGGAAGGTCAACCATCTCCGGCTGCGGCGGCGGGAGCTCGTAAGTCACGACCGACAACGGCTGCGACTCCTCGTTCGACTTCATCTCGGCCGCTGCGGCGGCGGCCGCCGGTTGTGGCGTCTCTACGTCGTCGGCGCCGTCCTTGTCAGGCTCGCAGAAGTCCTCAAGGTCCAGCAGGTCTTCGACCGAGAACCCGTCCTTCTCAACAAGCGCACCGGCGGCGGCCGCCGCGGCGTCCTCCGCCGTCTCCTCCGGCGCGAAGCTATTATTACTCTTCAGCGCGTCCATCCTCCCATCACCCTTCACCGCCGGGCCGGAAAAACACGCACACGCACACATCAAAACCACAAATTCCGGATACCAGAAACCAAGCAGCACGGCTCAAGGAACGTTTCTGCCCTCTCTTTTCTATCACAAAAAAAGAAACAAAAAAAACACCCGGAGAATCTTGTTCCGCCCACCCTCAATCAATCAATCAATCAATGAACTATCCCCGCCGGCCTGCACCCTTCCTTACCAGGGGGCTATGGTGGTGCGCTAGGGAAGGCATGGCGGAGCCTCGCGGGAAGGCGCTGGTGGAGGGGGAGGAACCACCCGGTGGCGCTGTGGCGGCGTCGGAGGCGTGGAGGAAAGGAGGAGGCGGAGACGGGGGGGGGGGGGGGGGGGGGCGCAGGAGGAAGGGATGAGCGTTTGGTGGAGCATTGAATGGCTGCCGAAGTCCGTGGGCTCAACAAGGGGCGACGCGTCGGTTTCCCGCTCGGCCCCTCCCGTTTCGCCAATTTCACACCGGCCTCGCCTCCTCCCCCTTGAGCCTTTGGCGCTTTCCCCCCTCCGCTTTAATTTTCCCCGCCGCGATATATCTTCTGGATTTTTCCGGGTTATTTTATTTTCCGCCACCTCGCTATCCGATACTACCACCGCGCCCGCTTTTGTATAGGCGTTCGGGTCTGCTGGGGGACGCTGTGGACGTGCCTACGTCGCGTCAGTTTCATCGTCTTACGAAGATCGTCTCCAGAAACAATTTTGCTTTCTTTCAAAAAAGAAAAGATTTTGGATACGGCGGTATTCATAACTCATGGGCTCATGCATGCACCCCAAGCTGGTGAGAATCAATGCGTTCGTGCTGGATTTGGGAACTGTTCGCGCGCCATTGATGGTTTTTCATCTTGTAGTACGTGCAAGCGCCCGGAAAGAAGTTTACGCGGGCGAGCAAGCACGGGAATAGCATGTGCACTCTGCACTGGTGATAGACGCCGAGAGCCGGAATATATTATTTCCTCGCCTGCGAAGCAAACTCGAGTTTACTAGAAACCGATAGGAACAAGCAACTACCGGTCTCTCGCGATTCGTTTTGGCCTTTCCCATGTCGATTTTACTAGGAAATATCGAGAATATGCCATGTTTCTACCAACACGAAAGGGATGGTATACCGGATTCATGAATGTGGATTGGCAAAATTTTAACAAAGTAGTAACAAACGTTCAATCCATGATTTTATTCTCCGCCAAAAAACACGTTATTTTTTTATTACTGTACAAAAGTGTTCCGAGACGAATTCAAAAGACGATTCCCCCTCCTCTATGCGATGCCGCGGCGGCACTCGCGTGGCTCCACCCGCCGGGCGTACGTGGAATCGACAAAATTGACTGGAGCTTCCTTCCTTCCCGCCCCGGGGAACTTACGGAAATGCCCCGGGTCGAAAAATCTGGGCGGCACGCCGGCACGGGCCACGCCCGCTCGCGCTCGGCTGGTGGCGAAACCGCAGTTGGCGCGCGCAGCGCGTGGGCAGTTTCGGCAACCGGTTGCTTCCTGGCAAGGCCACCTCTCGCGGGGAAAGCAGGCTGCGGGCCCAGGCCGCTGTTACTGGCCGCACGTCCCCTTCCCTCGTGAGGCTGGCTCATGGCTTCATGGGACCCTTGCTCCTGGGGACCACGCGCAGTGGACGATTTGCAGGAGCAATGTTATCCTTTCGTCCGGGCACGGGTTCCAAGGTCGCGCCGGTGCCGAGTCAGTCATCCGACCTGGCAGGCGCGAGGACGCGTCACGCTCGCGACGTGGCTGGCACCGACTGGGTTGGTCAGCGTGGTGCGGCGCACAGTCGGTAGGGGTGGGCTCCAGCCGCGCGCCGTGGGATTCGAAAGACGATGGACCGGGGGGTCCTGGTCCTGGGCCGGGCTCACCGCCCGACGTAGCGGGGCGGTTTCAAAGGCGGCGAGCAGCCAGCCGAGCAGAGCGCGGACGGCGAGCGAAGACCGTCGAGAATAAATTGTTGTGATTTCGCTAGCGTATATTCACTGGTGTACGTTTGTAACACCTATTTATTGGTATCCCTTCGTGATACCTCTTTCTCATGTATATATATATACAGACTCTTGAGATCAATAATAAGGATTTGTTTCTATTTTATTTTGTGTCTGTCATTTACATTTGAGCACTACTACTCTAAACACGTTATCAGCACTTTCGCTCTCGCCGGTTTGGATCTCGACGAAGAAGAAGAACACGGGAGGCCCCGTGGCCTCCACCACTCGAAGTTCGTCGTTGTCCACTTCTTGAACTTCATCGCCGAGACCGCCCTGCACGCTGGAACCGTCGCGGCCACCGCGTCCAGCTTCATCCACGACACAGCCACGGATTTCCTGGGGTCGGCAACCGCCACACCGTGCCTGGTGCCGGCGGCCCTCGTCATGGTGGTCGTCGCCTCGCCATGCGTGTTGGTGGCCGTTGCCCGCACTTCATCCGCCGCAACGGAGGCCCAGCGTTTTCTACACCGCGCCAGACTGCGAACCTGGACGTCGCTGGACCAAGCCGTGGCCCATCTTGGCACTTCCTCGCGGCACCAGAGCCGCTCCCTCTCCCACCGCGCCAAGCCCTAGCGCAGCCCGCGTGACGCCTCATCGTGGAGACGCCGTTCTCTGCATCGCGCGTCGCCGCGACCACGGCGGCCCAGCACCGCGCCAAGGCACACCGGCCATGGCGCCTCCAGCGCAATGCCAGGGGGAGGCAACGGCGCCGCTCGCACCACGCCACGCCATGGCCTCTACGCCATCTACGTCATCTGCGTCGCATCAGGTCGTCGCCCCGGCAACGCCACTGCCGCACCACCCGTCGCCGACGCCCGCTTCATCCTCTTCCACGCCGGAACCACGCCGCCCCAGCAACGACTTCATCTCGGGACTCCGTCCCGCGGCGGCGCGGTCTCCGACTCCGGCTCCCCCGGGCTTTGGCGGGCACGACGACTCCTCCCAAGGCGGCGACAGCGGTCCAGTGCGCCTCACCATGGTGGCACGACGCAACGCAGCCCGCTTCTATGACTTCGGCACGGCGGCCGGCAGATCCACCATAGCACCACCACCGGCGCGGGCTTCCCCCCGCTGGAACGCCACCACAGCGGCGAATCGGAGGCTGGGCCTCATCCGCGCGTGGGTGAATGTCCCCCACGGCAACGTGGCCCAATGCCTCCCCAACGGCGTGCACCACCAGGAGCGCTCCTCCTCCGCGGAGGAGTCCTCGCCGGAGTAGACTGGCAGCAAGGCGAGCAGAGCGACGTTGGGGGAAAGGCAACAGGGGCACATGGTGGCGGCGACGGCTGGAGTAAGAAAGAAAATGACGATGGCAATAACAGAGCAACAAGATGCGCGAGAGGCATCATCTTCGTCTTTCAATCATGAAGTGCGTCGATGGAATTAACTGGAAGTCCAGAACTGGCCATGTGTATACATTGGTGGGAGAACAAGCAATTTTTTTGCTTTAGTAACAGAAGAACATCAAAGCTGTAAGCATTCATGATGCTCGATGCGTTCTCCATCTCTCGGAGATGGAACTGTCATACATATTTTCTTGGAATCATCCCATGCACACACACGATGGAATCGAGAACCATCGGAGCACTTCTTCTTGCCGATTGAGAAGAATCAGTGGAGAAGAAGAGGATGAACTGCTCTACATCGACGGGAAAACTGCTTCCACCCCACGTGAGGTGTTTGTACTCAAGTTTGGTCATTGCCACGTCGTTTAAATTGTTATATTACCTTGCAAATCACTGTTCTATCCCATAGTAAATGCTTCATTCAATGCAATGCTATTCTCTTATTTGGAATAATTTGTTCCATATTCTTCGATGTTGGTCATACACGAGGAGTATTCTCATACTCCCGCGGAATCTACGCTATGTTTCCACATAGTGATTATTCTAAGTGAGATTCCAACTTAGAATTTGGACAAATGTCTACACCGTCTCTGGTGATTACCGAGAGTTCAATTTTTCAGATTGGTCATACACAAGGTAATATTCATATATCACTATAGGATTTTGTCCTCAACGTGCGTATCCAATTTGAACTTTAAATTCATATGGACCAAGATCATATTAGAGATTACCTTGATTCATTTTCGAATTGGTCATACACAAGGTAGTATTTTTATACTATTGCGGGATCTACACTATATTATACATAGTGACTATTCTCAATGTGCGTATCCAATCTTGAATTTTGAATTATAAGGTCTACTCTATTCTGATGGTTGTATTCATAATTATTCCAATTATGTTAAGAATTTATTGCTGGAATTCAAGTTATTGAATTTGCATTGAGAATATTGTTGGAATTCAAGTTCATTGTATTCGCATTGAGAACTAATGCTGGAATTCAAGTTTATTGAATTCACATTAAAAATTAATGCTGACATTCGAGTTTATTGAATTCACATTGAAAATTTATGGCTGGAATTCAAGTGTATTGAATTCGCATGCAAGAAGCATTCTCTATTGCCAAATTGTTCATTTTGACATCCAATTTTGGGTGGAATTGTCGCCAAAGAGTTCGAGATTCTCGCTCTTGATGGGCACAATTTTCGGTAAAGGGCTATGAACATAATAGTGAATCTACTGACCCATAGATTTTTTCCAGTGTTTGGCAGCACCCGTTGCGGGAGTTCGGCCTATATCGGATACAGTCAAAGTTTGGGGCCTTATACATGTTAAGGAACCATCTCCACCCAGACTTCAATTCTGAGTATATGTTGGAGGAACATCCACAAAAGTTATGGGATTTTCTGGGGCACTGTTATGAATAACAAAAGACAATTGTCTTTTCTGATGATTCCTATGAGTGGAACCAGTAGCGCATCTAGGATTTCAAATCCGTTGATGCGTACAATCATGTTGTTTATAAAATCAGCCAGAAACTCAGGTTCTGTGAGAAAGAGCCCTCTGATGCAGATAAAATTGAGAAGACATTATTTACAATGCTTCAATCGGAGAGACTCATCACTCAACAGTACCGTGAGAAGGGTTTCACAGTCTATGATACATTAATTTGGACATTACATCTAGCAGAGATCATGAGTTTATTGTGTGGAGCTCTCAGCAGCGCCTACCAGGTACCGCTCCTCTGTCTGAAGTGCATGTCATTGAAAAGACTGAGAGGGATGGTTCTAGCAACCACCCTAAAAACTAATCTGGTTGTAAGTGGAAGAGAAACCACAAGCCTTGGAAACACTTCAACAAGGGAAAAGATATTTCTAAGCCCAAATACGACAACCACGAAACTTGTTTCAAGTGTGGATTGTTGTAATCATGTGGCTAAGAAATATAATATCCCTAAATATTTGGTGGAACTGTATATCATGTATATGAGATATGGACATAATGCTGAAGGAAGAAAGTATGGAGTATATTTCATCTCCAAAATGCATGAGGTTGGTATTTAAGACTCTGTTCCTGTTGGAGCGAGACCAAGTGACACCAAGACTCTGCAACAGCGGGAGAATACTTCGAGCAATGACAATATGGCCATGGATTGCGAGTCCAACAGTGTATTTGGAGACCTTAACTATACTCCTTATATTATCATTTGTAAGGATATAATATAAGACATGATGTTGTCCTTACTAAGTTTGTACTTGAACACTATGTTTAGTATCAATGGTATGTGTTCTATGCATTTGCATGGATTTTATGTTAAATTCTGCAATATCATAGATTCGTACATGATCCGATGGATGAGAAGATGTGCCTAGTGGATATTGTACTTAGGGAAATAAAATATTTTCAGACTCTTCAAAGAGAGAAGGAAGTATTTTAAAAGATTGCTAACCGTGATATTATGATAGTTGGTTTTGGATGAGCCACTATCATACTCCTTATTGGTGTGTAGTAACCATCGAGGAAGCATTAGTGCATACCGATGAGACTTGTACCCTCCTAAGTTACAAGGATATCCGTTGAAATGACATTCATGTTGATACACGAGTTAAATAGGAAATAGTTTTCTATTTTAACAAAGGCAACGGGTTTGGCAATGAAATACTTGAAGAGTGTTTTCTCTCCCATCTGGATTGTACTACACATATATTCAACCTGTAATACATGTTGCGTACAAAATAATTCTCTCTTGACGGAATCAAGACTTGGCATGAAGGCATGGTCATTCTATCCAGAATGATGAGAATTATTATCAATTCTGTTGGTCACAAAATAAATTTCTCAAATGTTCGGATTTGATGTGCATCATGTGCACAAGAGGGAATTAATTTAAGGGGCTTCTTAGCTTAAATTTTGAATATGAGCATACAAATTTCTTGATAACATTCAAGAATTTTTATGTTGCTCTATTCGACCGTCATGTGGATCAATTAGGTACTTGGAATAGTATGTTAATGCATAATATAGTTTTTATTCTGTATCCCTTGGAGTGATACAATTTTTGGCAAACTTGTTGCTCAAATTATTCATTTGGAGCAAATGATCTTGGACGCGGGATCAAATCCATGCACATAGAATTGTTTGGCGTTCAGTACCTTACATCCATGATGGTTTATAATAAATTAGTTGAATCTCTAGTAAAGAGAGTGCAACTATTTTATATGATAAAGGTAGAATTGAGAATTGCCAACATTTGTTGGTGCATGTGAATGTGGATATACACACCACATTCATTTCAAATTCATTAAACTGCAATCATACGGCTCCCTCCGTTTGCAACGAGTACATGTATATTTGATGATCAAATATTTCCCATTTACAAGGTCAGATATGTCTTGCACATATTGATATCACCACCTCAGCATACACTTATGGGCATAGGAATCCTGGAGGTTGAAGTATCCATCATTCATTACATACCTCGGACTATTCAAAGGGGATTTTATTCATAGCCCGTATGCTGATTATTTATGAGGAGGATTCGACGCATTAGGGGGAGATTTATACCACACAGAATGCCAGGAATTAGGAGTGAATGTCATATGTTGATATTCTCCCCTCATTTTATCCATGTATAAGAAGAATTTGAACTACTGGTTCAAAATCTTGTATATTTGCAATATTTTGCAAATAATCTGCAAATGCATTTACTCATGGTGTCATCTGTTTATCATTGTATTGTGCCAGAAAGAGTGGAGGTACCATTTGAAAACTACTTAACTTCCAATAAGAGAGGGAGAAGTATGGTCACAAGAGAGATAGCTTGTTACAAGCTTTCATGATAAATAGAGTGAATACTAATCAATATCAAGTTTGTTGACACCTCGTGGATATTTACTATCCAAGGCCTATGGATATGTGTCATCCTAAAAATCAGCATATGTGTGCACATATTCAGGTGTTGAGTAATTGGAACGCCCTAACTATGTCATTGTGGGAAGTGACATTGAGTTCAAGGGTTAAAATTTTCACAAGAAATATTGGTTATATTGAACCAATTATGCAAAATCTACAATGTCGACATTTCTCCGTCTGAGATTGCCTTACACCTACTAGATCCAGACCAAAAGTCCTAGGCAAGAATGTTTTTGACACTCACTTTGGTTCAAATAAAAGGTGGCTATTAAAGAGAATCGCTCTCGCTAAATGATGATTGAGTAATATGTTACTCTTTCATAATGCTTTCTTTGGAGAAGTGTGGTGGTGAGATAGCAAAAGCTTGTAGCATATGGGTCACAGAGAGACCTAGTTGGCATACTCTTGGTACGTGTGAAAATTATGTTCCTACATTCGATCAATGGCGGATTTTTGTAATTTGATAGATTGAGATACATAAGTCAATGGACTTCGTGTTAGGAATCAACATCGCAATATATATTGTGTACAACTCAAGTCAATATATAACTTGAAAACGTCAGTGTTTGTGGTACACTGATTGGGTGATTTCTTTTCTTGGAAAGTTTACTCCCAGCAATGATGGTTGCATAGGTGTGTTCGTGTTGAAATTCTAAATGGATTTTGGATTTTGTATCATTCCCGACCACACAGTTGATCATGCAATCATCTTATGACGGATTATAAGATAAAGATTTGGATAAAATCAAATCACGGTTCTGTTTATAACTTAAGCATGCACATCAGTCTACCAATATATGATGATATTGGAAGATCATATACATCAGCTCTTATGGTCGTTTAATCCCTAAACATGGATTATTATCATTGACCCGGGATTGGATCTAGTACCAACAAAGTGCTAATGTATCATGCAAGTTGCATCAGGCCTGATAGCAAGCTCAAATAGCGCTACTCCAGTAAGGCCATTTTGGCGGGAGTCAGAAGATATCAATGGATATCTATATGGTACTAAAGACTCAAGTTATCATCGGATGAGTTGAACAGGACCATAGAGGGATATGAAGATACTGATCAATTAATCCCCGTTAATGAGTATTAGAGACTGATATCTTTGTGGTAGAATTCTGCATACACTCTAATGATTATTCTCGCACGCCGGAATCTAACATGTGTATGTAGGATTTCATTAAGTGATCATTGTGATTTGATCACATCACCGACCTTATTTGTGAAAATAAGGTTACTTATATTGCTTGGAAGCAAACATGTTATATGAAATTATTGATCATAAAATAGTTTTTCCTCATGTATTACAATAGATTCGGGAAACAAATATCTTGCAAATTGAATATGCGATTACTTCGCTAATTTATTCATAGAGTCTCTATCATATTTAACACTTGAAAAGTGTTTATAGAATTGGTACATGATGACTTTGAGGTTTGCAAGGTTCCGGGGGAGTCTCCGCATGATTATAACCTGTTTGGCATCATATTGCACTCTTTTCTTTTTATGAGTTTTGTCTTTGGGGTTTCTCATATAAAAGTTTTTAACGAGGCAATATCAATACAAGAATATATGTCATATCTTCTATTTTCTCCCCATGGAGGTTTTTATAGGTGGATATCCAGGACATATTAAAGAGGTGCATTGCTCTTAAAATCTGAAGGAATTTTGTTTGAGTAATGGTCGTATATGCCATATCATTTTCTTCTTATTTTTCCCACTGGGTTTTGAAGGAGTTTTAATGGCATATCCATATATGTTCCTCATATTTTTCCTACGGAGTTTTTGGAGAAATATATGAAATATTTTTGATCTTAAGGAATGATCCGATCAAGCGGGAGTGTTGAGAATAAACTGGTGTGATCTCATTCATTGGGTGTCTATTTACTGGTATCCCTTCGTGGCACCTATTCACTGATGTCTCTTCATAGCACCACCTCCCCATATATATATGTACGAGATCAATAATAAAAATTTATTACTCTCCATTTTATATCTCTCATTTACATTTGAGCACTCCTATTTTAAGCAAACACAATCCTCCCGCGCGCGCCCCCTCCTGGTTCGGTTTCGACTCGAGGTTAGCTGGCTGGTCCACGGGCCGTTCGTGGACCAAGCACCATCAATCTTCTGGTTCGTAGGGTTGCCCGCGGTGCAGGGCAGCAGTAAAACGGCCATAAACGCCGCGCGGCTGTTGGCGTGAAGGCGAAGACTCCCGTGCTCAGCTGCTGCCTGCTCATGCGTACCGCGTAGAGATTTTTAAAGCTAACTAAAGTACTGAATGTGCGCTACTTGTCGTTTACTGTAGGTGTAGAGCACTACGTACTCCATTCAATTTTATAATGGAGCAGTTTGATTTGGGGTTCATGATTTGACCAACTAACTATATGAGTCATCTGCAATAAAATTGGATTCCTATTTCCCCCATCCATCTTTTATTTTCCCATTTCCCCATGGTCCCGAATGTTAAAAGAAATTGTCAGAAATCACTAAGGGTGTGATTAGTTTCTTAACTGACGCCATGCAAATAATTGTTATTTGGTTGTCTGCATACTTACAGGCTATAGAATGGCTAAATAGAGCAGTCAGTTAGTTACCTCATTATTTTACTAGCCTGGCCAGGTAGAATTGAAGTTTTTCTCTGCATTCACGAAGTCAATTGGAGAATTGATTGTTGCATATGACGGGTTAGATCCGATTACAGCTACAGCCAACCAATCACGCAGCTGGATGGCTAATTTAGCCAGATCCAATAATTGTTCGGATCATACACGGGACTAAATACTCTAAAAATTTGCCATCCAGGAAGATTCAGTATTGCGAAGAAATGCAATTCCACAGCTAAGCTTCGCGATATGAGCATTAATTGTTCGAACCGGAGGCCGCATGAATCTAGCTCCGATCCCTCAAAGGTCTCTCTACCTTCAAAATGTAGTAACCGCTCTGCGCTTAGCGTTTCAAACCGTTTTTTGAATCAATACCAGTTTAGAATGGGCAATTTGACTGGCTTAGTTCCGTCGGCAGTACTGCTGGTTTTAGAGTGAGATTTTTCAAGTTTGTTTTTCAGATGACACTTAGAGGATTTTCAAGAGATTAGCCAAAAAGACTAGTCAAATTTACTGATTTAGCTAGTCTTAAAAATAGATTTGATAAATAAAAAATAAATAATAGAGTACTCCAACAGATTCTATGTAGATGGCTAGTGAGGTCGGCTATCTAAAAATAGAGAGCGAATGAGGTGGAGTGAAGAGCCACTAAATTTGGAGAGTCATTTACAGAATTTGTTGGAGATGTTTTTTTAATAATAGCTAAATTTATCTTTATAAAATAATTTGACTAATCTCTTGAAGATGCCCTGAACTATGCGTATTTTCAGTTCGGCACGGCAGATGATTTTGGGCCGGAAACCTGCAGAGCCCACACGTTTTGCGAAGATCTGCCAACTAAACATCCCATATTAGAATCAGCGAACCCGCTCTACAAATTCCCACGAGGCCAGACCGCCGAGCAGCGTCCAAGCCCAATAAACCCTTTTGCCCACCATGCCGGCTCTCGGCTCCCCGTTCGCCCACGGCGGCCTCCCCGCCGGCGACGCCGACCCCGACTACCTCTACTTCCTCCAGCACATCCGCGTCGACGGCGATTCTTACGTCCTCGAGCTCCCGGGCAACGGCGCCTCCCCGCCCTCGGTCCTCAGGTACGAGGCCCCGCCCGGCAGCACCTCCGACGGCGAGTGCGTCTCCGACCCCTCCCCGGGCCGGCTCAGCACCAACGGCCGCGCTGAGGAGAGGGACTCGTCAGCGTCCTTGGAGGCGAGGCCCGCGTGGTACGATTCCCTCGATGACGTCGACGAGGACTACCGCCTCTTCCTGCAGCACACGCGCCTGGTGGATGGCCAATTGGTTCTCGAGATCGGGGGCGTCGTCATCAACTACGATCAGCCGGTTGTGGAGGGGCCTCAGAGGGAGAAGGTTACGCAGCGGGTGGTAGAGACGGCCGTTCCCTCACCGGGGAAAGGGGTCGGTTTTGGTGCGGGGAGCGATGAGGTTGGCTCCGGTGCTCCGGCAACAGCTGTTCCGGAGCAGTACCCGTGCGATTGGCGTGCGGATCCGTCACCAGGGCGTGAGGTGAAGGAGAAGGATGGCGGAGATGAGGGCCTGCCGGATGCAACAGATGTAGGCACGATGAAGGGCGTGTATTGGGAGGCGAGCTCAAGCGACGGCCGTCGTGCCGGACGCCGTACAAATTCGGTGAGAGATTCTGATACTTCCATTTTTCATGTCGCCGTCACTATTGCTGTCTGTTAACAGGAATACCCATTAGCTCTCAGTGCGCAAAGAATTTCTTCTTGTGTGCATCCGTGCTTGTTCTCAGTCGACAGCGCCGCCAGAGCTGTGTCAGATAAGATTCTAAAAATATGCCAGTACGTTTCTTTTAACATAAGAAGTGCGCCATGTGGTTGGAATGTTTCATAGAAGTTATGTATATTAACTTCTGTATTGTTCTAAAAGATGAATGTTTGACATATCCGTTACCTTGCCTTTGATTGGTTCTTCCTTCCTATTCATTTGATATAGGGGGAAAAGGTAGAACAGGAACTAGGTATTGTATGGCCAACACATATCACCCGAAGGCCAGATTCAGATTTCAAGCGTAGGTTGATCGAGTCCCTTACACAGCCAGTTGCTCAGAAAGAGTATTATAGATTGTTTGACACGGTCACTCTCCGTACTCCATTAATGAAGCTACGGCAGGTCCGCAATGAAACGAAATTCTATCCTACAGAAGAAATGGGCAGTTCATATTTGGATCACTACCCAGGTACAGTGTTGTATTGCTTGCATACTTTCTGTTCATGAACGATGTCTCCTAATTGCTTTTTCCTTCAGGCGCTACTTACATTTTCATTTTTAAAATACTCTGCTAAACATTCTAAATGATCTTGTAACTAAACCGCAAGTAGATTTCTTGTATGTGTTGGGTCTTATCTGTATTCCTGTAATTCATGCCCAGTTTTGTCATATCCTCTTCAACTCTATTATTGTGATATTGTCCACGGCTGTTATTCGTTTTGTTTTTGGGACGGGTATCTATTATTATTTATGTCAACAGTATCCAGTCATTTTGTTTGTTTACTCCCTTTTTTCATCATATATACAGTGTGTTACTCCCCTGTTCGATGGTATATGACTGAAACATCTTATTGATGATATTGCTGAATCACTGATCTATTGTTGTTGACAATTGACAGTCTTTTTTGAGGCCACACCTTCACATAATTGGCTATTCCTTTAGAATTTGTAAGCTCGACAGCAGGAGTTCAGCGCAGAATGAATCTGTTATTGAACAACTGTTATTGAATTAAATATGTCTATGATCTTGGAGCAATTTAATTTGTGTTATACAACATTTCAAATGTCATACTTAGTTTGCTGTTGAGCCCTACAATTGATGATGGCTCATTTCGGCTTAGCAATAGTTCATATGCTGACATCAGCGTCATGGCAGGAATGGTCTATAACCCACAGTATAGTTATTCTGTTGGATAACAATATATTTTATACTACATCAGAAGTTTTTTCTTTCCTTCCTTTTGGTGACCAAACTATTTTTTTTGGCACCACTAACAACAGAACCAACTGCAAAGCACATCTGTAGTTGGCATTAAGCAAACTATTTTGTGTTTGTTTGAGAAAGAGTGATGTTTGTTCTTGTCTGGTCAGATTTTCTTGTGGTTGTACTACTAGTTAATGCATTTTCTTTACTTTACTTCAGATCTGGCTGAACAAATTATGAACAGTGGCCGTCGCGATGGTCTAGCTCTGATGCGTGGGTTTCTGTTCTGGTTGCAGGTAAACCTACTAGTATTTCTTAATAATTATTTAGCCAATGCCTGTTCTCTTCATCTTATTTTTTCCTTTGTTGAAAACAGTTGTCATATATATGAAATCCGCATGTTTCCACCCACTTGACGTGCAAGCACAATTGCCGCCCAACTTAAAACTTTGGTTCCCTACAGCAAACTATTTATTATTCAGTTGTACATTGCTCACAATTAGAGTGCATATACTTTTTGGGTAAAGTCGTTTTTATTGAAATAGAAATTTTTCTGTCCTGCAAAGCTGTAAGTCAATATAGTCCATTAGGAGATCTGGTTAAGCAGGCTTGATGTCAATTGTAGTGAAATCAGTTTGTTTGCAGCATCAGCATCATACTGTTTTTTATTGCCAAGCCATTGCATGCCTCAGCACCATTGTTCCTTTTCAAACTGAGTTTGCAAATTTTGAGCTCCACACCATTCTTCTGCAGAACAATGCTCATGACGATCAGTTCAAGCCATGGGTCGATGATTCCAAAGATCAAGAGGTTATTCCTGTGATGGACTGAGCTCGCACCGACAATGTGGCTATACCCTTAGTTTGCTTGATTTCGCTCTATGGAGATAATAACTCTGCGATTGTGACCAATTGTCCTCAGCAGAGAGTGTGGTATAGCGAATGCATGTTCCCTATTGAATTAATAAACATTCTATCAGCTATTGGATGAGTAAACAGTTCCCTGTTGATTTCGTTTGAGTTGTGGCCCTTCCCCCCAGATTGGGATTAGTAACTGAGGTGTTTTTGTACTTGATCTCCCTGTCATGGAGCAGTCTACGGACTACGGGTGCGATGCTTAAAACAGGATCCAGAACGAACCGGTTCGATCTGGATCCCCTCCAGGATTGCAGTCTTGCAGAGATCGGTCCAGGGTAATGGCCACACTTGTTCAGCAGCACCCTCAACGCTCCCTTGCGCAGCTTGACCGCCACGCACAATGGCAGGTCGCGACGATGAGCCGCCGTGCCTCCTCTCAGCTTGACCGCCACGCACAATGGCAGGTCGCGACGATGAGCCGCCGTGCCTCCTCTGAATCTCATGAGAAGCCATGCCAGCCGTCACCCTTAACACCTTGACGAAAAACCTCTACTCGTAAAAATGAGCTTCTAAGACAGTAAAAACGGAAGTTTTATCCCGAATTCAGAACTTTCAACTCCATTGAGTATCCAGCTAGAATTTCAGCATCCAAGCGAGGCGCTTTGAGAACTTTTGCATGAAAAATCGTACTCCAAATTACATCCAGAAACTGGTGTGTAGTGGTTGCGGCGGTACAAAAGCCGAGGGCAGTGGTCGCCCGAGAACGCTGGCATGGAAGACGAGCCTCTGCAGTGCTGCAGAATGGAGAACATATCCAGTGCTCCCATGCCGTCACATGCTCCCATGCTCCCATTTTTAAAAAAATGCATCAAAATGTAAACAAAAAATCAACCAAAAATACTTATAAGTAGATAATGCATTGTTACATGTTCATGCAAAACTTGAGGTTGGACAAAATTTCGTGCAAGCAGAAACAAAAAAGACAAAATCAGCATGCGATTGGGTTGGGTGTACTATTCATATGAGATCCGCAATCCGCATCTATTGCATTGTGATTTTGTTCTTTTTGTTTCTAATTGTACAAGATGTTTTTTTTAACTCAAAATTTACAAGAACATGTAACATTGCATCATCTAGTCATACCTATTTTTGTTTGATTTGTTTGTGCACATATTGATGTATTTGTTTTATCGGGAGTACGGGAGCACCTAATAGTATGGGAGCACAGGATACGTTCTCCTGCAGAATGCAGTTGGATCACTGATGTGTGACCACGCAATACTGCAGAGGAGTCCCGTCCTGCTGGTATAGTGAGAGCCGAGGAGTTGCTATCCTGGAGGATGGTCTTACGGTGAATAGACAAAGGAATATGGAACAAGGAGATCTCGATGGCGAGATGAATGGATTGCAAATTGAAGTAGTTGTAGAAGATGAATCTTGCTTTTTTTTTTCTTTTCACATGCGTGTGACAGAAGGCTATTAGTCTATTATTCATCTACGAGACCTCCAAATTATCAGTATTTTGGAAATATTAGGCATCCAATCTAATATGAACAGAATTATGTATTAAGATTAAGGATTTAGGTTAAAGAGAGGTTACCTCTAGGTTGTTGGCTTTGTAGCGGTTGCAAGGAGGGGCAGAGCCAGGCCCGGGCTGTGCGTGCTGCAGCGCGGGTCCTTGGCCAAACAAATCAATGGTAAACCTAGGTTGCCGGCGGCTCGTCATGGATCCTGGGTCTTTGCTTATGGCCTCAGCCCGGGTCCATGCTGAATCCTGGCTCCGCCCCTGGTTGCAAGCGACGCGGTAGCATTGCCCACTGCTTGGTGGACGATTTCGATAAGAGGGTGCCGACAACGGAGGTATCATTGTATCAAGCTTGGCCGGATTAGAGATGAAGCGGTCGAGGGGTAGTGGATCTGGTAGCGGTGGTGTTGCCGGAGTTGATAATGATGATAGTGAGATGTGTGAGTTAAATCATGGTGTGAGAGGAGGCGGATGAAGGCAAGTGGTTTTTACCCATGGTGTCAGATGCACCACCTGTAACATGAAGGATAGCATGAGGTAGAGCACGAGAAGAAAGAAGGATAAGCTTGGGTGTAGAATGAGTAAACGAGAGAGAGAGAGAGAGAGAGAGAGAGAGAGAGAGAGAGCGCAGAGAAAAATGATCCAATCACACCGTGCATAGATCAGTAGTTCAGGTAAATATACAATGTACATGTGCGGCATGCAAGCCAACTAACTAGAACTAGTCATCCACTAATCTCGGATGTATACAACAGAAACACTCGTTTTACACCCCCGCGCAGTCTGAACATCATCACTCGATTGAATGCAAAGACTGGATCGAAAAGAAGAAAATTGCTCACTCGGTAAACCTTTAGACATTATGTCTGCTAACTGTTGATCAGTTGGAACATGAAGAACACGAAATAGACCAAGAGCAGCCTTTTCCCGAATAAAGTGTATATCGAGCTCAATATGTTTGGTATGCCGGTACTGGATTACTTGCCATGTAAACCGCAGAGACATTGTCGCAGAACACTACTGAAGCCTTGCCAATTTGACATCCGAGCTCACAAAGAAACTGATGAAGCCAACAACATTCAGTGACTGCGTTTGCCACAGCACGGTATTCAGATTCCGCGCTAGACCGAGAGACAGTAGGCTCTCGTTTAGAGGATCACGAGACCAGTGAATTGCCAAGGAAGATGCAATACCCAGATGTTGAGCGACGCGTATCAGGGTAGCCGACCTAATCGACATCAGAGTATGCGGTGATGTCCAATTTTGAAGTTCCCTAAATATGAAGACCAAATTTTGTTGTGCCGCGAACATACCGAAGAATGCGTTTGAGAAGAGGCAAATGACATTCCCGTGGATCATGCATACGTAGGCACACTTGTTGGACTGCATGGGTGAGATCAGGTCGGGTCATTGTGAGGTATTGGAGTGCACCCACAATGCTTCTGTATTCAGATGGATCTTGAACAGGAGTACCACTGTCAGCAGCGAGCTTTGGCTTTGTGTCAAGAGGAGTAGATACAGGCTTGCACGAGGACATGCCAAAGCGATCCAGAAGATCCTCGGCGTACCCTTGTTGTGACAGAAAGAATCCAGTAGGTGACCGTGTGACCTAAATGCCAAGAAAGTAATGCAGGGAACCAAGATCCTTGATAGCAAATTCTGTCTGAAGAGCTGCAACAATGCTGCTTAGGAGAGCCGGTGTGGAAGCAGTGAGGATGATATCATCCACATGAAGAAGAAATGCAGTTTCTTGACCACTGACGAGTGAACAGAGAGGCATCAGAACGAGAAGTAAAGCCGAGTTCTCTGGCATAGCTGGCAAACCGAAGAAACCATGCCCGTGGTGCTTGCTTGAGGCCAAAAAGAGATTATGTAAATTATGTTAGACCCGGGGCAGTGGGACTGCACATTTGGCGTCCATATTCTTGTAGTAAGGGATGACGCATGGGACATACCTTATCCTCATTGTAACTAGTTATATAGAACTAGGTAGTCGGATGTAAGGAAACTACCCGACAACGTACTCAGATAGGACTCCTCAGACCATCCTCGACAAGGACTTCCATGTAACCCTGATTACATAAGGGCGGGCACGGACCCCTCCAAAGCACATTGTGTATACGCATAAGCTCTAAGGCAATACAAACCACACATGACATAGGGTATTACGCTCTCGGCCGCCTGAACTTGTCTAAACTTTGTGTTCCTTGCACCTTCGAGTTTCTGATCTTGGCGACACCCTACCTACAACCTACCACCTTGGGGGTATTCCTCGGTGGGCTTGGTGGTAAAACACCGACAGCTGGCGTGCCAGGTAGGGGTATTCATCGAGTATCCACCGGAGAACTTGATGGCATCATTCAACTTCACTAGTGCCGTGCTCGATAAGGGCACGACTTTCGTCTTCGACTCCTGGATTTGCGTCGCCAACGGCTCGGGCGGCTTTGACAGCCACCTAGCCAACCCCATGGAGCCTGAAGCATCGAGCTGCTCGAGCGGACTTGACGAGTTTATCGATAGTCTCAACGAGATGCACCCTTCTTCTCACCCTGAGGACCGAGGAGAATTCCGTCACCGACGCAATCGACGAGTCAAGAAGGAGGTACAATAGCAAGGCCCTAGACCCAGGGGAGGGGTGCAACCCGCGGGAGGCCAAGGCCACCAGGGTAACCAGCTACCCCTACCCCCCGGCGACCTAAGGTAGCACATCAACAGCAACCGCGACGCGCGCACCGTCATCTCCAATCGGCAACGCGAGCGGTTTGAGAACGCTGCTCGCGACGATAGTGATCGCTGCTTTCACAGAAAACATCACCAGTCGCGAGTACCCGAGGGACTTCAAGCCCATAAACATCCCGACATACGACGGGAAACAGGATCCGCGTTAGTGGCTGCGATGCTACTCCGTGGCCATTGAAGTGTGCGGGGGTTCTAATTCTACTAAAGCCCTCTACTTCTCGATGGCCCTGGAAACCGCACCACTCACATGGCTGGAAACCCTCCGGCCAAACTCCATCGACTCCTGGGAGACCCCGAAGCAGGTCTTCGTCGACAACTTCCAGGGATCCATGATCCCGGCAGGTACTCGTCATGACTTGTTGTAGGTCAAGCAAGAGGAGAATGAAACCCTAAGGTCGTACACACGCCGCTTCTTCGACACCCGCGCAACCATCGCCAACATCGCCGACGAGGAGGTCATCCGCTGCTTCCGCAACGGAATGGCCACGAAGCAAACATACAGGGAATTTGGGAGGAACCTTCCGACTATCGTACTCGTGCTCCGAGACATGATGCAGCGATGGGCGGACCAAGAAGACGAGGAGAACGAACGCTTCCCCAAGCGCAAGAACGACAAGGGCAACAACAACAACAACAACCGCCCCGACAAAGGCCAGTACTCGGGCGCCGCCCGCAAGCGGAAGCCGAAAGATCAAGTGGCCAACGTCGAGCGCAATTCACGCAGCAAGAAGTCGAGCAAGCTGCAGGATCAGTACGAGAAGATCCTCCACAAGCAATGACCGATGCACCCGAAGGCCAAGCACACAATGTTCCAGTGCACCGTCCTCCGCAAAAGCATCAACACACCGCCTCCTCCTGACGACGAGGAGAGGGACAAGGACAAGGCGAATGAGAACAATGACAAGTCAGGACCTCCGGGTTTCCAGCACCCGATTAACACTGTCAACGTCATCTTCGGAGGCGAAGACGGTATCCTCACCAAGTGCGCGCAGAAGCTATTTCGGCGCGAGATCATGTCAGTCTAGCCAGCCGTGCCGCGACCCCTGAGACACAGCGAGGTCCCGATCTCCTTCTCCAGGGAGGATCAGTGGACTAGCTTCTCCGAGCCAGGAAAACTTCCGCTCGTACTGGACCCGGTAGTCGCGGGCTCTACCCTGACCCGAGTACTCATCAACGGGGGAAGCGGGTTAAACCTACTCTTCCCGAGTACTCTAAAGAAAATGAGGCTGGACATCGGCAAGATGCTCACCCCCAGCAAGGCTCCGTTCTACGGGATTGTCCCGAGTAACGCGGCTACGCCGATTGGTTCGGTCACACTGCCAGTTACCTTCGGGACAACTGACAACTTCTGTACGGAGTACATAAAATTCAAAGTCGCGAACCTCGAATCTTCGTACCACGTCATCCTTGGCAGGCCCGCCCTGGCCAAATTCATGGCGGTACCCCATTACATCTACTTGGTCTTGAAAATGCCAGGTAACAACGGTGTACTCTCCCTCTGCAGCGACATTGAGAAGTCCTACGACCGCGACCAGAAGGCGATCAAGTATGCTGCATCAGCACGCGTGCCAGAGCCTTCATCCGAAGCACTCGCGGTCGCACAGCAACTCTTCGAGACAGAGCTGGAGGTGGCAAACAAGAGGCCAAACCAGTCGAGGGTAAAGCTTAACCCCGACGTCGGCATCAAGACCATCCAACTCCAGGAGGGTGACTCGTCCAAGACCGCCCTGATCGACGGCCACCTGAACAACAAATAGGAACTTGCGCTCGTTAGCTTTCTTAGGGCCAACTGAGGCATTTTCGCATGGAAATCAGCGGATATGCCAGGTGTGCCCAAGGAACTGATCGAGCATGCTTTGAAAGTCGATTCCAAGGCCACTCCGAGGAAGCAAAGACTACGTCGTTTCTCTCCAGAAAAGAGGGTGGCCATCAAAAAAGAGCTAGCTAAACTACTCGTGGCTAGTTTCATCAAAGAGGTGTACCATCCAGAGTGGCTAGGCAACCCTGTACTTGTTCTCAAAAAGAATAATAACGAATGAAGATGTGTGTCGATTACACCGATCTCAATAGGCACTGCCCGAAAGATCCTTTCGTGCTTCCCCGTATCGATCAGGTTATCGACTCCACCGCCGGCTGCGTCCTGCTCTCCTTCCTTGATTGCTACTTGAGTTACCATCAGATTTCCCTCAAGGAAGAAGACCAGATCAAGACTGCATTTATCACCCCGTTCGGTGCCTATGCATACACGGTTATATCGTTTGGGCTAAAGAACGCGGGTGCGACTTACGAGCAAGCCATACAACTATGCATCGCCGACCAACTACATCGCAATGTTGAACCACACGTGGATGATGTGGTTGTCAAAACTAGAAATCCCGACGAGTTCATCTCCAATCTCGAGGAAACTTTCAACAGTCTGTGCAGATTTCAGTGGAAACTCAACCCGACTAAGTGCGTCTTCGGCGTACCCCAAGGAAAACTCCTCGGCTTCATCGTCAGTCACCGAGGAATTGAGGCTAACCCTGAAAAAATTACCGCCATCACAAGCATGGGGGCTCCACAGAAGATCAAAGATGTGCAGAAGGTCACCGGCTGCATGGCGGCATTAAACAGATTTATCTCCCAACTTGGAGAACGGGGCCTACCTTTCTTCAAGCTCCTCAAGCGGCAGGACAACTTTGTTTGGACCGAGAAAGCGGCACAGGCATTGGAGGACCTTAAGACTCACCTCCCATCGCCCCCATTCTCCCAGCTCCGAACCCAGGCGAAAACCTGCTACTTTACATTGTTGCGACTACTCATGTAGTCAGCACGGCTATCGTGGTGCAGCGGAACAAGGGGGGCCATGCATTTGGCGTGCAGCTGCCTATGTATTTCATCAGCGAAGTCCTTTCTGAGTCAAAGATTTGTTATCCTTCGATTTAGAGACTTCTCTACGCTATACTCATCACCTCCAGGAAGCTTCGCCGCTACTTCCATGAGTACAAGATCTTAGCTGTCACCAATTTCCCATTGGCGGACATACTCCACAATCGGGATGCCACGGACGCATCTCCAAGTGGGCAGTGGAACTGGGAGCTCTTAACATCAACATCAAGTCATGCACCGCCATCAAGTCGCAAGCTCTAGTCAATTTTTTTGGCAGAGTGGCAAGAAAACCAAGTACCAACTGCAGCTGACCAGCCAGAGCATTGGATCATGTACTTCGATGGGTCCCTCAAGCTCGAAGGCGGTGGCGCAGGAGTACTCTTCATCAGCCCGACCGATGAGCAACTTAAATACGTATTCCAAATACTGTTTAAAGTCTCCAACAACGAAGCCGAGTACGAGGCACTACTCCACGGGCTACGCTTGGCTGTCTCCCTTGGCGTCAAGCGACTACTCATTTTCGGTGATTCCTTACTAGTGGTCCAACAATGCAATAAAGAGTGGGATACCAACAAGGAAACCATGGACGCCTACATCGCACTAATCCGCACACTCGAGAACAAGTTCTCAGGGCTCGAGATTTGTCACGTGCTCCGCGACAATATCGTTGCAGCAGACATACTCTCAAAGCTAGGCTCCGAACGAGCTAAAGTTCCGGCTGGAGTTTTCGTACACGAACTCCACCATCCCTCTATTCCAAGGATAGACCCAGGCACCATCGACCAAGGCCCTACGAAGCCTAGTCGAGAGGTCCTGATGATTGATGTGGATTGGCGTTCCCAGTTCATCGACTTGATCAAGGAAAAGAAGTTACCTCTAAACGTCGACCCCAAGAACGCTGAGGCTATCCGACTAGTCAGGTGAAGCAAGGGTTACGTCCTGGTGGGAGATAAGCTCTATAAGCGTGGATCAGCAACAGGGATACTCATGAAGTGCGTGACTACCGCAGAAGGGCGAGAAATCCTGGAAGAAATTCATGAGGGCGCTTGTGGCAATCATACAGCCTCCCACACACTAGTCGGGAAGGCTTTTAGGTCCGGGTTCTATTGGCCTACGGCTTTGGCTGACGCCGAAGATGTCGTTCGTCAATGCACGAACTGCCAATTCTTCGGTAAACAAGCTCACGTCCCTGCTCACAAGCCGATCACCATACCACCTTCTTGGTCGTTCGCTTGCTGGGGCCTCGACATGATCGGTCCATTGACAACAGCGCTAGGAAGTTTTACTCATGTGTTGGTGGCAATCGATAAATTCACAAAGTGGATCGAGTACAAGCCAATCACAACACCGACGGCGGATCGCGTAGTCACTTTCATCTGTGACATCCTCCACCGCTTTGGTTTTCCTCATACAATCATCACTGATCTGGGGTCCAATTTCATGTCACACGAGTTCTGGGAGTTCTGCGAAAGAAGTGGCATTGAGGTCAAGTACGTGTCGGTGGCTCACCCGAGGGCCAACGGCTAGGTTGAGTGCGCCAGCGGCTTGATACTTGATGGACTCAAGAAAAGACTATATGACGAGAATAGAAAAAAGGGAGGCAAGTGGATTCACGAGTTACCCACTATCGTCTGGGGGCTTCGTACTCAACCGAGTAAAGCCACAGGTCAGTCACGTTTCTTTCTCGTATATGGGTCAGAGGCAATTCTTCCAGCTGATATCATGTGGGAATCACCCATATTGGAGATGTATGAGGAAGGAGAAGCTGACGAGGCAAGGCACCTGGAACTCGACTGTGTTGAAGAAGTCAGATGCAACGCCTTACTTCAATCAGCCCGATATCTACAAGGCGTTCGCCGGTACCATGACCGCAACATCCAGGAAAGATCCTTAACGTTCGAGACTTTGGTCCTACGCCGCATCCAAGACGAGACTAGGTTCCATAAGCTCAACTCTAGATGGGAAGGACCCTTCATCATCACGAAGGTCACAAGGCCAGGGTCGTATCGACTACAGTACCCTGATGGCCAGAAAGTTCCAAACTCTTGGAACATCGAGCCTAGGCCGTTAACTTGTACAAAACCTGCCAGCTGCAGCGCAGCGCAGTATAATAATACATGGTTTTTATTTTTCCTTAGCAACATTGAGTAAACCCGGCGGCTGTCGCCATGAGTTATGTCAATATGCTTCTTTACCCTAATCTTCGAAAAATACTTGGGGGTTGCGCCACGAGTACTCTTCCGTCATGATTAGCAACAGCCTCTCAGGCTACCTCTTTGAGCGTGTTAAACGTTCTTTCGAACTACCTCCCTTTACAGCTTAGCCAAGCTACGGGGCAAGATCTTTCAGGGTAAAGTCGAAGAGGTCCCCACACCTACTAACAGAGGTTCTACGAACAAAACTTTGTACAAAAGTACAATCTAGTACACAGTTTATCAACTGAAATGTTGCTTCCAGGATAGCTCTACTAATGTACCAAAAAGGCTTAAATGATTACGTTTTCACATGACTACTCCACGAGTTGGCATGACAAAACAAACAATCAAACAAGCCCCATTATATTACATAAACAACTGTTGTTTTTCCACAAAATAGACACAATTCATTACAGCTCAGAAGAGTTGAAGGTCATCAACGATCTGGTGGGCAACACCTTGTGCTTCTTCACGGTACTCTTTGAATTGCTCTTCGGTGCATTCCCCGGAGACGCCTTCCGCAAATGGGCGAACATCCATGCCTGGGAAGTACGACTTCACCACTGCCAAGGCATGCGTTAGCATGAGTTTGGCAGTGCTAGACGCATACCCGACAATGCTTGTCGGAGCATCAACAAGGCGCTGCACTAGCGAGCGGCCATCCGGTGTCGGGTTGACAAACTCGCACAGCTGGTGCGCGGCATTCCCGAGTTGATCCAGCTCCTTCTGTTGACTTCCTTGTCGCGGTTCAGCGACTGGACCATTCGCATGTTCTCCACGAGCTGCTTGTCAGGGAGTCACAGTCTTGTGCTCCTCATTCAGCTCCGAGTACTTGAGTTGGAGCTCTTACAGGGCCTTCGCCAGCTGCTCCTTTTCCTCTAAAAGTTCGTATACGTCACACTTCTAGTCAGTTAAGGCTCTTTCAATTTGAGCGTACTCTGGAAAAAAGTACACGTACGCAACTCAGAAGAAAGGCAGACAAACAACACTACTCGGAGGTGAGGAACAGACTACTTACTCTCTTTCTGTGCAGTCAAGTCCTTGACTTTTCTAATCGCCAGATCATGCTTCCGCTTCTAATCAATCATTGCGTTCCGATGAGAGGTCTTCAGGGCCGCCAGTTCCTCCTGGAGCCTAGCGTTCTTAGCCTTCTCAGCCTCCAGGACATCCTCTGCCTCATGGGTACGCGGCAGCACGTCTCCGATCTGGTACAACAGGGCCGACTTCTCCCTTGAGCGGTCAATGAGGCTCTACACAAAGGCATTCAACAAGTCAGTAACTTTCTACAATAGGATATCAATCCTAGAGGAAGTACTCGACTACATAACTTGGTGTAATCAGTGAAGCGGCAGCCCAGCTCAAGCATGAGCGAGACCGTCTTCGGCTCCAGCAACAGGTCCTCGAAGAGCTCAGCTTTCGGGCGAGGGACCTCTCCGGGACATTGTGTTCTTCTTGCGCCCGGGAAGTCCCAGGGGCATCCTGCTGGCCCAGGGTACTCGCGACCCCCTGCTGGTCGGTCCGAGTACCTTCTTCAGCAGTTGGCCCGGGAGTAGTCCCGGGGGCTTCCAACTCCGGCTCCACCTCCGGACTGGCTGGAGGCTCGAGATCTTTTCCTTCGTTGACTGCCGGCAGATCCTCGACGATTGGAGGCTCGGCGGTACTCACGGCCACAGGCTCTTTCGGCAACGAGTGTTCACTCGTGCCAATCTGGGCGGTGCTGGAGGTCGCCAGCTTGGGAGTCTCCTACTTCTTGTACAACCGTGTTAGTACTCAACATTAACACAAAATCTACAGCACAATACTTCTGGTTACCAACCTTGCGGGCTTCTTAAGGGGAGTACCGTAGGTACGACCAGCCCTCGCGGTGCGATCTTATTCCCAAAATGGGTGGAGGCCGGTGGGCTAGTCGCGGGCGGTGATCGCCCCGCTGCCGGACTCCTCTCCCCGGTCTCATCGACTACCCCTTGCCTCGGGGGCTCGGGGTTCTCCTCAGTTCCACTACAGAAGTAACTTAACTAAGTACTCATGGATATATGGCAAGATCAAGCAGCTAAGGAGTACAAACTACTTACGTTGCCTGGCAACTGGTCGCTGTGTTTGCAGCCGTAGCGGTTCTCCGTTTCCGCATCGCCACTCGCTGTGGGCGCGATGGGTCAGCTGCAGCATCGCCCGTGTCTCTCTCGGCGGGCGGATCCTGGGCTGGCTCCTCAAAAATCGACTCAGGCGGGTCAGACCTGAACCGCTCCAGGTCGGCCTACACTCAAGAAAAAGCTATCAACAAATGGCAAGACAAAATGACTACATCACGAAGGTACTCGAGAAAGTATTTACCAGATCTGGTGAGTTGTCCGCGCTGGCCTCGATATGTAGGGCTCCGAGTTCACCCCCGTAAACGGACGGGTAACCCGACGCATGATCTCCTCAACGGATGGCATCCCTGGCCATCCGTGATGGGTCCTGAAGGCCTTGGTATTTGAAACCAAAGTGCACGCGTTGCTGGAGGGGCTGGATGCACCGCTCGATAAACGAGTACGCCACAGACTCCCCAGTGACGCCCTTGTCCTTCAGGGCCTTGATCCGCTTCATCAACTCGGGGATGTCGCGGCATTCTTCCTCCGTCAGCTTCTTCAACCAGAATTCCTGGTGCTGGGGCGGGGAGTTGTCCCATCCGGGGAGGCTGGGTTGGTGGTTCCTGATGTAGAACCACTGAGCGTGCCACCCGGACAGGCTACTCGGAGTTGTGTACTCGAGGTACAACGCCCTGCCGCGCAGCTGCACCCTGGCACCCCCGACTAGCACGGGATTGTTCTCGTCCGGTTGGGGTTTCAAGTGAAAGAGGTGGCGGAACAAATTAAAATGCGAGAGAATTCCAAGGAATGCCTTGCAAAGATGCACAAAAATATAAATGTGCAAGACAAAGTTTGGGGGAAGATGGTAATGCTTGATTTTGTAAAAACCAATGCAAGCAAACCACGGGAAAAATCAGAAGATGGCAGAGCGAGGCCGCGATCGGCAGAAGGGGCGAACATCACGCTCTCACCCGTGTTCTCCCATGGCGACGAGTCGGAGCCCGCGGTCCGCCACTGCACCACCCCTTCCTCTTGCAGCACCCGCTCGGCGACGAGCCGGAGCATGTCCCTCTCCCGGATGGTCGAGGCCCTCCACTCGCCTTCCGCCACCATCTTGGCGACCTTTGCCGACGGCAGTGATCCACCTTCACCTTCGCCTTCCCTCTTCCTCCCGTGATCGGCGGCGATTTCTTCGGCATGGTGGGACGAAATGTCACGTAGAGCTTTATGCGCATGCCCTGGAGAACTCACGCGGGTGTGGATGAGAACGGGGAGCAAGGATTCTGGCTACTCTTAGTTTGGGATCTGGGTGGCGGAGTGGTTGATTTCAGCGCGGCGGCGGTGGCTAGGGTTCTTGGCTATAGATTTGTTTTTACGACAGTGAAAACAGAGGCGGGTAAAAACCCTAGGGGTAAGGCAGGGTTATTTATAACCAGCGGCTCCCCATTTTTCCGTTGGAAGTCGAAGAGACTTTCTTGGGATAACAATTCGATTTCGAGCGGTTTTTACGGGTTCTGTGCAACGGATAATGGAAACTAGCCGTTTCTCAGGGATAGGCTCCCGAGAATTCGGACCTTTCAACTTCCAGAGCAAACTAACCCTAAAAATCATCAAATTGAGTTCAAAAACATACATTCCATGCCACAACTCTTTATATCCTTTTTTCCAAACAGTGGAATTTGGATTAAAGACTCGAGGGCTGCGGGATATGTGTCATCAATGGCTTATTTTTTAAAAATTCTTGAAAGATACAGACGGAAGATTCAAGACTAATTTGACCCTCAGCCTGATTCTTCGATTCAATCTAAGGCTTGGGGGCTACTCCATATGGAGTACGAGTTCATCGCACCCCGTATAAAAGAAAACTTGAAAACTACTCGGGACTTGAGCACCTCACAGCCTCGATGCAGCCAAGGTAGTACTCGGAAGACACCTTCTCAAGGGGTCTCAGCAGGGACCTGAAGACACCTTCCAGAAGTACTCGGGAGCCCGCAGTACTCGGCTACGAAGAGCTCGGGGGCTTGTCAGACCCGGGGCAGCGAGACTGCACATTTGGCGTCCATATTCTTGTAGTAAGGGATGACGTATGGGCCATACCTTATCCTCATTGTAACTAGTTATATAGAACTAGGACTAGTCAGATGTAAGGAAACTACCCGACAACGTACTCAGATAGGACTCCTCAGACCATCCTCGACAAGGACTTCCATGTAACCCTGATTACATAAGGGCGGGCACGGACCCCTCCAAAGCACATTGTGTATACGCATAAGCTCTAAGGCAATACAAACCACACAGGACGTAGGGTATTACGCTCTCGATGGCCCGAACTTGTCTAAACTTTGTGTTCCTTGCACCTTCGAGTTTCTGATCTCGGCGACACCCTACCTACAACCTACCACCTCGGGGGTATCCCTCGGTGGGCTTGGCGGTAAAACACCGACAAGTTGACACACATGATCTGGATGAGTGCTGTCAAGAAAACCAGCTGGTTGGTGATAGTAGACATGTTCATCAAGAAAACCATGAAGAAATGCATTGCGAACATCGAGCTGATGCGCAGACCAATGTCGAGCAGCAGCAATGGTCAAGACTGTTCTGATTGTGCCGGGTTTTACCACCGGGCTGAATGTCTCGGTGAAGTCCACTCCCGGACGTGGGGAAAAACCACGGACGACCCATCTTGCCTTATAACGCTCAAGTGTGTTGTCTGCACGAAATTTGTGGCGAAACACCCATTTGCCGGTCACCACATGAGCATTAGCGAGCCGAGGAACAAGAGACCAAGTGCCATTAGCAATGAGAGCATTATACTCCTCATCCATGGCGGCTTTCCAATTAGTATCACGGGGAGCAGCAACCACATAGGTGGGAATAGGTGAAATGGTGGCTGTGGTAGCAGTGGCAGCGTAACGAGGATTGGGTTTCACAATTCCAGAGCGAGCACGAGTTTGCATTTGATGACGTGGAGGAGGCTGTGTGGTCGGCACATACGGTTGTGGTGCCGGAGCAGCAATGTGGGGCACAACGGTCTCCGAGCATGGCGCTGAAGATGCAGCTGGAGAATGCTGCATGGGAGCTGCAGGTGGAGCAGATGGTCCGGGTGGTGCAGTTGTGAGCTGGTGCAACGCATTACATACAGGAGAGGCGGCTGTTGGTGCAGCTGAGTCGGAGGAGGTTTGGCGAGATGCAAATGGGAATTGAGTCTCGTCAAAGTAAACATGCCGGAAGATGATCACACGCCGAGAAGTCGGATCGTAGCAACGATAGCCTTTGTGATCCGAGGGATAGCCGAGAAAAATGCAAGCTACAGATCGTGGTGCAAGCTTGTGAGGAGCTGTGGCTTCTGTGTTTGGGTAGCACAAGCATCCAAAGACGCACAGCATGGAGTAATCAGGCTTGCGATTGTGCAACAGTTCATATGGAGTTAGAAGCTGTTTGGGCTTGCATGGACATCGGTTGATCAGAATAGTAGCAGTACAAAGAGCTTCTGCCCAGAAACTATATAGCAAGGAAGCCTGCAGGAGCAAGGTTCGTGTCCAATCATTCAGAGTGCAAAGAATTCGCTCGGCTTTGCCATTTTGGGCAGATGTATAGGGGCACGATAAGCGAAATTTGATGCCGTGTAGAGAGAAGAATGAGCGCAATTGATGGTTGTCAAATTCCTTGCCATTGTCGGACTGGAAACATTGAATGTCATGTTGGAATTGTGTTCTGACAAAGGCATGAAAGGACTGAACAAGGGAAGCAACCTCGGATATTTGACTCATAGGAAAGGTCCAAACGAAATGAGTGTAATCGTCTAGAATAGCAAGGTAATACTGAAAACCCGAGATGCTAAGAACAGGTGAAGTCCACACATCACAATGCAACAGCTCAAAAGGAAAACGAGTGACTGAATTTGATCTCTGAAAAGGTAATCGAGTATGTTTGCGGAGCTGGGCAAAGATTTATTACAACTGAATTGAAAGGAATTCAAAATGTTTCTAAAGGAATCTTGTCCTGGATGTCCAAGTCGCCGGTGCCAAATCTCAGTTCTGATGGCAGAAAGAGCATGAGCAGCGGAGGCTGGGCAGGCAGGCAGAGGGTAAAGATCTCCCGAGCTGTTGCATTGGAGAATCACCATCTTGGTTTGAAGGTCCTTTATAGAAAAACCATCAGGATCAAATTTAACGGAAACTGAGTTTTCACGTGCGAGTGTGCGAACTGAAAGCAAGTTCTTGATGATATGTGGAGAGACTAGAACATGAGAAAGATGCAAAGACCGAGAGGGAGTAGAGATGGAAGATGAAGTAGTGTGGGAGACAGGATGCTTGCACCGTTGCCAACAATAATGCAAGAAGAAGATGGAGAGGGAGTGAGGGAATGAAGATTACCAGCCCCGGATGACATGTGGGTCGACGCGTCAGTGTCGAAGAACCACTCGTTCTGGCCCGACGCAGAGCGTCATGGCGTTCAGCGCGTTGATGAGCGCCGTTTGATCCCAGGCTGGAGTGGTAGGTGCGATGGCAGAGGACGGCGCTGGAGTGCCATAGTGCGCCTGAGGCACAGAGACGGGACGCGGGCCGAGGATGCCAGAAGCAGGCGGGCGGGGCATGAGCATTGGCCACGCCTGAAACATGCCACCCCACGGGTTCATGCCTGCTGCTGGAGGTGTCAGCGTCGAGGACGCAGAGGCCTGGGGACGCCCGGTCGTGGAGGAGGAGGCGCCACTGGTGGAGCCCTTCTTCTTGTACTTCTGCTTCTTGCCAGTGGAAGGGGAATGTGGAGCCGACAGCGCAGGTGGAGACTGGAACGCGCACTGTGCGACGAGACCAAAATATGGCACCGCACCGGGAGCCTGAGCGAGGAGGGCGGCAGCGCGAGCATTGCGCTCGCCTTGAGCGATGCGATGTTCCTCCATCAGTAGATGTGATCTGGTCTCAAGAAAGGTAGGCAAACCTCCACGAGTGAGGACGGGGATGGATCCGTAGTACTTGGTGTTGATGCCGCGAATGATGTTGAGGACGAGGTCATGATCGGTGATGCGAGCGCCAAGATCAGTGAGGTGATCAGCGAGCGACTTCATCTTCGTGCAGTAGGAATGGACGGACATGTCTCCTTGATACATGTTCCTGAATTCGGCGCCGACGTACACGGATCGCATCTCCTTGTTGTCGACGAAGAGAGATCGGATCGCCTGCCAGACGGAGTACGCGGTGTCGTGCTTTGTCCACACGGTTTTGAAGATGTCGGGGAAGACCGTGGCATAGAACCACGAGACGATGGCGAAGTCGTTCTGAACCCAGTCGGCCTTCCCTTGCGCCGGCGAGCCGTCGATGTGGTTGACGAGGCCGAACTTGGCGAGGACGACTTTGAACGACTGGCACCAGTCGCCGTAGTTGGAGGCTTCCAGATCAAGGCGGATAAGAACGTGCGTGGTGATGTTCACGAGCTGGATCTAGGCAGAGGGGAGGGGATTGGTGGCGACCTGAGCAAAGAGGCTGTCGACATCGGAGCCGTCGTCGTCGGAGGATGAGCTCATGGTCGCCGGCAGCGGAAGGGAGAACTAGGACCGTAGGGTCACTGATACCATGTAGAACGAGTAAACGAGAGAGAGAGCAGAGAAAAATGATGCAATCACACCGTGCATTGATCAGTAGTTCAGGTAAATATACAATGTACGCGTGCGGCATGCAAGCCAACTAACTAGAACTAGTCATCCACTAATCTCGGATCTATACAACAAAAACACTCGTTTTACAGTGGGCAATACAACGATGGAGAAAGGAAGGTGGGGGTAGTGTAAGTTCAATAAATATGGATCGAAAGAGAACTAGTGCCTCCCATTATTACTAGCGGGAAAAGCCTCTCGAACCACATCCGAATATTATATATATCTACCTAACACTCTTATAATTTTATTGCAAGTTCATTAAATCATTGATTACGAGCGGCTGATATATATCAAATTACTATTCTTCCATTCATGAGCTTATTGATACCGAAGTCCCATATTAAATATATCTGCTATAATCCTATAAACATAAATGACATCCGATACTACAGGTTGCTTGGCCACACTTCACCACGCCGAACTTACGCTTCCGTTATAAAAAGTTGGCGTGTGCTTGATTGGTGAAAAAGCTACAACTTATCATAGTTTTCTCCATTGCTGTTTTTTAAAATACTTCTCCATTGCTGTTTCACATCGTAGTTGTGGCGTCGAATTTTGGTGCTTAGCTTACGCGCCGCTACAGTCATGGCGTGGGAAGACGTGGCTGGCTGCTAAACACGATGGGATTGGCAAGGGAATACGGGGGTGCGAAGCATTGGATCAACAAGCCAAAACATTCGGAGCATTTCTCATTTTCTTCTTTTTTAGGGGGCATTTCTCATTTTCTCGTACAGCAGAGTAGGAGACTTTTCATACACCGCCGACATCCTTCAAAGCTTCAAGAACTCAGCGCAGACTATGCGAAGTCTCGCTCAAATGGTCCCGCCATATAAGAGGCACGGACACAGTCACGCTACTGTTTACACTGCGCCTCCTCGCGGACTCCACCCCACCCTTCCAAACCAGCTGGCCGCGGCCGAAAACCCCCGATCATGCCGCCGCGGGGCAAACCCTACACCCGCTCCGCCGCCGCCGCCGCCGCGCCCGAGGCCGACGAGGTCGACCCCGACTACCTCTTCTTCCTCAACCACGCCCGCATGGACGGCGACGCCTACGCGCTCTACATCCCATCCGAGGACGGCGTCTCCCCTCCCGTGGTGATCAGGTACGAGCAATCCCTCCCCGGCAGCAATGTCGGGGACCCCGACGCCGGCTCCGAGTACGGGGACCACGGGGGCGCTCCCCCATCGGAGGGGGACTCCTTGGCCGTGCACAATTCCCCGCACGCGGTCCCGTTCGGCGCCGCTTCTCCTCGCTCTTCCGGCGGCAAGCGCAAGGCCCCAGAGCCGAGCCCCCGCGTCGAGGCCCGGAGCGGCGCGGTCCCCGTGGAAGAGGACCCGGCGCGGGAACCCGCGTGGTACGACTCCCAACCTGGCATCGACGAGGACTACCGCCTCTTCCTCCGCCACGCTCGTGTGGTGAATGAAGACACAGTCGTGGTGAAGATGGGGAGTGTAACTATCCATTTGGGGAACGAGCCATCCGTAGACAATAGCGACGCTGAGGAAGATGAAGATGTGTCCATTCTTGCGTCAGGGCACTCAGAGGAGGACAGTGTTGGTGCGGGAGAGGAGGAGAACGTGGACGGAGAGAAAGAGGCGGGGCTTGATTCTGATCTGCAGATCGTGAACGTCTTTGATTCAGAGCCAGAGGTACTTGCGCTATTCCCATCTCTTGTGAATTGGTGCTATGACCGTTTTCCATGCCTCTGACGCACCTATTCCCAACCCCTATTTTTGCTTGTGTTGTTTGTAACTCGTCTGGCTTAAAGGTGAAGGAGGAGGAGGTGAGCGAAGAAGAAGAGGGCGAGGAGGACACACAGGGGAAGGAGGTGGGGCCTGGATCAGACATACAGATTGTCAATGTTATGGAATTTGAGGTAACACCATTCCATTCCCATCTCTTGTGAGTTGTTGTCATGTCTCAAAAGGAGCAGATTCCTTGTGTCCGACGCCACTGATTCCATATCATTCTTTTCTGGTCACGTCTATGTTGTGCCTGGCCAAATAGATGGAGGAGGAGGAGGACGGAGGGATGTTGAGTGCGCCAATCAAGGGAATAACAGAGTCGCAGCCATGTAACAGGGAAGCAAGCTCAAGCAAGGGACATCCAGCCACACCTCACAATGCTTCGGTTAGAAATTATAGTACATATCATTGTAATTATTATTTGTTTATGTACATGCTATAGTTTTTACCAGTGTGCATTGTTTGTTAAATGGATAAATGGTCATGCTTCCCAGGCTCCTAGCATATATATGTTATGTGCTTGTTTAGAACTCTAGATAGGGGTGCATGAATACAAATCCCTTTGGTTTACTAATGCTCAGAGCAATCCCCCTTTGTAAAAATATTTTTTTCTCTGATTTCTACTTACGCGTGTCCTTAGCTGTCAAGTAGGAGTCTACAATTAGAGTGTTTCTCTTTTACCATCTTTCTCCATACATTGAGTGCTCTTGTGACTTATTTACTACATATAATTTGCCGCAATAGTTTTAGCCTTTTAAATAACTGTCATACCATAATAGATTTCAAGGCTTGCATGGTACACTAAAAACAATCAAGATGGTTCAAGATAATGTAGATTAGCAATAAAAACATCATTTTATGCAGGTCTTAGGACTTTGATACTTATTGCATGAGCTCGTCATAAAAGAATAAATTGCAAACACTATAATTGTGTTTTATCATCTAATACCTTTCAAATTATTTCCCCTTTATTGTAATATATGGATGTTCTAATGTTATTTTCTAGCCGCTGAATGGATTATTTTAGCGGATGTCTCTTGTAATGCAGTTAGTACGTTTGTTCATATCCCATGATCTGTTTTCACTTTTTTCTTTAAAGATAAGGCCAAATCTATGTCTCATGCAGTATTCTTGTTTCTGCTGATGTTTACTCACAGGAATTACAAGGCGTTATATGGCCCCCACATATTATTGATAGGCCAAATTCAGTTTTCAAAAAAGAGTTGATGGAGATTCTCAACCAACCATTTAAACAGGAAGAATATGATAGGTATGTTGCCCTGGCCACTAATCGCAGCCCAATTGTCAAGGAAAGAAGGACCCGTCGTAATGTGGTGTACTATCCCTGGAAGCATGAGATGGGCAAGTCATACTTTGATAGTTACCCAGGTATGCTTTTATAACATGCGCACTGCATTTTTTCAGTGTCATCTTTTGTTATTTGGCCTTTGATTATGTTTTGTTCTCGTTTTTTGTTTTCCTTATGTAGAATCTTTGTAATGCCTATTGCTTATCTCCTTGCTAAAGCAAATTCGTTCTATGATCTGTACTGAGCTATTACACTTCGTAAAAAACTTGCATGTGCCATTGTTTGTAATTGTTATTTTCATTTTGAACCTTGAGCCGAGCATTGTGCTGCTTCATTGTTTGTTTTCTGTCTGCATGTTTTATACCCTTGTTAAATTAGCATATGCCTCAAATAGCTTATTGATGGTTTGCTTTAATCTCTGATTATAGTTGTGGAAATATTCTTTCCACGCCACACCTGGATTTCTTAATTTGAAACTTAAACAGTAGTTGCTTGAAAGGGGGAAAAGTTATTTGTGTTGCTGTAACAGTCGTCATTGTCTTATTGCACTAGGGTGGGGCAGGGGTTTGGGGGTTTTCTTGGCCTGCGTGAGAAGGTCTTCTTCTTAGTCAATGCCCAGGGGCTGTCATACCCTCCGCAGGTCAAGTTTTTCTTATTGCACTATCCTGGAATTTTGTAGTTCTAATGCCTCACATCCTATGTATTCATCTGAGCACAAGATTTCTTTGAAACTTGAAGCACTTTAAAGTTTTATTCTGATATTGTGAAATGGTTTCTTATGCAGTACTATATATATTTTTACTGATGATAAATTGTGTTGGCTTGACAGTTAATTTGTTTAAACTTTCAGCACATACGCATATGTCAGTGCCATGATTTGAATGTTAGCATAAATGTCCATAGTATATCCATCATATTTTGTTGAAACTTCTTTTTTTTTTCATTTACCCTGAGGGAAGCAAGCTGTGTTTGTTCTTTCTCTAATGTTGTACGGCTAGGCATCTCGATCTGTATAAAGTGGAGGAATAATGCTATTTTCCTCCAACTTTCTGGTTTGCATATGTACTAACTGACACCTCTTTGTTTATTGAATTTCAGATCTTGCCGAGCAATTCAGACTCCAAGACAATAACTATCCCAATCGCTTGGCTCTTTTGCGTGGGCTTTTCTTCTGGTTGCAGGTAACTGCATACAATTTCTTTATTGATAATAATCTGGGCAAATTGAGTGTGTATTGACACACATCTAAAATTCATAATTCTATCTTTTGTTAAAGCAAGTAACTATTGATTAGAAGAAACGCTCTCTTGGTAGAATTAAAAGAAAAGGCGTACTTTTCAGTGGAGATAGGCTCTAGCTTCAAAATGTAGCTCCACAAAATACAGTTAAAATCAGGCTAGGAATGACGTCAATCATGAATTCATGACTAATCATTTGATTTGTACCATTACTCTGTACTGTCTTGTTACTTGCATGCAGTGCATGCTATTCAGCAACAGCATAGCATATGTGCAAAATTCGATTGCTTATTCTCTATCTGTATTACTTTTGTAGAATGTTGGGCGAGAAGACCAATTCTGGCCATGGTCAGATGACTTCAAAAGATACCGCGTTATTTCCTTCCCGTGAGAAGGTTACCCATACTAGCTGCTGCTCCCTCCTGTTTCAGAAAGAAAGTCTTTTGTTGATTTAGCGTGGCAGCCAGTGTGCAAATTTGGCTGGTAATACTCATGGAGTCATTGGTGATAAGTATTAGAAGAAACTATGAAAACTATGGGGTTGCAGAACCGTACCCAATCTCGGTGCTCTAGAAACAGAAGTGGTGTTTAGAGTTTAGACAGTAGTTATTTTGCCCAGCCTCTTTATGTGTGGGTACAACTGTGCAGAGTGACAAAATGTTTGTTGTAACAGAAATCGTGTATGACTTTGCACCTGTGCAATCTGAGTCCCGGAATGCTGGAACTGCAAAATATAAATATCGCTCAGCGCAGCTGAATGGAGAAACCATTCTCTTTCAGTGCTGGATTCATTCTATTTTGCTTCTGGGATCTGGCTACTGTTGAACTTGACCCGGGGCTTGCCCATGCTGAAATTGAGGACCCTGGACCTCATGTTGTACTTGATCACCCCGTCGTACAGCATCTTACGGATGAAGTGCTCAAGGTCAGATCCGATCAACCGAAGCGTGTACTCCGACAGCTCAGCCCCCTGTTTCAGAGCAGATGCAAATCAGGTAGCTTCAACGTGCCCTGCTGAGGAATCTAGTATCGTACAGGTCTATATCCTCATAAAGTCATAATATTCAGCAGTGCTATTTTTGTTGCCATGTTTGTTCTAACATGATATTTGAATTCAAATCTATCTGCTGTTGAGACATGTAGCAGCGAGAGCAATGAAGAGAGGATGCTTTACCTCGTAGTGGTCGACGAGGTCCTGGAACTCGTTGAAGACCATCTGGCAGGCCTCGTCGGTCCAGGCGAACTCGTCCTGCGGGTCGAGCATGAGCGTCAGCTTGTCCATCTGCGTCTGGTCGAACGCGTTGGTCTCCGGGTCGATGTACGCCGCGTAGATGCGGACGTGCCGCGTCGCGCTGCTCAGCCACTGCCCGCCGTACTCCCGGCTCATGTTCTTGCTCTCCGCCAGCGGCTGCCGCGGCAGCGACTGCGCGTCCCCCTTCCTCGCCTTCGCCGGCTCCTCGACGCCCTGCACCGGCGGCACGGCCTCGGCCTCCTCCTCCTTCACCTGCTGCTCCTGCGGCTGGGCGCGCGCCGGAGGGAACCTGACGCGCCCGGGCGTCTTGGCGCCCGCGAACCGGCACCCCTGCGGCGCCAGCTTGGCCGGGGACAGGAACACCGTGGTCGCCATGCCTGTGGGCTCTTTCTGCTTGGCGTCTGCTTGGCTGGTGATGGGGTTTCCTCTGCCTTTTTCTCGGGCTGGGCGTGCAGGGCAGCGGCTGCCGTGCACTGCAGCCACAGGCGTCTTATTACCGCGCGTCGCTCGTGCCGCTGTCGCGTACTTGGAGTGGATAAGGGCTGTTTCCGCCACACGAACAATTGAGCCAGGCAGGCTTCCAGTAATACTGGGCCGTGAACATGGCGCCTCCCGGTTGTGTGTTGTTGTTGCGCCTATTGGGCCCAGCAGGCTTCAAGAAAATATTGGGCCGTGAACGATGGCGGCCCGGTTTGCCGCCTTGGTGCCTCACGGATACTGGACCAGCTCGCGTGTTGTCGCTTGTCAATCCTTTCTCAGAAAAATAAAAAAGCATAACCTCAATAAAAAAATAAAAAAGCATCGCGTGACACTTTTATGTGGTGAGATGCTGTAGCTTCGCATGTGGCGCACGCTTATAATTAGAGTAGTAGTAAGCCACTTTTACTGTCACTGCAAAAGCAGCAGTAGATCCGCGACAGCTGGAAATGTTTTCGTCTACGTGATGATCGCGTCGCATGTAAGGGAAAGCGAAAGCTGCTGCTTCTACACGGGCTTTTGCTTTCCCGGGAGGGAATCCTCTGTTCAAAACGGCAGCCGTAAATTCAGCTTGGAAGACGCGTAGTAACCGGAAATTTCCCAACCTGTATATATATAGTACATTCTGGACACTTGGCATTCGGCAGCAAATGCCTCTCGTTACAACTCACAAACCCAACGAATCAAATAAATAATCGTGCTAAGCTACGAAGAAATTCTGTAGGCAGTATTTTGGCAGGAGGAGTCTGAGCCAGCTGGAGCCCTCCAAAGGGGCTCTTATTTACTGGGCGGACCGTGTTTGAGTAGTATTCTTTGGTTGCTTTTCAAGTGCATTCTTCTTAGTGTTTGCCTTTTCCAAGTCCAGATGTAATACCTGTGGTAAGCTTTAGATGGAAAAATAAATTCTCAAGTGGACTCAGAATTGGTTTCGCTAGATGTAATACAGACGGTGAGTTTTAGATGGAAAATTAAATTATAGTGGGCTGCAGATTAAAACCGTTGGATCTTTATTAGATAAAAAATTAAAGAAAACTAAATTATAGTGGGCCGTGGATTACTACCGTTGAATCTTCATAAAATTCGACGGTTACATCCTTTTCTTTTTCTTCGATTTCTCCGATTAACATGAGAATTTTTTGAACCTCTCGAAGGATATAGTGGCTTTTTCTAACACTCGACTATATATATATAATAGATAATCGTGTACAAAGAAGCACCACGAACACGAACTAGCCACGCACGTCCCTTGGCGCCGGCACCACCAGATCGGGGAGGCCGGCCGCTGCGGCACCGGCGAGGGGTATCACGGGGAGCTTCTCGCAGTCGCAGATCTCGATCATATTGCCGTCAGGGTCGTGGAAGAAGAGCTGCTCCACCACCGTCTCGCCGTCGCGCACCCTCGCCGCGACGAACTCCAGGCGCATGCCCCCCAGCCTCGCCTTCATGAGCCCCATGTCCGCGCACTGCACCATGCCATCGGCAAACAAAGCGTGCACGACGACGTTAGCTGTGGAACGACGAGCGAGGACGCGGCGAATCCGTAACATTGTGCTCTGGAGCCTGTGTACCGATACCGCGGCGGTCACCTGAAAGGAAATGTGGTTGTCCTTGGGGTTGATCGCCGCCGGCGGCCTGGCGACCGGCGGCGCGTCGGGATCCGAGCCACGCTGCAGCAGATGTATCCCCATGCCGTACTTGTGCAGCCTGCACTGCAACGAGTTATTAGCATCGCCATCACGTGTACTAGTGAGCCAGCTTCCTGTCGGTAACTTTGAACGGAAATGGCTGCTCACCATGCTCCTCTGAAGTCTAGGGACGCCGGGCGTTTGACGAGCTGGAAGCCGAGCACGCGCTGGTAGAAGGCGGCCGACTCTTCGACGGAGGCGCACTGGAACGAGACGTGGTTCAGGCGGACGAGAGGGACGTCAGCGCCAGGCTCCTCATCGGACCCCAACTCCATGGCCATGGCTCTGTGTGAGAATTACGTGCAAAGCTGTCGATCAGAGAATCGATGGCACTTCTGCTGGTTCAGGTCAGGAGACAGAAAAGGCCATGTATGTATATATATAGACGCGTACGAACGTGTTACCGTGACGAGAATTCAGCAGGTCGTCCCAGTTGCAGTAGACTACTTGCAACCGCGATTAACCCACCATCCCAGCTAAGTCTTGCAAGAAATGGATAGCAATTTCAGGAACCTAGATGCCGTGACACTTTGACCTCCACGTAGGATCGATGCCAATCCCTTAGAGTAACTCCAACAGCGTTTCTACTTAGCCCCCTACTTTTAAAATAGAGATTAAAAGTTAAAAAATTAACTCCAGCACAGCCTTACTCGGATCCCTAGAGTAGGGAGGCCTCTGAATTCACCTTCCCGGCCCCTTCTCCCGCGGGTGGGTGGGGAGGCCCCTACTCGGCTGTTTTCTGTTTTCCTCTGCGTGCACTTGCCTGCCTCCCTTCTCCTGTGCCGCTCGCCTCCGCTTGAGCTCCTCGCGTCGCCGCCTCCAAGCGCCTGAGCATAGCGCGTCCCCGTCGGATCTGGCCTCTCCGCGTCTGGATCTGCGAGAGGGAGCCACCGCCAGTCCATCCACGACGAGAAACCGAGCGGACGGAGTCCTTCCTCCGGCCACCACGCCCGTACTCCGCGCCACCACCACCGAGCAGACCGAGAACCGACGCCACACCCGTCTTTTCCGCCAGCCATCCAGTCTCCGACCGCCCTCCCAAACCGACACCGTCCTCCCTCCCCACCGGCCGCCCATCTACGCCCCTGATGCCAACGCCTCATTCTTGCCCTCATTCTTGCTGGGATAGTGGAGCGGTGGTGTTGGGGCTTGCGAGGCAGCAAGTCACCGGCGCAAGGCATGGCATGCTGCCTGCTGGCCGCGCTTGTGCAGACACGCGGCACCAGGGGCGGCAAGTGCAACCTGCAGCCGCAAGCTTGCCGTCGGCAGGGTGAGCACCACGCCACCGGTTCATCTCCTTAGTAGCAAATGAATCAAAGGTCCAATTCCCGTCGAGCAAGCAATAGAAAGCAACGGAAGAAAGGTATACATATGCAATTATTGGTCCTCATCTCTCTCGTATGTGCAGGCATGGGAGGGAGAAAAGGAGCGCCAGCGAGAGAGAAGATGCTGGGAGGGAGAGATGAACAAGGTTAGCAGGATTGAGCTCCAATTTGACGAATCGACGTTGCCGGAGCTCCAATTGCACGTATACGAGGACGTTGATTCCAGCCTCGGTGGCCAAATCTAGTAGAGCCGCCCCGAGCTTGAGCATCACAACCGCCTGACGCTACCTGAGCTCGAGCACACGCGCCACCTGAGCTTGAGCATGGTGGGGATTGGCCGGTGGAGAACGAGCGGCGAGAAGACTGTAAAAATAAAAGAGAGGAACAGAAAAATAGACAAGAGCTACTGACAAATGGGTCCCACTTGTCATTTAAGAAGTAGGGACAGAGAAGTTGGAGCTATTGCTGGAGTTATTGGTTAATTTTGAAGTCCCAAAAAGTTAAGAGATCCTCTACTTAGAAAAGTAGAGATCTTAAATAGGAGCTATTGCCGGAGATGCTCTTGCTCGTCCACCACCGACGTGCCGTGTTGCTGTCTTGCTTCGTCATGGGCTTGCCTGATCCCTGATGCTTGGCTGCTTAAGCTCCTATTTGCTGTGAAGCAGTGCTCGTTTTTAGTTTTTCACAGGAAGTTATGTAGTACCAGGCCACTACGTTATTAGCCTCTAGAAAGTGGCAACAGGTTGTGCTGCGTATCTTCTGCTCACGGGTTCAGGATTGGGATGCCAGTCAACTTCGTTTCAGGTCTGCTACGCGTTTGTTATTTACAAACAAGGAATTTCGCTCCATGAGCCAGAACAAGGAATTGTGAGGACGTCGACCCATTCTGGACCAAACTGCTACGTACGTAGTCTCTAGCACAGCCGTTTCTACGTATGCGTGCATACGCAAGATAGATGTCATGTTCTCAAATGTCTCAAATAATGCACTGTTCAGTATTCAGTTTCAAGACGAGAATAAGTGTTTTAGGCTGACTACAGACTCGTCATAGTTTAGCTATCAACATTTTTCCCTATTACTAATTTGATAGGTTCCAAGAAGTTCTATGACATGATGGATCGTCCATCAACTTCTTGCAAGAAATCACTGACGAAATTATGGAACGATGATCATGGCAGAGACTTTGACCTCCATGTAGGAGTGGTATATCAATCTCCTTACTCGTCCACCGACCTATTGTAGTACATTACATTAGTACCTTGGCCCTCACCTGACTCGTGATCCCCAACCTGACAATGTCAAATTGTCAATGCTGGGCTGCTTCTTCTAAGTATTAGTACTCGTTTTCTCGGAGGCATTAATTAAGGAGCACACGTCACTAGCCTATAAAAATGGCAACTAGTTCTCATACAGCCTTACAAGTATTATGATTATAAAATGGTTATCTTCTGATTATGGTGTTATGATAGGGATGCCAACTGGACTAACTTGCTTTCACTTGTGTACATTGTTTGCGTAGGTCCTATATTTATAAATTACTTTTTATAAAAGTTGCAAGATAACATAGGGGCAGTTTTTATCTTATATTGAACTCCGGTCAACTCAACCAAGAAGGAATTTTAAGCCTGTTACCTCGTTGTGAAGCAACTACTAACAAGCATCTTACTTCCTCTGTCTTGAAATATAAAGCATCATGGTTTGTCCTAAGTCAAAGTAATCTAAGTTATGAAAATATTAACATCTAACACATTAAATAAGTAAATTATGAAAATATTTTTTATAATGGATCTAATTATTTTCATTCGACATTCAAAATAATATTACTCTTTTTTATAAATTTGATCAAACTTAAAATATAAAATATGACAACAACAACATATAAAGATGAAATCTTGAAGCGTTTCAAATAGTGGTTCGGAACTTATTACACTACGTACGATACCTATCCAAGTGGAGGTAGAAACATTGGCGGCTAAAATAAAACCGTCAAAGAAAATATAGTTTACTTAGTCATGCTAGTACACAGCTAAAGAAATGTATGTTCTTTGATACGTGGTGAATTGCATATTTCCTTAGCAATTTGGCTGTGCCGCCGAGGAAATTAAGCGAAATCATGGTATCTCAAAGTTTCGGCGTTACGAACCAAAGGAATCGCGATCGATTGAAGAGGCTGAGGCGACACCCATCGCGGCTAGCGACAAAAACCGCGCGCACCTGGCTGGGCGCGGTTCGTCGGTCCCTGCCGGCGCGCGCCGGGTTCGCTTCGCTCCAAGCGGGAGAAAGCAGGCGGCTCTCGTCGGCCTGACGCAGTGTCCCGCGCGCGAGGGAGATCCAAACGTCTTGTTTAGATCCAAAATTTAAAATTTTAAATAAATATTTACACACATGTATAATGTAATAAATATAGTTGAAAAAAATCGCATTACACAGAAGGTCCATAAATCGCGAGACGAATCTAATGAGATTAATTAAACCGTGATTAGACAATACATTGCTACACTAATGCTACATTAAACATATGCTAATAACGGATTAATTATGCTCGTTAGGTTCGTCTCGCGATTTACGGACAGAATTTGCAATTAGTTTTTTTAATTTATCTATATTTAATATTTTAAATATAAAAAGATTATATTTTAAATTTTTTATCGAATGGATCTAAACAAGGCGAAAGGCTTTGTGTGTCGAGAGGGGGACACAACATCTCGGATTCTCTGTGCATTGTGCACAATACGAGGAGTCGACAGCGTTCCTAGAAAGAGAGATACATATACTAGTAGGTGGAGTAGTACATTAGAGCAGATATAATAGAGCTCAGTCAGCCGGTAAAATAGGAATACACGTCAGAAACATCCTACGTGGATGGGTGAGGGACCAGGAGAGAGAAGGGAACAGGCGACCCGTTTTTCGCCGAGCTGAAGCGCTCTCCCCAAGCAAAAATCGCCCGTATCTCGCCCGCAGTCGGCGACGAGCAGGCGCTTCGCCCTCCCCCCCCCCCCCCCCTCCCCTCCCCCTGCAACCCCGTGCTCCTTCCTCTACTCCCGCCAAAATCTCTCCTCCAGCTCCCGCCAAATCGATTCTTGCACGCCAAAATGGAAGCATAAAGTCCCAAATCCATACAAAATCGCCCCCAATCCCCAGCCCCCAAACCCTAGGTCCCAAGCCACCGCCGGCGCCTTCCATTCATGTTTAAGCACTGTTGGAATATTCTTCGCAAGGAACCAAAATGGGATGCCTATTTGGAACGCTTTGAAACTTTGGATCCAGAAAAGATGAAGTTTAATGTTCATGAGGATGTGGAGCATTCCTTCTCTCTAAGTGACACTCCAGATGAACGACCAATGGGTGGCAAGAAAGCTAAAGAGCTGCAGAAATGAAAAAGAAAGGACCAAGCTTGTGTAATAGATCTTGAAGGTGAGCTTCAGACATTTGTAGAGGCTCAGAACAAAGCAAATGAAGGCCGTAAGGAGATGTTAGAGACACAGAAGCGTGTATCTAGTGAAAATCTTGAAGCTCGAAAGCTCGCTTACCTTGCTGCAAAAGAGAGCAAGGAGTTGGCCATGCTAGAAACATACCGAGAGTTGCTGAAGCAAAACACAACTTCTATGGCTGAAGATGTTAGATCTGAGCATGTCTTAGCATTGAGGTGTTTCAGAGAGAAATTATTTGGCAACAATAACTAAGGTATTACTCTGCTAAAACTGAGTTTTACTATTTTATTTAATTGTTTCCTGCTGACACAGAGTATAAGTTCAAATTGTTCTCTCATATTGTAGTCAGTGCATTATTTTTTGTGCTTATTTAGTCAACAGTCCAACTTATTAGATAATTACGAAATTTATTAAATTATTCTCAACAAAGCACATCTATATAGTGCTACTTTCCCACCTTCATTTTCTGCCAACCTTCATTCTCCTCCATTTTCCTTCTCCATCTTCCTCACTCTCTATGGCAGATTCATCTTCCTACTCTGAGGATTCCGATGATCTAGCACCATCCAAAATCATGAGAGAGTATGAAGTTGAACAGTGCATCCTAGATTCATTTGCTAGTAGGCTCACAATGAAGATCAAGGCTAAATTCTTTGGTGAGGTGTCGAATAGACAGCATGGTCCAAGAAAGAGCATTCGCAGGGATCATTTAGGTGCTCATCAGCGGCTTGTGGAGGACTACTTTGCTGCAGAATCACTCTACCTCAAGAGTATGTTTCGTACTAGATTCCGTATGAATAGGCGCCTCTTCCTGCGCATTGTGAACTCCCTTGGACAGTGGTCTCCCTATTTTACTTGTAGGACAGATTGTACTGGTCGAGTAGGTCTCTCACCATTACAAAAGTGCACAACAGCCATGCACATGCTTGCATATGGCACTCCCGCTGATGCCCTTAACGTGCACTGCATTATAATGCTTGGACAAGTTTGCACGGGGTGATTGAGGTGTTCAGTGGGGAGTATTTGAGGCGCCCCACATGTGAGGATCTTGAGCACATGCTACAAGTTAATGAGTCACGTGGTTTCCCTGGAATGCTAGGAAGTATAGACTGTATGCATTGGCGCTGGGAGAAGTGTCCTTTAGCATGGAGGGGGCAATTCACTCATGGTGACTATGGAGTACCAACTATAATTCTAGAAGCTGTTGCTTCCCAAGATCTGCATATATGGCATGCTTTCTTTGGAGTTGTTGGTTCAAACAATGATCTCAATGTGTTGAACCAATCTCCACTATTTTTTGATGCACTCAAGGGACAAGCCCCTCAATTTTATTTTTCAGTCAATTGTAACGAGTATAACACAAGTTACTATCTTGCTAATGGTATATATCCAGAATGGACTGCCTTCATGAAAACTATACCAGTTCCCCAAATCGAGAAGCATAAGGTTTTTGCCAAGCAGCAGGAAGGGGCAAAGAAAGATGTGGAGCATGCTTTCGAGGTACTGCAGTCACGTTTTACCATTGTTCATCGGCCTGCACGGCTGTGGAAGCGCAAGAGTGTTGGGAGGATCATGTTAGCCTGTGTGATTCTCCACAATATGATAGTGGAAGATGAGAAAGAAGAGGGGACCATCCACATTGACTTGAATGAGAGTCCAGGGGCATCACTTGCTCTACCTCCTGAAGTGAATGTTGGTAGCAATTTGTGCTTCGCTGATGTGCTGCGTAGGAAAGCTATTCCCCATTCTCGTCCGTAGCATACCCAACTGAAGAATGATCTCATAGAGCACATATGGCATAGGTTTAGAAATAGCCATCATAATTAATCATGGTAGAATACTACTGCACATTTCTATATTTTTCAATTGACATATCATCAACATGTTATCTTACAAATATATGCTATTATTTCAGTACCTTGCCATGATGTGGTCATTGCTGGTGGTGCTACTAGTGTTCCTTACAAGTATGTTCTCTAACAGAGTTTGTTATATTCATGCCATGAAGATTTTTGTTTCAGGTTTATTTATGTTTTCACTTTTCAACTTGCAGTGTTGCTGGTGTTATGAAACAACTTGGTTGTCCCTTTCTACCGAAGATCCAAGCATGGTTGTGCCTTTTTCATTGTTGTTTAGATCAATAATTAGTATCTTGTGTTGCCTAAAAATGTATTTAGTACCACTGTTGTTTAATTTTATTTACTAAGACTTTGTAAGACTTTGTAATGTCTATTGTCGGTGTCATGGTGATATCTGCCATAATGTTATCTACTTAGTTAATATGAACATGTTTCTAAATCTGATGTGTTTGATATATACCAATGGTGCCTGGATGAGGAAGTGTGGTTTTTGTATTGTGTTGTTTTATGCATGGCCACAAAGATCCTGATTCATAGCAGATTTGTATCTACATGCTTGCATTAAGTGCTTACCCTTAAATACAATGACTCTCTTAGCCAGCCTAATAGCCACCTCTATTATATTAACTGGCTTTGTTAAAGGCTCAATGTGACATGACTGCAGCATTTAGCCGGCAGCTCTTACTGCAGTCGCAGAACACAATTATTGGTGTCCGGTTGTAGCTGGGCTCGCTGCAGTGATTTTGTTAGGAAAGAGCAGGCAGTAGTTGACAGGGCCATGAGCGGAATGATTGAACGGGTGCAGTGCATAATCACCCAAAAAGCTTGGACAGTGCTCGCACGACCAACCCGGTGGCAGCTGGGACGACAGGTTAATTTCACCTTGATGAGCAGTCTGCGTCGTGGTAAAAGGCTGTAGTGCTCACATGACGGCCGGCGTCCGCACGAAACAGCTGTTCATGCATGCTTACCATGCTCCTCTGGAGTCCAGGGATGCTGGGCGTGTGGCAAGCTCGACGTCGAGCACTAGTAGTACTAGAAAGCCCCCTTTTACCGCTCAAAATCACGCAGGCTCAAAAGAGTAAGCGGCAGCTAGCAAGCGGTGGTACTTGATGTTTACCCGCGATGTGGTCGACGGCGGACTCTCCACTTTGATTAGAGTTGAAGCTAAGGTAATAAGCATGCACTCTCGGCGCCAATCAGCACCGTCTCCTCTCCTCTCAGGACGCCGGTAGCTTTATTTCAACATCGCACACACAGGACCGCAGGACGACAGCGCAGAAAGAATCAGAAGCTAACGCGTCGCAAAATTTTATTGTGCCAACATGTCAACTTGTCCATGCACCAGAATTGACGATCGATTCTGGCGCAGCAGCGCGGATTCCATTCTGGATTCACGAATCGCAGCTCGCCAAAGAAGCAGAAGGCCGAGCGCCCCGAGCCTACCGAATCTCAAATGAGTTGGGAATTTTTTGAAGTCCCTTGGAGCGCGCGCACTCCGGCACTCTGCAGGTCGCTGGACCACAATGCATAGCTGCTCACTGAAGGAAAGAATTCTCGGCACATGTTTTTACTGCCAAAGTACGCCCACTGGACCCCGGCAGAAAAAGAAGAGAAATTTCTTGATCTGGAACGAGGACGGGACTGCGTCAACTATCTGCTGCCTCCAGCGTCTAAACTACACCCCTTAACTCTCTCGGAATAGCAAATACGCCCATCAAGTATGTCCACACTCCCCAGCACAGGTGACTAGCCAAAGGCCCAAGGGAGGAAGAGAAGGTGTCGTTTTCTCATTCCAGCTGATCGAGACGACCGCGAGAAGTGGCTGCCTAAGCCTTCTGACCTGTGGTGATAGATCGGAGCGCTTGTCGCCTCCGTTGTCCGTACCCGCGGTGCCGGCAGCGGCAACCGACGACGGAGCCGCGCGCACCTGGCCGCCGCTGCACCCGGCCGACCGGGAGATTAAACAAACAAAGCCTTCGCTCGCTTCGCTCTGCAGCACGGTTTTCTGACGATGCGCCCGTGACCGTGAGTGAGCTTTTGTATCAGCTGACGGTTAATTGCTCGGCTCATGCATACCAACGACTCGTCGGAATTGGAGAGACTCGGCGGCACCCTCTGAGGCCGTGCATGCGGAGGCTCTTACAGAGGCGCTTAAGAAGAGAGAGAAAATGTGGCATCATTAAGAGCCTCACTCCTATAATGGAAAAATCAGTTTAGAGGCGTTTAAAATTGTCAGTTAAAACAAGTTTCCTCTCCGCTTCTGCCAGTTGCACCGCCGTCGTCCCTGTGCTTTGAAATGCGGAGCCGCTGGGTCTGGGTGGTGAGATATTCAGAGGCTTTTGTGTTATGTCGCGCCGCGGGCGCCAGGCGGGACTGCCTTGCTGGGCGCAGCGCACTGCTGTGCCGGTTGGCTTTTTCTGTGAGCAGTCGCACTCGTACGTACACACGTTACATGGTACGATAAAGTTTCTGACCCAGATTGCACGGGATAGAGCGATGCGTTGTAGAAGTACTATACTACTACGAGTACCTCGTATTCTTTGAGAGAGAAATGTTACTGTACCTTGCGAAAAGACATGCATGAGGGGCCAGAATTGTCGGACATGTTAATTCCAAACGGTTCTTCAACAAAAACGCAGGACTTTTCACAGACGAGAGTGAGGCTTGATGCTTAGTGCCTACAATGGAACGGTGGACAGCTTGCCATGCCATCACATGCACTTGGTGCACACGAGAGGCCGGCCGAAGTGAGCGCGAGATGGAAGTGCGTCTGCAAAAGTAAAAAGTAAGGCAAGCCATGCACGGCTAAATGAGTGACACACCTCGAGTGAAACCCAAGTAACCTCGCTCGGTGCAACTACCCACGGAACAGCATTTGCTTTATCACCAAGGCAGTGTAACCGCCTGTCCTCATCAGCGTGAATCTTCACCTTTTTCTTCGTCCCGGTGATCAAGCCAGGCCGATTATCATAAACCAACCATATCCTATCCACTAGCCACAAATCTGCTTCGGCAAGACACCTGCGTGCATGAGCGGTGAGCCACTGGGGCGCAGAGGAATTGTAAGCAACCGACGAGGCCACCACGCGAGCCGCCGCAATACGGTTGGGAGCCGGGGGCCTGCGCGCAAAACGTGCGGCGAGGTAGGCGGTGAAAAAACAGGGGGGAAATCAACGGTCCCATCTCCGTGCGGTGTGGGGTAAAAGCCAGCAGGCGAGGTAAAGGAGGCCGAGGGGGACGGAAAGGCTAGCCACCGTCCTGTGCGATCCTCCCAAGCGGACACGACCAGATCGTGGGGGAGGTGGTGCTCGCCGCGGGGTGCCTTGGCCTCGCGTGCTTCCCCTCGCTCCCCCAACCGCCAGTGCCAAATCCTCCTCCCGATTCTCCTGCCCGAGGAAACACTCCGCAGCCCAAGCAAGCAGCGCTCGGCTCCCCTGGCCGCCATGGCCGCCGCCGCCGAGCTCAGCACCCGCGCCGTGTGCGGCGCTGTCGGCGCCACGGGCCCGTCTCTGGACCTGGTAAATTTCACTCCTCCCACTCACTACCAGCTCCCGCGTCGCTGTCGCTTGAGCATTACAGGTTTGCCGTGGTGATTGCGATCCAGCACTAGCTGGGTGGCGCAGCGCGATGGCTGGTAAGGCGAGGCGCGGGTAAATTATCCGCGGTAGGGAGGTTGTCCTGCCATGTGCTCGGCGATCCTGCTCCCGTCGGTGGGATCGTAGAAAATGGCCGGCTGCCTCTCCGCCGGCGTTCTCGGGAAGCAGGAAGGGTCAGCGCATTGCCATGAGTGGGCTACGCTGGTAGATTCGGGGCTCCTCGTCGTCCCCGGCCTAATCAGTGCGATTCCGATGTAGGAGTGGGCGACACGCTAACCACCGTCCTAATCAGCTGCAGCAGGGGCCCCGCGACCGCGAGGGGTGCCCGCCCGCCGGTGCCGCCTCCGCCCCGCCACCTACTAGAGCAACTACCTGCCCGCCCGGCAGCGTCGCTAGCTAGCTCCTGCTCCCCCGTTCCAGATCACTCGAGTAGGGCGGGCGGGCGGGCGGGGGCGCTCGAGTTCCCCTTTCAGTTGCTTTCGGTTGGCTTTTTGTTTGTTTCCGATGTGGGTGCGCTTGCCTGTCGCTTATAATGCTGTGGTCTTGGCAGATGGTGTAGGAGCAGGGGAAGGAGGGGGGAGAGGGGGAGTGAGGGAGGAGAGGAGAGGAGGAGGGAGAGATGGGGGCGATTGGAGGTGACGCGCCGGTGCAATGGGACAAGGTGGACGGGTCCGAGGCGGCCAATGGCGGCTGCGGGGGCGGTGCGGGGAGGCTGGAGAAGATACTAGTCTCGGTGAGGCTCAGGCCGCTGAGCGACAAGGAGATTGCAAGGGGTGACCCGGCCGAGTGGGAGTGCATCAACGACACTACAATCATCTCCCGGAGCACATTCCCAGACCGGCCGACTGCTCCGACTGCATATTCATTTGGTTAGTAGTTCTCGAATCTGGTCCCCTTTGTTACGAAATTACAGTTCTATATTCGTTCATTTTGGTCTTTCTGTATGCATGCTTTGTTAGCTCTGCAAGTTTTCCTCAGAAATTGGCTATCCAATTGGTACATTCACATACCAATTTTCAGCTGTATTTTGATCATCAGTTGTCTATTGCGATATATACTCGACTAAGCTGAGTTGATCTGACAACAACAGCAACTTGAAGACACTCTTTCGGTGCAGCAAGAATGTCCCTTAAGAGGCTACCATAAAGAAACTCCCCTGAACTTGAACTAAATCACTAACTACAGTATTAACCTTGATGATCCTACTGTTGTGGACAGATTTACATCTCACTATAGTACAAATTGTCAGTGGGGCTTTAGTTTGCTCTTTTCACAAGTATGCATTACTTTCCAGCTATGTCCTGGTGCAGCTTCTTTGACACAATTCTGTTCCTTTGCAGATAGGGTGTTCCGTTCTGAATGCAATACCAAAGAAGTATACGAGGAAGGGGCCAAGGCGGTTGCCCTCTCTGTAGTTAGTGGTATTAACTGTAAGTCCATGCTGCCTATCTTACTCTGATTTATTTAAATCAAAGTATTCCATGAACTCACTAAAATGTGTTTTCCCCTTTATTTGCCTGTAATAGCAAGTGTTTTTGCATATGGTCAAACAAGTAGTGGAAAGACATACACCATGACTGGAATAACGGAACATACAGCAGCAGATATCTATGATTACATTGCCAAGGTAATCAAGGAATTCCTCCTAGTACTTTAGTTCATAACAGGGCTTAAAATTCTTCTGTGTTCTGGATTGTGAACTGATAAGCATACCCTTTTTTTACAGCATGAGGAGAGAGCATTTGTATTGAAATTTTCAGCAATTGAAATATATAATGAAGTTGTAAGGGATCTTCTTACTGCAGAAAGCACATCTCTTAGGCTTTGGGACGATGCGGAGGTCAGAGCAACACTTACCTTTATTTAAAAGAGGGGTGGTAAAAAGTATCCTGCTGTGCCCGTGCACTGATAATAGTTTGATGTTGTGTATTCTACAGAAGGGAACATATGTAGAAAACCTTACTGAGGTTATCTTGAGGGACTCAAACCACCTTAAAGAACTTATTTCTGTGTGTGAAGGTGGGTACTATTTGTAGTTCATTTAATATATACTTGGTGATTACTGTCATCTCAGTGTATTTTGTGTGATTGTACCAGCGCAAAGGAGAACTGGGGAGACATACTTAAACGAAAACAGCTCCAGATCACATCAAATACTTAAGCTGGTTTGCCTTCTAATTGATTGCATGTAGAAATAGAAGGAAAAGGGCTTAGGCAGATTTGTGTAAAAATAGTTGCTGCCTAATTTCATCATTCATTACTTGTTTTGATTCTTTCAGACTATTGAAAGTTCTGCTCGTGAGTTTGTGGGTAAGGACAAGTCAACTACACTTGTTGCTAGTGTGGTAAGACTAATATTTTGCTCATATTTCTTTCATATCATAAAATGGGAAGTGTAATCATGTTTTGTTGTCTGTGCAGAACTTTGTTGATCTGGCTGGAAGTGAACGTGCATCTCAGGCATTATCAGCTGGTACGAGGCTGAAGGAAGGTTGTCATATTAATAGAAGTCTACTTACCCTGGGAACTGTAATACGGAAACTAAGGTTACAACCTTAACTCGACGTTTTGCACTGTCTTAGTTCTAGTTTAGTCTGCTCCTTGTAGGATGGAAGCCTTGTTTATTTCTTTGGAGCGTCAGATCATTTTCATTGTTTAACTGTTTTCATTTATGCAGCAAGGTAAGAAATGGGCACATACCATACCGAGATTCAAAGCTCACACGCATATTACAGCCTTCTCTGGGAGGCAATGCAAGAACAGCAATTATTTGTACAATGAGCCCAGCTCGAAGCCATATGGAACAGTCAAGAAATACTCTGTTGTTTGCAAGTTGTGCAAAGGAAGTGGTCACAAATGCCCAGGTCAACGTGGTTATGTCTGATAAAGCACTAGTTAAGCAATTGCAAAGAGAACTTGCAAGGTTGGAGAGTGAATTGCGATGCCCAGCTTCATATTCCGGCCTCGAAACATTGGTGAAGGAAAAAGATAACCAAATCCGAAAGGTAACTGCTGCTTCTGACCGTTTTTTCCTCTACTCATTTCAGTATTTCTTTGTACACGAAGCAACTTAAATGCCATAGTGAACTATTACCATTTCAGTTGTTTTAAGTGCCAAAACAGGACAAATTCCTTACCTCCATAAAGGTTTCATGTGTTCTTGTTTGCAGATGGAGAAAGAAATTAAGGAATTGAAGTTACAACGTGATCTTGCTCAATCTAGACTGCAAGATTTGCTCCAGGTTGTTGGAGATAACCATGGTTCAAAGCACCCCGTGGTACATGCACTTTACTGCTTTCTACTCTAGTTCACTAGTCCTGGTTGTTGCTCATAACAAAAGATATTTTTTTTGTCTCTGCACAAATATAGGCTTCTGGAAGAAACTTTACTTTCGATGTTCCTCAGCCATGTGAGGATGAGCAATCGACAGCATCAGAAGTTGTCAGCAGCGCCCAAAATTTTAGGTTTCAAGGACGACAGATAGCACAAAGGGATTACAGGTCGCAGCAATCTGAAAATAATGCGCAGTTACCTCTTGGCTACTCAGTCTGCAGTCCTCCATTCAGTGGGATGCCCCCAACTAACGGTAGAGATGATCACTCTCAAGTATCTAATGAAGATTCAGAGGATCTATGCAAAGAAGTCAGGTGTATAGAGACAAATGAAACAGAAGAAAATGAATGTTTAGAGTCGTCGGCTATGGGAAGCAATACTCTGCTAGATTCGAATGTGGATTCTAGTATGCATGGGAATAATGATCCAAATCCATCTGTGAATTCTAGACAGCATGATGTATCTCCTATTACCCTAGAACAACATTTGGAGAATGTCAAAAAACCATTTTCCAATCTTGTCATGGATCTGGGATCCTCTACACATAACTCGTCAGGCTCAAAAGTAATTGGCAGAAGTAGGAGCTGTAGGTCTTTGATGGGTTCTACTTTGTTCGAAGACTTGGAGAAGGAAGTTTGCACCCCTCCAAGCAGAAGTTTCATGGACTACCCAGGGAGACCTGAAGGGTGTCAAAGAAGGGTATCTGCACTAAACTATGACGCACAGAGTGAAACTTTATCAAGGGCAGGGTCAATGCTTTCTGAAATTACCACTGCAAGGGATGGACTCAAGGCAAACGGCTCTGTTGCTGGTGACACAGAATTTGCTGGCATAGGTGAATTTGTCGCGGAGCTAAAAGAAATGGCCCAGGTTCAGTATCAGAAGCAACGTGGTGATCAGGTGCGTAACTAGAAATGTTTTTGTGCTCATGCTGACACGACTTATTTTACTATTTCAACTTCCATAATATTCAGAACACAGTTATTGTCCTACAGTTTTAATTAGCTGACATGATGCTTTACTTAACATAGTTTGATTTCTACTCATTAGAATAATGTAATGATTCTCAGGGTGAGAATGGAGAATTAGCAGAAGGGACCATAAGGAGCGTGGGACTGGATCCGATAATGGACGCTTTGCAATCACCCTCACGCTGGCCATTGGAATTTGAGAAGAAACAGCAAGAGATCATTGACCTGTGGCATGGATGCAACGTTTCCTTGGTCCACAGGACTTACTTCTTCTTGCTGTTTAAAGGGGACCCAGCCGACGCCATTTACATGGAAGTAGAGCTTAGGAGGCTATCATTCCTCAAAGAAACCTACTCCAACGGAAGCATGGGACGTAACGTGGTAGCAGCCGGCCTGAACACTTCTCTGGTTTCAAGGTAACCCATCTTCACTACATTTAGCACAACTTTGCTTCGTCGCATCAATCGAACTCAATGACCTGCTATGCACTCATGCAGTGCAAAGAAGCTGCAACGGGAGAGGGAGATGCTCTGCCGGCAGATGCAGAAGCGGCTGACGATCCAGGAACGGGAGAGCATGTACACCAAGTGGGGAGTCTCGCTGTCCTCCAAGAGGAGACGGCTGCAGGTGGCTCGTCGCCCCTGGACCGAGACCAAGGACCTGGAGCATGTCAGGGAGAGTGCGTCCCTCGTCGCCAGGCTGATCGGGCTCCTGGAGCCGGGGAAGGCCCTGAGGGAGATGTTTGGGCTGAGCTTCGCGCCGCAGCAGTTCACCCGGAGATCGCACAATAGCTGGAGATATGGCCGTTCGTCTCTGGACTGATCGAACTGCTGACAAAAAAAGATGCTCCTTTTTCCGTTGTGTATTAGATTGGTGTTGCCCTCCTGGAAATAGAAATTCGTGAACATTTTTTTTTTGTGACGACTTGTGCCATGGATCGCGAGGAAATTTCATATAGACGCTTTACGCTTTTTACAATTACAATTGACAAACAGTCGAGGAGAAATCGAGTCGAATCCAAGATTAAAAGAAACAAACAAAGGCACCACTGTTTCATGCTGACAGAACCAACGCCGTGACGATCAATCTGACCGAGCTAGATACCAATATCGCCAGCTATTGTGCGATCTCCCGTGGGCCGTTTCCCCCAGCATGGCGACCTCTTCGACCGCGGCCCACACCACGGCGTCCACGAAGTGGCAGGGCCTCCTTGAGAATTCAAAGATGCAGTTGGAGCCCAGAACGCATTCTACATCTGTTGGTGGTCATAACCTTTGAGAACTTTACAAAAAAACGTTTGAGAACTTCCAAGTTTGACCTTTGTACATAAAATCACAATTAATCAGTATTTTTTTTACCAAATATGCTGGCATCCCCTATTTTTAGTGCAGCAAGACTGAATCACGAAACAGAGGAAACGAGATGATACGAGAGTTAGATGCTCTGAATTGTTAATCGAAACATGTGAACACTGATCTGATGGCCCTGCTGCAATACATGTGGATGGGGAGTGTGTTCCCTCCATGAAACACTAAAAAAAATGATGTTACAAGCCTCCAGAATTCTAGCATCAGACTGGTGGTGTACTGGTTTTCATCGTCGTTCGTCGATACACCCACGTGCACAGCTAGCTGTTCTGAACTTGACAACTCGTTGTGATCTTCCCGGGATCAGATAAGGACGCGGTAAAAGGCATAGAACATGACTTCACCGGAATGTTGTCCGAACTCCGAACAAGTAATGTTTCAGAATGGTTGGTAACTTGGTAGGCAGTTTTATAATGCTGGATGACAAAGAAGGACATCAACACTGAACTTGGTGTCATTACGGCGGTGGAAGGAACATCTGGTGGTATTATATGCGCAAGTCCACTGCATTTTCGTCGCTCCAGGTCGTTGTTTCTTGCGGGTGCAAGTGAACGATTCATTCGATCATGACGCAGTCAAGCAGATCACTCCAAAGTCGTCCTACCAACGAGACAGTTGGTTCAGGAGGCGACGGGTAGTTTCAGGGGTAGTTGATCTTGTGTTCATGTCCTCAAACCCTTTCCGATGGATAAGCTCCTTGCCCACCGGCTGAGTCACGTGCATTTGCTTTCTGGGAAGGTTTTTCAGGATGATGCATCGGTTGAGCAGCAATCATCAATCGGAACTTTGTTTTGTCAAAGATGTACTCCTACCTGTGCAGGAGAGAGAATCTCCTTGCAGAAAGGAAGATGTGATAGATTAAAAAAGAAACAAGCAGGGATGGCCAATCCTTCATTAAGAAAAGCAAGAAGTTGTGCTGAAAAGAAAAATTAGGCGCTGACAGAATCAACGGAGCATCCCACAAAAGGAACAAAAGCATCCAAGTTTCATCAACATCAACTCTTTGTTGTCGCCGAAAGAAGAAAGACTTATTTAGATCCAAAAATATCACATCGAATATTTGGATATATGCATAAAAAATTAAATATAGATTAAAAAATCAATACACAGTTGGGTTGTAAATCGTGAGATAAATCTAATAAGCCTACTTAATCCATGATTTGCAACAGTGATGCTACAATAACCATCCACTAATCATCCGCTAATTATGGATTAATTACTATCATTAGATTCATCTCGCGATTTACGACCATCCGCGTAAAAAGTTTTATAAATAAATTTTATTTAATACTTCTAAATAGCAAGATTTCTTTTAAAAAAAATTAACATAGGGTCTAAACACACCCAAAATCGAACGACGGGGCCGTGTTTAGTTCTTTATAGGTAAAATTTTTAAAGTATTCGGATACACATTTAAAGTATTAAACGTAAACTAATAAGAAATAAATTACAGATTCTGCCTGTAAACCGCGAGACGAATCTATTAAGCCTAATTAATCTATCATTAGCAAATATTTACTGTAGCACCACATTATCAAATCATGGCACAATTAGGCTCAAAAGATTTATCTCACAATTTACAGGCAAAATATGTAATTAGCTTTTTTTTATTTTATCTATATTTAATACTTAATGTATATGTTCAAATATTTGATTTGATGTTTTTAGTAAAAAAAATTTAGATCTGAACACGGCCGGAGTGAAAGATAGAGCACTCAAAGGAATGCCCGGCACGTCCGTCTTACGCTACTGAAGAAACAGGCGCAATTCTCTAATGGCAAGCCAACTTTTTTTTTTCGTAACACAAGCCAACCATCTTATCTTCTTCTTCGTTAAAATAAAATAGAAAACAATAGTACGGATAGAGCCTTCCATGTGCATGTTAAGTTTAGTTAATTCTCTCATCCCGAGTACACTACTAGGTTAGGATATCAATACGGATTAGAATACAATAACACCATGACCAGAAATATTTGTAAAAAATATATAGCATTTCAAGTACAGAGAATTATGTACCATAAAAGTGATTTCATGGTGCACCTAACATTATTTTGTGTTGTCAACCTGTAATTTTTTATTCTGTTTTAAATTGTAGGTCGTTTTAGCAAATATAGATGCATAATTTTTATTACGCACCTAAATAAACATTATATCTATATACATAGCAAAAATTATGCATGTAGACTTTTATGGTCAGAGTTAAAAGATTTACTTGGAATATATCTAAATAGTCTTTATTGTTGGTGTAGTAGTAATAGGAGTATCTACGAAAGAAACGCCTACGGTGTATGGACAAAACAAGAATTAAATGGCCATGTCGCTTTGTTTTTCGTTGGAATTTTCTGTCCAGTCCATGAAAAAGGAAATAAAGGAAAACAAATAAAAGGCGAAATTAGTTGACAAGCTCATCGTCATCGGTCCCCAGGAATCAAAGGGCCACTGTACTAACCCAGAAGTGAAACCTCTCACAACAATCGCCTTCGATCAAAAAGGATTTAATTTAATGCCTCTAATTTAATTTATGATGATGATTGGCATCTTAAATTTTTGAAAAATCGCATTTATCATCGCATAAAGTCCCTGGGTTCGTCTTCACCGCCATAATAATCCCATCGTGACAACACCAAACAGCGACGTATTAACCCAAACCCAGCGATCCTCCCTGCCTGCAGATAAACAACCTCCTCTCCCTCTCCCTCTCCCCACCCAAATCCCCAACTCCTCCAACCTCTCCTCCCATCTCCTGTCAGCGGCGCACGGATCCTTCGATCGGTCCGATCCAGGCACCCGCGCAGGCCGATCGCCAGCGGATCGGATTTATGCAGTCTTACTGCCGCGAGCGCCAGCCATGCCGCGTGGCAGCAGCTTGGGCCAGAGCTTGAACGAGAAGGAGGAGGGGCCGAGCGGCGCTCGGGCGGTTCGGGTTCAGCGTCGCCGGCAATGTCCGGGATGTCCGACTCCGCGGGGGGCGGACGCGCTGGCGCGGAGCTGATGGTCGAGCAGTTCCATCTCAAGGTGCTCCACGCCGTCCTCGCCGTGCGCACGCCGCGCCCGCTCGCCGCCGCCGCGGCGCCGGCGGCGGCTTCGGCGTTCCGGCGGAGGGACAGGTGGTTCCACCTCCCGCTACACGACCCGCCGCCGCCGCCCGAGGCGGCCGACCGCCTGGAGCCGCTGGCCCCCGGGGAGCCGCTCGTGGTGGACGTCCTGCTGTCCCCCGCCGGCGGTGGAGCGGGAGCGGGAGGTGAGGTGGTGGAGAGGTGGGCGGTGGCGTGCGAGCCCTGGCCGGACGCCGCGGGCGGCGAGGAGGTGGCCGTGAACCGGGCGTACAAGCACTGCTTCACGCTGCTCAGGTCGGTGTACGCCGTGCTCCGCGTCCTCCCGGCGTACCGCGTCTTCCGCCTCCTCTGCGCCAACCACTCCTACAACTACGAGATGGTCCACCGCGTCGACACCTTCGCCGAGCCGTTCTCGCGCGCCCAAGAGGCCGCCATGCGCTCCCACCGCTTCATCCCCGTCGAGACCCAGCTCGGCCGCCTCGTCGTCTCCGTCCTGTACCTCCCCAGCTTTGCCTCCTTCAACCTCGAGATCACCTCCCTTTCGCCCTCCAACATAATCCCCGACTACGTCGGCAGCCCAGCCGCCGAGCCCATGCGCGCCTTCCCGGCCTCGCTTACCGAAGCCACGGGCTCCGCCTTCCCACCGTCCTATCAGCTGCAGCGCCCGCACAGCTGGGCTCCGCCTGTGTTCTGGCCGTACACGCCGGCACAGCAGGTGTTTTACGCCTCACCCACGCCCTCGCCGCCCCACTTTCCAGGTGGGTACCTGCACAAGCGTCTCACTAGGGGGGAATCAGCGCCAATGCCAATACCACAGGTGGGTGAGAGGAGGAGCCCTGTGCACCGCCAGAGCACGCTGCCACCGCCATCTCCGAGAAGAGGAGACATGGGGGCAGCAGGTGCTCAAGAGTCTCCGTCAGAGATCGGCCGGTTGATTGGGAGGTTGTCACCCAGACATAAGGTGATTCATGACTCTACTTATACTGATCTGCATATGCTCAGCTGTATCGATAATGTGTGAGCCTCAATTATTCAGAGTTTATTTGATTGAATCTTTCTGACCAGGAGAGCTTTGAAACTGACACCAAATTCATCTAGGATACCTGAAGCCCTGACCTAGAATTACCTGTTTATATGTGTTGGAATCTGAGTAGATAAGGCACTAATTGTCAGCTTATAATCTTTGCTCTTTAGTTACTACATTTAGTTTAACAGGTTCATATTTTGCACCCTCAGTTCACCAATTCATATTCTAGAGCAAGGTGAAGCATAAATACGCAGACAACAGGTATAAAAAGGGGTTATTCATAGCCCAAGAATCACAACTACAGCTTCAGACTTAAATCTTTTAGATCTATGTTTCTTGCTGAGTTTATTTACCAAACTTCACTCAGTTACCATGTTTGACGGAAATTTTCATGGCACATACAAATATACCTAATCTTGTATTGAACCAATAACCTATAACAAGATACTCAATTTATCTCATTTTATGCATGTTGCCAAAAAGGCAAAAACTGCTTTGGATTGTGAACAAGTCCCACTGATCCTTGCTGTGAGTAAAGTATTTGTAAAACTTCAGCTTTGTAATATTAGGTGAACAATGAAGCAATGGCTAATAATTTGGTGATTTTCTGAGTACACTCAAAACCAGTTTTGGATGATAGTCTGGATTCTGGATCTTCTCTTCTATTTTCTGAGTAATTTTCTTCTGTACTGTACTGGCTTAAATTTACTCTATGATGTCTACTAAATTTTAATTATAAATTGAAATAGCTCTTAGCAAGTTTGACTTCCAATTGTATAATGTTAATTAAGTTGATCTGTTACTCTCCATTGACACTGTTTGCTGTGTCCAGGGCAAGGACAGCAAAGATGAATCTGGCAGGTTCTCTGCACTCTCCTCGTGTGATTCCCCTCGGCGAGACGATCTGGATGATTATCCTTTTTTCGTGGATGATGTTGACACCCCAGTCTCCCAACCTGGGTATGTTTAAAATAATATCTCTTCTAGATCATTTTGCTATTGCAAGCCGAGCGTAGCTTGGTTGGTGCATCTCCCAGGTGAAGAGCGCACCCGCCGGGGCTTGAACCCGAGCGCTTGCACGCTGGGGCGCGGCCCCTCTGCGGCGCGTCCCAGGCCGCCACGGTGGCACCGGTGGGCCCCTCTGTTGGCCTTACCTGGTGAAAAAAAGATCATTTTGCTATTTGATTTTCACAAATTCAACCCTAGTGGCTTTATCTGGTCCAGACTAAAAGAACATAGGATGAAATATTATACCTTTTGTGTGCTCAGTAGGCAGTAGCACAGTTACAACTTCCATGCATATAGATAGGTCAACTACTGTCATTTGGCACCGCACTAGTGCATTGGATAAAGGAATTTCATGAAGTATTCTGTCTGTAGAGATTGCGAAGCCTTTTAGTCCCAAGAAAGTTGGGGCAGGCTTCTGTGGAAATTACAAGATTGAGCAAATTTAGCCAACCACTCATGGTTCTAGCTGGTAAATAATGTTGGCATGCCAATAATGTTAGAGCTATATTCTTGACTGATGTGCAAGCTTTCAGCTCTTGTACGCAGACACATGAATGATCCTGTCAAAATTCTGTACATGATCAATTTGTTGTTTACTATGAATATTTAAAGACCTTGGCATGAACAAACTGCATAGAGTAGTTAATAAGTTAATGTTTTTATTAGTGTACAGAATATAATATTGGAAATCAGCCATCAGTAGTAGAACAATTAATTGGCAATTAGTTTGGGCCTGCATCTGAAAGCTTTTGTTCCGTTGCTGTAACTGTGACAAATGCATCCTAGATGGCCTTGCACCCAAGTGGCGTGTCCACAGTAGCACCACAAGCTTTTGTTATGGCTATTGCCTAGTGATCATGAATCATGACTATGTATTGGCAAATTTTGCAATACAGTGCTATTTGGTGCGCCGCGCAACACTCATTGCTCAATAATCTTTCTTATATTAGATGTTACTCAGTCGACTTGATAGCATCTGGCAGTCCCTTCTGACAGCTCCCTGCATTAACCAGAGTTTCAGTTGTGCAGTAAATAATACGGCCATATCTTTATATGCCCGTTTCCTGTTCAATCAACAAAACAAGGTTATTCAATTTGTTTGTCAAGAAATATACCTTATAGTCCGTTGGCAATGGTGTTGACTGACCACATGTTATCAATATTATTTCCACTGTCGAGTTTCTTAGGAATCTATTTTTTTTTCTGGACTATACAGGAGCAGTGATGGGAAGGAAACAGGTGATCAGGCAGGTTCGTCGTCCCATAAATCTCAAGATGCACAAGTCGGTTCTCTAGTCTACCTGCTGAGAAACGCTCGTCCGCTGCGAGATCCTAGCTATTCATTACAAACATCAAGGCCTGAGTCCAGCGAGGCAGCCTCAACAAGCTCCACCACGTCCCGTAGGACATCTGACGCACTTCAGGAGCTCCAGTCCTTCAGAGAGATAAGGGAGCGACTGCAGTCCCGGAGCAGCGCAAAACATCAAGAACCACCGGGGAAACCATAGCCACCATTCTTTCCTTTGTTTCTCTTAACATCACCGCTGATAAGAGACCCCAAACCAGTGAACCACAATACAGGATGCACGGTGAGCTAAGCCAACTTCTTCTGTTGAGGTGCTCATGTATATATGACTGCTGAAATTGATGCTTTTGGTTGAAGAGAAGGACCGGCTTCAATCTATTTCAGCGGCAGAATCACTCACTCTTCAAAGGGTGAGGGCTGTGATCTGCCGCTGTTCATACTCTTTTGTGTATATATGGGAGGTGAAGCCGATACGCGTAGGTGGGAGGGGGAGCCTGTGATGGATGAATTGCTCAAGTGTGTGCGTGTGTAAATTATGTAACTGCTCGGAACCAAGTGTTCAGTAGAATCTTTGAAGAATCGCTCGCGCTTCAGAAGACTAGTTTTCTTTGCTCTTTCTGTTTGATCTGGAAAGTTATGAATTGGCTGTCTGCATTAGTTAAAGAGAATCAGATATATCGTGTGTTGTGATGATTTGGTGTTTATCCTTGTCCTATCTTAATGCAAAATGGCATGAAGGAGTTCAAGAAACTAAAAGCCTTTTGCCGCTGGTTCGCAGTCCAGAGAACCAGATTTGGTGAAAACTAAAAACAAGGCGAAAATTTTCCAAAATGGAGCTCGGATTTATTTCATTTATTCCTATATGTTCATCGACAAACGCACTAGTCTCTCGCCGGTTTGAAATTTGCTGGCTTGCTGATGCTGTTGTCTTGTGGATCGGTAGGCCTTGGTCAGAGCTTCCCAGCTTTCCTGTGACCTGTCTCTGTTGTTTTTTTTTTTGCCAACTCGTCCTCTGGGCCTCGGGACAGCCAGGCAGGCTTGTGTGGCCAGCCCGATCCGTTGCACAGTCCAACCCGAGCGCTGCTGATTTTATAGGTGGGCTGAGAACCTTGTTCGCGTGGCTACCGCCAACGCTGTGTGTGTTCCCATAGAGGGCCGCGGGCCGCGTCTGCATTTCCTCCTGATCCGGAGCACCAGTCGGATCCGCAGCGCCACCATGGGCTACACTAGCCAAACCTGAAAATAACCCCACCGATTCGATCCATCGGTATCGGTGGAGTATCATCGTGCATTTCCTCCTGAACCCCGGAACACCCGCCAGCTTTGCTTCCGCGCTCGGAAGATCAGGTGACGCGCCACCTCTCTTATCCAAACCAACTATAACATGCGTATGCAACTATAGTTGTGTCAAGGATGACGAGTCCTTGTCTCAGCCCGCCGGCAACTAGTACTAGTTGCAAAGGAAGCACCACCATGACTAGCGACCAAAACTGAAAAGAAAAAAAATTCCCGTGAGGCCCGCACTTTACCTTACCGAATATCTCTAAAACCGCCGCCTAGATTGTGGCTCACGCTCAAGTGGTTACACGTAAAGTATTTTCCATACGCATATATCGAAATTTCGCTTGAGCACGCAACAATATATTGTTTGCATCCTTTGAACAATTCGTATAAGCTATGGCGGGATGACATTCGTTATTCTGGATGTGTCAAATGTTTATAGACTCAAACCAAATAATTTTGCCAAAATTGTTCTTTTATGAAGTAATTTTGCCATAAAAAAATTATTTTCTAGTGACATTTTTTAAATAGGCCGTGCAAGTTAATCAACCAAGAGATGCTCCTCGCCTCCCCTGGCTCGTTTTCCCCAGATGGCAACTAGCAATAGTTGCATTGCAATGGAAGCATCACCATAACAAAACTGAAACAGCCCAATCCTGCAACGTCCGCCCATTACCTTACTGGAAATCTTTAAAACCGCCACTTGGATCGTGGCTCTCCCTCAAATAGTCTACGCAAAGTGTTCTTCGTAAGCAGCACGATGACTAGTAACTATAGCTGAAAAAAATAAAAGCAAGCCCCCAATACTTCTCTATTGCCTCCATGAACATCTTTAAATCTGTCGCCGGCCTGGACTGCGGCTCGCACGCGAAACATTTCCTGTACGCATTCATCGAACCGAAGCACCACCATGACTAGTAACTAAAACTGAAAAAATAAATCCAATCTTGCAAGACTTGTCCGCTACCTCGATGGACACCTCAAAAACTGCCGCCTGTTTTGCGGCTCGCACTCAAATGGGTCCACGCAAAAGATTACCAGCACGCATACAACGGTGTGTATCGATCGAGCATGCAACACTTCCCAAACCTAACCGGAGCGGGCTGGATGACATACGCTTTAAGTGCATGTGTCGAATTTCCATACGCTCAGCCGAATAATTTACTAAAACTGTTCTTGACCTTGCGATGTCCTCGAACCATATACCGTCCAGGTTAATGAGCCGTATATGTCAAATGTCATCATCCCCTTGAATCAAATTCGCATTATATACTGTCTGTGTATGCGTTCGTTGCACCACATCAGGCGCTTGAAGTACTGGACCGCGCGCGCCTAATGCGTCGCATAATTATTCGTCGCGCACTCGTCTGATGGCGATCACTTTTCCCGTTGATTACTCCACGAGGGACGCACTACCCGTGGTGGCCACGCGCCCATCTGACCTTTTTCCGATCCTAACGCCAGTGGCCGCACCACGAACGACATTCCGCAGATTTTATATGAGACATGAACATCTCGATGAGTATTTCTGTGTCTCCCACTCGGCACTTGACTGCCATTTTTTCCGAGTAAAAGATGCAGAGATCGCTACAGTTCTCGGCCATTGCCGTGCCCGAACGGCCTAAAGTAGTGCAAGGCAGCCGCGCTGTGCTCAACGTGGATTTGTACCACCACTAGATAGTTAACTAGTAGTAGATCCTTTCAAAGAAAAGAGTTAACTAGTAGATCAATGCTAACCCCACGAGGTTAGTGGTAACCACTAACCCTTTTACCGGGCAGTAATGCGCTCCGACTGGACCATAAGGCCAGTGCTAATTAGGCCATCGATCTCTCGTGGATGGATGTTTTGGGATTTTTTTAGATATGCATTTTTTTGAAAGGTAGATATACATATCTTTTGATACATGTATATATACATATATTACATTGCCTATTGGCAATGCATTTAGTACAGATACTTAAAAAGATTACGTGAATTAGTCAAACAAATTTGCGAGGCTAGCAGTGGGATGCGTGCCGCGTCATAGCCTTGGGATGTCGTCTGCGGCAGCGGCTGCAACGGAGGTGGTGTGCCGCCGTGCGCGCGGGATCCGCGGCTGCGTCTCACGTACACGGCACACCTCAGCATGGGGGCGTGTGCTCTCCACAGGCGGCGCGATCCCGGCCCTCCATTCCTGAGAACCCTAGCGGATTCCGCTATAAATACCCCGCCCCGGGGCGTGTGGCGGCCACGCTCCAGTCCCCATCTCAATCGATCTGTCCACAGCAGTCTTCTGCCCACTCCTCCCCGGCCGCCTCCGCTCGCCTGCGGCTTCGATCCGTTCCATTCCATGGACCCTCACCTCAGCTCCCACGTCCACGCCACCGCCGCCGCGGCGGCGGAGGCTGCCGCGGCAGGTGGCTCTCCCGATGGCAAGAAGGCGGGAGGAGGTGCCGTGCACGTGCTTCCACCGGCGGCGGTCGTCATCCTCGACGTTGAGGCGGGTGGTGCGCCGACGAACGCGCCGGCGGCCGCGGCCGTGGTCCCCGCCGATCTGAGCGACGGCGGGGACGGCGGCGTCGACTACATGGCGCGCGCGCAGTGGCTCCGCGCGGCCGTCCTGGGCGCCAACGACGGCCTCGTCTCCGTGGCCTCCCTCATGATCGGCGTCAGCGCCGTGAACACGTCGCGCAAGGCCATGCTCGTGTCCGGCATGGCCGGGCTCGTGGCCGGCGCCTGCAGCATGGCCATCGGCGAGTTCGTGTCCGTGTACGCGCAGTACGACATCGAGGTCTCGCAGCTCAAGCGCGACGGCACCGACGGCGACGAGGGCGCCAGGGACGGCCTGCCGAGCCCGACGCAGGCGGCGCTCGCGTCCGCGCTGGCGTTCGCGTTCGGCGCCATCCTGCCGCTGCTGTCCGGCGTGTTCGTGCCGTCGTGGTGGGCCAGGCTCATCGCGGTGTCCGCCGCCAGCGGCGTCGGCCTGGCCGGGTTCGGCGCGGCGGGCGCGTACCTGGGCGGCTCGAGCATGCGGCGGTCCGTGCTGAGGGTGCTCCTGGGCGGCTGGTTCGCCATGCTCGTCACCTTCGGCGTGCTCCGGCTGTTCGGGGCGGCGTTCCACATTGACGTCTCGTTGGTGTGATGGCTGGGGCTAATGGGGGAATCGAATAATGAGAGCCAGGGGCCTAGCTAGCTCTTGACATCGGGATGTGAAAAATCCTGCCATGTCTTTGAGTTGTAGCAAACTACTAGCACTCGCCTGGACAGGGAAAGGGGAATAAGTAATGCTCCATGGGTGTGTATGTGTGTGGTGGATCTACCTGACTGTAATGTAATGTCAGGGCTAATGTGTATGATGGTATCTGATGAGAAAATCAAAAGGAGAGACAAAATTATCTATGTATTATATTAATTCTGCTCGTCCTCGCTTGCCAGTTGTTTGTGTTTAAGTTAATTCATCTTGAATTCATCTTCAAACATTGAATATGCTATAAATATATGGAGCAATGCCGTAGTTTGTTAAAATCAAGGTGCGCGCGCGCTCTGGTTTCACATGCATTTTACAAAATGGACTAGCTAATTTGTTCAACGCAGATCACAAACAGTAACCCCAGTAGGAGCGATCCAAAGCCTATCAACATTTGCGTTGCTTCTGCTTCTCTGATTGTGCTAGTTTATTATGTTCCGATTGATCATCAGCAAAGACTTTTAGCTACTGTTTCTTTAGATAGCCAAATACAATCATACAAGTAATCCTCTCTTGGAAATGACGCATGCCATCTGCTCCCACATCCTAGCTAAAGATGGATCAAGATGAGTTGTCACGCACCTCTCAGTTTATCATGCTTCAGCACCTATCCTGACGGCGGTTGGACGTTGAGCAATAAGTAGGCTGGTTTGGAATAACAAACCAAAAAAGAATGCAAGAGACATTTCTGTGCATATGAATGATGAACTTGTAGTGGACAATCCGGTAAAGTTGGGCATTGCAGTACCCGCATAATCTTTACTTAAAGTGCTTACTTGTCATTGTCGTTTTAGAACTTTCTTGGTAACTTCAAGAATCAAGGCAATGAAGGTTTGCTAAGAGAAGAAAAAAGGGAAAGCTTTTATGGTTTTGCCATTTGATGACCGGGCTTCAGTTCTTGCTTTCTTTTTCTTTTTTCTTTTCGTCTGGCACCCAAATTTTTCCTTCCTTCCTCTTCCTGAGTAGCATGCATGAAGGAGATGGAAACAAAATTTGAGTGTTATTAATGTTCTTTTAAAAATAAGTAGGCGTGGCGTGACTAAAACTATTGAACTCCTCTCAAATACTTGAATTTTTCAACACTTCGATTCAGGTTCTAAACACCTCAAAAATATCTGAATTCCTTTTTACAAGGAATTGCATGCAGGCTCATAAATTCGGGAACTATATGGCCAGAACACCCCGTGCTAGGTTCGCAGCCCCCCCACCTTTTATGTACTACACAAATACAACCGAGGTATCAGACGGCTCAAGTCAATCCCAGTAGCTCATGAGCCTTAAACACTAAGTTTTCGTTTGGAAATGGCACCTCGATACAAGGTTGCATGTGAGCAAACACGTGTATAGGGATATCCCGCTCTGTGGAGCCAGCAATATCTGTAACAGCTGATCATTCTTTTACTAGGACTGATATTCTAAGTATGGCAGAACCGAACGATCAGCTTGCACTGATGATTCAACGCTGGCGCATCATGTCAGAAGCAAAACTGAACATCCAGTTTCAGAAAGTCGTAGTAGTAGGCCTGGCCGCCTGGGAAGCCGAGTGCGGTAGCTGTCTCGTACTGTTGTGCGGACTGGGAGGCCTGATCTGCTCGTTTTTTGCGGATTGGCGGCTACATTTTTCCATGATACCCCTCCCTCTGATTCCTGATGAGTTGCCGTGGCCACCGCAACTTTTCACTGGCTGAACCTCCCCGCCAGGCGCCAGGGCCCCGGCATGGGCCGCGCCCACGCCGTTGCCGGCGACCCCGGGTCGTTTGCGGTGGATCGGATTCGCGCCGTTCCCGTGGTCGCCACACGCCCCTGGTTACTTTAGTCCCGACCTGCGCGTAAGATTCGTCCTGGGCCGAGCAGAAAACTGGGTCTGGGTCTCGGCGTGGCGGCCACGCGCCCGGCGATTAAGTTTATCCCCATGTTGGCAAGGGGGACGCCGAACCTGGACGCTTCACGCGACCTGCTCCACTCTGGTCAGGTACTCGATCGATCGTCGTGCGTGACCTGTGAAAGTTTACCTCAGATCGATGACTATTATAAGCCCCGTTCTGGAACGCGTTAGGTGATTGCGAGAGGCCTTGAGCCTTGGATTTTGATCAGCTTCTGCTTATTGGAGCGTAACCTTGGGTGTCTTCTTCCCCGTATGGTTCTCATCAGATCGGTTGTGCAGAGATTTTTATTCATCGCACCGCATGAGAATTAGGCATCACGTGAGCGTATACTTTTCTGATGATAATTCAACCCCCCACTTCAGGTTGAGAGGTGTGAGCAAAGCTTTGGCGAGTTCGAAAAGGGAGAAGTATAGGCAGCTAGGCAGCATTCATTCGAGCATCCACTGCCGTGCGAGATAGATAACGCTTCTGCAAGCACCAGCGGTCAAATCTTACATATGCAAAGGCCAAAGGGTTGTGCATGCGGCCAACATCCAAACGAATCCGCAAACAAGACTGATTAGAAGAAAAGGGGCCGTCTATGCAATGCGATGCATGAAGAGCTCCAACGAAGTGACAAGTACTGCCAAAAATTTATGGGCTAGAAACGAGCGTCAGATTTTCCCGAATTACTGTCACCAATGCATATATGTGCTAATGAGTACCAGAAATTAGCTCCTAGGAGGTAAGAGCTCGAATGAATCATAGCCGTCATTTTTTTTAAATAATTAATATAATCTGAAACATTTAAATAATTAGTATAATCCGAGAAAAGGAAAAATTGCCGGAAATCTCGCCGTCCCGCACGTGCCGTCGTTCGAGTCTCCCATCGTTCCTTCTCTATTCGCTGGAGGCACGCGGATGCGTCCGTTAGCATGTTCCTTCTCTATTCGAGGAATACACGGAAATAAACAGGGCAAAGACTGGAGAATGCATGGAGGCTGGCTGTCGTGCCTTCTGTCGGGCGGCGCCGCGGCAGCTGTGTGCTCACGTTGCCCCCGCGTGGCAGCCACCACCACGGCCTGCTGCTCTTCTGGGGTGGATGCCGCCGGCGCAGCGCGTTCGCAACGGCGGCAGCTGAATTTCTATGGCATAGGCGGTGGCTGAATTACATGCAATCTGCTATGCATGGGGATGTGACGTGCATGGAGGGGACAAAAGAATTCTTGTATCAATTAATGACCGGCACATCATATGGCAAAGGAAACAGAAATATGATTAGCAAATGTCACGTGATGGAAAAAAACGTTACACCCAATTAGCTATTGGTATGTCACGTGCATGGAGAGAGATAAAATAAGTTTGTTGTCTCTTTAATGGCCGGCACATCATGTGAAAAAAAAGAAATTTGAGATCTCAACTAATCATGCATGCAAGTTAGATCTAATTCTCTATTTTCTAATTTAAAATACATAAAATAAATATTAAAACTATTACCTCCTAAGAGGTAATATGGTATTAAATCAACGGTCCATAGTCATTTCGATGTACCGTAGCAAAGCCCCCAACTGAAATACCAACTTAACTGCATTTTTTTCGGTGGCGCTTTTCTGATTCTGGTTCTGATTCAGTCTACGTCTTCAGAGACTGCTGCGATGTAGCACCATACTAGCATGGTTGAAGTTCGGAACTTCAGTCAGTCAGTACGTTGTCACTTCAAATCCAACGATGCTTTGTGCAGGGAAAATAGGCGTTAGAGCACATAACTAATTACTTGATTATATGAACACTACTGTAGCACTGTGGTTCTAACATCAACGGCACAGCACAGTGAACTGATACCAGAATTTCTGAAGAACTGATATGGGCATATTGTTGTCTCCCAAATGGTGTAGGGTGAAAGTATCAGCATGTACTTATCTGATAAGAAACGAAACAACACCACTTAGAACAAAAAGGAGAAAGAAAAGACATCGAAGCAAAACAACTGCAGACACAACATCTAGGAAAATTCTGCAGATGTAATAACGACCAACAAACCCCACTTATTGAATACTAGAAGGAAAGGACTAAAAATACTGGACTCTGTTTACTGAGATACAATGCAATATCCTTACTAACTTACTGTCCATAGATGGTAATCAAGAACTCATGTTGTCTAATTTTACTTGAGTCACTCTCCTCCTAATTCAGTTTTAATAAGGCGGGTCCCAACAACAGCACAAATTAAGTAAGGACATCAATTCAGGCTACCTGATTCCCTTGGCCTTCCTTGTGCTCACACCTGCATCATTTGCATTTTAAAGAGCGCATCATCGTACTCACCACATGCCTCGCGAGTTAAGATTCCTGCTACGCATCAGACTATCCAAGCCTTACCGTGTCAGCCACGCGCCTCCGATTAATTTAGTACTAATAAGAGTGCCATCACATGAGCTGGATACATCTAACTTGGTCACCCCCTCCTTAACCCAGTGGCACTAATTAGTCCATCCTTGACCAGGAAAAGTTTCTCACCTCATTGGCAAATGCTAGACAGTCCAGACAGATTAGGTAGGAGGTTTTCACCAAGTGCTGTGAGCTTGTGATTATAAATAGCTGAGCCCCTAGTTGTATCCTTCACCACATAACCATCTAAGAGCGCGCAAGGCTTTCAGACCAAGAGAAGAGAGCTAGCGTCAGAGTCGCATACCTTGGGGAGAGTTTATAAGGTAAGCAGCATATACTTTGAGCTGTTCAAGTTTCCTTTTTCTTCTTGACATTTTTCATATTGCAAGTGTTCACTGCGTCAAAAACCTGCATACACTGCACATATATATTTTGGATTGTTTGTAGTTTGGTTTCTGATATTTCGTATCACAAACATTTGCACAGTATTGCGATTTGTGACAAGTAATGAGTTCAGTAAATCTGATCTGCTGCCTCACTGTCGAATAATGTTGATTTATTTGACATTTCGCCATTTCAAAGAACAGATCATCATCTGGGATTATTTTGTTTCCATTTGATTCAATGACGTTTATCATCTTGCAGTCGAATTTGAGGAATAGAAGAAATTAATTCCCATTATCAGATACTGTTAGTATTTCTACTGACAGCATAAAGCCAGAATGTGTAGTACTAGTCAGTAGTCATCTCAACAGGCTTTCAGATTTTTCCTGAAACAATGATTCCATGATCCTCTGGACATGAAATTTACAGAATCCGATCATTTAGCACAAGGGAATGCATCTCATTCGTATATATATTATTGCATATGATTCGAAGACTGTCAAAAATCCTGCTAGTTCCACACGAAACAGCTAGCACTTCTTGTTAACATCTGATATGATGTTACCAAATGCAGGTAGCACAAGGACAACCATCGGCTCTATCAAAGTCTTCTCAGGCAGATCAGGCATCATGCAGCGGTGGACTCGCAACGGGATGCTCAGCTTCTCCCAGCCGTCGGCGTCGTCGTCTCCGTTCGGCTTCTACGACCCCGGCCATGGCGCGTCGAGCAGCCGCGGGCGGTAGCACGGCTGCCGGAGCCAGGACAAGGAGCAGCGCAACCTGGAGAAGAACCTGACCAAGGTGCGCAAGGAGTGGATGAAGGTGAAGGAGGAGATGGGGTACGCGAGGCTGCTGAGTGAGCACCTCAGCGAGACGGTGACGGAGGCCGACCGGAAGGTGGCCGCCATGCTGGAGGAGCTCGACCGAACGGACAAGTACATGCAGGACATACTGTCGTCGCCGTCCTCCTCCCAGCAGGATTGAAGTTGAACTAGCCGTGGTGCGGTGGTGGCAGTTTTTTTTTTTTTTTTTTTGAGCCGGACATTTGTGTGTTTAGCTAGCTAGAGCTTCTCTCCTTTGGGGCATTCTGCCATTTGGTATTCTTGTAGATCTCCAGAGCAGTACGGCCGGCGTGTGTGTACATCATATGTGGTCGACGGGTCTGATATATGTTATTCTTCAGTTCGCCTATGAATATATTTTTGAGTTCAGCTGTTCAGTGCTCGCAACCTTCAATTCATCTCTAGTCTTCAGATAGCTTTATTTGCCAAATTTTCGCCCCAATTTAAATCCTTCAAGTGCTTCAAGATTTGTATATATGCAACCCTCATAGACATATCGGTCGGGTGGAGTTTGGATCTCAAGCAAGCGAGACTGCGAAAGCGATGAACAACCTTGACATCATACCAACTACCAGCGTCCAGCGTGTACGGAAATGAGCTCCTGGCTTCCACTGGATACGCGCGACGCGCCCATCTGTACTACACGGAACGTACTCGTCGTACGAGCAACGTTGCAGGCTTGCAGTGAAGGACTAGTATTTGACCTGACCGCCGAAACTGCAAACGCAAACAATAGAAAAGGAAAGCGACGTGGTTAGCTCATAGCTGACGAATCGGGCGTCCTCCCTTACCAAAAAGCACAGTGCATAGGAGTAGTCATCTGCAGGAGGAGGGGACAAGGAGATCTTGCGTTGACATAGTTTAATGAACGCGATGCAGCTTATTACCCACTTGGGAAGGCGCCGCATTATGAAATCAGCAAAGCCGGTTTAGTGTTCCTAATCCGGTGGGCGGGTCTGAAGATAATGTCAGGCCTGACGTAACTTCTCTCCATCCGTCTCGCATCACAGTGTCACACACATGCCAATCAGCAGCCAATGGATGGCAACTGGCAAAGCCAAGCCGGGCGCGCGGCAGCTCGTAGTTTTCTCTAGCATTCTCGCGGGTTGGGGCCACCGCGAAATGGAGAGTGAATTTTAGCTGGGCTTTACTTTTTTTTTGAGGGGGAGCTGGGCTTTACTTGTTCGGGCTGGTCCGCATGCTCCTTCGTCCTCTTTTGTGCTCATGGACGGGCCCATCAGCGTTTTGCGCGCATGGACGGCCCAACAAGAGGAGATTCGACGATTAGTTCAGGGCCCCAAACCTCTCATGGGCTCGTAAGCTCGGTGCACTTGCAAATATGTATGGCAAGCAAAGAGAAAGAAACAAAAATCCTCTAAAAGACTAAAAAATACGGAATTTCTATCCATCACCCGAGTGTTTTCTTGTGCTGTTATCTCTCAGATTTCTACGGCACGGATGGTTCGGATATTTGTGCTGGTCTCGGTGGTTTAGAAAAGCTCTGAGAGCTACGCGGGCCTTTAGCGTGTCACCATGTCGGCCCAAGTCAGCTTCCCCTCCTTCGATCATCAGAAACATTTTTAATTCTTTATGTATCTTTTTTTTTCCCAATGCTGTCTCACGCGCACTGAAGCCGTTTTCTGCGCTTATCCATTCAGTCTTATTTCAATCTTCGTCCCTTTTATTCTGTGCTTGTACTTTGATTTTTTTTATGCTTTTATTTCTTCAACATTGTCCGGCATTGATCTATGCAGTAGTGGTCAGTTGGTATAGCTTTCTATTGATGTTATTCTCAATTGTTATTCTCAATTGTTTTGTGAGATTCAATAATGACAGTTATTCAGTATGGAGAACCATTCAATACTCTAAATGTTTCAATTAAGTGATTCATTGTTACGGTTTAGTGGTGATCTCCATTCCTTATGAGGGGACGGTGTGATGAAATTTGGTGACCATTCATAATAGCCACTGCATTTCACAAGTTTATAATTTTTAGTCTTGGTGATATATTTATTTTCAATATGCCTACAATTCTTGTTGCCTGCACATCAAAGATCCTGAATTATATATGTTATTTTTTAAGAAATCGGAATTATATATGTATCATTCTTCTTCAAATTCTTATTTCTATCTATGAATTCTTATTTCCTTTGCTGACAGCACAAAATTTACTTTTCAAACTACGAATTGCAAGTTTTTAGTTGTTCATAACAAACTTTTCTGTAGAGATCTTACTCCGGTTCTGCACCATGTATTACGCGCTAAGAGAAACTCCTCTGCCACCTTGTGGAAATAGTGCTCAAAAGAATCAGAATTCAGAGCAAGCTGACAAAGTGACAGGTAAATACTTTCTTTGATTGTTGTTTTTCTTCTTCTTCCTCTACAGGTCCTCATTGCTCCGCCCTCCATAACATGAGATAAGTCGCAGTGGCCATTTCCCGCGTGATTTGTTTTCTTTCTTCACCGGCAACTTTCCTACCTCTGTTTTTTTCACGTCCAAGGGAGGAGAGCAGAGTTATGTGTGAGAAACGAGACTGAGTAATCGGTCACGTTGATCTATATATGGATCTCATGCGCCAACACAATACAGTAAAGAGACGTGGCATGGATGTTTTTCCGAGTGATTTTCTGGTCTCTTCTCACTCGAATTATTTTGTGTTTAGATTATTTGATTTTCTGGTTGAAAAAAATTGTTGTATCACTCAGTTTTATTTGTTGTGTTTACTATTGATGTGTTGCTATGTCATTGGTTCAAAAAGTGATTGATATCTAAAAGGAAAATCACCCGGGTTATAGATAGGCACTCCCAAAAAATACTGTACAAGACTGTGAAGGCGTGCGCTCATCTTGATCGCACAAAATAATTCTGAAATCTCATAGAAGCTGCAAAAATCAAACGATCTGTTTGCGAAAACGGGCGGCTGCAACCTCTCAACTGTCTACCCCATAGCAAACCTGCATATTCCTAGACACGTCATGTCGTCACGGATGATAGCGCCATATCCAGCAACTAGCTCGTGTAGTCGTGTGACAGAAACACCGGCTCTTGTCCTACGCCCGGCATGCAACTCCAGGCAGTGCCGAGTGCGTGACCGGGTACCAGGCCATCGAAACTCATGTTCGGGAGAGAACTGAACACACAAGTCACAGGTAAAAAAAGCGCGTGCGACTTCGAGGATTGAAAGCAAAGTATCTGGCGGCCGGCGGTAAGAGTTGGCAGCCGTTCTGCCAAGAAAAATGCGTGACAAAACTTGGTAAAATTTCGCGGGGTTGCAGGCTTGCAGACTTGCAGTGGGCCATGGTGCAGGCCCTCCAAGTTGGCGGTGTGGTATGCCGTTGTGTGGTGGCCGCTGGCCGCTGAGCTGAGCTGAGCACGGGAATATGACTGCATGCATGGCCACTCGTGGTCGGAAACGTGGAGACGTGGCCGCTTCGCTGGCAGGCACATTTGAATTTGATCATACTCCATTCTCAGGTGGATTTTTTTGTTTGTTTAACTGGTTTACTGCTCATCTGATCAGATTGTTTTGTGTGGCTGTTCTTTAACCGAGGTGGCAGATGAGTGAATCTCAAATCACAGTGTTTGAGAGAACTGTGGCAGTACTGCGCCAGTATTTGGAATTGGGAGTATACAGGTTCACAAAGATTTTTTTAATAAAAAAGTTCACAAAGATTTACTGCGGACCAACATGGTCATACTACTGTCTGGTGTCCAAACAGGGAGTCTAAGACACCTCAAATTATATTCTGTTTCATCATATTTTCTAGAAAGGTCGTCATGTCTCCAAGACTCCAATCATTTGCCTCTCAGTTCTTCAACATTCAGACCTTTCTTTTTGAAACGCAGGCTATAATTTCCTTGTTATCCTGGCAAAAAGAAGAGGAAAACATGCTGATTATCAAATAAACGGAAAAAAAAGCGCCAACCCAAAACGTGAGACGGGGAGGCGTCCTCCTCGCTGCACCCCGCGGCTCACATTATCCTCAGCCTCAGCGGCCGCCGCTCGCGCGCTTAAAACCCGCAGCCTTCCGCCCGCGACAGCCTCGCGGCGCAGGCAGGCGTGCAGGTGAGGCAAGGAGAGAGAGCTCGCGGCGAGAGCCACGAACCGGACAAAAACAACCGGAGGCATTCTCCATGGCAGCCGAGGCGCCCGTGCGAGCCCCCGCCGCGGCGCGGTCCGCGCGCCGGCCGGCCGCCGTCGTCTCCGCCTCGTCCGCCTCGCGCATCCTCCTCGGCCACCGCCCCTTCCTCGCGCCGCGCTTCGCCGCCGGGCGCGCAGCGGTGGCCGGCCCCGCGGCCGGGCTCCGCCCGCGCCCGCGCAGGCCGCGGCTCTCGGTGGTCGCCATGGCTGCCAGTGGTGAGCGAGCGCTGTTCCCCCCTTTTCAAGTTTTCGTTCTCTTGTTGGGCGCGTCGTTGCTGTAGTGCGCTGGCGCGAGTCTTGTCGATGGCGCGTGGGTGTTCTATGTGTCGATGGTGTTTGTGGAAATGGCCAATAGAGTATCTCTGTAGAGTTGCGGTGGATTGCAGTTTAGTATGATGAAATTACGATTGTTCGTTACTGTTTGTGCTGCTTACTGCTGACCGCCCTACCCAAATGGAGCAGTTTGCTTATTGAGGAAGTTATCCCTGCAGCGCTTCTTTTCTGCTTGTTAATCGGATGTTAAAGGGTGCGCTTTGCCGGATAAACATTTTAAAAGTTGTTTCTTGAAAATCGATGGAACTATACTCCTCAGAGTTGTAGTAAAAGTACTGCTGGACTTCGTAGCTTGCTGATGGACTTCATTTCTGTACAAGTTGTTGTGGTAATTAAATTTGATTCTCACGAATGAAAATTAAAACTTACTGGGAAGCAGGGCATAGGGAGGTCCAATAATGAAAGTTCTGCAAATATTCAGGAAAAAAGTGTCTGCAGCCTTGTAAAATGTGTGGCTCTCTATTTCATTTGCTTGATGTGAATCTGCTGCAAGTATAGAGGGGAAATTAATGTGCTTTGCTGTTGATGCCACTTGATACTAGAATTTTATTTGTATGTAACTCAACAATTTGACTGGATATCAATGATCAACTTTCCGTATACATCTGTAAGAATGACCAAATGCGTCCCTGAAAATTGCAAGTCACTTCCTTTTAATTTACATGTTCTTACTGCCACATTCACCATTTTTTTTGGAAATAATACATTGTTTTATCCACTTTGTTGGCTTTATGAGTAGGATATTGACTTGCTTGTGTTGTGTATCCAGATCGCCAGGTGCCTTTGCAGGATTATCGCAATATCGGTATTATGGCCCATATAGATGCAGGAAAAACGACAACTACAGAACGCATTCTGTATTACACTGGAAGAAACTACAAGATTGGTGAGGTTCATGAGGGAACAGCTACCATGGACTGGATGGAACAAGAACAGGAGAGAGGAATAACCATTACATCTGCAGCAACCACTGCCTTCTGGAACAAACACAGGATCAACATTATTGATACTCCTGGGCATGTCGACTTCACTCTTGAGGTTGAGCGTGCTCTCAGGGTGTTGGATGGTGCTATATGTCTCTTTGACAGTGTTGCCGGGGTAGAACCACAATCCGAGACCGTGTGGCGTCAAGCAGATAAATATGGGGTTCCAAGAATATGTTTTGTTAACAAAATGGATCGCCTTGGAGCAAATTTCTTTAGAACTAGAGACATGATAGTTGCAAATTTGGGTGCCAAACCTCTGGTGATTCAGTTGCCTATTGGTTCAGAGGACAATTTCCAAGGAGTTGTTGATCTAGTCAGAATGAAAGCTATTGTATGGACAGGGGAGGAGCTGGGTGCGAAATTTGAATATCAAGACATACCTGCTGATCTCCAAGAGATGGCGCAAGACTATCGTGTTCAGATGCTGGAAACTATTATTGAATTGGATGATGATGTGATGGAGAAATATCTTGAAGGAATTGAACCAGATGAGGAAACTGTTAAGGAATTAATCAGAAAGGGAACAATTTCTGCCAGCTTTGTCCCAGTTTTATGTGGTTCAGCCTTCAAAAACAAGGGTGTCCAACCATTGCTTGATGCTGTTGTCGATTACTTGCCATCTCCACTTGATCTACCTGCAATGAAGGGTACTGACCCAGATGATCCTGAAGTGATCCTTGAAAGGCAGGCAAGTGACGATGAACCATTTTCTGGGTTAGCTTTCAAGATCATGACCGATCCATTTGTGGGGTCACTAACATTTGTTCGCATATACTCTGGGAAGCTGGTAGCTGGTTCATATGTTCTCAATGCAAATAAAGATAAAAAGGAAAGAATCGGAAGGCTTCTAGAGATGCATGCAAACAGTAAGGAAGATATAGCAGTTGCTGTGACTGGTGACATAGTAGCGCTTGCTGGCCTGAAAGACACAATTACCGGTGAAACACTATGTGAGGAAGATAAGCCTGTAGTGCTTGAACGTATGGAATTTCCTGATCCTGTCATTAAGGTTGCTATTGAACCCAAGACCAAAGCTGATGCTGACAAAATGGCTACTGGATTAATCAAGCTTGCTCAAGAAGACCCATCATTCCACTTCTCTAGAGATGAGGAAACCAACCAGACAGTTATTGAAGGAATGGGAGAATTACATCTTGATATCATTGTAGACAGACTAAAGAGAGAGTTCAAGGTTAGTATTCTGATTAGCTGCATTTATACAGCACGTGACTCGTATGCTTCCTTATTTCTATAAATAAATTTGATAATTGTTTAATTGGTGTTTGACTGTTGTTATCTACGAGCTTTATACCATGTTGCATCACCCCCTAACTCTTTTGGATACAATCTGTACAGGTTGAAGCAAACGTTGGAGCTCCACAAGTCAACTACCGTGAAAGTATTTCCAAAGTTGCAGAGGTACAATACGTCCACAAAAAGCAATCTGGTGGATCTGGGCAATTTGCAGACATTATTGTGCGCTTTGAACCTTTGGAAGCTGGAAGTGGGTATGAATTCAAGAGTGAAATCAAGGGAGGGTCAGTGCCCAAAGAATATGTACCAGGAGTTATGAAGGGATTGGAAGAAAGCTTACCCAACGGTGTCCTTGCTGGTTACCCAGTTGTGGACTTCCGGGCAGTGCTGGTTGATGGCTCATACCATGATGTTGATTCAAGTGTCTTAGCATTCCAAATTGCAGCCAGAGGCGCCTTCCGCGAAGGAATGAGGAAAGCTGGTCCAAGACTTCTGGAGCCAATAATGAGAGTTGAAGTGATAACTCCCGAAGATCATCTGGGTGATGTTATTGGTGACTTGAACTCCAGAAGAGGTCAGGTTAACAGCTTTGGGGATAAGCCTGGTGGACTCAAGGTATGGAACTGTACATCCTCCACCTACATAGCCTAGTTTATCAGAGTCTGCTAATTGAAGTGTGTCCTGAAACATTTACCTTACAATGCTATTGATCACAGGTGGTTGATGCGTTCGTGCCACTCGCCGAGATGTTCCAGTACGTTAGCACCCTCCGGGGGATGACCAAGGGGCGTGCGTCCTACACGATGCAGCTTGCAAAGTTCGACGTCGTCCCGCAGCACATCCAGAACCAGCTCTCCGCGGCGAAAACAGAGGAAGCTGCTGCTTAATTTTCAATCTCCCGTAGATATTACACATATGGCCACGACAGAGCAGGTTGATAGGGAGAACATCAAGGTGTATGTAGCGTTGTAGCGTGTACAACCCCGCGAGGGGACATTATTTGCCATTGATTTTGGACCTGGTAATGGCCTTTGTCGAGTTTTCTCGATGAGAAAAAAACAGTAATGGTAAGGTTTTGGTTCCTCTCTCCTGTTGAGAACTCTTGCCTCAATTCTCTTTTGCTGGTTGCTCTTGCATCCTCTACAAAGATTTACGGGATGGGGGAGAAAATTGGGAAGGGCAATATCTCTCGAGCTCAACCAACCCCTGCAAGAACCGAAGCTTGAGTACAAACAGGTTTCAGCCGCTCATCTTCCTTCTCTCATCCATGGCGGCGTCCAGGCGACGGGTGGCTCCAATCGAAGGCGGCGGCGCGCGTGGGGCTGAAGGACTGGGCGGTGGCGCCGGAGCGGCGTCTAGATGGTATCTGTTGACGAGTGGTGACGCGAAGCATACGGAGATGGGGCTGCGGTGGTCCGTGGTCGCCGGTGGTCGCTGGACCTCGTCGGCCGCCATTGTCGCTGGCCCGGAGATTTTTCAAAATACCCCGGATCCAAATGAGGGGTATTTTAAAAAATGTCGGATCAATATTTTCAATATACCCCCTGATTTGGATCGCGATTAAGAATCGCGATCCGATAGTTTACAAAAAAGACCCTGTATATTTTCAAATAAGCCCTCCTTCGTACGGACCATCTATCTTCTCCCCACTCGACGATCCAGTGGCGCCGACGACCGCCGCGCTTTCCTCCCGCAAGGCGCGACCCATCCTCCCCTCCCCTTCCTCAATCCCTAGCAGCTCCTCACTTCTCCGCTCCTGCACGAAGGACGAACTCCCAGCGTTGAGGAGCGGCCGAAGCACCCACCCGTCGTACCTTAGCGCGCGGCGGGCCACGCAGCTCGACGCGTCGGGCGCAACGGTTTGCCCGCCGGCGGCCCCGTTGCGGAGGAAGCGCGCAAGGACAGGTGCAGCATCCCGCGCATCATTCCGCACGCAGGCGGCGGCGACAATGGTTGACCGGCGAGCGGGGCGCGACACCGTGTCTGGGCATCTGGCAGCTCCGAGGGCGGAGCCACCGGAGCTATGGGCTGCGCAGCAATGCGATGGGCGGAGCCCGCGAGGAAGTGGATCAACGCGATTCGCCAATCGCCAGGAAGGGAGCAAGGAGCGGAGTCGATGGGGCGACCTTGCCGCTGCAGATCCGGCGGGCTCCGGTGGTGAACATGGGAACGCTGCTGCGGCTGCTCACCATTGCGACCAACAAAGCAAGACGATATTCCATTTGAACAGCTTAGACGAACTGTGCTCGCATAAACCTGTTGCCGCTGCGAAACGATGATCAGAAGTTCAAAGCAAGTCGAGCACAGATCTCATCCCATTCCTGGAGCTCTGGATTATGCCTGCGTTAAACGAGGTCGGTGCTGATCCGTTGAGACCGGGGGGTGCACGTCGAGGGAAAGGGAACGTTGCCGCTGCGGCAGTTAACAGGACGATACCATTTGCTCGAATGCGAGGGACGGAACTCTCTTCACACTTTCACAGGCATTCCCTAAAAACGACACAAATCTGGAACATGTCTAGTGAAAAATCACATGGAACACCGCCATGACCAAGCTATGCTCACACAACCCGATCCAGTGGCCAAAATGAGATCACGGTACTTTCAGCAAATGTCTCTAACTCTGAATCCGGACCTTGCAGCCACAGACTACTTCATCTGAACTATCCCTGCGCTAACGAGCTTCTGGATCTTCTGCATCACTCCGGGGTTCTTGAGGTGCGCCTGGGCAGCACGTGGGTTCTCCTGTAAATCGGTCAATACCTGCAGGACGCGCTCCACATAATCAGATCTCCAGCAGACTTATCTAACTACATTTCAAATCAAATGCAGACGTCTGTTGTTACCTGCTGCATGATCGGATCAGTCAGGATGTTCTGGATTTCAGGGTCCTGCATAGCTTTGTTCTGCATTAAGGACAAAAAGTGTAACCGTTAACCATTGTGTTCTTGGAGTAGTAGTGGATGGAGCGACGGGCAAGTGCTCCACAGTGACTGAAGCAAAGCTTTTCAGATGAAGAACAAACTTACCTGTCTCTCTTTCAGTTCCTCCTCGCTGAGTTCGCCTCTGCTTGCCTTGTAAATCTGTTCATCGCACCTGAACCAAGAAGACAGCAACGATTAGCATTGGTGCTTAGAGTAAACCAACATCTGAAGATGATCTCTTCCAATAGTAGCATTATACCTCCTTACACCATCAAGCAGTTCTGGGTTCTTCGGATCATGCTTTAGGCCAGCTTGGTAAGTTTCCAGCGCTTTGTCATATTCCTTCATAAAAAATTGGATTGCACCTTTTCTTGTGTATCCTTTGGAGAATGTAGGATCTAGCTCTATGCACTTCTCAGCGTCTTTTAGACCTTCAGGAAGGGCTCCCAGTTTGGTGTAACAAGCAGCCCTGTTGCTGTATACCTGAAAAATAGCCCATAAGGATAGAAGCTTAGAAAATGCCCAATGCGCACAGGACATGCGAACTGCACAAAGTAGACCTAAAGTGTGTGTACTAGCACTACTAAACGCTTAAATTATAGGTAGAGTTCAATATGTTACAAAAATTCATTTCCAGATGATTTATTTCCCAGCACATATAAGGATTTGCATGAAGTAGGTTTCCACAAATATTAAGTTGAACTAATTGAAAGTGGAATACAAAGAACAAATTACCTTCGGGTCCTTTGGGTTTCTCCTGAGAGCTTCAGTGTAATGCTTCACTGCTTCTGGATATTTCTGCTGCTTGAAGAACTCATTGCCTGCACAAGAGTAAAAATGATATGGTTCATCAGCAGCATCACCTAACAAAGCAGGAAAAAAACTGCAGAACAATGAATACTGATAACAAACAGAATGCATGTGGCAGTGCCACATGGGCATACCTTTCTCTCTTTCCTCATCAGCAATTTTTGGATCATAGTATTCTCGTTGCTCCAGCTCCTTCTTTGCTCGTTCAGCATCATTCAGTTTCTTCAGGGTATCTGGGTTTCGGTGCTCAGTTAACGCCTTATGGAAAGTCTCAATAGCAACATCATAGTCTTTGGACGTCTTGGCAAGTTTAGCAAGAGCGGTTCCTTTTCTGGTCAGTGCTCTCGAGATCATCTTGAAATCAGCATGTAGTTCCCTTCCCCTTTCAACAGCCTTATCACAATCCTTGATGCACTCATCATACTAGAAAGCAAAGATAAAGTATTAGTTTTTGGAGGACAGTAGAATCCTATGAATCATATAAGGTAGTACAGGATTGAGATATCAATGAATTGTAAACTGGCTCAGAAACAAGACATGCCAAGTGCTGTCACAATCACAAATAGCCTTCGACATTGCTGTGAAAGCATATACCAGACAGGAACGCGAATTCATTCGGAGCATTAAGTATAATTCAAGGAATCACTTCGGCAATATTCATTCTGGCTTGAGCCAACTCATCAAAACTCTAAGTGCTCCCTATCATCAATTCCTACTAGGGATGCAAGTTATATTTATTTTGGGTCATTGGGTCGACCTAAAAATTTGATAAAATGAACTAGGATGGCATTGTGCGTAATTAATTTAGGAGGAGAAATGAATTAGGATGGCATGCCATCGTAATTATTTATTTGACCCATAAAACACGTTGGGTACCCACTTGCATCCCTAACTCCTGCCACAAAACTCAAGTTCTCAAACAATGCAAGTAGATGTGAAATTCCCTTTGCCTATTACTCCAACAGAGCAGACAATACTTAAACCAATTTCATATCTGAAAGCTGTTTGCAGGATGTGGTGAAAATGCCTTATTAGCTGATCATTTCAAAGATCTCATACCAAATTCTTACGTTTTTTTAATGATTTATAAGAGTAAATGGCTTGTAAATTACTGGAACGAAAAGGGCGTACCTTTCCCATCTCAAGATAAACAGCAGCGCGGTTGGTGATGTAGGAGATGTCCTCGTCGTCGAGCTCCATGGCCTTTGTGTAGTGCTGGATCGCGGTATCGAAATCCTTCTTTTTGTAAGCGGCGTTGCCCGCTTCCTTCTCCTTCTGCGCCGCCTCCTTCCTCTCCTTCCGCTCCTTCTCCTCCTCTGTCACCTCCATGGGCTCTGGTTCAGGTTCCGGCTCTGGCTCCCTTGCCTTTGCCTCCGGCTGCTGCTTTGGCGTCTGAGGGGCCGGTTTTGCTGCCGCCGGCTCAGACGCCCCATTGCTCTGGTGCTGGAGCTTGATGTTGAGCATGAGTGTGAGCACCTGCACCATGCGGGGATCGGAGAGGTAGGTGTTGAGGCTGCTGGGGTTCCGCTGCACATCCCGCAGCATCTGCACGAAGTCCGGCTGGTCGAGGTAGGCGCGCGTGGTGGGGTCGGCGGCGACCTTGGTCCACAGCTCGGGGCCCTGGAACACCTTGCCGAAGGCGTCCGCGCCGGAACCCCCCGGGCGCCGCGCCGTCGCCGCCTGGCGCGCCTGGGCGAGCCCGGACTTGAGGGCCTCGTTGGAGGGCTCGAGCGCCAGCCCCTTCTCGTACGCCTCGACGGCCCTGGGCGCGTCGCCGAGCCCCAGGTGCGCGGCGCCGAGGCGGGAGTAGCCCTTGGCCCAGTCGGGCCTGAGCGCGACGGTCCGCTCGGCGTCGGCGAGCGCCTCGGGGTAGCGCCCGAGCGACGCGTGCGCCGCCGAGCGGTTGGAGTAGAGGACGTGGTTGTCGGGCGCGAGCGCGATGGCGTCGCCGAAGTGCCGGGCCGCCTCCTCGAAGCGGCCGGTCGCGAACGCCGCGTTGCCCTTCGCCTTCGCCTCGTCGGCCATCGCGGCGGCGGCGGCGGCGGGTGCTGATCTGGCGTGCGATCGGGGAGGTGGAACGATCGAGAGCGTCGGTTCCGGATCGGTTGGCGTGCGCCGTTCCGGCCTTTTGGTGGGATCGTCGAGGCCGAGTAAAATATGACGGGAGAGGAGGCGCGGGTTCTAGTCCCGTCCGGCCTCAGCGATTCTGGAAGGTTCCGGAGGTGGGAGAAAACGGCAAGTCGCGAGACCGATCACCACCGATGGTAGTATGGCAGGTTAGCCTTTGCGTGCCTCCCGGTTCCGTTCCAACTTCTGACATCCAATCCATGATGAGAGCCAAAGCGACGAGGGCATGTCCTGCACGAACAAGATGATTAGCTAAACCGAAACAGTATATAAATGTCATCCGCGATCGATCGTGCCCATTCTTTTCTCCATTTTCACTGCCTCACAGTGTGCCTCTATTGACAACTCGAGCTGATTTGAAGGATGCCTTGAACCAAATCGGGGGACGACTGATAATATGCCGTTCAATCCAGGCAACAATCTTCCTTTTGCTTTTCCTCTTCTCCCCGATTCTTCGTTTGCCTCTTTTGTTTGTGCATTTGTGCAGCATTCTCGTTCATCAATGTAACATATAGTAGGTAGAAGCCTCCCCTCGTGACTTCTTCAAAATAATAAGAAGAAAAAAAAATCCACGCAGCGATCTATAATCTGTCGCTCAACAAATCACCGATATTAACCCTTAGATTGCCACTGATGCACTGACGAGGTCTGTTCAAATTAAGTACTTAGAAGCTGTTCGTATGCGTTTATTTTTTTTTAGCTTCTTTCGGCTTATTCTCTCACAGAATACTATTGAACCGGCCGAAATCTAAATCTGCCTATGAAAATCTCCTCGTCTAATGTGGAAGTCTTCTTTCTTTGATTAAAAAGAAAAAAAACATGAGAGGTTTCAAACTTACGTTATTTTGGGCCTCCAATGTTGAATTGTTGCTGCAGACATATGTGGGCCCTATCACGCTGTACTCTCTTGATTTGGGCCCTTATGCATGTGTCCTGAGTAGTGAGCTGTTGGGCTTTTTTCAGGGACAAACTCATCATAATAAACACATTAAGAGCCCAAATAATTTTGGTATGAAAATGTCCAAGATGCAAGGAAAAATATTCGAAAAACCAAAACATGCATGCCTCGCCTACAAGTCCAAACTCCAAACAGGACTGCACACTGCAGCAACCATTTCTCAAAAGAGTTAGTTCATCATCGATTAAAACAACGAGCTCTGCAAATTTTTTGTGCCACTGCGTGGCGAGCACTGAATCCGCGGTCGATCTCATCACGCGTGAAGCAATCGAGTTACCCTTTCCGCGACGCCGAGCACACCCTTTTGCAAAAGCGGCACAAAATCATGCCCGTTCCCTCGAGAAGAGACGGAAACGTTCCAAGATCACCCGATTCCAGCGCTTTCCCAAGTCAGAGGCTCAGAGCCAACCACTGCCACTTTCGCCATCAGAAAGCGTCGATTTCGCTGCCTTTTCCACCTCTCCCTTTCGTGGCGATACAAAAAAGCTCAGCAGATCGCGCGGTCGCCGTCGGTTCCTCGCTTCAGAAATCTCGTCGGCATCCGGCAGTTGACGACGACCCGGTGCGCGCAATTTTCTAAGCCCAGAAGCCTTATCCTTGTGCCCACGCAACGGGCTCGTTCCAGTTCCAGCAATCCTTCCTTCCAGGCGCTGCTGCTCCTGCTCCTGCTCCTGCTGCGCCCGCGCGCGCGTGGAACGCGTGAGCGGCCGCGCGGCGCGGGCCCCGCCGCCCGCGCCGGCTTCGCGTTCGCGGCTGCCTCGCGGGCCATGCTGCGCTGCTGCCGCCGCCGACACGAGTACACGACACGTCAGAGTCCGGGTTGTTTTTTTAAAGGCGACCCCCGGGTCCCAGCGTCGCCGTCACAGCTCCTGCTCTTCTTGCACCTACTCCCCTCGCTCTCTCTCTCTCTCGCGCCGCCCCCCCGAGCGATCGGCGATGGCAGCCGCGGCGTGGCTGTGTGGGCTCGTCTCGCTGCTGGTGGTGGCCGCCGCGGCGGCTGATGGGGAGTGGGAGCCGCTGATACGGATGCCGACGGAGGAGAGGGGTGACGCTGCTGCTCCGGCGGCGGAGGATGAAGTGGGGACGAGGTGGGCCGTGCTCGTGGCGGGATCCTCCGGCTACGGCAACTACCGGCACCAGGTGAGCCCGCGGCGGCCTCATCATCAGCAGTGCTGTGATCTGTGCGAACTTGGGGCTTGGGAGGACCGGAGGGTGAGGGTATCAGGGTAAAGGGGCAGAGAGCCAGGGACTAGAGAGTGCGGGTTACGTTTGGGGAGTTGGGGACTAAATTTTGAAGCATTCGATCGACTTCTCCCCCACCCGCGTAGTGTTGTGACTTTCTAATCGATTGGAAGTGTTTGGAGTTCCGCTGCTTCAAATTTGTTGGATATTGTAGACTGATCTGCACCTGCAGTCGCTGTCTGAGTTCGAAATTGACTGTGTGGGGACTTTTTGCCTGTGAAATTTAGGTATGAAGGACCAGATTATCCAATAAATAGTTGCTTTGCTTTGCTTGAAGCGTCCATACATGATTCGGCTCAGCTGTCTCAGGTGGTTGCTGTCTGGTGGATAATTTTAGTTGGTGAGAAGAGAGTAAGAGACATGGTTCAGTGGTGACAGAAATTCTGTTCGGCTGAGTATCGACTAGCAATGTGGGGGCTATTTGGGATATTTTTTTGGATTAAGTTACTAATGATTGAATGCTACACATGAAATTGTCCTGTTGTGCTTTCTGTACAATTACACTTTTTTTATTGCATGCTTACCAAAAAAATGGATGATATAACATTATTATGAGTGCTTAATTATAATATGCTTGGCAGGCCGATGTATGCCATGCATACCAGATACTGCGGAAGGGAGGAGTGAAGGAGGAGAACATTGTGGTGTTCATGTACGATGATATTGCCCATAACATTCTGAACCCAAGGCCTGGGATTATCATTAACCATCCTAAAGGTGAAAATGTATATACCGGTGTTCCAAAGGTAATAATTGGCTGTTTCTCCTTTCCAATTCTAGTTCCACACAAGATCTTGAGTAATTTAGTTTCGAAATCAAAAGATAATTGTGCTTTGTGATCATAAATGGATTGACAGTTCTTACTGCTCATTTATCGTGCCAAGTTGATCAACTTCACATGCATTTGCAGGACTATACAGGTGATCAGGTCACTACTGAAAATTTCTTTGCTGTGCTCTTGGGCAATAAAAGTGCAATTACTGGAGGGAGTAAGAAGGTTATAGACAGTAAACCAAATGACCACATATTTATCTATTACTCAGATCACGGGGGTCCTGGAGTTCTTGGTGCGTGTTTGAACTTAATGCCTAAGAGACGTTGCTTAGTTGATTTTCTGTGTGCTTACTTAACTGGTCAAACTTATAGGTATGCCGAACTTGCCATATCTCTATGCTGGGGACTTCATCAAGGTTTTAAAAAAGAAGCATGCTTCCAATAGCTACTCGAAAATGGTATAGATTCTTCATTTTGGTTCTTTTCCCTGAAAAAGGAGGTTCATTCTGGAATTGGTACACCTAGATTGAAACGAAAATTTCATGTTATTTTTCAGGTTATATATGTTGAAGCATGTGAAAGTGGCAGTATCTTTGAGGGATTAATGCCACAGGACCTAAATATTTATGTCACAACTGCCGCAAATCCAGTTGAAAATAGTTGGGGAACATACTGCCCTGGGATGGACCCACCACCCCCTCCAGAGTACATTACCTGTTTAGGTGATCTGTACAGTGTTTCTTGGATGGAAGATAGGTAACACCATACAGCATAAGACTTATTTGAAATCCATTGGTACAGCATTTATATTGTATTAGATCAAAATAAGTTTCATATGGAGACTGCATATTTGATATGTTGTTTTGCTCTTTTCAATTATGTAGTGTGATACATTCCAGTTACTTTAGGTGTTTTTAAGCTCGAACTACTGTGTTATTGACCATAATGAAACTGCCTTTTATCTTACCTGTTCATTCTACGAACTTGAACTTTGTATCAGCACTGTTATTTGGAACCTTTTCAATAATTGTTTTCTAATTTGTACACAACATGTCTTGTTCCCATATCCTGTTAAAGAAATGCCAGTACATTGTACATATGAAGGTATACGATGGTGTTAATTAGTATAATAATCATCTGCTTTACTAGCATAAAAGGTATTTGCACAACACAATGCTCAGTTGTAGTGGTAATAGCTAATACATGGAAAAAAACACCAGATGATTAAAAAGGATGGGGAAGTATCATTTGTCGAGCAACCAGAGGTCTGTTGAGTGTTGACAAGCAAAGACATTGCTTTGTGCTTAACTTTTTTTCGGTCGATACGGCCTGAATATACAAACTTGGTAGCAATTATTTATGACTGTTACCTACTAGGCCTGCTGTTTTGCACTGATCTGATTCTAATTGGCAGTCAAACCCACAATCTAATGAAGGAAAGCATCAAGGATCAATATGAAGTGGTAAGTCTTGAGCACACTTCCATATTGGTTACAGCTAATCACACTGCTTTCTTAGGAAGGTGGAAGGGAGAACTTCAGAGAATCATATAATTTGTTGGACAGGTGAAAACAAGAACCTCTAACTCGAATAAGTACAAAGAGGGTTCTCATGTCATGGAGTATGGTGACAAGACCTTCAAGAATGAGAAGCTTTTCCTGTATCAAGGTTTTGATCCTGCTAATGCCAACATTGCAAACACGCTGCTTTGGCCAGGCCCAAAGGGTGCAGTCAATCAGAGAGATGCTGATCTTCTCTTCATGTGGCAGAGGGTAAATTCTAGCTATTCTTTCAGTCTCCCAATCACCCTTTAACTGATCCTCTAAAAGAAGAATTCAAATGATATATAATTGCTGATTGAAGGGAACAAAATGGATGCTGTTCTGAGTAATATCATGACAAGCGGAATTATCGGTTGTTTGTTGTTTTTCATTCTTGACCCCTACTTCGTCGAGCTAAAACATGATATGTTGTTGTGCCAGATGCATAAACCATTTCGTAGATGAAATATTTCATTTTAGACGGTTAGTTATTTGGTGGAAATTATGCTGCATTATTTGACATAGATAGCATCATGACATTATATTGTTATGATAATTTATATACTTTCTTCTAGCTTTACGTCCTTGCGCTAATTTCTATGGATAGAGCTGTTTGTTTTCTTTTTCTTTGTGTTGTTCGCAAAAGGTACTATGGCTTTAGTTTTACACCATTTTAAATTGTTTTATTGCCACGTGAAAATTCATAAGTCCTTAAAGTGCTTATTTGGTAAGCCAGCGTAGGTGCTAACAGCTGACACATTTATACCTCGGCTTTAGAGAATTTTAGAGAATAATTGACAAGACAGTTCAGGAAAGGGGTTTTGCTTCTCCTATCTCTGACTAAAAGCTGTTCTGCTGTTTGCTCCAAGTTACCTATTACCAATCAAAGTTGGAACTATTTGGCTTGTTTGGAGTGGCTTAACTGTGCATGGGCTTCTTCTTATAGAAGATAGGAGGAAGAACTAACATCTTAATACAAATGTGCTCTTGTTGAGAAGCTGCTGCACTTGAGAGGGTTGGAGCTTGCACACTCATTCCGATGTCAAGCTCTCTCCTCCAAGTCGAGCCCAAGTTTTGCGAATCACTTGCGGTAGCCTCCTATTGTCCTTGTTTGCTAATATTCACTTCTTGCTTTCAGTACGAGCAGTTAAACGGGGGATCTGAAGAGAAGCTGAGGGCTCTCAGAGAGATTAAAGAAACTGTTCAACACAGGAAGCATCTTGACAGCAGCATCGATTTCGTTGGGAGACTTGTCTTTGGATTTGAGAACGGGCCTAAAATGCTTGAGGCTGTTAGAGCCCCTGGTCAACCATTAGTTGATGACTGGGATTGTTTGAAGAGGATGGTGAGTACACTGATCTCTCTTATTCGGCTCTGGCATAAGGCATGCATGAAGTTCCCTTTCTCGCACATCTTCGCTGCTTGCGCATTTGCATTCAGTTTGTGTCCTGCTGAACTTATTTCATCTCGATTGCTATTGCTAGGTGCGGATTTTCGAATCCCAATGTGGGTCCCTCACTCAGTACGGCATGAAGTACATGAGGGCGTTTGCGAACATTTGCAACAGTGGAATATCGGAGACAAAGATGAGGGAGTCGAGCATCAGCGCTTGCGGCGGTTACAACCCGTTGGCTCAGGGATACAGCGCCTGATGAGCTGCAGCCTGTAGCAAAGGTCCCGAGGTCTATCCTGTGCGCACTCGCGTAATCTGGGGACCGCAAAGTGTAAACCGCTCAGAGTGTGCGTTGGTTCATCAGCTGTATATATCATGTACCGTGCGTTCGTACCTGTGTGAACTAATACCGAGTCTGATATTCAGCCAGCTGCCGAAATGATTGTGATCTGGTGCGAATGTTGTTGCGAAAAATGATTGCCAAGTAGGCAGCCATGATCAGTGGACCAAAAATGATGACCCAAATCAACACTCTGCTCCTCCGATAGTCCACATCTATTGCTAACAAAATGAGATTACATGCGCTTTCTGAAGCTTTTTGCAGACTCTGTTACTGCTAGTGGATCGATCTCTTTTCGGAGCCCTCTGTTCTCATGCCGTCGGTCTGAGAACGGAAGCTCCTTCCCCTGGCCCAGCTAGTTTGCATCGAGACACCAGCTTACATGAGGGCTAGTGCAAGGCGTGGCCTCGATCCTTGTACAGACTCATGGACCGTACACAACGCTTTGAAGATGCTTAGTTGCATGTTTTCCTAAGGAAGGAGACGAAGACCACGAAGAGTGCCAGCCCCGCCAAGATGCCGACGACGATGGCCAGCGTCCTCCCAACATCGTCCTGCGAATCTGCGGCCATAGGAGGAGATCAGAATATCAGATGATCGACTCGGGTGCGTGCAGGATGAGAAGAGCATATTCAAAGCCGCGCACTCGCCCGAGACTGCTCCCTGCCTTTGTTGGTTTATCTATCGGGAATATATTCATTGGCATGGATCGATGGGGAGTGGTTGGCTATGGCTGCCGCCGTCAAGCCTCAATCATCCCACAATGTGCGTGCCTATCGCGGCCGCGCGGCCCTAAACCCGACTGATCGCTATGCTTGGGCATCAGGAGTAGGGGTTTTCTTTTAGTGGCCGTCAGTGGATCACGACAGCCCTTTCGTCCGTATATACGGCAAAAGAAAAGAATTCGATGGCATAGCATACTCAAAAGTTTCTTTTGTTACTGTCACTTCAACCACAGCTTTGCATCTGCCTGATTATACTGGGTCCAACTACAATAAGCCTAGCGTACGGCCCACTAGCCAGAAAAAAGTTCAAGATGATTGGCATAGCAGAACCCATAATAATGTATTGGACGAGCTTAGCTACTACTGATTTGACCGGATAGGCTGGACAGGGAGCGTGGTCTCTGATGCTTATGCTGCGCGCGGCGCGGTTGTCGTCCGCAGTCAAGTGATCGATCTCTTGTTTCTTTCCCTTTTGCTAATCTAGACAGTAGACACGCCTGTTCGATCTAGGAGTATTGGGCAGCTAAAATTTTCTAAGTTACAGGGCACGTCCGATCCAAGGCAATTGACAATTTTGAGTCGATCGGATTGAACTCTGCTTCGAATTTTTTTTTTCCAAATTAACTTTCCTGCGAAACTTAACTTACCTAGTCACTAAGCCTCGGACATTCTACTGGCACGCCCATATGGAGTAAAGAGCTGTCAGAGCACATATTCTGCCTCACCCCTTCTTAACTTTGGGAAGTTTACCCATCACCAACTGGAATCAATTCGTACAGCAACTCGTGCTTAAGAACGCACAAGCACACTGGAATAGGAGTAGCACCGAATAATCCTGATTTTTTTTAAATCGTCTGATGAAGAGAAAGGAAAGGCTGAAACGCAGTAAGGGCGAGAACTGCACGTTGGCGTACCTCGTGCCGGGCGGAAGTAGTAGCCGTCGGCCCAGTACCTGACGTAGCACTGCGCCAGGTACACGTCGGCGGCCAGCGCGGTGCCGCAGGTGCCCTTGAGCTGCCCGACCGCCTGCGCCAGGCACGCCGTGCAGTCGGCCGCCGCGAGGTCGCCCAGGCACTGCGCCACGCCCCGCACGCTGCCGGAGCGGGCCACCTTGTACCCGCCGCCGCCGCCCTGCTGCAGGTCCCCGAGCACGGCGTCCCGGCTCCCGAGGAAGCCGCCGTCGCTGCTGCTGCTGGTGCTGCACTTGCGGTACACCATGGCGGTGTCGGGCGCGCCCACGAAGTTGCTGCCGTCGTACCGCACGTAGCACCCCTCCAGCTGCAGCGACGCCGCGGACGCCGCGGGGCAGACCTGGCCCAGCTGCCCGACGGCGTCCCGCACGCACGCCGCGCAGTCGCCGCCGTCCAGGTCGCCGCGGCACTGGTAGAGCCCGTACGCCGCGGCGCCCGTGCCGTTGGCGCCCGCCGTGAAGGTGCTGTACCCGGCGTTGGGCGCCGCGTTGGCGAAGGAGGTGAGGAGCGACTCCAGGCTGGCCTCGAACGGGGTGCCCGGCTGGTACTTGGACGGCGAGCACCCGGCGTAGATGAACGTGCCGGTGCCCGCCTCGGCGACGCCCGCCGCGCACACCAGCCCCGCGACGACGGCGGCGAGGACCAGGTCCGCGGCGCGGGAACCGCGGCAGGGTTGGTTGCGCGGCCGGTGCGTCATGGCTGATGAGACAGAACCGCCGCGTGAAGGGCGTGGGTGGTGGTTCCGATGGCTGGCTGGGGGCAGCGGGGCGATCGCCGGGTACTTTTCCGAGTCCTTGTCTGGGCAGTGAGGAGAAAGGTGGTGGGGAGCTCAGCTTACACAGAATAAATGCGCGCTTCCGTTAGAGGATTTGTGGTGCGCGCGGCCTCTCTAGAGAATGTTTATACGCCGGGCTTGCGCAGCCGGTGGCTCTGGTCGGGTTCCCCGTTCCCGTCCGTCCATGAGCAGGAGGCGTCAGGCGAGACTGCGCGAGGCGTAAGCACAGGGGAGCAGTCACTTGTCCTGTCGTCCTTCCTGCCTCCCCCAGCTGGTGATAGAATGCACAGCATGGGTAGTGGCGTGGCGCGAGCGCGACTGCTTTTGCGCGGTACGATTTGAAGATGAGAAAACCAACCGGTGTCCGGTGGCGGCGTGGCGGTGGCGCCATCTTTGGCGAGTGCGTGACCTCGGAATGGCCGGTTTGCTCATCGGTTCACGGCGATCGCGACACCCTTTTTTCGCATGATTATTGGCAACCGGTGTCCGCCGCGCACCTGACGACCGGTTCTTGGCCGGCGACGCGGGGGTCCGGGCCATCGTCACTTGTCCGGGTGCGATCGTTTCCATTCCCTGACTGACAACAGTATCAGCACGTACTGTGTGACAGTAACGTCGATCGAGCGGTCGTCTCAGCAGCGAGTCGCCACTCGATCCTCGATGAACCCCGGCTGTTGGTAGTGGTACGCGCAAGCTCGCATCAGATGGGAATCGAATGATGGATGGATGGATGGATGGATGCAGGTACGCGTGAACTTGGGCGGTGTAGAAGCGTCCAGAGGCAGAGCACGAAGCGCGTCGCCACTTGCCAATGATGAAACCTTGCAGTCACTACAAAGTCCATGGCTGCAACGTACTAGTATTGTTGGGTTCGCTTTGTTAGATTCCTCGCGATAAGGGATTGAGCACGTAAAAGCAAGGTCGGCACGCAGGCACGCGCGGGGGATTCAGGCGCGCAGAAGCTAAGCTAAGCTACGGGTCGAGTCGAGACCGGACTGGGCTCTCCGGTGGAAGGGGCAGGGCTCCACCCGGGAACGCCCGCCCGACATGCGCCACGGCCACGGGCCCCGGCATGGCCGTGCGTGCGCCTGAGAACGCGCGACTCCTGCTGGCCCTGTCTCGGCTCTGCCGCGTCGTCGCGTCGATTTCGTTGGCGGGGGGCACCGGCGCAACGCGGGCACGGGCGCGCGGCCGAGATGCGGCGCCGAGCGGTTCCGTCCACCGGCCGGCATGTGTTCCCGGGGATTTCAGCCATCGTATGGCGACGGCGTGATGGATGGATGGAGGAGAGGACGGGGGCGGCCGGTCACAACTAGTGTTTTCCCCCAAAATTTCATATTTTGGGTCCGGCTCACACATATTTTATTGCTGTAACAATTTTTTTCATTGCGGAACAAAATTTTTTTTATTATAGATAATATTTTATTATTCTGTGTAATAAAAAAATTATTCCGCCAAAAAAATATTAAACTAATATTGGATCTTACGTGATCACTAGCAAGTATGACCGTTTCTGTTGTATTCTATTTTTCCATTCTGCACTACAGGATTGGAGGCGGCGTCGCAGGCAGGACAACACTGGCAAAGATAGGGGCGTGATTAGAGACGAAGTTGGAGCCATACGGACAGTGGAGCGTATGTTTGGGTACATATGTTAATATCACAGGACGGATCAAAAATTAAAAGTACCGCAGAAACAGTCCGCTCTTTAAAAATATATAAAGATAAAGATTTATGTTGCCTATTGAATTGGCATACGGGCCCAGGAGTCCGATCGCGCGGTACGATTTGGGCCGGGCGGAGGAACGTTCGAGCTGGGCAGTATTTTTTTTTTTTTGAAACGCCAAGCCCTGCAGTTTAAGCCCGCCTAATCTTCGCACGCGCACGACCGGGGCAGCAGCATGCGTGTGTGGACAAGGCTCAGGAAATTTTGCATTAAAAATAGCTTGTTTGATCTCGTTCAATTATTATTATCAGAGACCGATTTACCTCCTACAAAAAATTAATATACCAGAAATGGTTCTTCCTTAGCTATTGAAACTGTCTGTTTTTTCCTACTCCCGCATTCTAAATTATTATGTATCTAAAAAATACAAAATGACTAAAATAATTGGGGACCGATTTCACTTCATCTTGTCAAAGAGCGTGGCACTTACGCTTCCGTTCAGGTTGCCCCAGGTTTAAGAGTGTTGACCATTCTTAAACTCCTCTGCAAGGTTCAGCTCTCACTCACTCGTCACCAGCTTAGCTTGCTTTCGCAGGAACATGGGTACAAGTATTTGGGGAGTGCATCAATTTAGCCTTAGCTAGACCTTCAGAAATGTTCTCCGATCCGGTGTGCAGTCCCATATGTCAAGGCGTACTGGCATGTGAAGCGCCTGGAAAACTCCAGGCGAAGCCGAAAATCCTCCATCGTCCGATCCCCGCTACCAACTTACCATGTGAAGGATGATGGTGAGCATGGATGCAACCCCAGAGTTCGTCTTGCTCTACGGCATCTCAGTGGAAGCGGCAGTATCAGGTTCGTTCCTTCCGTCTGTCCTCCAGAGTCCTGCGACCTGAGGCTCAGAGTTCTTTTCTCTTGAAGTATCAGTGTAACTTTTTACACCGTACAATGCTGCTTGAAAATGCGTACTAGCTAGATCCATTAAAATTATTAGCTCAAATAACGCCCTCGCCCAACATAACTTTTCTCCCTGCAGCAAGCAGCTGTGTCCTAAACTGTATTGTCGCAGCTGCCTGTCCTCTCAAGAAGAACAGAGCCAAGAAATCTGTAGCCTGGGCTATTGTGTTGATCAGTAATTCACAGTTGCATACACATCGATCAAACTGTCCACAAGCTTAACCATGCCGTCTGTACGCATATATGTTGTATCAAATGGTGAATATTTTAAATTGTTATTGCTTACGGCTTCGGCGTTGAGCTTTGCCCCATGCATACACCTTGCCTGCGAGGTTGCGTCAAGGGTGTATCAGCAGTAGATGGCATCATGGGCTCATGGCAAGGTCAACCTTCTGGCAGGCATCTCCGATCCTTTGTGTATGCACGAGCAATAGTTCCTGGCCTCTCTTATTATGGCGCGCTCCAAAGAGGCGCCATTTCTTTAGTTCCTCCCCACCTGATCAGCCCCATTGCACAATTCCTACACGAGAAATCCACCTGCCCCTCGCACATTTCTCCCGGTAATTCATAACGTACGGGACCAAATTAAAGGCTGCACGCACCAGATTGCTTCCTAGATGTACCCCTGCCACTGACGAAACGAATTAGTGAACTCTACTTAAATTCTTTTGCACCAACAAGCCATTTGTTAGCTTTCAGAGAGAGCAAAGCGGCCGGAATCCTCAGTGAGGCTGTAGCATAACTAAGGCAGCTGCACTTCTCTCTGATGCGCCCTAGCTAGCTGCTAGTATTATCTTGTGGCCGAGCCGTCAGCCATGAAGACCGACAGAAACAAGCCCTTGGCCTTGCCTCATCCAGGCAGGGTACTCCTCTACGTGCTACCACTACCGGTAGTGCTCCTCTTCTTCTCCTTGGGATTCGTCCTGGGCATGACGACCTCCACCGCAAGCTTCCAAAATCTCTACTTCCCTTTCGTGACCCCGTCGCCCTATGCTGAGCCATCGTCGCCGCCAACGTCATTATTGCCACCGAGCAGCGCCATGCACAACATGACCGACGAGGAGCTGTTCCGGTGGGCGTCCACGGCGCCGAGACTCGACGGGACGCCGTACCACCGGGTGCCCAAGGTCGCCTTCATGTTCCTGGTGAGAGGGGACCTGCCCCTGCGGCCCCTGTGGGAGAAGTTCTTCGAGGGGCACGAGGGCCTCTACTCCATCTACGTGCACGCCAGCCCCTCCTACGCCGGCTCGCCGCCGAGGGGCTCCGTGTTCCACGGCCGCACGATCCCGAGCCAGAGGACGGCGTGGGGAGGCGTCACCCTCGTGGAGGCGGCGCGCCGGCTCCTGGCGAACGCGCTGCTGGACCTCGGCAACGAGCGCTTCGCGCTGCTGTCCGAGTCGTGCATCCCCCTCTACAGCTTCCCCACCGTGCGCGCCGTCCTCACGGGCTCCCGCGGCGCCAGCTTCGTGGAGAGCATCGCGACGCCGACGCGCTACAGGCCCCTGTTCGCCGCCCGCAGCAACGTCTCCGTCGAGCGGTGGCGCAAGGGCTCCCAGTGGTTCGAGGTGGACCGCGCCCTCGCCGCCGCGGCCGTCGCCGACGGCACCTACTTCCCCGCGTTCCGTGAGAACTGCGCCGGCGAGAGGTTCTGCGTCGCCGACGAGCACTACATGCCGACGCTGGCGAGCGTGCTGGGGTGGGGGCGGCGCAACGCCAACCGGACACTCACGTTCGCGGACTGGGACCCGAAGCGGCGGACGGGGTCCCACCCGCGCACCCACGGAGCGGAGGAGGTGACGGAGGAGCTGATCGGGCGGATCAGGAGGGGAGGGACGCGCGGGAACTGCACCTTCAACGACAGGGCGAGCGGTGTCTGCTTCCTGTTCGCGAGGAAGTTCGCGCCGGACACGCTCGAGCCGCTGCTTCGCTTGGCTCCAAAGGCCATGGGATTTGGGTGAGATAAGGTCATCGACAAGATTTGGGAAAATAGTTGGAATATTCTTTAGTAATAAGATCATAAATACTAATATGACTAGAAATGCAAAAGGGAACGAACGAAATTACGAAACGGAGATTGTAAAACCGTAGCTGGCTAGGTACATTGTATAAAAAAAATCTGTTGACCATGGGATGGACAACTACGAAGCACCTAGCACCTCATGCCTGTGGCCAGCGACTTCCTCGATATTAAGATGCGCCGGGTGTGAAATGGGCTCAATCTAGGGACCTAAGATGGGCTGAAATGGGCTGCTACTGTGTGCCCCAGGCACACACAACAAGGCCGAGTACTTTATTCGAACGAGAGGGCCAGAACTGCTGAAACGAGGCCCAGTATATGATTTGAAGAAGGAAACACACTCTGGCCCTGAAGGCGCCGTCCTCACCTATTCCATGTCTGCAGATAGAAAGGTTTGGCGTTGGACGGTAGCAGTGCAGGCTAAAATCTTGGAAGTTGAAACGCTTTCGGAGGCAGTCAGTTCCAGGCGAGATGATGGGAAGCTGCAACCCACATTGATCGTCTCAAGGAATCAGCAGTATCATGGTACTTTTCATTTGTCCACCTCCAACTTGCGTGCTACTAGCCTACTAGTGGTGCTAGATTCTTTACGACTGAGATACGAGATATGGCTGGAAATCTCTCTTTCCCCTAGTTGCTTGCCCCTGTCATTTTCAAGAAACATCGCGTGATACTGCCTGGATATTCACTCCTCGTACTTTATTTAGGGTCTGTTTGGATGCACAATACCCTATCTTAGTTTGCGCTTGCGCTGAAATAGTTGTCCCCGGCTGGGCCATCCCTGTGCATCACATCAGCCTGAGAGTAAGGCTAATGATATAGCCTGCTGCTGGCTGTAAGATTTTTTCAACCCACTTCTTAGCCCACTCATACAATAGTTATCCTTTATCACTTGTCTCTCTCACAAAGTTTTTTGGCTGCAAACTTACAGCACACCTCTCCTCTCTCTCCTCTTCTCCCTCTTCCAACTCAGCATTCAGTCTTCTTACAGCCTGCCATAATACTTGCTATGAACCGTACCGATTAGGCATCCGGGTGACCGGGTATATCTATGCTTTTTGTTTAGTCTTCCATTTCCTTTTGACATTTTCTCGGAGCTAGCTACATCTAGGTCAACACAAATAATTTTGACTCTTCTGCAACCACATGAAAACGGCCTGTTTTGACTCGACCCACGGCGAAGAGTAGCAAGCACAAGAGCTACTCCTACTACCCACCCCGTGTCTCCAGATCTTGTTGGCGTCCTACTTCCCCGATGCAGAAAGAATGGAAGATGCACGTGGATAACACCACGTAACCCAGTCCATATATAGATATATACACATCACATTGCCATCATCGGGCACAGATCTGCCATGACGCACTTGCGCATCGGCCGTAACGGAAGTCCCCATTTTCTGTACTTGCCTTGACCGCTCCTGACATCGGGATCTAAGCAGAGCAGCAATAACGCATACTAGCAGGACGTCGTTTTTCTCTGCGGACCCCGGGGTGTGTGTGTGTGTGGTGGGGGGGGGGGGAGCGGTGAACGCGGATATGCCCGTTCCGTCCGTACCCCGCTCCGTCGCGCTACTCCTGGGCCCCAGGGCGGCGAAACGACACACCGGCAGCGGCCGGGGAGAGAGAGAGCGAGACAAGGAGACGATCGAAAAGGGACGGGATGGACACCACGCGCGCCGCGCGAAACGGCGATCACAACTTTTCTCTCGCAAAGCCCCCCCGTGGCGTTGTCGCGGGGATGCGCCCGTACCTTTCCGTCCAGTCTCCGGCTGCGGCTGGTCCTATCGCGGCGCGGCGCGGTGATGATTCATGATTGCGTCCGTGCAGCGCCCACGCCGGAGCGGTGAGCGCGCCCGCTCTTTGTTGCCGCGATGGCGGGGGCGTATCTGGCTCCGGTGCGGCGCGCGCGCCCGAGCCGGGAGGGCGAGATCCTCCTGGTCCTGCTGCCATCGATCAGAATCAGAGCGTGGGGCGTTCGCCCCGTGAACGGACAGCGGCGTCCTCGTACGAACCCCATGATTGTTGCTGTAGAATTCCGGTAGTGCACAGTAGCCTAGCGCCGCTGGGCGCCGTCGCTGTCGATCAGGCGCCGGGGAACCTCGCCCTGCCGCCTGCGCCAGGGGGGCGGCGCCCTGTACTCGCCGGGCACGGGCACGACGCGCGACGGTTGCAGATCGCACGCCGCACCTCACCACGCAGGTGCAGAAAGCGCGTACGCTCTTCCTCGCGACTAGCAGGACATGATGCCATGCCCCAGCCCCAGGAGGTGGGGTGCCGACGTGCCGTCGCGTCGCGACGTCGCGTGTCCGATCACGCCTAGCGTGCGACTGCGAGCTGACACTGGCGTGCTGCGTGAAAAAGTGGCGCGGCCGCAAACGGCGTGCTCCAACTGCCGACGAGTCCGTTGTGCGTGGGGGTGGTGGGGTACGGACGAAGGCGTACGGTTCGTACAGTGTTGGGTTTGCCGTTTCCGCCGTCCGAGGACACTTTAATGCCACGCTTCCCGAGCATCCGATTCATGAGTGCAGGCACGAGACGAATTGAACAGGGGAGGTTGGTGGGTGCTCTCGACTCCATCTCGTGAGAAATCTGCAGGTTGCAGACAGACGAGGCGCACAAAGAAAACAGAGCATGCTCTCTGGCCTCCCGGGCGAGGTTTGGATAAGCTCGTGCCTGCGGTTACTACTGGAATTGGCAAGCGTGGAAGATTCATCACACTCGGTCAGCCAAAGTTGGACACGATTCGCCAAGGAACGCACCGCGTGCAAGAAGAAATTCTGGCGATTTGATGTGGAGACGAACCAGCGTGTTCTGAACAAGAATAGTGGCCTCCATAATCGACCAGCATCGAGAAACAACGAACAGCAGGCATAAGCCAACACAGGACCAAGAATGGAACGAACAAAATCAGCTAGATAGCCCCTTTCCGATGGAAACACACATATGTACACCATCCGCCGCCGCCGCCGGCCGGCCGGCGGCGGCCAGGGGCCTCTCTCTCTCCCTCCCTCCCTCCCTCGCTCGCTCCTCCTAACCGGCTGCTGCAGTGACGCCCTTCTACTACTACTACTACTACTACTACTACCACCTGCCGAAGCCCTTCTTCCCCGCGGCGGCCAGGGCGGCGGCCTGCTCGAACCGCGCGGCGGGGCAGGGGATGGTGATGCCGCCGGGGTGGTGGAACCCGAACTCCTCCTCGGCCTCCCTCAGCAGCTCCCCGAACATGGGGTGGTTGAAGTACACCACCGGCACCACGTACCGCAGCGACGTCTCCCCGCCGCCCACGTACACGGCCACCTGCCCCTTGGGCGTGGTCACCGCTGGCTCGCCGCCGCCGTCGTCCAGTGCGCGGTGCCCGCCGGCCCTCCACCCGAGGCTCAGCCGCCGCGCCAGCGACCGGCCCCACCGCAGCACCGGCACGAGCTTCTTCCTGGTCGCGCGCTCCCCGCAGCAGCCGCCAACGCCGCCACGCTGCTGCAGGCGGATGTAGCCGCCCCGGCGCCGGCCCCGGCCGCAGAGCGCCCACCGCCACAACCCGAGCAGCTTCCGCCCGAGCCGGAACCCTCCGTGGGACCTCCTGAGCATGGCGAGGATTGCAAGAAACCGCCAAAAAGAAAGCCCTCTCCTTTCTTCGTCTCCCCCCTAGTCCTGATCCTGAGCGGAGCGTCAATGGTTGGGGTGCGAACGGGAACGGGAGCGCCGCTGGAGACGAGACGTCGCGAGGCTGAGGGGGGAGGAGTGTGACGAGCGGGGGGGCCGGGCCGTTTTTATAGGCCACGCGGCGCGGTCGAGCGAGCGATCGAGCCGGAGTTGAAAATTCGACGGTGATTTGCTTTGCCGAGTTCTTGGGGCTCCCGGCTTTGGCCTGGCTCTGCGTGCTTGGGCACTGGCTTGATTCGTTCTAGCGTTTGGCTTGGATTTGCCGGGCTTCCGTCGTGGCCGGGCGGCGTTTGGTCGGTGTAATGGCTGGTGCGCGCCTCGGACTCTTCGGACGGCGCGTGGTCCATGATTCCTTCGGCTCGATGGAGAGGTTGCACTGCCATTTCCGTTTGGCTGTCTTAGGTTGGTTGGTTCCCGTTCCTCGACATCCACAAGAAAAAAAGGATCATAGTTGCACTATTTATGTTGTTGTTGTTGTTTTTTCAAATTGATTGTTTGCTTGAGCACACACGGATACCGCTAGTTTGCTAAACTACAGTACCACTTGCCACTACTCTCTCCATCCCAAATTATTAGTCGTTTTGACTTTTCTAGGTGCATAGTTTTTGCAATGCATATACATATATATTATATGTAGGTGCATATCAAAATTAATATATCTAAAAAGTTAAAACGACTAATAATTTAGGACGGGCTGAAAATGCTGCGACGGATAGCTGTGCAGTTAGCCACCGATGTAGTGATGCTAACCTTTTTTTTCGCGAAAAAGAGTCCTCTTTTTAGAAGGTACGGTGGTGGCACTACCGAAGTTACCTATGTTCTTCTATCGGCCATGTCGATCGCTGATTGGATCGAGTTTATTTTTTCCATCAAAAGTGTAGATTGTTTAGTACCAGTACCATTTCCTTTGCTGTAACCGGGAACCTAATCTCCCTTTGCTGCTGCTCACAAATTCAGAGGTCACGTCACCGGATTTAACCCCAGGCCTAGGTCCAAATCCACCTCGTTTTCGTACGGCTCGCCATAAAGTTGTACCCAGGCTGGCTGCGTAAGCGAAAAAAAAAAACTTATTTCTTCAGATACTTACCACTGTCCACTGCCGATCGAGAGTGACAGTGAACCGTGCCTTTGGATCGGCTCGACTCTGAAAAATCATGGCGTCTGCTGGGATCTGGGAGGCTTGGACGCCGAGACGCCAGACCTTATCTGGCACACGTGTGTGACCATCCTCCCATGTTGGTGTGAATCTGCGATGAAGCCACATCCCACCACAACGGGGACAGACACAGACATCAGGCAGTCGCAGGCCGCTGACTGCTGAGAACTGAGATCCGCCGATCCGTACGGTCACAGGCCAGGCGACAGATGCTTCTGCCGTGGCCTCCGATCTGTCCGCCCCAAACCCAGAACGGTGTCAGGTATTCGCGGAGCAAAACCTGAACGGTTGCCACTGAGTTACCCAGCACGGCGACACCTGCTAAATTCTGAAAAAGTTTAGAACCGGAACCGCGCTGGCCACATCCGGGGCAGGAAAGCCAGGGACACGACGTGTGGAGATCCCAGGATCCCCCTGTCCGGCTGCACTCTCCCAGTACTCCCAGCCCAGTAGCGAGCTGCGCCGGCTGCCACTCCAGGCCGAACGTTCGTGGAAGGGAGACCGCACGAGCTCAGTGGACGGCATTTCTTCTGATTTGTCAATGAGTTAACACCACCTGACACCATGTTTAGCCATGTGCTAGGCCGCGATTAGTATATGCACACGCATCAGCGTCGCTCTCGGTGCGCGCAGGGTGCCCGGTGACTCATCCCGCCAGCTGTGCTTGTTGAACGCCTGGGCGCAGCAGATCCATTCACCTACGACCTACCCCCTCCGGTGAAAAGATTGGAGACGACGACACGGCAGCGAGGAGGAGGTGAAAACACGCCTCGTTGATTTTATTTACTGGCGTGATTTCTGTATAAAGAGAGTTCTACTGGTGCGAGTGGCGGCGGTAGCTTGGTACGCACGTGATGTGCGCGCTGACGCAGGAGCGCGGCGGGTACAGCACGGCGCAGCTCGGGGCTCGTCGCGAACCTGATGATCCGTGGCTGTTGCTACCTTCTCCAGCGTCCACTGCTTGCGTTGCGTTGTGGGATACTGGGATCGGTCAGGTGACACGGACTGGTCGGCATGCCGGCCAAAAAAGAAGCACCGGGGGGGCCGAACTGGAGCGTCGGGGTAGCTGCTCGATGGAGCGACTGATCGGCGACGGGTGCCGGGTGGACGCTGATGTTTCGTTAGCACATGCGACTTCACGGCACGCCATGTACCAGGGGGGTGTACCGCGTTTTGACGTGGAAGCTGCCGGAGCACCAGATAGCTGATGGCCTGTCAGCCTGTGCGAACAGCGTCTGGGGGTGCTCGCTGATGCCCAGTCATCAGTACTGTCCTTCTCGTACGGAAATATCTGGGCGCGCGAGTCCCATCTGCGCATCCCATCACGGGCGTTACCACCATCCGTCCCGTAGCCGCCGGACGTTCTGGCCGCGAGGAATTAATCTCGGCAGAAAAAAACGCACGACTCCCCTGTGGCGCCCCCGCCGCGCACGTCGTGCTCTCTCGGCGAGCGGGCCGGCGCCCGCCCGAGCACCAGTTGCGCGGCGCCTGCAGCAAAGCAACCGGGCCCAGGATCACGAAGGTCGGTAGAAAGTGACAAAGCGATCGACTCCCCGAGGCAACAACCGAGGGAGGCAGGCAGGGTGGTGGTCTGGTGGACGAGCGGAGCGGGCCGTTGTCGACGGAGAGGAGGCTTTTCACTTTTGAGTATTGTTTCCGGCTTGTCCTCTGCTGCTGCTAGATCTCGCTTTCCTGTACGGATGGATCATTAGAAATTTCCTTAGGTTGTTACGCGTCACGACAAGCGGGGGAGACAGGTCAGGTGGTGTGGACGAAGAGGAGACACCAACTCGACCGGCATAGTTTATGGTGCCGGGCCGCGGGTGCAGAACACACTACGCACCAAACATGGGGAAGGTTCGCGGCAGGCAGGGGCCAAGTGCAGCCCGGACAAACACAAGCACTGCAGAGCTTGTCTGGTTCCTGTCTTCTCCGGCGCGGCCACGCCGTCGACCGTCGTTCTTTATTTCAGCTAACGAGGATTATTGGCGGAAGTACCGAATCAAACTCTCCAGGTTCAGCGTATCAAGCATCAGATGAGTGAAACTCCCTGCCTCCTTAAAAAAATTGCAACTCTCGCTCCCGAAGAATTAAAGAAGTTTGACCAAATTTATATAAAATAGTATTATTTTTTATATTACAAATAAATTAGATAAATCATGTCATATATTTTCATACTAAATCTATTTGGAGATATAAATGTTGTATTCTTTTTAGGACGGAGAGAGTAATTGAGTACTGGCGCTACAGTCAATTCAGCACTTCCACGCTTCCTGGTGTCTGGTTCGAAAATGTGTTGTGAGCCTTTACTTGAAAAAAAAAATTGCTGCGAGCGTATGGATCTTGACATGGATATATGGCGCGTGCAACATGTCCCAGTTCCAAATTATGCTCTGTCTAGCAGCTCCAGCCTCCAGCCCCTTTTGGTTGGGTCTGGGTCGGGGCGCTACAATTCTTCGAGCCAGCTAGGAGAAGAATCCAAAACGTATCCACGATCAGATACGCACGAAGCCGCCAGGACCAGTCCGCCACTCACCAGTACGCTACTGCACCACAAGGTCCAAACTCCAAAGCACCACTAGTGGGCTCCAGAATAGTCAGTCAGCCCCCACAAAAGCTGTTTGACTGACGCGGCAACGGGGCTCAAGCTATTCTCCGTGCAAAGAACCGTACGGCTCCTCCTGTTTTTCTCCAAAAAGGTGGGGACGGCCGGTTCTCCACCTCCGTACCTCCGTACCCATCGTCTATCGATCGACGCGAGCCGCTGACTTTGAACGGTCCGGTTCAAGTGGTGGCGTGGCAGGAGTGCCTTAGTCTAATCGAGGTTCCTTATAAAAAAGAAGTCTAATCGAGGTCCGAAAGCCGGGCACCGGGTTGCTTAAGCTTCAGAGCCGAGAGGCACGAACGTGGAGAGCGCAACTGAACTGACATGAGGCTGCTCGAATCCAGAAAGTCGGCCGCTAACCAGACCTGTCATGGAATTTTTCAGAGTTCGGGTAGGCAGGTTCCAGTCAACGAGTTCGCGCCTTCGCTCCAACATGAAACCATCGTGCTCTGACGACAGTTAAGTGCGCGCAGTAGTACACGATGCTAGAATTCACAGAATGAACGTCGAGGATGGAAATTGTGTACAGTCCAACTTTTAAACAATGTTCACAACGTTCAGACTTCAGACGATACTGTATTTTGAATGGTACTGTACCAAAATTGTGAGGGCTTTGTTTTGCCACACCTCCTCAATTATATATATCCACACTAGTCTAGACCTTGTGTTGCCACACCACCTCACATCTGATGGTACTCTGTTATTGTTCTTCTTCCTGAAAATCGTTCCTCTACCTGCGGCCAAAGCGCCACATCTCCGAGATCTCAGCACCGGCGTTAGTGTGGGCCGGCCCAATTCCATTCAGAGTGACGACAGGTCCCAGTGGCCCAATAGCCCAACGCTATTGATTGATGGGCTATAAGAACAGAAGTAATCGGTCGCCCGTCGCCCCCATACCGCCGCCGCCGCGTCCGCCGTGCGCACCGTGTGTCGCTCGCAGTTCCTCTCGGCGCGCCGCCGCGACGCGCCGGCACTGCGAGCTGTGCCACCACTCGTGGTCCACCGGAAATGCGTCTTGAAATCACTGCGCTCTGCTCTGCGCGTTAAGTTTTCAGTTGCCTTGCCTGTTGCGGCCTGGGCATTTTGCGTCGCGCGCCGTGTGGCGGTGGCCGCCGATGGATCCGGTCAGTTGGCGGCGGCAGACGCTACGCTACCTCGTGCCCTCGTGCGCGGGGGCGGTCATGATGGCGGGCGTACGCGGGCGGCGGGCGGGTCGGCAGGTGCGGGTGCGCGGCGGGGCCCGGGGAGTATTGACGCGCCCGCAACGTTCCCCATTGGCTGCCCGCCCCCCTTACCGCGGCCAGTCGGGTGCCGCCACGCGGCGCGGGAGGGACCGCGCGCACGTACGCACTCGCGGCGGCGCCGATGATTTTGCGCGGCGGGCCGACATGGGCCACCGACCGGAACTGGCCGGACAGATCGATCGTTCGACCGGGGGGCTTGTACGTGCGCCGGCAATGAGCAGCGGGTGGCCGTGTGTGTCGCCGGCCGGCGGCCGCTCGCCGTCCTACGATTGGCTGGCCGGGCGGTTGTGACCGTTGCGGCGGTGCCTCCCGCGCGATACGATTGGATGCCCGGTCTTGCTTACTCTGCTTACTCTGATAGAAAGTATTACGGTAGACTATAAGAAGGCTAAATGTTAAGGTGGATGAGGGAGAAGATGAGAGAGAAGAGAGCTTGGCTGTAAATTTGCAGCCAACTTCGACACAAGAATCAAGAAACTTTATGAGAGAGATAAATGGACCATACATTTAATGATGAATGGTTAACTATTGTATGAGTGGATTAAGAAGTGGGCTAAAAACAACTCTTGCAGCCAGCAGTAGGCTACACTGCACGCCGCGGCAGCTATCAAACTTGAGCTCCGGTCGAGCAGCTGAGCGGTGGAAAAGCGAGCGAGCTAAGGTGCAGCAGCTCCATCGCACGCATGATGCTGCGTGGAAGTGGATAAGGAGGGCACTGATGATGCCGGGTGTCTTTGTCGATGCATTGTATAGCAGCAGGAGTGGATGCGGCGGCGAGGGCGCCGCATGCATGTTGATCCGGCACTGAACCGAGGCTTGGTTCTGATAAGACTAGCAGGATAGCTTGGGCCAGTAGCCACATACCATGGACGCTTTCGTTCGTCGTTGTTACTACCAATACAATATGGTCTCTCACATGACACATCTCTGAATTCTGATCCAGTAAGTTGCTGTCCTCTTCACGCGTGCCTCTAGCTTCGGCATCCTCACTGCCTAGTGTGTTCTCACACCTTGTTGAGGCTGCAAACTCGAGTTCTAAACAACACCTGAACCAACACGCCTGCAGCAGACATTGCTACTGGAGTAGGAGTAGTATACTCGAGTGTGCAGGAGTCGTACAGAAATGAGCACGCGCCTGAAACTTTTTGACCAATGCGGCAGCAATGCCTCCCGCTTGCTCGCCGCCTTTTAGCAGAGACTGGCAGTCTCTGTATGCTGCATGCTCAGCCGTTGCTGCAAGCCAGACCTTGCTCCATCTGCTTACAGCTCCAAACCATGACTGGAAGGATCGCCTACATGAACCTGCACTGGGTTCCTGCGAGCTGTTTGTGTCCGTGTTAACCTGAATACACACACATGCATCCGCCGAACAATAATGCAACTGCAAGGCGAGATTCGTAAAAAAAAAGGGTCTGAAGCAAAAAATAAAGGAACCCGGCCAGTGTGACGTCGGCAGCTGGCCAAGCTGATGCGCCGTGTGTCGCTCAGTCCTTTTGCTTCACTTCTCCCCCAGGTCCAAGATGCAGCTAGCGCACCACCGCTCGCAAGCAAGGCTGCTGTCCACCCAAATAAAAACATCCGAGAATGCATCGCCATCCGAGCTGGGAAAAAGGGCATCGCGGCATCTCCAACTCTATCCACTTGCTCCGTTCTTTGTGTGCTCCCAAAGGATGCACGCCAGCCAGCCAGCCAGCCAGCCAGCCAAGCTCTTCCGGCGCCGGCTTCTGCGGGGCATCATCGCCACCTGTCTCGCGGCCACACATTAGTTTAAGCACGCGGCAGGTAGCACATGTCGACTGCCAAGAAACCCAAGCCCTAGTAACTACTAGCCTTTTAGTCACCAAGGCGCCATGGCGAGGAGAGCAAGAAACTTCGCAAGCAGCGGCCGCAGTAGCCAGCTCTAAGGATCTGCTGCCGTCTGATCATGGTCGTCGGTCCTAGTTGGTCGTGATCGATAAGAAGCACGTGGAAGATGTGTGTGGTCGCGCGCGCGCACCGTTCGTTGGATCGGACTAAATGAGCATGTGTGAATCGATCCCGCAGCAGCGGTGTGGAATGCCAAAAGCTAACGCTTAGCTTCCATCCTTGCGTGCGAGGAAAGGGCGTGCATGGCACACTAAGGACCACAGCTATGTAGAAGAGAATGATCAGCTGCTGCTGCTTCATATAGCGGGCGTGCAGAGAACTTTGCGCTTATTGCTATACCGTTGTTTGGTTTTGTTTGGATGCTTGCCTTGCTACTGTTTCAGTAATACACATGTAGTTATTTTTTGGTCTAGGAGCTTGGGTTGTTCAGAGTTTGACAGACAGTGTGTGGTGTAGTACAGTCTCCCTGCAAGAGACTGGCTCCAGGGGCCCTGCTGATCAGGGCTGCGCATAAAGCAGGGATGGATAATGATGAGGTCGAGCCCACGCCGGACCGCCCGCCGCCGCCTCTGCAACTCTGCACCACGCCGGCCGGCCGGCCCTCATCATCTTATCTAGAACTGCTTATTTGAAGACTAATGAAGTAGTAATCAGGTTTAGCACGCACTCAACCCACTACCGTACTTCGCATCTACTGACACAAACACCTCGCTAAATTACGAACCCGCAGTCCTATTGTCTGCCGTACACAGCATGGTCTAAAACAAAGAATTGATTCCATGACGCATACAGATACAGAGTACGTCGTATCAGATGGCCAGATGGGTGCCTGGTAAACATTAGTTAGTTACAGTTACAGTGCACATCAGCAGGACCCATCATCAGATGCCTCGCCCAGGATAGTAAAATCAACCAGCTAGTGACACATGGCATTAGCTTATTAGCCTTAGCTAACCAGCCCTGCTGGTCCTGCTAAACCGTGACGTGTCTTGAAAGGCTCGGGATCCTTTCCGGCCTCTTTTTTTCAGGAAAGGATACGAGCCGGAGCAGTGTGCGAGGCGCTTGCCTTGTGTGGCGCCGGGTTTCCATTTGGAGGAAGGTCGCCATCCGAAATATACTTAGGTCGGTCGAGAAACGGGCCCGGCCGCGGCTAGCCCACCTGAGAGCGACCATCGAGGAGAAGCCATACCTCCGGAGCTAGCTGAGTTGCTGTGGTACTGACAGCTAGCTAGATGACACGACCAACCGTGGACAGGTAGTGCAGCTCGAGTGGGACTCAAGTGTCCACGCCATGGATTGCCCAGCAACTGTAAAATCGCACAGATCAAACCGTGGTCACAGGTGCAGCTAGCGTTAACTGACGAAGAGCTAGCTAAACCTGCGATGAACGCACTAGAAGATCAGAAACCAGGAGCTATGATTCCGCGCGTATAATTGCACAGGTCGATCAGTAGCCCTGGACCACGGCTCGTAACAGAGAGTGAGCTGAGAGCCCCGGCGATCAATCGCGCAGTGCAGCAGTCGATCGATCGATTAGGTTTGCAATCATGAAAACGCATCCCATTGACGTTGATGGCCATGATAATTAACTTGGCTCGTTTCGGTTAAGGCTCGATCGATTAGGAGTAGCAGCCAACCTTTTACCGCATCTCTGAATTTTAGAAGAAGAATGGTGGCAGCTGCTCTGGCCATAGCTTAGCTTTTCTGCTGCCTATCTCTAGCTCGCCTCTGGCATCGGCCATCATTGCTGCTGCCTCCAGCCTCCATCCTCCCTCTCTGCATGGAGCACCACTACATAAGCTTCGCACACGGTCACACGCGGAGGAGCTGAGGTGATCGCTGAGAGGCCGGCCGGCACAGACGACTGCGTGGCCGGGGCGGCGGTCGCTGTCGTCGGCGGGTGAGGCGAGGTGGCGGTTACGGCGAAGAAGGCCAATAGAAAAACGCGGAGAGGAGGGGAGCGAGAGATCGGGGGAGATCTCCGCGTCGCTATCCGCCCGCGTTGCTCCTGGATTGCACCCAGCCTTGGCCCGCAATCCATCCGCGCTTTCCGGCGCCACCCACCACCGGGCCGGCCACCGCGCGACATATATACCGGCTCCGCGGCCTTATCCCTCCTCCCGATCCATCCATCCATCCATCCATCCATCATCATCGGCTGACGAAAGCGAGGGGGCGGGGCTTCCGATCCGGGCAAGGTAGAGCAGCCTCCATTACATGCCTTCCTCTCTCGATGATCTCTCGCGATGTCGTCGCTCGTTTGCTGAACTGCTGATGCCGTGATCTGTGCGCGCACAGTTCGCTGTTTCTTCGTCGTCTCCGTGGGCGCAAGGGCTCGCGGATCCCCCGAGAAGACGGCGAGAAAAGGGAACGACGAAGCTCTGGCCCGGTGCTCCAGTACACTTGCAGTCGGTGTGATATACGGAGACTAATAAGGCCTAGCTCAAAAAAACAAGCCACCTCAGGTAATCAGCTCAAACCTCTGTAGGTCCCCATGTCAACACTCCCGTCTATCAATCCTTTCTGAAAGACAAGCCAATAGCAGGGATCTGCAAGGACATACTATTGGGTAGTTGTCAATTCTTTGAGAAAATAAAACAAATTGTGTTTGGCGATTGTTTACTCCAGTCTTTACAGTGTCTCCTTTGGTTTAATGGAAAACAAGCATGCATGCTCTTCCTTTTTTTAAAAAAAAATGCCCTTCGTTTTTTATAAAAAAGGATGCCCTAGTATAGTTCAAGGCCTGTAGAGTGTCTTTATCATTAATACAATAATACATGATGTGTTTTCCTCAGGGTCACAGGGCCTAAATTAAGTTTTTAGTCCAATGCTGAATTGAACTGATTTAGCTTATAGTTGCAATTTTCCTAGTTAGCAAGATAGCATATTGAGTCTTTAATAAATTTTCACGACGCTATCATTTGTAGGGTTTAATTTGTAAGTGGGTGTTCTGACTACTTGATCTATTACTTTGAGCATTTGTGAGTCCAACGTAAAGTTTCACGTGGACAGAAATCTAGCTTCATAGACACAAAAGATACATAAACAAAGCAAGATATTGGATTTCGTCTGGGTAATCGTATGATGGAAGTATGAGGCTGCTTCTGCCTATAGTCCCACGTACAATGATTCCCACCTTTTTCCTATAAACATTTAAGGTTTCTTCACAGCTAAATAAGAATTGCACATTTTAGGATTTTGGAGGTTTGACTGCTAGAGCATACAAAATTATCTAGTTTTGTCTCCCTCTGGTCACATATATTTGGCATCTCCCGCTAAAATTTTAAAACATAGAGTTATATTTTTTAAAGGATAGTTTTATCTACACTCGCGTGTAGCTACTCTCACCATGAGTATACCACCGTGCGTATGTCTACATACTCATTTATCACTTTGAGTATGTTCATATACTAATTCTAAGATATTTCAAATGATATATACAAAAAAATTTAAACCCATCCCTATTTTTAAAATATATTATGATTATAATGAGTATATCCATATACTCTATATATGATCACATACTTAACGTATATATCATCATATAAGGTCTAGTACGATGACATATTTTACATACATGCTTTTCGTTGGATCAGATACGTCCTACATCATGAGATACACACATGGGAGTAGCTACACGTGCATGTAGAATGGATTTTTTTCTTTTTTTTTTTGAAAATATATAGTTTGAAAATATAAAAGACTAGATGCATAGATTTGTTTCCAAAGTATGTTTGTAATCTCATAAATTATTAGATTATATATATATATATATATGCATCATTGGAAAATAGTGACGAAAATTGCACACACTACGAAAAACCATGAAAAGTAAAACACAAGTTTTTTTACTGGAGGGAGTACCATCAAACATTAGAGGAAAAGTGCTTTTGAATTTTTAAAACTCATGTATCCGTATAGAAACTGATGGTCAAGTTTTGCTAATTGGAAAATTGTTTCTTGTCCAAACCTTCATATATTCTTGAACATGATCGAGTCATGCATTCATATCACTGAAACTTTTTAGTTTGTCTGAATTAGTATAAAGTAGATAGGCCTTACAAGATACTAACTGAGAACAAAAATTATGGCTAGATACTAACTTTATTAATCATGGCGCAGTGAGTTTTGGTCGACATCTGCCAGAATAATAACTTGGATCAGAAGAAAAAGGAGATGGACGCTTTCACTCATGTTCCTCCAGGCTTCCGTTTCCACCCTACCGATGAGGAACTCGTTGATTACTACCTTAGGAAAAAGGTAGCACTGAAGAAGATAGACTTGGATGTCATAAAAGATGTGGATCTGTACAAAATTGAACCTTGGGATCTACAAGGTAATCTCAGCTCCATTGATTTACTTCAAGCTTGCATACATAGAAATCTGTACTTGAAGATGAGTATAATGATAGGCTTCTTGTGAACTCATTCATCCATGAAACTCAATGAACTTGAGCTCTAAACCAAGTTCTATAAATGTTGAACAGAGAAATGCAAGATTGGAAACGAAGAGCAGAATGAGTGGTACTTCTTCAGTCACAAGGACAAGAAATACCCTACGGGCACTCGCACCAACAGAGCAACGACGGCCGGTTTCTGGAAGGCCACCGGAAGGGACAAGCCGATCTACGTGAAGAACTGCCTCGTAGGGATGAGGAAGACGCTGGTTTTCTACAAGGGCCGGGCGCCCAACGGACAGAAATCAGACTGGATCATGCACGAGTACCGCCTGGAGACCAACGAAAATGGATTTCCACATGTAAGATTCGCAGTCCCATGCCATGAACTGTCGTTCATCTCGACATGAATGCTGCATGATGCATGTCAGCATCGATCCTACGCATTTCTTGTCCAGCGCGTGGCTAACAAAAGGTTACATGCATGCCGTTCAGGAGGAAGGATGGGTGGTCTGCAGGGTGTTCAGGAAGCGGCTCGCCACTGTCCAAAGAATGGCAGGGGACTCACCTTACTGGTTCAGCGACCACGCCGGGTTCATGGCGCCGAAGCTGGTGGGCTCCCCGAGGCAGGCGGCGCACCACCTGCAGAGCGCTACTGCGATGTACCACAGGCCCCAGAGCAGCAGCAGCAGCTACCCTTGCAAGGTGGAGCTGGAGTACCACCACCTCCTCCCCCAGGAGCACTTCCTCCAGCAGCTCCCTCAGCTGGAGAGCCCCAACAAGCTCCCCGACCTCATCGGCCAAGTCGCCACCACTCTCCAACCATGCAGCCTTGCACAGGAGCACGGCGCCCCTCGCTACAACGTGCCGGAGCTTCATGCCGAGCCGGTCTACCTGCCGGCTGGGGACGCATCGGGCGCAGATTGGAGGGCGCTCGACAAGTTCGTGGCGTCTCAGTTCATGAGCCACGGTGGCACTGACACCACCCCCAAGGAATCCAGTTACTCCGATCCGGCGGTGCAGGCGTTTCAGCAGGCCGAGGAGAAGGAAGAAGAGGCCTTGGAGTACGTGTCAACGTCGGCCTCCTGCGGAGGGGATAACGACTTGTGGAAATAGCAGGGTATGCATTCACTAAATCACTAATGCATTGCATCGTACAAGAAGCGAAGCCCCATAACACTGGTGTGATTGATGTAACCTAGTGTGTAAGTAGTCAACCGATTCAATGTGTCACGGCAAAAAGGTTGTGTACATAATAAAGTGTAACCGGTGAGGCTACACTTCCATGTGTAAGTTGGCATAAGGTCTGATGTCGATACGGTTTAGCAACTGACCTGGCAATTCGTGGAGATTTATAGTCGAGGCGTCAAAGAAGATGCTTATGTATTGTCCATGCACGTATACAGATGTAGTAGCTATTGTCATTCTTTAGTCTATCACCATCTAGTGTCTATCTTTTGTTTAAGGAAATAAAAAATATATCCCTCAATGCTTATTTTAAGTTTTTCATTTTAACAAAATCGCACCCCTCAATTTGAACATACAAATGCAAATATTTTGACACGAACGGGTGAAGTTAATCTCGCACAGAGGTGCGGTTAGGCATCACTTATGGTAATAATTTACTACAAACCATCACCTGAAAAAGGATTATTTTCCCCCTCCGTCGGATTGTTTCCGCGCGGGCCAAATCTGAGGCCCATTACCGTGATATGTTTCCGCGTGCTATCTACTCTCGGACTGCTTCATGTGCTGGTGCATGCATACATGCATGCAGGAGAGGATAACAGACATGACGTCCCCACATGTAAGCAAATCCGACTAAAAAAAGCTATAATTACTGAACCGAGCATTTAATTAAATTTTAATTGCACCATTATCTTTCTTATGACAAGATCAAAATAAGACCACACTTGCCTATGTTTGCATAATATTTTATAAAGTCAATTTTTTAATACTAAATAATCTATTCTAAATACTAGGAATAAATAATTTAACACGAACAAATAATTATTTTTATGAATAAATAATAAACATAATGAATAAATAATAATATACAACGAACAAAATATTAAATATCGCGAACATTTGATTGTATAGATTAAATAATAAAAAAGAATATCGCGAACAAATGAGTTAACATGGCCGAACAATTTAATCTACAAAATAAAAAAATAAATTATATACCTAGAAAAAATATATTATGCACACAGAACATAATATTACGGTCTATAAAAATTTAATAGATAGATTGAACAACAAGGAGTAATAGAAGGATATAAAACATATATAAAAAAAAGATAGCTACATAAAGAATAAGCGAAAAGAGTGGAATAAAAATTAAAGAATAAAAAAGCATGAGCTAGTTTTAAACATGAATAAATAGCTTCACTTTTGAAATAGTCAAATATAATTCTATTAACATCTAATTATAAAATGAATATGGATAAGAAGAATTATGAAAAATAATCGAACTACAATCCGAAGAAAAGAATATCTAAACGTGATTTTAGAATGAAACAAAGCAAAAAAAGGAAGAAATAATTAATATATATATAATGATTAGAAGGATAAAATAAAAAAGAATTGAAAAGAAAAAACAAAGATAATGAATAAAAAAGATACATTCAATTGAGTTTATGCAAAAGAAAAATAGAAAGAAAAATAAAGAAAAAAATATAATTGCAATCCACTTGTACGTTGGCATCAGCGAGTGCACATTTTTCGACCACGCACAACAAATCAAAAGGTTAGAAACAAAAAGGCATAAAAAAGAATGACAAGGAATAGAAAAGAGAAATAATCTAAAATTTAATACTAAAATAAAATAAAGAAAGAAGCCTGGACATGCATGTGCATGCGCGGTTCAACGAGCTACTAAAAAGAAATAAAGAAGTCGCAATACATGTGCAGCCATGCATGCATATTTGCATGGTCCGCGATATGGGCTAAATTTATCCAGCATTGTTATAGGCTAAATTACTCCAACAGTCCACCTGAAATTCTCTTCAGAGGTGATGGCTCAGGAACCCTCGCAAGGTGCCAAAAGATCTTGGTTGCGCATGGAAAAACCATTGTCGATGTCATATATGACATATGTTGAAGTAAATCACTTTCTAGGTAGGAGAAATACACGACTCACCGGAGGACGACAACCGCGCCGACGCGGAGAAGATCTGATTTATGAGCCCCCCGCGCGCCGGACGGCGGCTGGCGCCCTCACCGTAGCTGCCTATGCCCTGACATGACGCGCCGCTCGCCTTGCTCCGCCGCGCGCCGCCCGGCGCCAGGAGTCGCGACGCGCCGCCGCAGCGTGGGGACTCTGAAGCGGCCGGCTGAGTAGCCGCAACGTTGGGCTGTTTGGCAGCTCGCCATGGTTCGTCACTTCGTAAGGCCGGCAGGGCCGCCGCGCGGGAGGAGGATTTGGGACTCGGTATGCGTTGGGCCAAGATTACGCCAGGCGTCCAGCTTGTGTCGGCCCGGTGGGTCAACATGGGTTTTATCTCTTCCTAGCACCTTGCTTTGCGATCACGCCGTCATGTAATAACGTTTCATGCTACCGTTGAGGCGTACTAGTAGTAGTACCTTGCTTGATCGCGCTACACATTAACCGAACTGTTTGACCTTGCTTCTGCAAAAGTAGCTAGCCTAAGCTACTAGGAAAGGAAAGTTGTCACGTTACAGCTCTCAACGAAGCAGACGTCCACCTGTTGACCTGTGTACTATTCTTCAGGCAATCAGGCCTTCTGTTAAGGCTGTGCTCGCTGCACCATCCTGTAAAGGCATTTATTTACAGTTACAGCTACCTTAGCATCTGCAATCTCTTCTCAACCATTTATGGCACCAGGCTTTGAGCATGGGCAGAAGGAGTCCTAAGGCGTACCCCCTCCAATCTTTCTACAAGAGGTATTTCATCTTGTTAGAACAAGATGAGGCTCTAAAAAAATTAATCTATTAATGTGTTTCTGTGCATGTGATGCAACAAAGCATGCTCATAAGAAAGAATTTTTTAATATGAATATAATAACATAGATTCTGGAGTATTAATAGATCAATTGTTGGCGAAATGCTTGTTCTAACAAAATGAAATAAGCTTCCCTATTTAATTTAAATGTTTGAGTATTTGACTAGCTAGCTCAATTGCTAGAAAACTTGTAAATAGTTTATTTCAATTTTTTGACTACACCATGCCATTATATTATTGACCCCCATAAAGTAATTGGGTCTGTTTTTGGAAGGGCTTATTCCGGTTTGGTTTCACCTGTTTCACACAAATACACTGTAGTGTGAAACTGCTTTATAAGCCCGTGCTAAAATAAATTAGAAGTCAGATGAAGCTAGTTTTTTTTAGCTTCACCGGCTTTAACTTCACCGGTAAAGTCTTTTTGGGAGAAGCCCTCCCAAACTGCCCCTAACTGTCTGTGCAAATGCAAGCTTATTCCCCAAGGAATAAAAACATGAAGAATAGGCTAAGTTGACCTTGGTGCCGCCGTTGCGTGGCTGCGTACCACTAGTAGCGTAGAACCTAGACAAGGCAAAGTTGCGGTTAGCCTGTTGCCCTGCTACGGTGAACTGTGTAAACTGTCAAACACGCAGCTAGCTAGCAGGCTGTAGCCCATCCATCGAGGCCGGCTACGTACATGTACGGTGTGTGTTGCCAAAGGTGAAAAAAAAAAGGTACTCGTAGCAACGCAGGATGTGTACACGCTTTTACACGACCAGGGAATTCCTGCCTGCGCTCCCGGCCAGGCTCCGGCAGCTGCCTAGCCTTCTATCGCTGTGGCTGCTAGCTCGCAGCAATAATGCAGCAATGCAGCACGCTGCGTCCCGGCAGATCGCAGGATTCTCCCGGAAAAACGTGTCGCGCAGACTGAATGCGGAAAGGAAAACGTGACGACGGGCTCCTGTCCTGGTCTCCTGCTGGCGGTCTGTGGAGTGGTTGAATCTCCCCAGGAAAGAAACGCGCCCACTATACTGGCAAGTCCCTGCGAGAGTGAACAACGCTGCACGCGCTGCAAACACGGCCAAGGAGCAAGACCCATCCATGACGCGGCCGCGCGCGCCTGCCACGCACTCGCGATCGACGGAGCTCTGTTTCTCTAGCAGGCAACGACCGGCCGGTCTGGTGGGATGGCCAGGGCGCACAAGCAGACCGGCCGGTACATATTCCGGCACGGCGGCCGGCATGGGGGCATGCACCGTAGCACGAGCTAGCCTAGAGCGAGGAGGGGCAGTGCAATGCAACGCGCTGCACATTTCTCGCTGCCCGTGCCGCGCCCGGCGCCCCCCAGCAAGCGACGAAAGTGCACTGGCCGGCTTGGCGTGTCCGGGCGGTCCCAGCGAGCGGCGACTGATCCTCTGGGCTCTGCCGCGCCTGCCTAACCTGCTTTTGTCTCCATTTAGGTCGTTTTTCCGGTGCACCAATTGCGGCTACGGGGACCATTCCGTCTCGCCCCAACAGACCTGCCGTAGCTATAGCTAGGCGTACGTGCACGCTCCTCGTCGCTGTACGTATACGTCCAGGGGCAAGGGTACGGCCGGCGGGTTATCGTTTCCGCATCACCACTCGCGTCGGGGCAATCAATTCGGGCGCAGCAGGCCGCCGTGTCTAGCTAGCCCTGCCGATCCTGCTGCTCTTGGCATGCCGCCTGCCCTGCTCCTGGCAGACGGGCGCGTAGCTCACCGTACCATGCGTGCGCGCGGCGACACCGAAACGGAAGGGACCTCAGCTCCATCGCGCGGCGCCAACAGTGGCAGCTCCGCCCTGGTCGACAGGACCGCGCGCGCCGTCGTGTGAGGGCGCATGAGACAGGGCGCGCGCACCCGCTAGCGTCCTGCGCGCGCCCTGGATTGGAACGGACATGTCCGAGCTAGATTTGCGCGACGGCGACCGCGTAGTGCAGCCTAATCCGTGACGTGGGCAGTTACGCTAATCGGTGGCCGGAAAAATAATGGCAGTACTGTGGCGGCACTGTAACAAGGGCACCGAACGAACGTGTCAAAAGTTGCGACGACCACACCGGGACAGGACCAGACCACATCACGCGCCAGGCCGGTCGCTAACGAGTTGGGGCGGGGGCGGGCCGGCCCAGTGAGTGGCCCGGTACTGGCTCTGTCGTCCGCCACCGATCCCCACTCACTCGTTCCGGCCCTGCCCGCTTTTCAGACAAACAGTCGCTAGCGGCTACTGCTGCCGCCACTGTTCCCACAGCCTAGCAGAGGCCAGACCGGACCGGACCAGCCAGAGAGAGAGAGAGAGAGGACGCCCTCCCTCGGCTTTGCTGCTTGCCCGGGCCTCGATGCCTTTCCCAATTTTGCCCCTGGCCTGCGCCCATTCACATTCACTTGCCCGATTGCCTCTCTCGGCTCTCACGGAGCCGAGCTGAGCGCATCTTCAATCAAACGAACCAGGGGGCAACAACAGATCCGAGGCTTTCTCGAATCGGGCAGGTCCGTCCGTCAATCAAATCCGCCAGGTGACGAGCCGCTCCCACGTCAAATCCAGAGCCGATCGATCAAGCTCGTCACATCGAGATGCCACGCCGCATCCAGCGCCTGGGCCAGGGGGGACCGAGCCGGTCGGCACGGACGCCCCCTATATAAGGCCTCCCTCGCCCCATCCCCTCTCTCCCGTGCTCATCCCGATCCATCCATCCGACTCGCCACTCGCCTTCTGCTCTTCGTAGTCGTAGTAGAACACTTGCCTTGATCTCTCCAGCGCCGGCCACCCCGAGTAAGTACCGGAAAGCTTGTTGCGCAGCTGCCACACCCCCCGGCCGGCTGGGAAAAGGAGGTCTCTACTGCTCCGTGGAAGCACAAGCTGCCGCGATGATGTCGTCGGCGCCGGTGCCGGAGATGTTCGCCCTGGACCAGCACCTCGCGCCGCAGCAGCCGGCGGAGCAGGAGCAGCTCTGCTACGTGCACTGCAAGTGCTGCGACACCATCCTCGCGGTACGCCGTATCGGATTCATGTATGCATATGGTTCCGCCGGCTGCTTCCGCGACGGGAGAAAACTTACCTCTCCAGCCGTCCACGTACTGCCTGCAGGTGGGCGTGCCGTGCAGCAGCCTGTTCAAGACGGTCACCGTGCGGTGCGGCCACTGCGCCAACCTGCTCTCCGTCAACCTCGGCGGCCTCCTGCTGCCGACGGCGGCGGCGGCGGCGACCAACCAGCTCCCCTTCGGCGGCGGCGGCGGCCAGCAGCAGGCTCTCCTCTCCCCCACCTCCCCGCACGGCCTACTTGTATGATGTTTTGCTAGCTGCGCCCTTTCTTCTTCTTCATCACCGTAGCGCTGATGATGCATGGACTGCTGCGTACGAACCAATAATAACATAATCGATCTTCCTGCAGGACGAGATGATGCCGCCGTTCCAACAAGCGCCGAGCCTGCCGAGTGCTGAACCGGCGAGCGCCTGTGTGAGCACCATCACCAGCATCAACAACAGCTGCGGCGGCGGCAACAACGCGCCGGTCATGTCGTCCATGGCGCCGGCGAGGCCGCCGCCGGTGAAACCTGCACCGCAGGAGCCGCAGCTGCAGCCCAAGAGCACGGCGTCAGGGAATAAACGTGAGTGCCTTGTCACGCGTTCTTTTATTTTTCCTCTTCACCGATCATTTTAATGTACTAGCTAGCAAGTAGAGATCAGCGAGCTAGTCAAGAGAGGACACAGTTCTTATTACCACACATGCAGCTTGATCCTCTCGTCTCTTGAGATTTTGGGCAGTCTTTTTTTTTTTCTTTCTCTCTCTCTAGTATTCTTCATGAAGGATTCTTTTTTAGAGAGATCAAGAGCAACAAGAGGGTTAATAGTTTGAACGTCAGCTAAATAGTGCCTTCTGCACATGTGATCCTTTTCGCAGTACGTTCACGGAGACTCTTCCCAAAATCCCAACGTTAATACGCACAGTGCAGAAATAAAGTGTTTGAAATATGCAAGTGCAAAACACAGGAGATCCAACAGTAGTGGTCTTTAGGGACCGATGGCAATACACGTACAAAACGTCATTGTTGGCCCCGTGTTGTCTGACACTATTTGATGTAGCTTTCTCAGCGCTTGCAAATACGTGATTATTGTTCATCAGTTCTGTGCTAACTCGATTTCTGCTTTTTTTTTTCCTGCAGCTGCAGAGAAGCGGCAGAGAGTTCCTTCTGCATACAACCGATTCATCAAGTGAGTTTATCAGTTGGTTTCACTTTGACGAACAAGTTTTTTTTTCCCTTTAGCATGCAGCTATTTGTTGACGATCTTGCTAATAATACCCATGCGCTATTTTGGCCGTCCATAGGGATGAGATCCAGCGCATTAAGGCCAGCAATCCGGACATCACCCACAGGGAGGCTTTCAGCGCAGCTGCCAAGAATGTAAATCGCTCCTCTCCTTCAATTCTCAAGCGCATCTGATGAGATCTTCCAAGTTCTCATAGTCCATATATATTTGTAGTATCTTCTATACTGACTGAATTAATTAAATTTCCATCTCTCGTCTATGTGCATATATCAGTGGGCCCATTTCCCATACATCCATTTCGGTCTAATGCCGGAGCAGGGCCTGAAGAAAACCTCTATCCAAATTCAGGTAAGATCATATGATGACCAAGCCCTCATGGCCTCATCATATATATGCTGCCTGAGCAATGCTTTTAATTTCTTGCTACCCTTTGCAGGACGGAGCTGAATGCATGCTGTTCAAGGATGGTCTCTACGCCGCCGCCGCCGCCGCAGCATCTACCATGGGCATTGCTCCCTTTTGACCTTCGTTCACCGGCCGGCCGGAAATGTTTACCGTTGTGGTTCTGCTTCATATGCTAGGGTTCTGCCTCGGTCCCTCGATATCCCGCTGCTAGTTATTAAGTACTAGCTCTAATGCTTCCTCCTGAGGATCTCGAAATGTATCTCAGTAACCGTATCTATGTGTTGTACTCTTTTTTTTTTTCTCTCCACCTAATTCTGCTTCAGGTCCATTTATTTTTGCAATTTGTGTAACATGAGGTTGCCGTGCTTATGTTGCCTCTTATATTATATGGAGATAATAATTCTAGCTGGATATTTGTCCGAACATCTTTGACTTTAATTTAGTTTTTCCTAATCTTCACCTCTACTCCCTCGGTCACAAAAACATAGTCTTATTTTGCCAACAAATACAACTTGGCAAGCTTTAAGAAATTAACAATAATGGCTATACCAACATCTTTCTGAAACATTAAAATGAAAAAACAAAAAATCATAGATGTGTATTTGTCAAGATTTAATTGTGCCATATAATTGTACTACTAAAGTATTGTTTCTGAAGGTCGTGTTTCAAGACCTTTTTTTATGTCCTGTTGTAGTGACTTTTTCACTATTTCCGTAGTATCATTTTTGTCACCGATGCATGCATGCAGCATGGCAGCTGCCTTTGATATTTATACCTAAATTACATGTTCTAAAAATTGTGTACTGCCCTAGATGGCAGGAGATATTTTAACAATGTACCCCTCCATTCACGGATGATAGTCTTATTTGGGATGGGCACAATGACCAAGGTAGAAATATTGCTTATCATTCCTACCTATCCCATCATTATTTACATTATTTACCTTATGTAAACAAGCAACCTTTAATGCTTAAATGGGTACCAATGAGGTAACTTTCACGGCCAGGTACAAAACGGCTATTTCCTATGGCTATTTCCTGAGGCACAAGTGCTCAACGGCCGCCGCGAATTTAATCATACACAGTCAATGTTGCCGTAAACGGCCGTGTAGCCCGTGTACACGCTACTCGACAGGCTACCTTGCAGTTTAGGGCCCAAATGGTGATTACACGGTTCAACCGTTTACACGATAAGAAACACGGCTACACGGTGTAAAAAAACAGCAACTACACAATTTTACACGACGAGTAGACCGTTTAAAACAACATTTAAGCTATAGAGAGAAGTATTAACTATGCCTTATTTTTTAAATGGTATAATATTTGTTATTTGTAAATTGTGATTTGTTATATAACATAAGAATGATCAATTGATAACGAGCATATGATTACATATTTTATCTATTTAACAGTTAAGCTTGATAATTTGTAATGTTTGATTGATAAATATTGGATTTTCTGAAGTTTACTTGCATAAATATATAAATTTTATGTCCGCCATACAAATCGTGTAGCTCGTGTACACACCGTTTACATGACGTGTACACGGTCGGCTCACTACTTGAGGGGTGACCGAACGACTACCGTTTAGCGTTTAGGTGAACACTGTACACAGTTAACTTGTGTTGTTCCCGAGAGGCAACTGGTGGATGGGCTCAAATAAGACTATCAATTGTGAAAATCTCAAATTTTAAAATAAGACTATCATCTGTGAATGGAGGGAGTAGCAGCTAATGTAACCTTCACTGGAATTAAACAGCATGTTTTTAGTTTTGCTTATCATTAGAGAATTATTCTTATGCATGGCATCAAAACCCTTTTCTTCTGATTGCATTATTAAGTGAAATGTGTTAATTGATGCATGACAAAGTGACTTAGGCCTTGTTTGCTCCCTCGCTTCTCGCATCCGCTTCCCATGTAGTTCAAATCTGTAAAGCAGCTTACTACAAAAGCGAAAATAAGCGAGACATTTGGTGAGATTATGGCTTATTTCCACCAATAAAATAATTATAATCGGAAACAAATATGGCCTTACATGGATCCATGTAGCACGTGATACACAGTACAGGGCCAAATTTATTACCACAAAAGGTCACATGTAAATATGTAATACGTCGAGGATGGTGCTAATAAACATGCCGTAATAAACGTCCAGCGTCCCCGAAACCCCAAAGCCAGCCAGCCATCTACATCTACTACTGGCGAACCGTCGCCACGAGTCCCTATCCCCGGAAAAAGTTCGTGCATACTACCCCACGACGACAAGAAGACAGTGCTCCACGCATGCATACAACGGCGGCGCCACGCGGGGTGCAGTGCAGTGCGGGCGCGGCGTAGGAGCGAGCACCAAGCAAAGACATCTCGTTGCGCGTGCACGGCAGGCGCGCGGCCGGGGGGGCAGGGGCAGCGCAGGCAGGCAAAGCCTCTCCCTCTCTACAGCATGCCGCTTACAGTAGATCCGGCGCTAGCCGACGATCAGAACTGCGGCCACGCAGGCGCGGACGCGGCAGGCGGCAGAGCACTGGCAGGCTGCGGCTGGCCGGCCGCTGCCAAAGCCTGCGCGCGGCGCACAGCAGCAGGCAGAAGGAGTCAGTCAAGGGCGCCGGCCGGCCGCGTGAGGTGACAGTTTGGGGAGCCGAGCGCAACCAGGCCACTAGGCCAGCAAGTGTAGACGTACGCAGCTGATGGGTGGCACGTCCTGGCCTCCTGGGGAGCGAGAGGCAGCGGGCATGGCAAGCCAACGGCTGCGCTGCTGCGGTGTGGTGCTGCCCCTGGCGCAATTATGGGAGGACCGGCCGGAGGAGGCTGGCGATCGAGCCGATGTGACGGATCCCTTTTGCGTTGCGCACCAGCAGCATCTACAGGGATATAACGGTGCGACCATCCCCATATGTCTACACCTAGGCTTCGCCATAGCAGCACTGCTGCGACTTAACCCTAGCTAGCCCCTCTCCCCTCCTGGGCCTGCGCTCTCTTTCCCCCCTCTGTCGCGTGCTGTTCCTCTGATCCTCCTCTTCTCACCTGTCCACTCGCCACCGGCCGGCCGCCCGTCCCCGTCCCAGGGAGTACTCCGGCCGCCTACCCCGGTTACATGCATGGAACGGATCGGATCCAGCGATCGATCGGTCGACGCTGCACCGGTTTGATGTGATCGTGGTTGCGTTCCGATCCCCTCTCATGGCTCAATGATTGCTGCTTCCCCGGATGCCATGTTGCGAGCACAGTTCGCGGCAGCATCGGAACTGTCATGTCGATCCCGTCCACGGCGGTGTGGACGATACGACGCGCGCTCGCTGCCGGGCCCGGCCGGGCCGGCCACGGCTTCGGTCGAATCGGCAGGTGACTTGGCGCTTCTGCGTGATGCCCCCGTGACGAGCGAGCCCTGTCAAGCTAGAAAAGAAAGATAAGTGTTTGCTGGCTGTGATGTATACTCATATATCGATCCTCTCGCTTATCCAAGGATGCCACTGTGCACGCGGCGGATAATGGAAACAATATGGGAAGCTCCGGCTAGGCAGGAGTAGGCAGTAACATGCTGCTTTTATCCAATTGAGGATGGTTGTCATCCTGCTGATCGATCATGTCATGGAATCGATATATGCAGAATTAATAGATTGGTCAGCATGGCATGCCAGTGCAGCTAGCTAGCTAGCTCACAGACCGTTGGAGGTCAACTATGAAATGTTAAGGTTTTCATTATTTACCAGCAAATATACTCGTGCTTTGCTACGGATGAAGACTAATGCTTACATTATTAAACATGATTATATAAAGTGTGATATATTATACAATTTATGCTATAATATATCCTAAATTTTTAAACTAGAATAAATTCCGTTCAAGATTGGCATTGTATAAAGTGAATGAATTGTGATCGAGCACAGTTAGAGCGTTGCCACGTGCTTGTGCTCCTTCGGAAGACATGTGGAGTTTGTGCAGTTCCAACTTACAATGACGATACGATTTGACTAATGCACTCAAATAGAAAGACATATCTATCTATTAAAAGATAACTTTAGGGATATAGCTCCCAATGACGTGTGTGAGGTGCGTCACCACCGTTGGCCTTGGCCGAGCTCCTCGGTAGTATGTTCAACGAGATTGCTGCCCGCCTACATAACATCACCAACTTTATACTCTTTCATTTCATATACAGGCTATGGTGTGCCACGCGAGGCATATTATCGGTATTCCTAAACGTCACTCGAGTGATTATTATTCCGTCTGCCACTCGATTTTTTATATTGCGTATGTACGTGTGGTGGATTCTGTTGAGTTTTTCGGCCCGGGCCATCACCACACATGGGTGGCAGCTGAACGGTCCATGGAAATGTTGCGAGACATAATTGGCCAGGCAGGCACCAGCAACGGTGTTGTCGCTGGCTTGTTGGTTTCTCCATGTGGCAGTTAATTTTTTTTCTTGATCCGAAACATTTTTATGTGCCTGTTTTCTCACGGAGCCGACAAATTAAATTGTTTTGTATTGTCTTTGATATGTGATCTGCGATGTAATATACTGTTTGTTTCATTTATTTTCGAACACTAGTCTTGGACTATATATATTCTTTGTCAATATTCCATGTGAAGTGTAATCTCTTTCATTTGTTGTATGTTTTTGTGGGGTGTAATATTTTTTAGATGCAGATAAAATTAATGAAAGAATTTATATTGTTTATTTCCAACACGTGAAATGCAGCGGCCAAGATCCTATTGTTCTCATTATGTTTGTAATTTGCTTTATTAATCATTTTTTCTTAAGTCACTTTTCTGTAGCGGTGAAATTTGTAATGTTTGGGACGGATCAAACACAAAGGATTTGTAATGTTTTGTAAGTGCCCAGCAGACCACCAGGGCATGTACATGCTGCAACCCAGCAACTCCACGAGGGCTACCAACAGCCCAGCAACTCCTACCAGGCAACAAGCCCAACCTCACTTGAATTTTCTCTCCATGTGTTTAATCGATTCCCCCTCCATATCCTTAATCAACAATAGACTGATTTTTTTACATGTCCTCACTCAAATTTCCTCAACTGGCCAACAAACCTCCAGGTGGCACTATTTTTTAGAAAACGGAACAAGGTTCCTGCCTCCATGCCTTTGCAAAGACATACGCGGCAGTTTAATACATCAATGAGTGCTGAGGCTCCACCAGAATCCAAAAGGATAGAGTATGATACAGGGATGAAAACAACCCGACCAAAGAACAAGACTAAGCTTCAATTCGGTTTGAGAATTTCCATCCAAACTTGGCGAAAACTTCCATGATGACTGTCTCCAGCAAGCGGTAGCCCCTCCTCATGAATTCCTTCGCCTTCTTCTCCTTATGCAGCAGCGACCAAGTGCAAGTCCAGTACGTCGCACGGAAGATTACCTGCAAAAAAGTGGTGCTCTTAGCACCGTTGAATACCATATCATTTCTATTCAACCAAATTGCCCAAAAAAGAGTTGTTGCACCCACTAGGATTTGATTCTTGAGCTTAGGCTGAATACCATTGAGCCAAGAACCAGCTATGCTTGCTATACTAGAAGGGGGTTGAATTCCAAATGTGCTAAGAATTGTATTCCAAATTGCACGGGCAAAGTGACAATTAAAAACAAGTGTTGTATAGTTTCTAATCAACTACAAAAACAACACGTGAGGCTTAGAAAATTGAGTGATACATAGATAAATTTTTACTCAATTGTTGTGGGTCACTCCCATTAATTATTGGATTCCGATTTAGATTCCAATTGACGGACCAAGAAATCATTGCTCTTTAATAAAAGTAGAGATTACGTACTGTCAGCACATCGGCATGAGCATTACAGCAACCCCCTCCACCAGGGCTTGATTTAAAAAGGTCCAGACCAAAACTGCCGGGCGATCAAAAGCCAGAGCAAGCACCACCGAGGGTTTACAGTTCCTGGGGGCACAGACGGAATTTTTATGGTTTACTTTTGAGACGGGCACTTATTACTCACCGTTGAGGCGTTGATGTGTTGCTCGCGAGGCTAGAGAGAGCTAGAGAGCCGTTATTCCTCCTTCGAAAAAAAACATCGTCATTGACTCTTAAAAAAACTCTGCAAGAAAACCTGTAGGCGCGCGCTTCCTTTATAGAGAAAACACAAAAGGGCCATAAAAAAAAAACACAAAAGGAAGTATTCAACTGTGCCGTCACGGCTCACGGCCTGTTATGCAATTGGTGGCTATATGGGCCAAGTTGGTATTTTTACCTTGGGCCTAACATTTATAGCCAGCTCAAAAAAAGGTTGCCAAGTAAGCCCACCAGTTGGATGAAAATCTCAATTTTACACCAGGCCATAAAACTTTTATTTCGTTGTTTCAAAAAAAATAAAACTTTTATTTCGTGGAGGAGATTTTTTCCTCTCGGAGACGGTCTGTAAAGATATATTAGTCTATGCACTACTAAAAAGAAGAAAAAAGAATGCCACACATGTTGATGCGCATTATTCATGCAACAAATGAAACATTGTTGCCCCCAAAAATTACACTCTGTCTCTTCCCCCTTCATCAATTTGCTGCTTGTGTGATAGTTCGTTCCAGAGGAAGAGCAAGAAAAGCCGAACAATTAAGCAATCCCTACTCTAAGTTCATACAGGCATCGCCTGTTACCCAACTCATAGAGAACTCGCCGAGTATGGCCGGATATAGGCGGAGTTCAGCTGCCAGACCTTGACGGACTTCGCGGTGACGTGAGCATTCGTAGCGTTGTTGAAGAGGAACACGCGGGCGGCGTCGTAGATGGCTCTTGTTGGGTACACGCGCGACGTGATGCACGTCCGTCCTCCCTGCGCAAAGCTCTCCACGATGGAGTGGTCGACCTGCACAGCAGAAGCGACGATACGCGATGTGAACACAAGTGAGTAACATGCACCCGCACATAGAGGCTGCTCTGGTTGTTGACTTAGCACTGCAGAATGCAGACACCTACCAGTATCCTTACTGACAGGTTCTCCCCGTGCAGCACGGGGACCGAGCTTCCGTAGACTCTCTTCACCAGATCGTTCGCCCTTGATGCCCTAGAAAATTATTAAACAAAGAAGATTTTATTACAAAGATTGTAATAATTTTTTTTTTGTTTGTCAACTTGGCCAAGAAGCTCAAATTAAGGGGCAGAGAGCGTGTATAGCTCACAAGTGTGCATCGTAGATGATGTACATACCTGAGCTCATCCTGGCAGAAGAAGGTCTTGAGGCTGCCGTCGGTGCCCTTGGCCAGGTAGAAGTAGACGGCGGTCTGCTCCGACAGGTCGTCGTCGCCGAGCACGAGCAGGCCGAACGGGCCGAGCAGGCCCCGCCCCGCCGCGCCGGCGCTGGTGCTGCAGTTGAACCCCACGTCGGCCTCCGTCACGCCCTCCACGGCCGCCGCGTCCACCTCGAACACGGCCTCGATGTCCAGCTGCAATAACAATGCACACGATCAGCTAGAGAAGAGAACGATCGAGACTACCGTGATCGAGCTCGCTGCTAGCTGCGTCACTCGGGCTCGATCATGGCGTTCACCTGTGTCGCCTTGCCGACGTCGAGGGGCACGATGGATCCGCCGCCCAGCGCGACGCCGTCGAAGCTCTTGCCGCTCATCCGGAGGTTCTCCACCTCCACCACGGGCCACTGGAGCAGGTTGCTGCCGGTCTTCGTGTCCAGAAGCACCGTCCTCGGGATTGACTGCACGTGCATGGCGTGGACAAAAGAAAAAAGTTAAAAAAAGAGTAACGTGCATGATGGTAATTAGCAAGAAGCCGAGTCATCCTTTTCGTGTGCACGCAATTCATAATCTACACAATCATGGCTCGAGAAAAAGTACAGCCCAAGAAATGAGTTGGTGAACTGCAAACATGATGACCAGTGACCAACTCCAGGAGGTGATGGTTGAATGGAAAAAAATATCATTTAGATTTATTGATTCCACTTTTGCAGGCAGACGTATGGCGGATTTTTTTTCCAGACAGATTTGTTCAATTATTTTAGATCAATTATATTCTTGCTGCAGCCGCCAGCCGGGCAAGACAGTGCCTCCTGAACGACTTGAACCAGTTCTGGAGGCAGCGCCCAAATAATTTAAGCTCGGCGCGCAGAGGCTAATATGCACTCCACGTCTTCAATTTTGTGCTAAGCAACTCAAAACATATATATATATATATATATATATATATATATATACAAATTGCATATGCTGATAATGATGATTTATTTTTTAAAAATACTGACGATGACGACGACAGCTCTGTGACTGACCTACTTAATGGGAATAAGCAACCATTTGAAAAAAAAATCCAGTTTGAAAAAAGGGAGCCAATTCTTCTCAAGTCCCTTTTTAGCGTTAAAAAATGCTCAAAATCGAAGTAGGCGTGCACGCCATTAGACAAATACTACTCGTACTCCTCCTGTATCCTGATATCCTCATTTGGAGGCTTTGACCCCGGCCCTGCTGCTACGCTGGACGAGACGTGGCAGAACAGAAAGGTAATCCTACCACCCTCCCTCAGCCAATCAGGAAGCAGGTCGCGCGCACCAGAAAATATTTCCCGATTCGCCTACGGCATCGCCCCCTCGTGTTCTCGCGTGCCGATTGGGCTCCAGGAAATCTTCGTTGGGCCCTGATTTTGTCTGGGGCGGTTGCTTTCGAGACAATTGGAGAGGGATTTAAGCTCTGTTTGGTTTGGTAGCATAGAGTACTTTAGCTACCTTTAACCATTTAACCATTAATTAGAGGTATTAAATAAAAGTAGTTTACAAAATTAACTCCACAACCTCTGCGCTAATGAGGTCTTTGATCGCATGATTAAAGGATGATGTAGCTAATTATGGATTAATTAGGCTCATCATATTCGTCGTGTAAAATTGCAACCATCTGTGAAAATATTTTACAAATAAACCTCGTTTAGTACTTCATGCATGCAAGATTCTCTTGTAGCGCTAGGTGTGCTAGGGCTAAACGGGCCGTTAAACAAGTCGGATTGTGCAGCTTGTTTTGGATAAAACGGCCGTGGGCCCGGGCCCACGCAAAGCGTTGCGCTTGGACCGGGGCGCTCCTCTCGTTTTCCCTCTCTAGAACGGGTTAGTTGTTGGACAGGATCACAGGAAAGTGCGTGCCTCACGTGGCGGAGACAATTGGTAACAGGGTGGTGCGAGGCAGAGGAAAGGGCTGTACAGGTGTGTGATCGACACAGCACAAGTATGTCTGTGTCACCGTGTGTAATTTTCAGGTCTATTTAAATTGGACGGTGATACGGTGTACAGCAATGTGACATGTAGTGCAGGCTACAGTACAGAGTCCTAGGCTTGCATGCATCAAGCGAGACTCTTCTGAGATGTTCTCTCAGCAAGCCTCTACGGTTCAGAAATAGAGAGAGAAAAATTAGGAAACTCTAAATTAAGATGTAGTAGTATCGTAAAGCTTGGCAATGCATTAAACCAAATTAATTGGAAAGTTTTCAAAATTCAAAATTCTGGGATTCGTCTTATTGGGAGCTTAACGTAGTCTAACCTGTAAACGCGTTTCCAGGAAGGGGGAAAGAACGAAAAGTCCACGATCCTATGGATTTCTCGCTCGCTTATTAATCCGTTGTTAGATCAGAATTGATTAATTAGTCGAGCTGTCATCATACGTAACCCATACTGTCACCGCAAACCAGCCTGAGGCAGTACGTTACGTGACACCATCACCCCTCATAAGCCAGCCCAAATGTAATCATCAGGTTAAATTATTATCTGATTTTTGAATCGCTGGAGACGGGGAAAAAAGTTATCCGAGGAGCAAATGCTGCTACGTACCTGCACGGACGCCCATCCCTTAAGGATGTCTGCTCGCTCGCTGTCGGTCTCGCCGACCCACCCCCACAGCACCCGCCGCCGGAGCACGGGGTCGTAGAAGGTCTTGGACGCGTAGAACTTGCCGTAGTCGTAGCGGAGCCCGATCCCGACGTCGTTCGCCGCGTCGTCGGGGGTCCAGGCGTCGGTCCCGGCGTCGTAGGTGCCGATGGCGTAGTAGTCGTGCTTGTCGTCGTCGAGGCTGGCCTTCACCACGTGCTTCACCCCGGGCCCCGGCGGGACGGAGGTCTCCAGCCCGTTCTCCTCGCCGCCGCCGGCGGCCGCGGCCACCGGGTAGAAGTCCACGCACTCCCACATGCCGGTGCCCGGCACGACGTGCATCAGCGCTGGCGCCGGGTCGTACCGCACGAAGTCCACCGTCCGGTACACCAGCGCCAGCCCGGCGTGGCTCCGGTCCTTGGACCCGATGGCGACGCGCCACGCCGTGTCGTTGGGGACCCGCCACGCCGTCGTCGGGTCGCGGAAGTCCTTGAGCCTGATGCCCGGCGGCGGCACCAGGATGGGGTTGGCGCCCGACTTGACCCACTCGCGCAGCAGCGGGTCCGACGGGTCCGCCGGCTCCGCGAGGTTCTGCACCTGCACCGACTCCGTCGTGGAGCCCGTGTAGAGCATGACGATCCGGCCGTCCGGGAGCTTGGTCGCCGACCCGGACCAGACGCCATTGGCGTCGTACCAGTGGTCCGGCACCATGGCGAGCGGCAGGTGCAGCCAGTGGACGAGGTCGCGCGACACGGCGTGGCCCCAGGTGATGTTGCCCCACACCGCGGAGTCCGGGTTCCATTGGTAGAAGAGGTGGTACCAGCCCTTGTGATACAGCGGGCCTGCACAAGCACAAGGGTAGCCGGGCGGCGGCGCGTGAAGAAATGTCACGTTTATTTCACGACATCAATAGCCGATGGGATCGCCAATAATAATGCAACACGATTAGCTCGGGCATTAATGCGAGCTATGGAATGCTACGAGAACCACACAGGAAAGCACATCTCGATCGAGTTCACATGTGATCGGTGATCGATCAGGGCCAACAACTTACCGTTCGGATCTGGAGAAGCCGGCCGGTCGAGGAAGATGAGCAAGGCAGATCGGGGCAGCGCCATGTGCACGAGGCGTCCGTGACAGGAACACGAAACCAAGTTAGCGGCAGATCGAGAGAGGGAAAAAGGAAACGATCGCATCGAGATCAGCGATGACGGCGACGGGCCTAACCGTTCATCCAGTTCTTTGGGGGCTGGAAATGGAACGCCGTGCGCTGCCACGCCAGCATCGCGTTGGTCCAGGCGTAGTCCCGGAGCGCGCCGCCGGCGCCGAGGAGCGGGGCCGTCGACTTCTCCGACACGCCCTCCGCCGCGCCGCGGGAGGCGGCCACCTCCACGACGCGCCCCGCGGCGGCGACGGCGCCCCCCTGCCCGTCGTCGGCGTGCTGCGACGCGAGGATCGCGACCGCGGCGAGCACGAGCAGGAGCGCCGCGGAGACGACGGCGGGGAGGACGGTCGACGACGACGGGCGCTTCTGCCCGGCGCCGGGGCCACCACGCCGAGGGTCGGTCTCCGGGAGCAGCGACGCGCGCGCGTCGTCCCCGTCCATCATCGTCGGGTCAGCAACGGGCGTGATCATGGCGGCCTCCGGGGAAGCACCAGGCTTAATTTCTCGCCAGTATCTAGGGTTCAGCTAATGGTAGAGGAGATCGGGGCATGCGCTCGATGGCCCAACGCTTTATGCCGTGGCTGCCGTGGGCATGTTCATACGGAAGGGGAGTATGAACGGGAGAGAGGTGAACGTTGGAGCAAACCGAGCGCGAGCGAGCAGTATTTATAGCCAACTAGCCTTATTTGGAAGGGCAGATTGTTTGGAAGCCAAGCGCGGCTACCGGACGAATCGGGCAAGAAAAAAGAAACCGCGAGACCCTCTCGTGTTGGGACGCAGCGCAAACGGGTTCTGTGGGGGATGCCATTGGCCAGCCGAGCGGATAGGAGGCCGAGTCAGCAAGACCACAGCCCGATTCATGTGGGTCATAGAATCAACAGAACATTGCATAGAAAATTTGAATACCCTTGTGGTAGCGAATTCATAACTTAGCGCCCAAAGTCTACATCAAGAGAAAGGTACTTTCACTCGGAGGTACCACAAAATAATGGTAAATAGAGAGGCACCAGAGCCGAGACCAACAAATAACCATCCAAGTACAATTATAACCATTTATTGAACCACCTTAAAGGCACGTACAATGCGTCGTGAATTTTTGCATCCCCCACGACCTGCAGTTACTGCCCACCTGTCGACTCGTTCGTCTATGGGTTCTTCTCATGCTCCTAGGCGAATCGACGAGGAACCCGGCTGTTGTACGGCCCACTGCGGGGAGATGGCGGATTTCTGTGTCACCATGATTTCTATGTCAAAGGATGAATTAAACACCTTGCACAATCCATTGTACAAGCTGTCTGTTTAAGCTGTTTGTTTGTACCAAAGAGACGGTAGTTGTCTGCACTGTTGTACTTGCCCTTACAAGTTACAATTATTGGAGTTGGTTAACAAAAATAGTTGAAGTTCATCGGTTTACTAAAAATCCCACAACTCCATCCGTCTTGATTTCCCTCCACAACTTACGTAAACTTTCAAACAGGTGTTTGAAATATTTAAGTTCAGTTATTTTTCTAAGCTAAAGGGGAATTTTCAGTTAGGTTGCAAAAAGTTGAAAATTCATAAATCACAGCTCAACAATTATAGTTTTTTCATTTTTTTGTATTGACCTTTCAAATTACAAATTTGGACCATTTACAAAATTTTCAACGGCTAAATTTATTTTTTTTAAGCGGACAAGCCAAAATTCTTATGCAAACTAAGCGAGACACCTTAACAACAAACAAACTTAATTACGACATCAACGCGAAGATATATCCACATCAAATTATGAGGTATATCTGCTGTGATTAGATAGTGGCAAAAAATTGGTGCACTTTCAACTTTGAGGCTTTTGCTCAAAGATTCAAAATTTGGTCTTTGGTACTATACACTCTAAAATCGTGTCTATTTGTTGGAGGGCAAAGGTTCTCCATCTTTCAAGTAAGATCTATTTTCTAATTAAACATTCACTGAAGGACACTAAATCCAGTCCTCCAACAAATATCTACATACTAGGACTTTAAGAGAGTTTGCTCTAGTTATCCTAAGAGCAAAAACAAGCATAAAGCCCCACATGTCCGAATGGCTAGAGGCCCTTTTGTAATTTACATGATTTTTCTCCTTTCTTTTTTTGTATCTTGAACTGTTGGATCTTCTGTTTTTTTGCTCCTTTTTATATAATTTATAATCAGTAGGGGAACTCCCCCTCCTATTTTATAAAAAAAGGTATCCTAGGGCATATAATTCGTGGGCCGCCGCCGGTCTCCTCCGATCCGGCGCCAGCGACGACGACCCTGCCGGTGGCGACCAAGGAGACGATACACGCTGCTGTCGTTAATTTGACAAATGCTGTGATATGGCGTGCCGATTCAGAAATCAACCGAAGAAGGTTCGTGCGCCGACGAGATGTTACGTACGGATCAGACATGTCAATTTGCATGTGCTCGAGAAGCTTTTTTTTTTCCGTCCACGATTAAACGATGCGTACGTACGTGTGGCAAAGTCATCTGAATTGTCTGAAAGTGTTTTACCGGCGCAAGAATTCAAACATCGTACGTGGTTGCCCCAAACCATGCAATAGAGGATATATAGACATGTCCCAAGTCCACGGATATATAGGATCCGGACACACAATAGAAAAATTGGACAGAACCTTGATCCTCCGTGGCAGCGTGGGCAACCATGACACGAAAAGTTCCCGCGCCAAGCAATGAGGTAATCCGTTTCTGCCGTGCACATCTCCGGTCTGCTTGGTGTCGATTCCTCCATGTGATTGATCCGCGTGGACCGACAAGTAGCCGTGTACGGACCCAACACATTGCGCCGGACGTTCAAACATGCCGGTCTCGTCAAGTTCTTGATGATTCATGGCTCACGGTTGCTGAAAACTCCCGCGGCATGGAACCGTACGTACCTTATTACGGCTAAGTTTCTTGGCGTGTCAAGTGTCATTACGAGGTAATCCTGTCCAATCCTCGCAAACACAAGTGGGAACTGAATTTGCCACCTCCTAAGCCATGGAGGAAAGCTTACTTATCTTCATCCTGGATATTTCTATATTCATCAGCGTTCAACAACAGCTGTAGTTCATGCTCTTATCTTCTGTATCTCCGTTCCTTTTGGTAATGGAAATGAGGTGATCCTCGTGTCAAATAAAAAACAGCTGTATTTTTACGCTGTTGGTCAGTACTTTATACTACCACAGATCACAGGATATGAACCATGTTTTTTTTAAAAAAAATCAACACCAATCCTCTAAAAAAAGGAGCTGCAGAGGGCCTGGAGAACCCTGCTAAGTGAGCCCAACCCAGTAGCACTCATGGGCCTAAGCCCATATAGCTCTCGTGCCCAGCTTCTTTTCCTGGGCCATGGAATCACACGGCTAAGCCTCCGACGACCGACACGTCGGCGGCGGCGGCATCCCGGACCCCTGAGCCGGCCGCCGCGTCCCGGAGCAGCGCTGCTGAATCGGTCAAGTCCACCCCGTGTCGGGCGGCGTCCCACTCCCACCTAACCTCGGATCAACCCGCCGGAGGCGCCATGAGGCAGACCTTCTGCTTCGGGGGCAGCCGCGTGGCGAAGAGGATGTCGGAGCGGGCGCCCATGGCCGACGGGTGCGTGTTCTGCGACATCGCCCGCCGCGCCCCCACCTCCACCAACGCACTTCTCTACTCCGTTCCGTACCACTGCCCCCATCACCACCGCGGATCTAGTGCTGCTTTGGCTGCTGAAGATGTAAACCCTCTTTTGTTTTTCCCCCTGTGCGCAGGATGACAGGGTCGTCGCGTTCCGGGACATCAACCCGTCGGCGTTCAGGTATTTGCTGAAAGTGTGTTCGTTTGTACAGCGCCCTGTTGCTAGGATTGGTCTAGAGTTCGCGTTACGTGTCGTTCGACGAACTAGGGCTCGGGCTCATATCGTCGAACACCTGGCGAGCATCACAGGCAATACGTTTTATGCGTCAATACACCTGACGAAGTAGGGAAAGGTGGAAGTATTCGGTTGGACCTTATTTTTTATGTGCTAGCCTGCTATGCTCTCTCTGTTTGTCCACTTGAATTGATTGCCTTAAGCTTGTAGCTTGGTCCTCTTGTTGTCTAGTATTACTGTATATCCTGAACCTATTCGGGGTCTGGCCTTCTAAGAACCTACCTCCGTTGTAGATTATGTCCTCAATGTTTTCGTTCACTTTCACGGCCATGCATGAAAAAAATGATACTGTTCCTTATTGCTTATACCAGCTGGCAATACCTCACCATATATACTAATCTCATGTCTATGGTTATATGAGTTTGAGGATCCTCTTGGACAATTAGTGCTCCTTTGGAGAGCTAGCAGTGTGGAGGTGCCTATACACAAGTTCTTGTTCATTTATATGAACTTCTAAGTGTACACGAGCAGAAGCATCACACTTTCTTACAAGAAGTCAGGAAAGGAATATTTGCACAAGGCATTATCATACATTTCACTACCTTATGAGATCAACACACAGTATATTGTTATAATTAGGCATTTTGGTTTGCATGTACCAGTGTTATAGTTGATTTACAATGCAACAACTATAATTTGTGAGAAGAAACATTGATGTGTGGTTAGTGACACCATTGTGGACATGATGCAAAGCTAACACAAGACACCGACCTTTTCCTGGCCTTCTGTCTGGCTTTGTCTAGAGCCAAACGTGAATTCAGGTCTCCTATTCATTGCTAGAAGTTTTGGATTCATTATTACTTTCTGTAGTACATTATTTTTGCTTTGTTTTACCCTCTCCTTTTTTCCTCTTTTTCTTTTGTTCATGTTGAGTTTCATCTCTAGCCTCCCCCGACTTGCTTCCAACTATGAAGCGTTTTGTTGTTGTTGGTATATTATTTTTCTGTGAGCTTGTACTTGGAGAAAATTTATTTGCTTGAAGATTTATTTTATTATGTAATATGCTGTGCCATGTTTGCAGGCACTATCTTGTCATACCCATTGATCATATACCAACTGTAAATAGCCTCCGCAGAACCAAAGATGATCACCAGTTAGGTGGGTATTCCCTGGCTTTCATCATATGACTGGCTTGCTACTGCATTTCACTATGCATTATAGTGCAACCCAGACTTGGTGAGGTGTGAGCTGCAGCATAATTTTTTATTGTTGTTTTCAGTCAGCCACATGGTGAAGGTGGGGAAAGACTTGCTCAATCAAGATGCTCCTAACTCTGAGGAACACAGGTATTACCAAGAGGAACATATCTTCTATAAAGCTGTTTCATATACAGGCAACCATTTTAATGTTGCTTATATCTCAAGATACTTATTATATGTTCTTGTATGTGACCTGCATTGTAGGTTTGGGTTTCATCAGCCACCATTTAATAGTGTTGATCACCTTCATCTTCATTGCCTGGCACTGCCATTTATGCCCAGGTAATCGATTTCAGAGGTTGATGCTTTCCTTTTTCTGGAATAGTGGGACTGATAGTTTGAACCAGAGCTTTAATTCACACTTAAAATTATTTGCATCACATCATGTTACAGTTGGAGGCAAGTAAAATATACCCCTCTCGGACCTTTAGGGGGTTTTATTGAAGCTGAAAAGCTATTGGAAAGAATAAAACCAGAAGCAGAAGTATACAGTTAGCATCCATACTTTAACTCCTGCTTGTTTTGACTACTTTGTACTCTTCTTTCTTGTTCATACACTAGTACATGATGTGTTTATTTACACTATTTTTTTTGTTTCTAATCCTGTATTCTCATTTGTATGTGTTGTGTATTGTGGCCATTGTTTGGACTTCTGAAAACTCAAAAGACTAGATCTGATATTGTAGAAAGAATGATCCTAACCACTCTAGAGGCTGAACCGAGCTTTCATCTTGTGGTTATGTATTGAAATCATCAACACAATAATATGCACGAGAAGTTACTCGCAATTTTTTTTATCATAACCTATCCCTTGTGCTTTGAGAATGTAAATTTCAGTCAAACAGATAATGTGTGGGAAAAACAGTTCCTTGGTAGAACTTTTTTGTTTAGTCAGGAAGTTAGGTATTGGGATGAACAATGTGATAAAAGAAACTCAAAACAGACCTGCTATAAGCAAGCGACTGCAATGGTGTTCACTCAAGGTCTCATTGGTGAGCTTGCATCAGGCTGGTATACTTGTGATTGCATCAAAGGCTGGTATAGGGAGTTTCCTTCTAGGCCTGACAGCCTCTTGCATAACAAACAGGGAAGACTATCTACCTTTGGATTTGGCTCGTGGCGTGTTTCAGCGTCATCACGGTTAGGCAGGTTGCTACTATCATATGATTGTTTCCAGTTAGCTATCATTGTTATCATATGATTGTTCCCAGTTAGTTATCACTGTTTCATTTAATCTTGGACCTCTTAAAGAAATGCAGCTTCTGCCTTCTGGGACTCTGGTCCCCAGCTGAACGCAAAGTCGGACAGTCTTTGAAGTGGCTGTCACGTCTCTGTTCTTTTGGCTTAACCATTTTCGTTACCGGTCATGTTCGAAGGCCCATACTAATGGGTTCCGGCTGGGAGGATCCATGCAGCATTTCAAGTTGTACGCACCAGTATGGCTGAAGGCGCTTGCATATTTCCTGTTTTGAAAGTAAGAAGGTGCTTGCATTCGTGAGCAATTGGACATGTTGTTTTCTGCAGGGTTCTCCGCTGCCTGTGCGTTCGCGGCTGTGGACACGGTCACGGAGCAGAGGAGCAGCACCAGACTCTAGCTTTGCCTCAGCACCGCAGGTTGCCGGGGTCCCATGGCCTCGGCCATAGTACGGCAGTGCCCAGCTGTCCACAGCTGTTCTCCTCCGGGCAGCGTACGACCCCGTACCATCCACCACCATCACGTCATATCGTGTGGGAGCCTGGGAGGGCAATGCAATGCAGCGGCGGATGAGCAGCAGAGTAGCAGACGTTGCCGCGCTCTCCTCCTCTCCTGTCCACCAGATCACCAGATACGACCCTCACCGCCTTCCTTTTCCGTACGCCGCCGTGGATCGAGCCCCACCCGCCGCCGTATGCGAGTCCGTGTCGCGGTGGCATGGGAATCCGAGACACGGGACGACGCGACGGACGGACGGAGGAAGGTGACAAGTCCTCGGCTCCTCGCTGTCTCTGCGTCTGCTTCTCAAATCTCAAGCTTTGGCCGCTGCTGTCACCTGGTTATTGGGTGCTAATGGCACCCACACATACACACTTCCTCACGAGATCAGGTACTTGCACGAATGGGCGTCGTTGTCTGGATTTGGCGTTTTGCAGGATGCATGAATGGCATTTGAAATTCGAATTCCTACGGTGAGATTTCAGTCTACTGCGACCCAGCAGAAGACGTTGCGAGTTGAAGCTGATTACGGAGCATTTAGCTTTGAAACCAAACAAGCTATGACTCCGTTTTCTTTTGGGATTTTGAAGGAGCAATGACTCCGCATTAACCTCTCATCTCGTATCGTTTACGTTACGAGGAGAGGAGGATGTCCGTATTCGTACCTCTCGCATCTCGTATTTCAATTGACAATTGGGAATGCGCACACACCGCTACAGTCGACGAATGCAGGACGACGCTGTCTAAACAAGCGCAAAGGGATTCCTGATAAGATGCTGAACCTGGTGCTACATTTAGTTGGAGCGCTGCACTGGCTCCAGCTCACTGTGCTCATGATAAAGCTGCGACGATGGCGCCTAATAATTCAACGGAGATACTTTTATCCGGCGAAAGACCAATCGAACTAATCCACTTCGGTGGGGGACCCCCTTGAGGTCGTCCTTTCGCTCTTGCATAGGAGTATGGTTTGTAGGACTTGTACTACGATAACGAGGAGTCGGGAAAAGCAAACGAAGTACGGTGATAGCTTGATTTGATCAGTGCCATCAACAGTCGGACGGAGCCAGCACAGACCCCGGTGGCTACTAGCATGCATTTGGGGTCCCCTGTAATTTTGCAGGACGCCTTTAGTTTGATGTAACAGCTCTGTCCTAGTCTCCTACTACTTCAAAATGCTCGATCGTCCTTGTCAGTAGGTAAAGAACTACAGTAAACATTGGTTTGGTCCTTTTTTTTTGTCCCCTTTCTCAAACAGCCATTGCTGATCTATTATTGCTATCACCTAGCACGCATCGTGCAAATAATTAGGCTGAATTCGAATGAAAAAAAAGGGAAATATCCATGCACGCAGGTTTTCTGGAACTCATCATGCACGCACGCACGTACGCTAGTACAGCACGGAAACCCCAGTATTGTTTTCCGTAGAGAAGCACGGTGCACGCCGTCACATCTTGCGTCAGGTCGCCCGTGACCGTGAGATGACGAGATTAACCACAGCTCGTCGCCCTTGTGGCAGCGCCACTCCCGGCCGGCACCTTCTAGCTCGCTTCCGGGTCCGGCGTTTCCCTGTCCCGGCGGCTCCAGCCAAAGGGCTCCGGGGCCGGACCGAAGCAGCAGCCGGTGCACCCGCGTGTCCATGCATTGCATGCACCGTCCCAGGACCGGCCGTCGGGCGCTTCAAAAACCCCTCCCTAGCCAAAACCCCACGAGAGCAGAGCATCGTCGCCAATCGCCAGGCTCCCAGGCCCAGAATACCCGACGATTCTGTTACAAATAATCTTTTGGTGACCTCATCAAGAACAAGAAGCGGGAACTCATCCACGCGTTGACTGACCATGATGCACGTTCGTTCCAGAACGTGGGCGACGAACTTGTGTTCGTCCGTTGCGGGGATTTTGAGCGGGAAAAAGAGAAGCTTTGAATGCTCTTTGTAATCTATAAATAGTCCCCAAGATCAATGGAATAAAGCGGCTCATTCACTTTACATCTGTGTCTTACACTGAGCTCTAATACGTTATCAGCACGAGGCTCTACACTGAGCACACACAGAGAAGAAGAAGGAGTGAATCCCGATGAGAAGGATAAGATGCCGAAGGACTCACCCATATCATTCGAGATTCGTCGTCATCTCCGTGAGCTGCTCCCGCGGGGCCTCCGAGCTCCACTAGGTCGCCCTTGTTGTCGTGGACGTCGTGGTGGACGCGCTGCCACAGTAGCCCGCCGTGATGCCGAGGAAGCTCACCACGCCGCCACCGTCGAGGACCTCACCGCTCGCCTGGGACCACCAGCGCTGCCGGACCACTGCACGGCGCCTGGCCGCGTCTTGGTGAGCTCCCCGCACTTCTGCTCGTCCTATGGATGGACGGCAAGAGTGCGAGAGGACGAGGAAGAAGACCCTTCGGAAGCATCCTCACCTCTCCGCACCCCGACGCCGACGGCTTCGCCGATCCGCTCCTCACCGTCGTACTCGCCGGCGTTGCCGCCCGTACACGCTGACACCCACCGAGGAGCGTAGTGGCCGCGTGATGCCCCTGTTGCCGCCGGGCTTCGAGCCTCGGCCCACCATGGCCGCACGCAGCAACTGCCCGCCCTACTACACCGTTGACGAGGCCGCCTTGGCGGCGGCGGAGGCCATCTACACCGACGAGCCGGAGCTGGCGCCTCCTCCACCACCTCCGGCCTCCACCCGTGCGCGTCTCAACGCCACGGCCGCGGCGAACCGCCGCCCGGGGCTTCGGTGTCGGATCATCCCGACCGGCCACATCCTGAACGGCCGGCCCCTGCGCAGCCCTCCTCGCCCCGGCGAGGGGGCGGCCTAGCCGCGCCGGGATTGGAGGCAAAAGGGGCGGAGGGGGGAGGTCCGACCACACCATGGCCGGATCCAGTGGTGGCGGTGGCGGCGGGATGCGCGGTGGCGTCGAGGTGCAGGGAGGCGACTGGAGCTGGGAGCTGTCAGTTAGGGTTAAAACCCTAACCGCCGGTCGCCGGGCCTTTTATGCCAGGGGAGCTGGTCTGGGACGGCAACCCCACCTCCACCCCTCTGCCATGGGCCGTTGTGGGCTGAGCGGCGGCCCAGTTTGGCCTGCCTACTCGCCCAAGCACCCCCTCCCCTCCCCCCTGGCTAGCTGAGCCGAAAGCGGTGGCGGGCCAAAACTGAGATTGTTTCGGCCCGCCGCCCAGTTATCTTTCCCATTTCATTTAAATTTGTTTATTTTAGAAAATTTACTTTTAAGTCCTCAGACTTTCTATTATTTACATTCCAGTAGTTTGTGAGTCTGTAATCTTGCATTCAGACTCGTTTACATTCCTGTTAATGTAAATATATGTTTGTTCAGCATTGTTTCTACATTTTCATATTTATTTCATTACTTTTCTTGCAAATTACTATTGTTGCCCATTTAGTTACGCAATTTATTTTCAATGCAACATTAATCTCTATTTTGGAATAAATTTTTCGACGTTGAGACAACATGAGATCTACACATACAACAGTATAGTGACTATCTCCTCAACTCGAAATAAATCTTCCTTGATGTTGAGACAACATGAGATCTACACGTACAAATGTATAGTGACTATCTCCTTAACTCAGAATAAATTTGATGGCTGACATTTAATTTGAACTCGCTCTATTCTATATAACTTTTCGAAATTGGTCATATGCAAAGTGGTACTCCCTATCACTAAAGGATCTATACTATAACTAGTGACTATACTAACATATGATTCTCAAATTTTGGAATAAAAGATGAATATCGAGATTATTCAAATATAAAGTTGCCTCAGTTTCACACCAATTTAATGAGATTATTTAATTGTTGGAGTTTAGTTCTTGAATTCACATCCTTGCATTAATATTGCCATATTTCTCAAAATTATTGGCATATCGGAATGTAGGTGAGATGACCAACAAAGAGTTTGAGGTTCTCGCTCTTGATGACACAATTTCCCTACATGGGCAACAGATGTCAAAGTGAGTTTGTCACGATCCAGACTTTTCGAATGCTTAGCTGACCTGAAAAGAGTTCCTGCAATAAAGCATTGCCAGAGAAATCAAAATATGAGGCCTTATACATCATAAGGAAATATATCCACCCAGACTTGAAGTCTGAATACATGATGGAGGAAAATCCACGTGAATTGTGGAACAATCTCAAGCAACGCTATAAACAGCACAAAGCGATAGTTCTACCTGAGGCATCTCATGAGTGGAACCACTTTGCGCCTACAGAATTTTAAAACTGTGGATAAATACAATCATGTGGTTCATAGAATAAGCTAGAAACTCCGGTTTTGTTAGAAGCAACCTACTGAGGCTGAAAAGATAGAGAAGACATTGTCAATAATGCTTTCGTCTGAAAGAATCCTCACGCTCTCATACCTTGAGAAGAATTTCAAAAGTTATGCTTTATTGATTCAGACATTACATCAGGCAGAGAAGAGCTATGAGTTAACCATATGGAACTCTCAGCAGTGCCCTCAGGGAGCTGCACCTCTGCCTAAGGTACATGCGAACATGAAGAAAACTATCCAGAATGGGAACACCCAGCCTGGAGGTTCATTTGGCAAAGGCAAGCGCAAGAGAACCCGCAAGCCACGTGGCAAATTCTAGAAGGGGAAAGAGATTTCTAAGCCAAAATATGATAAGAACAACAAAACCGCTTGCTACAAGTGTGGTTGTTACAATCATGTGGCGAAGAAGTGTCGGACCCCTAAACATCTGGTGGATCTCTGCATGAAGACCGTGGGTCGTGCATAGAACAACCAGAAGTTTGAAGCACACTTCGCCTCACATGAGCTGGAGACGAGCACTTCGGACCAAGTTCCACTTGGAGCGGAACCAAGCAACGCCACAACTTCGCCACCCGTTTGGGAAGAACCTCTGAGCGTTGACGACATGCTCGTGGACTACTCCACTAATGTGTATGGAGACCTCATTTAGGCTTCTTACCACTTAGTTATTTCCTTTAAATTTGCAAGAAGTATTGTAATCGAACATGATGCTGCTACCCTTTATTCGCTTTGCTGGATTGTACTAAGTACTATTTTCAAACAATACTATCGGTGTGTTCCATATTTTTCATGAGTTCTTATTTAATTCTGAATAATATAGATTTCTACGGGAGTCGATCTAATAGAGGAAGAGATGTGCCTAGTGGACAGGTGTACCACTAATACTATACTTAGGGAAGTGAGATATTTCCAAACTCTTACGAAGAGGGAAGGAACGATTCTTACCATTGTTGGACGCGATGCAATGATAGTAGGTTCTGGAAAGGCCACTGTCAATCTTTCAATGGGTACACAAATACATATCGAGGAAGCATTATTGTATACCGATTAAACTTGTACCCTACTAAGTTATATAGATATCCGAAAAAATGGGATTCATGTGGAAACACATGAAGAAAATAAAGAAGAATTTCTTCTTTTCACAAAGGATATCGGACAAGGTAAAGAGACACTTGAGAAGGTGCCTTCTCTCCCATCTGGATTGTACTACACCTACATCAAACCCGTACCATATGTTGCATATAAATTGATTTTTCAGAATGTTGATACGTTCCAAACTTGGGATGATTGCCTTGGCCATCCCGGTGTGAGGATGATGAGAAAAATTATTGGCAATTTAACTGGTCATAGTGTGAGTGATAAGAAATTCCCACAATCCACAGATTTCATGTGCACTTGCGCAAGTGGGAAATTAATTTTGAGATCCTCACCTCTCAAAATACAAGCTGAACCACTTAAGTTTTTGAACGCATTCAGGGAGATATCTGTGGACCCATTCAACCTTTATCCGGACCGTTCAGATAGTTCGTGATCTTAATTGATGCATCAACAAGATGGTCACATGTGTGCCTCTTGTAGACGTGAAACCATGCATTTGCAAAGTTGATTGCATAAGTCATTCGACTTAGAGCAAGTCAACCTAAACATCGGATTAAGACGATAAGAATGGACAATGCGGCTGAATTCTCTTCCAAAGCATTCAATGATTATTGTATGACATTATGAATTGAGGTTCAACATTCAGTACCATACGTTCACACACAGAACAGTTTAGCAGAATCTCTCATCAAGAGGATAAAGCTCATCGCTAGACCATTATTGCCAGAATGTAATCTACCAACAACTTGTTGGGATCATGCAGTCCTACACGCTGCAGACTTGATACAATTGCGCCCAACTGCATACCATTCAGCCTCCCCACTGCAATTGGTGCATGGTGATCCTCCAAGTATTTCCCATCTGCGGAAATTCGGTTGCGATGTATACGTACCGATATCACCATCAAAGCGTACATCTATGGGCCCTCACAGGAAATTAGGAATCTACGTGGGGTATTAATCTACGTCGATCATTAAATACCTGAAGCCCCTCACAGGGGACTTGCTCACTGCCCGGTACGCAGATAGTATCTCCAATGAAGATCATTTCCAACATTAAGGGGAGAATTCAAGTACCATACTGAATGCCAGGAAATCGATTCGGATGCCATTGACACCCTGAAGGAGGATCCACGTACCAAAGAAACTGAACTGCAAGTTCAGAGAATCATTGAGTTGCAAAACATTGCAAACAACTTGCCAGATGCATTTACCAACACCAAAGGTGTCATAAAATTATCATTCCCCGCAAGAAATGTGCCGGAAAGAATAGAGGGACCAAACAAAACTATTCACCTACCATCTCAACAAGAGAAGGGTAGAAGTATGGCTAATTTTAAGGTTGCGACTTCTCGCAAGCGCACTAGGAAACAGAGGAATGAACCCTCTGAACCGGTAAATGCAGCTCAACCTCAAGTTGAGAGACACCCAGTGGACATACCAAATCCACTTCCCACATCAACAGTGCACTCAAATCCTGATGATTGGACATCGGAACGCCCCGACAATGTTGTATTGGGAAATACTGAACAGTCGGAAGGGGTGAAAGAAATATCCATCAACTATGTTGATTCTGGAGAATCATATGATAGAAAGACTACAATTGTCGACGTATATACTCGCGACATCAATTGCCGACAACCTCCAAATAGATCCAGATCCTAAATCCATGGCAGAGTGCAAGAAGCGCTCGGACTGGAACAAATGGAAGGAGGCAATTGAGACAGAATTAGCCTCGCTCACTAAAAGAGAGGTATTCTCATTTGTAATACCTACACCTTCAAAAACCTTTCCTGTGGGTTTTAAATGGGTTTTCGTCCAGAAGCGGAATAAGAACAATGAGGTGGTGAGATACAAGTTGAGGCATGTAGCACAATGGTTAACGCAGAGACCCGACATTGATTTCAATGAAACTTACTCTCCAGTAATGAGTGGAATTACTTTCCGATACTTAATATCTCTGGCAATACAAAAGCGCCTATCTATGCAGTTGATGGATGTCGGGAAGAATGTGGTACAACTGGCTGAGCGAGTACCTTATTGAAAAGGGCAATTCCAACAATGATGATTGCCCGTGCGTCTTATCAAAAGATACCCTACGGAATTTTGCATTATATTCGTGTACGTAGATGATTTAAATATCATCGGCGGCACCCAAGATATTGATGAAGCCTGCGATCATCTAAAGACGGAATTCGAGATGAAGGATTTGGTTAAAACCAAATTTTTCTTAGGTTTGCAAATGGAGCACCTTCAATCTGGAATGCTAGTGAATCAATATGTCTATGTCCAGAAAGTATTGGAAAAATTCAATATGGACAAATCATATCCAACTAAACCCCCATGGTTGTTCGGTCACTAGACTTAGAGAAAGATCCTTTCCGACCTCGGGAGGAAGGAGAAAAGAGATGCTGGGTCCTGAGTTTCCCTATCTCAGTCTCATTAGAGCGCTGATGTATCTGGCAAATAGCACCAGACCCGACATCACGTTCGCTGTAAATCTGCTAGCAAGGCATAGTGCTTCACCAAGAAAGCGTCATTGGGTTGGAGGCACACAAATCCTCAGATACTTAAATGGTACAAAGGATCTTGGATTATTCTTTCAGAAAGCCCAATATTCTAGTTTGGTTGGATATACCGATGCTGGCTACATGTATGATGCCCACAATGCCAGATCACAGACAGGGTTTGTCTTCCTTCACGGAGGAACGGCCATTTCATGAAAATCGTCTAAGCAAACACTTGTGGCGATATCCACAAATCATTCTGAGATTATCGCACTATATGAAGTCTCACGCGAATGCGTTTGGCTCCGCAGGATGATTAACCACATAGAGCAACCATGTGGGATTGGATCCATGAAAACATCTACAATTATCTATGAAGAGAATGCCGCTTGTGTTACACAGATGCAGACATGTTATATCAAGAGTAACATGACTAAACATATTGCTCCTAAGTTGTTTTCCCCGCATGAGCTACAGCAGAGCGGAGAAATAAAAATCTTACAAACGAAGTCTTGTGACAACCCCACCGATCTTTTCACCAAATCTCTACCAACCTCCTCATTTGGAATTTTTTTTTGAGGGTTTGGTATGAGGCGGCTTCCAGAGTTGCAAGATTCAGGGTGAGTATCTCTTGAGAATTGATCGTGTCATCATCACATTGAACTCTTTGTTTTATAAGTTTTTTCCCTAAGGATTTTCTCATATAAAATTTTTAATGAGACAATATTAGCATAAGCTTATGTTCTATCTCTTATTTTGCCCAAAGGGATTTTTCTAGAGATATAGAAAGGACACAGAATACTTCTTGACTCCAAGAGTTTATGATAGAGTACTATTCTTCGGATATTTCTTTTCCCACAAGGTTTTTGGAAGATATCAATTAATGATGATTCGGTCAAGTGGGAGTGATACAAATAATCTTTTGGTGATCTCATCAAGGAAAAGAAGTGGGAACTCATCCACGCGTTGACTGGCCATGACGCACGTTACGTTCCAGAGCATGGACGACGAACCACGACCTTGTGTTCGTGCGTTGTGGGGATTTTGAGCGGAAAAGGAGAAGTTTTGAATGCTCTTTGTAACCTACAATTAGTCTCCAAGATCAATAGAATAAAGCGGCTCGTTCACTTTACATCTGTGTCACTGAGTTCTAATAGATTCCACACGCGACAACACGGCAGCCCGCAGCCATGCGCCTCCTCTGCTTGGTCGCTCTGCTCGCCCTCGCGCTCCTCCTCCCGCGCCGCCAGTGCCACGGCCTGCTCGTCCCGCTCACGAACACCCTCTCCTCGCTCCGCAGAGGCAACGGCACCGCGCCCGTCCCCGTCCACCACCTCCTCCGCTCCTCCTCCCTCCGCTCGGCCGCGCGCCACCGGCGCCACCGCGCCCATAGAGGCCTGCGACCGCCTCAGGCCCCCGCCCACCGCCAGCTCTCGCTCCCGCTCTCCCCGGGCAGCGACTACACGCTGTCCCTGTCCGTGGGCCCGGCGTCCGCCGCGGCGCCGGTGCCGCTCTTCCTCGACACCGGCAGCGACCTCGTCTGGTTCCCCTGCGCGCCCTTCACCTGCATGCTCTGCGAGGGCAAGCCCACGCCGGGCGGCTCCGCGCCTCTCCCGCCGCCGCCGGGCTCCCGGCGGGTTCCCTGCGCGTCGCCGCTCTGCTCGGCGGCGCACGCCTCGGCGCCGCCCTCCGACCTCTGCGCCGCGGCGGGGTGCCCGCTGGAGGACATCGAGACGGCCTCGTGCGACGCGTCCCACCCGTGCCCGCCGCTCTACTACGCGTACGGGGACGGCAGCCTCGTGGCGCACGTCCGGCGCGGCCGCGTCGGGCTGGCCGCGTCCGTGTCCGTGGACAACTTCACCTTCGCGTGCGCGCACACGGCCCTGGGCGAGCCCGTCGGGGTGGCCGGGTTCGGGCGCGGCCCGCTCTCGCTGCCGGCGCAGCTCTCCCCGTCGCTCTCCGGGAGGTTCTCCTACTGCCTCGTGTCCCACTCCTTCCGCGCCGACCGGCTCATCCGCCCCAGCCCTCTCATCCTGGGCCGCAGCCCGGACGATGCCGCCGGCCTCGGCGAGGCCGGTGGCTTCGTGTACACGCCGCTGCTGCACAACCCGAGGCACCCGTACTTCTACTCCGTGGCGCTGGAGGCGGTCTCGGTGGGCGCGACGAGGATCTCGGCCCGCCCGGAGCTCGGGCGCGTGGACCGCGCCGGGAACGGCGGCATGGTGGTGGACTCCGGGACGACGTTCACCATGCTCCCCAGCGAGACGTACTCGCGGGTGGCCGAGGCGTTCGCCCGCGCGATGGCCGCGGCGGGGTTCGCGCGCGCCGGGCGCGCCGAGGCGCAGACGGGGCTGCGGCCGTGCTACCGCTACGCCGCGACGGACCGCGGCGTGCCGCCGCTGGCGCTCCACTTCCGGGGCAACGCGACGGTGGCGCTGCCCCGGCGGAACTACTTCATGGGGTTCGAGAGCGAGGGGGCGGACGGCGGCGGCGTGGGGTGCCTGATGCTGATGGACGGCGGGGACGCGTCCTCCGGGGACGGCGACGGGCCCGCCGGCACGCTTGGCAACTTCCAGCAGCAGGGGTTCGAGGTGGTGTACGACGTGGACGCCGGCCGCGTCGGGTTCGCCCGCCGCCGCTGCACGGACCTCTGGGACTCGCTGTCGCGCCGGTGATGCACCCCCGTTCATCAGTGTCCGCGTGTTGTACGATCACTTAGCTTAGCATTGTCCCTCTTGTACAGAGCAGCCGCCGCCGCGTGTGTTAGTGCGATGTGTATTTTTTCTAGATTAAGTGTGCGATGTGTATGCAGGATCATCTCGTTTGTTTGTTGTGTTTTCCCCCACCCTTTCTCATGTTGTTCTTGTAGGTAAATGGAATCTTCAGTAGCCAGCATGGATATCTTTGTTTCTGGCCAAGATCAAAAAGGACTCCACTCCACAGGTTGCTAGCAACAGAGATTCAGCAGTAAATAGACTCGAAGCTTTGGCACATTTGGTGTATCATTGTCCTGCCTGCGCATGCTGTTCGACAGTTTCCATTTCCAATTTCCGAGACCTGCCCGTCCCCGTTGGAGAGCAGTAGCAGTGTAGCACAACGCTTTGCTGCAGTGCTCCACACACACCCACACACAAACACAAGCCAGCCCCAGTGGATTTTCCATTTTTCCTCACGCAGAAGACGCAAACCAAAGCCGGCTGCCTTTTTGCAGGCGAGCGAGCGGGCGAGGATGAATGGATGATGGCTGCGGCGTACGGACGGCCACGGGTGCTCGCGCACGTGTGGAGCGGTGAGCGGAGCATGAGCTGGCGCCGCTAGTCTCCTGCTGGAAAGGCAGGGCAAGGTGCCGAGGCTCGATACGGTACAGAGAATTTAATTTCTGAATTTGCGTGGTCCACGTGCGTCAGAAGTGTCTGGAGGCGTCCATAGGCTTGTGTGTTGTGTGGAAACAACAGACAGATGTGCGCCTCACTGGATCAGAGGCTCTGGATGGTGATTAGCTTAATGGCTTCATGTACTCAAGATATAAGCTCGTGCTGCAAGGACTCTCCTCGTCTGCTTGGTAGTGCAGGTCCTCGCGCTGGTACTCGACTCTCGAGTGAAGAGCTCTAGCAGGCTGGCTTGCGCAGTGCGAGAAGGAAGGCTGCGCAGTGCGAGAAGGAAGAGACGTTGGGAAATCTGCTCGGGCGATCCTCGTTGGGAAGGCTGGCTGGGCTCACCAAGTAACACTGGACCAGTGATCGCGCCAGCTTGCTTCAAATTTGAAACCAGACCCTGTTCTTCCAACTCTATAAAGCAGAGGAGAAAACGGAAGGACAGGTCCATGAGGAAATGGGTGGAAAAAAAAGAAGCTTTGTTCCGGTACTTCCTCCATCCCAGAATATAACCATTTCTAGATTTGGGTAAAATCAAATTTATTCAATTTTAACTATAAATAGCTATAAGATAAAAATAATATTACTAGATTTTATTATGAAAGCAATTATCATAATATGTAAGTGTTTATATTTAATTTATTCATAAGAATATTGATGGTCAACCAAACTTAGAAATGTTTATATTTTGGGATAGAGGAACTAGTTGTTGCACTCTTGCCATCAAATCGACTTGACAGTTGAGGAAGTACTAGTGCCCTGAGGCCGCGTTGAGTTTTGAAGGTGCGTAGAGGAGCAACAGGACTGTACTACTGCAAACGCAGGATCTGCAATCTAGTGCTGTGAGGTGCAACGCATTTGCTGAAGCCGCTGGAGCCGATTCAGTGGCTTTGATGCCTACTTCAGAGTGCAACCTCGCCTTTGCACTGAACAAGCAAATACGGCATCGATAGCGCTGAACAGTGAACACTGACCAGTGCGGTCTCAACTCTCAAATACAGTAAAGTTCGTGAGTGGGTCACGGGCAACGTTGGCATCGATTTGGCGTCAGTCGGTCCAAGTGTAGCAGGAGCAGGGCAAGAGTTTCTTTGGATTTGGTATGCGCCCACAACCCCAGAGAACAACACGCGCCTTGGATTACAGAGCTGGATATGACTCGATTCAGACAGGGCATTTCTGCCAGGACCTTATATTATAGAGCTAGAGGCATTTCTGCCACGACCTTATATTATAGAACTAGAGGTGTGTTTTGTTCGTGAAAAATTTTGAACGAAATTTACTGTAGCAATTTTCAACCGAAGATTAGAAGGACTAAATATGATCTAATTATAAAACTAATTATATGGATGGACGGAAAATCGCGGGACAAATCTATTAAGCCTAATTAATCCGTCATTAGAGGTTGTTTACCGTAGCACGATATTGTCTAATCATAGTCCAATTAGGCTTAAAAGATTCATCTCGCAATTTCACCCGGGGTTATGGAATAAATTTTATATTCATATTTAATACTCCTAATTAATGGTCAAACACTCGAAATTATTGTAGCGTTGGAAAACTTTTAGAAACTAGACAGTGCCAGGGGATATGCTTTGGTCGATAAGATGGACCTGATGTTCTGATTGCATCGCATGAGCTATCAATGCATGTTGAGGCTGAACCAAAGAAGTACTATCTTTTTTCCCGAGCCGCTTTGATCTGCCATTATATTGATCGGCTGACCCACGCACACTGATTGGATTTGGGTCCTGGACGTGCGTGCGGTCACTCCGATCTCTTTTCGTCTGTCCCGTGCTGGTCGCTACTCGGGCGTCAATGCCGGGATGTTACGAGCAGAGATGCAATCCAGCTCGGCTCTCATTTGTGCAGCGGCGTTACTCCTCACCGGTGAGCCCTGGATGCCTGCTGGTGCTGGACTGCAATGGCGACTGATGCCGGGAGCAGTTGAAGCTTGCGTGTGGCCGGCGTTATGGCCAGCCTGGCAGCTCGGAGCTCACAGTCGAAAAATCAGGCTGCTCCAGGAGCTGATCGAGCTGGCTTCACAGGTCAACTTATATTTGTACTGCCGGCAAGAGCTCTTTGATTGGTAGTGACTGAAGCATGGATAGAACAGGGGTGTCTTTCGAACACACACTCGAGTGTGATGTGCCAATGCAAGGCTCAATTTTCGGCCTGTCTGGTTTCCCACGTCTAAACATTAATATCGTTACATCGAATATTTATATGCTTATTAGAAGTATTAAATATAGATTAATGATAAAATTCATTCCATAACCCCCAGGCTATTTCACGAGACGATCTATTAAGTCTATTTTTTCCATAATTAACCTATGTGATGCTACAGTAAATTAATTAGGTTTAATAAATTCGTTTCGCGAAATAGTCTGGAGGTTCTGAGCTTAGTTTTATAAATAGATTATATTTAATCCTTTTAAATAGTTTAAAAATATTCGATGTGATAGGCTAAACTTTAGCCCCTCGAATCCAAACTGTTAGGTCATCCTTCAACACTCTGTCCATTTCAAAATTTGAAGCTCCAACACACGATGATTCATGGGGCTGTACCGAATGCACTATTAACGCTATGTTCAGTCTCTATTTATTTCGATTCTGGATCGCAGTATTACATGGTGGTATTCATGAGTTACTTATGCCTGCTTAGCGAAATGGGCAACGCAAATCCTGGCAAAACCATCATGCGGATAAAAAGGGAGGAGGAGGGGGCGAATACGATCATGGGCCGAACCGGCCCATTCTACGACGGCCAGTTTCTGTACCAGCCGGCCCACGCGGAGACGAGCCCGCTGATCCCCAGCGTGACGGCGTGGTTGCAGAACGGGTTGGGCTCGACCTCCGCGATGCAGATGACGAGGTCGGCGGCGTTGGCGGCCGTCGCCATGAGCCGCATCACCCTGTCCGTCCGTATCCTGCGCAGCTCCTCCTCCCCGCCCGCGTCCTTCCCGGCGCCGCCGCCCGCCCTCAGCAGCCTCCGCTCCTGCCGCAGCCCCCGCCTGATCATGACGAGGTCAATGGCGATGAAGAAGACGTAGCCGACGGACTCGCCGAACGCCGAGATGAAGGAGGAGCGCCGCGCCAGCCAGGGCTCGAGGACGCCCGCGCGGGACAGCCACGTGAAGTGATCGAAGAAGATGTAGACCATCTCGCCGGCGTTGGCGAGCACGGCGAGCGCGCCGAACTCCCCCGGCGGGGCGCGGCGCAGGTTGTTGAAGCCGGTCAGGAAGCGGCCCGACCGGAACGCCTTGCGGCTCAGCCCGGACGCCGTCTCCCAGCTCTTGGCGCGCCTGGCGAGCTCCGGGCGGGACGACTCGGTGCCCCAGTGCGCCAGCTTGGACACGTACTGGAACGTCTTGACCAGCTTGTCGATGCCATCGCGCTTCGCGAGGAACACCACGAGCTTGTCGAGCGTGTCGCCGGCGCTCATGGTGCGCGACGGGGGGCAGGCCAGCAGCTAGATGCTGTCCGTGATCTGGGGCTTGGCGGTGGAGCGCGGCGGCGTAGGTGAGGCTGGAGCGAGGAAGTGCAGAGTGATCGTGGCTGGCTTGGGATAAAGGCCTTGGCGGGTACTTGGCCAGGATGCGCTCTTGTCCTCTGCGCAAGAAGTAATTTTCTGGTGGTGATGAGGATCGAGAAGGGGATGGGATATGTAGACGTGTAGTAGGAGACCCTCGTCTTTGTTTGCTAGCTTGATCGGTGCCTGGGTTTGTTGCGGGCCTCTTGGGATTCTTTTCTGGCCTACTAGCTACAAGCAGAAGCTGACTGGTACCTCTTGGATTCTTTTCTGGCCTAGCTACAAGCAGAAGCGGACTGGTGCCTTTTTGGATTCTTTTCTGGCCTAGCTACAAGCAGATAACAGTATAACACGAGATAACAAGTGCTTTTTGATACTGAAATTATAACACGAGATAACGAGTGCATTTTGGTACTGAAATTTCTTACCTGTTTTTTTATGACAGTTATTTTGGCTTCGGGGTCGGAACGCGAGTCATACAAAATGGAAGAGATTATGCCTAGAAGGCTAGAACTAGTCAACTAGAACATGCCTCGCCGAGGAATGATTGATACTTACCCGAATTGTTGGACTGGCATGTGTGTGGACTCTGAGCAAACTCCGAGCTCCGTGCATAAATTTCTAAATTCTTACACGGGAGATCCCATGAATCAGATCTTACGGCCCAATTTCTAAATTCTTTTCTTGGGCCGCACTCCAATGCGGCAGCACGGCTAAAAGCCCAGTAATGAGCACCACAGGCCCAATCATCCCTTTATTGGGCCGTACTGCTTCGCCTCTGCCTCTCTGTACCTTCCGAAGCCCGGCGATCCTGCGTCAGGCGGAGGCGAAGACCGAAGAGTTCCGGTTGCGGAGGCTACCGTTCCTCGTTCCCCCTTCCACCACCGGGCTCCGGCGAGAGGCCGAGGGAATTCCAGTCAGGTTAGCCTTCCGCTCTCTCCCGTACTCCCGTTCATGCCTCGCTTTGACTCGTCTAGGGCTAGCCGCGAACAGCATGTCGTCTTGCGAAATTTGTGGATCTGATCAAATTCGAGGCTATGGGTTTGTGGAGCTCGCTGGATTTGTTTTCATATGATGAGGATATTACACTATTTTGTACGCTGCACTGTCTGCATCCGGTAAGCGCAGGCGTTGGAAAACCAAGCCTCGTGTATGTTCAATTCTAGTTCGTTTTGTATTTTATTACGCGGGGTGTTTGGTTGGGGATATGCTGTTTAAGATCACTGAGGGAAAGGGCTGTTTGGAATCTTGGATGATTGTCCAAGGATTCTATTGTACCGTCCACTGCCCAATGACTGAATATGCAGCTCTCGTGCTAATTTGTCAAAAAAAAAACATTGTGCTGTCCAGTATATATGAGAGTACATGTATTAGGTTTTAGGCTGGGAGTGAATTACTTCTGTCAATAATGATTATGAAATTCTAGATGTGTAGATTGTGCATTCTACTAGTTTGGAGATTTCATTGCGATAGTGCTCGATTTATTTTTCTAGTGCAAAGCATGTTCTGAATTTGCTAGTAATTTAGTTTCTGATGTTTAGTATTGTCATCAGACATGTCTGTTATACTCTTAGGCAATTGATTTCTACAATGATCAATTCGTTGAACGTTTGACATATATAACATTAGGAGCTAAAAAGTTGCAGTTCTAACCACATAACCATTGGACACTTTGTCTTTCTCTTGAATTTAATGTTATTAGACTAACACTGTACTTTTGTATTCGATGTTGCAAATGTTCTGCCTTAACGTTGTTGTAATAACACTTTGATGACTTTGTACTTATGAATATTAGGGACGTGTCTGCTTTTCATATGCACTGATATTTTTTGTTCACTTTCATCAAACATCAAACAATTAATTGAGTTGGATGAAAAGGCAATCAAATACTAAGGCAAATGTTATATCTAAATTTTGTTTTTGCTTTACTGTTCTCAATCTGACATCAAACCGGATTATATTTTATGATTTGCTGGTTTATTCTTTATAGGCCACATTTTGAGTTTTTTCTTGACTGTTAATTTGTTAAATACCTCTCGATCATTGAGGCATCACAAATACTGACCCTTCTTTCTCCACTTCTCCGCCGGCTTTCTCTGCAGTCTGTAGTTCCAGAGACACATATTTTACATCCTATGCAATGGCCTCTTTGCTTTGTTCACAAATAAAATTAAGCAAAGCATTTGTTAGGAGGAATGTTGGTGGCAATGGACAAGCAAGTTTGGCAAGGTCTCTTCGCTGGAACCCTTTGCAATCAGGCCATTTTGAAAATCTTGTGTTGCGATGCACCAAGAATTTGTCTTGGGAGTCTTCCCTTCCATATGCTTCCATGGAGGATGATGCCAGCATAATCAAGGGTCCAAATGTTATTGAACCTATTGATACAGAAGAAGCTCCAGAGATTCCGATCTTCCAGAGTAATCAAGATGTGGTGGAGGTGAAGAACGAACCTTCCATGCAGCTAACAGCGTTCAAACTGCCAATGTGGCTGATAGGGCCTTCTATTCTGTTGGTTACGGGTATAGTTCCAACTCTATGGCTGCCATTGCCTTCAGTTTTTCTCGGTCCTAACATTGCTGGCCTTCTATCTCTAGTTGGACTTGATTTCATTTTCAACATGGGAGCAATGCTTTTTTTCCTTATGGCCGACGCATGCGGTCGCCCAGAGAACAATATTTTCGACCTGAAAAAGCAGGTCCCAGTTTCCTATAGGTTCTGGAATCTGACTGCTAGCATAGCAGGCTTTATTGCTCCATTTGCCCTGTTTTTTGCATCTTGTAGGGGCACTCTTCAGCCACAGCTGCCGTTCATTCCATTTGCAGTGCTGCTTGGACCATATCTTTTACTCCTGTCGGTACAGATGTTGACTGAGATGCTTACATGGCGCTGGAAATCGCCCGTATGGTTGGTGGCTCCTGTGGTTTATGAGGGCTATCGAGTACTACAGCTGATGAGGGGTCTTCAATTGGCTGATGAGATCAGTGCGCCTGGCTGGATGGTGCAAAGTCTTCGTGGCTTGGTATCTTGGTGGGTACTCGTCCTTGGAATCCAATTGATGCGTGTTGCTTGGTTTGCTGGGCTCAGCTTTGCCAGGAATTCAAGGTTTGGAGTAAGTGATGATGTGAACCAGTAAATATGAAGACAAAATTCCCAGGTGTGTTTTTGGCACCCATGATGTTTCCAACCGCTACGGCGCTCTTCATGTTGAGGATGGCACGTCTTTAATTGCTGGACGGCGTGCTGGGTACATAAAGGCGTGGACATCGTCGAAATCCTGCAAGGCTTCTGTTTTGCAAGGATCTTGCCTTGGGTAAATAGTGCGGCTACTCTTATGCAGGAGCAGGAACCAGGCTGCTAGATACTTTGAATTGTATAACTGTTGTAGTGCGGGAACTAGAACAATTTTACGAGCATCACAGAATCATCACTGTGTAACGAATATTTACTTGCATATATATGGTATATTTACACCCTTTACATCACCCAGATGCCATTCCCTTTGCCTACGCAAATTTCTGCATTTACTATGTCTGTTGCCAAATTCTAACAGAATCAGCTGCCTTCGGCTTTTGTATATACTGCAAATACTTGCATCTTTCAGTCTCCTCATCGCGTGTCGCGGTTCCAAGCAATATTTAGTCACGTCGCCTCGGCGTAATCGTCGTTGATACGGATGTAACACCATATCACAGGGCGATCGTGGCACTCGGCCTGATGTATCCTGAGATCTGACGCGTTGCCTACCAGCTCAAAAGTTCAAACCAACATCCATCGAACTCAGAAAGCAACTTTCCATTGTCAAAAAGACAGTTAAAAGCTCTAGAAGATGGTTAAAGCAATATTCAGAAAGCAACCTCACCGCTCGAACAGCCAGGTTGGAAAAAAAAACAAAGACGACAACGAAAACGGCTAAAGTTCAAACGATTTTCGAAATTCAGGTTCCTGTTTCGTCTGGAACGCATGCAACTACCGTAACCTGACAGGACAGTTTGGTTGCAACAAAATTCTTGGGGAAAAGGCAAAACGCAGTAACGCCTCAAATCGCAATGTGTTTTCTTTTTTGAGAAAAAATCGCAATGTGTTACGGCTCTTTAGTGCAGGCACATGGCAGGATAAGCATTCACCTACCGAACTTTTTTTTGCCGTTTTCCAGAGAAAGGAAAGGGCGATGAAGGCGTGGCGTCGTTTTTTTTTTTTAAAAAAAACAACTCGTGCAGTCGTGCGTGCTCGTCTGAGTCGTCTCCACTCTCCAGCGACCCAGCGTCGACTGCCTCCCCAGTCCGGCCGCACCAACAAACCTCCCCCTCCCATCCCGTTGCCTTCGGCGACTCCCAAGTTCGCATCTGCTCCTCCACTCCACTCCACTCCCGGCTCCACTCCGCTCCTGAGGCGACCGCAAACCCGCCTCGCTTCCTCAAACCCTATCCTCGCTCGCCGCATCGCTGCCGTCCCGGATCAAGCCAGTACAGCGCCCGAGCGAGCGTCTCCCTCCCGGATTCGAGCGGCGGCGGCGGGATGGGGTCCGACTCCAAGGCGCTGCTCGGGATCGAGCCCCTCGAGCTACGATTCCCATGTACGTTACTCCGCCGAACATTCCCTCGTGTCGTAATTAATTAACTGTTCCCTGCACATGCTGCTGCGTTGCTGTTTTATTTTTTTGAACCGGAATTTGGGTGTGATGCTTGGGTGGCTGCTCGTAGATTCCCCCGCACGTTTTTTCTATTCGGGAATAAGAATGTCGAGGGAATTTCGGCTTTGTTGTCGTGCTAATTTTATTCTCTCTGTCTTTTTTAATCATGCAGTCGAGACAAAGAAGCAGATCTCATGCTCTATGCAGCTAACGAACAGAACGGATGACTACATCGGCTTCAAGGTAAACTCGGCATTCTGAAGCCACCTTTTTCTATTCAGCTAGCTCGCTCTGCCAAGGTTACAGAAGTCAGGAATTGCACAAAACGTTGAACACACGAACAGTATGCATGATTTGAATGGATTTTGTGTGAGTCAGGTTAAGACAACCAGCCCGAAGAAGTACTGCGTCCGACCAAACAGCGGCATTGTGCCACCACGGTCCACCAGCGATGTCATTGGTAATGCCAACCTCATCTCCATCCCTGCAAGTTCAGTTTTCATAGATCTTCACAGATTATTATCATTCTGTAACACTTGACGCCCTTTCCAATTTCTTAGTGTCAATGCAAGCGCAAAAGGAGGCACCGCCGGATATGCAATGCAAGGACAAGTTTCTCGTGCAAAGTGTTATTGTGGCTGAAGGCACGTCAGCAAAGGACATAACTGGAGATATGGTACCTCACATTCTGAATTTTGTTTGTGTAATATTCCTGTTGGATGTTTGTTTCTGCAGTGCTTATGGGTTGTACCTTGTGCAGTTTACCAAAGAATCAGGTAATGTGGTGGATGAGGTGAAGTTGAGGGTTGTCTACGTCCCACCACCCAAACCGCCATCCCCGGTGCGTGAGGGATCTGAAGAAGGCTCATCACCTAGACATTCATTGTCTGATGGAAGCAACTTGAATTATCAAGAGGTGAGATCTGCAAATATTACTGCTTGGTTCAATTCCCAAGAGGTGAGATCTGCAAATATTATTGCTTGGTTTATTTCCTTGTTCACCCTTAAATGATTTTCTTGTAATTGGTTTCCCTTTAGATGCAGACAACTAGGGAATCAGATGATCCAGCATCTTTGGCTGTTAGTATCTTAACTTTCATGTGCATTTACTGATTGCTGTTCTTTGTCATACTGAGTTGAACTGAGCTGTTCCTGGTTACAGGCTGTAAAAGCTCAAAAAGACCAAGAAGGCTTTACCTCTGAGGTGAGCTCTCTGCAAAGAAAGTCAAACACCCATGGGACCAAACATTTCCTTTTTTTTTTAGTACCAGTTTCCCACCGCAATGACAACATGAGCATTTCTAAACTGATGACACCTAAAAACCACATATCTGGAACAAATGTAGCTGTTATCTTGAGGCTTTTGCAGCACATTTGCTTTACAATTATGAATGTTAAATGTTTTAGAGAGGCACACTTGTATTGATGGAGTTAAATGTGAATGTGATGTTAAGTCTGACTTGGTAAATATCTGTGGTGTCTGTGAATGATATAAGTAAATATAACATATCTAAAGATTTTTAGAAAGAGACGTTGAGTGCACCGAAATCTCATTTGTGTAGTGTGTTAGCATTCTGTCGAGCACCTATGTTGAAACCTGAAATCACTTTACAACAAGTTGATAGCATTAATTTCAAAAGTGAGCACGGAAACATTAAGCACATAGTTGCAGCAAATGATGTTCTGCTCTCTTACACAATTGGAATTGGAAGTTTGGGATTGTGAATTTTATAGATCCTTGTGCAAGGAGATAGATGCAAGTGAGTAATAAATGTATTTAGGCTCTAGCCCAACTAGTCATTGTAAATTTGTAATACTTGCATGAGATTTTAGCACTGTGCATCAACACCCGTACAACAGAGTTGGTGCTGCTGTGTTGATTGATGCTTCTAGCTTCTCTGTACTTATTGTCGTGCTACTGTGTATATTTAGCATGGTCCTTATATGCATCTGTCTCAGGATCTAGTTTTGCTAATGATTTATGCATTGTCCATTGCTCATTGGTCCTTTTTAGTCAGTGTGAATTCTTCTGTTTAGCTGATCTCACAATATTAAGCACTGTTGTATATTTTTTGTACTGCATTAACCCGTTCTCACTTCTCACGAAGTAGTCAATGTGGTCCTGTTCAACATTTGACTTGCATTCTTTGAATAAGGCACCTTATTCCTATTGTTCTCTGTGTAGACATCTGCTTTGATTTCAAAGTTGACAGAAGAGAGGAACTCTGCCATTCAGCAGAACAATAAGCTTCGGCAGGAGCTGGTTAGTGCATTCTATCTTTATTCAAACATTTGGGTGTATGCAACGTTCAAATGCTGCAGTATTCTTTTTCAGCAGTGAGTTTGATTGTTATTCCATCGCTATTCCATCTTCGCTTGTCATTTACATCTCATTTGGCTCACATAACCAGCTGCATTCCACAAAGATGCAATATCCATGACATTTTCAAACCAAACATGTCATATTGCGATCACCAGTGGCTCATTGATAGAGATATGGCGGTCATTAAAGCTGTGCACATAACATTTATAGTAGTATTGTGGTTATAATTAAAATTCTGTACCGAATCTCAACAGGACCTTGTAAGGAGGGAGCTCAGCAAGCAGAACGGCGGTTTCTCATTTGCCGTCGTGGCGGCCATTGCTCTCCTTGGGATTCTGCTAGGGTTTATCATGAAGAGATAGATGAGCCAGTGTTAATCTGCATCTTCTTAGACCGTTTCCCTCGTGAGATTGTATTTTGTCCAATGCATCTATTCACATGTACTACAGTGCTACAGCGCTACTTCATAGCATATTCGGGATCTGGTGTCTTCAGTAATTGCGTGCGTAGTGGCTACCTCACGCAGGCAACAAGCCTGTCTCCTTGATCTTGGGTTAGCTCTTATGTTAGCTTGTGCCACTAAGAAACTGGGTAACTACTGATATTTTTGTGGGCAGCTGTTGAGAAATCCTTCTGGTGTGTTAATCAAGAAAAAGTGTGGCGCATTTTTTTTTTTGTAATGAAGCAATAATTTCTGCACTCGAGACATGGCTGAAACGGCGCATGCTCAGTGGAATGGCTGTCCCTGGTTACGATTGCGGGGACGCTGCGCTGTCCGGGCCGTTCGCTACGAGCTGCAAGGCACGAGCTGAACCATGTGGCGAATTGGCGATCCGGAGAAGTCTGTGGACGTACGCTAGTTACGGCAACACCTCAAAAGAAAACGGAAATGTAATGCGATGGTACGTAGATGGTACGTAGTGGGGGTCTAAATAATCTAAGAACCGGGCTCTAAAAGGGTCGGACTCTAATCTTATTCAAATCTTATTCAATTCGGACTCTAATCTTATTCAAATTTTATTCAATTTTAAATTAAACATATATAAGGGTTAAATTGAATTGTGAAGAGAGCGCTGGGAGGCCTAATGTTACCGCACCTAATGGTACGAGTCGGCGAGTCATGCGCATGGCCACTCTTTGGCACGACTCCTCCCCGTGTGCCGCTTAAACAAACTGAAGCAACAGAAAACAACTGTCAGTCTCAGAAACTGTTTGTTACGTGGCAGAGATCAGCACTCATGCCCAACAACAAAATCCCTAGTCAGTTGGACTTGACAAGCTCCTGGCGTACTTAAGTTGGGTTCAGTGGACAGAGTCTACTAAAAAAGGCTACACGCCTACACTATTGTCCCTCATCTGTTCATATACTTCTCTGCATATTCCTTCATGCACTGTCTCGGGCCAGACTATGGAAACGGTGCGAATACTTGAGTGCAGGCATCTTCTTCAGACCACCACCATGCCTCATCCTTTTGTCTCGGGCTCCTGCAGCATGTTGCATCGAGATACAATGCTCCGGAAATCCTCGAGGTTTATCTGTGGAGAAGCAAAACCAAGATGTAAAAAACTGGGGGTGAAGAATTATGGAATTGAGTTGGAAGAGAAATTGCCATCCACAGTGCAACTTTGATAACCTTGGATAGAAATTCATGCACAAGAATTTCCCCAATTGGAATTGCTAGTGCACATCCATAATGCTAGCTAGTGTCTGCTTAAATTGGCTAGTTATAAAATAGAGAGACCCATACCTTTTGTTTCAATAATCCTACAAAATAGCAGCTGATCATTTTGTAAATCATGAACCAAACAAGTAGATGCCTTAGTTTGGAACAATGATACAGAAGCTCTAATGTAACTAGCAATGTTCATACAGTAATAGACACACTTCTGTGCGTCCTATCCTCATCATGCAACCATGCTTAGGGACACGATATTTAAATGGCATCTTCCCCCCCCCCCCCCCCCCCCCCCCCCCCCCCCCCCCAAAAAAAAGTGCATATAGCAAGGAGGAAGCAAAAACTGCCAGTTCTGCTTCAGCAAATAGCAGCTGCCAGGAACCAGACTAGTTCTACTTTTCCGAAGTGGATTCTGAAGAAAAACTCTGATATTTTAACTTGATTAGAAAACAAAGACAAACCTTTCCATCTCCGTCACTATCAAAGCAACGGATCATCTTAGATATCTCAGAATCAGACCAGATGAAATCATTTATTGTAGCCATTCTTTCAAGATCCCATGGTGTGATATATCCTTTACCAACTTCTGTAAATAAAAAAGTGAACCAATTGATATTTTCATACTGTTTGCACAAGCAATGTACCAAGAACAACAAAAAGGTGAAGCGTTACAGAACACGCCATAATTATAAGCAATAATTATGTCAATTATGTGCTTGCTCCTTAGATAATCACATCCATTTCCCTAGAAAAACCCATAGTTTCAGGTTGCCTTGCAAGATAACTAAAATTCTAAAACGGTACTGACATCCTGTACTCACCTCTTGGCAAATATTGTGCAGCGAATAGATCATAGACTAAAGTAACTTCACAAATATTCTTCCCTGTATCAGTTCCATGCTAGGCTAGGTGCAACAGCATATCAGGATAATGACATGACTATTCTATAGAATAGATGTTGATTCCTTCTGAATTTGGTTTGCGGTCCTACTTTGCATCTAAACCTACAGCTAGTCAAATGTAGATGGGGACTTGGGGGGAAATTCTATGGGCTCAAAATATTATGAGGTACCAAACTAAACTAAAAAACATCTGCACCAAAGATCACATGACTTCCTACAAGAAGAAGTGGCTCAAAAAAAAAGGTTTCTTTGAATTAATAACATTCCTGAAAAGACTATTCATTATCCTCAGATGACGAAATGATTAATCCTAGCTGCATGACTGCCAGATATGTAGGAAACGAAATTTGGTATTTTGGTGTCAGCCTGTCAGATAAGAGTACCATCAAATGAGAAGAAGAATGCAACCACATCATCTTCTGTCAGTTGAATCCTGCTCTTACCCTGAAAACAACAGAAATCATGAGTATAAACATACACGAGACAAGTGAAGCTTAATAAATGTCAAGCCAGAAGGGATGTACCAGCATTTTAATCTTTCTGTTCTTAGTTGAGTCCTGAACAGATATTTTGCTATTATTCTTGTATGGAGTACCTTCACTTGCTTCCTTTACTGTGCTTGAAGTTTCTGCGCCAATTGCGGTCACAGACTTTTCTGAAGATTCCGCCAGGGAGAGAGCAATTGCCTGCATATTAGCATAGCTAAAGTACCGATCAAATAATACAATGAATGTTGTTTTGGTGGTTGTATTTGTGGTTATCACAATACCTGCTGTAAGGCATCATCATCATCCACGAAATCAGTAGAAGAAGAGCTACCTTTTTTAGGCACGCTCTTTGTAGATTTACTTGACTTTGACAATTTCTTTTTCTTTCCCTGAAACAAAAGGAGAAGTGTTATGCAACATCACACTTGCATATTATGAATGCAATATGCCCATATATCTGATATAATACAGCAGCTGATACCGAATTGTATTCTTACATCAGCAAATCTCAAACCCATGGCGCTGTAAAAGTTGCCATTTGTGTTATTAATTATGAGGGTCTCTTTTAAAAAAAAATACTTCAAGAGGATTTAACTTGCCACTGGCAACCACAGTTTGTTACATTAGAAGACTAGAAGCCATATTATCATCACGAAACTAAGCTAGCCCCATCAATCAACCATGACACAGAAGTAACAGTCTAAAAGAGAAAAGGGGGAAACAAGAGGCACCTTGGCACGAGACCTAGACGCCGATTTCCCCTCCCCATCCATGTCGTCATCTTGCCCGCTCTCCGACGAGCTCTCGTCCTCTTCCTCCTCACCGAGGCCGTCGTCGGACGGGACGTACTCCTCGTCATCGTCGGTGGACCGCTTCTTCTGCTTCCCCTTAGCCGCCGCCGCCGGAGACGGGTTGCGGAGCAGAAGGGACGCTGCGAGGCCGCGGAGCCCCAGGGCCTCGAAGCGGGCCTCGTTCTCGCGTATCCTCGCCAGCCGCTGCCTCTCGTACCCCGTCAAGGGTTCGTCGGTTTCATCTCCCGCCATGGCGACGCGGTGGCAAAAAAACCTTGCCTTCTTTCTCCCCGCTTCTCCCCTAGGCCCTTGTTCGTTTTCTCAAAATGAAAAAAAGAAGAGAAAAGCTCACTCCGGGAAACAGATGGTGCAGGGCCTACCTGTGGGCCGTGTGTTGGCGATTTGAGCCCGGCCTGCTCTCTTTAATGCGTCCCCTGCACGAGCCCGCGATCCTACAAAGTAGTAATTGGGCCTTATAGTTCATGGCTTATCTTTGCCTTGGGCCTCAACGCCCAGCACCGAGCAGCAAAATTTCCTAAAAAAAGAGCACCGAGGGGCAAAAGTGAAACGCTCCCTCTGTTTGTGTTTGATATTTTTTTCAAAAAAAAAAACTCTTTCTGCTCATGTTGGTCAAATCGAAAAGTCGAGACATTTTCAATTCAGATCTTTGTGCCATTCCTTCTCAAGACAAAAACCATTACAATGCGAAATGGAGTAACAATGGGTCAAACCATTACTGTCAAGCAACTACATGGAGGGCCAGACGAGCAAAGGGCATCTAGGAGATGGCCAGCTCGGCCTCGGCCCAGGCCAGAGACGAATCCCTCATCAAGGTGGCCGCCGACGCCTCGATGCCTTCCTCCAGGATGGCCGCGATCATGCTCATGGAGGGCCGCCGCGACGGCTCCGGGTCGATGCACAGGTTCACCACGTTGCAGACGATGCCCAGGCTCTCCTGGTTCACGCTCTGCCTCTGCAGCCTCTCGTCCACCATCTTGCTGAACTCCTCGGGCTGCTCCAGGTGCTTCCTTGCCTGAAATTATTGGCATGCCAGGTGCCCAGGTGTCAGTGCCAGTGAAGCTTGAGCAAGTGAGCAAAGTTGAGCCAAAGCAAGCCACTTACCCAGTCCACCAGGTCCCCTGTATCTTTGGAAACCGAGGCTCTGCCGCTGATCAGCTCCAGCAGGATCACCCCGAACGCGAAGGTGTTTGCCTGGACGTCCATGAAGCGCTTGTGCCGAGAATCCGCAATGCTGTTGACAGACCCGCCATTTACTGAGCCAAGTCCTGGTTTGGTCACAAGATATCTCCACCTCTCGAAATCGATTATCTACAAAAAGAAAAGCAATGATCGCAGTTGTCACACGAGCTAGGACTAGACCCTGAGGTTCATGTTGCCATTCGAGAAGAAAGTGTTGCTCTTGATTTAGCTGTGTCGCTAGGAGTGCAGACCGAGACAGACCTTTGGTGAGTAATCTTCAGTTAGGTAGATTGAACTGGACGTCAGTACAGCAACAGCAAACGGAGGTTGCAACTCGGTGTGCAAGTATCTGAGAGCACGCGCGATGGCGAGTGCTAGTCTCATCCGTCTGGGCCAAGATAGCTGCCACCCTTCCCCATCTGCAAGCAAATAACGCATCAAGTTTATGCTTTGAATGTTTTTTCACGTGCTGTGGCATCATATATAACAAAGCAACAGCTTATATGCTTACCGTGAAGATGCTCATAAAGTGTCCCATTTGGTGGGTACTGAAAGACCAGCATTCTCGAGAACGGCTCAGACTCCTTGCAGTATCCCACTAGCTTTGCAATATTTTCATGGCTCAGCCTAGCCATTTCTATCACCTGAGGTATTTCAACGCATACTATGAGATCTCTTACACAGCAGGAAAAATCTTAATGTGAGTTCTGTAGAAGAATGGAACTGGTGAACACTTGCCTCCTTCTGAAAGTACAGCTCCACATAGTCGTTCCAGTAATGCACTGAAACGGACAGGGACACAACAGCGATCTCCCGGCCATCCTTCAGAGTTCCCTTGTACACGACTGTCTCATGAGAAGATCCAATTATGTTGCTGAAGTCTTCGCAAGCTTCTGCAAGCTCCTGCCGGCTTATCTTCGGCACATTTACCAGGAGATCATCATCTACACAAGCAACGAGTGGTAATCAAGTAAGTGCACAGTTTAGCTTTGTCACTAACTCGCATAAAAAATAGGCACCGACCAATTGATATTACGGTGTTCTCCTTCCAGCTCACGGCTCTTGTCCATGGAGCACTGTTCCCGGACCCTGAGGATCTAGCTCTGCACCTTCGGAGGCCAGTGATGGTACAAAGTGTCAACAAACAAAGGAACGAAACTGCTGCGATGACTTCCAGAATGAGAAGCCAAAATGGCTCTGGCAGGCCTTTCTGCTCATTCTCATCAGTATGGTTGTCTTTGCCTGTGTCCTGATTAATTTCACCTGTAATTTTGATGTAGTGCACTTGCTCAGTGTTCAGGAAAAGCACATTGCAGTAACTCAGAAGTAACTGGGAACATTCAATTTTGAGTTTATATGTATAGACAGGTATGAGTCATATTGTACCATTCAAACGTAACAAGCATATGAAAACACAAAAAATCAATTTGGGCATCTTTAAAAAACAAGATGGGGCTATTAACAAAAAACAAAAATGAGAAGAGCCTTGGACTAAAGATGAAATCACTTAAGGACAAAAGGAAGAATGTGGGAGATGGGATACTGGAATCCAACAAGGAAACAAACAAAGTGTCAAGTTCAGGTCTTTATTTTAACAAGCATAGCCAAGGTTACTATCCCATAGGTCACAAATGGTCCGTAACTTAGTATTCAGAAACTGGCAGCTCAATCTGCGGTGTGACTAGCTTACTTTTCTCCTGTCAAGTCAGATAAATTTTAGCAGCCTATAGTTAGGCTTCTATCATTGCACTATGTCCTCGAGCCCAGAAATGAATCCAATTTCATCTTCTAGGATGATGAGAGGGTAGCCTAATGGGTATTTGACAGATATGTAGTTTAGTAGATACTAGGATTGCTGCAGTAACAGCTTATTGATAAAGTAAATTTATGAGATATTTTAAATTTTTCCCCCACACATGGACCTTCACCAGTAACCGTTAATTGTATCTTGCAACCAATTATGTGGATTTTTTTTAGAAATAGTGATGTGGATATATTGCTCTTGTCAAATTACAGAACAAAAGTATCCAACAGCCAAAAAGAGGATAAATTGTAATTTACTATAATATCAACTTTTAAAATATAATATATCACCATACATTGCTGGAGTGGACGGTTTGATGTGTCATTGTCCTGGAAGCAATTCCCTACCAAGCTTGATCTGTTCAAATACTGTAAAACAGGTAAGTTCTGGAAGACTAAACTTGAACATTTAAGCCACAAAAGGCGAAGGCGTACCTTTGGAACTGCTTTAAGCATGTGGGAATATCTCCAACCAAAAAGTTATACGAGAGGTCAATATCGGTTAGCTGAGATAACTGACACAATCCAATTTGGCCATTACTGTTGGTAGATTCCCTGAAAGAAGGATTACAACTGGTTGTTCATATGCCATATCAGTTAATGTCTAAATAGAAGAGTACTGTTAAGGTTTTGGAGTTGACAGTTTGATCACTGTTTCTTGTCACATTCAGCTTATCTCCAGACAGTCAACTAAATTCAAAATGCAAGCATGCACAGTAAGCATGGCAAAATGCAGTCAGTGCTGATAGATTCTAACTTCTTAACTAAATTCCTTTATTCCTTTTGTATAGAAATAACATTCTTTCAAGTTCGTGCATACTGAAAACAACTCTTGGGGTTTCTTTGAATGCATGGAAACAGTACTTACATGTTCGAATCATTACTTGCAGGAATAGTCCCTGTAAGGCGGTTATTGCTCAATCGTAGCTCAAGGAGGCTTCCCAACTTGCCAAGCTCAGGAGGGATGGCGCCATCCAACCGATTTGCGTGAAGGTCTCTAGGGCATAAGAGGACAGATGAGTTATGAAACTGAATAGATGCTGAGAACAGCATAAGTTGATCTTTGGCTCTTGTTTGTACATTTTTGCGATCTTTGGCATGTCACCAATCTCACTGGGAATGGGCCCCGCAAGTTGGTTGCTGCTAAGGTTCAGTTCGATCAGGTTCTTTAACTTGCCGATGTCTTTAGGTATTGAGCCCATGAATGTATTGTGATCCAACATGCTGTAAGAAGTTTGCCAATACTATCATCTGGTATTCATTCGAGTTGAAATTAAAAATTAGAGTTACATGGAGTGTTGTACTCACAGTTTTTGCAAAGATCTCAGGGATCCGATTTCTGGTGCCAAGAATCCTTGGAGAGATGAATTCGACAACTCTCTAAACAGTGACAGGTAACAAGACATTTTATGAGACGAACGTCATGTTCATCAACAGAGAGAAAAAAAATGATATGGTACTTTCTTGTTCAAACACCAACATTCAATATCTGAATTCAGAGGAATACCACTAGTCTTTGATTTTTCCTTCAACACAAAACAACGGAAAACTGATAGAATTCTTGAGGGACCACAAAACCCACAATTTCACATACTCAAAACTACTGCATTTTTTTCTAGGGAGAAACTTTTTTTTAGAGCTCTAGGGAGAAACTTTGTGAATGATTCGTAGGGTCAACTGAAGACACGAGTAAAAGGTAACAGATAAAGTTCAATCATAGCTTCCACAGCTGGGTGCCTTATCGTGTGTCAGAAACTTTACCCACTTTTACTGTGAAAGAACATGCATCATTCTGCCCTGCCGTTGATGAAGGAGGCTTCTACTTTTACCTCCAGCAAGAGTTTAGTTTCAACAACAGTGGACATCACTTACTTATCCATTTCAAGAAGCTCAAAACGGCTGGCATATCGCGTTTGGCATATGGTTAGCAACTTCGTTTTCCATCTCAACAATGCTATTTGGGCAAGCAGACAGTAAAGGCCACACGTATACGCCTCAAACAACCAAGTTATGATCAAACGAGAACCTTAAAATTTTGGTTAGAGTCATAAGAGATTGCAAGAAAAAAAAAGGAAAAAGCATCAAGGGAACAAACGAGAGCGATGAGTTCGTAGTTCTTACAGAGTAACCACACGATTGTTGAACGCCGAGCACCCGATGCCGGACCATTTGCAGGGATCCTTGTCCCTGGAGTTCCAGTCCGACAGCTTGGACAGAGGGTCCTCGTAGATGGCTCTCTTGAACGCAAGAAGCGCAGATACTGCACAAGCAACGCGAGCACACACAGCACAAACCTAATTTTCAGAACCCGTCAAGAAGCAAACTGAAGAATACACCAGGAAGAGAGAATTACAGAACATATGCGAGGAGCAATACCGTCATCTGAAAAAGATTCAGAGTTCCTGACGAGAAGCAAGCAGAAGATGGAGATCCCGAGCAGCCTCGCCGGCGGCATGCCGCTTCTCCTCTGCCGAGCACGCAAAAACCCGGGGAAACGGAGAATCACCGCAAAGAAAAAGAAGGTACCAAGACGGCCGCTGGACTGGAAGCACTCGAGAGGAAAGCAGAGTCGTCCGCTTCACGTGGTCAGCGAGCTTCTCGCGCGTGTTTATGGCCGCGAGGTGGAAGAAGACGAAGCAGCCGCACAGTGCTTGCACTTAACGGCCACGCCAAGCAGTGATGATGGGCTAGGCTGCTTCTTCTACTAGTCTAATCGTACGAGGACAAAAGGGGCAACCAAACCCACCCCCAGATATTAATCCATCAGCTCCCCTTTAATTTTTGCCACCCTACAGCGGCTGTACGTACTGGAGCTGAGTTTGTACACCTGGGGCACGTGCCGCGGACCTACAGTTCCGCACACTGGTCTCATGGTCCGCACGTGACATACACGCCCTTGCCTAGAGATGGTAATGCTCTTCCACCACCAGTACTCAGTCACAGGTTTAAGGACACTCCACCTGAAGATGGCACCAAATCTGAGAAAAAAGCACTGCACAGATGAGTAGAGATCGCAAGACAACACAACACGTGCGTGACACGCCCAGCTCCAGAGTCCAAAGATCAGGTGGCAAATCATCTTTACCTGAAGCTGACACTTGAGCTTATCACTTTGTTCAGAGTTCCGGTGCTCCTCCCTCCATCGAAGTTTGAAATCTTCCGGGCCAATTCAGGTTTCAGCTTGGCAGTCCGGACACGCTCCTTCACGCAGACGTCCTGAAAACGACAGGTTAGGTGACGATTCAAAATCTCCCTGGGGATCAGGCCATCAGGGTATAGAATACAGTTTCATTCCATGTCACGGCCGGACCGAATAGCGCCATGGTCGCTTCCTGGCACTTGCTTGCAACCAGGTCTTTGGGCATTTTTATTGCAAAGAATGACGCGATAACCTGAGAAGAGTTGTTGCAACCACTATTGCAGAAAGTTACGACAATTCTAGAGTAATCATAGATGGGTGCACATCACCATTGTCGTACTTATTTTTGACAGGGCGCCATCATGCGGTAACCATGCGAAATGTCAGCCTGCAAGGAAAAGCAATGAACAGTATGCTAGATTTTTTTTATAGACGATACAGTACACTAGTTGATCAGAAGAGATAAACGGTACAGTACGCTAGTTGATCAGAAAAAATGAGTAACTCACAAGTCACAAGCATTTTCTGGAAAAAGAAATGAAGCCTTTTTCAACTTTATAGTGTTTAGATTGATTTGCGCGTCTGTAAAATTCTTGGTGCCCAGGGGATATAATTTTTTTTATTGCGAGAATACGCACATGCAGGGTTGTGGAGATTGTTTAGCTTAAAGATGTCCTGGAAAGTGAGATAGTGCTGCTTCGAAGCAAATCAACGCAAGACTAATCATGATTCCCGTGGCTGGCAAATGGAATGGGGGTGGGATATAGCCTTCAGACACAAGTTTCTCTGCTCTTTCTGCATTTGCCTTTCAAAAAGAAGTGGCTGTTTCCCACCTTTGAGATTGAGCATCGAGTACTTGTAACCGCTTGCAATTCCCTGAAAAGAGAATGGGTACAGAAAGAGATGTGTGACCTCTAGAAACATATCGATGCTGAAGATAGCATGTTGGCCGGTCCCATCTCCAGCCTCAGTCTTCATTCAAAACTGATTTTGAATTTCTTCAGCTCTCAACCCTCCTTGTTTCTCAGTGCCTTGTTCCACCAATGAAAATTAGCTGATATCTTGTTCTTAACCCTATCAGAGTATATGATAATCTATGACTACATAACCTGAAATGCAGTCAGGAGGCAATGTAATGGACAAAACAACAAAGAAAAAACAGTAAAAGGTGAAAAGTACTTGACAACAAAAGAAGAATATGATTATGAAGAATGCTCAAAGAAATTACGCTTCTGATTTGCTCCCAAAGTCTCTCTTACTCCATTGACTACTAGCTAGTTGGTTGTTGATGCCAAACTATAAAAGTTGGCAGTAACATGTAAAGCAATCGAAAGAGCTATATCATATACTCTGATGCCCCATAGCCTTTTTCCTCAATGGGCGATAGGTGTGGCAGAATGTCAAACAAGGGCAGGTTTTCAATTTTCACTACAACAACCAAACCCTTGATCAGCACAAGTTCATGTACTCGGCTGGTGGCAGAAATCAGAGAAGTCTAGTTTAGTAACTAACAAACTTTACCTGGAATCAACACAAATAAGCATTGCACTGCCGTAGTGGAGAACTGAAACCTGTATTCTTCCCCTGTACAATCATAACTGGCACTGACACTTAAAAAGCTGATGAAAGTTTTGTAACCCCAAATGATGCAATCATAAATGAATAAGAAGTATCAACCAACCTTCCCTCATGGCATCACTTTCCTTTGCATTGGTGCATCAGAGTACCATTGATTCAAGAGTTTTCTGAGAAAATAGCTGTGAAGCAGTTGTTTGTTCCATGCCAGTGAAAGAGAACATCTCGAGTAAAATTAATTAGCTGAGGAGATTGTGTGTTTACCTGCCATAGCAGATGGCCTTGACATGCTGCATCAAACTATCCTCAGTCCACATTGTACAAGAACACCCAGGAATTCAAACTGAATACAAGAGCATACCTGGTTTCATTTTTGGTCTTTGCGTACTTGTTTCGCACTATTACAGAAATATCAGTGATATAGATATCATTGTTTATTGCATCCAAATTATCTCAGTGAGGCAGCAAAAGCATTAATAATATCATACAAACAATCGAATGTGAAAACAAAGAGAAACATGAGGATGCACCAAGAATCATATTTTCTGAATCCTTATTGCATTTATCAGTGACAGTTACAATGGCTTTACAAACAGTAATTCAAACAAAAATCAAATACAGAAAAATAATGTTTATAACTAAAATCACTTTAAGAAGAAAAAAACTACTGAAGAAAAGCTGATTTCAGTGAATGAATGATCCGTATTTGTTAGGACTACAATGACGCTGAATTAGACAGTAAGTCCCAAACAGTTAGCATTATCTATGCCTATGCTTGGAAGAGAGAAAAGAAAGAGCCAGGGTTCCAGCACTCAAAGCCTGTTATCTATGCCCTCGAAGCTCTTTGCTCCCACATTTCAATCTGTTTTACTGAATTTTTTTCCCTCTGTTTTAGCATCTTGAGCTCACGAGAGCTGAAGGGAGGAGGCAGATTGCATGAACCTGCATCATGGGCAGACTTCACCATGGAGTCGACAAGAAACTTCTTCTCGAGGCCTTCAGCTTGGCATGCCAAAGACTCAGAGCAGACCTCAACAGCTTCAGGTGGCTTAGTTGGTTTGAACTTCAAAAGCTTGGCATATTCAGTTAGAAGGTGAAGCATGTAGTCATAAACTTGGTCCATACTGAGCTCTTCTTGAATGAAATTGCTTGCTTGCTTTCCTATACGCTGTGCCTACAAAAGCTTTGAAGAATGAGAACAGTATTTCATTTAAGACAAATTGAAAGGAAAAGAACAAGATTCTAGCATAAAGGCACTTAAAATTCTAAATAGGCTACTCAGTGAAAAAACTACTGCCACTCGTCTGATTTACTAGTTATTTACAACATTGATGGTCTCTAATGCTCAGCTTTGACTATTCCTTTTTCTAAGGAATACATTATAAAACCATGAAACTACAGCAGTGAAACAATTTGAGCGATGGTTATATAAAGTTCCACGTGACAAATATCAGTGTTTTAATTTATAGTATTGCCCAAACTACTTATTCAGTCAAAATTAAAAAGTACGGTTGTCTGCATGCATCCAAGGTTTGGACCAGAGGTACCATTTAAGAAATAGATTAACTCTACAGAAAACTCCGAAGGGTCATTAGTCAAGAGAAGGCAAGTGGTAGTCACTTATCCAACCTAAGTTGATGAGTATAGTGCTACAAATTTTGGACGAGAACTTCCATGCTGAAGTTCTTAATTCAATGCTTAGATGTTAACAAGTCACTGCTTGCTCTATCAACATCCTACCATCATTCACTTCTTACATTATGGTTAGTTCTGATGCTATTTGCTTTTCAACAAAGAAACAAAAACTCGAAGTTATGTCATGACAGTAAATTGATTCCTCAGAGCACTGTTATGGGCAGAAATCATTTGTGTGGAACTCTTTCGGAAGACAAAGACAGCCCAGAAAGATCAGACATCTCGAGTAATAGCTGTACATTTTAGCTCAACTGGATTTCTATTGAATCAAATTGACTTTGTCTCCATATCTGAAGTTTAAAAACTGCAAAACTTAATTGCTGCAAATGTAGATAACTGCATGTAGATAGATGTAAAGTACCAGTTGCTTGTGAGAGTTGCCCCAGTCAACAGCATATTTTATGGAGGCACATTTATTGTCATCCCGAACAGGCCAATAATGCTGAATTGGCATGAGTGACCTTGAAAAGAAATCATAGTATTTTGGTGTAACTAGCAGTGTCATTGAATCACATGCTAATATATATTTCTGACTGATTGACCACGCCGATCCTTCAATATAGATCTTGTACCTGTTAAAGGTTAAGTAAATGTTAAAAACTTATAGTACACCAATAAAACTATGTTACATAACCCCGTGCTTGCTATAACTCCACAAGAACCAAATGAAAAGAAGAACCTGTGTGAACATTGACTACCCAAATCTGAGTCCTTATACCCTGCCTTGCTCTCTTTGAACCAGTCCTGCACTCCGAACAACAAGAACAAAGATACTAAATATCTAAAGTATTTATCACCAAAAGCAAAATTTACAGTGGCGAGAATGCAATAGTATTTGATTTGAAATTGAACCGTTTTAGTCTATGAGGAAAGGGAGCGACTATACTTTCCCTAAGGATCCCTAATTGCAGGGATGAAAAAACTAACAGTTACCTGAGCGTAAATCCTTGCGTTCCAATCTTGTGTACTGGATACATTACACTTAACCAACTCCTGCCGTGTCGTGGAAACTGATGGATTCCCTTTCCAGTAAGCATAAGGTTCTCTATCCATCCACCTCACTCTATTATTACCATCCTTCAAGTCTTCCTGCAAGGCATGCCATGGCTTTATGTTGATCTCCGGCCTGCCAACCAAGAGTCAGTGCCAATTAAACTGTTGTACTTCATACGAATACCTGAGCATGAATGTCCAAAGTTAGCTATGGACACTATAAATTAAATTTGGTCGTTCCATTAGTGATGCTGAAGACATTAGGAATTAGCCTAGTGTTCATGGCTGCTGATTCGAACATATCATATAGAAGCAATTCTGGAGCCATCAAAGTTCGATGCTCAGTTCCTCATTCATCCCTTTTAGAATGAAATTCACAATTCAAACACAAAGCAGGTAAGTAAAATTACCACCCCCAGAAGGACCAATCCGGGAAGACGATGTCCAGCGTCCTGTCATCCCCGCAGTAACGGAACAGCGGTGGCATGACCGCGGCGTACTTGCCGCGGTAGAGGTGGGTGCGGACGACGGGCCAGTCGACGGTGTCGAACATGAGGTCGAGGTCAGGGACGCGGCCGGGGTAGCGGCGGAGCAGTTGGAGGACGCCCCAGATGGTGAAGAGGTCCCGCGTCTGGAACGCCGGGCGGAGCCGCTGGACGTAGGCTCGGCCTCCGAGCACGACGAGGCGGAACGTGGCGGTGAGGCGGGCGCGGGCGAGCATGGCGCGCGTGATCCCGCCCGCGGCGCGCCATGGGCGGAGGTCCTCGTGGATGAAGCGGAAGTAGGACGGGCACGAGCGGTTGGAGGACGGCGGGGCGGCGGAGGCGGGCGGAGGCGGGCCGGGGGAGGAGGGGCAGGTGGAGGACGAGGAGAGCGCGCGCGCGAGGGTTTGGGAGGTTTTGGGCGGTCCGGTGGGGTGGGAGAGGTTGAGGGCGGGGCAGGAGATGGAGTAGAGGGCGGGAGGTGGTGGCCGGGAATGGGGAGGCGGCGGGGGTGCTGCTGCTGCTGCTGACGGCAGCGGGGGCTGCGGGTGCTCTGCTCCCGGGTGGAGCGCGGCGGCGGGAATGGCCGCGGTGGTGGGGAGGCGCGTCAGGCGTCCCTGCAACTGCCAACGAGGAAGGAAACGAAATCGTTAGGATGGTAAATCATTTGGGCCCAAGGCCCAATTTATATGAGCTTCTGCCATCATCCTCCTAGCCCAACTATAGCTGGCTCCAACTTTTGGGCCCCTAGCGCTGGACATTTTGGCCTAACGAGACATTAGCGGAGCACGAGGCCCATCCAAAGCATGAAAAGGGTCTCAAGATTCCCGCTGATCCGTGCAACGGTATCTCGCTTGGGTCACGGCACATGTCACTGACTCACCAGACTCGCACCACAGACGTGGCGAGCTTTCAGCTCCCAGGCTACGCGTGCATGTGGCAGGAGACTAGACTCCATCTCTAAGCACGAGAAACGGATAACAAATATTCGAATTATCCGATATCCATATCCGCTTAAACATCAATATGGATATCCGTATTCGTATTTAAATTTAATATGGTAGTAAAGTGAATACATCTGAATCCAATTTATATCGATTTTATCTATCCGGTTCCACATCTGTATTCGACAATATCCAACACTATCCGTATCTGTATTGACTGAAATTATTTAAAAGTCATCTCCATTTCCTATAACCAATATTATATTAATTTTTATAATAAAAATATAAGAAGATTAAGTTTACTTCTAAATATTTTATTGTTTTATCTATTTATATATGAAACTATTTTTATATTTTTATTTATATATTAATAAAAATTATCTATACATTTATTTAAATATATTTTATTTCTAGTTTTATTTATATATATATATTAAATATTATGATAAATTTATTATTTTTAACTAGTTATCTTTGTTATGTTATTAAATTTTAGTTTCTGCATGTGTAATGAGTTTATATTCTAAAACTACCAATAAAAAAATAGATAAATATTATCTTATACAGTAAGTAAATATCCGAATACGAATCCATATCCGAGGTATCCATTTTACATTTATATTCGAAAATATTCGAATCTATATCCGTATTCGAATTAAAATATGGTAAATAGTGCTATTCGGATCCGATTGTATGCCCACCATTTCATTCCCAGCTCGTGAGTCGTGAAAGCTCTCCGGTCTTTTATTTCGCCCTCTGTCTCTCCCTGTTCCTCTCCATTCTTTAAGGCCAACCTAACCTACACGAACTCTCGAGCAACAAACATTTTCTCGGACCGTGCGCGCCCACACCCCCACTACAGTGCTCGGCAGTGCGCGTGCATGAATGCAAACGAGCACCATGGCGTGCGGGCAAAATAGAATATAGAGAAACCGCAACGCACCTACCCTACGGCCTTACCTACCGATCCTCCTGCGCCGGCACGGCGGACTGGTCGACCGGAGGAAGTGTATGGGCATGGCAACGAACCTGGACCTGGGGATCGGAGAGCACGGCGCTCCAGCTCTGGGGGTCCCCTAGCGTTCACGCACAAAGCGGCAGCGCCTCCGATCCTCGAGTCACTTTCACTGCCTCAGCGGTCAGGTCCGTGACAAGCGACGGCGGAGGCTTCCTCAAGTCAGCAAAAGGAACAAACTTTGGACGGCTATAACAAATCGTTTCTTCTTTTCAAAAAAAAAATATAACAGATCATTTCAGAGGTTATCATCCATCAATCATGGAGGGGGGAAATGTACTCCTTTTTCCCCCAAAGTAAAGTGATGAAAATAACTCTAGGTCATGCCGAGGCCCTGGTGGACGTGGCGGTCCGGTTGCACACAGCACAGTGCTTTCGTGCTGCCGCGCGCGGCAACCATTTGCAGGCCAAACAGCGCTCAACAGCGCTGTGGATGTACTGAAAAAAGAGAAACTGCCACCCCTACGCCCGAAATTAGAACATGACCAGCCAAACCATTAGGCGGCGTCGCTTTGATCTCAAGAAGGCAAGTTAATTCGCGTACTCTTCGCTCCCAGAAAGTGAAGGAAGTTACTCCCGCGCTCGTCATGATTCTAAAAAAAAAAACTCTACTCCTACACCGTTTCCTAAGAATCTCAAAAGGAAGAAAAGGGAGAGATTCTCGCGATCATGCGGAGCGACGGCACCGCGGGACGGTAGAGAGTAGAGACGCCGATCGGGACACGACAAGAAAGAATCAGAGAGCTTTTCGACTCACAGCGGTGGTGGCGGTGATCCAGCGGGCCGAGACGACCGCCGCGACGGCGACGACGGAGAGGAAGAGGAAGGCCGCGCTCGTCCTCGGCAGCGCCCCGGCGAGCGTGGCGCGTCGCCGGCAGTCCGCCGCGGTCATCGCCATGGCCGCCGGCCGCCGGGGGCCACCACAGACACCGCTCTCCCAGGTGAGGTGAAGCAGAGGAGGGTGTTCTCTGCTTCCCCTGCTTCTGGAAGAGCGGACTAGCAGTAAGCAGGGGACGCTCCCGTGAGCTCGCTCAGTTATGACGTCCCAGCGGCGCGGAGGGCGACGGCTCGTTTTATGAGGGCCTGCCCGGGCAAGTGCGGCAGGGCGCGAGTGCGAGACTGATATTCCACGTTACTCCGTTGTCCTTTCGCAAGTTCTAACCTTCCTCACATTACGGCTGGGGCCGAAGCAAAGTCACACTATATTTCTTTGACCAAATTTTTATCTTGTCATTTTTAGGAACGACCAAAATGTTAGACACCCAGGACCTCTAGGAGTAGATCTACGGGTGTTCTTGCATAAACATAAGTAAAACATGATGATCTAGAGTTACAATCCGAGAGAGACAGAGAAGTAGAGGGGAAAAAGAGGGTGCACAGGCTGCCGCTGGAGGAGCCCGATGCTTCGGCGTTGTTGGCCATGTCGTTGGTGCGCGGATCCAGGCGGCGGAGTGGTCGTGTAGGTGCGGTACAGGGGCGCCGGCGGCCGGAGTCGTGGACGACGGAGTTGCAGCAGTGGCAGCGGCGCGGTGCAAAGACAACGTGCTTCCTGTCGCTGCAGCGCCTCCCGGATCGGTCGGGGTCTAGGGTTTGTAGGTGGGTGGACTGGCGGCGGTGAACCTCGTTACCCGTGCCTCCGGTACCCACCTCCTTTTATTTGGCGCTACGCGACGGGGGCCCACAACCATCGGTTGGTTGGCGCCCCCGATCAGGGCGCGTCAAGGGGCTCCAACTCGGTCGTTGGACCGAGCCGGATGAGATCAATCTAACATTCTTCCTATTGATCTCATCTTACTTACTTACTTCTCTATTCCATCTCATCGCAGATCAGTGTATAGGGAATGCCTCGTCACAACGGTTAGTACCATTGGATTAACAGCCACGATACACCTTTCTATTCTGAAATAGCTTCTCAACTAGGCCCTTATTATCCAGGAATCATAGGCTTTCCCTCTTAAACCCATACCGGCTAAGTGTTCTCTGAACACATTGGGTGGTAAGCCTTTTGTGAACGGATCCGCTAACATTTTCTTTTTCTTTGTGCTCATATACTCAAGACTAATGGTATGATCCTGGATTTGCTCTTTCACAACATAAAACTTGATGTCACTGTGTTTGGCAACACCACTTGACTTTTGTTGTGAGCATAAAACACTGCGGGTTCATTGTCGCAGTACATATTGAGTGGTTTCTCTATGCTGTCGACCACTCTCAACCTGGGTACAAATTTCTTTAGCCATGTAACCTGCCCCGAGGTCTCATAACATGTTACAAACTTTGCATACATCGTAGATGATGTAGTAACTGATTGTTTGGAGCTTTTCCACGATATAGCTCCACCTGCGAGAGTGAATATATAACCTGATGTGGATTTTCTATCATCTACATCTCCCGCAAAGTCTAAGTCTCAATAACCTTCTATCTATAGGGAATCAAATCTCCTGTACGTTAACATGAGGCCTTTCGTACCCTGCACATACCGCAAGACTTTCTTAACCATTTTTCAGTGCTCTATCCCTGGATTACTCTGAAATCTGCCAAGTACCCCGGTAACAAATGCTAAGTCAGGGCGTGTACATACTTGGGCATATTGTAAGCTTCCGACAGTTGTACATAATTGGGCATATTGTAAGCTTCCGACAGCTGAAGCGTATGGTACCGCTTTCATTTGATCTATCTCATACTTGTTCTTGGGACACTGAAATTTTCCAAAACTATCGCCCTTGACTATAGGAGCAGGTGTTGGCTTACTTGCATGCATACTGTACTTCTTTAGTACCTTTTTCAAGTATGTCTCTTGCGATAATCCTAATACCCACTTTCTTCTATCTCGGTGAATCTCAATTCCCAGAACCAATGAGGCTTCACCAAGGTCTTTCATATCGAATTTTGAGGATAAGAATTTCTTCGTCTCCAGCAGCAGATTGATATCACTGTTAGCAAGGAGAATATCATCCACGTACAGGATAAGGAAAATAAATTTCCAATTCTTAAACTTTGCATAAATGCAATTGTCCTCCTCATTTTCTTTAAATCCAAACTTTCTTAATGTCTCATCGAACTTTAAGTAACACTATCTAAAGGCCTGTTTTAATCCACAAATAGATTTCTTCAGGCGGCATCCCATATCTTCTTTTCCATCCATGACAAAACCTTTGGGTTGAGCCATGTATATATTTTCATACAAATCCCCGTTAAAGAATGTCGTCTTTACATCCATTTGATGTAACTCTATATCATAGTGTGCCACTAACGCCATTATAATTCTAAAAGAATCCTTGCATGAGACTGGAGAAAATATTTCATTGTAATCTATTCCTTCTCTCTGTGTGAAGCCTTTCGCCACAAGTCGTGTTTTGTATCTCTCCACATTCCCTTTGGAGTTATATTTCGTCTTGTAGACCCATTTGCAGCCTACTGTTTTGGCTCCTTTAGAAATTTCCTCTAAGTTCAAAACTTTATTGGTACTCATTGATTTCATATCATCTTGCATAGCTTCAAGCCACTTCGATGATTGTGCGCTTCTCATAGCTTCTTCAAATGTAGTAGGATCACCTTCCATTTGAATTTCTTCGCTAACATAGACTTCGTAGTCACTAGAGATAGCTGATTTTCTTGTTCTTTGTGACCTCCTAGGGCCTTCATTAACTGGTAGTTCTTCTACTTGAGGCTGTTGTTGCTCCCCCTCATGTGCGGCAATTGGTTCTATAGGATCATGAAGGACAGGTTCCTCATTCTGACTTGTTGCCACAACTGGGGAACTAACAACAGGCGCTGGCACTACAGTGTCCTGCACTGTTGGTGCAGCAACAACAGGCAACACGGAGAATGGTTCCTGAATCATTGGAGTGGGCACAAAGACCTGCTTCTCCTCAAGATCAATATTACGTGCTACCATGCTCCCCCTGATCATATCATCCTCCAAGAAGACAGCGTGTCTCGTTTCTACGAACTTTGTACGTATGTCAGGACAATAGAAGCGATAACCTTTTGACTTATCTGGATAGACAATAAAATGGCAACTGACTGTCTTGGGATCTAGTTTCTCAATGTTTGGGTTAAACACTTTTGCCTCAGCTGGACAACCCCACACATGTAAATAATTTAATGTGGGTTTTCTACCTGTCCATAACTCATACGGTGTTTTGTGCACCGACTTACTTGGTACACGATTAAGAATATGAATGGCGGTTTTTAACGCCTCCATCCACAAATTAATCGTTAACGTGGAGTAACTCATTATACTTCTCACCATATCCATTAAGGTACGGTTACATCTTTCAGCTACTCCATTCTGCTGAGGCTCGCCCGGTGTAGAATACTGGGCGACTATGTCATTTTCCTGTAAAAACCTTGCAAAAGGTCCAGAAACTTGTCCATATGGGGTATGTCGACCGTAGTACTCCCCACCAAGGTCGGATCTCACTATCTTAATCTTTTAAGTTGAGCTGATTTTCTACTTCAGCCTTGAATATCTTGAATTTATTCAATGCTTCTGATCGCTCTTTAATTGGATAAATGTAGCCATAACGCGAATAATCATCTGTAAATGTTATGAATGAATCATAATCATCCACAGTCCTTACGGGGAATGGACCACAAATATCTGTGTGTATGATTTCCAAAACCCTTGCACTTCGTTTGGCTCCTTTCTTAATTTGTTTAACATACTTTCCTTTAATGTAATCGATGCAGTATTCTATGTCTGTAAAATCTAGAGGATGCAAAATTTCCTCTTTGATTAATTGTTCAATTCTCCCCCTCGAAATATGGCCTAAACGACAGTGCCATAATTTCGCTGATATTTTATTATCGCATCGTTTGCGCTTATTTTGTACATTCATAGTTGAGGAAGACTCATTCTTTTCTTCATTGCATACAGCATTCACATTCTCATGCATAGATAACATATAAAGCTTGTCTTGCAGGAACGCAAGACCAACACACTTATCATTAAACTTAATCAAACATTATTCTTTGCCAAAATGGCAATCAAATCCATCATTCGCTAAGCATGAAACTGAAATCAAATTTCTACTCAAAGAGGGTACATAGAGAACATTCTGTGAACGAAGTATGAAGCTATTATTCAATTCTAATGGGAGTTCTCCAATCGCTTCAGCTTCAGCTTCGACGCCGTTGGCGACTCTAAGCGTTCTTTCTCCTCTTTGCAGGGTCCTCGTCGTACCGAATCCCTGTAAAGAATTTGCAATATGAACAGTTACATCTGAGTCAATCCACCATGTAGATTTATCATAACATAATTACAAGGACTCATCTACAAATGTAATAAAATCCTCACCCTTTCTGTTCAGATGTTTCATAAACTCCAAACAGTCAGACCGTCAGTGCCCTTTCTTCTTGCACCACTTGCACTGGTCCTTAGCCACTGGCTCTTCATTGACTTGTTTGGGATGTTGAACATGTCGTGGGGCCTTTCCTTGTGACTTAGAAGAGAAGCTTCTATCCTACTCAAGTTTCCCTTGTGGTTTAGCATTGTTGTCATTGTAGCTCCTCTTCTTGCTTTGCTTCACATAGTGAACAGAATCACCGTGTGAGCCCTTCAGCCTCTCTTCTTCTTGCACACACATGGCAATGAGCTTCTCAATATCCCACTTTTCTGGTTAGAGGTTGCAACTAACCTCAAACGAATCATACTCTTTAGGCAAGGAAGCAAAAACCAAATGAACTAAGAACTCCGTTGGGAGCTCCATGTTCATAGGCCTAAGTTTGGATGTCATGTTGCTCATCCTCAGTATGTGCTCTATTATCCCTCCGTCATTGTATTTCTCAGTAACTAACCTCTTTATAAGAGTACTTGCATAAGCTTTTGAAGAGCTAGTGAACTGATTCTCCACCTTTCTGAGATAATCAGTGGCAGTGGTACTATCTAGGATTGCTCCCCTTATGGCATCCACAATGGAGCTCTTGATCACCATCAAGCACTTGCGGTTGGACTTATCCCACTTTGCTTTTTCAAGATCATATGTCATCACCAACGATGCATGGTCATATTGTCGTGTGGCCCATGCAGCCTCGGCCTCAGTATCTCCCCTCACCAAGTCCACAGATTTAGTGGAACATGGTGAAGTCAATGCTAGACCAACCTCTGCCAACGCGAGTGCCATCTCAAGCTTCTCCCTCCATGAGCCATAGTTTCCTCCATTGAGGGGCTCAATGGACGAGATAAATACCATTGTGTTGTAGCCTGAAATAAAAAATCAGAAAAGGTTGAGAACATTTAATAATAACACTTGCATGCTTTAATTTAACGTTGGTCAAAATTAAAACATACAAGATACTACTACATTAATTCTACATGACCGTTGGGCAAAAATAGAAATAATGCATGAAAACTCATGAAATAAAATTCTAATACTGCTATCATCAACTTTGGTCAGAAAATAACAATATCATAATTAACTCAAAATTTATAACTATTCATCAAATTAAAATGTCTCGTTCGTTCCAATTTAATTAGAAGATGTATACAATACTATAGCAGCGGAAACGTAATAAAATTCTATTTCAGAAGCTATTCCAAAAACTTATTTACTCTCTAAATAATTAACACGTTGGTGCAGAATTAATAGAGATTAAAACTAGACTTAAAATGACATAAAGTGCTTCTGAAAAGAATAAAACAAAACAAAAATCTACTGTGTATTCGACCCGGCAGGAAAAACTGGCCCGGGGCCCACTCGTGCGCGGCGCGCTCCCGCATCCCAGGCCACAACCTAGGCCTGGGACGGGATTCGTTATTCCCACCTGGGCCAAAAGCAGCCTAGTTGGCCGTCGGCCGATCTCGGCTGTCGATCGGGATCGGACGGTCAGCCGGTGACCTCACCGGAATAAAACCGGCGCTGGCCGCCTCCCCTTGGAAACCCTAGCTCATTCTTATCTCTCCCCCTTTTCCTCTCAGCTCGCAGCGCCGAGCAGTGGCCGCCCGAGGCGGACCGGAGGAGGTGGCAGCGCTGCCACCGGTCACATTGCCGGTGCACGCGCTCATCGTGGGGTGAATGCGTCGCCATCGAGCGGTCTAGCAGCGGTGCCCTGGCCCGCGCGCGCTCGCAGCAAGGCAACGGCGGCTCGGGACGCTCTTCCCGCACCACGATGGTGGTGCGCTGGTCAAGCCGGTGCCTCGGGTCTTCCCGCGCAGCATCAAAGACGGCCGGCGGTGGTGGCGGCGGGTAAGTCCTACCGCCCTTTCTTGCCTAGGGTTAGGGTTTGCCTTTCTTTTTCGATTCTGGGAATGAAATCCCCTCCTTCTACTTTCTTTTCTACCCCGAAAAAAGATCTACTCGCTAGATCTAGCGACTGATACCATTGTTAGACACACAAGACCTCTAGGAGTAGATCTAGGGGTGTTCTTGCATAAACATAAGTAAAACATGATGATCTAGAGTTACAATCCGAGAGAGACAAAGAGAAGTAGAGGGGAAACAGGGGGTGCACAGACCGCCGCTGGAGGAGCCCGATGCTTTGGCGTTGTTGGCCATGTCGTTGGTGCGCGGATCCCAGCGGCAGAGTGGTCGTGGAGGCGCGGTGCAGGGGCGCCGGCGGCCGGAGTCGTTGACGACGGAGTTGCAACAGTGGCGGTGGCGCGGTGCAGAGGCGGCGTGCTTCCCATCGCTTCAGCACCTCCCAGATCGGTCGGGGTCTAAGGTTTGTAGGTGGGTGGACTGGCGGCGGTGAACCTCGTTACCCGTGCCTCCGGCCCGCACCTCCTTTTATTTGGCGCTGCGCGGCAGGGTCCCAATCCATCTCGAGTAATTTGTATCAATACCTATTCGGTAGATCCTTTTTTCTGTGCCAGGAACCAGATTTGAACTGGTGACACGAGGATTTTCAGTCCTCTGCTCTACCAACTGAGCTATCCTGACCATTTCTTGTGCATCATCTTAGTAGAGTACTTGTATCTATGTCAATTAAAGGGACTAAAAAAGAAAAAAAAGTATTCTAAAATTGGACTTAGTAAATGTCAGAATAATGATATGGGGCCCACAACCATCAATTGGTTGGCGCCCCCGATCAGGGCGCGTAAGGGGCTCCGACTCAGTCGTTGGACCGAGCCGGATGAGATCAATCTAACACAAAAGTCTTGGCATCCTTTTCCCTTGTATTCTAGTCTACGCTCTACGTGTGTCGATCGTCAATGATCCTCCCACGCCTCCACTTGCCTCACCACATCCGCCCTCTCCCTTCTCGGCGCCTCGAGCTCCTCGGAACTGAAAGGCGGTGGCAGCCTGCAGGGCCCCTTGCCGCCCGCGCCGTTGTCCGCCACCATCGTGTCCACCATGAACTGCCGCTCCAGCCCCCGCGCCATGGACTCGACGGTGACCTCCCCGGCGCCGCGCGGCACGGCGGGCCTGTACCGCAGCAGCCTCGCGTACTCCGCCAGCAGGTGGAACATGTAGTCGTAGACACGGCCCATTGCCAGGTCCTCCCGGACGAACCTGCTCGCGTTCCGCCCGATCTCCCGCGCCTGCACATGACAAAACAACGTCTGGTCACCGTTCCCAACTCGATCGTGTCGGTGGTCTGGCGCCGGGCGCCGGGCGAGAATTATACCTTGTCCGGGTGGGCGTTGCCCGAGTCGACGGCGAACTTGATGGAGCGGCACGTGGCGACGCCCCGATCGCGGACGGGCCAGTAGTGTCGCAGCGGCGCCAGCCCCCGCGAGAAGAAGTCGTGGAACCTGGGCCGCACCATGAGCGCCACCGAGTCGCACGCCAGGATGTACTTCTCGCTCACGGACCAGCCACGCCCCTCGATGTAAATCTTGTACCTGCGCTAACATGGTAAATGAGGTTGTGTTTAGATGGAGAGGTAAAAAGTTTTTGCGTGTCACATCAAAGAGAATTTACCATTTGGAAGTATTAAATATAGATTAATAATAAAACTAATTATATTTCTCGCCTGTAAACCGCGAGATGAATCTAATAAAGGTAATTAGTCCATAATTAGCGGATGTTTACTGTAGTATCACTGTTGCAAATCATGGATTAAGTAGGCTCATTAGATTCGTCTCGCGAATTACAGACCATCTGTGTAAAAAGTTTTATAAATAAATTTTATTTAATACTTTTAAATAGTAAGATTTTTTTTGACGTGATGGGTGAAAATTTTTTAAGTTGGAACTAAACATAGCCTGACTACGTAAATGTGGCACGGAAAAGCTAGCTGCTGCAGCTGCAGAGTACAGTGTGCTACTAGAGTTAAGGGCGAACAGAACAGGACCATGTGATTCTATTCTACCTGTGCGTGCACTGCTTGGACAGGTCTGACTCCCTGAATCCTCGCCGCAGCTCCTTCCCCCAGTCCTGAAAAAGATGCAGAGCCATCTCCCGTGTCACAGATCAGGTTCTCTGGCGTGGCTAGTGTTCTTCAATCTGCAAGTGTGTCTGTGTACGCCTGCGCGAGTCAGGGATGGAGGACTGGAGGTGTGTACTACCTGCGCGTATTTTCCGGGCGTTTCAGTCACGCTTGCCGGACGCGTTGCACCGGAGGAGGAACCGGCGGCCGGCGCCCACGTTCGGGTTCCCCTTCCAGTACGCGTACGGCGCCCTGCCCGTCCAGCTCGCCATGGCGTTCCCTTCCTCGATCTCCCGTCGCAGCGCCTCCCACGGCTTTATGTTGAGCTCCGGCCTTGCAAGTTCAAAGCAGGACGGAGCACTTTGTCACTCAAATCACGGAGCATTACGTACGATACGGTGACGATGAGGAATCAATTGCAATGAGCGTATTTACCAACCCCAGAATGACCAGTCCGGGAAGGGGATGTCCAGCGTCGCCTCGCTGCCGCAGTACCGGAACAGCGGCGGCGGCGGCGGCAGCTGGTCGGCAGCGCCGACGACGGGCAGGTCCTCGCAGTCGAACATGAGGTCGAGGTCGGGCACGCGGCCGGGGTAGCGGCGGAGCAGCTGGAGGATGCCCCACTGCGTGAACACGTCCCGCGTCTGGAAGCACCAGCCGTAGCGCGCCACGTACAGGCGGCCGCGACCACGGTGACCCGGAACTTGGGCGCGTACCGGCGCGCGCGCTCCACCGCGTCGAGCGTGACCCCCGTGTCGCGCCACGGCCGCAGGTCCTCGTGGATCCACCGGAAGTAGGCCGGGCACTCCCGCGCCGCTGGCGCTGGCGCTGCTGCTCCGGCGGGGGACGGGGCGGGTGGCAGCAGTTCGCGAGGCGGCGCCGCGAAGTTGGCCGGTGCGGCCGCGGACGGTGTCTGGTTCGTGCTCGTGCCGACGCCGGCGAACCGTGGCGGGCCCGGCGCTGGCTCCGGCCCCGTTGCAGCATGGCGCGCTATAGTTGGGCTCGCGGCAGGGGTGATCGGAGTGACCTGTAACTAAGAATCAGTAAAAAATCGCATAAGATTCGTCATACTCATACGTGTTGTGACATGAGAAGCAAATTAACAAGTTTGGCGATCTGGCGTGCAGGTTTCAGCTGGACGAGGACTCAGGATAGAAACTTGTCGGCAGCTGTGCCACAGTTCTAACCTGGTTATTCAGCTACCAAGGTCACGGTTGAACAGATCATCCTGTTAAATGAAATTTGTGTTGGATTTAAATGATTCTCTTGTTAATGTAGAATGAACAGTGATTACATATTTATATGTCCTTAAGGGGCATGGACGCGCCGGTTCGGAAGGGACAGGCCCCTTCCGAACAGCCCTCTGTAACCGACGCGTCCCGTCATTAGCAACTGCTAATGACAGGATTAACTAATTAATACATGTGTTAGCCATACGCTTAACGCTAATTGATCACACACTTAATATTTCTAACAATCCCCCTTGATCAATTTGCTTCAAATATGCTTCATGTAATCCTTGTTCTTTGTTCTTGACAATATCCAAATTGATGGGAAAACTCCTCCAAAAACCTTATAGGAAAAATGTGAGAAGAAACCATATTATTCTTGATATGCCATGAAAAACTCCTTAAACCTGATAGGAAAATGAGCAGGAAGTAATATAGCATATATATGAATTACTATCTCATTGTTGACACATGAGATTGTAATATCCTTCTCCTAAAACTCAATGGGAAAAATGTGAGAAAGATTAATATATCTTTGATATCTCCTAGAAAACTTCTGTGGGAAAAATCAGAGATAGATATATGCCCTTGTGTTGATATTGTCTTATTAAAAACTTCTATGAGAAATTGAACTAAAAACTCATATAGGAAAAGAGTACAATATGAGGCTTGATTAGGTCAAATTTAAGTGGATTCTCCCCCTAAATCTTGTAAATCTCATAATCATCGCATACCAATGCCACGTACCAATTTCAGAAAAACTGACGTTGGTAACGACTTTGTAAACAAATCAGCGAGATTATCACAAGATTTTATTTGCAAAATTTCAATTTCTCCACTTTGCTTTAATTGATGAGGTAGAATAGCTTTGGTGCAATATGTTTAGTTATATTGCTCTTTATATAACCTGTATTCATCTGTGCAACACAAGCGGTATTATCTTCATAGATAATCGTTGGTGATTCAATAGAACCAATACCACATGATGTTTGTATGTGGTTAATCATTATGCGTAGCCACACCATTCACGTGAAGCTTCATATAAAGCAATTATTTCAGAATGATTGGTGGATGTAGTCACTAAAGTCTGTTTGGAAGACTTCCAAGATATGGTTGTTCCACCATGCAAAAATACATAGCCTGTCTGGTATCTGGCATTATGGGGATCAGATAAATAACCAACATCAGTGTATCCAATCAAATTTAAATCTGCATTTCTTCGAAAGAAAAGCCCAAGATCTCTTGTACCATTGAGATATCGAACTCCTGTCCAATGACATTTAGTAGGAGCAGCGCTATATCTAGCTAGTAAATTCGTTGCAAAAGCGATATCCGCCTGGGTGCTATTTGTAAGATACATTAACGCTCCAATGGCACTAAGATAAGGAACCTCCGGTCCCAATAATTTTTCTCCATCATCCTTTGGTCTAAATTGATCCTTTTTCATATCAAGCGATCATACAACCATAGGAGTCTTTGATGCATATGATTTGTCCATATTGAATTTCTTCAATATTTTCTGGATATAGGCGGCTTGATGTAAAAAAATTCCCGTAGGAAGATGTTCAAGTTGTAAACCTAAACAAAACTTGGTTTTACCCAAATCTTTCATCTCGAATTCCATTGTTAGATGATTTCGTGCTTCATTTATATCTTGTATGTGCCCAATGGTATTAAGATCATCAACATACACAGAAATAATACAAAATCCCGTATCGGATTTCTTAATGAACACACATGGTGAATCATCACTACTAGTGTACCCCTTCTTGAGAAGGAATTCACTGAGCCGATTATACCACATTCGACCCGATTGTTTTAAGCCATAAAGTGACTTCTTCAATTTTACACAATACATGTTGCGATTTGCGTTCGGATTCGGTGTGGGAATTCCTTCCGGAACCTTCATATATATATATATATATATATATATATATATATATCAGAATCCAGTGACCAATACAAATATGTTGTCACTATATCCATCAACTGCATAGATAGATGCTTTAATGCTGCCAACGAAATTAAGTATCGGAATGTGATTCCACTCATAACTGGAGAATAAGTCTCATTAAAATCAATACCGGACCTCTGCGTGAACCCTTGTGCTACCAGTCTCGCTTTATATCTCACCACTTTATTGTTTTCATTCCTCTTTCAAACGAAAATCCATTTGTATCCCACAGGAAAGATACTTGGAGGTGTAGACATCACCGATGTGAATGCTTCCCTCTTAGTAAGCGAGGCTATTTCCGATTGAATTGCTTCTTCCCACTTTGCCCAGTCCGAGCGTTTTCTACACTCTGCCATGGTCTTGGGATCTGGATCGTTGAGAAGATTGATGCCAATTTATTCGGAAAAATATGTGTCGACAATAGTAGTCTTTCTATCAAATGTTTCTCCAGAATCAATATAATTTATTGAAATCTCTTGTACCCTTGATGATTCCTCGTCATTTCCCCTAACGATAGAATCTGGATACTCCGATGTGGATGGGGCCCATCCACCGGACTTGAACTGTCCAATAGGTGTCCGTCAACCCGAGGTTGACATGTATTTACTATTTCAGAAGACTTGTTCTTCTGATTCCGCGGATGCTTGCAAGAAGCTCTTTCCTGCACTGTGGCCATACTCCTCCCCCTCTTTTTCTGTTTTGGAGGTTGAGTAGAAATTTGAGATATTTTCATTCTTTTTGGTACATTGCGAGCAGGAATAAACGATTTAGTGACACCTTTATAATCAGTAAATGCATCTGGCAGTTTATTTGCAATATGTTGCAAATCTATAATTTTCTGAACCTGAAATTCAGTTTCTTGAGTACGTGGATCAGAGGACGGAATGCCTTGCACATTCCAATTGATTTCCTGGACTACATTCTGGTACTTTGTTTCTCCCCCTAATGCCGGGAAATGGTCCTCATCAAAAATATAATCAGCGTACCGAGCTATGAATAAATCCCTTGTCAGGGGCTCAAGATATTTTATGATCGATGAAGATTGATATCCCACATAGATCCCCATTTTTCTATGCGGGCCCATGGATGTACGCTGCGGTGGTGATATCGGTACATACGTAGCAACCGAACTTACGCAGATGGAAAATATTTGGTTGATTTCCATGTACTAACTCTAAGTGAGAATTAGTATGATAAGCAATTGGACGCAATTGAATAAGATCAGCAGCGTGTAAAACTGCATGATCCCAACACGTGGTTGGTAACTTGCAATTCATCAACATTGTTCTTGCAATAAGCTTTATCCTCTTGATAAGTGATTCTGCTAAACCATTTTGGGTATGGACATATGGAACTGAGTGCTGAACCTGAATACCTAATGCCGTGCAATAATCATTGAAGGCTTTTGAGGTAAATTCAACAGCGTTGTCCATGCGTATGGATTGAATCCGATGTTCAGGATAATTTGCTTTTAACTTGATAATTTGAGCAATTATCTTAGCAAATGCATAGTTTCGTGTCGATAAAAGACACACATAGGACCATCGTGTAAATGCGTCGATGAGAACCATGAAATACCTGAACGGTCCAGATAATGGTTGAATGGGACCACATATGTCACCTTGAATGCGTTCAAGGAATTTAAGTGGTTCATTTTTAATCTTAATATATGATGGTCTTAAAATTAACTTCCAACATGCAGTACATACAAAATCTGAGGATTGAGGAAATTTTGCTTTATTTAAATTGTGACCAATTGAATTACTAATAATTTTTTGCATCATCCCAACACCGGGATGACCAAGGCGATCATGCCATGTTTGAAATGTGGTAACATTTTGGAAAATTATCCTGTATGCAACATGCTTTACGGGTTTAATGTATGTATAGTACAATCCACGTGGAAAAGAAGGAACTTTTTCAACAATTTGTTTGCCATCTCCAGAATCTTTTGTAAAAAAAAGATATTCTTCTTTATTCTCTTCGTGTGTTTCAAAATGAAATCCGTTTTTCCGGATATCTCTATAACTTAGGAGAGTACGAGTTGAATCAGGATATAATAAAGCTTCCTCGATTACAATTTGTGTACCCATAGGAAATGTGATAGTAGCACGACCAGCGCCAACTATCATCGCATTGCGTCCAGCGATTGTTAAAATATTTCCTTCTCTTTTGGTAAGAGTCTGAAAATATTTTGTTTCCCTAAGTATAGTATTCGTGGTGCAACTATCCACTAGGCATATTTCTTTCTCCATTGAATTGACTCCCGACCAAACTATATATAGAATGAAGAATTTAAATTAGAAATTCTTTTCAGATATATAGAATACATACTTATTTTATTGAATATCAAGTGTGCTTGATATAATAAAATATTATTACATTTATTCAATGTAAGAGTACAACAACAACTTTAATTATTATAACATTATTCAGGACATCAAATGTTATGAAATCTATGGAATCTCGAATCTATTCCATGTCTCCAAACACATCGTTTGAAGAGAACTCTATGATCATGTTATCCGTGTTCTCCTTGAGGTCGCCCGATTCATTATTAGTCTCGTTGTTGCTTTGTTCTTTTGGAACTTGCTTTGAACAACTGGCCTCCTTAGTGAAGTTCGGTTGAAGATTGAAGTGAGCTTCATATCTTGGTCCTTGACTCTTGCGTACGCGGACCACAGATTTGAGATAAAGGTCTACTAAATGCTTTGGAGTACGACAGTTCTTTGCTACGTGCTTGTAGCAACCACACTTATAACAAGTCTTAGACTTGTCGTACTTAGGCTTTGAATTATCATTACCCTGATTGTTGGCATTGTATTTTTTTGAAACTTGTGTTTCCCTTTGAAGTCCCTAGAATGGTGCGGAGGGCCATTAAACTTTTTATTATTCTGAACATTATGATGAACTTCAGGTAAAGGCTTTGCTCCTGTCAGGAGCTTATGATGATTCTTTAAAAGCAATATGTTTTTCTGCCTGAGTTAAAATGTGTATAAGTTCAAAATAAGCTTGGAAGTTCATTGCACGGTACTGGTGTTGTAAAACCTTATCTGCGGGGAGCATAGTAGATAGAGTCTTTTCTATCATTGCCGCATCATCGGGTTCTTTTTCGCAAAATTTCAACTTGCCACAAATGGTATGGACGGCATGATTATATTCTTGAACAGTTTTAAAGTCTTGAAGACGTAGATTGTTCCATTCATAATTGGCTTCCGGCCAGACTAGTTGCTTTTGCTTTTCATACCGTGATTTGAGCACATTCCATAAAGTTTTTGGACGTTCTTCCATTAAGTACCGAGCCTTAAGATCAGGGTGAATATAATGCCTTAGCAAAAGTAGTACACCATATCTCATTTTATCTGTGATCGCTGTGTCTCCGGCATCAGGTTCATTAAGAACTTGAATTAATCCTCGAGACGTGAGAGAGATCTTCATGTCCGATGACCATGCTGGATAGTTGTGTCCATCAAGTGCGAGTTCAGTTAACTCCTTGGTGGTCATTGTATCTACATGGTATAAACCATAATTTGATTAACTTACAATGAAGTCCAAATCAAAATCATCATGATTATGTGTAGTAATAATTATGATAAATGTAAAATATTCAAAAAAAAGTTGAGACTTGTATGTTTGTGTGGACCTTATATTTTGGAATTAATTGTGGTTTTGGGTAGTCACCAAGTATAGGTGTAGACCTCTTATCATTTTCCATGTCTTAATATTGGGTACGCACGTTGAAGATTATCTCTATAGAGTATATCTCGCAGTAGCATATAGTCATGCTACCTTGTGTATGGCCAACATTAATTATGGATTATAGCATTTATGCTAATTAAACCACAATAAAATTTATCCAAGTCATAGCTTAAATTTGTCCAAATTATAGCCAAATAATCAAATAAAATGAGGTTATCACTTAAGTTTTGCATTTGTTTATCTCAACATGTTGTTGTCTAGTTATTTAGTTATTTATTTGATTAAGCACATGCATATAAACAATATTGTGACTTAATGTAAGAAATAACTAAATTAAGTTGCAAGTAAAAGGAATTGCAAAAATAAAGTAGAAATGTAATGCTTGAGCCAAACATATCGAATTCTACAATATCCTTTCATTCCAGGATGCAGTTTACAAAAGATGAGTTACACAGTGCGGGTTTGGAATTTCATTGAAACCCGAGGACTACAACATGAATTAAGTAGTTCACTGTGTCACTGCAAAGGATGAAACTACAAATGTTTATAACCCTGAGGACTTATTCACGAAATCTACGAATTAACAAATACCACATGGGCTCAGATTTGCAAGGACATGCAGCCCACAGGAGCCCATGCGGTTGGCACTAGGAGGAGCAGGAAGAAAAAAAATATGGCCTGTTAGGCCCATCATGGCCCAACCGGGTCATCAGGCAGGGGTCTTAAAGAGGCAGCAGCCGCGAGCTAGGGTTAGGTTTTCCCTAACCTAGCCGCCGCCGCCAATTCAGCCCCTCCGCCCTTCCCCCGGCCGCCTGTTCCTCCGCCGTCATGCCAGCCTACGCCGGTGAGTACCTCCCCGCGGAGGAGGAGGAGGAGTGCTCCTGGTGGTGCACGCCGTTCAGGAGGCGCCAGGCCGCGTCGCCATGGGGCACATTCACTCACGTGTGGATGAGGCCTGGCCTCCGATTCGCTGCCGCCGTCGCGTTCCAGCGGGCGGGGGCCTGCGCCGGCGGTGGGGGCTGAGCAGATCTGCCGGCCGCCGTGCCGGAGTTGTAGAAGGAAGTCGCGCCGCGCCGGGCCGCCATGGTGAAGCCCCTGTCGCCACCATGGATGGAGCCGCCGCTGCCGAAGCCCGGTGGAGCCGGGGTCGGGGATCGAGCCGCCACGGGACGGAGTTCCGGGATGGGATTGATGGGGCGGCGCTCCGGAGTTGAGGATGAGGACGTGGGCGTCAGCGACGGGAAAGGGCAGTAGGAGGGCATCCGGTGCGGGGGCCGGCTCCTGTGCGTGAGGTGGCGTCGTGGCGCGGTGCGGGCGGCGCCGGTACCTCCCCCTGGCGTGGCGCTGGTGGCGCCATGACCGGTGTGCCTTGGCGCGGTGCTGGGGGCGCCGTGGTCACGGCGACGCGCGATGCAGAGAACGATGTCTCCATGATGAGGCGTCGCACGGGTGGCTCCATGGCTTGGCGCGGTGGAGGCGGCGCCAGGACCGCATTCTGGCGAAGTGGTGGTGGTGCCGGGGCCGACACCTAGTTGCTCGGTCCGGCCGTGTCGCGGCGCAGTGCAGGCGGCACCGGGTCCCTGTTGCGGCGGTTGTTGAAGAAAGGACGACGGCCGCCTACGCGCATGGCGAGATGGCGACGGCCACCACGACGAGGGCCACCAACACCAGGCACGGCGTGGCGGTTGTCAGCATCAGGGAGCCCAAGGCCACGACGTGGATGAAGAGCGCCGGCGTTCTGGACACGGTGGCCGTGGACGTTCCGGCGTGCAGAGGGTCCACGGCGATGAAGTCCAAGGATGGGGCGACGACGGACTTGACGAAGGACATTGCAGAATGCACGAACAAGCATGTTCACTGGCGGTAGACGTTCCTGGGCGTCATTCTTCTCACCTTCGGTTGGTAGAGGCCACGGGGCCTCCCCCTGTTCTTCTTCCTCGGCGAGATCCAAAACGGCGAGAGCGAGTGCGTGCTGATAACGTGTTAAATGAAATCTGTGTTGGATATAAATGATTCTCTTATTAATGTAGAATGAACAGTGATTACATATTAATATGTCCTCAAGGGGCATCTACGCGCCGGTTCGGAAGGGATAGGCCCCTTCCGAACAGCCCTCTATTAACCGACACGCCCCATCATTAGCAACATGGGGTTAACTAATTAATACATGTGTTAACCATACGTTTAACGCTAATTGATCACACACTAAATATTTCTAACACATCCAACTACTACTACTCGCCGTGCGTGCCGAGAGTCAAGACTCTCAGAGATTGACACAAGAGAAACTGCACGCGCGATAGAAAAACAAGGTAGTAGGTGTTTGCAGGGGAACCTTACTCTGGCGCTGGCAGACATCCAGCAGGCGGAGACGAGGGCCCCGGCAACGAGGGCCACGAAGAAGACGACCACGCCGCCGCCGCCGCCGCCGTTTACCGCCGGGCACGGCGCTGCGGCGGCCAGGCCGCCCCGAGCCAGCTGCTGCCGGGGCGCCTTCGCCGCCGCGGCCTCCATCCCTCAACCGGACGGCATACGCCTCTGCCCTTCCGCGAGCGAGAACGGGGCCAGCGACGGACGGACACGTGAGGCGACGGAAACACCACGCCGCGGTCCTCTTTTTCTTCCCCTCTTCTTATCGCCGTAGCACGGCTGCACGGGCTCGTGCCCGTATTTCGTTTCCTGCTCGCGCCTCCTTCAGCTGAGCCTGGCTTTGGTCTGGGCGTGTGGGATTGGGGAAAGCAAAGAGGCAAGCCAAGGATCAAAGACCGCGACGGGGTGGAAGTGGAGCGCGGTGTTTGCCCGGGCCTGATGCTGACAGCGCGCCTACCCGGAGCCGATCCGCTGCCTTTCATCCGGGTGCGTCCGCTCGGCGCAGCACCGGTGAGATGCTATTCCGGCTGGACGAGCGGCGGACAGCCGCCCGGCGGTTGCTTTCGCCTTTCGCCGCGTGCCGAGGGAGTCTGCTTGACATTGACTTGATGGTCGCGTGCGGCTTCCACTAACTTCTTCCGTTTCGCGCCGGCGATCTGCGCCGTGGAGAACGTCACCGTGACTCTTTTATCCATGCACGCTAGCAGCCCTAAGAGAGCAGCATGTCAACAGGATAGCAAAAGTAATTGCACGTCGCTTCTTGGTTAGCTGTGTCTGCTGCTCCTGTTCGTCTGCCTTACCTCCGGTTCGTTGTGTTAGGAAGCGTGCAGCCACCTGACCCACCCAACCAGCCAGCTTTACCTGACCTCATCTGGGGACGAAGCTAACTGGCCGGAAAAATCAAGTAACTTTCAACAGCCGCCGCCATTGACACGGCCACACTAGGCTATTGTTCTCGTTCCGCGCATCGCTAGTCAGTGGCGAACATATGCCTTGGGCTTGGGCCCACCGCGCAATCACGAGGGGAAAAAAAGAGAGAAGCTAGAGATCGACGTGTACGCGGGTGGAGTGTCTATATATATATATATATATATATATATCTCCCGGGATGGACGGGCTCATTGCAGAGTTAGACAAAAATCCAACCAGTCTCTGTCCTCACTCCACCAGGATGCCAGCGCAGGTATGGCTCCAGGCCACAGTTCGTTTCGCAGCTCGTCGCATGTTTCATTCTCTGCTCCCAGATTGTTCCTTGATAGGGTTCGGGTTCTAATCGATTCCTTGGCTCTGTTTCCATGGCATGGCAGCAGAAGGTGGTCTTGAAGGTCTCCTCCATGAGCGACGAGAAGGTGAAGCAGAAGGCAATGGAAACTGTTGCGGATATCTACGGTAAGGGGAGGTTTCAAGTTTTAACTTAAGCTACCTGCAACTGGTACAGTGTGATCTGTCACTTCCATCGCCGTTTCTTCGGTTGTTATCTTTTTCAGCGAGTCATGGTTTCTCTGTTCTGAAATTGGGCATCTGCTATATGAATGAGCATATATGCTGGGTTCTTTCTTCCTCTTCTTTTTTCTTGATTGATTTATATTATCTTGATAAACAGGAATCGATTCGATAGGCGCTGATCACAAAGAGCAGAAGATGACTGTAATCGGTGACATGGACCCCGTTGAGATCGCCAAGAAGTTGAAGAAGTTTGGGAAGATAGATATCATCTCGGTTGGCCCGGCCAAGGATGAGAAGAAGGACGACAAGAAAGGGGGAAAGAAGTGATCAAGCGGCTTCGTCCGTGTCACCTCCATGGATGCTCCTAATTCTCCCATTAGAATGAACATACATGGTAGAACTTGAAGTTTCGCTTAATAGTAATGTAGCGTGTTGGTGTACACAATCTCTCATCGGGGTATACACAAATGTATGGTTATAAATTAAGTGCATTTGTGGCAGGAATACCCACTTAATTTTATACTACACATGGTATATATGGAGCTTTGATTATTATTATTTTTTCCATTTCACTATGTGGTTAGGCAGGGCTAGATCTAGTGGTGTCCTCCCCCATCCCTCCCCCTACCGCTTCTTGGACAATGGAGCCTCCCCTTTAGCCCTTTCATGATTTTTGAGGAAGAAGAAGAGAAGGGAAGGAAGACGAAGGAGCAGCCCCTCCTAGGTTCATGAACCGCATCGGCTACTAGGGTTAGCTGTTGCCATATTTGCACCCAATTGCGTGCATTTCTGCCATATTATTCAGTTGACTAGTCTCGAAACTTGAAATAGGGAGAATTTCTTCTATAGCACTCAAAATTATTCGAATTATAGTTCAGATATAATCCAGCATATTTTTACCTTGACTTGGATCACGTTTAAACTCTTTCGAGGGTGAAATCGACCAGTTAGTAATATAAATAACAAAATGATTCTATTAACGTTGGCCTTTGACATGTTCATCAAGAATGCTCATGGAGCTCGCATGAATATTTTACCATCCTTAAGTTACCACTAATTGAAATCCAGGAGGTGAAATGATTTGAAATCCTGGTGCCATATTTTGCTACAAATAAAGACGGTCAAAATGAGGCCCGAAAGGCCCAGCTCAATTAGCCTCATCTTTTGACTTGTTATTGAGTATAAGCCCAAACCATAAAACTGCGCAGCCGATTCAATCCTCCTTGGTAGGGTCCATGACGTGGCCTAGGAACAAGACCTCGGCCTTCTCGTACTCGACGATCGCGAACATGAACGGATGGTCCGCCACGAAGCTCATCGGCGGCGGCGGGGGTTTGTCCGGAAGACTGTAAGTTGGGCTTGAAGCGGAGTACATCGCTGCAACTGCCGTCGTGCCTTCCTCGTCGACCTCCACGGCGCACGTCTGCCGCACGGCCGACACGTACAGCCCCTCGGCCGGCATGTTCGACACCATCTCGGACAGGTCGGCGACGTCCTTGTCGAACGGCGCCGTCAGGCCGAGCTGGCGGAGCGCGTTCCGCACATCGAACTTGAAGGAGAACCTGAACTTGGGAACCATGCACGGGCAGACCAGCTGCTCGCGCCGGGGCACGCACCGCATGACGAAGTCCGGCTGGGTGATGGCCAGGCGCAGGAGGTCGGCGAGCCCGTCGCGCCTGTGCGGGAGGAAGACGAGCATTGAGAAGCACGGCGCCGCGAAGTCCAGCCTGCCGTCGCGCCCCACCATCTTGTAGAAGCACTGGAGGACCTTGAACCCCAGGCCCGGGGCGTCGAAGCTCTCGGCGTACTGCCTGCCGGCGTCCGACAGGAACGGCACCCGCACGGGCCCGCCGTCGCGGCGGAGGAAGTCGCGCCGGACGGCGTCCGACGGGTCGAATCTTCGCGCCCACGTCGCCTTGAAGTGCAGGCCGTTGGCGAGGACGATCTTGGTGGTGCGGCCGACGGCGTCCCCGGGGAGGACGTTGCGCAGACGCCCCGCCGTGGCCTGCTCGATGAAAGCGTTCACCTCGGCGAGCGCTGCCGCAGGCCGGTTCTCGAAGTCCACGGATCGTGCCGCGGCCTGATGAGCAGCGGCGGATGACACGAACTCCCGTGTGAGGTTGAGCGAGCGGTCCACGAAGATGGCGGCGGCGAACGAGAGCTGCGGCCACGTGCTCACGTGGCCTCGTCCAGGTGCCGCGTGTCCTCGGAGCCCAGGAACGTGAGCAGCTGGCGCAACGTCGGACCGTGCGTGCCCGCGGCGAGCAGCGCGAGCCCGGCCCGGATGGACATGGGGGAGAAGAGGAAGTTGGACTGCTTGGCGATCGCCTCCATGCCGGGGAACCAAGCGACCCGCAAGCACTGGTCCATAGCGGGAGCGGAGAACTCACGTATGGTTTGGCTGGGCCAAACGCCAAAGGTTGCGTGCGTAACGTGGTGCGAGCAAAGCCTGGAGGTGTTTGGGCTGTGGAAAAGAGGATGGAGGGGAACCTCGGGTTGTATTTATAGACAGGAGCGGCTGGAGCGCCTGTGGGAACCGCCTTTGAAATCCAACTTCGAAGTAGTGGACACGGATTACTGAATGCCGCGTTCAACGTGTTAGCTAATTTAGGCAGCCGAGTGCTCATATTATGCTAGCCATGTGCCAAACTCACACATGGCTTCATATATCGCAGTAACGTTTTGAACAAAAAAATAAATAAAATGTATTACATATATGCAGCAAACCTTAGAATGAATGAAGCGCGGAATAGTACATGTGCACATGGGTACGTTCAATGATCAAAGTGTATGCCGGCTCGGGGTACATATGGATATGGATATATAACCTCCGCTAATCACCTTTACATTGCTAGGTTCGCATAGTAAATTTACCTGAAATAATTCATATAGTTTGGAGTCTGACGGATGAATTATTGCTACTTTATACATTTTTATACTGCTGACAAAAAATGTTTTCCAATATTGCAATTTTTTGTTTTTTATGAAATATTGGAATAGAAATCCTCGTTCTAGTCACAAGATAGTGGTTTTTTGGACTACTATTTTTTGATACAAAATATGTATAAAACATAGCAAAACTATAATTTTATATGAAGCTAAGTTTAGAGACAAATTTACAATACTGTTTTCAAATTTCCAAACTCAACACATAAAAAGCAACTTGTAACCAAAGTTTAAAATGGTTGATTTGATTTAATATAGGCTAAAACATAATTTATTTGTAACTAGAGGACACAACATTTAAAATAAGTAAAAGTGACAATTATTTAAACAAATTAGAGCGTGTATTTTTAGCTGGTATGGAAAACGGGGATGGCGATAGGGTGGAGTAGCCCGGATGTGCAGGTAGCACTGCGCTGCGAGAAATCTAACCAACTGAGGTAGCCTCGCAAAAGTCTAATAACTAGACAAACAAGACCCCTTAAACATAAATACCATGCATTTTCATCCCTTGAGCTGGTTCAATAGGCGGTTTTCGCCAAGTTGGTAGCCAGTTAGCCAAATCAATATTTTGTTCTGTGTACGCCAGCCCAGTAGCAAAAATAGGAAGAGTAAATAAGACCTGCAGTGGGTGCGAGGAGGAAGAAGGGAAAAAGAATATATTCTTATTACTAAGCAGGCTAACATGTGAGAAAAGAATTTGGCATGCCTACCAACATAGTGAAAGCCACCTATCAACTCAACCCAATGGTAAGAAAAAAAAACGAGTGGTATTAATAGTTTGAGGATGTGTTTTTTCCGGTCTGGTTTTATTGATTTTGAGGGTCAAAATAAAACTTTGGTAATAGTTGATATAGACCTTAGCATTCCTAAACAGATAAACTGATAAACTGAAAGGGGGTTAGAGCAACTCCAGCAGACCATCTAAAGAGCTTCTATATGAAATTTAGAGTGTTAAACTAAAAAGATACACTCCAGTAGACCCTTACTGGACCCTTTATTCTAGAGAGGCCTCCAAATTCCTCATCCACCCTCCGTTCCTAAGGCCTACCAGTTAGAATTAAGGGCTATGCTGAAGTTGAAATAAATTTGAAAGCCTCCAAAAATAAATACAATCAGTCCTCATTTAGCATTTGGATGGTCTGATTCAGAAGCTATTGCTAAAGAGAGTTGCTCTTAGTTAACCCAAAACTAGGAGTCTAGGAAGGCCGGGCCAACAGTCACTGGGCCTGCGCACGGTCCATGGGACGTAGGGGCCACTCTTACATTTTTGTGCACGAATTTATTCATCTACCTGCTGCCGTTCCAATGCCAGAGCTCTTACCGGTCGACAGCTCGTGGATCTCGTGCTCGAACGACAGCGCCTGATCCCGTTCCTTCGTGTTCGCCTGCATCGGCCTCGCACGGCTGGGCCCTGCCCACGTTCGCTGCTGCCACAGAGCAAGAACACACACAGATCATGGCGCCGCGGAGCTACTCCTCCCCTGCCATGGCAATACAATCTTCTAACACCACACGCCAGGCGGCAGCTCGAAAAAACCGTTCGACTAGTAAAGTATTTTTCCCCCTTTTGCCAATAGCCCAATACAAAGACCGGGGAGCCAACTTGCCACGGATCAGAGTTCAGAATAAGATCACCTTCTCACCATCATGTGTGGGCGGCAGAATAAACAAAGCACCCCAGCGGCCAATCCTGATGAGACTCACGAGCCAAGTTGTCGAGGTCGATTCCTTTCGTAAACGGAGGGGTGTTCGATGAGAACGGATCGGGGTGACCTTCCGGTCAAATCCCCATCTTCCACTTCTCCAGGTCCGCCGAAGAACACAGACGCCTTCCCGGCCTTAGCATCAGCAGCCTCCCACCAACCACAGCGAAACAGAAAGGGAGAGAAGAACTGGAACCCTGTTCGCTCTCTGTGTCAGTGTCTCCCCCTTCTCATAAAGGGCGAGGTCGCCGTACGTGCTCCACACGCTTCTCAGGTCTCTCTCTCAACTCCCGTCGCTCGACGAGCTGTCCGTGGCGGGCAGAGAGCGCGAACCGCTACCGTACCGTACGGCCGGGAGAGAGGGCGGAGGAAGAGGGAGGAGGAGAGAGCGGGGTGCGAGATGGCCGCGACCGGGCTGGGCGTGAAGGCGGCGCCGTTCACGTACGCGGCGCACGCGCTGGCCGCGGCGGCGGCGGTGCTGGTGCTGGTGTGGTGCGTCCACTTCCGCGGCGGCCTCGCGCTCGAGGCCCAGAACAAGAACCTCATCTTCAACGTAAGCGATCCCCCATGCTCTTTTCTGTTCCCTGTCCCTTTCCCCATTTCTAGCTTCGTTCTCTCCGTTCAATTCGTTCATTGCCTTCTTGCTACGAGCCACGCCAGCGGGGCGGCCTTTAGCTGCAAAGAAGAATATCGGACCTTATTAGTATTTGTTCGGTTTCTTGGTTGTGAACCGATTATTAGTTGTGCGTATTGCTGTTCCTGAAGTTTGGGATTTTAGATTGAAATCGTTAGGTTTATGAGCTTTGAGGGTTTGATTCCTTCGTCGCTGTAGGATAAATTTGATCTGGCAGTACATGACCTGTAATCTACCACCATGTGCAAGAAAGCATGTGAAAGATCATTCCAGAACGCTGCAATTGTGCAATTGGATAATAAAGGCACTCTTTTTCTTTACTTGATAAGACAGAGACACTCATATCTTTTTACTTGATAAGATAGAGGCACTCTTTTGAGCCAATTCATGAAGACAGATCCAACAATTTCAAAATGCCATACACTGGTCTTTTTCTTTGCCCGCAGCTTATGTTCACATACAGTATTACAGTAGATAGGAAATGAGGCGGAAACGATGCCAAAATTTAGATAGAATATAAGAAAGTCAACAGCACATGGGGCCTGATCGTATTGTATTACTGCCAGCTGTTAGCTAGCATATACTAATGAATCACATGTGACCTACCCTTCAACTGACTATCCATTGTACTTCTCCATTCCAAAATGCAAGAAGGTTTAGTTTTGTCCTATGTAAAGTTTCTCAAATGTTGACTAAATTTAAGATAAATACACCAATATCTATGGCATTGAATTAGTTTCATTGAATACATTATGAAAAATGTAATTGATAATACATTTATTTTGTACTGTATATATTAATATATTTTTCTATAAACCAAGTTAAAGCTATAAAAGTTTGACTAGAACAAAATTATCGCTTTTTATATTTTGGAATAGAGGCTGTAGTTTTGAAATGCTTATTGTGAAAATAATGTAGAAAGTTGCGCTTAAAAAAATGTAGAAAGCTTGAAATACTTCAGTATGACAGTATTCCCCGCTCACTAGATGTGACTTTGGTCTGTCCATTGCAGGTTCACCCGGTGCTTATGCTGATTGGCTACATTATCCTCGGCAGTGAAGGTAACAGCAAAAGTTCAAATTTGAAAACAAATCATGGTGCTTGAGTTCTTCCATCTGCGCCGAGAGCATGAAACGCTGATTCCTCCTCATCCATTCTCGCAGCCATTATGATCTACAAGGTGTTCCCAAAACTGAACCACGACACCGCCAAGCTGACGCACCTGATCCTCCACGCCATCGCGACAGTTCTCGGCGCCTTCGGGATCTACTGCGCCTTCAAGTTTCACAACGACAGCGGGATCGCCAACCTCTACAGCCTGCACTCCTGGCTCGGCATCGGGACGATCTCCCTGTATGGCATCCAGGTAACGCTCCCCAAAACGCCAGCCGCTCGCCGAGTTCCCAAGAACTCTGCAGCCTGCCCCTGCTCTTGCCGGCGAATTAGCTGATCGTCTGACGGCTGTTGATGCTCGCAGTGGGTGTTCGGATTCGTGACCTTCTTCTTCCCCGGCGCGGCGCCGAGCGTGAGGCGCAGCGCGCTGCCGTGGCACGCGCTTTTCGGGCTCTTCGTCTACGTGCTGGCGCTGGCGACCGCGGAGCTCGGGTTCCTGGAGAAGCTCACCTTCCTGGAGAGCGGGGGGCTCGACAAGTACGGCGCCGAGGCGTTCCTGGTGAACTTCACGGCGCTTGTCGTCGTGCTGTTCGGCGCCTCAGTCGTCGTCGCCGCCGTCGCGCCGGTGCACGATGAGGCACCGCAGGGCTACGAGTCGATTCCGGTCAGCTAAAGAGGGCGATACTGAAGGGAAATATTCAGAAGAGTGCCGCTGTGTTCAGTTTGAACCATGACATCTGGCGTCTGGCTTAAGTCTGAAAAACATCCGGATTTATGTGTAAATCTGGAGTACTTCATAGTTGGACACTCATCTTTTTTCTTTCTTTCAGTGGCATGGTAATTTGAACACTCTTCTGGTCCTCGGGTGTACTAGCAATTTAGCAAATGCAATAAGACCTCTCTCGTTCCAATGCACTCTCGCCAAAAGGGGAAAAAACGTAGGACAAAAGGACATGGCCACATGGGCCTGGTTTAGCTTCAGGTTTTAACACAGAACTGGGCTGGTTCCAGGCTGCTCATTCGAGGCTGGCTGGGCTGGGCTAGGCTCCACTTCGAATGGCACGCTCCTTTTGGTTGCTCCCAATTTTCTAAAAAAAAAATGGCAGAGCTAGACACTGATTATTATGACAAATGAGCTTTTTTTGAGAAAAAAAATACTAATGAGCATGAAGGGTTGCAATGCATTGCACTAGAAATTTCAGTCAGAAGGGCCAAAAATGAAAATGTTAAGAATATAAATTAAATTGAGGCAAATATTGGGGGAGAGAAAGAAAGGCGAACGTGTTTACCCCTATGATTATCTCTAATCTGATATTTAAGAATAAAAATAGTCATTTTTCATTATCTGTAAAGCATATAACGAAGTGTACATGGTAGAGATTTTATATTCGAAACAATCACGCCTTTATAACTGTTTAAGCGTTCAACTGGTTGAATTGTGCTACTTTGTTAGGTTAGGACAGATCGAGTTGATATATACTACGACCAGATTTTTTGTGAGCTCATCGAATCTCGCGTGCCTAAAAAATACCCCTGGAATCATTACACACCCAAAAAAAATCATGCCCACTCTTTGATTGTTTACAGACGCTTAGAGTAAGCATAGTAGCATACTCTTGGCCAAGTCATTTTGAAAAGGACACGGCACATTTCATGTCGGGTCGCCGTGTGTACTTAGTTAACTGTAAAGCACAGCCAGCACTTCTCTGATTTTTGTGATAAACCCGAATCTACTACCGTCATGCAATTGTGCTTGTATGCCATTATATTATTTGAAGGAAAAGGATACATTGGGCCCTGAAAATGAGATATGAAACATGGATCACCAAGTGAAAAGGATAACTAATACAGTCCATATATTCGGCACTACTGCAACTGCAGGTGCATCTAGTGCTTCAGTTTGCTTCCACTGCAGTGGATTAGAACAGTTAGTTTTAGACCGTACCCTGAAAACAAGAGTTTATCCTTTTGTTTTCACATTTCTAGGCTAAATGCGCGATTGTTCTGAGAAACCATGGCCTGCCTGCCTGTCTCGTGTTCCAGTGTGGCCAATTGAGCTGAGCCAACGAATAAAAGCATCACATAATGCATCTGCTTTTAGTTTTGCGGTGATGAAAGAACTCTGATGATGGGCCATCAAGCCCTTCTTTATTTCTCATCAGCTTTGGACTAACGGGACAGCCATATATACCATTCTTTATTTGTGGGTTCTGAACCTGTGCGTGTGTTGTCATTTGTGAGCTTTTTCCAGCAAACAATACCCGAGTACTCGCTGGTGCTCGTGCATGCATATGCCGAAGGAAAAAACCGTGCAAACCGCTATGCAAATGTCCTGCTTGATCACTGAATGAAAACAAGAACGCCACACTTTTCACACATCTTTTGCCACATCAATCGGCGACTACCAAGAAAATTTGTAGAAATTTCGCTTGCACTGAACACTTCCTCGACTAGGGGTGGATGTAAAACGTGAACTTGATCCTGACCCCTTTGACTGAAGAGATATTATCCAAATCCCGTGAGGAAAAAGGAGGCAGAATATATGAAAAGGAGCTGAGAAGAGGCTCTTCACCTAATTACAGTAGTGACGGATCTGAGTAACGTGAGCGACAAGTCATTCGTCGTTTCACAATTGCGAGTTAGGTGCCGACCAAGTGAAGCTGATAACACTGTCTGGTTAGGCGATCACTGACGCCTCAAACTTCCAGAGATGTCAACGTAAAAGCACTGCACCCATACATGAATCGTGCGCCTGATGAACGGCCGTTCATGCACTATCCAACTCCTACTTGCTGTCAAGGCCAAGCCTATTTGTTGTCAAGACTTCTCTCAACCTGAACAACTGGATACTGACCTGTCTTTTTCAGACAACACATATAATATAATATGCTCAGGAAGGATGCAAGTCTATTTTAGTAGGCATTTCAGGGCTCGTAGTTGAGAAATTGTTGGATACAACTAAAAGTTTCCGTTTGGAATGCTTTGTTGTTGGCAGAATCTCCAGCGCTGCATAAATCCTAAAGACCCGGCAGGCACCGGGAATAATGCAGAAGTCAAGGTGACTTGGCCCATAAACACATTAACCCTCCAGATCGATCACAGCTCTGTCTCTCCAACTGTAAACCCTAGCCTGAAGATAAAGAAATCGATACATCTTTATTATCAAGAAAAAGCCGGCCGGATACAGCCCATGCAGCACACGGAATTGCTCTTTCATTTCTATTTAAAAAAACAGTGCAGTCATCAGAACGTCAGAACAGCTGAGGAATCGGAAGAAAATCTCTAGAAGGCACCGGGGCAAGCTGGGGCCAGGTGGTGGTGATGCGCAAGCAGCTGAAAACATCCCCCTTGACTCCAAACGGGTTTTTTTATCTAGAAAAAAGACTCCAAACGGGTTTTATAAGGCCGGGGAAGCCAACAGATGTAGGCGAGAGCCTGGCTGACAGGGATTTGGGCTGACGGATTATATTCGAAATGGCTGGGTTAGACCAGTCTCAGTGGTGAGTGTCATCGTACAGTTATTAAAAGTAGAAATTTAAGAACTGTGTCAGAGAAGTGTTATGCTCTCATCCCATAACACTCTCCCTCTTTTCTCTTCTACCATATTAGCAAATTTAATGCTCATGATACTGCTATAATACTTTCATTAAGATTGGCATCAGTGGCTACAACATTCGCAGCGGATCGGCGTGGATCTCTGGGTGAAGGGAACCGGTGTTAAACTAGGCACGCTCGCGAAGGAATCGCTGAGGAGAAAGAAAGAATGGCCACGGGATCGGACTGGTAGCTTACCGACACGGTCGCTGTCGAGCCGCGATGCGTCCAACGCGCCGGCGGGGCCCGGGAGGATGTGGATGCAAGATTTTTGAAGAGCTTTGCCAGTTTGACTTGCTTGCTTGCTTGCCTTGCCTTGTGTGCTTCGGTATTAGTGGCAAGGAAGATCAGGCCTGTCAAGCCGTGGCATTTACGAGTGCCTAGCCCCTTCCATCCATCTCACCGTGTTCTAGCCCTCTCGCTCTGTTTCCATCTGCTGACCTGCGAACTCGTTGTTGGTAAGGTTTTGGATATCGCTACAGCCCTGCTTCGGTCAGTTCGGTTAACGAAGGGATCGGAGAAGGGGACAGAGCGAGGTTTCAGTCCCTCAGAAGCAGATGAACAGCAACGGGGAGACAGCGAGGGTTGACGTGTTTTCGACAAGACGGGCGACGCGTGCGTAGCCCCGACTCCATATACGTAGGCGCCGATCGAAGACGTACAGGAAGGGAAAGCCGAATCACATTCCAGCTGCTTATTCAGGGAGGAAGATTCACCCCGTTTGGAGTTGGGTCTGCTGCAATAATTGGACGCATCGCGGAGCTGTGGCCGCACTCACTGGCCGCCAGCGAAGCATCTATCTTCCTCCGCCTCTTTGTCCATTTGCCCGCTGCATGATTGTTCCAGCGCATCGTTGGACAGTTGCCTGCCCGGGGCCTTCCTTATTTTAGAACGACAAGGTTTAGTTGGCCAGCTATCCTATGACTTGCCAACGGTACAACTGCTACCGGGATCGAAACTCCCAACAGAATCCAGCAGCAGCAGCTCCTGAAAGAAACAAGGAGTTTCTCGTGGACACGACGATCACGATTCACGCGAAACGATGAGGCAGCTCGACTCGTTCGTTTAAGCCAAGGTTCCAGCCCGGACGGGCCAAGAATTCCTAGCAGAGCTACCAAACGAACAAGCATCATGCGCAAACTGACAGACTGTATTGCGTGTTCTGATATAAGTTTTTCACCTGCAGCCTGCAGGTCTCGTCTTAGAACACGAGGACTCCCGGAAGAAGTGCCAGGCCAGACCGAGCCCCGGCGGGCGAGGTGGTCCATGCGGCGCGGCAGGCAGGCACGTGGGATGGCACCGGCCGGGTTCGCGTGGAATCCGCCCAAAACCGCGCAATTTCCCGTGCCCCGAAAGCGCCCGCGCAGTACACTTGTCGGCCGTGGCATCCGGGCGGGTAGATGCGCACGCGTGCCCCCGCCCCCGCTCCTGGCCGGGAACGGCCGTAACGGCGGCCGGGTTGGTGCTTGCCGTCCCGGCCCCGGCCGATCAACGGGAACAATGATTCGGCGAGGCTACGATGGCGAACGGCCAGCGCGCGGGCGGCTTTAAAATCCACGCGCGATGCGGGGGAAGGGTATGATCCCCGATGGCGGTGGTCCTCGCCGCGGACGCCGCCCACATTGATGCCGCGCGTGTACGTGCGCGCCCCGTGGTCTCGCCACGTTCGCCCGGCTAAGCTATACGGAGCCAGCCAGCCAGCCAGCCGGCCGGCCGCGTGCTCCGCGTCGCACGTCTGTGAGCAGCGGCAGTGGCCAACGGGGCGATGCGGATGGAATGGATTGGAACGAGACGTTGCTGGCGACGCGCGTCGTGCAACGGCCACCAGAGTCACCGCGCTCACGGGATCCGGGCGCACAGCGGCGCGGCCGCGCGGGGCGCCGCGCGGGGGGGGGGGGGGGGGGGGGGGGGGGGCACCTCGCCAGGCACAGCGCGATGTTGAACCAACGCGCGGCCCCGGGAGTGCATGATGCGCCGGGCCGGGTCGCCGTCACGTACGCGCCCATGGGTTCCTTGCCGGCTCCTCTTTTAACCAACAGTGGCTTACGGCTGAGCTAGGCCACCCGGGCCGGATATGGACATTTCCCATATCTGTTTACCCATGGACCCTCCGAAACTCTAGTATTTAGGTACCCGATTACGTGGACTGAGAACTAATTGCAATTTTGGTGCATACAGTACCTTAATAGGGTAATTCCTTCTCCCCAAAAGGGGAGAGTTTCAGCTTCATTTCAGGAATTCTGTATTTATCTTTTTACAAAAAATGATTCTTTTAATTAACTAACCTATGCGATTAAGTGTTTGGAAATGGAAAAGCCCATTGATACAAGATGGAGGAAATTCAAAGCTTTTTCCATGTCTTTTACAAGAAAGCATGAAATAGTTTTTTTTATTTGAAAGGATGCAATAGCTCTTTTTTTCCCTAGGATAACAATACTCCTAGTCATTTTCCAGAGAACCAGGAAAGCAAGGTACTACAACAACTCCGCAGGAACGTACCACCCACCCTCCTGCAACTCTGCAAGCACATGCTGGCTGGCGTTCGGGCTATAAAACCGTCCCTGAACCGAGGAAGGTTGAGCCCCACGCCCCAATTGGATAGAATACGAGGCCCTCTTGTGTCAGAATTCAGAGACACACCCACCACGCCTCCACTCCCCTTCCCTTGCGGCCTAAACTACTCTCCAACTCCAGCCACCTTCGTCCAGACAGTTAAACCGGTTGCTAACTTGCTAGTATTAGTACGCGCCACCACGCTCGCACGCACGCACAGGCACGGCACAGCTAGCTCCCCACCCCACGCACTCAACAGCAACAGCTAGGCTACACCCACAAGACAGCAGCATGGCTGAGGAAGAGGCCAAGAAGGTGGAGGTGGAGGTCGCCCAGGAGCCCGAGGCGGCACCGGCGCCGGCGCCGGCCGCGGAGCCGGCCAAGGAAGACGTCGCCGAGGAGAAGGCCGTCATCCCCGCGACCGAGCCGCCGGCCGCCGAGGAGAAGCCGGCGGACGACTCCAAGGCCCTGGCCATCGTCGAGAGTAAGTACTACTTGCTCTGCTTTTTCAACCCCCCCACCCCCTCTCTCTGTACTGGAACTGGAAGGCTTGCGATGGAAAGGTGGCGCGTGGTGGTGGTGTACTGATCCGTGCCTCATGTGCTAGGAATTGGGAGAAACTTTCTTCCTCTGTATGCTTGGTTCGTCGTCTCTGTACTTTCTGGTACCTGTACAGTGGCGGTGCTAGGCACTTGTGATCCTTGACAGTCGGTTTGCTTCTCTTTTCTTGGGTTCCCGGTTTGTTGTTGACATGATTCTTTATCTGCCTGTCGTTGTGGCTACTTTTCATCAGATATCAAATTTCTTCTTAGGAATTCAGGTTTTTTGTTTGGTTGCAAATTTTATTAGAACCAAATGCCCAGGCAAGTTCGCGTGCCAATTTTCTTCTTGCTAAATGATTTTCCTTTTGCGAAAGTGGTAGCCATGGCTGCCAAGGACTCTGGAGGAACTGTATGTCAGGTTCTGCAGGGTTAAAAAGCCTAGAAAACATGATGGTAGCCTTTGGCTCGCATCTTAACACAATCCGTTTTAGGACGACTGTCCATCCTAGGTTGCTACTCTGGGGAATCTAAAAGTGGGCTAGTTCTTTGATGCTAGACATGTAGTATTTCCTTTGCTTGCAATTCATTTTTTGTGAGCTATCATATCGTAATCAAGAAAAGATGGTAGTTGGAACTTTCCTGAATTCTCCACTTTCTCCCCACCTTGTACCCTTTCTTGCTCTGCTCTTATCTTTGTCCTATCTTTATCCATCCAATTACCTTAAAAAACTCTGCAGAAAGATTTAAAGTTTTATGCTGAGAGAAAGAATCGGAAAGAAACAAAGACATAAAGAAAAACTTTCCGTCCTAGCCTTGGCTTATTTCTTCTGAATTATCTGACAGCTCTTGCCTATTTCTTCAAATCTTGGGAGAATTATTTGGGTATTAGAACGGATAAAATCCCCCCCCCCCCCCCCCCCCCCCCCGCCGCTCGCTCGCACGCTATGTTATTCAATTTGGATCAATGAGTACAAAATTCAAAGTGACAGAGAGATCATGACAAGGCATGATATTTTTTACTGGCTTCTTTTGAAGGATATATATACTCAATGAATATGGCCCTTCACAGCTTACAGCAGCTAGATAGTTGCTTTCTGTTGCTGCTACGTGTTCAAAGATGTACATGTACAGAGCCACAGAGGTTCCTTGCATAGCTGGGCAAATGATGAAATCATGCACTCTGAAGCATTCATTTTCCCTAATGCATATTCAGAGACAAAAATTAAGCTCGTGGAAATTCAATGTACTTCTATTGTTTTAAATGGCCAATAATGAACAAGTAATCAACAGAACACAATGGGTGGCCAAATTTGAGCTGGCAAACCAGGCAATTTTTGCTCTCCTCTGGTTTCTCTTTTATCATGTCGATCCATCTTTTGTTATACGCCTATATCCCATCCTACAAAACCAAACTACTCATGCAAAACCAGAGCTGCCTTGCTGGAACTAGCTAATTTTTCGAGGGAAGGAAACTTAGCAAGATGCCAAGAGACTTGTATACAAGCAGAACACTGCGTCTAACACATACAGCTAATTAACCAACCAACCATATTCTAAAATTTGTTAAGGACAGCACAAATACGTAGAAGAAGATTCACGTCATAAACAATTGCATTCACTAGTTCAGTAGTTCTTTGATATTATTTTCATTAACCATGCTGGAAAATTGGAGACCCAGTCAAGGATCTTTAGAAGACCGATGATTGGGTGCTTAGAGTTGGTACACTACGTCATCATTTGGTCATGTCGCTTAGAATAAGATCAATCTGACGCAAGTAGGGATGTACCAGTCAAACAAGAGAAAGGGAAAGATGTACAATCTTCCTTACTACACAAGCTATTTGAGCAGTAGTTGTGTTAGCAATCTCAAGGACATGCTCCTCTGCAAAGATAGTAGTATAGTTAAAAACTATAATTTTTGTCTTGGATGCTAATGGGTTGTGTCGGATCATTTGATCAATATACAGACAATTCCTAGCTTCTTTCTTCTATAATTCAGCAAATGTTGTTCATGCATCTGAGTTTATTTTTTGCCCAAAAGCAAACATGCGTCTGTATAGCTCATAAAGTTCTCTACTTTTCTGTATTTCCAGAGGTTGCAGATGAACCTGCTTCAGAGAAGCCTGCAGCTGAGAAGCAAGGGAGCTCCAATGACAGAGGTAAGTATTGAATAATTGTCGTGTTGTTATCAAGTACAACTATGCCTATTAAAGAACCTAAATTTGGTCTGCAGATCTCGCTCTTGCAAGGGTGGAAACTGAGAAGAGGAACTCTTTGATCAATGCATGGGAAGAGAATGAGAAGACAAAAGCTGAGAACAAGTATGTTGCTTACCTCTTTCAATTCCCTTGAACTCCTTTTCGGTGGAACCATTATTTGTCCGTTACAGTAGATGCATCTTTGCAAAAAGCATTCTTCAGTTATCTATAATTCTTTCATCAAGGGAATTGGAAGCTTTGTACAAGTTTATGCGAATGACATTTCTAGCATTATGACAAGGATAGTGTGGATATAAACTTCTACTCAATCCAAACCAGAATAGCAAAAAGGATAACACAGTTCCTAAACTGGAACATTATTCAAAAAAACACTTCACATCTATGCGTATTATTGATATCCAGTAGACGTTGATATAATCTGTAGGCAAGTGATTTGAAAATTTCTAACTTGAATCAATGGGCACAATTGTGACAGGGCTGCTAAAAAAATATCAGCTATTCTTTCATGGGAGAACACAAAGAAAGCGAACATAGAAGCTGAACTGAAGAAGATTGAGGTAATTTCGTTTTCTCCCGCCTTTATCTCCCAAGTTTTAACCATACCTCATATTTGAACAGAGACTTGAGCCCCGCCGATAAAGTTTGCACAGAAAAGGATAGCTTCGCTAGAACTATATGCATTTTCCCCTCAAATATGATAACCTCTTAGCTAAAGCTTATGTTAATTTACACTTCTCCAGGAGCAACTGGAAAAGAAGAAGGCTGAATATGCCGAGAAGATGAAGAACAAGATTGCAATCATCCACAAGGAAGCCGAAGAGAAGCGAGCAATGGTTGAAGCAAAACGCGGCGAGGAGGTCCTGAAGGCCGAGGAGATGGCTGCCAAGTACCGTGCCACCGGCCACGCTCCCAAGAAGCTCATTGGATGCTTTGGAGCCTAAGAAATGTTCCGAGTCACACCGAGCAGAAAGTGAATAACGTCAACCCGTGATTGCTTGGTTCTCTCGCTCTATCAAGTGTGTAGTGTGTCTTCAAAAGTGTGTAAAGCCTACCGTTGCTGTATATACACAATATTGCTTCCAAGACAGGCGTTTGGTGGTGGTGTACATGTTGAATGCTCGACGAGCAACATTCTTATGCGTAGTTAAGAGGTCACATTGTTGTTGTTGTTGACATCTAAGCAGACATTTTGTTCTTTTCCTAGTGTTGTTTCTGTTTTTGTCTCTGTCTCTTTGTTCCTTTCTGTTGATTTTAGTTTGTATCTATGCACATCTCTCATGTTCTTCTCATGTACAGTTTTTTCAAAGCACCTGAATACCCTTCATATTTCATAAATACCGAAACCTGAAAAGGATTCAGTTTGGGAAAATCATGTGGTTTGGTAAGAGGTGAATGGTGAAACTTCAAAAAAGTTTTTGAATCTGAGATGCAACTTTTTTTTTATTTGAAACGTTAGTCTTAAAATCTGTAAGGAACAGGCATTCTTCAGTAAGATTGAGCGTACCACCATGTTCTTCGCTTTGCTATCCTGTCGACATCACGACAGATGAGACTTGGTCCAGACCTTGCAAGTGCCTGGGAGGGAGGATCCGACGGCGAGGGCTATTGAGGTTGAATACCTTTCGTTGCCACTGGAAGAGGTTGAGAGAAGGCATCCAACTGACCAACTCAGCATTCCTACTCCATGGCTGGCCTCGGCCTTCCCAGTTCCCACTTTCCCAGCAGCGGCCTTGCAGTGGCAGAGAATGCCATCCGCGTTGAGAGCCATGCGGAGAAGAAGCGGGAGATAGCCTCATAAAGAGCTGAAAGTTGCCACGGAGGCCGATCCCGCGAGCAGGAAGCTCTTCGTCCACGGCCTCGGGTGGGCACCGGCGCCTCGATCTCCGCTCCGCGTTCTCACGCTTCGGCTCCCGCCGTTCTTCCGCTTCCGTCGCTCTACGCTCCTGCGGCTCTGCGCTCCCGCTGCGTTCTTCCGCATCCTCTTCCGCTCCCGCCGTTCCGCTCCCGCCGCTCTGCGTTCCACGCCATCCGCAGCCACCAGCTCCAAATCGGAGGTCGTCTTGCTTTCTGCCACCTCGCCGCCTCACCGCGCGGACCCCGGGGCCGCAGCACCGTCGCGTACTCCCAGTCCAAGGCCGGCCCCCGCGTCGTGAAGCTGGCACTGCGGGGCGCACTGGACTGCGGCGGCGTCCTCCGTGGGTCCGCGAGGAGGGCCGCGGCGGCAAGCCTACTCCCCAGCAACAGGAGCGTCGGGCTCCCGCTTCTGTCCTTGGGAGAAGCCATTGAAGATGGGAGCGGAACGGGTTCCCCGCCCTGAACAAGGGCGGCGGCGGCTGCCGCCGCCGGGACTGGAGGGGTGGCGTTGGGCGAGGGCGTCGCCGCAAATATGTTTTTCAGATGGGTCCCTAACCTAAATCGGATCGCGATTACTAATCGCGATCCGATCCAGGGTGCTTTATGTAAAATACTGTGTGGCAGTTTTACACTTAACCCCCAATCCAGGGTGTTTTATATAAATACTGGATGGAAGTTTTACACTAAACCCCCTCACCAGCGCTTGCTAATTGCTTCCTCCCCGTTCTCTTCCACGGCGGCCGCCATGACTTCCCCTTTTCGTCCGCCGTCGTCGCGGGAACGAGTCACGGAGTCAGCAAGCTACGAGTGCTCGCCCATACAAACGCCGCCCGCGATCGATACGATCCTCCGAGCGAAACCAGGCGCATCGAATCGGCTCTCCCATAGTCCCATGGTGGCGTCGGCGGGGAGCGAAACCAGGTCCACGATGACCTTCTGCGAGTGCGAGGCGCCGTTCGACGGCACATCGGTCACGTCATCCCCGGTTGGGGGCACAGCCGCCGCCTCCACCACCTATGGCGGCGACGCGGCGGCGAGATGACGCGGCACTGTTGATGCAAGTCGCGAAACAGCTGCCACTGACGTCGCAGCGGCGGGAGCATGTGCGGAGGGGTGGGGCGGTCGCTGGCCTGACCATCTTCGACACCGTCGCTCTGCAGTGATCGAAGAGGATCTCTCCGTTTTAGTCTGCCGAAGCTTATGGCAATGGCAGCAATTGCTGTTCTTCAATACAAGCGGTGGAGCCTGGGCGTGCCGCTCCCATTGATGCGTGGAGAGGGGCTCGGCGCACGGCGTGGGATGGCAATTGACAACAGCCTGCCGCGACTCCTCCCCCACGGCCAAGTTCTGCAGCCTCCGCAGTAAGCCCCTCCTCCCCTTTCTTCCTCAATTTTTTTCCCCTCTGGTCAGTGCTCGCGAGCAAAGTATTTATTTTCCTGCACAGGTGATGCTGCAGTTGCTAGATGAGGAACACAAAGTATTTATATTCCTTCACAATCCGTTAATTTGATAGATGGAATGACTGCTATGAATTTAGCTTTCTAGTCTTTGAAAGTTTTGTGAATGGCGATCGTTGCCATGTTCTGTTCCTGTTTACTACTATCAGGTTCAGTAACCAGCAACCATCATTTTTCATGTTCTGTGAATATTGTTTCATTAAGAAAAGATCTACTATTCATTCAAAGGCCCTCCATGATTTCTCCAGTTAAATGCCTCTCCTTTCTTTATACTTTCCAATAAAACAAGCATACTCCTCTGTTTATACTTGCTAATACACTACAGCTCACTGAAGGCAAGGACTGTGACTGCACATCTGAAGGCTTAGATCACCGCCCTTGCACCAAGCAGTATGAAGATTAAGATGTTGGCACCACCTGAGAGCTAGCACCTCCCAAGCAATGAAGCAATATGTGTCTGTTGCACAAACATCAACTTTTTCTATGTTGGCAGTAATTGCACTATGTTTTGCAACTCTGGTAGTATACTAACAGCATGTTCTGATGTTTATATGACAGATTGGGATCGCGGCCCAACGATGGTTCACGGGAAGTGCTTTTAAGCCCTGGATTCTACTTTATTCGTGCTGCTCTTTTGTTGAGTTCTTGCCATGTACTAACCAGCTGGGTTTGAGATTGCTGGGATTCCACTGAGCTATACTGTCATCAGATCTGTTGCTTCAAGGTTGCTATATTCAACCGTTGCTGAATCATACATTGTATGTGCGAGTTTCACTTTGATGGCAAATTTCGTGTCAATGTTAAAGGAGTATTGAACCATCTACTACCATTTTCTGTTGCACTTTCTGAATCATTCGCAATATCATATTAATATATATCCATTCATTCTGGGATATGACCTATCAGCATTGCCCAGTTAATTGATTTCTGTCGTAGTGTTCCGTTACTTTCCGAGTTAATCTCAAGTTCTTAAATGTGCCCTCATAGACAGCTAAAGAAACGATGTGGAAACAATGTACTAAGCTCAAAAGTCTTATCAAATGCGGAAAGAATACCCTCATGTATGATCATAGAGATTTATCAACCATACAATAAAAGTTATTACACATGTCAAGGCCATGGTGTGGTGCTCGGGAAACCTCGAGAAACGCTAGGTGTTGTGCCCACTTTTGAACGGTCCGATCAAAATCAAACGCTGGGTGACGTGGCCCCATAGAATTGCTCGGTTTGGGGGTCCAGAAATCGATTGTGGAGACTCGCGCGAATTGCGATCGAATTTTGGGGGTGATCGCATTCGGGTTAGTTAACGGGGTGATCGAATTTTGGTTCCGGCTTCTGTTTGGGCTGCATCCGCGTATGTAGTGGCATTGGTGGGCTGAAAGTATGGGCGTCCAAAATGCGGCGGGCCTGAATCGTCGACGAAGAGGAGCAATTTTGTGCGGCTTGAGCTGAATGCAGTGTTGTACTAGTTTGGGCTGAAAGTAGACGAGCCTCCCCAGTATCTGGGCTTCGGGCATTTTGGGCCTGCTTAGTTTCGTACCAATTTTTGCCATGCCAAGGATGCTAATAAAATTTGGCTATCAATTGGTCTATGCCTAAAAATTGGACACTTTGATAAAAAATATGGCAAGTTACTAGAAATTTCTTAAACCTTACGAGAGAAGAAAGTATTGGTTGGCACTAAACCAAATGAGTGTCTAAATTTTTTGCCCACAATTTGACTTGCTATAATTTTGGTTTGGCAAAATTTGGCATCCAACCAATCAGGCTTTGTTGCTAGTTACGCGCGCACAAAGGTTTTGAATGAGATGCAACTTTGAAGTAATATCATCTATCTATTGATAGGCCTTTTATGTCAACTAAATCTATACTATAAAGGATGTTCTCACCAAGATTAACCCACCCACCCCCCTCACAAAACACATCTTAATGACCCACATGTAAGACTGGATGTTTGACAGGATCAGCGGGGACCATCAAAATGGAGGGAAGAAAAATAATTCCACCAAAACTGAATTTTTTTTGTCACCCCGCCAATTCTACCCGCCCACCTGTACCCACAATTGGCTGGAACAATTGGCTGGATGGAAAGAATTGCTGCGAAAATTTTGTTTCCATGTTTACCGCCGCATGGTCACGGGGCATTGTTTTTGTTTCCATCCATGTTGCACGCCTTCTGCCTTCCCCCCGTTGCACGCCTTCCCCCGCGGACACCGTCCACCCCACCCGAGGTGCCGCGCGTTGTAGCTCTGCGTGTGCGGCTCCCGGCGGACGCGCCCCTCCGAGGTGGACAGCACGCGCGCCCCTCTGAGGTGGGCAGCACGCGCGCCATCTGGTCCATCCTCATCCTCACGGCGACAGACGCGACCACGGCGGCGGACGCGATTACAACGCGTGACCAGGGCGCCTGGCGCGACCATGTTGGCGAATGAGATCACAGCGACCAAGGCGCGTGGCACGACCACGACGGCGGACGCGACCCCCGGCGGACGCGCGCCCCTCCGAGGTGGGCAGCACGCGCGCCATCTGGTCCATCCTCATCCTCACGGCAGCGGACGCGATCACGGCGCGTGACCAGGGCGCCTGACGCGACCACGGCAGCGAACGCGATCACAGCGACCAAGGCGCGTGGCACGACCACGGCGGCGAACACGACGACGGCAATCCTGCTGGTCGCGATCGCTTAGCTCGACAACAGCGACGGTCGCGATCACGGCGCGCAACCAGGCCGCCTGACGCTACCACGGCGAGCTCGCGACCACGGAGAGCGGCCACGGCAAAGGAGGCGGCGGACGCGATCGTTCCGCTCGACCACGACGCGACCACGGTGGCGAACGCGATCACGGCGACCAAGGCGCGTGGCACGACCACGACGATCCTGCTGGTCGTGATCGCTTAGCTCGACAACGGCAGCGGTCGCGATCACGGCGCGCCGACCAGGTTGCCTGACGCTACCACTGCGAGCTCGCGACCACGGAGAGCGGCCACGGCAAAGGAGGTGGCGGACGCAATCGTTCAGCTCGACCACGACGATCCTGCATCCAGATGGATCAACATGTTGTGCTTGGAGATATAACCAACGCACCCAGGACAAAGTGTTGGTTCCAAAAGGGCAAGGGTTCAAGATCAAGACGGTGAGTTGATGATGCATTCTGTTTACCAATGAATCTCATTTTTTTCTAATCAGTGTACGTGTGAACTCTGCCATAGATGATGAACTAAAAAACAGAAGGCGTCAAAAAGCAAGCTAGGGATCGTTATGCAAATATGCCGCTAGATAAGAAGGTGGAACTTAATGCAAGAAAAAGGGAAAACTATCATCGAAGGAAGGCGGAGAAGCAATCAGAAGGTTTGTTCAATTTTTTTTCCTAAAAAACTATAACATACAGATGAATGGTTAGATAATTCATGATAGCTAGATGTTGCAGCATTAACGGACACACCCCAGTCGGCATTGTTGCACGTTTCTGGAGTACACGTTTCACGGACACACCCCAGACGGCAGCCATACATTTTGCTGGAACTGCAGGATTGACAAACACACCACTTTCGGCTATGTTGCATGTGGATGGAACTGCAGGTTTGCACGTTTTTACTTTATAAGTAAAATATTATGTGCATGTTGATGGTCTATAGTTAAAGTTTTAATTTTTTTGCTTGCAGATTTAGTACACTGGTTTGTTAAACACACTACACCCCAAATGCATGTGGATCTGGATAATGTTTTCAGATTATTATGTTGGTGTGCAGATGTCCTACTGGATATTGGGGTAAATGATTCTGATGACTGGCTTCATCGCAATGATTCATATACACGGAGCATTTGTACTAGGAGCAAAACTCCTATGGCCAACCCAAACACCGCGGAAGCAGGTATTCCTGATTGGTTATAAGCGTTTGCAACTTGCATTCCCTATGAGGTTTGATATTAGACATTGATATTTAGGTGATATTTATATTTAGATATTTTGTATTTTGTATCTTATCTGAGTTGGTGTATCTTGGTTAATACAGCTCCGCATTCTGAACCACCATTCATCAGCACAAACATGTCTTGTTTTACTCAAGAGTGTGGGCTTGCTTCTGTAATTGGTGAATAATGTAAACTCTTTCTGTTCATTCTGTTTGTTGTGCTGGTGGCTAACCAAGTTATTATTTTAACATAGATGACGAACATAAAATTTCATGTCGAAGTAGTAGAAGAGAGAGAGATAAAAAGAGGTATGCTGAGATGTTGTCTCCGTCAAAACAAGAAAAGATAATGAAAATTAATGAAGGGAGAAGGCTGAAAAAGAACTGTTTGCCAGGTACACCACGATGTGCAAGTTATTTTTTAGCTTATCTGGAAATTAAAGTATTGCTATTATTCAGATGATGTAGAACTACAAACAGCTATCAGCAGATCAGATGTAATGCATACCCGGATAACTCGGCAAAGCTCAGGTGTGAGGACAAGGGCCTTCATTAATAGTGGCCATGATCATACACGAGTTTTCAATTCAGGTTTATGGGAACCTGACGATCCAATGCATGGAGTCGATGGTATGTGAATACATGGAATTAGTATGGATACCCATGTGAATATGTACCTGATCTATTTTAATTTTAATTTTAAATTTTGATACAGAGAATGATTTCGACCAATTGGATCCTGAGCACGACGGGGTTGATCTATACGAGGATGATGAGGCTAGGGTGTACCACCAAAAAGGTAATTTTCTTCTTCATGTAATGTTCTTGTGGGAATGATATGTGCATCTGCTTTGTCATTTGGTTAACATTAACATGAGGAATCTTATGTTATTACAGATGTACACTATGAATATGCAAGAGAACCTGATGCAGTTCATATAACAAATGACCGTTACGATGCTGTGTATAAAGGTCTGCCCAAGAAACCTCATGAGCTGAAAAAGGCAAAAAATTGTATGTCATGTCGTGCAAAGAGGTTTCCCGGAGAAGGTCCTGCCTTTTGTTGTAGAAAAGGGAAGGTTAATATATATATTCCAGATGTACCCATGGAATTACAACGGCTGTTTTCCAGCCAAACTGATAGAGATGCAAAGTATTTCAGAAATATACGGTACTTCAACTCACACTTCTCTTTTGCAAGTTCTGGGGTATCCATTGACCAGCGTCTTGCAACTGCTAAGGGTACTGGTGTGTATACGTTTAAAGCTCATGGAAAAATCTACCATAGACTTGATCAGCTTTTACCCGGTCGCAATGGTCCCCGTCATATGCAACTCTACTTTTATGACACAGATGATAGTATTGCTCATCGAGTTAAGAGGTCACCGAATCTAGATGTAGCTTTGATTCGTTTGATTCTAAATATTGTATGGGACAACCCGTATGTTGCAGCTTTCAAATGTCTTGGAACACTTACTAACATGACACAATGCACAATTGAGTTGAATACCAGTATATCAGTTGATCAGAGGAGGTACAATACACCAGCAATGGATTAAGTTGCAGCCATTTGGGTTGATGGGAATGATGCGCAGCAGAGGTTTTCACGGAGCATCATCATATATGGGAAAGAAGACCGTCCACATTACATCAGGCTTATCATGGTTGCTATGATTCATTGGCTTATCCATTATTTTTTCCACGTGGTGAGACTGGATGGGAGGACAAGCAAATAGAGTTTCAAGAACCTCCTCCATCTAACCCAAAAAGGACATACACAAAGCCTAAATTGGAAGGTACAATCTGCAGCATTATCTATAATGAATGATGAAATTAATATAATAGTAGTTGTAAGTTCCTTCTGTGTTGATAACCAGTAATTAAAATATATATGTTTCTGTAAATTACAGAGCTAGATGATCATGACAGTTGTAGCAAAAACGATAACAATGATGTTGATGATGGCGACAGAGCAGGTTTGATATTGTATTAATATTTCAATCTCAGGAAGTATTACATTATATAGTAAGTTTATAAAATTAAACGTGCTCTTTCAGGAAGTATTACATTATATAGTAAGTTTATAAAATTAAACGTGCTCTTTCAGGCTGATTGTCTATTCCAACAGTTTTGTGTTGATATGTATATCAAGGTTGAGTCAATGCGTTTAGATTGGTACTCTAAGCCTGAACACCAGGCTTTAATTCGCGCCGATCTTTACCAGGTTAGTAATTAGTAATTGCCGAACTTTATTTTTGTTGATCTTTATGTTTGTTACGTGGGGTTGGAAACTAAAATGATTTTAATTGCATTTTTCCAAACAGGGCCTACTCGACACACTTGCCACTGGAGAGGCTAATGCATCTAAGGCCGGGCTTAGGATTGTACTGAGTAAGGATTTTCCTGGAAGTGATCGTGATGTGCAAGCTAGATTTATGGATACAATGATATTGGTTACACGATACGGGAAACCTGATTTCTTTGTGACGATGACATGTAACCCATATTGGCCGAAAATTACTTCTGAGCTTCTGCCAGGTCAGACGCCACAAGACCGACCTGATATTATGGCCAGAGTGTATCATGCAAAGTTATTGGATCTACATGATTTCTTGATCAAGAAGGGCCATCTTGGTAAAGTTGCAAAGTTGCAGTATGGGCTCATGTAAGAGAGTTTCAAAAAAGGGGTCTACCTCATGAACACTTTTTGCTTGTTATGGAATCAGGCAGTAAGCTGAAGAGTCCTGACGACTATAACCGATATATATATGCTGAAATTCCAGATCCGAAAAAGTATCATGAGTTACATAGCCTTGTATTGAAACATATGATGCACCGTCCTTATGGTATATTCAACAAGGATTGTCCATGCATGATAAATAGGCAATGTCGGTTCCGTTATCCTCAGCAGTTCAGTGAAGCTACCCAGCAAGGAAAGAATTCATATCCGATTTATTGGAGGAGGGAAGATGGTCAGAAAGTGAAAATAATGAATGAATGGCTAGATTACAAATGGGTAGTGCCTTACAACCTAGTTCTCCTTATGTGATATAGTTGTCATATCAACATGGAGGCATGCAACAGCATCAAGCCAGTTAAGTACCTATACAAATACATTTATAAAGGGCATGATAGGGCTTCATACACAGTTGAGCCTAAGGATAGTGGCAGGAATGTAATCAATGAGATCAAGCAGTATAGAGCTTCTAGAATGATAACTGCGATAGAGGCTATAAACCGGTTGTATGGTTTTAAATTATATTCCATGTCACCACCTATGTTGCAGATGCAAGTTCACCTACCAGGCATGCATATGGTAGCGTATAAGTCCACGGATAATTTGAATAATGTTGTGAGTCGTGTGAATTCACAAAAGTCTATGCTCACTGAGTATTTCAAGGTGAATAAACACCCAGCAGCACAGAAATTATTGAACAAAGAATTTCCAGAACACTACACATGGAATAAGTCTAGGAAGTTTTGGAAGCCAAGGAAGAGAAGGATTCAGATTGGAAGATTGGTTTATGCAATTCCAGCTGAAGGGGAACAATATTATCTTCGAGTGCTGCTAAATCATGTTCGTGGTGCAACTTCCTATGGAGACTTAAGGACTTTCCGTGGTGTTACATATGTAACATTTCGAGATGCCTGTGAGGCTATGGGTTTAGTGGAGACTGACAAGTCACTGGACGATTGTCTCACAGAGTCCGCAACTTTCAGGATGCCTTGTGCCCTCAGGAGGCTGTTTGCCACTATAGCTATTTTTTGTGAATGTGCCAACATACGTCGTCTATGGGATAAACACTTTGATACTCTCGCTGAAGATTATCATCGCTGTTTTGACAATGATACTGTGGTGGAGCTTATGGTGCTTCGAGATATTGCCAACCATTTGGTTTCTATGGGCAAGAACATCAGACATTATGGGCTTCCAGAACTGAAAGAGGCAGGTGATATTATGATGATACTTAGCAATACAAAAATCTATTTGTTGATTCCACATGTATTTCCTAGGTCAACATATATCTTTTGATTTAACTCAATCAGAGCTATCTGAGTGCAAACGAATGCCATAATATGCCATAATATGCCATATTGTGTACTTTAAATACTGAACAAAGGGCTAGTTTTGATGAGATCCTTAATCATGTGATGTCTAAGAAAGCAAGGGTATTCTTTGTGGATGATCCAGGTGGAACTGGTAAAACTTATCTGTACAAGGCATTGATTGCAAAGGTTCGTTCGATGGATCTGATCGCGGTTGCTACTGCTACATCTGGTATTGCTGCCTCAATTATGCCTGGTGGTCGCACAACACATAGCCGATTCAAAATCCCGATCAAATTGAGTGATGGTACCGTGTGCAACTTTGCCAAGCAAAGCGGGACAACAGAATTGTTGAGAAGGGCATCACTGATAATCTAGGATGAAGTGGCTACGACTAAGAGATAGGCAGTAGAGCACTCAATAGGACATTGCAGGATATAATGGGATGTGCGTTGCCTTTTGGTGGTAAGGTTATGTTGTTTGGAGGTGATTTTCGCCAAGTTCTTCCTGTTGTTGCTCGCGGTACCGAGCTCAAATCACCGATGCTACTTTATTGAGGTCTTACATATGGGAAAGTGTTCATCGGATTAGATTGACAAAAAATATGCGAGCACAATCTGACACATGGTTTGTAGAGTACTTATTACGGATTGGAAATGGCACTGAGGAAGCATGTGACAATAATTTTGTTCAGCTACCTGATGACATCATTATTGATGCTCCAGAGGATGATGGATCTATTGACTTGCTGATCAATCGTGTATTTCCAAATATTGTAACTGCTCGGATGCAAAGTATATGCGTGAGCACGCTATACTTTTCACTAAGAATGAGCACGTTGATGTCGTGAATGCACTTATGATTGAAAGGTTCCCGGAGAAGGCAAAGGTATTTTATAGCTTTGACTCTGTTAATGACGATACTCGAAATAATTATCCATTAGACTTTCTCAATTCAATCACACCTAATGGGTTGCCGCCTCATGAGTTAAGAGTTAAGAAGAATTGCCTTGTGATACTGCTGCGCAATTTAGATCCTCACAATGGCCTATGCAATGGTACTCGACTTGTGGTGAGGGGATTTAAAAATAACGCAATTGATGCTGAAATAGTGAATGGTCAACATGCAGGAGATAGAGTGTTCATACCGAGGATACCTATGTCACATTCGGAAGATCTCACACTTCCTTTCAAGTTCAAACCGAAACAATTCTCGATTCGTCTGAGTTTTGCTATGACCATAAATAAGGAACAAGGGCAAACAATACCTCATGCTGGCGTCTACCTTCCCGAGCCCGTTTTCTCGCATGGACAATTATTCATGGCACTGTTAAGAGGTGTGTCCCGTGAGGCAACATGGATTTTAGCTAAGAAAAACATTGATATAGATCCTACTGGCAAGCGAACTAAAAATATTGTATACAGGGATATTTTGGAATTATGATGGCCATCTAGATAGTCATTCATGCCCAATTTTGTCTATGAAATAAGACAAATGTATTTATGGTCCCTGTATTATATATATATATATATATTTGAGATATTTTATTATAGATTATAATATATAATATAATATTATATTTTATTTGGTATGGTTGGTGAATTGGACTTTATATATATTTCTCTAATCATTTATGGTCCGTGAATGAAGTTATTGGAGATATTATGATCACGTATAGTTGATATACGATTAGTTTCAAGCACGTGCCTCGGCACGTGCACAACCACTGGTACGAATAAAATTTGATTAATTGTTGGACCGTACCTACAGAAAGTTTCCCCGCAAAAAAACTGCAGAAATTTGACTTTTCCGAATTAAAATGCCCTACCTATGATCCGTATGGCGCCCGTTCACGGCTGTCCGAGATGGGTACGAGAAAACCATCAGGCGTACGTAGAGTGACCCTGCTGCATCCTGCCGATGAAACCGCATGCAGGCAGCGACTGGCCGGACGCACACCTTTTCGCCCCGATTGTGTCAGGGCCAGGGGTTGGTCAGCCGATGGCAATGAATGCGCTCGTCCTCGCCGTCGCCGCGCCGGTGGTGGTCCCAGCGATCCGGTCGGTGCGCATGGAAACGGATCAAAACGGAGGCTGCTCTGTTCTCGTGTGTGGACTGTGGACCTCGTTGGTATGGTCGGGGAGAGAGAGAGAGAGAGAGAAGACGACGCCGGGGACCGGGCCGGGCGTTTGGTTTCGTGGTCGAAAAGTGGAAGTGTGAAACGCGCCATCGCCGGCCGTGGATGATGATCAATCAGCAGTCAAATCCGGAACCCTAGATAGATGATGGCACGCACAGATCCTGAATCGTCGGGCCGGCCGGCCGGCTCGGGCGTCCACTGCCCGTACGTACACATGTGTGCACGGTCCCGGTACGTACGTACGCCAACCCAAAGCTGCTGCCGGATTGGGGGTAAAAATTAATCATGTCAAATCTTGTTTTTTACATTCACATTGTTTTACTTGAGCCGCCCCTGCGCCCCCCAAAAAAACTACTTTGTTTTCACTTGATCTAGCCTATATATACGACTGTGGCATGGATCATGGTCTCATGGATGGCCTTGGCCTTGGCCACCGAAGACGCGTGTGTTTATAAAAAAAACACGGTACTACGCAGGCCCATCCATCGTGTGAGAACGTTCTTCGCAAGAATCGATTTCGGGCTACCTACAGTAGTGACGCGTAGGCGATCCCACGCACATTCTTACGCATGAATTGCCGTTGTGCGGTGTGCCCAAGCCTAACAAGTAATAACAGGCACGACAGGGAGAAGGGTAGCAGCTAGCTGCTACATAGGCACTCGTACCATCGTAGTACAGTGATCGAGCATTCGAGCTCCGGAAGAGAACAATCAGGTATGGGCGCTGCGTGGCGGCAGCATGCATATGCATGGTTGCACGGTTGGTGCCATTAAAAGCAACGGCGTGCATGCGTTATCGTATCGAGCACATGCATGAGATACAGAGGAGCGCCGAGATTCCATTCCCAGCGGAATGATCGAATCTATGGATGGTCCACGGCTCCAAAGGTCGGAGCCCTAGTGGAACGTATCATGGCGTGTTTTGCCGTAGGCCGTAGCGTTACACGGTCGACCGTGTCTACGCATGGCTGCACACGAAGTCGTGGGGAAGATTGCTCACTGCTGGGCCAAGCCCCGGCCGTGCGCCGGCCGGCCATGACTGACACACATGCGTATGCACGCCAACACGTTGGTCCAGAGAGCCTGAAGGTTGCCGCTCCCTACTAGTGGTGTAGCCTATGTACGTAGGGCGGATTATACATGATGAACAGCATGGTCAAGTTAAAGAGTAGCTTTTTTTATGAACGGTATGGGGCAAAATGTAAAATTTATGCATACGGCGAAGTGGTAACCATAGCTACTTATACGATGAGCATTTACTTTTCGCTTCTATCTACGAGTGGCGTTCCGTTCTCTCAAAACTAAGTTAGTCTCAAAACTAAGTTAGTCCTCGTACATGCAATTCAAATTTGAGAAAATAGCTACGGTAGAATTATCAAATAAATGAACACTATTGACCACTCTTTTTTTTTAAGAAAGGACCGAAGTCCAAGCCTTTACTTGAAGGCGTGCAGGATCGGGGTTCGAGCCCCGGCCCAGCTGGCTCACAGCTCTGGAGCTCAACCACCGAGCTACAAACTCGTCTGCATTATTGACCTCTCTGGTCATTGCAGATCCATTATGTTCTCAGGAAAGCTAAAGTAACACAAATTCAATCTCTAGGACTAACCTATCATTTTTGAAATAAAATTGTCACAAACCATTGGTTACCGAAACTCGAACCGGAGCTTAGATGCTTTCAACCAAATTAGGGTCTGGATATCTCCAACAAAATTTCCCAATCACAAATAAAGTACGTATCTTGGGCATCATATCCAAAAGTTACCTGGGCTAAATATTCCTTTTTTTGTTCTGCACACTTATAAAAAATAGTAAAAGTATGCTCTAGGAAACATCGATTTGACCGCTATCCTTTTGCTGGTAAATTGGACCGACATTTTTTTACTGTGCCAACAGTATACTCATATATATAAGTAGCAGAGTTATAGGCTTATACTTTTCAAAGTACTTCTCGAGAGAAATTTATTCGTACCATTTTGTATATAGATAACTATTTATACACATAGTTGTTTGCAGCTTTTGGATCGGAGTGAGTACCTACCATCCACTTGATGCAGGAACTTCGCAAGATTTGCTTTGATTGGACTGGACCTGGGGGCATACATCGCCGTGCAGCGCACGCATGGCCTCCCTCGATCGTGCAAAACGCGCACAACTCTCTTTCCCATCCCAAACATCAGAGAAGTCTGCATCCAGAGCCTGCACACAGCGCAAGCCACGTCCATGTACACACACGTACAAAGTATTCGAAGTCAACAGCATTCACCAGAGCAATGCCGCCACAGCTAGCTAGCTAGAGCAGTCGCAAAAATAAACCTCTTGCTCTAGGGCACAGACTACGCTACAGAGTACAGACGTGCACACGCAAGCTCCAGCATGCATCAGCTCGTCGCGTACAGGCACGTACACACGCCATCGCCGCCAAAAGACAAGCCAAGCGAGTGTACATGTGTATGTACGTACGCGTACGCAAGCAACGCATGCGATACGTAGACTGCTAGTACTCTGGTGCTGACTGGTGAGTGGTGACGACGAGAGCTACTACTAGGCGCTAGCTACTCGAACGGCGCGAACAGGCAGGACGCCTCGGCGAGCACGTCGGCCGGCGGGAACGCCGAGAACGACACCACGCCGAGCCGGCCGTGCAGCAGCGCCAACTCCTCGACGGCCATGTCCAGGAACGCCTGGTAGTCGTCCGCCGCCTCCGTCCCGTTGGTCGACGCGGCCGAGGAGTCGTCGCCGCCACCGCCACCGCCACCGCCACGGGGTGCCGCTGGCGGCAGCGCTGCCAGCGCACCAGCTGCCGCCGGGTTCGCCGCCGCCGGACCAAGTGCTCCACCCTGTCCCTGCGCGGAGCAGCGGAAGGACTCCCCGACCGCGGAGTTCCAGAGGCGCAGGAAGATGTCCGGCGCCGCCTCGTGCTCCGCGGCGGCGGTGGACGACGACGAGGAGGCGGCCGTGGCCGAGGCGACCGTCGTGGCGGCCGAGGACGAGAGGAGGGAGAGGCGCGCCTCGGCCTCGAGTCGGGCCGTCTCCCACTGGGCCATGTGGCGCGCGGCGGGGCAGGAGGACGCGGTCGCCGTGATGGCGAGCTGGGCGGCGGCGGCGTCCGCGCCGGCGAGAGCCTCCTGGCGGAGCTGCTTCTTGAGGTGCGTGTTCCAGTAGTTCTTGATCTCATTGTCCGTCCGGCCCGGCAGCTGCGCCGCGATCATGGACCACCTGAGACATCACAACCATCCAGCAACGAGTGATGAGTTGCCTTGAATCAATGTGCCTGTGCAAGAGAGGAGTACACTCACTTGTTGCCGACGATGGCGTGGAGCTGGAGAATGGAATTGTGCTCCTCGGGGGTGAAAGGCCCGCGCTTGATGTCCGGGCGCAGGTAGTTGGTCCACCGGAGCCGGCAGCTCTTCCCGCACCGGTTCAGCCCTGCATGCGCGGGCATCACGTCGCCTCATCAGCCCAAGGAGATCACACATGCGCCAATTCAAGCGGCTGGACGGGATGAGCACGTACCCGCGAGCTTGGGGAGCATGCGCCAGTTGCCGGGCCCGTTGGCCTGGACGAAGTCGACGAGCAGCTTGTCCTCCTCGGGCGCCCACGGCCCCTTCTTGATCCCCTTGCTGTCGCAGCACGGAGTCCTCCCCATGGTCGCTCTCCCTCTCTCCCCCCTCGGTGGCGTCGGCAGCGACGACGAGTGAGTGAGGAGCCGTGGCCATAAATGCCGACGGATTTATAGGCCGAGGAGGATCCCGGTGGCCATAAATGCGACGGATTTTCACCTGCTGCTGGGCTGCTGCTGCTGCAAGCCTGCAACGACGACGGGAAGGGGCATGGCATCAATTATGAGCGAGCGAGCCGTCGACGGGCAGCCGGGCCACGCATTTAATGGGCGCGAGGCGCTTTCGTTGCAAGTACGCCGGGCGGGGCCGCGGGAGAGACTTGAATGCGGTAGGGGACGACCGGTTGTCTGTTGTTGCGCGCCGTACAACTGCCCTCCTCCTGCCTAGGAAATTACCAGCACGCGGTCAATCAGATTTGTCCAATTTGCCAGTACCAGCGACCATTTTTCGTTTGGAGACGCAGAGAATACACCGGGATTTCGGCCTTGTTTAAGTGCAAAAATTTTACACATGTAAATTTTATATTTCAAGTGGCTGTAAATTTTACATCCAAAACTTTTCAAATCTTTACATCTAAAATTTTAAGGTCCTATTTAGATGCAAAATTTTAAATTTTAAATAAATATTTGCACATATGCATAGCGTATTAAATGTAGTTAAAAACAAATCATATCACACGGATGATCCGTAAATCGCAAGACAAATCTAATGAGCCTAATTAGGCCGTAATTAGACAATAAATTTCTATAGTAATGCTACAGTAAACGTGTGTTAATTACAGATTGATTAGTCTTATTAGGTTCGTCTCGCAATTTACGGATGGAATCTGCAATTAATTTTTTAATTAGTCTATGTTTAGGGAGGGGTATATTAGGCCATTCATGGGCTTGCGAGTTTACGGACCAAAATTCCAAAAATTTATGGACCAGCATTTCAAATTTTTACAAAGGCCCGTTTAGATACAAAATTTCAAAATTCAAAAAGTTTTAGAATTTTAGGTGCATTTAAACAAGGCCTTCTCGTGAAATTCTACTAGGATACATACATTTAGCTCAAGAGTCGAACTCGAAGAGCATTGGAAACGGGCGTGGATTTCGTCGCCAATGCGAAATGTGCGTGCTGGTTCTGTCAGAGATTCAGGTTTCAGAGTCATCTACAACGTACTAGTATATCATCTCCACCGTAGAGCGTAGCTGTGCTTGCGTCTGCACAGGAGCTGCACAGCACAGCAGCAGCGACGCACAGGGTCGGAGATGGGCGGGACTACCGCACTGCAGCTAATTAATAGTTGTGGGCGAGAGGAAGGGAGGGGAAGCGCCGAAGCGGGTCGATTCGATCCGCCGATGGGACCGAGACGTGGAGCGGAGGTCGAGCACAGAGCACTCCGGCCGGCCAGCCGGCCGCCATAAATGAGGCCCGAGCTGAGCTCTCCCCCTGTGGCCCGCCCGCGCCATCTGCCACTGGCCACTGCCACTGGCTGCCACACGGGCGCGGCTCGGACTTTGGCGCGGCCAGGCGGTGGCGGAAGCGGAGTGGGCTGGGGAGAGAAGTAAATGCGGCTGGCCGGCGGGGCGGCGAGGGGTCGATCCTTGCCTCCTGGGCGAGCGCTGCTGTTGCTGGCTGGGCACGGCCGCCGCGGCAGGTGACGTGCCGTGGCCGGTGGCCCGTGGCGGTGGCAGGGTTCTCGCGGGCGGCAAGGCGTCGTGGTTAGCGGCGGTAAGAGTGCGGTCTGTGCTGACTGGTGAGTGTGCCGCCGTCCCGTTTCGTCGTCTCTGCGAGGGCGGCGCTGGCAACAAGGCGAGTGCCTCGTAGCCGTAGGCTTTGCTTGTTCTGGGGGGCCAGAGCAAAGGGAGATCGTTTTGTTCTCTTTCCTACTTTCCTTCCATGACAAGTCCTCCCTGTATGTCCATTCCGTTGCCATTTGTGCCGGAAGAAACGGAGGAATAGCGCTGCTTGACACATGACAGCGTGCAAGGATGCTCACGCTCCCACACCCACAGGCAACAGGGGCGCTGCGCCGGCGACCGGCCTGCCTCCCCAAGACCACCTCCTCTCCTTCGCACTTCCCCTTGACTTTCCCTCTCCCCTTTTCCACCACCAGAGGCGGCTGGCGGTGATGGCTACCATGGCCGACGGCGACAGCACACGTTCCGGCCGCCTCGGCCTCAGAACGGGCCGACCAAGGGCTCCTACTCCATCTACACGTCCATACGCTCCTCCTATACCCCTCATCCAGGATACAAAGCCTTGGGAGAGTAGGGCTCACTGGCGCCCCTTTGCTTGCACGGCGGCGTACAGAAGAAAAGGGGCAACGACGACCGGCGGTGGTGGTTGACGATTCAAATGGTTCGCTGGAGGGTTTGTGGAGCTACAGGTCTAAAGAATCGAACTGGAACCAAGCCATGGCGACGAATTTCACCGTGGAAGGGAGCTCGGACAAGGGAAGAATGGCGCAGGGGGATGGATGAACTGGCGCAGGAGGGAAGGTTTATACGAATTCCTCGTCGTGATCCACTTCCACCTCCTGCTTTGCTTGCTTGAACGTGTTCTGAAGAATCGACGCGTGTAGGGGCTTTGAATTTGCCCGGGAACTTGTATGGCGGCTCGGCAAAGGGATAAGCTCGAGCTCTGTTTGAAGTTTCTGAATATTCTGAATCAAGTGTCAAGTTCTCCCTTAAACTCAACACTTGCAGCGCCTATATTTCTCAAAAGTTCTACTAAACCTTAAAATCTCCCAAAAGGACAATTGTAGAGATGAAATTTATCTCCACTTTTTTTTTCTTGCATACCTTCTAATTTTGCCTTTAGCAAGGCTAAAAATCGATCTGAACATTGCTGTATGCACTGAGTTAAAACTGAAGATATCTGAACCTGAAACTTGCAGTGCATTTTTCTCCAAATTCCTCCTCTGAACCTTAAAATCCCCAAACATCAAAGTTGTAGGTTCGACAATTCTCCACAACTTTCGTTTCAGGCACCCTTTATGATTTTGCCTCTAACAATTCCAAAAATTGCTCTGAACAGTAAGGGTTCAGGCTGTTTTTCTGAAATTTCTGCATTTTGATTCAAACTGCCTACCTTTGAAATTGATTTTGAACAATGTAAAAAATAGCGGGCTATGAAACTTAGCGGAGACCCTTCAAAAACGCTATGGCTGCTATAACGTCCGCTATAGCGGCGCTATCGCATTTAGCGGATTGCAAAAAAATAATCAGAATATAGCCCATATCATGTGTATTTGGACCATTTTCACAGCAACTCGTGTTCAACACTTCAACCAAATAAGAGTAAAGGTTTACAAGACCACAATAGTTGACAGTTTTAAAGTTTAAACTTCAAAGCTTTCAGTACTGCAGCCGCTTGGTGCATTCTGACTTGGAGTTGCGCCTGAAGGTAAAGACACTGTTTTCTTTCGTGCTGCTTTGCAGCCGGCCGGAGTGTGCCCATCGCAGGCCTAGGGAACTGCCACCGGCCGCTGCCCTGAGGGGGAAGCCCTCCCGCCGGTCGCCGGCTCAAGCCACGGCGAAGGGCCCCTCGAGATTTCGTTCTCTCCCAGGCGAAGTGGCCGCCGCCGGTGATGTTTTGATTGGAGACGAGAGCCAATGTCGTGGGTTAGGGTTGCAGGGGACAGGAGGCACTTCTATTAGCTGTTTTGGGCCGGTATTGGGCTGAAGAAGCTTTGAAAATCGACTCGGCCTCTTATTTTAGTCTGCAGCTTCCCATCCGGCCATAGCGGCGCTAAGTGCTAGAGACTGATATGCAATATTTAGCGGCGCTAATTCCCGCGATATCGGTCTTAGCTGCAATATCGGTGTTACGTGCTGTATCGTAGCGTCACCCCCTCCAGAACGCTATAGCGCCGCTAAATCGTGGCTATAGCCCGCTATTTTTTACATTGATTTTGAATGACTTTCCAGGGGTTTTCACCCAAACAAATGGCACCTCATTGCTTCCCAAACATCCAGCCTTGCAATTGAGTACTTGTCATCCAAGGTTGATCTACAAAATCTCATTTTATTTAGGCTCAAAGTTGAGATCACTGTATATTATCGCTGTATAGAAATATTCGAAGTGTTGAGCAGTTTCTATTTACTTCAAATTTTGAGCCTTTCAAATAAATCCTTATCATCTTCAAAACACTCCATCTTTGGTTCCATTGCAAAGTATGTACTTTGCATTACATTTCCATACTGATCCATGGTTGACCTGTTTAGCAATATTTCAAAATGTAAGCTGTTGAATATTGCTAAGTGGCCTCTCAAATTCAAACTCTCATGGAATTTGAATCCCAAACTTCAAATTTGTGTGTTTCTTATCTAAATCTGTTGTTTGACACTCTTCGGAGAGTTTAACATCCAAACTTTTCAAACTTTTCAAATTTGGTTGAAGTTTGACCAAATTTGACCCAGGTTGACTTTTCTTCACTCTCTTTCCTTTCTTTTCTTTTCTCTTTTCCTTTCCATCTTATTAAATCATAACCCTAGTTACCTAGGGTTAATCCATGCTCTTAATAAGGTAGGTTGTCACATTAGTCCACTACCAAATAAGTTGTAGACATTTCACGTTCCTCCTGTCACCTTGAATTGATGTCATCCAGGGCAGGCGATGCCCTCTGTGCGCTGGCACCCGCGACCTCGGCAGCGATGTGGTTCCGCCGATGCCACTGTTGCTGTTGCAGGTTGAGGAGCTGCAAGGGCTGCAGCTGGTGCTGAATATACTGCTGGTGGTGCGCCTGCGACGGCGGCGGGTGCTGCTGCTGCGACTGCGGTGGCCACAGCCGTAATAGTTGGGGTTCCCGCCATGGCCGTTCCCGATGCCAGGAGGGTACCTGGCCCGTGGATCCATCGCAATGAGGAGCGCTCAAATTGAGGAGAAATCAGGTTGGCGGATAGATCCCAGCCCGAAGACAATGACTCGGCAAGAGGAATAAGGTGTTGGATGCTGGAATTGGCAAATTTTTAGGGCAGTTTCCGTAGGGTTTGCCTCTTTTGGCAAGTTCGTGGCCTGCGCTTGAGGTGGAGGGGAAGGGGGAGGGGGAGGGGGAGGCTTGAAGCGTCGCGGCGGAAGTGATGCAGACAGACTAGGGCAATGGCGAATAGGGGACGATTGGAGTCTAGAAATTACAGAATGGCTCTTCCCTTTTTCTCTGCACATATGGCTTGGTCCCGGTGGGAAGCTGAGTTACATTGTGAAACAATTCAAAACGGTACATTACTATTCAAGTGGTTATGAAGTCTCAAATTTGGGACGTGCGCATTTGAACTTGAATAATTTTTTTTATTTTACAATTTATTTTATGACTAGTAAAGTCATGTTTTATGAAGAGTGAAGTAAGGAGCGGGTCTTTAAATTTTTTTATGGATTCTTATCCCAAGTACGAATCAAGTCCGTAATTGAGCAAAAAGGAGCAAACGGCATGAAAACTTTAAAGACTTAAATGTACACTTTTTTTTGCGAGTAGACTTAGATGTTCACTTTGATAGTTTATGAATCAAGAAAAGAATTAATTTTTTTTTGTGAATTGTGGCAAGACGTTATGAAACGTGGGAGAGCATGCATGTTAGTTAGGAGTTCACTATGGGGTGATCTATGGCAAGACTTAGATGTTCACTATTGAAGAAAATAGATTTCATGTTTGTTTATATATGAATATAGAGAAAAACTATAGGTATTGTATTTATTTATATCGTGTGCCTATACACTTCGCTAGTATTTTAATCTGTGGCAAATTTTTTTTGCAAACACACAAAATGAATGCTGATATTTATATACACGCACGTAAACTCACTCATATTAACTTACTAGTACATCGTAACCATAAGCACCTATCACAGGTCATAACTACTTTTCATAACCATGTTGGCCAATGCTGTTTATAGTCCATGGTGCACCATTTCGCTTTTTTGTGTGTGCGCGCGCGCTGACGAGAGCAACCCTCGGCTGCGATAATTCATCACGGAAACTAACATGTGCAGATCTCACTGTTTGTTTCATTTCTTGCACTCTTGCATTGGCAGGTGATCCCTTTACTTTTGTGCCATTGCTGTACAAGCACAAAGTTTATTATCTACTCGTTCAAATGAACAGGTGGAAAAATAAACTTGAAACGATGCAATTCCAACCATCCGAGAGACCGAGACCAGAGCGCCGTGGAGACTGGACTCAACTCTGCAGATACTATATATATTTAACTGCACATTGTTATACCACACAATTTACACTTTCGCCTATGGAAGAAACAGATTCACAGAATGCTTCGCGATGAACCGTTGGAAAGAACACTCTTGACGCCTAGTTGATCCCAAGGAACTCGCTCATGGAGAGCAAATCGCAGAACCCTGCTCCCTCCACGTCCATCTGATCCGCCGCCGCGGCGTCGAATCCCCAGCAGATGCCGCCGTCGCCGAGCCCGTGCAGGGAGTCCACCGCGCCGCACGGCCCGTCGACCTGCACGGACCCCTGGTGGCTCAGGCTGCGCCCGCTCGCGTCGAAGACGCCGGCGTCCGGACCCAGCGCCACCAGGCTGGTGCCGTAGTCCATGTCGAGCCAGTCCGCGAACATGACTTTGGGGAGCACGGGCGCGTGCGGCCGCACCGCGGCGGCCGCGCCCGCGGGTTCGGTGACGGTGAAGCAGCTCGAGTCGTCGGCCGACGACGACTCCACCGGCTCCGACGACTCGGAGCTCGCGGGGCGGTTGGCGCCTCCCTGGCCGTTGTCGCTGGGGTTGGGGCTCCCGGCGCGGACGTCGGACGAACCGGCGGGCGTCGCCGGGTCCGCCGCGCACTTGGCCTGCGCGCCGCCCTCGACGCGCTTCTTGAGGTACGAGTTCCAGTAGTTCTTCACCTCGTTGTCGGTCCGGCCCGGCAGGTGCCGCGCGATCTGAGACCACCTGCAGCACGAACATTTCTCACCGTGTCAGAGAGGCAGTCATTAAAAAAGTTTCACTTTTAACATTTACCACTACATCTGATGAAACTTGTTCTGTCGGCGGGCTCTACGTGACATGAATTTTACTCTCTGATAGTGCGCCACGTTTCTGGCAATCTCGACGTTCCTCCTCCCGTAGCTTTCTGCTTTCTACACTACGTTGGCAGACAAATAGTTGAGCATGACGTATTCGTAAGAACCGTGACGCATTTGATTATTTTCCTTTTGTAGGCTATACTAAGATTATACAACTCTGAATTAGTTCAGTACAAAATGGATTGTTGTCGAGTACTACTTACAAAGTCTTCGTTCAGATCGTCAAAGCAGAAGATTTCTATAGCATAAACCTGAGGCGAGCTCCAATCCAGTTGGGCTGGATGGTTGACATTTGCATTTACAAATCGTCGTATCAAGAACGGTATCGTGTTTCCGTATAATGTATAAAACCTGAACTAAATAAAGTGCTGGGGCAAATTAAAAGTGAGCTTTGCTTGCACCAGCAAGCAACTGCTGCACCTGTAGTCCAGAGAGAAAGTAGCAGGCACAGGTTTTTCTTGCCATTTATATTTTCTTTATCTCTCTCTTTTTTTTCTTCCCAGGTCTAGAAAGAGGCTCGCCGTGACTAAACGCACACTTTTCAGTAAACAAAACGAAAGAGATGCCTGTCCACAATCATCAGATCGAGCACTCGGAAAAGATGCAATCGAGTGTCTCAATATGGAGGGCAGATGTCAGCATCAACTCCACCACTTAAAGCGGTGTCCACGGCAGACATCAGCATTCCCCTTTCCCCTTCGCACTGACTGATTAACCCATTTCTACTCTAAATTAGCTGAATTTTCCCAGCTTAACCACACTGTCAAGTAGAAACTAACAGCCAGGATAAAAGCGGGCAGGTAGAAATGGAAGGCGGCTAATTTTCTATCCGACTCAACAAGCAAGCTTGCCAGGTGTTAACGTTACTTGTCAGCACTCCGCTGCTTGCTGTAAAGGCTAAAAGGAGAGGTGGAAGCTGAGAGAAGTCTGAGCGAGCGGGTGCTTACTTGTTGCCCATCTTGGCGTGGAGGGTCATGACGGTCTCCTCCTCCTCCCGGGAGAACATGCCGTGCTTCAGCCCCGGCCTCAGGTAGTTGATCCACCGCAGCCTGCAGCTCTTGCCGTTGCGCTGCAGCCCTGCACCCGAGAGTTGGAAGAGAATTCAGCTGACAGGCCAAGGTGCATTTGACAGGGGACTCGTTAAAGTCCAAGCGAGCGAGCACGGGAAATCGAACGAGTCCTGTGCTCTGAAAACTGGACAAAACTTTGCTAAAATTCCCTCCCTTTTCGTCTCCCAAAAGGCAAGGTACATTTGGAAGCACAAGGAGCACCGGAGAAATAAGAGCCTAATTGCGAATTTCCCCTCGAATTCTGCGGTTCTTACCGGCCTTGGCGGGGAGCGCGCTCCAGCAGCCGTGGCCGTAGCGGAGGATGAAGTCGCGGAGCTTCTCGTCCTCCTCCGGCGACCACAGGCCCTTCCGGTGCTGCACCTTGGGCTTCTGGCACGTCTTGCACCCCATGACCTGCTCGGTCAGCAGCGGAGGAATGCCGCCGCAGAGGACGAGAGCTCCGGGCAGGGAGAAGGGAAGAGGAAGGAGCACTGGCGCGGCAGGAGGATTTGGGGGTGCGCTTGCACTGTGGTGTCGGTCTGCGTTGGCGTGGGAGCAGAGAGCTAGCTGGGCGCAGCACTTTATAGGGCTGGAAACAAATCATGAGTTTGTTACTCACCTTATCGCCGAGTTATTAAAGAGATTAGGTCCCTTGTACACTTTTTTTTTCTTTGGCTTGCGCTGTGGGTCGTCCGATCAAAACTCTGCGAGATAATGTACCTGCATTTCCTGAAACGCTGATCTGTCCAGAGGTCCGGTAAACTGGGCACACAAGGACATTTTGCGCCAGGGGAACAAGTAACTGTCATTCGCAGGGTGAGAAACTGAGAAGGCATCAGACATCAGTGGACCCTTTTTTTTCTTTCAGAAGTAACCATTGACAGTTGCAGTTCAGTTCTGTGATGCTGCTGAAAACATCGGGGCTTCGCCGCCGCCGGCGGCGGCCGCCTCACCACATGTCACTGTGCACGTTAGTGTCACCGCTGCTGCACATCGACGTGCGTAGCAATTCGCGTCATCCATCATCCCTGGCATCGCTCTCTCTGCACAATGCACACCCACAGCTCGATCCACATCCAGCGGGGCGGGGTTTGTGTTTTGGATGTTTCTCAAGTCAAGAGACCAAGTGGCATGTGATGCCTTGATGGTCGTGTGGCTTTACTCCCTCTTCCTCCTATCACCATTACTTAGTTTTTTTCAAGAACTGTAATTAAGGTTTAGTTCTTTTAGAGCAAGTATTATGGGTGGTGGGAAGCGAGCGGAGTTCCACATTTTAGGAAGAGAAAACTGGAGAGAGAAGGAAGCAGGCGGCTGGCGAAACGCTGACCCTCCACCGGCGAAAACACTTCCTGCTCTCACTGTTGCACATTAAATGTTAGTGGGGTCCGCCACCATGCATGGTGACCTGGCATGCTTGCAGTTGGCATCCGGCGGAGACCATTAGGGTACCTCCAGTGTGCAAACCGATTTTACTACGTAAAACCTGTAGGGTGTCAGAGAATTCGATAGCCACAGTGTGGGTATCGATTTATTGGGGCCCATACTCCGTTAAACAAATGCGTAACTATGTCAGACACTTCTTTCCTAGCTCCTCAATTCCAAAGCTGACACTTGCTACTGCCAGTTTCGATTATTATATTTGTTTGTGTGTATGGTTGGAACTGTGTTGGAAGATCGATTTCAGTATCCGACACCTGTGTAAAATTTAATTCTCTCACTCCACGGTTTGTTTCATAGCAACACTGGAGCTGCCCTTAGTCTTGCTCTTATCCAGAGGGCATGTTGCGCACCACATAGGATACCTCCTGCACTGCAAAGTACAGACTCGTATGCCCATCTGTCCACGAGACCATGGCACACACTGTTGGTTAGAAGTCAGATCACAACCCATTTATGAACAGTGATCAACCCAAAGCACCAATCCCCGTCCGCTTCAGTCCATTTTGATTCGTGTACTTCTTTCCGGCCGATAGAATTTTTAATACGAGGTCCACTGCTGAATTTTCTTCAAGCCAATGGCTTGTCCACAAGAGTACAAATCAAATAATGCATTTCTTTTTATTTTATAGCTGAAGAAGCATTCTTGAGAGGAGAACTGCTAAAAAGAAACCCAAACGTACACATGGCCCCCCGTTTAAGGGTACACATGTAAATGCAGAAAAGTAGTACGGTGAAGTAGTATGTACTATATACATAGTACATACAAATTGCTGAATTATTGCACAAGACTCGCCCCTTTTATTCCGTTTTGTGATCTGATTATGTGGTTTGGTGGCTCAACCAATACCGTTTACTTGGTTTTATTCTAATTTTCTATCATTTATTAACGTGTTCCGGTACCAGACGTTTATTTTGAAATGGGTAGGGGACGGCCACCGTGTGGAATGCCTAGTCAAAATCAAAACCCTGTTGGAATAATAAGAACACGCGAAGCCTTTCGAGATGCCATGCACCGGCAGCGCCTCGAGGCCACACCTAACAGCAGCGGCGCAAGCTAGTCGCTAGACAACAAACGGGCGACGGCCGATGCCATACTGCACGAGGCGCGTGTTCCCCTAGACACGCACTCATCTCCTACGACTCCACCTGCTGCAAAAAGAAAAAGAAAGAAAAGAAAGAAAAAAAAAGAGAAAATGATAGTACAGCTGCAAGAGAATCCCTAGGGCCTTCTTCCTAACGACGAGCAGCACGCGCTGGCAATATTCTTTCGCGTTACGTCCCTGCACACGGAGCGAAGCCGCGAAGGGCTTCAATGTCAACGCCGGCCTTCTCCGTTCGTCCACCGCCTACGGCCTACCCGAAGGCCTGCAGCCATTGGCTTCATATCTGGCTCCGTGTTCTATTCTGTGGGAACGGCAGGCTCCGATCGTTGAACTTGAAGTGAAGGGACCGACGAACTGAAAAAAAAGAAGAAAAACAATGCGCGTGGCGTTCTCACGTGCCCCGCCGGGACGGCAGGAGCACGGCGATCCCGTCCGCTGCCGAGGCGTTGGTCCGTGCGGATGCGCCAAAACAGGGTCAATACCCGGAGTTGGGACAGGCAGATCCATCGGCATCCGGCCTTCCGGGGTCGTCTCCGCGCCCGAGCCCGTGCGCGCGCACGCGTGGTGAATTTCCTGGGGCGGCTTCCCGGGCGGCGGCCGGCGTCGGCGCTCGATCTGGCCGTGAGCGGCGAGGAGGGACGAGACCGCACGCGACGCCACACCGGTGAGCCTTATCCCTTGTGCCCGGGGCGAGCCCCCTTGCTTGCGCGCGCGCATGCATTGCACCGGCTGTAAATCGTGCGCGCACTTGCTTCTGCTGGCCGGGTTCCGAGCCTGCTGGGTCACGCTCACGCGCGGTAGGGACGACTAGCGCTAGCTGATCCGCTAGGAGATGCCATAGCCGCCGCTATGTTCCACGTTCCGGGAACACCGTTCTGGGAACGGGAACGGGAAATATTTTCGTTCCCATAGTGTAAAAATCCATCTTAAATGGTGTTTTCCGTTCCCGTTCCCCGTTTCTCGATCCGTCGTTTCGGGAACTTCGGTGACAATGGAAGATGCATGCAAAACAGTCTGCCCTGTCGATGTGTCGTCCCGGCGAACAAAGGGGTCGAGGCCAACCAGTGAGCAACGTGGTGTTGCTGTAGGAGGGTAGATAGAATAGAAGGGGCCGGGGGAAAACAAAGGACCCGTGCGTGCGTGACGATAACGACGAGCGCCGGCGCGCCAGGACCCCCTCCCGCTGCCACGCTCTTGTCGGCTTCCGATCCGTGGATGTGACCCGCGCCCCGTTGCCATCCTCGCGTTTTGCACGCCGTTTTGTTTCGGCGCCATGGAAGATTCGCATAGAGACGGAGATGGTCGATCGTCAGCGGCTCAAGCAAAATCCCCATGGCGAAGTTCTTCCTCTGCTCCGGAACGCGACATGTGAAGCGTAGGTTTTTAATGCACGACATCAAAGGGAGAGAAAGTCTCGAACGAGCTGTGGCTTGGCTCTCCATGATGGAACGTTTGCGAACGGTGGCTCCATGATGGAACATTTGAAAGGGAAGGACGACTCGCTTTCATCAGCGAGTTTGTTACGACCAAGTGTATGCAGACCCTGATGCTGGTCAAGCGGGTTCTGACAAACTGATGATTCGCAAGAAAAGGACTGCCGCGAACAACGTTGAACCACTTGTTACGCGCGGTGGATTTCCCTTTGTTGTTGTTATAGAAGGGCGCCAATGCAACTTGCTTAAAGTTAACTCCAATCAATTTGCTTAAGATTCAAGGGAAACAGCTCCGAAATGGTTTTCCTGGAGGAATTATGCGGGGTGTGGTAGGTAGCAGCATGCACATTTTGTCCGATTAGCACGCCGGCATTCCATTAACAAAATGGAAGAGCTTTTTGCGAAGAATATCTTAATTTCGTGTCCTTGAAAAGGCGTATCATCTTTCATTGGCAGTGTGTAGTTGGTATACTACTTCCATACCCTTTTGTAGTGGAAACTCAACCGGAAAACATATTTTGATCGCTCGAAAATTGTCGAAACTTGACGCATCCATAGTAGTGCATCCTCCATAGATGTGCTGTGTGTCGCGGAAGTTAATTAGAACTCAAGCTCATTTTATAAAAATTCAGACTTCAGGTTACATTACGAAAGAACCATAGCACTGAAGATAAACCTTTTTTTTTTCTTCCATCTTCCTTTCTTCTTCTAGAAAACCAGATTGAGTATCCTTTTTTTCAATAGAAAAGAGGTTTACCTTTTGCCATGTTAACATTTCATTTTATTGAAAACCAAATAGCTTATGCAATTGATTTGGCTGAACATTAGAGAACACAGTTGCATATATAAACTCTAATGATTTCATTAAAAGTATAGTTGTATGTACTGTGTACAACAGTATTAGCTCTCACTAATCTATACCGTTATTATATTGAAAAATAATACCCCCCCCAAAAAAAAAAGAGAAAATCTGTTAGAGTGAGAAGTTCTAGTGTATTTTTGTCTTGTTATTATAGTAGTTTGAACCCACCAATCTGTTTTTCTTTACATCTATATTTGTGCATTTGCTCTTCAAAAAAAATTGTGTGTTTGTTTGTTCATCACTTCATCTCATCAACCAATGACGAAAAAAAATATTCAATAGTATCATTTTCACTTGTAGTTCGCTCCCTTCACATTATTTTGTCCGCACAGGAATATCAATAGGAGAATGTATAATTCTAAACATTTCCAGGATACACTTTGATAAAAAAAAAATGCCGACACTCTTGCTTATAATATGTTGAAGTTCCAGTCACTATCTCTAAAAGTATATTTCCCGTTGTATCTTCTCGCCTTTGGCAGATCCATTTGTTCTATTTAATACAAATAGTACTAATTAATCATATCACTTGAGCATACGTACTGTGCATAGCCTCTATTTTTCTCCTCATGAGTCATGTCCACTATATCTAGCTAGTTCATAGTATAATTTTGTCGGTTACACTCCTGTATAGAACACCATGACAAATACAGGCGCCAAATGCTGCCCAAACTCCATCCTACATTGAACCAACATTAAGGCTTGCTGGTGCCAAGTCTGCACGGCCATATGTCAAATTATCAAATAATTTTGGTCTGGGAATCGTTTTACATACAACTTAAGTTTAAGACAACATAATTGAGCTGAAATCTTGTTTGTACAGAAAATAATTTATATTTTACTTCAGGGCTTCACACCGGAATCATTTCCTTTGTCCACATGGAAATATCTTCAGAAGATTACACATACCACTCTTAATTATTTTAAGATTTGTTTGTGCTCAGTTAGTAAATGAAAATCCTAGTTTAAGGGACAGTTCGCCGTCCAGCTCGTGCCGAATGCATAATTGAGGCTGTTGTTTTCCTTTTCAGAATTCAGAGGACTCCACTGAACTGAATATTTCTGTCAGTTTAATTGTTCTTGATAACAACATCCTGATAGCAAAGTGTCAGTATGATGTAACAACGTCAGCTAACAAAAGAATCCGACATTTATATTTGGGTCTTGGTAGGAGGTACAGGAGCAGCCAATAAAAACCACGAGCTCCTAAAAGTTAATTCTTCATGAGCAAATGAAGATGACTTTGTTATCTCTGTGGTTGGTACAATGTACTATTAAAAATTTAAGAGAGGCTATTTTCAGCCAAGTGGTTACAAAACCTCTTCGTTTTTTTGAGGAACGTAACCTCCTCTTCATTTTGCTTGGAAAAGGCGATATTTCACATTTAAACAAGCATCATGGACTTCTGTGACGACGGACCAATTCAAGCACGACAATTATATCTTTAGTACTGCTACATATATTATTCTAAGCATACACTTGTTTACATTTCTTGAATGAGACTTCTTGTGGAAGTGATGACATAAACTTTTTAGAGGACGGAGCTCAAGCAGTCTAAATATATCTTTTCTTGGGGGAAAATCTGAACAGATAGCTTGGTAGAAAAATTTGGGAACTTACACAACTGTCGGTGGCTCCTTTCTGGGGCGCTATCGGGGGCGGAGCCAGGGCCCGTGCTGGGCGTGCTGCAGTACGGGTCTAAGCTCAGATTGTCGCAAGTAAATTTGTAATAGTTAGACCCAAGAACAGCAGAATTCAGCATAATTTTACCCAGCCTAACGTTTTGTCCACTCGTCAGGCCCAATTGGAAGCCTTTTCTGGCTCCGCCCCTGGGCGCTATCATTATGCAAATATTGCGCATTATTAAACAGATGCGCTATCATCATTGCGCTTTGGTACGGTCCCAGTTTGGGTGTTCAATGAGGACAGGTTTGTTTCACACCTGATAATTAAACAGATGCCCATTGCTCAGTGCAGGGAAATGCTGTTCTTGCTGGCTGGTTTGCTGCTGCTTGGTGTTAATCTGTTAATGTTCGATCCAGCATGGTGCAGCTAAGATGCCATCTCTTCTCTGAGACCTCCACGAGTAGTAGTCATTCATAAACGTTCATCACTGGTCAAGGTCAAGAAAACAGCAAAGAAAGGAACAGTTCCAAGGGTTTACACTACCACACATATACTACTGTAGATGCTTCAGTTAGTCTGGGATTTCATTCGTCGCGATCCAACTGTTCTGAAAGATACCATAGACTGCTGGCCGATCGACCCACCTGCTGCCTGTCGTTTCACAGAAACAAACAAGAAAACACATGTCCCCTAGTGATGCCTATGATTGATGCCTATGATCTGACCGATCATGCATGCATGCTACTCTGTTTGGCAGGTAGATTTGGGCTGGTTCTATGTGAGAAAGAATAAGCCGAAAGAAACCGAAAGTAGACAAGGCGAATAGAGTATTATCTAGTGGACCTAGACGTTTACTTATTATTATCTACCTGTGCTCGATCAACTGCACCAATATTGGAAACTGACCAGCGAGTTCAGTAGGAGTAATTAAACTGAGTGTCACACTGTCACTAGTAGTTCTCTTGTTGGCATCAATGATTATGCCGGTATTCTAATCCCAACTAACTGCATGCTGAGCTAGCCGAGTATATTTCGGTAACCCAGGCCAATGAGCCTGGAGGAATTAACGTTTAGATTTAGACTTGGACGACTAGTCTTGCAGCTAATCATGTAGGACGGCGTTATAAAGAACTGGTGGTCTCGCAGAGCAGTGGCAAAATTTTGCGACAGTTGATGCATTTCTTAACTCTGACGAGTCATATTGTTACACCCGTTCCTCCTCATTGGTTGTGTTTACTGGTACTTTATCCGATCCCACTGTTAGGTTAACAGGCGTGGTCAAGGCTGGGCACCCTGATCTATCACAATTACCTACACGTCCAAGGTCAGCTGCTCTCAAGTCTGAACTCACTACAGGCAGCCGCAGTCGTTTTGAGACTGAACAGACGAGCAATGCAAGTCTCGGCTAGCTCTGAACTTTCACCGGCCGCCTCAAGCACCGAAGCAATTAAAGTGGTAGCCTGGTAGGCACGAAGCGGAGGCAATGCAAGTCGCCAAATTAGGCCAGTCTCGGTGCTAGTATCATAAGAGTGTTATAGATATTAAAGACTGTGACACATCAACAAAATTGCTGATTTAACAATAAAATTAAGAAGAGAGAGAGATGATCCAGATCATCACCATGACTCTCTCATGGCGGGGTTGCCAAGCCACGACATGGGGATGACACTCCCATTGAGGCTGGTCTTCGTTGAGTCATGGCATATTTGAGCACTCAGCAATTGCACTATTTAATATTTTTAATGTTATAAGTTGTAAACTGTGTCATGACACTATGCATTAAGAGTGACTATATCATTCCAATATCAACTGATGTGACACTCTTGACAACTATATCATTATCATACTTTTCATTGAGACTGACCTTAAAAGCAAGCAGGGAAGCTGCCACGCGTCTCTCCCGGCCGGACAAAGGCCGCGGCAATCAAGTGAGATCGCGACCGTGCCGGGGGAAAGAAAATCCGAGCGAATCGGCATCATCGACAGCGAACAGTGTGGAGGAATATCGGCCAAGGCCAGCTCAGAGCACGTAAGGCCCAGCCGCTGGATCGCCTAGTTTGTCTCCAGCTCCGTCCCCGAACGAACGAGTTCATGGAGTTTGCTTAATCATCAGAGACTGCTAGTAGCCCATGCCTCATGGAGTTGTTAACGCCACAGATCAGCTAGCCATTAACAACTTCACAAGCGTTTTCGCACGAGCTTTAAAAATCTGCATGATGGAGACGCGTACGCCATGGCTTAGATCTCGTTTGGTTTTTTCAGTTTAAGTCATAAGTTCCATCACATTATATATTTAAACACTAATTAGAAGTACTAAATATAGATTTATTACAAAACTAATTTCATAAGTCGTGACTTAATCACGAGATGAATCTATTAAGCTAAATTAATTCATAATTTGACCACTAATTACTACAATAACCATATGCTAATCGTGCATTAATTATACTTAATAGATTCGTCTAGAGCTCTAATTGCAACTTATGCAATTTGTTTTATATTAAGTTGATATCTGAACACTCGAATTGATATCCGAACATTCGATGTGACAACAACTTTGAGAGCAAAGAATTCCCATTAGGGCCAGGCCAGCCAGTCGAGAAGAACGTGCGGATACTCCCCAACTGGCCGGCTGGCCTGATGGATGAGTAGTTAATAGCAGTAGCTAGAGCAAGCCTTCTTGTCCCCTAGCGGTTCTGCATCGCAGTTCACAAGCTGTTGTCGTGGAGAAACAGGCTGCGGAAGTTTGGATTTCTGGTCCTACGAAAGTCTCCGGCTTTAAGTAGACACCAACAGCGACGCAGTTTGGAGGATTTAAGGCGCTAATGATCTGTGTCAACGAGCAGCAGGATCGTCGTCTTCTGTTTTCCCGGAGCAGCAGAATTGTTGTTGGCCAATAAGTCAGCCGGCGACCTTGCTCGGCCTGAGTTGCGTGTGCGATATCTTTATTCCTGACGAGTTTGACGACAAGGCCCGACGGCCCCCCTTCGCACATACAGGGATGGGAGAAAACTGAAAAGGAACGCTCTAGCTGTTGCTGAAGCTGGATGGAGGATCGATGCAGAAGCAACAGGGAGTCAGAGACAGTAGAAAATGTTACTGCATCCAAACTACTACCACATGCAGATCTTTTATGCATGCACGTCGCCACAGGCAAGGGATGTTTGGTACTTTGGTCGACCAAGCAAAGCATGCACAAAAAGGGAACAACCTTTTTTCTTTTTTTGAAAACTGAAAGGGATCAGACTCACGGGATGGTTTTGGTCATAGCATGCATGTTCAGAGTAGGAAGGCGCGTTTTGATCATCAAACCTATTTTTGAGATCAGGTTGCGTACTGCAGGAACGAGTTGTGTGGATGCAAGCAAGCAAACACTGGGCGGTAGGCGCTGTTCATGGTTCACCTTTACCTACAGACATGAACTGGAGGGACTACTCAAATCCAGAAGCAGCCGGGCGGTACAAACAATGCAAGACGACGGCGCCCTTCCATTGCACGGGTCTTCAGTTTGTCCCACCCCAATCATCCGCTCCGCTCTCTCTAGCCTGGCACCTGTGTGTAGGTTCATGGTCTCATGGGATTTGTAGGGTCAAAAGGAATTGCTGGTCATGCACCTCCAATCATTGGCTGTTATACTGGCAGTGGCGAAGAATCTTCGCCGCCGCCCGACCGCCCCGAGCAATGCTCTGAGAGACAGAAACATGCTAGTACACGGAGTTCCAGCCTTGCGGAAGGGCCGGTCGATCGCCCAAAGTTTTTGCGATCTGAAAAGTATAGTGCTCCTGCCCTTTGGAAGGAACCTTAAACCCGGCACCTAACACTGACGGCAGCACAGAATGAGCATGTCATGACCTGGGCCTCAGGCCATGTATGAGTGAGTAATCAGGCCAAGTCGAGGAGTACTTAACCCTCTAGCTGAACCTGTACAGGGTATCGATGAACAATGAACACAAACTATCCCCAAACTCTATCTTCTTCCTCTAGTTCTTCCTCTGTGCCGGCGCTGCCGAGCCGATCCGCCGTGCGTGACGCCGGCGAACCCCTCTAGTTATCCAAGGATCGTGACATTTGGTTATCAGAGCAAGGTTCGATTGCGGATTCGTGGAGCACGCCCTAAAATTCCATCGTGATTTCCTGATTTGGGGGTGAAATTGGGGGAAAATTTTTCTTCCGATTTGCTCTCGATTCGGTGGATTTCGGCGTGGTTGGTCGTGCGAAGCGAGCAATTCAGCTGAGCTTATTCGCCCTGACAAGCACTCCACCATCACCAGCCAGCGCTCTGTCCAATCCACCACCAAAATCCATCAATTCGTCAAACCCTAACCCCAAGTCCCCAACCTCACCACCACCCCTCGTCGCCGACCACCATGTTGACTGCAATCGACCATCTCATCGCCGCTGAGCTCGCCAAGATGAGAAGAAATTTGAGGTGGCGTATGCAAAAATTGGATGAGCTATGGCGCGCCAAGCCAGCGGTGTCTACGACACCTTCATTGGCGTCCACGGCCTCAATTGGTTCATCGCCGCCCCCAACCCCTTGCACCACCGCCGCACCGACGGCGTTGACGTCCTCCACCCCAACCGCTGCGCCCACTACTCCGACCATCAGTACCACCACCTCGCCGTCCAGTGAACTCAAGGCATCAGCCCCTTCGTCGACCACATCACTGGCAACCTCGGTTTCGCCTGCGGCTCCGGGCGCGTCAACCGCGGCACCAACCATCCCACTGCCCGCTACAACTGCTGCGCCGCCGCCCACTCCGGCACCAGCTACCCCGAGTATAGACGAGGAGATCTTCACCACCTCAACCCCCAAGTGCTCGACAAAATGCCTCACCCGTGGCATCGATTTGCTGAAGCCCGTGAACACCATCACCTCCATCTTGACTGCACCACCAACCTTGTTTCACTTCTCCGCTGATTCACCATTGGATGCCAACAAGGGCTTCTCACTTGAGTTCATGCCGAGCAGGTACATCACAAAATTCAACTCTGCATACTCAGTTGGTGACGTTCTGTTGTGCCTTGCTACCGATGGACATGAGGCTCAATTCGAGGAATTGACCCCTTATGGTTCAGTGATACTGGAGCCATTGTGTGATGATATGGCTGGCATAGGACCTTGGCCACCACCTAAGCAACACTATCACATTTTGCTTCATGAAACTATTCAGTGTAGCTTATGGCCGCCTTTCAGTAATGATTGGGTTACTTCACAACAAAGACCACCATGGCCACCTCCTCAATTGGACAGGAACAACTTACTTACTGATAGTGTTCAGCTCAGGCCCATTCCTTGGCCAAACTTCACTATTAGTGATACAATGGTAGTTTCTTGTTCAATCGGTCAATCTGTGGCGAAACTTCTATTTGCTGATATCAGCGGAGAGTCTTGGCAGTATTGGCTTGAGCCACATGAAACTGCAGTACAACTTGGTGGAATGAAATGGAAGGATACTAGACAGTCACAGTTCAGTGTTGGTATAAATGTGCATCTGCAGAAAATAGGTGAGTATTTTAGCATCTTCCCTGATATCACAAACTTGGTTGTATTCCAATCATGTTCTGTCAAGTGTTGCTGGATACAATGGGAAATTTCTTGGCCACTATGTACAATGGTATGTTGGTTTGGAGAGGGACTGTTAGTGATCACAACCTTGCAACTATTATGGCAGTGCTGCACAAGAGGAGTAGAATTTCTGTTTCTCAGGCAAATACATGAACATATGCAAGGTTCTAAGTTCTTGGTATGGACAGCTTTTCAATTGCCTCTATCATTGTTCGAATCAGTTAAGCCATGGCCGTGTGCTATTTCTTTGTTCTCTTAAGCTCAAGGCGGGAGGCATGAGCATTACTGCACTATCATGTTTTTGGATATTCCTATTTTATCTACGAGGCATTATTGTGAGAACTCAGGATAGAAATATTTTGCAAAGTATTCAAAATATTTCTAGTGGTGATGGCTTCAGCTCCATGCTTGTTAGCTTATCTAGTGGTCATGGTATATTACTTATACATGTTCCATCAAGTGTTTTGCTGCAGATGTGTTGCAAAGAGGTACAAGGTCTCTGCTATAACAGTGATTCTTCAGTGGTATTCAAGCAAGATATTAGTAAGATACTATTGATTGTGCTTTGGCTGTGTTTGATTCACTGGTACTTCAGTGAGCTATGGAGGCCACCAAGGTTACCTCCAGTTCAAAATTCCTTCAAGTGGTTTATTGAACCTGTACTGAACAAGCAGCATAGTAGAAGCGTGGTAGAAAGATTTTTGTGGATGATTTCTGTGCAAGTTCTGTCAGAATGTGTGTTTTCGGTGGAGCTGTCAAGTGAACACATGATGGAAGTCTCTAAGAACTTATTGATGTGCAATATTTCTGCAGTTCAAGAGATGTGCAGTTTGGCTAGTCCTGATGCCTTTATTCCTATTAGATTCATGTGTCTTTGTGTTGTTCTGAACTGCACCACGTGCATCAACAAGAATATGCATACAATTTATGGATCAAGAAGCATGTCTGATGAGGGGAGGACAAGAGCCACGGCAACCTATTCCATTGGCCATAGTACATTCCAAGCTGACTGGGAAAAGCCTGGTAATTGTATCGAGTTATATTCTGAAGTTGCAATTGGTGATGGGGCACAACTACAAAGCACTTCATTGCGGTTTGTCTCCTGGGATGCTGATGCACTGAGACCTGCCAGTGGTACTATGATTTTTCTAGACAAGTGCTCAACCCATGGATGCATGCTACATGCCGGTATATCAAGCAGCAACACCTCAAGAAATTATAGCAATGTTCCATTCCGGCTGACACTTGGGCTTCAGTTTTATTCTCAGGCTGTGGACGATCCATGAGTAGTGGTGGTAAGATGGCAGGATATACAAGTGACCAGTCCAGCAAACAATTTGTAGTTGTACCTCCACAAGTTGTGGATTGAGGGCATTTGCAGGGGTGCTGTCAAGAAGAGGTACTAGGTTCACATCTTGAGGGCAAGCTATGGCTTAAGGGGTAGGGAATGTCATGACCTGGGCCTCAGGCCATGTATGAGTGAGTAATCAGGCCTGCGAGCCTTAGTTATTGGGCCACATGAGCCCGTGTAACTGGCCAAGTCGAGGAGTACTTGAACCCTCTGGCTGAACCTGTACAGGGTATCGATGAACAATGACCACAAACTATCACCAAACCCTATCTTCTTCCTCTGTGCCGGCGCTGCCGAGCCGATCCGCCGTGCGGGACGCCGGCGAACCCCTCTAGTTATCCAAGGATCGTGACAGAGCAGTGCCCAGGGGCCAAGGCGTTGCACCAGACAGGAGCACCACCATGCGCCCAGGTCCGTTGGGTTGCGGCCACGCTCATTTCGCTCCCTCCCCTGCCCCCCCCCCCCCCCCCCCCCCCCCCCCCGCGTTTTGCGTGCCCTTTTTTTACGCTGATTAATCATCTGATAATTCGGTAGGGGCACTTACTGATTACCACTTCATCACGACTATTTTCTTGCTATTGGAGTGTGACGTGTATTGACACACAGCCGCACATATCAAGGGCTAGAAAAGCCTCGACTGGATTGTGGCTCCATTGTCAAAAAGCTTCGACTTTCAGGAGCAATTTTAGTATCAAGTGTGTAGCAGGCAACTAGGCTCTCGGAGGCGCCATGTAAATACAGACACACACCTCAAGATTCACTAAAAAGAGATTGCATTTGAAGAATCCGCCGCCAATGACAAGGGGGGTTCAAAGCCACTTGGTGACAGTTTTCCCTTTTTCAATGACGCCATTTGATGCCCCAGCTTATACTATGCTCCAATTTGCCTGCGATTTTATTAAGGAAAGCTGCTGAAAGTTTTGGTTCAGTTTTCTTTTTACTCCGCTTTTCTGATTTCAGGATTATATTATGTTTTGGTGCCATTGAAATCCACCCTCTGCTCTTTTATACATACAGTAAAGTTAATGCTACTTAGCTCATCTTGCTGCCATATGATTCACTAAAAGGGTTCTAATCTTTACCTACAGTTATTTTATAAGAGCAACTCTAACAGGCTAGCTAAATCTATTTGGATCTGTAAAAATAGAAAAACACTGGGGAAAACACGATCCAACAGCCTCTCCTTCTTTCTCTGTTCTGTGTATCTGGCTTGGCATCACCTCCCCTTCCCTCGGCATCTTTGCCGAGCGCATCCGACTCGCTATCTCCCTCCTCTCCCGCGCGCTCCTCTTTCCAGCGCCACTTTCTCCTCCTGCGCACCCTCCCGCCCTCACGCGCTCGCGCTCCCGCTGTGGCTAAAGGGCGGCGTGGTCACCGCCGCCGGGGACGGGGATGGGGATGGCGTGTCCGTGGTCGCCGCGGGTGAGGAGGGAGTGGTCATCCGCTGGGGATGGGGAGGGCGATGCCGTGGCCGCCGCGGATGGAGAGGGCGGTCATCGCTGCCGGGGACAGGGAGGGCGATGCTGGTCCCGCTGCCTCCGGCTCGCCGCTGTCGTCTTCCGGTACGGAGACGGAGTCGGCGAAGTGCAGCAGGAGGTGGCCACCGTCACTTGAGGCGCGGAACAGCTCACGGCGCTTGCGCTCGGCGACGTGCACCTCAGTGAGGGAGAGGGCCGGCGTGAGGGGTCGCCGGGCCGGGGCGGAAGGGAGCAGAGAGAAGAGTGTGAGGCCGGCGGGGAGGAAAAGGAAGGGAAAAGGAAGAGGATGGCACGTGGACCCACGCGTCATCCTTTGTGGAGGGGGAGTTGATGGAGCTGTTGGGATTTAGAGAGTGGGAAATGGAGAGTCTATTGGAGTAAACCTCTCAATATGGAGAGGAATCTTTTCAGAGAGTCAAATTGAGAGTCAAAAATAGCTACTCTCTTGGAGATACTCTAAGGAGCCAACAGTTTTAGTAGTCCTTCAAATTTTTCTCAAGTATCCGATGATTTTTTTTTCTGTCTTTCTCATCAATTTTGTCAACTTGCCAACAATATCATTCCCAGAAAATATATTACCAATAGTCATGATAGATAACTAATATAAAACTAGAAACTATTGGCCATTTAAAAATAGAAACTTTTGGGAAAGATTATCACTCTAGTGATTTGATAATATTATTCTAATAATAATCTTTTGACATGTACTTCACTCCCTTTCGCTTTTATTATATCTGTGCAGAAATGAATAATTTCAAGGGTTTGCATGCTAACATGCTAGATAATGTAAAGCCGACACTCCTGCCTGTTATAGTATGTAGGCAGTAGGCATTTCGGGTCACTATCTCCAAAACTATGTCTTCCATTGTATCTTATTTATTTGGCAAAGAAACTTGTTTTCATAGAAACACTTATATATCACATGTGCATTACCTCCTATACTTTTATTTTCATGGTTGATCACTCACTACACGAAATGGCACTTTTTTCCAAGCATTATTAGCATGTGGCCGACAGCGTGTGACTGCTATAAAAATTCCCGACCAAGGAAAATTTCCAATAATACTTTTGTACGCCAATTGATCTATATTATTGGCCATTCATTTATCATCCTGGATAAAAGTGTGTGTCTATTAATTAACACAAAGTAGCTAGGCCATGGTTCAGTTCTTCGTAATTAAAGAAGTTTATGCAAACTCCTATTATGTCCTATGGTTTCCTTAACAGTCTATTGTTTTCGGTTGCACTTCTGTAAAGAAGAATAAGTAAAAAGGAAGTCCAAAAAAAACAACAAACTGTCTATATCTAGTCATTTTTGTACACATATTATGAGATATTTAGGCATGGAATTTGTTTTACTAAATTGTGTTTAGGGTACACCAAGCTTGATTTGATGTCTGCTTAAGTAGCAAAGATTTTATATTTTGATACATCAAAGCTTCATAGCTGCAGATGAGCTTGTAGCTCGGTGGTTGTGAGCTGGGAGCCAACCAGCCGGGGCTCGAAACCCGGTCCTGCACGCCTTTAAGCAAAGGCTGGGACTGCACGCCTTTAAGCAAAGGCTGGGATTTCGGTCCTTTTTTAGAAAAAGCTTCATAGCAGAATTATTTCTGTTGTATATGTTGGTTGGGTCATTATCTTACAAAATATGCATCATATCAAACAGTATAAACCTGTATAGAAGGAAATAATAATTATATTTATCTGTTTCTAAGTAGGAATTCTTTATATCTTTTTAATAATGAGGAATTACTTTACATTGGATATGTCAAAGCTTCATGTCAGAATTTCTTTTGTGTGTCCATCAGGCCATTGGCTTATTAAAAAATACGCGCCAGACAATGCAGCCAAAATGGATATGGTGGGTTTCTAAAAAAAAGGATATGGTGGGAATCGGCAGATGGTACAGAACAAGCCTCTGCTATGAGGAAGCCGGGGATACAAAGTTTAGATACGCATGAGCAAACGATGATGCCTTTGTTAATCCTGTGGTTGGTACGATGGAATATAGCTTAAGGCAGACAAATCCAAAAAGATGATACTGATTGAGCAAATGATGTGAAGCATTTGTTAACTATTCTGTGGTTGTCACAGTGTGCCAATATATAGCATAAGAAATTTCCTTATCACTTTGCTTGGAACATGCAACAATTCATATATTTAAACGAAGATCGTGGACTTATCTGATCGACCAATACAGGCACTACACTCAAACTTTTAATGTCTGCTCAAATCTCTCGTGTTATTCTTACATTACTTTTCATGACTGAGACTTGTTGTAAAATGAGCTTTTGAAAGAAAAAACTTGCCGTGAAAGTGACAACTAAGAATTTCCAAGGAAAGAACACAACTGGTCTAAATCTATTATATCTTTGGAGGAATCTGAACAGGAACTTTGCTAGCGCTATTTGGAACTTTTGCAGAACTGTCGGTAGCTCCCCTTTGGAACTGTGAATCATACAAAAATTGTCTAAATAGCATTGCCCCCGTTTTCTCGGTATCCCATCAGGGTTAACTTTGTTTCAGAACACATATGGACAGATGTTGCTGTTAATTTGTTGCTGCTGTGTTCTTCCCCGTCAGTGAACAGACAAGGTAATTGCACGCTATTTTTAATTAGGTCCTTTTAATTAATATATTTATAGGCAATGTTGATTTATAACCGTGGGTACTTGTACTAAACCATCCACACTGCTGCAGTTTAGTTTAGTTTAGTATGTACACTTGTCTAAGAATAGCCGAGAGCAGTTAAGAGGCCATGTTTTGTTTAAAACCTCCTAGAGTCATTCATAACCCTTCAGATTCAGACAAGGCCCTCCATTGTGAAGAAAAGGAACTATTCCAAAAGGATCTCATGCTTTGGGTCACAAACTATTGCACATGATACCATATATGCACCTGCTTCGTCTCATCATGCAGAAATGAACAAGAAGACATGTCGCATTGTGAGGGCTATGGACGGCAGTGTCCTTGGATCCATGCTACTGAACTCAATTTTTATGGACTCAAGTGTTCACTGCTACTCTTACTTTAGATCTACTACACCGTTCTTTTCTTTCGAGAATGCGACTACAGCAATTTTAGAGATTGACTAGCAGTGTAGTGATTTAGTAGTTGTCTTGTTATTATCAGCACCTGCATTTCATCAAAAAAAAATTATCAGCACCTGCATTCTACTTGTAAGTCGTAAACTTGTAATTGCATGTTGAGCTTGGATAAATTAGATTACCAGAAGACATTAACTGGTTTACAGAACACAACCAGCCATGCAGTTCTTTTGTGTCCCACAACCGTGTAAATAATTGTACTGTATAGCTAGTTTTTGGGAGGAAACAAAATGATCGATACAATTTGTTCGCTGTTCTAGCCTGTCCACCACTGGGTTTCTTTATCTATCCACTGTCAGGCGCAAGCCGTCAAGGTTGACGTAGTTGACCCAAAAGAGAGACAGCCATACGAACTGAAATTTAATCGATGTCCTGCTAATCTGCTATGCTATCTACAGCGCGGCGCACTGTCAGACTGCTACAAGTAAAGATCACATGTCTTGAACTGGCCTAAAAAAAGCCACATTTGATTCACTACAACCTAGAGATACAGATTTCACTACAACCAAGAGATTCACGAAGCTGCAAGCAAAGTGAACGCTGGTCAAGGTCACCTACAGACATGAACCGGAGGGACAACTCAAATCAGACACCCCTATCGTAATCCGGCGGCGGCGGCCGCTACAAGGCGACGGTGCCCTTGCGTTGCACGGGTCCTCGTCAGTTTGTCCACCCAATCATGGATCATGGATGCATTCTCTAGCGTGCGTGTAGGGTCCCGGATTAGATTTGTAGGGTCGAAAATCGGAAGCAGCCTTCGCCATGCATGCCACTTGTCTCTGCTCGATTCGCCCAGACCAGGCAGTGTTTCTGCACCTCCTCCATATTATTGAATGCTTTTGGCCTGCTAATACAGTAGCGCGGCATAACCTTCGCTACTGGCCTTCCCCGTCAAAAATCTTATATAGCGCGCGTGCGCTGCAACGCGTGGTAGCGAACGGACGCGTGGCCTTAGGGAGATTGAGGCCACGTGCACTAGTTATCTTTCCCTAGCTGTCTCCTCTTCACAGCAGCTTCTTTTTCCCTTCGCTTCTCCGTGTTCCCATTCCTTCTCAACGTTGCTGATACTTGGTTTTCTTTTGTGTATTCATTTTAGAAAATATAGTCTAAAACTCTAAATAAATGTGTAGAAAAGTTTTATCCTCTAAAATAAATGTATTTGCAGCAAACATACCTAGTCCACATGCACAAAATATTGGTTGAAAGTTTTTAATGCGTGTCTTAAAGTTTTGCATCTAGGAGTATAAAGTTTGAAATGTGCTCATGTGAAGTTTGCGAATTTTAGAATCAAAGTATAGAGCTAGGTGTACAAAGTTTATAATGTGCTAGTAGAAAGTTTCTAAATTTGGCGTGTAAAGTTTAAAATTATAATGTTTTGGGTCTTTGAAATACCATGTTTGAAACGTGAAAGTTTTTAATGTGTGACTTAAAGTTTTGGATCTAGGAGTATAAAGTTTGAAATGTTCTCGTATGAAGTTTTCTAAATTTTAGAATCAAAGTTTGGAGCTAGGTGTACAAAGTTTATAATGTGCTAGTAGAAAATTTCTAAATTTAACGTACAAAGTTTGAAATTATAATATTTTGGATCTTTTGATATACCATGTTTGAAACATGGTACTAAGAAGTCCTTGAATTTTTTAGTGCAAAATTTGGGGCTTATCTTTAAAATGTTTTTTGATGAAATTTTGGAATGCAACTTTTTAGACATGCATCTTTGTACGCGCACCGCGACCAACCAGAAACGCATATTCTCTAGGAGTGGGTAGCAGCGAACGATCGTCCACTAATGACCCTATGACGGCAGCACAACCGGCATAGATGATCACCGTCGCGGATAAGGGTAGGGTCTGGAGCTGACAGGAGTAGCAGGGATAATGTATATGGCACTAGTGTTGATGCTTCATTGAGTGTCACACTGAATACCAGACTTGCACCGTTGTTTTTTTCAATCAAAGACTTGCACCGTTGTTAGAACAGTAGCAATCATCTGTCTGTACAGTTCCTCTCCCTTTTGAGCCTGGATAACTTGCACACGAATCACAAAATCAAGAATAACAAGGAGGCAGCTCTTTTTTTTTTGAAAGCCAAGGAGGCGGCTCTTGGTTGCAGAGAAAGGAAAAGCCAGGATAAAGAAAGGTGGAAGCTATGTAGGCCTGTTGCAGAACCATATGGACGTAATGGGCCGTAAGCATGGGCTTTCGGGCCAAACATTGGGAAAATGCCACGAAAGGCCAGACATTTTTCTGACAACCTAAATGTCACACGAGTATTTTAGGAGGATCAAACGCATGAACTATTTTTTTTGAGGCAATCAAACGCATGAACTTTGATGTCTTAGATTTGTGCTTTTATAATTGTGATGAGTATATGATGTAAGAAAATTTCAAGTGTTTATAGCCTGCAACACTGGAATTTTTGCTTATACCGTACCTAGTTACAGCTATTTTACACCCCCCCCCCCCCCCCCCACCAACTTGCATGCACCGATGCACATAAAAACATGAAAATATGAAATCGCTGACGTTCGTCGCATGCATGCAGTTGATGACTCATCTGATAGGAAAGGGAGGGAGGAGAGGCTTCACGCCAGATAAAGGAAGCGAGGGTTATCCCTGTCCGAAAAGATCCTGATCGAGCTGAGATCAGTCACTCACCACCCCCTCTAGTTCTAAATCAAGCACTCGCTTGACGAAGTCTATGCGGCGCAGAGCCCGCCCGCGCCCTATGCTTGCTCCCGAGCTCTCGTTCCCTGTCCCAGTTTCTCCGTGGCCACCGTCACTTACCTCCAGCGCTTCGTCTATTTTACTCACTTACCCGAGCGGAGGAGAGAAGCGATTGGGATTCCATCGTCGGGCGAGTGCGTGCAGCCACAACCAGCGGCGTCGGCACCATCATGTCTTTCACCGGCACGCAGGACAAGTGCACGGCCTGCGAGAAGACCGTCCATTTCATCGACCTCCTCACGGCCGACGGCGTCCCCTACCACAAGACATGCTTCAAGTGCAGCCACTGCAAAGGGATCCTCTCGGTACGTGCTTGCTATTACCTGCCCGCGCTGTCCGAGGATCGAAGAAATGAGAGTCTCTGATGCTGCAAACTTTCTGAATTGCCTGCCTGCAGATGTGCAGCTACTCTTCCATGGACGGCGTGCTGTACTGCAAGACCCACTTCGAGCAGCTCTTCAAGGAGACGGGGAGCTTCTCCAAGAAGTTCACGCCAGGTAACGTAACGCCAGGACGTGATCTTTCAGCGTTTTTAACCAATTATGCTTGATGTGCCAAAAAGTTTATCATGAAAGCTTAATTTGTTCTGTAAAAATCCAGGTGGCAAATCTTCAGACAAGAGTGACCTGGTACAGCCCCACAAAACTACTATCATTTTTGACTGATTTCGGAGTATCTTCTGATCTACTACTGCAGTATTATTGATAAATGTTTGCAATGCCGCAAAATTTGAATTCCTTTGCAGGCAAGGGCCCCAAGCAAGCTATCATCTGCATTTTCTGGTACCCAAGACAAGTGCGCAGCATGCCAGAAAACAGTGTACCCGCTGGAGAAGGTACAGAAAATGCTGAATATTTTTACTTCCCCAAACCTAACAACACTAATAGTTTTCCTGCGTCTAAAAAATTAACTCTAGTACGCCTTTGTGACAAACGACACCGTGATTCTTAAAATTGTCATGCCGTTCAGTTGACCTTGGAAGGCGAGTCCTACCACAAGAGTTGCTTCAAGTGCTCTCACGGGGGCTGCATCTTGACCGGCGCCTCCTACGCCGCGCTCAACGGCGTCTTGTACTGCAAGATCCACTTCGCACAGCTGTTCATGGAGAAGGGGAGCTACAGCCACATGAAGAAGAAGAGCGCGTCGCAGGAGGTAATCCCGGACGTGGCTGCCGAGGAGCAACCGCCGGAACCGGCGTCGCCGCAAGAAGAGAAGGGGGAGGACAACTAGGAGGCGAACAACGGTCCGCACATACTGTATCACGCAGGCAGGAGTTTGCGTTTGCAATTCTTTCCCTACGTCGCTTCTTTATTCCCTTAACCCTCTCTGTGAACTCGGTTTGTCAAGCTGTGTAAGTGTAACAGATGCCTTCGTTGTTACGTGTGAGGCTCATGACAATGGCAATTTTGGCATGGAGCTGTGTTAGCCTACACGGAAAAATTGTAACTTTGTAAGCAGAACTACTACTTTGAATATATGATCCTAACAACATTGTCCTTCCAAGCACTGTTTTATTGCTTCGCTGCTGAACTGTTTTCTATCACCGACCGAAGAGTGACATGTACAATAGGAACTGACAGGGTTCTGAAATACTAGCAGACACAATTCTAAGCATGCATGACGCTACCGCATTTATTACATGAGTGAGTGAGCCTTCATGTGCTACACAAATGGTGCTTCTTCTGTGCGGAAGAAGAACACACCTGTTGGGCCTCCCTCCGGCAATAGGGCCACCGAAACGATGCAACTAGCACCGTCCTCTGCGGTGTATTCGCCGGTGTCAAAGTTGATGTCAGTCTTGCAGTAGCCAGGGTGCACGCTGTTGATGTGCAACTCCGGGTACTTCTTCGACATTATCCTGGTGTAGCCATTGATCAGAGCCTTGGACACCTTGTAGGCCAGGTATTCAGAATCGTGAGGCCATCCGTTAGATTTCAACTGGCCATTCTTGTAGTCTTTCAGTAACAGTTCAGACATCTCGTCCAGCCTCTCTACTGTCAGATTGTCAACGTCGCTCAGCTCCTGCTTAAGATTTATGCCGCTGAAATACTGAGTCAGAACAAGGAACAAAGATTCTGCGGATTAGTACACAGAAGGCCTGACAACACGTATAGCGAGCTAGTTCAGAGCGGCGTACGCGAAGGAGTCCGTAGTTTGATGACACGTTGATGAGCCGTCCGTCAGAGGAGGATAAAAGGATAAGGAGAAGTGCTTCGGTCACATATTTGGTGCCGAAGTAGTTTATTTTCACACATTCTTCTCCTTCCTCATAGCTCTCCGTGGAGCACTGCAACAACCATTGGAGCCTCTCCATTGCGCTCTTGCCTACAAGCTATTTGATGCACCCAGTTAATCCTAGTTTACAAACTTTAACTCAGAAGACCAAGAAAAGGGAGGCTGCACTGCTGCAAGTTCCAACCTTGCACACAAACACCAATGCCTTTTGAGTAGAAGCGGTGACTCTACTGTCAAAATGTGAGCAATGATCTCAGAGGAGTCAAAGGGATTACCATTTTCTGAATTGGTGTTGTGGTATCAATCTGTGCAGTTGCACCAATAACTCCTGCATTCACTACTAGAGAACATAGCTTTAGTAACACCAACTTGTATTACTATAGCTTAATAAATGTGTTACTAGAAAACCTAGTAACACATTTATTTAGTGTTCCTATTGTTGATGTTACTGCTGTCTTATCTATTGTAACACAAGACATGTGTTCCTTTACATCCAAAAAAATGTTACTATTTGATCTATAGTAACACAAGATATGTATTCCTTTACATCCAAAAAAGTGTTACTACTTGATATATTGGAACACATGTATGATATATTGGAACAGAATACATGTGGTCTTGTACATCTAAAAAAGTGTTACTACCCTATATATAGTACACAACTATAATAAGATAAAAAAGTTTACCCACTTGTCAGTCACACCTAGGATTCGAACTTGCAACCTCCCTTTTGCACATTGCCTCTCTTATCATCCCACCACAATGTGTTTCTTGTCAAAAACAATATAAGTTTTTCTTTTAACTATTCTTTGCAAAATTGATGATAAATATTTGGACAACCTAAATGACTTCAAATGAAATAATTTTAAACTGCAACGTTGTAGATCTTGTCAAGACCTAAAATTTTGATATAAATATTTTTTCTCATCCAAGAAGTTGTATAATATTTTTTTAATTTCCTTGTATCTCACTATAAAATTGCAAATTGACACTTATTTTTCAACAAACCAACTTACATGTTGCATATGTTAGCTTAGTGATCATGATATTTTATCCATGGAGTTCAGCACTTCTCTCTAGCTTATACTTCCGTCATAAACATTTCATCTTATATAGAAATAGTGCCTTTCACATAAACATAATAAAAGAGCATGATGGTTTGTTTTGTATAAACAACATGTGTTAATCTTTCTTTTGTAATTAAGCATTAAATATAGTTATTTAGCCATGATATTGTATTGTTTATCCTTTTGAAGTAATTTAGGAATGTTTACCTTTTTTCCATAATGTAATGTCTATTGTACCTTCGGTAAAGTTTGTGATGCTCGTAGTATTAGAATTTTGATAAACATAACAGATGTGTCACAACATTAATGCCACTCGATAAATAAATATGTTTTATGATTACTTTCTTTATTTTGAAAATTGAACAATATCTCTTTTATTAACTTTAAATAAAAAGGTATTAAGTATAAAGAATATATAGAAGTTAATCTCTACTAATAAAAAATATGAATAGTTAGAGCCATTGCCTACAACATATTTTAGGTTCAGCCTTATGTACAATTTTTTTTGCCGAATATCAATATTATTTCTTCTTGACAATTATTAATTTTGAAGGAAAAAATAGGACACAAATATATGAAACTTTATGAATAAACTGTCGTCATTCAATCACAACAAAAATAATATATTACTTTGTAACACTTTAATTGTAATATTATTTGTATGTGTTACAAAATATTACCATTTTGTAATATTTTAGGTGTAAGATTAATTTTGTGTTACTATTTTAGTTGATTGTAACACATTTTTATAGAACAAGAGCTATGTATTACAATGTTTATTGTAACACAATGTTTTGTGTTACAGGGATTCTTCTTTGTAACACACTGATGAGTAGTGATTATCGATCTGCATAGCCACCGATCCACCATCATCAGGGTTCAGTCCATAAGAAGAAAGGCGTAAATGAAAAAAATTTATATAGAAGATAAAGGGAGGAGCCTACCAGTATATCTAGCCCGCCAAACTTCTCCTTGATGAACTCAGCCAGACGGGCCGCGCCGGATGGATCACTGACATCCAACCGGTGAAACTGAACATCAGGAAGCCCCGACTCATGAAGCATCTCCACTGCTTCTGACCCCCTTTTCTCGTCCCTTGCCGTCAGGATCACCATGACACCCCTGGAAGCCAGCTGCCTGCATACCTCCAGCCCAATTCCTTTGTTCCCTCCGGTGACAACAGCAACCCTGGAAACAAATCGACAAAGACCCGAGATGTAAATATTGATCTGCACACTAGAGCAAAGTTCTGCAGGGAGATGCGGATGCCTTTTGCCAGAAGGATCGGGGCAGCTGCTCCTCTCCATCACTCCAGGCTCGCTGTGCTGCGAGGCCAGAGGGAAGACAGGCAGCGATGTGCTGCTTGGGCTTTGGAAAATGATCAGCCTGCGAATGCATTCCGTGTTCTTTATTTATCTATGACAAGTTGATTTAGTATCTCTATATCTGTCACTGCCAACATATAAAAAAGCACAAGCAAATCGATGTCCCCGTCCGTCAGCGGAACGGAGACGGAGGTTGCATTCTTCCCAGCCGGCTGATTTGTTTATAAGGAGCTTGATGGAGGCCTGCGCCTGAATCTTTCACAGCGACTGGGATGAGCACTCGTGATTTGGCGCCGGCGGGCTTCTCGCAGGCTAGTGCCATAGAATCCAGTCGTCTCTTTCGCGGCAGAGGCACGCAGCACGCGAAGCCGACCCTGCTTTGGCCACCCCAACTCGGCAACTCCTCAAGTCCAACCGCCACCAGACAGGCCGTGAAGGGGGGCGCTGGAGTACTCAGGAATTGAGTTGCCATATCCTTTTCGGCCAAACCATATCAACGTATTGGTTGGGGAATGCCCGAATGGGGACTGCCACAAAAATTTAACTTGCCTAGCACTCACCGATCCTCACTAGCACGGTCATAAACTCTTCATGGCAAAGTTCACATCACCTAGCACGAACAGCGAGCCGAGGAGGCCGCCCGCCTGCGACGATGACAGGAGGCATCGTCGGAGGCGCGCCGCCGCCGAGGCCGCGGCCGAAGACCGGTGCGCTCCTGGCCGCCTGGTGGTGGTGTTGGAGCCGGGGACGGCGACCATCGTCATTGTTGTAGTTGTCGTGGTGAGGTGGTGGACGTCGTGCTTGCAGCCGCCGGGAAGCAGCGGCGCGAACGGCGGCATGGCGGGGGCTGCAGCCGGTCCTGATGATCAGCTTCTGTTACTTGGCCCGCCATTGGATGCTGGGGTTGTTGGGGAAGCCGATGCGCGTACCGTCGGCATGCCCCACGCGGGCGACGACGCACGAGGCCTGCGGCGAACCCCGCGCGGGTGCCAGCGCACGAGGCCGTCGGCGAGCTCCGGGGCGGGGCGACGGCGCACAAGGCCGGCCGCGAGCCTCGCGCGGGCGGTGGTGCGCTCCGGGCCGGCGGCTGGAGATCCGGGAGCGGCGAGGTCCCCATAGTATTGCATTAGAATTTTCTAAATGTTGCTACGGTTGATTCGAGATGTTGCGATCGAGATTCATGTTATTATTGGAGTGTTTTGCTGCACTTGATTTCGTGGAGACAATTTTTTTTTATGTTGCATCTCCATGAATTTGATTTTGATGTTGCATTAGTTTTATTTTGACGTTGCATGAATTTAAATGGATGAAACAGAGCTACGAGGTTGCAGCGAGAATTTTAATGATGTTGCAAATATTATTTTTTATGTTGCAAGAGTGCATTCTCAATGTTGTGGTGGAGCGTCCGATGAGATATAGCAATATGTTGGCGCTAAAATCGGCCAGACAGGAATGGTGATGTGGCGGGGAACTGGAATAGGAGTCTTCTTGATAGCCTCCCCGCTTCTGGTACGACTGAACGACTACAGGTATATCATCTTGTAATCTTCGAGATGTTTAGCTAATTCTTCTCTCTGGTCGTCCTTGAGATCCGCTTCTGTGACCTCAATGATGTTGGTATCGGAGATTTCTGCGTTCTTCGACATATCAGGTCTTGAAGTGTCCCACCGGGCATGCCAAAAGTGTGTTGGCGCTAAAATCGGCCAGACAGGAATCGGCCGATGGTCTTCAGCGTCGGACACACGACCCGGGAGAATCTGCTTAGCTCCTGTTCGGGTTATCGCCCTGGTACGGTTCGCGCGGCGTGCCAGTCAATCTAACCTGTTGATTGACAAGGAAATAAGAGTATTAAATTCCAGGCGCTCCGATCGGCTGGAGTTCCGATCTGTCCTGAAGAGCGCGTCGGCGAATCGGCCGACTTGCTGTAAAGATGATCGGCTATGGATCAGCCGATAATCGTGTAATAATTGTAAAGAAGACTGCTGGAGCGATCTATACAATTATTACGGATGCAACACTTGAAATAGATCTAATCGGCTGTAAGATGATAAATCGAAGAAGAACGATAACGAAGCCGATTACTCTGATCTCAAGCTGGATAACTGGTGATAATACTAGAACAACAGGTAAAACTTGCAATTCTAGTAAATATCGATAGCTGGTGAATAAATCCAAACGAAACCACAGCGATGCGCCCGTAGTTAAAGCTCGGATATTACTCGATAAACGGAACCTACCAATTGGCTGGAGATCAAGTTGATGCAGCCCTGCCAATCCGTACGAACTCGTGAAAGAAGAAAAGTATTGGCGAAGTCGCCGACTTGAAAATAAATTGCTGAAAAAAGTAGAAGTGTTGTTGTTGATTGATGTGTTTTTTTTACAAAGCCATGACGACTCCTATTTATACCCTAAGACTAGGACTCCTGGTCGATTACGACTTGTTACAACCTTATTTAAAAATAGGAAAACTACTATATCTATAATATATCTATAATATCTTTTAAAGGAAATGGACTTCCGCAGAATCTTCCGCCGCTGTTTCCTAATCCAATCAGGACTTTTTTCAATTGCTTCCTGACCGACTTAGCGTTGCTCTGTTGACCAACTTTTGACCGGGACCCTCCGAAGTGGTCCCATCCTGTTGGCACAAGCTACATCACCAATCGGCCGATTTCCAACTGTTACCTCAATCGGCCGATTCCTTACTGTAGTCTTTAGATCTGCCGCATCGGCCAATCTTCTCTTCCTGACGCCGATCCAACACGTGTCAAAATCTGGCGTCAACACATGCCCCCCCAGTTTCGGAGTAAAACATAACTTTTTCTTCGAAACTCTTTCTTTAATCCTTTCCTCCGAAACGGGCGCAGTAAAAATCTCCTTCCGTTCCGCGGTCTTCTGCACAATGATTGCAATTTCCTCGGACCGAGCGCGCGAAACGACCGCTCCCCTGGAATTCGTGTAGACGGCGCGGCAAGAATACCGTCTTTACCCTTGTCCTCCCGGTTTTCCTTAAGTATTGGCATTCTCCGCCTACTCTTCCCACAAATCTAGCATTTCCTTCCAGCGAACCACTGTTCATCTTCCTCCGAGCCCTCTCGATCTCCAAACGCCCCCTCCGGCAATCCCATTTGCGACCTTCTCCTACCTCCCAATGGCGTCACCATCGGCGACCGCTCCAACCACGGAGGCTCTATCGACGATCCCTTCAGCGGCGGCGGCCCAATCGGCGGCTCCTCTGGCAGCCCCATCGGCGACGATGATCTTCATCGCAGAGGTAAATACTTGAAATTTTTTTTCCTTTTTGCTTTTCCACTGCTCCAGTACTTTCCGGATCTTTTCTCAGTTTTCTTCCCCTTTTCTCCCTTTTTTAGGCACTTAGGCACCGGATCACCATCCCCCTCTCAGAATCCCCTGACCTTATCTGCTTAGGCCCTATGGGGAACCCCGATCCAACTGACCTGATCAGTCTAGAGACTCACAGAGTCCCGTTCAAGCAATCACCCATGGACCTAGATCAGTGGGTAGGTACCTTTAGATCCTGGCCAAATGAGACCCCCGGCTGGAGAGAATGGTACATGAGAATAGCCAGGTCTAGGAGGGTTCAGTGGGATGAACAAAAAATCGGCCAATGCATAGACCTCTCTCTATCCCAGATGGAGAAAAATGAACCTCTGGTTATAACAGCTTCTTACTTTTGGTCCGACGCACTCAATGCGTTTCTTTTTGGACATGGACCCATGACCCAACTTTGGCCGATGTCCTACTGTTGACCGGCCTCGACATCTCCTCCGCCGATATCCCTTTTAACTATCTGATTAAGCCATCACATCGGCTAGAGACCAAAGGAATTGGTGGGTGGAAGGGGTATATTAGCAAAAATATGAAGACCGGGCAGTTTAAGAGAGGGACCATACTGCTTTTCTGATGATGTGGCTAGAAAAGCACTTTTTCTGTGGCCGAGCAGTTGGACCTTCTTCTAACACTCAGGCTTTAGCGGAAGCTCTATCACAAGGATCGGCCATCCCCCTTGGAAAACATCTGTTGGGATCGGCCTATCACGTGATGCACCAAATCGGCGTTAAGCTGTCAAAGGGGGAGCCGATTGGGAACCCTGGCGGTCCCTGGTGGTTCATCACCCTCTGGCTCAATTTATATATGAGCAAGGTTTCTCAGCAACGGATAGAGACCAAAACTTTCCCTAACATTGAGTCAGAGGAGAATACAACCGTCCGACGACGCTGCAAATCCTTTGGAGAGGCGGCATCGGCCTTCCCTGGCTGTCAGTTTACTGCTACCCGTACAGCTGAGTACTTCAGATGCTTTTACAATGGCCTTAGTGAAGAGACTGTCAGCTGGCATCCGTATCAAGCAGTGGAGCCGATTTTCCAATCACCCATCAGCTACGACTTCTCCACTCATACTTTTGACAGGGAGCTTATGGACATCTTGATTAAGCCAGGAATTCTGCCAGCCAATTTCTTCTCAGGAAAGGACTCTCCCACATATGAGTTCTACAATCCATCGGCTGCAGCAAGGCAACTGGGTTTTGGCCAACTGCCGATTCGGGTCTACTTCGCCGGTCAAGCGAAATTCAGAGATGGACTGACTTCAAGTCTTGACTACAATCGGCTGTGCGATCGAGTGCCAGATTCTAGCACTATTGACCTGAATAATTGGTCAGTGGCCTCTTTTGCCACCCAGCAATTTAAATTATGGTGGGCAGAATGGAAGTAATACCTTTTCTGCAAATCTCCATCAACTTATTGCAACATTCTGGATCCAGAAAATACCGACCCAAATGCAGCGGTATGTCCTTTCTTCCAGCCGATTCCAATACCATTTCTTTCCACACTTTCATTTTATCATTAACTCACATTTATCTTCTTAGTCTGAAAGCTAGGTCCCTCCGATGCGGAGCCGAAGCGGCAGGCCGATAGATAATCATCATCCATATACACCATATCCACTCATCGGCTTTCATGCTCCAACCATCAAGGACATCTCCACTGGCCGATCGAAACGAGCACCGAAAAGGCCAACCTCGAAGATAACAAGCCGTCGAGTGCGAGCCCGCATCGGATCGGCCGACCAGACAGCGGTAGCATCGGCCGAGACTCCCCGTATCGGATCGGCCGACCAGACGGCGGTGGCATCGGCCGAGATTCCGATCCCTTTATCCTTGCCAGCTACCGAGATAGCCGATCCTCAAGTCACCGCCGAAGTCGGGGCAGCTGCGGCATCACTACTAGTAGAAGCTGTTCAGGTGATCTTCCTTATCTCATATATTCTTCAAGTCTTCCACTAACATTAACTCTCTCCCTCTGCCAGGCTGCACAAGCTATTCCACCGCAGTCTCCGCAGCAATCGGCTACGTCCCAAGTGGAAGCCGAAACTCCAGCAGCTCCTCCGGTCGAGGTAAATGATCTCTTACCTTAATCCCTTGATATTCAGAAGACTTAACCGATCCTGATGCAGGCCGATTTGGGTATGCTAGCTATAACCCCACAACAAACATCGGCCGGAAGATCAACAGAGGCATGGCAAATTTCTCACACCATCTTATTTCAATTTCCCATAGCATACTTACAGGATCTGTTTTCCATGTCTTTTCAGGAAGCTGGTCCAAGCGGAGCACTGATAATTGTTGAATCTTCTTCCTCTGACGAGCCAATTGCACCAGCCCCTGAGACAAGGGAGACGCTTCCACCGGCGCAAGCAAGAGAAATTCGTTTTAAGGAGGTAACAAACTTACCATTGGAATCGGCCGATTCTCCTTTGCTGCTTGCCAACCCTTCTCTTTATTTCCTACAGGAGCAAGATACCCTGAACAATAGCATTTTCTCCTTTGCTGTCTCTTTGCCTGATGACGAAGAAATCGCTTCACACCCAATTTCGTCGAGCTCTGCCCCTGATGATGTCTGCGCCAAGCTTGAAAGCATGCGTATTCTCCTTCAAGACGACATCGGCCGATTGGTAGAAGACGCTTCGCCGATTCGACGACTTTTCAACGATGTCAAGGGTCGAATCCCGGAAGAAACAACAGAAAACTTGGCGCATGCTGCTTATATAGAGCATATGCAGATTCCGGTTTCCAGGGCGTTGCGCCACATGGCCGATGGCGCCCAGATGGCAAAAACCCGGGAAGAGGCCGATTCATACAAGCACCGGACTCAAGAGGTACACCAAAAGATCAACTTCCTCGAAAGTTGTCGCCCGGACATCGTCGGCACGATAGATCGGCTCAAACGGAGAAGAGCAGAGCTGGCCAAGGAGATGGAGCAGATAACCAAAGAGATAGCCGCTGAAGAAAAGAAGCTTCAGGAACTCCCATCCATCATCGGTGAGCTGAAGCAAGAAAGACAGCACTTGGCCCGTGAAACGATAAGGCTTCGTCGCCAATTGTCAGAAGTTCCAGGATCGACCGATGATGACCAGAGAGTACTAGACTCGGCCGATCAAATTAGGCGACAAGCTATTGCGACCATAGATGCTTTTCTTGGGCTGTAAAGAATATTGTAAACATTTATTGCTCCTTTAATGCTACTGCGCCGATTTGCTCCTTCAATGTCACTGTGCCGACTTGATCTTGAACTGTTTCTTTAGCCAGCTTTGCATTTATGTACGCTTTTACTCTGATAGGACGTGTCTCACCATCTATCTACCTCTCTTTCCTTTATAAGTAGGCCCTTCACCGTCTCCAGAGGCACATGCATTACTTATCTTCTCTTTCTCTCTTTACCGTCCCAAACCGAACAGCAAGATGTCTTCTTCGTCCTCTTCATCTTCTTCCTCTGTCAACCAGGTATGAACTCTCCTCTGCCTTTCCCCTAAGCACCTTAATCGCTCTGATGTTGGGTAATCTCTTTACCTCTATTTAGCCAAAACGTCTCAGCCCTGGTCTAGAACGAGCGATTGAAATCATGCATTCAGATGAACCACTGTCACAAGCAGACAAAGATCTGATAAGAGCTCATGCTGAGGAACTCAGAGATCATGTTCCCGCTGTTGTTCGGGAATATTGGTCCGTAAACGACCATCTTCTGAAAAGAGTCCTCCACTCCCTTGTAAAGTCAAGACTGAAACTGCCATGGAGAGTTTGGAGGAGAAGAAGACCCGCCTCCTGATAGAACTTTGCAATCAAGCTGAGACTGGAGCCACCATAGAGGATCCGAAGGAGAATAGGATCCGCCTTATGATAGAGCTGGGTCGCGTCGAGAGAGAAATCCAGAGTAGGCGCAATCAATAGATGCCTCAGTATTTTTATTCTAAGGGCGACTTGTACCATGTCGGCCATGTACTCTGTCATTTTGATCCAATAGTGAACTAGTCGAAATGAATCCCAATGTTTTTCCCTTCAGGCGTCGTCATCTCTGCATCAGATTTGCAGACGAAAACCGATGGAAAATCGGCCATATTGTCTTGATATATTTTACTGCAAGTTATGCATCTACCCAAATGCTTGGATAGTACCTCTTCAGATATCGTCCGTTTAAAGCTCTTGGGAATTCCTCCCCTTGAATCGTTTCCAGAATATATGCATTTCCAGGGGCACATCGGCCGATTCTGTACGACCCTTCCCAAGTGGGTGACCATTTACCGAATTTGGGATCTTTGGATCCTATCGGCAGCACCAACTTCCACACCAAATCTCCCTGAGAGAATTGTTTAACTTTGACCTTTTTGTCATACCATCTGGCCACCCTTTTCTTGTTCTCTTCTATACTAATCAGGGCTCTCAACCGTAAACCTGCCGAATCATCAAGTTCGTCCTTCATGAGGAAGGAATAGTCATCGGCCGTTAACTGATCTTGAAACGATATACGTCTTGACCCCGTCCTTACCTCCCAAGGCAAGACTGCCTCATGACCATAAACCAGCTGATAAGGGGATATCTTAGTGGTTCCATGACAAGCTATCCTATAAGCCCATAAAGATTCAGCCGAAGACATATGCCACTTTTTGGGTTGTTCTTCTATCTTCCTCTTGATTAGCTTGATTATCCCTTTATTAGACGATTCTGCTTGGCCATTGGCTTGAGCATAATATGGAGAAGAATTTAATAATTTAATCCCCGTATCGGTGGCAAACTCTCCGAATTCTCCAAAAGTATACATTGTTCCTTGGTCAGTTGTGATGGTTTGAGGAATACCAAATCGATAGATAATATGGCTTTTAACAAATTCAATCATATCGGCCGATGTCACATATCTTAAAGGAACTGCCTCCACCCACTTAGTAAAATAATCTGTAGCTACCAATATGAACTTATGCCCTTTGCTCGATGGAGGATGAATCTATCCAATGAGATCTATTCCCCAACCTCTGAACAGCCACGGCTTAATTATTGGATTCATAGCCGATGCTGGCGCGCGCTGTACGTTGCCAAACCTCTGACAGTCTTGGCATCCTTTGTAATATTTGAAACAATCCTCAAGAATGGTTGGCCAATAATACCCATTGTTCCGGATCATCCATTTCATTTTGTGAGCCGATTGATGGGCTTCACACACGCCTTCATGGATCTCTCCCATCAGAACCTTCGCCTCTTCTGTTCCCAGGCACTTGAGAAGAACTCCATCAATCGTCCAGTAAAATAAATCATCCTCAAGCAACACATATTTTGTATCTTGAAAACGTATTCGCCGATCCACTTTTCGGGATGGATCTTTCAAGTAATCGGCGATTTCCTTTCGCCAGTCATCGGCCGCGAGCTCTAGCATCATTGCTCCCTGAATCGGCCGATACCCTTAATAATTGGATACCCTTTAGAACGGCTCGATATTCCGTCTGATTATTAGTTGCGGAAGCTTCTATCGGCAGAGAGAAATCATCACTTGCCCCCTGAGGCGATACAAGAACAATGCCGATTCCTGACCCGGCCCCACACGAAGAACCATCAAAATAAAGAGTCCATGAAACCGGTTCAACGACGGCAATCTCTGGTCCACAATGCTGAGCTATGAAATCGGCCATTACTTGACCTTTGATAGCTTTGGCCGATTCGTACCTTAAGTCGAATTCCGACAAAGCCAGGATCCATTTTCCAATCCGTCCTTTCAAAATCGGCAATGATAGCATATACTTCACCACATCATCCTTGCATATAACTATGCATTCTGCCGATAACAAATAGTGCCTGAGCTTGGTACACGAGAAGTATAAACATAAACACATTCGCTCCACCGGGGAATATCTTGTTTCGGCGTCTAGGAGTCTTCTGCTGATGTAATATACCACCCGTTCTTTCCCTTCGAACTCCTGTACCAACACCGATCCAATAGCCTGTTCATCAGCCGATAAATATAATTTGAACGACTTACCAGGCTGTGGTGGGACTAACACCGGAGGTGAAACTAGATATTGCTTGATATCTTCCAATGCTTTGCGTTGTTCTTCTCCCCATATAAATTCTTGATCGGGCTTTAATTTCAACAGAGGAGTAAAATCCCGAATACGCCCTGACAGGTTGGATATGAACCTTCTGATAAAATTGACCTTGCCGATGAGGGACTGTAGCTCAGTTTTATTTTGTGGGGCCACAACTTTGTTGATGGCGTCTATGGTCTTCCGGTTGACTTCTATCCCGCGCTCATGAACCATGAATCCCAAGAATTGCCCAGCCGATACACCAAATGCACAGTTGTTTGGGTTCATCTTCAACCCATACTTTCTTGTGCACTCCAGTACTTTTTGTAAATCGGCCAGATGTTCTTGGTGACCTTTTGATTTGACCACGACGTCATCTATATAAATTTCCACCGATATACCAATAAGCTTGTGGAAGATATAGTTCATGGCCCGCTGATACGTAGCACCAGCGTTCTTCAACTCAAAAGTCATCACAACCCATTCAAATAAACCAAGATGACCTGGACACCTGAAAGCCGTTTTCGAGATATCTTCTTCGGCCATTAATATCTGATTGTACCCTGCATTACCATCCATGAAACTTATGACTTTGTGTCCTGCGGCAGCATCTATCAAGATATCGGCCGTTGGCATCGGATACTCGTCCATTGGTGTGGCCTGATTTAAGTTCCTGAAATCGATACACACACGCAACTTTCCATTCTTTTTATACACGGGCACAATATTAGATATCCATTCGGCGTAGCGGCACTGCCGAATAAATCCTGCTTCAATGAACTTTGTGATTTCGGCCTTTATATCAGGTAGAATCTTGGGGTTGCACCGTTGTGCAGGTTGCTGATATGGCCGATATCCTGATTTTATAGGTAACCGGTGTTCAACAATGGACCGGTCTAGACCTGGCATCTCATGATATTCCCAAGCAAAGCAATCCTTGAATTCTTTTAATAAACTTATCAGCTTACACTTATACTCAGGATCCAAATTGGCACTAATATACGTCGGCCTTGATTTGCTGCTATCCCCCAAATCTACCATCTCCAATAAATCGGCCGACGTAAATCCATGCCCAAGCTTCCCGTCTTCTCAGACGAGCTGATCCATCTATTCTGAATCTTCCGAGCCGACTGCTTGGATCGGCTGTAGACCGAAATCGGACACCTACAAGAAGTCAGTGTCCCAAGTCCTGCCAGATATACACTTGACGTACTCGCAGCTCCACTGTTGCGTATCGGCCGCTGCGACGCTATAGGCGGAATCGGCGGTGACTATCTCTGTGCTGTCGCCGACCCATTGTACGAGGTATTGATGCATTGTAGATGGGACACAACAGTTTGCATGTATCCAGTCGCGACCGAGCAACATGTTGTAGGATCCCTTACCATTAATAACGAAAAAGGTGGTAGGAAGGGTCTTACTGCCGATGGTGAGGTTGACGCAGAGTGTTCCACAGGCGGGAGACACGTTGCCTTCGAAGTCCTTTAGCATCATGTCCGTCTTGGTGAGATCTTCCTCGCTCTTGCCTAGCTTGCGGAACATGGCATACGACATGATGTTGACTGCGGCGCCTCCATCTACTAGTAATCTGGTGACGGGTCGTCCGTTAACATAGCCTTTGAGAAACAGCGCTTTAAGATGTTGCTGTTTTTCTTCTTCTGGTTTCTCAAAAGTAGCCGTCATCGGCTCTAACACCAGTTGTGCCATTTGTTCCTCCATTCTTGTTGCTTTGTCTCGATCGTCAGGCGCCATGAATTCCATTGGCAATATGAACACCATGTTGATGTCAGCTGCCGATTCTTGATTGTCTGCTTCTTGACCATTTTTCTTTGGGCGCCACACCCGAGACTTAACATTTCTTTTCTCTGGCACCTGCCTCTGTTCTTCCTCTTGTTGCTCCCACTGGCGCAGGCGTTGGATCCTCCGTTTCTAGGATCTGGATAGGCCATCGGGACACCACCTAGGGTTCACTGGTTTGGCCGATGATCTGGCGTGTTCCCAATCCGATTCCCTTCCTAGGGGGTCCTCGTCTGACACCCCGTCATCGGCCATCTCTTCCAGCCGATCGTGCACACTGATCCTGCCCCCCACTCCATCCTGTTGGTTGATCCTGCCTTTTGACCGGTGGTACTGGTCAACTCTGCCCCCCAGCCGATCATGCACCGAAATGCACTATTCCTCTCGTCCGCGCCGATTCCTGCTGATCGGCTCTGGTCTTCTGTCCCTAGAGTGTGACCTCGGGCGATCGTTGCAACTCAATCTGTTGCACTCCGGAAAGTTATCGGCAGACGGCAATCTGATGTCGTTCTCCCAGCAATGGATGAAGAACGGACATTGCCAGTGATCTTCATGCCGGCGTATCATCTCGTCGTGGAATCTTGATTGTTCTTTCTGCTGCCGATATTTGCTGAGCAAGAACTGGGAGGTGATGGGTTTGCGTGGTCGTTCTGGCCCCCGCTTGTTCCTTTTGATCTCTTCCGCCATAATCTGCCTCCTGGGATCGACGGCGCCGCTCCTTTTTGCCGATTCTGACGTCAGCACCTTGGTTTGGCGTGAATTTCCTCCGGTGTCAACCATGTTAGCCGGGAAGGGATGCTGATCTATCTTCATCGGTTTTGCCGATTTAGCCGGGATTTCAAATTGGAGCCTCCCCTGTTCGATGGCCGATTGTATCTGCTGACGGAAGACTTTGCATTCATTTGTATCATGAGACGTGGCGTTGTGCCACTTGCAGTATTTCATCTTCTTGAGTTGATCGGCCGAAGGGATGGTGTGATGCTGAGATAGCTTAATTTGCCCTTCCTGGAGTAATAAATCGAAAATTTTATCGGCTTTTGATGTGTCAAAGCCGAATATCTCTGGCTCTTTCTTTCCGAAAGGGCATGATATCGGTTTTTTGCCTTTCACCCATTCTGCCAGGCCGATTTCCTCCTCCCCATCGGATTCAGAACCTTCTAGGTCTGCCACTTTCTTTTGAAAATTCCTCCGCTGTTCAAACGGACGGACTTCCTGTTCTGACAATCGGTGAACAATCTGGCTTAGGCTTTCAAACTCTTGCGCAGCATACCTTTCTTTGATTTGTGGCAGGAGGCCTTGGAAAGCGATATCGGCCAACTGTGCATCGGTCAGAGCCAGACTGTAGCATTTGTTCCTGACTTCTCTGAACCTCTGTATATATCCAGTCACTGGTTCATCTCTCCTCTGCCTGAGGCTGGTCAAATCTGAGAGCTTCATCTCATGTACTCCTGCGTAGAAGTACTTGTGGAACTGCTTTTCCAGATCGGCCCACGTAACAATAGAATTTGGTGGCAAAGTGGTGAACCACTGGAAGGCCGATCCGGACAGAGACGATGAAAACAAACGCACCCTCAGAGCATCTTGTGTGGCAGCCTCCCCGCACTGGATGATGAATCGGTTGATGTGCTCTACGGTGGATGTGTTGTCTGACCCCAAAAATTTGGTGAAATCGGGTACTTTGTAGCGGTGTGGGAACGGCAGCAGGTCATAGGCCGATGGGTATGGCGTCTTGTATGTATAAGTCTGCATTTTTGGCTTCAAACCAAACTGGTCCTGAATCACTTCTGCTATTCTTGCCGTCCAGTCCACCTGCTGCTGATGAACGACTGTTCGCGGCGCCGGCATATGTTGAAGGGCTGGTACAGCTGGGTGATGAATCGAAGCATGCGGCGAGTTTTGCTGAGCAGCTGATAGTTGATGGCGAAGTGAATCCGCCGCTCCATCGTATGTCATCATTGGCGCCGTGCCTCTGAATGCTTCTACAGCGCTTGCCCCCCTGCCGATTTCTGATGATATCGGCTGATACTGATGGACCGTCGGCCGGACGGCTGATTGGTGAGACGACTGGATCGGATAGTTTCCATGCCCGGCTGATGGATCGGGGAAAGCCGTTGTCGCCGATATCCCCCAGGGTACTGAGCTTGTGGGCAGCGATTGTACAGAAGCAATCTGGACGGGTTGAAACGGTGTCTGTGGTGGGAAACATGGTGCACCGCTGTACCTTGGAGACGCTGGAGGCAACGGAGTGTTGTATCCCTCGCATTGCGTCAATATCGGCTGAGGAGCCGATTGGGATGTGCATGGTAAGCTTCTAGCTGGCAGCGTGATCGGCGGGGCATACGCTGGTCCCTGATAGCCTTGGACTGCTCCGCTGGCCAGAGAGCTGATGACGGCGTTATACACCGTGTTAGTCATCACTGAGGATTGGTCAATGAATGCCTGGTAGACGGACTGTTGGATCATATCGGACATCTTGCCCGAGTCCTCAGCAATGGTGATGTGGCGGGGAACTGGAATAGGAGTCTTCTTGATAGCCTCCCCGCTTATGGTACGACTGAACGACTACAAGTATATCATCTTGTAATCTTCGAGATGTTTAGCTAATTCTTCTCTCTGGTCGTCCTTGAGATCCGCTTCTGTGACCTCAATGATGTTGGTATCGGAGATTTCTGCGTTCTTCCACATATCAGGTCTTGAAGTGTCCCACCGGGCATGCCAAAAGTGTGTTGGCGCTAAAATCGGCCAGACAGGAATCGGCCGATAGTCTTCAGCGTCGGACACACGACCCGGGAGAATCTGCTTAGCTCCTGTTCGGGTTATCGCCCTGGTACGGTTCGCGCGGCGTGCCAGTCAATCTAACCTGTTGATTGACAAGGAAATAAGAGTATTAAATTCCAGGCGCTCCGATCGGCTGGAGTTCCGATCTGTCCTGAAGAGCGCGTCGGCGAATCGGCCGACTTGCTGTAAAGATGATCGGCTATGGATCAGCCGATAATCGTGTAATAATTGTAAAGAAGACTGCTGGAGCGATCTATACAATTATTACGGATGCAACACTTGAAATAGATCTAATCGGCTGTAAGATGATAAATCGAAGAAGAACGATAACGAAGCCGATTACTCTGATCTCAAGCTGGATAACTGGTGATAATACTAGAACAACAGGTAAAACTTGCAATTCTAGTAAATATCGATAGCTGGTCAATAAATCCAAACGAAACCACAGCGATGCGCCCGTAGTTAAAGCTCGGATATTACTCGATAAACGGAACCTACCAATTGGCTGGAGATCAAGTTGATGCAGCCCTGCCAATCCGTACGAACTCGTGAAAGAAGAAAAGTATTGGCGAAGTCGCCGACTTGAAAATAAATTGCTGAAAAAAGTAGAAGTGTTGTTGTTGATTGATGTGTTTTTTTTACAAAGCCCTGACGACTCCTATTTATACCCTAAGACTAGGACTCCTGGTCGATTACGACTTGTTACAACCTTATTTAAAAATAGGAAAACTACTATATCTATAATATATCTATAATATCTTTTAAAGGAAACGGACTTCTGCAGAATCTTCCGCCGCTGTTTCCTCATCCAATCAGGACTTTTTTCAATTGCTTCCTGACCGACTTAGCGTTGCTCTGTTGACCAACTTTTGACCGGGACCCTCCGAAGTGGTCCCATCCTGTTGGCACAAGCTACATCACTAATCGGCCGATTTCCAACTGTTATCTCAATCGGCCAATTCCTTACTGTAACCTTTATATCTGCCGCATCGGCCAATCTTCTCTTAGTGACGCCGATCCAACACGTGTCAAAATCTGGCGTCAATACAATAAAAACCAGCTAAAGGGCCAGACTCAATCCTTTATTCTCATTCTCAAAGCAGCAAATTAAGTAGTATAACTTGAAAAAAAAGTAGTATAAAAAAACAGCAAATTAAGTTGCATAGATAAGAGGTGGGCCATAGCCCATTGGCCGTGCGCGGCCACCGCCCACCAGCAGTACGGTGGCTCGCTCGTCACACGAACGGCGCCTCCTGGCCCAACGCGAAGAACGTGCCGGTCGGCCCGCCTTCCGGGAGCAGCGCCACCTTCACCACGTTGCTCGCGCCCTCCTCGGGCGTCAGCAGGCCTGAGTGCCTGGTCATGTCGCTCTTCACGTAGCCGGGATGCGCGCAGTTGACGCGCAGCTCGGGGTGCCGCCTCGCCAGGACCCTCGAGTAGGCGTTCATGGCCGCCTTGGCCACCTTGTACGCCGCGAACGCCAACGGCCACCCGCGCGCCTCCAGGTCACCGGCCTCGAAGTCGCTCAGGAACATGGCCAGCACCTCATCCAGCCTCTCCTCGGTGAGTTTTTCAACATCGTTCAGCTCCTGCTTCAGCTCCTCGTTGCGGAAATACTGCATTGGAAATGGAAGTGGATTCCTTCTCACGTTTTACCAATCTTTGCTTCGGGGGAGAAAAAAAAAGTTTTTTCATCTCCTGTGTGTATGACGCGCTGGCGCTGATGAACTGGAATGGTGGTGTGGAATCAGAAGAGCTTACACTTAGCAGCCCCCACTCGGAGGTGACATTGACGATCCTTCCACCCGAGGAGGCTTGCAGCAGAGGCAGCAGTGCTTCGGTTACGTTCTTGGTGCCGTAGTAGTTCGTCTGGATCCCTTCCTTCGCAGCGTCGCACGTCTCCTGGACATTTTTCCACATCCATTCATACCTCTGGCTCGCATCCATGCCACTGAGCTGTTGCCCACACCAACAGACAAACCAATTCAGTTAGTTTGGCCTACGAGCGAGCTGGACATCCGAACGCGGCAGGAACATGTAACCTCACCTCTTCGGCGCTCACATCTTGGACGGGAAGTGGCTGAACCCCGCCGACAGCGGCATTATTTACCTAGAGACAGTGATGAATTTCATCTTATCAGTCACTGGCCGCCGTAAAAATGCCTTCAGTAGGTCAGAAGACGACGACTTACCAGGATGTCTAGCTTCCCGAAACGTTCCTTCAAGAAGCCAACCAGCCGAGCAATGCTCTGAGCATCGGTGACCTCCAGCTGATGGAAGATGACATCGGAGAGCCCTGCTGCTGCTGTGAGCTGCTCCACGGCGGCGGCGCCCCTCGCCTCGTCCCTGGCTGTTAGGATGACGGTGATGCCATTGCTGGCCAGCTGCCTGCACACCTCCAGCCCGATCCCTTTGTTCCCGCCGGTGACCACAGCAACCCTGCCAAAGTACACAACCACAGCGAGTAGTACACTGCATGTTACTTATCGACCGGGGTCACCTTGGCTCCCAAATTAAAACTTTCTGAATCGATAGCGCTAGAGCTCAACAACTTCTGTAAAGACTACACGCCAGAACGTTGCATGGCACGTACCTTTCGCTGGGGGGACTATAGATAGCGGGCGCCATGAGCCTGTGCACCGCGAGCTCCAGCAACAGGATAGGAGATGCCGAGATGTCTTGCTCGGCTACTCGGTAAACCTGACAAGAGTGAGGACGACAGGTACCCCCGCTGGTTATTTATTGCTGCTAGCGTGGTGGTTGGTAGTGCCCTGGTCCGTGGATCTTCGAAATGTCCGCCGGTCAAATGCAAGGACGGTGATAGCGCGACGCGCGATCTCTTCCGAGCAATCACATGTAACACGTAGATACAGCGAGCAATTATAGGACCACTTGTCTAAAAAAGCGGAAACGCTACTGTGCAGCCAGGTCAACAAAAAAAAAACTAATTCAGCTGCATGCCAGAACGTAGGAGTACGATGCAACTGAATGAACATCTAGAAATATCTGCCGGTAAGATGCAACGGTCGAAAAAAAACTAATTTTGTCGGTGGGCTTGTACCGAGGGATCCGAGGAGTTCAGACGAAATCATGAGCGATCCATGTGGTGCACGGAAGAGGAGCGATCCATGTGGTGCACGAAAGAGTAAGAGTATATCGAGGAGATAAAGACGGCGTCGGTCAAGTTAAGGAAGAAGGCGATAGCAAGTTCGAGTAGGATGCCCGTCCGGAGGGAGTGCGAAAGATTTAAAGCCTTCGTGGCACTTGGCGAAGGCCGGACACGCGTCAATATTGTGTCGCGTAGCGGCTAAACGGAGATGACAGATTTGCCAGTTTGTATCTCAAAACCGTGGGCGCGTCAGGTGCGGCCAGATGGTGGTTATGGAGGATACGTGGCGTCATCGTGAAGCTTGTGTCGAGGCGAAGAAAAATCGTGAAGACGGCGTGTTCATTCGAGCTCCCGAGAAAAAGATGGACGGTTTTACACCTCAGGGATATTTGGTTTGTTTGCTTTATGTAATAGCATTTTGATCTTTTGGCCAGCGTCTATATATATATATATGTGTGTGTGTGTGTGGAGGGGCTGTTGTGGGCAGTCCACCTCTTGCATCTATTTGGTGGAGGTCCTCTCATTTATTTTGTGAGAGAACTTTTTAGGATTTGAGAGAGGGAGAGGGGAGTGACTTTTTGTTTGAGCTTTTTGCCATCCAAACTTTGATTTATGTTAAGATAGCTTATAACCGGATCTCGTGAAGCAATGTAAAGATCAAATTCGTGTCATATTCATTCCTTCCGTGGGTTTTTCTTTTTGGCGAATTTTGGGTGAATTTTCGTTCGTCGGATTTGGCTGCGTTTTGGATCGGATTTCTTGAGAGGTTTTGTTACTAGGATATGTGTGAGCAGCTTTGGATCAATCTCCCTCGGATCTCTCGCGGATTCGGTCTGGATTTTGAAGTTTTCTCCAATATATATTCTTGCAAGATGGGCTCAGTTTTTCCTTCGATTCGAGCTGAATTCTCCTTCTTTTCGCAAGCTTCTTCTTGGATGTGTTAGGCGTTGTGCATCTACGGTTTAAGTTTCGCTTGAATCCATAAAGTTTTGCGTGTGTAATTTTGAATAGAAGTGGTGCTTGCTTTCTTGCCGTTCCCCTTCTCTTTTCTGTTCTTGCACCAGGAGGAGCGTGCGGCGCCCGAGCGGGAGGGGAGACGCGGCGTGCAGCAGGAGGCGCCCAGGAGCAGCTGGCGCTTGCAGCCAAGGCAGGTCAGCGCCACCGTGAGGGGCACGCGGTCGAGCAAGTGGCCCAGCGCGTGCAGAGATTCCGTGCAGAGCAAGCAGCCCAGCGCGTGCAGAGATTCCGTGCACACATGTTGCATGTCAGCTTGCTTTTATTTATCGATTCATCAATAGCTTATTAGCCTAGCATCTTTGCACGTTTCCCATAGAAGCAACGAATCTACAGCAATTAGCTTTTGGATCAATCTTTTAGCTTGAGCGCTTGTGCTTTGTCTCGGATATTGATTTGAGCTAACTCATTATTTGCTTTGGCCACTGTTTCAAGAATGTGTTGATATGCTGCAATAATGTGCTCACTGGTTTAATTCCAAGTAGCTCTTGTTCCCATGACTTCTGCTAGCTCAAGTACTATGGCCCTTTACTTAATCTCTGGCTACATCTTTGCAGTAAGTTCAGATTTTATTTGGAGGGCATTTCCAAAATAGATTCGAGCATCAATAGCGCCTCCAAATCAACTTGAAGCTGATGAAATATATTTTTAGCGGCTTCCGTAAGCTAAAAAAATCAGAGGATGCAGTCTTACCAAAGCGGACAAGCAGCTCCTACACCACACACAAAAGGTGTACCGTAACTGGATCTGGATCCTCAATCATATTGATTTTGGAATCTTTTCACGTGTCACGGGCCATCAAATGACAGTATGAAGCATGGCAGCATGACCATCATATTGATCTTGGAAGCATGGCAGTGAGCCCATGACACTAAGCAGCGCCCGACAGGCTGGCTCCACTAGCAGGGCGGCGCCTCCAAACTGGCGCCGCGTTCACACCCAAGACGGTAGTTAGCCCCTCCAGGGTCATGGAGAGGCTATAAATAAGACCCCAAACCAGCATGTAAAGGGGACGGAACTCAACTCAAACAGAATTAGCTCCTTCCTCCCAGGAAGCTTTCCTTGCGCTCAGCCTTCCTTGCGCTCAGCCAAGGGCAAGTTCCCAGGGACCCTAAGGACAACACCAGCAAATAATCAAATAGCACCACACAGGACGTTGGGTGTTACGCTTCTCAGCGGCCGGAATCTGTCTAAATCATTTGTTCATCTTCGTCATACAACCTTAATTGCACTGCATGTTACATCCCTAGTCGAATCTCTAAACGGGGGTGTCGGATTTGCACTCCGGCAAGTCTGCTTGGGGTATGCCGAAGCAGTAGATTTGTAGGCGGGGTGGATCAGAGAGCCAAGAACTTGATGGTAACACAAAGACGCAAGGACTTAGACAGCTTCAGGCCGCACGGAGCGTAATACCCTACAACCTATGTTTGGTGGTTTTGTATTAGGGTTTGTGGAATGAGTAGCGATGGTTTTGGGATGATCTCTACGGGTACCCCCACAACTCCCTTATATAGCCGAGTAGTCGTTGGTTATAAGTTAGGGTAAATCTACTTAGGTTATTTACAAGGAATCCGGTCGGTTAAGGTACACAATATCACGCCTATCCGATTCGGCTCAGATCCTGATCCCAAAGGACCCTACCCGCCATCCAGCCGAGTGTACGCCGGGTCATTCTGTAGAGTCGTCTAGCGGAGTAGCCGTCTCCACTCGGCAGGGAGGTACCTGGGTCTACCTCCGTCAAGCCTCGAGCAATGAGTCGCCGAATAAACCCCTGTCGGAGTCATGAGGCTAGTCGGTGATCATGAAGGTAAAATATTCCTTAGAATCCTCAGGCTCCTGCCATGGCCTGAACTTTAGTAGACTCTCGCCTTCTCTTCATTCTTCAACGGGATGCGCCCCTGGGCGCACCCGTTGGGTGTAGCCCCCGAGCCTAGGAAGGTTTCGCAGAAGCGTTTTGAGGATCAAAGAAACTGACCTTGCAATCCCTCATACGGGATTGACAAACAGCGTCTAGCCTTTGTACTAGCAGCATCACGGGGACACGCCAAGTCGTGTAACGACGCTCAGCCCCCGAGCAAGGTTGCTGGCGGGGTCGCAGCGACACGCCGAGTCATGTAACGGCGCCCAGCCAACGAGCAGGGTCGCTGATGGAGTCGCGGAGACACGCGAGACAGGTAGCGACGCCCAGCCCCCGAGCAGGGTCGCTGGCGGAGTCGCAGTAACATGCCGGGTCAAGTAACGGCGCCCAGCCCTCGAGCAGGGTCGCTGACGGAGTCCTGAAGACACGCCAAGCCAGGTAACGGCGCCAAGCCCTAAGGAGGGTCGTTGGCGGAGTTGCAGAGACACGCCGGGTCATGTAACGGTGCCCAGCCCCCAAGCAGGTTCGCTAGCGGAGTCGCGGAGACACGTCGGGTCAGGTAACGGCGCCCAGTCCCCGAGCAGTGTTGCTAACGGCGCCGCGGATACACACCGGGTCAAGTAACGACGCCCAACCCCCGAGCAGGGTCGCTGGCAGAGTCGCGGAGACACGCCGGGTCAAGTAACGATGCCCAGCCCTCGAGCATGGTCGCTGGCAGAGTCGCGGAGACATGCTGGGTCAAGTAACGCTTGGCGCAGATAGGAATATTCCTATCCAACGAGTAGATCCAATCCAATTCCGCAAAACCGGGGATCCTTCATGATATTTCTCGGTCGCACAGTCTGCCAGGCGGTGCCGTTTTCTTTTTACTACTGCCGTCAAATCTTTTGCGACCATTCCCCTTCTCGACCCTAGGGAACAAAACCGCCGCTCCGTCAAGGGCAGTTTTAAATTTGAAAGGGCGGAGCGGATCGGGCCGTTAGGTTTTGAGCTAACATAAAAGGAATTGGCTTGGCCCATCCCTATCCACTCGCACTCCTCTCTCTCTCTCTTCTACCGCTGTTGACCCTTCTAGATCTCTCTAGTCTCGCTCCAAAGCTCTCTCCCTCCAGTCGCATCGTCGCCTTCCTTGCGTCGCCGGCCTTCTAGATCGAGAGATGGCCACCGAGACCTCCGCATCGATTCCCCTGGTCACGCCCGCCGCTGTCGATGCGCCTCCAGCCCCAGAATTGGCCTGGGCCCCGAGCACCGTCACGGTGGTGGAGCTGGAAGCCATGGTGGCACAGGGCCTAATCCTGGAGAAGGCAATCTCTGGGTGGAGGAGCTGGGCCGGGGAGGCGTTCCCCACGGAGGACTCGACGGAGACCGTGGTCTTCCGGTCCTTCTACGAGAAGGGGTTCGGCCTGCCCACGGGGGCATATTTCCGCGAGCTCCTTCACTACTATGGGCTGGAGGCGACGCACCTCAAGCCTAACTCCATCGCGCAGATTACGGTCTTCATCCATCTGTGCGACGGGTTCTTCGGCATCGCTCCCTACTTCAACCCACTTCAACCTTTGGAGGGCCCTGTATCACCTACGGGCGTATCCAAATAGGGATGCACCCAAAGCGGTCGCGCGGGGCCGCCTTCTCGCTCCGCCGGGTTGGCAAGTACCCGGAGGCGGTCTTCAGGGACAACAACAAGGGATGGGTCGAGGAGTGGTTCGTGGTTGCGAATCCTGCTCCCGGTCTTCCGCCCCGCACTGGTCTCCCACCGATCCCAACGCCAAATGGGAGGAGAAGCCCACGGAGGAGGAGATGGTCCAGGTGGAGGTCCTGTGCAGAAGCTCAAGGCCGAGAACCTGACTGGGGCAGCGATGGCGTTGTCGTTCACCAAGCGGCTGCCCAGCCAATCCAGGAGAGGGTCCACCCCAGCTATGAGTACTCGGGCCATGATGACCCAACCCGTGTGTAGAACCGCAAGGTTTACCGCACCGAGGTGTTCAACTGGGTCTCCTTTATCGTGAAGGGGGAGGTCTGCAACAAGGACTGCCCGAAGGCGCACTTCCCTGAAGCGGCACACCACGGAAGTAAGTACTCTTTCTGCTGTGTTGATTTTCTTCAAGTTCGAATAGTTTTTGTACTATCCGAGTCATTTTTCCAGTGATAGAACCCGTTGGGTTATAATAGTACTCGAACTGTTGCACGAGAAGGTCGTAGAGTTCTGGTGCCCTGCGTTGCTGCCGGAGGGGGAACAAGGCAAGGCTGACGGGATGCAGGTACCCAACGTCTGAAACATCGAGCATCTCCGTAAGTTCTACCCATAAATAGGGGGGTCCTAATGTCCCGGCATGATGGCCAAGTACTCCATGGACACGCTTCCATATAGTACTTGGCCGGGGGCTCCCACCTATATACAAACACCCTTCCATTTGCAGTAATTCAATATGAGCATTTTCTGCATGAATTTTGAAAGCTTTTTCTGCTTAGAAGGGGGGGTCCTAGTGCTCCGGCATGAAGGCCAAGCACCCCGCGGACCCGCTTCCGCACAGTACTTGGCCGGGGGCTCCCCTACATATAGCTACCTTTTTTGCTTCAGTTAATTCAGCACCTTTTTCATGAATTCTGAAACTCTTTCTTGCGAAAGATTTTTTCCCACTAGTGGATGCTTGGCATGCGTCATGAAAGAGCAAACTTGCTCGAACAACGGACTGTTGGTTGGGGGCTAAACAGGTTCTTCCCGGACAACTTCGACTCCCTGCTTGATCTCCGGACCCCGGGATCAGTTGCCCTCCGAGAACCCTACACGCTCACCACCACAAGCTTGTTTCGACAAGGGGCCTCGACTAATGCACGGTGGCCCATCTTGGGATCGAAGTCTGAGCATGAATAAAAACTAAGAAATACATTTTCCACACACAAAAGGCCACCTGCTGGCCGGGGTCCCGGCATCCCGGGATCCCGAAAAAGGAAATTTCATATATTTCTAGGTACAAGTACACAAATACAAACGAGAGTCACGGCGGCCATAGCTATCAAAGGCCATGGCGAGGATTCCCTACTCTTTCGGGGAAGAGGCGATGGCCGGCCCAGAGCTGGTGGAAGCAGGTCGGAGCGCGCACCCGCAGCCACGACTAGGCCAAGCGCCCCTTCGTGCCCCGACGAAGAAGGTACCACGCCATGGACAGGTGGAGAGCACGAAAACTACAGCCCTCCTTCCCCTCAGAGCTTTATACCTAATAGAAGGTCAGGGGACGCGACGCTCCAACTACGCAGGATTCTCGCGAGGCGTGGGCAGCGTTCCCAGCGGAAGGACCGACACGACTCCCCAGGGGTTCAGGGTCGGGCAGGAGACGAGGCGTCAGCCTTGAATTCATGGCCCCACACCCGAATCATTTTCCTAATCCGGGCGTGGGGTCGGGGGCTACTGTCGGCGTCGTGAGGACAGGGTCCCCACCCCACCCGACAAAATAGGGGTTAAAAGGGCCAGCAGGCCCACCACGGGTATCAAGGCCCGGCCTAGCACGACAGCTTCCAGAGGATGCTAAGCTGCAGGAAGGCACGGGCGGCGTCCATGGGATAAGATTGCGTCAGAAGGGCGGCGCCACTTGCAGGGAGGCACCCCCAGCGCGGCGCAGCGTTCACACTCAAGGGCGGTAAACCTATGGTCGGTAAAAACTTCTCCCTGGGCCCAGGGGAGAAGCAATAAATAGGACATCAGGGCAACATGTAAGGGACAGACTCAAGTCCCACGATCCAACTGCGACAAGCTCACTTGAGCCAAGAACAAGAACACCACACACATGACGTAGGGTCTTACGCTCCTGAGCGGCCTGAACCTGTCTTGTGGTGCATTACTCAAAGGACGGTTACGTTAACTTACCACTTGGTCTAAGATTAGTGCAGCCTCCACCACGGTCCCTGCCCGGGTCGCAAGGTCGTACGACATATCTTCATCGTCCGAAGACTCGATGTCGCCGTAGTCCGTTTGAGTCCATTGCCCTTTCAGCTTGGTCCGTTTCACACCCAAGTACCAAGCAAGGTATGCACGGAAGTTGGAGTTCATATGCGGCTCTTCATTTTCATTAATGTTCTCGTCGAAGAGGTCCCATTCATCGATGCGTGCGCGGTGCAACGTCTCAAAATCTATTGTCTTTTTCTGCCTGTGACGATCGATCCTGTAATAGGAAAGAAGCATGTTGTAACGTACTAATTGCAACGGTCGTTAAGAAAGAAACAACGTTGACAAAAATTGGATACATGAATCGGAAATTTAGATGGCACTTACTTATGTAATTCAACGGACGTCGAGAACGGAGGCACATGCCACTCCTGTCGCAACCCAAACTGCCGAGCAACTCTGTCTGGCAGGTGGTACTCGACAGCGTAAAAGCTGATCAGAGGGCACGTCATCCTATACAGATCATCGTCCGCGTAGCACATGTTGCTCAACTGAAGTTGACCGAGATTTATGTATCATACGTGCAATACCCTGTATTATAAGGGTTATTAATTAAGTATATTAATGACCATATTAGCTTAATAAGAGTAGCTATAAGTTCATGTGGGTCACCATATTTTCTGAGGAACAGAAAACAAAATGCATATATGAGTGTGTGCACAAGTTAAGAGAAGTTTCTAGCTGATTTTGATTTAAGTAGTTGAAGAGCACACCTATTGAAGAGCACACCTATCGTGAGGCATTGTTAGCAAGGAAGTACCCTTCTCCATATATAAGTGCATATATATAAGTCATTATTGATTTGTTTGCATTTCGTTAGAGCAAGATAGGGGTCTTCTTAGCTTGATGCAAACTAAACTAGCATCGTAGGTCCCCAATGTGATGTGGCGGAATATTTGCTTTTCGGTTATATTTATGAATGCACTTAGACCAGCTAGTTGGGTGTTGGAGTATTTGTGAGGCCGAGTTGTTACAGGTTTAATTAGCTAAAAATATTTCTTTCTATCATAAAACAATTAACACATATGGCTTCGGCACCTTCTCCTCGTGCCGAATTGATGTATCCGGTTGAGTAAGCGTCGTTTCCATATGCACACTCAGCCTCCTGTAGACAAGCACAAATTTAGAATAATGTCTTGTATATTGATCTGAGTATCTATTATCTTGTATTATCCGGCTAATGGCCGTTAAGCAGATTTAAGTGCTAAGGGTAGGTGTGACCACGTGGGCATGTGTCAATAGTTGTTGCAACTAGAATATTTGAGTGAAATTGCAATTCGTAGCTTTGTTGGGTTATTTAAAGCAACCATGGGACCTACTCGTCACGCGGCGTGATAGGCTACTACTACATGAGGGTGTGCATGTTTATAACGGGATGGCCTAATTAGAGTGCTCGTGGACCCTAGCTGTACGTAAGAGACTTGTATGTAATTTGATCGATATGACAACCAATGAGAAGGAGAAGTATCGAGTTGATCTAGTAGCTTAGTCAAACTTGGGACCCCTCCTCCATGCAGAGTTAAACAAACGATGAGAGGATATATATAGATATAAGCACTATACCAGGTCCCTTTATGTGCGCGAGTGTTTTCAGTCTGGGGGACGTGTAATGTGCCACCGTTTCTCACGGACACGGTAGCTTAATTAAGCTACCTTCTTGCTTAGTCCAGAACCAGCCATATTGACGTCGGTCATGACGTAAAGGCTCTAGTGAAATATTCTTTAATAGTCTGATCTCATCCGTTTGTTGTAGAGGCTCTGGTGTACTCACGCAGCCTCCACGTGATTCTACACTATTCCGGCACACTCTCCAGCAGTCTTGAGTACAGGTGATCGATTCCTTAATGTATAGGCCGATCACTTGTAGCGAACCGCCTCTTGTGCCTATAAATAGAAGCCTGCGCTGCTGCTCTTTCCCACATCAGTAGAACACGAGTGAGCATTAGAGGGTGAGCTAAGCACGAGCTCAGTAAAGCTGTGCTTCAAAGTTCTGCTAGTTAGTATAAGTAACGGTGGTGAGTGGTAGAGCTAGTAGCAGCGATCAGTGCTGCTGTGCAAGTGGCTCGTACCGGTATTAAAATAGGATGCTATCAGTTGGAAAAAGGAAGATAACTGAAGTGCTGTCAAAATACTGCTAGAGAGCAGTACTGATAAGGCAAGCAGGGTATATGCCAGTTACCTATAATTGTATTCCGTTTCTATTCTATTGCTCGTGCAAGCAATATAGGTTATTAACAATTCTAATGTTATGCTAACATTTATATTCCAGCATTTATATTTCGCAAGGCTACTGACCACTGATATTGATGTTGTGCTAACTTTTATATTTCAGAAATTATATTTTATCGTACTAATAACTACTGACAATGTGCTAACTTTTATATTTAAGCATTTAAATTTCAAGTGCACTTTATAATTCTATGTGTATTTTACATTTTCAGTTGAGGTGTTGCCTTTATTTTCACGTGCGTTTTACACTTCCGATCAAGTTGTGGTGTTTACCTCCTGTGTGTTATTTAAATATCTCGATATTTACATTCCGTATGCGATTTATAGTTCCAATATTACAATTTTGTGCTATTGTAACGCCTACTATTTGAGTGCATTTCTATTTCTATGCCGTTATGTTGCCCGTGCGGTGATTTATGAAGCTGATGTTGCGACGGCAATTGTATTGTACCAGTCACGGTTCAGGAATAGGACTGTCTGAGTTCTCCAATGGAGATGGCTCTTGTTTCGAATAGGGTGCTTGGTGATGGATTCGTAGTAAGTCAAGAGATGTGATCTTCGGAGGGTCAAAGAGCTCTGCTCTTCTAGAATATTCATGGACGCATGATATTCTAGTAGAGACTGTTGATGTCGGAGTACCCTTCTATAGAGTGTTAAAGTGTGAAATTTCACCCTTGTGACTCCCGAGTTGGGAAGCTTGCGGTCATATGTGACATCAGCTTAACTATTGTTTGCTTTGAAATGTTGTGTGGATTACACGTATTCAATATTTGGTCTTCTGGTTTTGTTAATATCATATACCTGTTTGCTGAGTATGATTTATCGTACTCACCCTTGCTTTAATTGCCTTTTTGCAGCCTATGAACATGGACTGAGCTAGGGAAGGGAAGTGACTAGACGTAGCTATACCTGTAGTTTTAAATCTTTATTTTTCACCATGTAAAATATCCCTTGGATATTATAAGATGTACTCCAAATATAAATTAATAAAGAAGAATGGTTTTTTATCCACTACTTGTCTATGTTTAAAACTCACCTTGCATGGTTATAAGTTAACTCTTATAAGCGTGCGGCGGTTGTCCCGTCTAGGCCCTATTTGGGGGCGTGACAATACGGGTCCCAAGTCACCTACAGAAAATTGAACTCATTTCAAACAATTGTCGTAGTTAAGCAAATTGAAGGAATGTCAACCAACTCAAAGAATTGTGGGACTTAAGCAAATTGAACTCGCCAAGGAGGGCGTTAGTGCGTCAAGCTTGTTTGCGTACTCGACGTAAGCCCGTGCTTGTCTGGCGAAAGGAACTCTGACCTAATCCCATAGGTAGCCTACGGTCGGTCGTAGCCGAGGGTCGTGCACGTCGAACCAAGCACGTGGAGCAAGAACAGTGGGCCAACCCATAGGTAGTCGTGACCACATTCAAATCCTCAAAAGGAAGAGACAACCGCCTACGGACCCGTTGTGTGAAGTGCGCCGACACGCCCCCTAGAGCTGACGGTATAGGAAGGACGGGACTGCTGACCCCCAGCTGTACCCCCCGGCAGTGTCCCAATCCGTCAAGCAAGGTAGGTACATCCAAGATGCATTGTCACCTGCACAAATGTTTATTCATATGAAATAGAAATGAGATACTGTCGAAATGTCATTCAACTCATAATGGTATTGTACAAAACTAAAATTGAAAACACGTTGTTACCTGTGCTGTTTGGGAAGAGAACACACCCAAACAAGTGAAGGATCCAAGCCCGGCAGTAGTGCGTAACTGTTTGGATGTCCGCACCAACGGGACACTGCACAAAGCGCTTCCGAATCGAGCTGATAGGAACACTCGAGGTCCGGGTAGCTGGTCCCGCTTCAGGAAGCTCTCTCCCGAGGAAGGCCTCCACTAGAGCCCTCCAACCGTCCGGCCTGCACTGCCCGGTTACTGGACGGCCTCTGACACTGAGCCCAAGTATCTTCTGGACGTCCTGTAGCGTCACTGTTATCTAACCACAGGGAAGGTGGAAACTATGGGTTTTCGGCCTCCACCTCCACGAACATGTGGACCGAACCATCGTCAGTACTTAAATATAACTGGAATGACATCTTAAAGTTGTTTAAGAGTCGTTGATTGCACCTGTCAACCAAAGTTGTTATTGCCACAGGGTTGAAGGGAGGCAACCCGCGGCGAACCTGGTACGATACGACGTCGAGGCTTGCCCTCCGTAGGAGAGGATTGTACCTCTCGTTGTATCGCATGTCCTGGAACAATTTATTTCAGAATTAGTACTTCAAGTGAAAGGCAAGTGAGTTAGAAAACAATATGAACTCGTTACCTCCCCTCTACGGTGCGTCATCCTCGGTGCTTTTGCCTGTAATACGGATCCAGAAGATGCGGCACCTCCATCCTACATAAAAGGACAAATAAAGTTAGCAAATACATCAAGAATAATATAGTCAAATTAATTGAACATATACCTAATGAAAACAAATTATAAATATCAATGTAACAAGTACAACTAGTTAATTAGTCGTGTAAAATAGCAATGGAACAATATAGAGAAATATAGTGTATAGCGCACCTGACTAATTGGCCAAGTGCATCTATGGACAATGTGCCCAACTCTGCCGCATCTGTGACAATTGCTTTGCTCCGGTTCACTGACAAAGGGTCTAGCTCTACCACGCCTGGTTCTTCCTGAAACCTGGTCTATGCTCATGTTGTGTCTCGCTCTCTTTCTAGAGCCACGCTTGTTCCAACGGCAACCAGGATCGGCAATGTATTTTGGACCCGTGTATGGTGGCCACTGTCCTTCGTCTAGGTACGGCTCAAACCGGGGAGACCATGTAAATACGAGGCTATCAACACTTAACTCCCTCGGTATCCGACTCTCGAAGTCAAATCTGCTATGCCAAGATGCCGCGATATAATGAGAATATGGAAAGTGGTACTGCCTAGTTGTCCCACACGTACATGAGAAATCAATCAGTATGACAACATAGCATCTTGAACATCGCACCCACCATCAGATGTTGTTCCACCCCTTTCCATGACCTCGTACATTCCTATCGTGTGGTCAAAGCATTCTACCTCATGTGTGTGAGCCTTGTCCTTTGCTTTCTGGAAATGTTCCAAAGGTCTAGGTGCCCATAACTGGTTATTACTTTGTAGCTCCATTGCTTTTTCGTACCTCTCATTGAACCATGCTACCATCTTGGAAAATGAGAACACCACGATAGCATCGATGGGCATGCCACGTATCCCTTTAAGGACACTGTTAAATGACTCTGTCAAGTTGTTAGTCTGAAATTCCCACCTCCAGCCACCATCGTCATACGCCCTTGACCATTTCTCAAGCTCCCCCAGCACCCTCTCTAGCCACCGCAGACCTTGGTCGTTTGTTGCCTCTTTTAGCTTGGCCAACTTCTTCTCAAAGAACTCAACCTCAAGCATGCGAGCAACCTCCTCAAACATAGAAAAGTTGTCCTTGATCCCATCTGCATCAAACAAATTATGAGCAAGGTGGCGAGTGAACCAACGGTGATGCAATGGTGGATACCCCAGGATCTGCTCCCGTACGGCACAAAGTATGCCCTAGTGCCTATCAGATATGAGACCAACCTTCCTGCCAGGGCCGACAACATGTATCCGGACAAGACGCAAGAACCATCCCCAACTATCTTTGTTCTCCCTCTCCACCAAAGCGAACGCCAAAGGAACCAATGCATTGTTGACGTTACACGCAATGGCTATTAGTAGGCAACCCTCGTACTTGCCAATTATAAAAGCACCATCAATGGAGAACACCGGACGACAATGCCTGAAAGCCTGCACACACTGCAAAAAGCACCAGAATGCATGGAAGAATATCTGCCTATTTCCAATCTGTTCATTCAGTTTCGGGATGTACTCGTAATGCATGCCCGTTGCTTTGCCTGCCATGCTTTCCCAAACTTTATCTTGTAACCAAATATCTTCTCAGTCATGTCCATAATTGTCCTAACCTTCAAATTGGGCTGATGAAGCGTCCCCACATAAGTAGAGACTAAATGTGATACAAATATCAGTCCCAGGAGGCTGATAACACATTTATTCGACAGATAGTTCAGTCACCATACAACCTCCGTGGAGGCGGACACTCGATACAAACGATGATAAGCAGCAAAAAGGCTACAATGATACACCAAAGCACGACCAGGGCAGGGTCCAGAGCGGGCTCGGAGTATCGCGCCAGCACAAGCATCCTGCAAAGGGCCAACACCACAGGCAGCGTTGGGTGCAGACGCAACCTCCTACTTGACGTCCTCAACAACGAAGTCTGGGTCTTTCCTCTAAAGCAACAAAATAGGGGTGAGTACAAAAGTACTCAACAAGTCCAACCCCATCCACGGAGGGGGATAACAAAGAATATGCACAGGATATAACAAGGATAAGGCTAAGGTTAATTTGCGATAAAGCTAGATTTTACACATGCACGGGTTTATTTTAGAAAAGATTTTCTCAAAGCAACTCTCTGGTAACCGAGTAGTATGTGGGGTTGATCCTTCACAGAGGATCACAGTTTTAATGCTACCGAACTCCTCGTCCGTCATAGCTCACGACACAACTGCCGGACACCCTCCAAAATAACTCACGCCATAAAACCATCCATCCCAAAATCTAGTCATGTGACCAAACCGTAACTCGCCCAATGCCGTGGGCACGGCTATTCGAATAGGTTATAACTCTGCGGAGGTGTACACTTTACCCACAAGTAGGGTACCGTAGCACGATCACCTTAGTGTCAGTGTGGATCCTATCAAAGCCATTACCCACCATAGCTAGACCTGACTAGCCAACACGGGATCCACCAAGGGGTCATTGACCTACCAATGAGGTCTAACCGAGGCATAAGTCACCCAGATCTTATCCTGTCTCCTTGATCACCCATTGCTCACCAGCTCGCCTGATGACTAATAGATTAGCTAGTGGGATTTATGCTTAGCTGTTGCCACACACAACGGTCGAGTGGTTGCACGATAATTTGAGTTAGGCAAGACGACACATCAACTCGGTTTTTAATTATGACAAGACGGATATCTCCCAACCTTGCTCAACCACTAAGGTACGAGCCCAACATGGCATTTCACACAAGAAACACCCATCCATCTTGTCTAAGCATCTCTTTCTTTTATTTTCCAAAAATTCCCTTTTTCCCCTTTTTCATACTCACGTATTTCCTCTTTAAAAAGACACGGTGTAATCATATTCGAAGTGTAATAAACTGAGTAACAAGGTCCTAAGCAATCTAGCGGTGTTTATCATCCAAACAAAGCATATCATATTTAGATACAAACTTAGGTCATCAAGGAATGATCATAGCAATCAAGGGGTGGCTATCCAACCATGTTTCAGCAAGAAAATAATATGCAATTTTATAAACAGGCTAATAGGTTGTGTTTGTAAAACCGGGTTAAATATGCATCAAAGGAGGAGATTGGACTTGCCGTCCTCAAAGCCTTCCGGGAACCCTTGCTCGCGGTACAGATCTTCCGGCTCCGGCTCGCGGTACTGGCCTTCGGGCTCCTCAATGTGTTCCTCCTCGATCACTCCGTCAGCTACGGCAACAACAACGCAACGAGAAACAAACACAAACAAGCATAACACAAAATAAAATGAGCTCAAGAGGGGATGAAAATAGAAGGAATGAATAGGATATGATTTTATAGGAATTTAGGAAGAAGAATCAATTAATTTGGAGCTTGGACGAGTAAGATACGACTTTTTAATAGTTGGCTACTAATTGAATTCCGAAAATTGAATAGTATAGGGAAGGGAGTGTACGGGTTATTGGCCCAGTAGGGTGACGATTGGGTCATTGGATTGGTCGGCTCTATACTCATGTACCCTGCTCACAAAAATAGAACAGACAGGGAGGAGTAGAGACAGACGGACAGAGCAGCTCGTGCTCATGGTTCTGTCCGCCATAGGTGGGCTGCTCGAGCTCGAGCTGGCGGTAGCTCCGGCCACCGTTCTCGAATCCGAGGGATGGGGAGAGAGATAAGTATGAGGGGGTTCCGTTCCAGCGACTCCGGGCATGGGAGACGGAGCGGAAGGTGCTCGGCTTCGGTCGGCCATGGCTGCAGCCGTGCGAGCTCGTGGGGGGCTCCGCTCAGGCAGGGATAGGGAAGGTCGCGAGATGGCGCAGGCAGAGGAGGGTGTGGAGGTGCTCACCTCGAAAGGAATTGGACCGAGATGGTTTGGTTGGGGAGATCGACGGACGGGCTGTTTCATGACGAAGAACAGAGGAGGTGAAAGTTGAAGCGAGGAGGAAGAAGGGCGACGGGGCTGGTGGCTCGGCAAGCTCGGCGTGGCGATGGCAAGCAGCTCGGGTGGCTTTTATAGGCGGCGGAGGCGGGGCTGGGCCAACGCTCGCCTGCTCGCGTTCAATGGCGGAGCTGTGGCAGTGCGGCGCGGTGGCGCGAGGCTCCGGCAACGTTGAAAGCGCGAGCTCCGAGGTGGCAAAGCCGGCGAGGACGGCTGCAGCGGCTTGCGGGAGGTGGGAGCGCGGCGGTGCGCAGCGCGGCGTGGTGCCTCTGGAAGAGCACGAACACATCGCGGGGTCGGGGTGTCGCGCGTGCATCGCATGGGAACGGCGCAGAGCAAGCACGGCGAGGAGGGCCTAGCTTGGCTAGCTCGCGCGTGGCATGGACGCTGCAGAGCTGCAAGGAGGCAGTAGCACCATGCGTGCTACTTTGCATGTGGACGTGTTGTGTGAATGCACACACGTATGTTGCTGCTCATTTGGATTCAGCGGGAAGAGGAATCAAGAGAGATTAGAAGGAAAGGAGCTGGCTGGTTCGATGGATTGGAAGGGGGAAAAATAATTGGATGGTTATTAGGCACAATGGAATTTAGATGATAAGGGACATTGAGCTCGAAAGATAAATTTTGCAGATAGATTTTGAAAATAGTTTTGAATTCGAGTGATTTATGAATAGGAATTTTTAGGATGTTACAAACCTACCCCACTTAAAATGAATCTCGTCCTCGAGATTCGGCTGGTTCCTAAATAGATGGGGAAACTCTTTCTTCAACGCATCTTCGCGTTCCCAAGTAGCTTCTTTCGCTCCATGTCTACTCCACTAGACTCAGCAAATCCGTACTACTGAATTCCTTGTCCTCTTGGTGACGGTGTCTAAGATATTTGCGGGCATTTCTTGATACCGAAGATCCTTCTGCAGGTCAATTGTTTCCATCGATACATGTTCCACTTCAGGCACTCTCAAACATTTCCTCAGCTGAGACACATGGAACACTGGGTGTATATCTGACATTTCCTCCGGTAATCGAATACGGTACGCTACCGCTCCAACCCTTTTTACCACTTGGTAGGGTCCAATATATCGAGGAGCTAATTTTCCTTGAACTTGAAACCTTCGAGTCCCTCGAATCGGAGAGACCTTAAGATAAACATAATCTCCATCTACAAAACTTGGTTCCCTTCTTCGCTTGTCTGAATAACTCTTCTGGCGGGATTGAGCCGCCTTTAGTTTCTCCCTAATTTCAGCCACACGGTCTTCTGCTTCTTTTATGAGAGCTGGTCCGGTTAGCGTACGCTCTCCTACTTCTGACCACATTAGAGGGGTTCTACATTTCCTTCCATAGAGAGCCTGTTGACGCCAGATTTTGACACGTATTGAATCGGCGTCAGGAGGAGAAGGTTGGCCGATGAAGCGGATCTGAAAGCTACAGTAAGGAATCGGCCGATCGGGGTAACAGTTGAAAATCGGCCGATTGGTGGCGCCGCCTATGCCAACAGGATAGGATTATTCCAGAAGATCCTAGTCAAAAGCTGGTCAACGCGGCATGCTAAGTCGACCGGAAAGCAATTGAAGAGGTCCTGATTGGATTAGGAAGCGGCGGCGGAAGATTCTGCGGGAGTCCGTTTCCTTTTTAAAGTTATTATAGATATAGTAGTTTTCCTGTTTTAAATAAGGTTGTAACAAGTCGTAATCGACCAGGAGTCTTGGTTTCAGGGTATAAATAGGAGTCGCTAGGGTTTTGCAAAAGACAACCAACATCAATCAACAAAATACTTCTACTTTTTACCAGTACTTTACTTTTCAAGTCGGCGACTTCGCCAATATTTTCTTCTTTTACGAGTTCGTACGGATTGGCAGGGCTGCATCGACCTGATCTCCGGCCAATTGGTAGGTTCCGATTATCGAGTAATATCCGAGCTTTAACTACGGGCGCATCGCTGTGGTTTCGTTTGGATTTATTCACAAGTTATCGATATTTACTAGAATTGCAAGTTCTACCTGTTATTCTAGTATTATCACCAGTTATCCAGCTTGAGATCAGGGTAATCGGCTTCGTCATCGTCCTCCTTCGATTCATCGCCATATAGCCGATTAGATCTGTTTCAAGTGTTGCCTCTATAGTAATTGTTTAGATTGCTCCAGCAGTTTTTACAATTACCATACGATCATCGGCTGATTCATAGCCGATCATCTCTACAGCAAATCGGCCAATTTACCGCCGACGCGCTCCTCAGGACAGATTGGAAATCCAGCCGATCGACGCGCCTGGAATTTAATACTCTATTTCCTTGTCAATCAACAGGTCAGATTGACTGGCACGCCACGCGAACCGCACCAGGGCGATAACCCGAACAGGAGCTAAGCAGATTCTCCCGGGTCGTGTGTCCGACGCTGAAGACCCATCGGCCGATTCCTATCCGGCCGATTTTAGCGCCAACAGAGCCTCAAATGGCGACATGCCTAGACTTGCTTGATAGCTGTTGTTGTACGAAAACTCCGCATAGGATAAACTCTATTCCCAATCCTTGCCATATGTAAGGGCACAAGCTCTTAACATATCCTCCATAATTTGATTTGCTCTTTCTGTCTGACCATCAGTCTGTGGGTGATAAGCCGAACTGAAATCCAATTTTGTACCCATGGCTTTATGCAGGCCTCTCCAAAACTTAGAGGTAATTTGGGTTCCTCTGTTTGAAACAATTTTGCTAGGCACACCATGCAGTTTAACTATGTGGTCCACATAGAGTCGAGCTAATTTTTCTCCACCATAGTTGGTTCGTACAGGTAAGTAGTGAGCGACCTTGGTAAGTCGATCCACTATCACCCATATAGAGTCATTTCCTTTCTAGGTTTTGGGCAAACCAACCACAAAATCCATGCCAATCTCATCCCATTTCCAAACCGGGATGGGTAACGGTTGCAATAATTCGGCCGGCTTCTGATGCTTGGCTTTGACCCTTTGGCAAGTATCACAATGGGCGACAAACTGAGCGATGTCCGCCTTCATCCCATTCCACCAATATTTTTACCTCAAATCCATATACATCTTGGTAGCTCCGAGGTGGATGGAGTATGCCGAGTTATGAGCTTCGTCCATGATAATGTGCCAGAATTTTCCTTCCTTGGGCACACAAATCCTATTCTTATACCATAAGGATCCTTTGTCATCCATTCTAAAATCTATGGCCTTATTTTCTCCAGTGTGCTTACGGATTTTCATTAAATCCTGGTCCGAACTTTGGGCCTTTCTAATTTCTTCCTCCAAAGTAGGCTGGATACTTAACTTGCGGTGAGATCCTTGAGGAATAATGTGCACATTCAATCGTGCCATTTCTTCTTGTAGATGGGCATCCTTGGGTCCGAGCTGCCTATAAGACTTCCTACTTAAGGCATCTGCTGCCACATTAGCTTTGCCGGGGTGGTAATGGATTTCCATATTATAATCCTTAACCAATTCCAACCATTTTCTTTGCCTTAAGTTCAAATCTGGTTGGGTGAAGATATACTTCAAGCTCTTATGGTCGGTGTAAATCTCGCACTTATTCCCGATCAAGTAATGTCTCCAGATCTTGAGGGCATGCACTACGGCTACAAACTCCAAATCATGGGTTGGGTAATTCTGCTCATGAGGCTTGAGCTGGCGGGAAGCATATGCAACTACTTTCCCATCTTGCATAAGGACACACCCTAATCCTTGCCGGGATGCATCACAATAGATGATAAAGTCCCGATGTATATCCGATACGGTTAGCACTGGGGCGGTCGTCAATCTTTTCTTCAATTCTTGGAAACTCCTTTCACATGACTCTGTCCAAGTGAATTTCTTATCCTTCCTGAGTAGTTCCGTCATGGGCCGGGCTATCTTGGAAAATCCTTCGATGAACCTCCGATAATACCCAGCTAATCCAAGAAAGCTTCTAATTTCACTAAAATTGGTTGGCTGCTGCCAGTTGGAAACTGCCTCAACTTTCTCGGGGTCAACTGTTACTCCTTCTGCTTTCTCAAGCCAAAATTCACATTTTCTGAATTTAGCATAGAGTTTGTGCGCTCTCAACTTTTCCAAAACCACTCGTAGATGTTGTTCATGCTCTTGGACACTTTTGGAGTAAATAAGTATGTCGTCGATAAAGACTACAACAAACTTATCTAACTCATCCATAAACACCTTGTTCATGAGATTCATGAAATAAGCAGGTGCATTGGTGAGCCCAAAAGACATCACAGTAAACTCAAACTGCATATAACGGGTGACAAAGGCCGTCTTCGGGATGTCACTTTCCTTAATCTTGAGTTGATGACATCCTGACTTTAGATCAATCTTGGAGAAATACTTGGCTCCTTTTAGTTGATCAAAGAGGTCATCAATCCTGGGGAGAGGATACTTATTCTTGATGGTGACTTCATTTAGTGCACAATAATCCACACACATTCTCATACTTTCGTCCTTCTTCTTGACAAACAGGATTGGGGCTCCCCACGGGGATGAACTAGGTCTGATGAAACCATTTTGTTGCAATTCTCCTAGCTGTTTCTTTAGCTCTGCCAATTCTGAGGCAGTCATCCTATAGGGTCTTTTGGCGATAGGAGAGGTTCCGGGGATAAGGTCAATAACAAACTCTATATCTCTGTCAGGTGGCATTCCAGGGAGATGTTTCGGGAAAATATCTGGGTATTCATCTACTACCGGGACTTCTTCTAGGGCCTTAGCTTCCATGCTAAAAACCATCAGGTCTGGTCCACTTCCCCGAGTGTGGCAGATCACTTGCACTCCATCTGGGTTGCTTAGGTGTACAACCTTGTCAGCACATCCTATGTGGCCATCATGCTTGCGTAACCAATCCATTCCAAGGATCACATATATTCCTTTTGACTTAAGTACTACTAAGTCTGCTAGAAATTCTACCCCACTTAAATTGATCCTTACCTTGGAACAACCTAGTCGACAATGTATGCCAGCCCCAGGCGTTCGGGTTAATAGGGTAACTTTAGTAGTACTGTAGGTATATTGTGCTTCTCCACAAAGCTTGATGATATGAATGAAATTGATGCTCCAGAATCAAATAATACTGTTGCAAGAGTTGATCTGACTAGGAACTCACCAAGCACTATGCCCTGAGCTCCTTAAGCCTCTTGCGTGTTGATGTGGTTGACGCGGGCTCGTCCAAATGACTGCTGGGGCTGCCTCATCTATTGGTTGTTGGTGGTGGTGTTGCTGTTGTTGCGGATGGGTACTCGGTTGGCACCTGACACAACTGGCCTTGGTCCGTTCACAGAGTTGGAGAAGGCTGAGGCTGCTGGCCTGTTGTGGGCATACAGGCAATTAGCGATGAAATGCCCTGTCTCACGGCAGTTGAAACAGGCCCTATTGTTGTTGTTGACCTGGTTGGCGCTGCTCTGCGGGGCCTTAATGATTTTCAGGCTCTTGAATGGGGTATTGGGAGCCTGAGAGCCTGAGACTTGAGACTGGGTCCGGTACTGCATAGGGGCCTGGGACCTGGGCGCCTGGTGGCCAAAGCTTTTTGACTTCTGGAAACGGTCCTGCTGGTGGGCCTTGTTTTCCAAGAACTTGCGCTTGTTGTCCCTCCTCTCATTTGCCTTGGCTCTTTCTGTGAGGATTGCCTTGTTCATCAAAGTGTTGATGTCTAGGTAGATTTGAGGTGTGAGCTGGGTCCTGAGTTCTGCATTCAGACCCTTCTTGAGCATGTCATGTTTCTTCTCATCCTTGTCCACTTCCTCTGGTGCATAGCGGGAAAGCTCCATGAACTGATAGGTATACTCCTCCACAGACATGTTGCCCTGGCGCAGTTCACGGAACTCATCTGCTTTGCGCTTCATGGTGGCTGCTGGAATGTGATAGCGGCGGAACTCATCCACAAACTCCTTCCAGGTGATAGTAGAGGCATCCTGGGTAGCTGTGCAATAATTCTCCCACCAAGCTAGCGCAGTTCCGGTGAGCTGGTGAGCGGCCAAGAGAACCTTATCTCGGTCCTCACAACCAAATGGCTCAAGCTTCCTTTGGATGACACGTAGCCAATCATCTGCATCCAAGGGGTTGGTGGAACCGCCAAAAGTGGGTGGCTTGGTCCGTAGAAAATCTGTCAACTTATCATTCATGCCTTGTACACGGGACCTAGGGCGGGTGATGGCATTGGCTGAAGCTTCAAGCAGAAGGGTTTGGTTGTTCATCACTTGCACCAGATCAATGACACGCGTTGGTGGTGGCTGTTGTGCTCCCACTTGACATTCCCCTTCATGCTGGCTTACTTCTTGTTCCTCCTGGTTAGGGGCTTGTCCTTGCATTCCCTGCTGCCTCTCTGCACTAGGGGTGGCATTGGCCTGACTCGGGGTGGTCCTGGTGGCACGCTTGGGAGGCATCTGCAGATTGAGTGGGACTCTCATGAGACTTAGATTGGGATTAAGGTGATGTTTAAGTTATTTATTTCGCATTTTCGAAGAGGCAGAATCCACCTTCTGCCGACAGGCACACAGACTAGCAACACAACAAGCACAAATGATTTTATTTGGTCATGGGGGAGGGTACAACACTTGGGTATGGCCAAAACACGCACTACACGACCGGGTACAACGACCACAAAAGAGGGTACAAATCTAGATTTAGGACCAAGACGGCTTCACTCCAAGGGCACAACTCTGTAGCACACTACTCGCGGGGCAAGTCTTCACCCTGAGCAGAGTGGTCCTCGAGCGGGATAAGGAGGGCTAGCACATCATCCTCCGTCGAGGGTAGCCTAACGATCTCGGACTCATTTCCGGTACCTTCTGTTGGTGGTGGTGCTGGTGGGGCGTCGGGGCTCTTTCTCTTGCCGGATCCTTGGGCAGCAGGAATCCCATCCAAGACCGGGGCCCCTTCATCCTCAAAAGCTCTCATCCTCCTACAAGCACGATCGACGAGGTGAGCCTCCTCTAATTCCTTGGAGTGCCTTTCTTCGGCTTCCTTAAGGGCCTCAACAGCAATAGCCTCATTGCTTTGGGCGGCTGCAGCTCGTGCTTCAGCGGCTGCCAACCTCACTTGGAGTCTCCTCACCATAACCTCTGCGTCCTCGGCTCAGCGAATTTGCTGCTTTACCTTCACAAGCTGCTTGTCGCAAAACTCATCCAAACTGAGGAGATTGGCCGACATGTGGAGCACGGTGGGGTCATCCTCACGCTGTCCACGTCCTTCCAAAATCCTTAACCGGGCCAGCCAAACCGGGCGATTCTTCTTGACCGGCGGGTAGAACCTCATCGTGGTGCGGCCAAGGTACTTCTCATAAATCTGGCGCAGATGTCGCAGGGCTTTCCGGCTCGAAACTTGGTAAGTGTCCTCGTGCCAGAAACCAGTAGCAGTCACATTCCAAGGCAGAATGTCGGGGAAACGACTGCTCCTCCCGACGTAGACGATCAACTCGCACCGGAGGGTTCCACGGTCCTCGTACTCCCTGCTTGAGTACTCCGGGTGCTCATAAATTCCAAGATGGTCCATGCAAGCAAACAATAGTCTTGGGAAACCGGGCTCTTCCAAGAAGTGGCTATTGACCCATCCTTCTAAGGCCATCTGAAAAGAACCAGGCGTAAATCAGTTTTCACAAAACAGCAGGGGAAGCAAGAAATTTTGTAAATATTTTATTTTGGTCAAACGGGCTTTTCCGATCCTAATGGTCACGTCCTATAGCCAACGACGGCTCTGATACCACCTGAAGCGTCCCCACATAAGTAGAGACTAAATGTGATACAAATATCAGTCGTAGGAGGCTGATAACACATTTATTCGACAGATATTTCAGTCACCACACAACCTCCGTGAAGGCGGACACTCGATACAAACGATGATAAGCAGCAAAAAGGCTACAATGATACACCAAAGCACGACCAGGGCAGGGTCCAGATCGGGCTCAGAGTATCACGCCAGCGCAAGCATCCTGCAAAGGCCAACAGCACAGGCAGCGTTGGGTGCAAACGCAACCTCTTACTCGACGTCCTCAACAACGAAGTCTGGGTCTTCCTCTGAAGCAACAAAATAGGGGTGAGTACAAAAGTACTCAACAAGTCCAACCCCATCCACGGAGGGGGATAACAAAGAATATGCACAGGATATAACAAGGATAAGGCTAAGGTTAATTTGCGATAAAGCTAGATTTTACACATGCACAGGTTTATTTTAGAAAAGGGTTTCCAAAGCAACTCTCTGGTAACCGAATAGTATGTGGGGTTGATCCTTCACAGAGGATCAAAGTTTTAATGCTACCGAACTCCTCGTCCGTCGTAGCTCACGGCACAACTGCCGGACACCCTCCAAAATAACTCACGCCATAAAACCATCCATCCCAAAATCTAGTCATGTGACCAAACCGTAACTCGCCCAATGCCCTGGGCATGGCTATTCGAATAGGTTTTAACTCTGCAGAGGTGTACACTTTACCCACAAGTAGGGTACCGCAGCACGATCACCTTAGTGTCAGTGCGGATCCTATCAAAGCCATTACCCACCATAGCTAGACCTGACTAGCCAACACGGGATCCACCAAGGGGTCATTGACCTACCAGTGAGGTCTAACCGAGGCATAAGTCACCCAGATCTTATCCCGTCTCCTTGATCACCCATTGCTCACCAGCTCGCCTGATGACTAACAGATTAGCTAGTGGGATTTATGCTTAGCTGTTGCCACACACAACGGTCGAGTGGTTGCACGATAATTTGAGTTACGCAAGGCGAAACATCAACTCGGTCCTTAATTATGACAAGACGGATATCTCCCAACCTTGCTCAACCACTAAGGTACGAGCCCAACATGGCATTTCACACAAGAAACACCCATCCATCTTGTCTAAGCATCTCTTTCTTTTATTTTCCAAAAATTCCCTTTTTCCCCTTTTTCATACTCACGTATTTCTTCTTTAAAAAGACACGGTGTAATCATATTCGAAGTGTAATAAACTGAGTAACAAGGTCCTAAACAATCTAGCGATGTTTATCATCCAAACAAAGCATATCATATTTAGAGACAAACTTAGGTCATCAAAGAATGATCATAGCAATCAAGGGGTGGCTATCCAACCATGTTTCAGCAATAAAATAATATGCAATTTTATAAACAGGCTAATAGGTTGTGTTTGTAAAACCGGGTTAAATATGCATCAAAGGAGGAGATTGGACTTGTCGTCCTCAAAGCCTTCCGGGAACCCTTGCTCGCGGTACAGATCTTCCGCCTACGGCTCGCGGTACTAGCCTTCGAGCTCCTCAACGTGTTCCTCCTCGATCACTCCGTCAGATACGGCGACAACGGCGCAACGAGAAACAAACACAAACAAGCATAACACAAAATAAAATGAGCTCAAGAGGGGATGAAAATAGAAGGAATGAATAGGATATGATTTTATAGGAATTTAGGAAGAAGAATCAATTAATTTGGAGCTTGGACGGGTGAGATATGGCTTTGTAATAGTTGGCTACTAATTGAATTCCAAAAGTTGAATAGTATAGGGAAGGGAGTGTACGGGTTATTGGCCCAGTAGGGTGACGATTGGGCCTTTGGATTGGTGGGCTCTATACTCATGTACCCTGCTCATAAAAATAGAACAGAGAGGTAGGAGTAGGTAGGAGTAGAGACAGACAGACAGAGCAGCTTGTGCTCTTTGTTCTGTCTGCCATGGGTGGGCTGCTCGAGCTCGAGCTGGCGGTAGCTCCGGCCACCGTTCTCGAATCTGAGGGCATAGGGAGAGAGATAAGGATGAGGGCATAGCGAGGCACCGGCAACGTTGAAAGCACGAGTTCCGAGGTGGCAAAGCCGGCGAGGACGGCTGCAGCGGCGTGCGGGAGGTGGGAACGCGGCGGTGGGCAGCGCGGCGTGGTGCCTGTGGTAGAGCACGAACACATCGCGGGGTCGGGGTGTCGCGCGTGCGTCGCATGAGAACGGCGCAGAGCAAGCACGGCGAGGAGGGCCTAGCTTGGCTAGCTCGCGCGTGGCATGGACGCTGCAGAGCTGCAAGGAGGCAGTAGCACCATGCGTGCTACTTTGCATGTGGACGTGTTGTGTGAATGCACACACGTATGTTGCTGCTCATTTGGATTCAGCAGGAAGTGGAATCAAGAGAGATTAGAAGGAAAGGAGCTGGCTGGTTCGATGGATTGGAAGGGGGAAAATAATTGGATGGTGATTAGGCACAATGGAATTTAGATGATAAGGGACATTGAGCTCAAAAGATAAATTTTGCAGATAGATTTTGAAAATGGTTTTGAATTCGGGTGATTTATGAATAGAAATTTTCGGGATGTTACAGCTGACCCTTCAATAATGAGCACAACCTCGTGGCTATTAGGGTAGAGGTCAACTACCAATGCTTGTGTTGTATTTCTTTCTCAATACATGTGTGTGGACCTACAATTTTTGTGATCTTGAACTTTGTCGTCGCCTTTTGTTTCCGAGCACATACCCTCCAATTGCAATCATCCTTCTTGCACACTACCGTGTATCGCCGCTCCACATAGGAATGTCTAACCTTGAATGGTCTTTTTCTCTTCACAGAATACTTCTGTAACCACCATCTCAATGTAGGCAAGTCCTTGAATATAAGACCCTTCTGAATTTCCATTGTGCCCACAACCGCATGAGTCTCAAGCAACTCTTCATCTCTTCCTTCTGCATAAGCACCCTAAGAATACCTTAGATCGCTGAATTCATTAACAAGCGGATCACGGTCAGGACAGAACTGCCTGATGAGCTCGATATCTTCTTCAGTCAACGGTGGCACAGGGCGGTCATCATCAGAATCAACAGCTCTTGTCGTTCTGTATGGCTCCTCATCATCCTCAATCTGTACATCAACACTGTTCGAAGCATAGCCGGTATTGGATGATGGACGAATAGGACGAACACCAGCATTATCTGGAATGTCCCCTGCATTTGAACCACAAATAAGGATGGTCTTTGGATGAATGAATGAAAAGGAAGCAAGGGTGAATAACAAAGACACGTGTTACTTAGATACTTACTTGGATGGTTTTGTGACATAGAAATCTCCTGAGGGACCGCACCAGGAACATCAGTGCGACATTTTGCACCGGCCTCATTAGGGGCGGATTCAGCATCAGGAACCACAACCATCTCTTCCACATGTGCCTCACGGTTTGGTATATGAGGATCGGGAGGTGGTCCAAACTCAAGTTCTAGGGAGAACCCACGAGGGGGGGATGGCCATTGGCGGGAGAATGCACCTGAGGGCTTGGATCAATTGACAACTTCCGCATAAGCAAAGCCAAAAAAATTCTTTCTTCATGGCAGTCTTCACGTAGTTGTCCCAGTCACCCTCATTTTCAATTGGGATCATGCGGGTAACAATTCAGCCCGGTTTACCAACTTCAAGTACCCCTTCAACTGAAAGTGCATCCTTATTGGAATTGCATTGAAGCTCATCACGAGCCATACCAAACAACTCACTAAATAACGGTCGGTCACCGAATATAAGAGGGATGTTGCGCATTCCATCAAAACTAACATTTCCAAACCCATCTCGTACTACACTTCCTCCATGAAAAAGTGTGACCACATTGTCCATCTAGTTGGCATGAAACACATGGAAGTTATAACGCGTGTAATAAAAAATACACTAACAGCTTTATCTACGTACGTACGTTTCGTTGTCTAACTACTTAAATTATCTAACTACATCATCTACCTATGTAAGTTTATTGGACTAACTATCTAAATCTAGGTGCTAACTACCTTGGTACCGAGCTAAAACAATTTACGAACTACATTATATAAATGTATATCAAGTTACTAACTACATCATCTAAGATGCTAACTACCTTGCTACCTACATAAAATAATTTACTAACTACATTAACTAACTATCTAAATCTGCATTATCTAATTATATCTAACTAAATTACCTATAACAAAATAAATGAATTAACTAAATTAGTATTTATTTAACTACATTACTTATATCTAAATTACATTATCTAACTATCTATATGTAACTACATAACCACTAAATTAACCACTAGATTTACAAACTACATTTACTAACTACACTAAATTTACAAACTACATTTACTAACTAAAATCAAAATACTAACTACTCTCCACTTACCTCGTTGACGGTGGGCGGCGCGGCACTGGGCCGCCGGGGCAGGGGCGGGCGGAGCACTGCACGCGCCGGGGGAGCGCACCCGCGGGGCGCCCGAGCTGCGGCCTCCCCGCGCTGGGGCAGGGCGCCGGCGGCCCGCACGCGCGGCAGGACCCTGCGCATCGGGGCGGCGCCGACCCGAGGGCGGGGGCGCGGCGCTGGGGCAGGCCGCGCAGCCAAGGACGCGGCGCGGGGCCGGGTAGGCGGCGGCAGACGAGCCGAGGGGTGGGGGTGGGGTCGGTGGCCGGCGAGGCGACGGCGAGCACTGGAGGCGCGGGCGAGCACGGGAGGCGCGGGGAGGCGAGGCAAATGGCAGCGAGGGAGGGAGCAAGGCCGGCGGGGGGACTATGGCGCCGAGCTCGGCGCCAGGATCCGTGGCGCCGACCTCGGCCACGTCAGCTGCTGCATCAGCGGCCGCGTCGGCTCGAGCGTTGGACCTCAGCGCCAAGACTCGCGGCGCCGAGACGTGTAACCTCGGCGCCATAACTCATGGCGCCAACCCCTTGGGTCTAAAGATGCAAATTGCTTCTCCAAGGGTCCAAATGTGAACTTCTTTCGCGAAAAGGGTTAAAAAGAAAAAATGCGGAAGGAGACGTATGTACTCGCCGTGTGCTGATTCTCTGACATGTGGGGCATAAAGCTTGCGGTCCCACGTGTCAGCGAATCAACGTCACGGTTTTTCATACTCAACATGTTCACCGCTAACGATGATGCTTGGTTGATGAAATTAATGGAAGGGAACATGAGTTCAGAAGGATGAGATTAAAATTAGTCTCGAGAGAAGTGTCAAGTCCACAATCGCAACATGGGGGCAGTAGATCCGCTCACACACCGCCTGTCAAATCCAACGACTATCACATCGTGAGTTCGGTTCGGCACGACGACAATTGCAAGTCTCCAGTCCTACCGAACTTCAAAATCAGCATGGCACGCAGCACCGAGTGAGACCGGGCGTGGACGTCGAGCGGCGCAGCTACCACAACCAGCCGTGTCGTGCCGTGCTGAAAGATCTCCGATCACACAAACGACGACGCCTCCTCACCGCCGTCAAAGAACGCGCCGGTCCACACCGCCGGGGGCGTCTATTCCTCGCTGCGTGCAATTGGAATGGATCCAATCGCAGCAGCGAGCGTCCTCCATCTCCGCCGACACTAACCACTCTCACCGTCGCGTCGCCGTCTTCTCGCCCCAGCCACCGGGCACCGAAGCTCTTGCCCCCGAACCGTCACTGCCGTCCGTCCTCCGCTGCCTCCAACCCCCTTCTCTTTTATAGCCGGAGGCCGTAGAGCTGCTCTGGACCTCCGGCAACCTCGAACCCTAAAGCTCCGTCGTCTCCCTCCACCGCCCCGGCCGTCAGCGGCACTCCACCCCCTCCTCCTCCCCTAGCTCGCCGGTAGCTGCTCCAGCCACTTCCCTCCCCCGTCCCCTAGCTCACCGGCGGCCGCGCCCCTTCTGCGACGCCTCGCCTGCCACCCACGTGCGCGATATATAGATTTCCCCGCGCCGCCCGCCTTCCGGAAGCAGCGCCACGACCACCACGCATTTTCTCGCCACCACTAAGTCGCTGGTCCTGTTCAATTGTTCATGTTCGTCAGTTTCGAATTTGTTATTTTATAATGGGCCATGGGCTACGACCTTACAGTAGCTTTTAGGGGTGTAAATGGATCAACCTTAGGTGTACCTCCAACCCTGTTTCCAAAATGAGATCTCATTTGCACCTCTAGTAGCTCTCCAGCTAGCTGCGTCCACCCATCAATTTTCAGCTAATGAAGGACTAAAATATCCACGATTTAAGTTTTTTATGAACCGACGATCTATTTCCGTAGTTTAGTGTGGTTGGCACGCAGTGTTAATCAGTTGACGGTCACGTCGACAACGACGGACGACATCCGTACACGTGAACGTGATACACATGCCAGCAGCTCCGTGTGCCTTTGTTCAGTGTTTCTGCCAAGCAGGAACCTACCAACCTTCGAGTGGATCGATAGTTCAGCATTTGTGTCATGTGTGCGGCTCATATGTGTGTGATTACAGAGTTAAGTTTCTCAAAGTCAGTCAGGTGCATAAGTCCATAACTCCATATATAGTCATCAACAACAGGGCAGAACGACAATTCAGGTGAACAAAGTCATTCATCATCTCATCTATCGTCCGCAGACCGCAGCAACAGCACTGCCGTAGAACTAATATGTGCTTTTCACTGGCGTGTTTTATTATTCATCACTAAAGTTCCTATGGTTCTAAACACCTCTTTCTATGTAGTATTCCTGTGTTTTTCCAATCCTCTATTTTGTTACTAACACCTACATTCAGTTCCTGCGTTTTTTTTGTTCTAAAAGTTCTGCAATTTTTTCTCGTTTCTCTAATTTTCCATTCATTTCGTTTCAAAAAATTTCCATTCATTCATTCCAAACAGGCCCTCAGTGACCAAATGGTGGCCCGTCCTGAGAAAAAGGAACCCGGCCCATAGGGGACCGGACCAGTTGTTTCCAGTGGCTATTTTGGGCCAGGCTTGGCTGCAAAGAAAAAGGAGCCCGGAGTTTTTAATTAGGCCTAGGCTGCTGATTTTCTTGCCTAAACTTAACGAGATCTCAAACATAAGTGGGCTTTTCTCGTTCCTCTAGAAACCAGGCCTGCACAGCCATTTATAGAGCCTCAAATTAACCGGGCCTTCCTGCAGCCGGCCCCACTGTAGAGAGGTCAACCCGAGCGCGCTCCCCCGTGAGCGTGCTCCCCGAACTCAGCTCCAAACAAGTCATGGAGATCAGGAATTCAGGAGATCTCGACTGCGATTTTTATTGGCTGTTTCCTCTGTAGATAAATTGCACTTGAACACGACTACACGAGATTGGACACGCTCGCATAGTCGCGTGGTGTACGTGTGAGGTAGGCGACGAGGCAATAGCCCCAGTTTCTTCATCTGCGTGTGCATGTACGCGTCCGGCGGAGAAAATCGGTCGAGTTTTACAAAATTGGAAAGTCACGGTCAAAGATCGGATATTGTCGGAAACCCCAATAGCCGGATAAGGCCATAAACTGGTCTAAACGGTAGTAGCTGTCGCGGAGCTGAATCTGAGGCAAGCAGTGGCGTCATGCCGAACCAAATGCGAACACTGCTACTGCAAGTCGTTTCCCATGGCAAGAAACACTTCAAGCAGTTGTGAAAAAATCGAAAATAATAACGCTAGATTGCATTCTCATGATATGCGATTCATCGGCTGTGCTTAACATTTCAATTTCAGATTTGTACTACGCAGCTCAGCAGTAATCCACACACCAGCCACCAGCTCGCTTCCTTATTCTAAATCTGAACGCCAGACCACAAGCCTCACACGAACGACGCCTCCTCGCCGTCTTCAAAGAAGGCGCCGGTGACCCCGCCTTCCGGCAGCAGCGCCACCTCCACCACCCTGCGCCCGCCTTCCTCGGGCGTCAGGAGCCCCGAGTGTGCAGTCATGTCGGTCTTGATGTAGCCGGGATGCACGCAGTTGACGCGCAGCGCGGGTTGCTTCGCCGCCAGGATCCTCGAGTACGCGTTCATGGCCGCCTTGGCCACCTTGTACGCCGTGAATGCTGCCGGCCACCCGCGCGCGTCTACCTTGCCGGCCTCGAAGTCGTTCAGGAACATGTCCAGCAGCTCGTCCAGCCTCTCCTCGGTGAGGTTGCCAACGTCGTTCAGCTCCTGCTTCAGCTCCTCGTTCCTGAAAAACTGCAACGGGAAGAAATTTTGTCACCAGCTAGTAGAATACAAGGGCTAGAGATTGCACAAATTGATAGCATTGGTTTGGAATTCGGGACTGTGTGATCAAAAGAGGTTACCCTAAGCAGCCCAAAGTCGGATGAAACATTAACGAGTCTTCCATCGGAGGAGGCTTCCAGCAGAGGCAGAAAGGCTTCGATCACATGCTTTGTGCCGTAGTAGTTTGTATGCAGGCCTTTCTTTGCAGCGTCGTAAGTCTCCCTGCTGTTTCTCCACAACCATTCAAGCCTCCGGTCTCTATCCATGCCCCTCAGCTGTCACACGCAAAAAAAAAAAAAAAAAAAAAAAAAAAAAAAAAAACTTGTTCACTAAAAAGTTCATGCACGGATAAGCTGAAGATGTAAATCTCACCTCTTCATCGCTGGTTACTGATGCGGCAGCAGGATCTCTGGCGTACTCAACGCCTCCAAATGCAGCATTATTTACCTACAAACAGAGCACCTTCATCAACCAATCACCACTACGTCGGGTTTGCGGCCACACATAGCAAACCTTCAAAACTTCGAAAGAAGACTTACCAGAATGTCTAGCCTCCCAAAACGGGTCTTCAAGAAATCGGCTAACCTAGCTATGCTTGGTGCATCCGTGATGTCCAACTGGTGGAAAACGACACTGGAAAGCCCCAGTTCTCTGAGCTTCTTGACGGCGGCTGCGCCCCTCGTCTCGTCCCTAGCCGTTAAGACGACGGTGACACCATTCCCAGCCAGCTGCCGGCACACCTCTAGCCCGATCCCTTTGTTACCGCCGGTGACCACAGCAATCCTAGCATGCAACCGCCATGACTCTAACACAGTTCAGGTACAGCAAGCCAGGATGGCAAGAGAGAGATGCATACCTTGTGCTTGGGGAACTGGAGATGGCTCCCTCCATGAGCGTGCCCCACGAGCTCTGCTCCAACAAGGCGCTAGGAGATGAGTTTCTCTGGTCAGTCTGGTGCTCTATGGGCAGGCCTTATCAAGAAGTTAATTTAAAGGGAAAAGGAGACTTACATGTACCTCTCAACTTTATACTCTTTTTATATTGAAATCAGATTCTTCACGTGGGGCATGTTAACAGAGATGACAAGACAGGTCCCTGTATTTTTTTTCATCTCGGACAAACCAAGGTGACAGCATCAGATAGATTGCAGGTGCTCCGTGCAAGAAATTGGATCGGGGTGTTTAGACCATGTGCCAAAATGAAATTTAAAGGAAATCTTGCTGTTTAGGAGTATTAAATAAAATTTATTTATAAAATTTTTTGCATGGATGGGTTGTAAATCGCGAGACGAATCTAATGATGGTAATTAATCTATGATTAATGGATGATTAGTGGATGGTTACTGTAGCTTCACTATTGCAAATTATAAATTAAGTAGGCTCATTAGATTCGTCTCGCGATCTACAACCTAACTGTGCAATTGGTTTATTTTTTAATACATATTTAATTCTCCATACATCTGTTCAAACATTCGATGTGATATTTTTGGTCAAAACTTTTTGGGATCTAAACAACGGCACATCAGAATTCTGAACAGCTGCATAATAAAGACATAGAATAAACAGACTAAACGTAAACACTGACGTCATGCAGAAATAAGCATGAAAACAATGTTCCCATGATAGAATGCAGAAAAGCCTGACTTAGGTGTGAACTACTGTGAACATTCCAAATAAAAAAGGCTACTGCACTGCCACTAGCGATTCACAGGTAGTTCTTACCAAGAGGGTTGATTTAAAGTTCCATACAGTGAGCAACCGGGCATTTGTTAGTATCAGCAGCTCTTTTATGTTTGATAAGTTTGTTCACTGACCACCAACTTGCTTAAAATATACTACCTCCAGTGACGATCAGACAACAAAACAAGCAGAAAGAAACTGTTTACTTTGTCCAAAACGTCAAGTAAACTTGACTAAGCGGGAGCATTTACTAATTCAGAAGCAATATATCCTGATTCAAACCATTTCTGGAAGCAAAAATGGAAGAACTAGTCGTGTGAATCCTCACCTGCTTTGTGATTATGAACAAATTCACCTGCATCCCTAGAAAAGTCAAAATGACATGCTTCATGCTCCCGAAGAAATAGCATTTAACCATCATATTCTACAATCTATCTATGCATCTAGACAACAACCCAGAACAACGTGGCCACAGCCCACAGTAGTACGAACTAGGAAGTAGTTGCCCTCTCAGGGGGAAAATGTAAAGAATTGGTGCGACCACCAAACATGCCAAGTGTGGTCCATTGAAAATATGCAAACTTCTCCAGGGAGATCAGCGGTCAATTGCAAATATGAATGCGTCTCCAGAGAGATCATATAGAAGACGACGAATCATAATGTGGAGCAAGACAATTTCCTCAACGTGCTAGTTTGATTACACAAGTCAAACTACAATACTTATCAGCACCAATTACTCTATAACCCTTTCTTTTATTCTAAAACTGAGTAAGGGAAACGTGATCAATATGATCACACAAAGGGCGCCTCCCCGTTCAGATCAAAATAAGCACCAGTTGGGCCATCGTCAGGCAAGAGAGCGACTTTTACAGGGTTGCGAGCACCCTCTTCAAGTGTCAATACTCCCATGTGCATAGACATATCGGTCTTGACATAACCAGGTGTCAGACAGTTGATACGCAGTGTAGGATACTTCTTAGCAAGAATCCTTGTATATGCATTAAGGGCTGCTTTGGCAACTTTGTAGGCTGAAGATCCACCTGTTGGCCACCCATGTGTCTCTAATAAGTTAGCCTTGAAATCTTCTAGGAACAAATCCAACAGTTCCTCCAGTCTATTTTCAGTAGGATTGTCAATGTCATCAAACTCTTTCCTAAGTTCTTCACTGTTGAAGTTCTGCTCGAAAAGAAAAGGTATGATCTTAATTAACTGAAAGTGAACAAGAACAAGGGAAGTGGACCGAAACAAAGTGTACATTTTTATTGCATGCAACCCCCAGTAAAAATTTTCATTGACATCACTTAATTTTTTTGTAGCAATATAGAGACCGCCATTAAAGGAAAAGAAAAGAAAAAGGTTCACTGAAAGAAAATTGTGGAATGTGGACACAAACAAGAATGCTTCTCCGAAAGGCTATTTGTTGTTGTGCAACAAATGAATAAACCCAAAACAAAAGGGAGGCATTCAAGCATGCTACTGCAGTCTGCAGATATATTCTGGCAAAACACTCTTGGCAATGACCTGCAAAAGGCAGTAGCTTGGGTATTTACAGAACTTACTCTCAGCAGCCCAAAGCCTGACGAAACATTGACAATTCTTCCGGAGGAGGATAACTGAAGAAGGGGAAGTAGTGCCTCCGTGACAATCTTGGCACCATAGTAGTTTGTCCTCATACATTGTTTAGCTTCCTCGTATGTCTCTTTTGAATTTTCTCTCATCCATTCAACTCTCTGGTTCACATCCATGCCTTCAACCTGTCCTTGAATAAACAGTTTTATTATTCTTCAATCACACAGATACTTTTAGTTTTCTAGTATTGAGAAGAAATATAATCATGTGATTCAGTAAATAGTCAGGTTTTAGGTGAAAAGGTACGGTCTAACATGCATTTCACTTAAACATGGTGGTTGGCTTGCTGAATTGAATAACTTAAGGATTATCAATCTCAAACAAAGATGTTCACATAACACCTCAACATCTTGAAAGACAACAGCAAACAACTATAGAAACAGCAACTATAGCTACATTAACTTTTGCTTTCTTGTGAAATATAAGAATTATACCTTTCAAAAAAATATGTAAGAATTACATGGGAATTGCTCACAAACTGCTCCTGCAAAGAAACAGTACTTTGTATGTGATGTTTTGCTTTAGTTAAGAGTACCTGATCCTTGACTTTGGCAACCAACACTGGATCTCGGTCAACAACTGAAATCCCAGCATTATTGATCTACAGACATCAGGAGGGAGAAAGTGATGCTGTTGCATTGCAAATAATTCAGTAAGTAATCACTTCATTCACACAATAATGCGTGATAAAGGGAGAAAGTTCAGAAACGCAAAAAACTGCATAGTAATTTCATCTCATACTTAGTTTTCTGGAGCTGCGAGTTTTCTGGAGATATGAAGCAAAAAACATTGCATCGACAACATCGTTTATAAGTACACCAGCTTGCTGGGAATGCTGCTGATATATGTAAACATACCAGTGTACGAAGTCGTTTTGCCACTTTTATATGTAAACATACCAAGTTCAATTAACGTAGAAACAGCAAAATGGAATGCATATCTCTGCTAGTATACTGGAACAGCACCGATTCCTACTTCCCCAAATTCAGGGACCCAAATTCATAGAGCACACATCAGCGAGCGAACCGAGCTGCAAGGGGGAGCCATACCAGGATGTCAAGCCTCCCGAACTGGCCCCTGACGAAATACGCGAGCCGGGCGGCGCTGGTGGGGTCGGTGACGTCCAGCTGGTGGAAGAAAACCTCGGCGGCGGCGGCGCCTGATGGCCTCGACCGCCTCCAGCCCCCTCGCCTCGTTCCTCGCCGTCAGGACGACCTTGAGCCCCTTGGTCGCCAGCTGCCTGCACGTCTCCAGCCCGACCCCCTTGTTCCCCACGGTGACCAGCGCGATCCTGAATGCACCCGGCGCAGCCGCGCCGACAAACTCGCGAAATCAGCGGGGGCAGAACTCGCTCGGCGCCGGGTGGCAGAAACTGAAGGGGGGCAGGAAGGGGGGGTTCCGCCGGCGTACCTCTTGATCGACGACGGATTCGAGACGGCCGCGTCCATGCTGATGCTTCCTCCTCTCCGATCGGGGCGGCGCGGGCGTGAGGAATGCTAGCGCTAAGCCTTGGTGTGGTATTGGAGAGGGTGATCCACGAGTGTGGACACGGGCATTGCCATGCGGGCCGGCAGCTTTCCCTTCGGTGACCGGCGTCTGCCAGTCACTGTCGATCTGCCCGCATCCTGCCGAGTGTGCCGCCGCCGCGCGGCGCACCGCGTGTGCGTGCGTGCGTGCGTGCCGGCGACCGGCGTGCGCCGCATCAGCCTACGAGTTGTGGGCCACGCGGTCCAGATCGGCCCTGTTATATAGCCCAGGTGCGCAAGCAGGCCCCCGATGTCTCTCCTCGGGCTGGGCTTTTTTCTGTGTAACTGGCGAGTTTTCCCCGGAACAGTAGTAGTTTTTTTTTCCTTCCCCACTTTTGAAGTGAGCAACGTGGTTCTGCGAGGAACACGGTTGCTAGCGCACCACATGCTCAACATCAAGAAAAGAAAGCACACCACATGCTCTGAGGCAGGGTTGTTTAACGCGACCCATGTGGAGTCTCCTAAAACAATCTTCGCGACATGTGGGACCGTATCTGCTGAATCCCCATCACTTGCTTCAGTCAGACGCAGATGGCACGCATCGCCAGAACATCCACCCTGAACTCCTGCACCAGGATTCCCGGCCCCGGGTCACCTTGGTTGCGTACGCGGAAATCATGTACGTATGGCAACGTTTCTAGAACTCGTGAAAAATCGTCACGGAGCTATCAAACGGTCACACCCAACAAAACCTGGACCCTTTGCGCCTTGTACGGAACCTGCTCACTGGAATTCTACATGCTCGCACGGTCACACCCAACAAAACCATCTTCTGGAATTCAAGTACCAAGTATTGTTTATCTGAATTTGGTGAGAACAGGCAACAAAAAACCCAGCGTGCAGCCAAGCAGCCAACGAAGCAAGCAATCATACGAATCAATACAACCACCATGCGTGCGTGCTGGAATTGGATAGATGGACAAAACAACGGGCGCGGCGTTCGCGCTGCCCGATGCCAGAAGAAACCAACGGCCATCGCCGCCATCTTGTGGCCGCCACCGGCGAGTCGGCGACAACCGACAAACACGCCGCGCCGGTGGCGTTGCGATAACATATTCAAGTACCAGCGCCGCGCGGCGGCCGCGAGTGCGATGCCAGCGGCCGCGCTACCGTGGCAGTGCTGTCCTGAGGTCAAAAGATAAGATGGACAGGTCTGTCCGCTTCTCTTCCAGAGATGCCGTGACGCTGATGTTTGCTCATGACGTTGAATTTTTTCTTTTGTTTGCAGAACAAGATGTTGATCGCTGAATGTCTGCTCGAGCTCGAGCCTAGCACATCGCACTCCAGGTTACATCACGCTAATATTTACTGTCCACGGTTATTGTACCTACCGGTACTAAACCTGTACTACTGCTAGAAATTTACCCACCCGCGGTACAACTATGTTACGGGAAATGCCAAGTCAAGTCATCTCCATGACGCGCAAGAAACTAGTACTCTGTTGTTGCTGTGAAAGCGACCGTCTTGTTCAGCGTTCACCTCCCGCCGGAGAGGCCTGACACGGCCGAGAACCCGCCGGAGACGGGGCTGGCGCTGGACGTGGCCGTGGACGGGAACGACATGGCGAACGAGTCGAACCCGTCGTTCTGCATCAGCGCCAGCATCGTGTAGCTCACGAACGTCGGCGCCGCCTCCGGCATCGGGGCGTCGCCCTCCAGGTACTGCACCACCTGCCGCATCCCGGGCCGCGCGTCGGGCAGCGGGTGCGCGCACGCGAGCCCCAGCCGGATCGCCAGCCGGGCCTCGTCGGCGTCGTACTTGCCGCACAGCCGCGGGTCCACCGTGTCCAGCGCCGCGCCCTTGCGCTCGTGCTCCTGCACCCAGTCCAGCAGCACGTTCTGCTCGTCCGGCGCGATGCACCCCAGCGGGCGGCGCCCGCAGGTCACCTCCAGCACGAACACGCCGAACGCGAACACGTCCGTGACGGGGGTCGCCTTCCCCGTCCGCACCAGCTCCGGGGCGAGGTAGCCCATGGTGCCGACGACGTGCGTGGTCTGCGGGTCGACGCCGTGGTCGTACAGCCTCGCGAGGCCGAAGTCGCCCAGCCGGCCGTTCATGTCGCCGTCGAGGAGCACGTTGCTGGCCTTGATGTCCCGGTGCACGACCACCTGCTCCCAGTCCTCGTGGAGGTACAGCAGGCCGGCGGCGACGCCCTTGATGATGTGGAACCTCTGCTCCCAGTCGAGGACGAGCTTGGTCTTGTCGTACAGGTACTTGTCCAGGCTGCCGTTGGACATGTAGTCGTACACCAGAAGGAGCTCGCCCTTCCGGCGGCAGTAGCCCAGCAGCTGCACGAGGTTCCGGTGCCGGAGGTGGCCGATGCTGACGACCTCGGCGATGAATTCCTTCATCCCCTGCTTCGAGTCGTGCGACACCCTCTTCACGGCGATCTCGAGGTTGCACTTGGGGAGCACGCCCTTGTAGACCCTCCCGAACCCGCCGGCGCCGAGCAGCTGCTTGTTCTTGAAGCCCTTGGTGGCGTGGTAGAGCTCCTTGTACGAGAAGCGGTGCGGGCCGAACTCCACCTCCCAATCCTCGCGCACCTCGGCGTACCTCACCCGCCGCCGCACGATCAGGAAGACGCCGATGAGCAGCGCGAGGACGAACGCCGCGGTGGCGATCGGGAGCACGATCTCCAGCACCCTGGACCGGGGCTTGGGCCCGAACCGCGGCAGCGACGGCAGCTTCGAGGTGTCCAGCGGCGGGGCCGCGCCGTCCATGGCGAAGCTCCATCCCAGGACGTAGTGCCTCGTGTAGATGACGCCCGTGGCCGCCGAGAAGCCGACGTAGGCGGTGTCCGTGCCGACCGCCGAGAGGTTGAGTGGCGCGGAAATGAGCGGCTTCCTGGGCCTGGGCACGCCCATGGGCGCCATGGTCACGTCGAGGCGCGTGGTGGCGCCGTCGTAGTCGACCCAGACCTGCATGGGCTGGCGGCTGATGAGGCTGAGGTTGCTGAACGCCCCGGTGGCGTCGTCGTAGTAGCCGGCGCTGTGGTTGTGCAGCGACCTCATGCTGTTGACGTTGACGCCGACGTGGTTGCTGTTCATGTCCTGGAACTCCGGGTTGAGCATGGTGTCGAGCTCGACGAAGAGCACGCGGTTGCCGTCGCTGCCGTTGTCGGTGACGTTGAGGACGCCGAGGTACTGGCCGGCGTTGAAGGCGGAGAGCCTGGTGCTGGGCGCGACCACGAACGCCATGCCGTTGTCGCTCAGCACGGTGAAGTTGGAGACGATGGCGAAGACGAAGGCCGCCGAGAAGGACCGGAGGGCGCCGCCGGGGCGGTCCCGGAGGCGGACCGGCGCCGGGTGGAACGCGTGGCCGGCCATCTGGCTGGTGCCGTTGCTGAGCACCAGGAGTCCGTTGGGCGCCACCACGGACATGCCGTCGAGCGCGAGGCCGGCGCCGCCGAAGCCGTTGTAGGCGAACTCCTCGGCGGCCAGCACGGCCGCATGGTCGGAGCAGGCCGCGGCGAGGAGCAGCAGGAGGAGCAAGCGGAGACACCCCATGGCGTACCGCCCACGGCCCACGCTGCAAGATTGATGGGCTCTCTCTCTAATCTCTATCTCCACGGAAACAATTCTGGATTGAAGAAGTAGCAGAGTAGTTCACGACTGACTGACTGACTGAGCTTCCGCCTGGGCCCTCTCTGCCTCGCAATGTCGGGGTGTGAAGTGTGAACCACGGCGATGCTTTGACCCCCGACGGGGACTCGCCGTTCAACGCTGCCGCCCCCGCCCGATCACAGTTCAAGAGGGGCGTTGGTGACGGGGACCAATCGGACCCGTCCACGGTCACAGTAGGAGGCACAGGTTTGCCATGCCGGACGGGCAAGGGCGACAGGCGGCGATCTAAAATTCAAAATTACAAATAAATATTTGCACACGTACATGACGTATTAAATTTAATTAAATAAAAATCACATTACACGAATGGTCCGTAAATCGCGAGAAGAATCTAACGAGCTTAATTAGACCGTAATTAGATAATAAATTGCTACAATAATGCTACAGTAAACATATACTAATGACGGATTAATTAGGCTCGTTATGTTCGTCTCATGATTTACGGATGGAATCTGCAATTAATTTTTTAATTAGTATATATTAATATTTTAAATGTGAAAAGATTATATTTCAAATTTTTTATAGAATGGATGTAAAGCAAAAATATCCCGGGCAGCCAACGATGACAGCAGTGAGTGGTTGAGCGTCACACAGCAACCAGTAGTCCAGTACTGGGCGAGCGTAGTCAAGTTGGGTTGGTGCCGTCTGGTGGCTGCGCTTCTTTTTGACTCTGCGCCGCTGGCTTTTCTTCCTGCTTCGTTATCAAGCCAGGTTGTTTAAGGTTTCTCGACACGATCCAGATTGTCAAAAGGGCCTCGCATATTATACCGGCGCTAAAATCTCGCACGCTCGCGGCGGATCAGTGTGAATCTCTTGGTGGCTGGCCCTAGGACGAATCGCGTTTCGTCGAGCCCCAACCACCGCAGAAGAGATGAGGCCGGTGGTGGGAGCGGGCCAGCGACAGGCCCCGCCCCCCACGGGACGCAAAGGCTGACCGGAAAAGGCTAGGGGCCGTGGCGATGGGAGGAAACTTCGCCTCGCCCGGTCACGAGGGGGCAGGGCAGCGCGCCGCCGCGGCGGGCTCCGGCCTTGTCCCTGTGGGCCGGGCGGATGGGGGCAGGTGAGCCGGCAGCAGGTGGGGATGAAGTTATTGCGCTCGCGTAATCGCGTCCTACCGAGTCCGGCGGTCGCGTGACTTCCGGTCCGTGGGGACGCGAGAAACAGAAGGCCGGGAACGTGTAGCTTGACGCCGCAGCCTGCTGGCTGCGGCTGCCCGCTGGCCTCGGGATCAGATCAGCGGCTGGCTGGGAACCGAGGGACAAGGTCATAATCACCGTAACATTGATCAGCAGCTTTTACTAGAATGTTAATGTTACTAGTGCAAAATTGAAAATTTTAAAACTTTTTATAAGTAGAATGCACTTAGCTAAAAAACCCTAAGAGTGACCCTCATTCTCTCAGATTCTTAGAAAATAAAGAATTAAAATATAAGTTACATGATATTAGGGTGAATTCTTTTGAATTTTATTTGGAATTTATTGAATCCCTCTTGTTCATTTATGGTTGGAATTTATTTTAGATTTTTGATTAATTGAATTGCGTGGAATTCAAATCAAATAGGTCAATTTGATTTGAATTCAAACTAAAGTAAATGACTAAACTAACCCAGCCCAGCTAACTAACCTAACCCAACCCGCTAACTAAGCCCGAGACCCGGCTTGCTAAACTACCCATCCGACCTGCTCACCCACGCACCCACGAGGCCTGCTAAGCCAGCCCAACCCAGCACGCCACTCACCCAACACTGCACACCCGACGCCACCCCACCTCTCTTTCACCCGGGGTCGCTGACATATGGGGCCCACATGTCAGCTTTACCCCCAACCTCACAACCACTCCCTCACCCCGCGTCGCCGCTCGCACCGCTACGCGACAGCCTCGCCCAACGGCCGCCACGCGCCCCGCTGCGGACCGCGCCGGCCGCCTTGACCTCCCGCCAGCCCTAGCCCCACCTCGCTGAGCCGTGCGACGGCCGCCACGTGCCCTGCGCCGCGAACCCTAGCCCCATCGCCGTCCCTCGGCGTCCAGGCCCCTAAAACACTAGCGCCGCAGCCATAAAGCCCCCGGTAGCCGCCAATCGACCCCCAGGGCCCCAATTAGGGTTTCCCCCACGCCGCCGCCATGAAATCGAGAAAGGGACGGCCGAGAGGAGGGAGGAGAAGGAGGAGCCCGCCGGGAGGAGCGGCGCCGCTGATCGGAGCTTCCCCGGGGCCGCCACCCGCGGGGAGGACGCCAAGCCGCTGGACCAGGAGGAGGAGGAGGAGGAGCCACCTGAGCCTACGCTACCTCGACCCGCCACGGCCTCGCCGTCGTCCTGCGTCGCCTGTTCGCCACCAAGCCCGACCGGTGAGCCCGCCGCCCCTCCATCACCCTAGTGCTGCCGGGCGTCGGCCGATGACCCTACCGTAGGAAACCCTAGGCCCCCTACCCTCCTTGTTGATCGCCTGCAGGAGCCCGACGCGCCGCTTTCCACCGCTGCAACCCGCCGTCGCCGTGCCCCCGACCTTCGCCGCTGCTCCGCTGCCGCGGGCCCAGGCTGCTGGTGCCCCGCGCGCATGGACAGCCGTGCTGCGGACCTGGAACGCCAGGGAACCGCACACGCGCGCGAGCCCCACCGCACCGAGGCCTCGCCGCCGTTTGGCACGCCGGCGACACTCTGCGGCGCCGCAATACCGGAACGCCGCGCGCCCGGGCACACATACACGTGCACGAGCACGAACCCAGCCGCACCTAGCTCGTTTGCCCGGTTCCCTCGCCGGCCGTGCCTCGCCATAACCGCGCCACGAACACGGTGACCGCGCTCACCCATGCAACGTCGGGGCGTGGCGCACACGAGAGCCACTACGGCACTTCGCCAAGCGCCTCGCGTGCGTCCGCACACACGCACGCCTCTGGAACACACACACGCACACACGCATAGGAGCCACACCGGATCCGGGAGGGACTGACCACTGGGTCCCGCCCGTCAGTCAAAGGAGGACGCCGACATGTGGGCCCGGCTCATCAGCTAAAAGAGAAGGGAAGGAGCGGACCGGGTCAAGCTGGGCCAAGACAGGCTGCGCCAGCCCAAGAAGAGGAAGAGGAGGAGCCGACCCGACGCGTGGAGGATTGAGCCGGCCTGCTGACTAGGAGCCGAGCCAACGAGCCAGACCCCAGCCGGCCTGCGAGCCATGGACCCGAGCCGTCCCGATCCAAGCCGAGCCGAGCTAAGCGGGCCAACGAGCCGGCCCGACTTAATTGAGCTCAAGGCCCCCCTTTGTTGGTTTGCTTTTTCTTTTTCTTTTAAACCTGACCCGAGGGCCCCATGCGTCAGCCTCCGGCTGAGGCTGACGGATGGACCCCGCCGACCTTAACCGTTGACCCTTGACCTTTGACCGTTGACTGGTCAACGTTGACCAGCCAACGGTGACGTCAGCAGGACCCATGCTGATGTCAGCCTGGCCAGCGCCCCACTGTGACATCATGCTGACATCAGCGTACCACGTAGCACACTCTGGTGTTACCACGTGTCACTGCTGTGTGATTTTTCTTTTCCGAAATTTATTTATTATTTTCAGAAATGTCTTTAACCTTTAAAAAATTCATAATAAATTAACCGGACCTTCAAAAGTTATGAAACAAATTTCATAATTCATCTAAAACCATGATCGGATACTTTTTGTGCATTTTTGCACTTTGACCCCTATACTTATGCGTATTTACGAATATAACCCGACTCTGGGGAGCTGAACGACGCCCAGGACTACCAAGAGGAGCAGGAGTACTATGAAGACATACTAGATTCATGCCCATCTATGATTTGAATGCCTATTAGACATTGCTTACTAGAATACTATTGCTTTTGAGATATTTTTGCGAGATAAACCTGCATAGCCCTTGATTATCCTGATTCCTTGTACCCAACTTGATTATATTTATGAGATGAACCCTTGATGTGCATGTGTGGGATGATGTGATTATAGTCTTGGTGTGAGTGGAGACTCTTCTGAGGAGTTGGGGGATAGGAATCTAGCTTGGGCGAGTTAAACTTAACTCGATCTTCTGATCAAGGGCTTGGGTTGTGCGTTGGGCACTTCCTACGGAGTACCTTTAGCGGGTACATATCCTTCGGGACGTTGGGTCCTTCGGGACGTGTGGAGGAGTTTGGAGGGCTATACCTGTAATGGGTGCCGTTGACGGACCGTTGCGATGGATACATCTTTGTGGAAGATACTCGCCTTGGCAGTTAAGGCCCGAGTTGGTGGACCTGGAGATGGAACTATGTCAAACGTGCACACCACTTCTCTGTTATGAGGGCAGATCCGATCCGAGCTAGTGACGTGCGACACCATGCTTGTGGGAGGATAGGGCATCAGTGTAACGAGGGGAGGTGCTGACCTCACATCCCCCGAATTGCAGGGTCTTGCGAGACCCGGTGTAGAAGGCATCACAGTTCCGGGGCGACCTCTTGCGAGAGGAAGCATCCCAAACCCGGGAAGGCAGGATGGGGGCTGTTGCAGCTAGTTTCGTTGACCGGTGTCTCGGAGTCAAACGACTTGCTCCCGGTTGGCTTCGAGTCGAGTGGGTACAGGTGTACAACCCTTACAGGGTGAAAACTATACATATAGCCGCGTACTCAGTCATGTACCACTCTTGATCCGGTTTCGCCTTTATAGTTAGTGTTACTTGACTTCTACCTCCCTCTAGACTTATTTCCCTGCCGGAGGCAATTGAGGTGCGAGGAGTGGGAGTTCTCGCATCGACTTGGTGGGTTTTGGAGGTGTGAGTGACCCGGGAACCTGGAGTGCCAGGATGGCCCGTGTCGAGGAGATTTGGATGACTTATTGATTTATTTATTGCATAGGAAATCCTTGCCTTTTTCCTTTATCTGTTTGAATATCTTTAGACTAGTCCACTTAAAGGTTGCATACGGATGGTGACATGGACCTATCCCACCTCTTAGGGATAGACTGGTATGATGCGGGGATGGATTAGGAGTACGACCCCACCAACGACGGGTGGTACGACGACTAGAGCTGGTGCTACGCTCAAGGCGCTTGTGGAGGAGATGCTCGAGATGAAGGATGGCCCGAAATCTAGTTATCGCTTTTCGTTTTCTGTTTGCTCGATTCAGTCTAAATGGCTTGTAACTGCAAATTCTATGGATTTATATAATAATTAAACCCTTAAATGTTTTTATCCAAAGAATATCTATATTTACTGTCTGAAATCAGTTCTGTATGTGACAGCTACTAATCCAGGGACTGTGACAATACAGGGAGCCGGATTTTCATTTCGAAAACTCGGTTCATTTCAATCAGGGCAGACGGCACACGGGGGCACGCGTCCACAACATCGACCGCACCTGATTGTTCGTTCCGATCGCAGTATGATTTCGCAAGATGATTCGGACAGCGACGGCCCGAGATGAGAGATTTTTGCCCCTCCCTCCTACTCCTCTCGCCATCAGCGCGGGTACGGCAGGTAGGTACTGGCGACTAATGAGGATTTAGCAAATTAGCAGTGCTCCCGAGTCCTGACGTGCGCATCTGGTCAGCTTCACACCGGCGTCAGCGTCACGGCCAGAGGCCGAGAGGTGAAGACGCACACGGCGGCCGCGTTAAACAAACACCGCCGGGAGCGCTGAGCGCCACCACCGAGGCCACAGCCAAACCACCTCTGCTCGAGGTTAGTGGTAGACTGACTGGTAGTCCCGAGCGCGCACTGCACGGAGACCGGTCGGCGCTGCAGCCATGCCGCGGCTCGTGCTGCTTCTCTTCCTCGGCGTCGGCGCGCTCCTGCCTGCGGCGACGGCGGCCGAGGAGCGGTTCGTCTTCGACGGGTTCAAGGGCGCGAACCTCACCCTCGACGGGATGGCCACGGTGACGCCCGACGGGCTGCTCCTGCTCACCAACGCCACCCCCCAGCTCAAGGGCCACGCCTTCTACCCGGCGCCGCTGCGGTTCCACCGGGCGCCCAACGGCACGGCGATGCGGTCCTTCTCCGCGGCGTTCGTCATCGGCATCATCGGCGCGTACGTGGACCTCAGCAGCCACGGCATGGCGTTCGTGGTCGCCAAGAGCCGCAACTTCACCTCCGCGCTGCCGGGCCAGTTCCTGGGCCTCGTCAGCTCCGCCACCAACGGCAACGCCACCAACCACCTCTTCGCCGTCGAGTTCGACACCATCCTCAACTCGGAGTTCAACGACATGAGCGGCAACCACGTCGGGATCGACGTCAACGGGCTCAACTCCGTCGACGCCGACAACGCCGGCTACTACGACGACGCCACCGGCGCGTTCCGGAACATGAGCTTGGTGAGCCGCAAGGCGATGCAGGTGTGGGTGGACTTCGACGGCCAGACCATGCAGGTCAATGTCACCATGGCGCCCCTGGAGGCGCCCCGGCCCAAGAAGCCCCTGCTCTCCACCACCGTCAACCTCTCCTCCGTCATCGACGACACCGCGTACGTCGGCTTCTCCTCGGCGTCCGGCATCCTCTTCTGCCGGCACTACGTGCTCGGCTGGAGCTTCAGCATGGACGGCGCCGCCCCGGCGCTCAACATCTCCTCCCTGCCCACCCTGCCGGTCACGGTCCCCAAGCCGCGTTCCAGGACGCTGGAGATCGTGCTGCCCATCGCGTCCGCGGTGCTCGTGTTCGCGGTGGGCGCCGCCGTCTTCGCGCTCTTGCGGCGGCGGCGCATGTACGCGGAGGTGAAGGAGGATTGGGAGGCCACGTTCGGCCCGCACAGGTTCTCGTACAAGGACCTGTACCACGCCACCGATGGGTTGAGCGACAAGAGGCTGCTCGGCATCGGCGGCTTCGGGCGGGTGTACCGCGGCGTCCTGGCGTCCAAGGTGGAGGTCGCCGTGAAGAAGGTGGCGCACGGGTCCCGGCAGGGGATGCGGGAGTTCGTGGCCGAGGTCGTCAGCATCGGCCGGCTCCGCCACCGGAACCTCGTGCAGCTGCTCGGCTACTGCCGGCGCAAGGGCGAGCTCCTCCTGGTCTACGACTACATGCCCAACGGCAGCCTCGACAGGCACCTCCACGACCAGAGCAAGACCCCCCTGAGCTGGGCACAGAGGTTCCGCGTCATCAAGGGCGTCGCCTCCGGCCTGCTCTACCTCCACGAGGACTGGGAACAGGTGGTGGTGCACCGCGACATCAAGGCCAGCAACGTCCTGCTCGACAAGGAGATGAACGGCCGCCTCGGCGACTTCGGGCTGGCGCGCTTGTACGACCACGGCACCGACCCGCACACGACCCACGTGGTGGGCACCATGGGGTACATGGCGCCGGAGCTGGGGCACACGGGGAAGGCGTCCAAGGCGTCCGACGTGTTCGCCTTCGGCGCCTTCATGCTGGAGGTAGCGTGCGGCCGGAAGCCCGTCGTGCAGGACGCGCGCGACAACCGCCTGGTGCTGGTGGACTGGGTGCTCGACCGGTGGCGCGCCGGGGCCGTCACGGACACGGTGGACCGCCGCCTGGCCGGCGACTTCGCCGAGGGCGAGGCGAGCCTGGTGCTGAGGCTGGGCCTGCTCTGCTCGCACCCGCTGCCGGGGGCGCGGCCGGGGATGCGGCAGGTGGTGCAGTACCTGGACGGCGACGTGCCGCTGCCGGAGCTGTCGCCGACGTACCAGGGACTCAACATGCTAGCGCTCATGCAGGACCAGGGATTCGACCCCTACATCATGGCGTTCCCGATGACGTCTACGACGGGCGCCAGCGCCATTTCTGACCTCTCCGGAGGGAGATGAGCCTTGAATCTTGATCATCGGGTGACTGTAGTTACATAGCCAGAATTTACTCTTGTTATGTGCTAGTTCAGACTTCAGACCCTTTCCATCCCCTTTTGAGACTGCTATTCAGAATCTGGTGTGTATAGAGTAGTTCTGCACCTTCAATATAGTGTGAATGGCCTGAATGTAAAGATGTGCTCGGTTTAGCTTAATGTTGAGATGAGAAATTACCGATCACAACTGGAGATTGAGGTCTGATCTCTCAGATCACAAGCCGCTCCACATGCGTGAGCGAGAGTGACCGAATCACTAAACTTGCATGAGGTATCAAGGGAGCCTGCAGATTTCGTATTTCTTAATAGGGCGTCCAATTCAGCTTGCTTCAAGACTTGAAGCCAAGCTTCAGAAATTACCAGAACACACGTTCCGGAGGTATCAAAAAATTATTTGGCCCAACGGTTTACGACACGATTTTTCTGATCTGCAGCCACTTCGGTCCACGAGAATTGAACGTTCCGGAGTTAGGTCTCGAGTGTTCTTCGGTAACAGTACTTGATTTGCACGACATTTCTGCATCTTGGGCACCGCGAAGATGGCATCCACAACAATTATTGGTCTATGTGCAGAGATAGAGGATTTCTGGAAGGGAATACCGTGGGATGCACATGTCAGTATAATCATTTGTGATGTCATAGCTGATGCAGATGCAGATGCAGATAGAAAGCATGTCAAGTAGATTGGAGCCCCACCAAAGATCAATGATATGATATGCTCTATGCTGTGAGTTCAACTGGATTGAATTTTTTTTTTTTCCATTCTGAGCAACCATGCATCAACAAGTGCCAGACCACAACTCTTTGGGGAGTAGAGGTGCCCAAGCACCTCCCCTCCAAAGTTAGTTAAGCCTCTAGATAAAACAGGAAAAGTCATTGTAAGGCTGATCTGTATGGCTGTATGAGGCATTAACATACTGCACGAGGCACGAGGTCAGGTGACAATAGTAAGTGCCAGGCTTGCAAATCAAAGATATATCACGTAAACTTTCAATATTTGTTACACATTGGACTGTAACAATACAGCCAACCTTTGAATTACCCCCAAAAAACACCATACTATTTCCACCAACAATACATGAAAAAATTTCATCCTTATAGTACCAAATAAACTAGTATGAGATTCAGATAATATGGTGTTTTTTCCTTTAATTCCAGGTATATACCTACCCATTACCAGTACAACAACAGCCCCAGTGTCCCAAAGAAGACCAACAATTTGTCAATCCTCATGGGACGTGGACCTAGACCAGACAGCACCAAAATGATAAACCTCGTGTTCTTTGGTGGCAGGATGGATCGCCCTGAAACCCATTAATAGAAGTGAGATAGAAATCCAAGCAGAAGCTGCAAGAGAATCTCAGCTTAGATGGCAACCAAAAGTGAAAAAGATCGTTAATAATTTAACAGACCCAAAGAACTGAAAAATTGCAATGCCTTATCAAGGCAATACTGCAAGCTACACTAGCCAATCTGGAGCTACAATACCAAACTTTTAATCCAAAGTTATTCACGGGAAGGACTGCCATTCCTAGGAGAGGATTGCAGTTAACAATCTTAAGTACCACTCATCACAACTGAGCCTGGGAATATTCGGACTTGTCACATTGATTTCAGCCATAACATTACATTACAATATGTTGCTCATGGTAATACATTTTTCAAAGACGCAGATTTGGTTATACAGGTTCTTGGTAGTACATTTTTCAGAGAGATTAGGATTGTCAGGCAGAAATACAGGTTCAATCATTCATTGAAGTCGAGAGCATTACTCGATTTCCTAACGATCATTGAACTATAGCAAATTTTTTACTGTATATAGTTAAAAAAAACTTTTAAAGTTATAATTTAGGTGAACAACAATTTATACTAAGTTATAACATATAAGTGAACAACATCTTTCTTTTAAGTTCCAGACAGGTTTGACCAGTTTTGCTTGGTTCTGGGGAAAATGCCATTTAGTTTAGCCAGTTCTTGTCTTCTTGATCAATATTGGACAGACACAGCCTCTACCTCTAATTTATACACTATACAGACCAGCTAACATGCCACTGTTAGGAAAGGCTTCCTAGCCAACAAAGTGGAACGAATACCGTCTAAGTTTTGAAATCCTGGTCAACAAACATGCTTATTTGTGCATATAATTGTTGTTAGCAGGAATATAAACTCAGATATATGAAACTACAAATTTCATTATTTTCCAACAATATTTTATTTCCTTTTCACTAGCTCTAGAGCCAATGTACATGAAAATAGATACCTGGTCCACAAGAGATCTCGCAAGATCAAATTGCGTTCATTTCCTATTCGAAACAACAAAATTATAGTAGTCCTCCTCCCCGTATAGTCTCCTGAAACATTGGAAGAAATTAGTCATTAAGATGAACTGACATGCAGGATATGTGGACTATGTTGCAGAATAAGTGATGTCATGCAAATCATCCTCTTATGAATATTTTAAACAAAATAAAATATGCTGAATTTTCATTAAAAAAATCCTGCAGATCGAGATGGAATAGAACAACTACAGGCGCCATGATGTGGTTTCCAACATTCAAGGAACTGAGGTGATATGGGGGGGGGGGGGGGGGGGGGGGGGGTATTATCAGAAACAAGTCTTGAATGGGTCGCTAATGTCAAAAAGATTTGGATCCAGGTAAATGGAACCATGGAATAACAAAAGAAATGTTCTAGTAATAGGAATGGTCCTCGTAACACAACGACCTGGATAACATTATGATGAGTAAACTAGCAAATGAGTTAACGGCCAAGTAGCATAGATGGACAAATAATGCAAAAATATACTCCTTAGTTAACACATCATGTGCAAAAGAAAACACATGAAAGTTGGCTGAACTTACGCTAAATCTGCTGAGGTGTCACATTTTATAACACCTTTCCCTTCAGGCAGCTCAAGGCAAGAATAGTGCATTATCATTTCTTTCAAGGTATGTTTTGTGCTCTTCACATCATTATCCCACAATATGCTCTGCCCCCAAAGAGTAATATGATGTCAGTACTAAATGCAAACAGAAAAACACGCAACTCCTAACTTAGGTAGGCACTCATACAAGTTTCGCATGTTTTTGCACAAATTTGAAATGAATAGGACATCCTATAAACAAACAACAGTGAAATTAAATACCTTTCTTACATACTCTCTTTTGACCTCTTCCCAAGGTGTTTTTCCTTTGGCACAAAAGATAGATGCATTCCACAAGGCACCTCTAGCAACCATAACAGAAGCGGCACCTAACAGTTATTGAAGTAAAGATATCAACATCAACTATCATTGAAAATAACAAGAAACAAAGATCCTGCCAATGCACCTTAAGCAACACAGGTAGCAAGGATGCAGTAATATCAATTCACAGTTTTTCAGAAACCATGTTTCATGCATGCTTGCTCATCATGAATAACGAAGTTATGGCTAATTGGCTAATATTTAATGACGTACATAATATTGAGTTGCATGCACCAACCAATTCAACCCAAAAGCTTAAGCTGATGGGAAGAGGTGGGCAATTCACTTGTACTCCAATGCTCCCCCTCACGTGCAGGCTCCCTCAGGCCTCAAACGTGGAAATTGGAGTTGGCTGAAATTATTTTATTTAATCGCACCCGCCAGGATTCGAACTCGAGACCTCTGGCTTTGATACCATATTGAGTTGCATGCACCAACCAATTCAACCCAAAAGCTTAAGCTGATGGGAAGAGGTGGGCAATTAACTTATACTCCAACACATAAGTATAGTGGAAGTCCCAATAAATGCATATTAAAAGGCAGTTTCAAGATTGTTAACTGATAGAGCTGAAGAACCCAAATTCAAAAACAAACTGATGATAAATGGCAGTGTTAATAGAAACACAAACCTGTAGCATCTTTAATTCTTTTAAAATCCTCATACTCAAAGACATCTCCATTAGCTATAACTGGAATTGACAGGGCTGACACAACATTTGCTATCTCATCCCACTTAGCAGGATCTCTTGGTCTGTCTTTAATCTTTCTGTAGTTTCAAAGAGGACCAACATAAGGGAAACCAGTTATAAAAGGGCATACTCAGAGCTGAAAGCTCCCAGAGGAGGTGGGTTCTGGGGAAGGGAATTATCCAAAAAAAGGATTGTATCCAAAAATAAAATTAGAGCAGAGAAAAATGAAATATTTATATTTCACATCTCCTGCATCATATTCAGTTTCATTATAGTAAAAAATATTATATTCAGTTTCATGACAAGAGGTACCAGACATACAACTTGAACTTCCAAAGAAATTGAGCTGCATCCTGCAGGCACTATAATAATGACACTATGACCCAATAACTCTGCAGCTGTGCACATGAATAAATTTTGCATTTTGAATCCTTTTGCAAACCAAGGGCACGAGCTTTGCCATCCGTTCAAAGAGAAGGGAATACAACACTGAAACACCCACCCCAAGATGGGACAGCAACCACGACAAGGGGAAAAAAGCAACCCAACCACCTCATCCGCACCGCCAGGGACATTTGGAATCTCAAACTCAAGAATCTAGCTTGGCAGGCTTAAGGACCACAATTGAAAAATGCAGATGGCAAATAGCACACTCCGAACGCGAGAGTAGGAATGGTTGCAATTATCAACCAGAAATCTCAAACTCAAGAATTTAGCTTGACGGACATAAGGACATGATTGAAAAATGCAGATGGCACATTGCATGCTTCTTAACGCTAGAGTAGGAATGGTTGCAATTATCAACCAGACCACTAGCTCAAAGTAGAATTCTATATGTCATTACCTTCCATGTACAGCAAGAGCAGGAACACCAGTTTTTTCAATGCGGCGTGCCAACTCCACAGTGTCCTTAGGTGTGTTCAGAAGACGGATTTTACATGTCACTGTTGTGTCCAAGTTCCTCCGCAATGTTGTCAAAATCTACATTACTATGCATAGCCTGAGTAAGCGCGGTGGATATATGGGGTATGAAAAAAGCAAAAAGAAACAATTGAGACAAGTACATCATGTATAAGCTCAGGTTTGGAGAGTAATGCAGCACCCATCCCTCCACTAAGCGAGAAAGACTTTGGACAGCCCATGTTGATATCTATAGCGGCAACATCATGGCACCTGGGAGGATGAAATACTTTAGTTAAAGAAATATGCAAAACACAAGAAGTTAACATATATCTAATGCTATCAGATCAAGCAAATTTATGTACCAAACCTGGCAAAAACACAGCAATTATGTCAGCTTACTTCAGAGTTTGGATGCTAAAAGGTCTCAGAAACAAAACTTACACCATCTCAGCAGCTTTAAGTGCTCTCACAGCATGTGATGTGCCCATTTGGAATACAGCCCTACTCCTTTCTTGTGGGCATGTACGGAAAACTACGTTGTCAGTCCCTTTTTCCACAAAATCAGTAGTCCCAAGAGATTCTGGCAAACAATTTGCAAGGTGATTAGGATGTGTCAAATTATACAGCCCAGCTCAAGTCCAATAAATCTAAACAGCAGGTGGAACAAAGAAGATAACTACTTGAAGTGCTACGAAAACGCCCTAGCTTCACATGTAAATAGCTTTCTCTTCATCACATCATAAAGCAGTCATAAATTTCATAAAGTTATTCAACCATTTGTCTTATCCTTCCCCAATCCCCAATTACAAGACATTTATCATCCAAGAGTCAGTTAAGATGAATATATCCAATTATCAGATTCAGATGCAACATTATGGGGTAAAGTTATTTGCAATACTATGATACCCAACATATTAGATATTAACAGCAGTTGATGACTGATGAGTGGACCAAACTGCTAATGCAATTGAGATAGTTGCAGGACCAATATATCACATCAGAATGCCAAATATGAATCAAACTATAATACCATTTATAACACGCTCGCATTTCAATAATTTGTGATCAATTATTTCTTCTCCATAAGTAATATCAGCACCATATTCAGCAGCTAGTAGCCTAAATGGCAAGGTGCCCTGCAAAGATAAGTAACAAAATAAGCCAGATAATTCAGACAGAGTAGATAAGAAAAAAAAGCTTCATAGGCTTGAGATGTACAAGTACAAGTACAACATGACCCATTGTAAAGGGAGTGCTGATACTCTTGAGCTGTTAATCAAAACCTCTGAAGTTGTAAATGGTTATTCACTAAGATGTTGGCAGTGGAAGCATGGGAATTTACTGGTAAAGAACAATGGTGCCTACTCATTTACTAAATGATATTGTCCGTTCATAAACTTAACAGAAGTACAGAAGAGAAAAAAAAATTAAGTGCCCTAATTTAGCACTGGCAAAAATAGCTAACCCCTTTAAAATGTATTAGATTAATTCAGTACTTGTTTAGTACTACAGTAGCTTGTAATCCACCAAATAATTCATAACTTCATTCCTCCATTGGCAGCAGGAAAAGCGGAAACCGAGCCAGTAAGCCACAACCTAGTCGCATGCTTAATACAGTCATATGTCCAACCGCATGGTTACTAAGTCACAGCTTAGTCCCATAATTATTCCAATTCCGACATAAAACAAAAGGCGTAGAGCTTCCAGCTCTAGATCGAGAGGAATCAAACTAGGTCCATAAGAAAGCAGAGACCCAAATCTAGAGATCCAGAGCTTAAGACTAAATCTCAAATCCGAAGTCGTATGCCCCCGGAGGAGAGACGGCTAGGTAAATCCAGAGGACGGAATCGTGTGAGGGGCTCGGGTCGAGAGGAGGTTACCACGCGGACCATGGGCGCGAGCACCAGCTTGTCGCGGTACTCCATCCCCACCGCGTCGCCGTGCCGCCGCGCACGGCGACTGCTCCACCTCCGACTCTTCACACCCTGCCCCTCCTGCCCCGCGAAACTTGGAGAGGCGAAGCGAAGGAGTCCACGGCGAAAGCTGCTGTGGCCTGTGGGGGAATACAGGCAAACTTGGCGGCGCGCACGGGCTTGTGGTGCGGGAGGGAGCAGAGCAAAGAGCAGGGCACCCGTGTCTTCTCCGGTCTCCTCGCAATGTCCCCTGTCCTTGGTTGGGTTTGGGTCGGGCTGCTGAAAAGCGTGGTCACTGGCCATTATCTGGTGGGCCGAGGCAGCGGGCTTGGGAGGAGACACGCCTTCTGGCCCACTTCACACTAAGGCCGTGTCTGCCTCATCAGAATTATATATAGAAAGCTCTGCTAGTCAGCCTAATCATCTGCTGCTGACTGCTATCTCCAGTCATCTTAAGTAGTGTAATTTTTGTAGCAAAACTTTTGTGTCATGTAATTCAGCAGTGGTTTGCCTATTCAAAGATGGGAAAAGTTGACGTGAGACCGACGGGATAAAAGCAGGCAACAGCGAAATGCGGCAGCGTCGCTTTTGAAGCTTTCTGTGTGATGCAAGCAAGGTCCTCGTCACAACTGCAAGCCCAATACTATCTTCACAACCATCACAAAAACCAATCGCCTCGCTCAACGCTCATTCCACTGAGATATCGATAAGATAACACACCACTGTTGCCCCCATGACGGGTAGCATCGGATCACACAGAGATACAGGGACGTGGCACACAAAACATAGGCAACCAGACACGACCAATGCCACCCAACCCGGCACGTCGGCAAGCTTGTCTCGCGATTAGGCGTCAGGCGCGTGAGATTTGCGCGACACGATCACACGGACATGGGGGTTAGGTCGGCTCCTGTTTTCGCCGAGTCAAGCGACCACCTCTCACTCAGACAAAGCACAGCCTTTCGCACTCGGGAGTCAGGACTAACGGTGGCCGGCCGGGCCCCATCTTATTTAGCGCCGGCGCACCAGCACCTACTACTACCAGACACGCTCGCCTCGGACACGCAGCGCGACACGGCGGCGCGTGCGGGCATTGCAGAGCGCTCCTCCTCCTGCGAGTCCGAGGCCAGCTAGAGCGTCCCTCCCCTCCTTCCCTCCCGGCCTCCCCCCGCATCCCCGGGCGGGCATGGAGAGGCACGGCACGAGCGCGCGGCTGCTGCTCGCGATGCTTCTGCTGTTGGCGACCGAGCTCGCCGCGTTCGGCTGCTGCAGTGGCCACCGAATTCCCAGGGCGGACGTGGCCGCGTGGAGGCGGCACGGGCGGGCGGCGGCGGCGGCGGCGAGCGCGACGGCGCCCGCCGCAGCAGCCCGGGACGCCGAGGCGGTGCTCTGCGAGTCCAAGAGGCTGGTGCCGCAGGGCTCCAACCCGCTGCACAACTAGGATCCATCGAGGACGCGCAGGTTCTTCGTTCTAGGTTCGGCTTCCATTTTTCCTCTCTCTCTCGCTCAATCACACACGGCGATAGATGCTTTCTCGCCCGTAACTGTAATTATTAGCTAGCACAGCGGTAGAGCACACCTCTGCTTCTGAATCCAACCCAACACAAGCGATGGTTGTACATGCATGCTTCTTTGTTGCCATGTTCTTCCGAGCAAAGTTTTGATTCAGACAGCAACAATGGCCGCGAGCTCGCCTTGTTTCTTTGTTGCTGGAGGTTTGCACCCGTAGCAAACCCGCCTGTGTTTTCTTCCTCCAGACCAGTCCAGGGGTCTTTAGCGTCATTTCCGCTCGCCGCGGGGCGAGCAAGCGGACATGGGGAGCCCGGACAAGCTGGTGCTTTGTCGCCGCCCCGCTGAAACTATGATTTCGAGTTACCAGCCTTTTTGTTCGCTTGCGACCACGCCAGCCTCAACAGCATCCCTACATATCTTATCGCCCAGATCACATGGCAAGGATCGTCGCCTAGGACAAGTGAAAAAATGCTAGTGGCTTAGGTTAATCTACTGGCCCAGCAGAGAGAGACAGGGGGAGGCAGAGAGATACGGCCGTGAAGAAGTGCAGCAGCTGGAACTGGAAGGTCAAAGAAGACCGGCCGGGCGCGGGGGGGGGGGGGGGGGGGGGGGGGGCGGCTTTCTCCATGAGACCATGAGGTTGAGTGAGCGCTAAGCCACAGTCTAGTCTCATCATCCGAGACATGGGTGTCAGGGCAACGCATGCACGGTGCTGATTACCATGCATGGGATGTCCAGAGTCCCTAGTGCATACTGCAACGCAAGATGATGATTTTCTTGGATCCTGTCCCGGTTGAGCACGGAACGGACACCTTGAGAGAAAAGAGCAGACAGGTGAAATCTTGCGGCAGTCGCGGCCTGTTATAGTTACGACAGGTTAACTGATGAACATCGAGAGTGGGGTTCAGCCGTAGTTCATACAAGTGGCCAACACCATTATTACAAACTTTCAGTACACAACAAGCCAACAATACGGGGAATCGTTTTAGAGAAGCAAGTCGAAGATTTGTACTATAGGTTGTACATGCTCAAGAACACTGACTTGGTCACAGATTGTGGTGAGACATACATGGAATGTGCTTCTTTTGAAGACTGGCTCTCAGAAACCCTGGTCACGAGAATCCTGCAAATGGATCGGGAGATGCATTTCATCAGGCTGTAGATGAATTCAGAACAAAACCCAGTTCCTAATCTTCAGGCTAATGAAAAGCAACAGAAAGAGAGATAAGGTGCCCACTAACGCAAAATACGCAAAGTACTTCCACAGACAGAAACTCGACAGGAAAAGCAAAAGGAGGCAGAAGAGACATCCACAGCCGGCGGCAGCTATCACATAAGTTGCTACCAAACCAATAATGTGAAAAAGCTTGCGCATGATCTCTCTTTTTTTAAGATTTTATGGAAAAGATTGTTTATGTTTTAATCCAAAAGCATTTTTATAAAAGACACAGACCTTTCAGTGTATCACATTTTAACATCCAGATTTTGACATGGACGTGATTCTGTAAGACAATTACCTCTAGAGTGAATGTGAGACCAACTTTGATTTCCCCGCGGTATTCTTCATCTTTTACAACATTGTAAACAGTTGGAGGGATGCTTCCTTCTGCATAAACTGCTTCCAGAGGAATCCTACAAAAACAGGGCACTCAATTGGAATGAACATTGCAAACGTTAAAATTTGGATCCCAAAGCATCTTCAAAACTGCACACCGCAAGAGCGAGGAAAACCAGCGTTGTTCGCAGTGCATCGCTCTGTACTTGCGTGCATGATTGCTTACAAGATGCAAGTACTTACGTTGCTTCACCAACAAAGTCGTCATCAGTGCCACCATCGCTGTCCAGGAGCTTGATGAATAGCTCTGATGTGCTGTCGGAGACGGTGAACACAAAGGTCTCGTTCCATTCAGGATCACTTCCTTTCCCTGCAGTGCACAAACTGATCAAGTTACAAATTGCTAGGGAAGCCAAAGACACAAAAGCATTAGCACTAAGAAATCATCCAATATCCATATGGTACAGAACCACCAACGTAAGTGTCAAGTTTCCACAGGATGTTTATTCGCAGGCAGAATCGCAGTTGCTAAAGCAAGACCATTTCCTCTTCAGTATTCAAGCCAGTACCATTGACCTGAACCAGAACTACCTGCTATCGTAACTCTGTTTTTCCAGACTACTGATGACATTGTAACTTGAAGACAGCATTTCTAACAAATTAAAGCATGTCATCTACGAGTAAAGAAACTTAAGCTAAATTCTTTTTCAAAAAAAAGAAACTGAAGCTAAATAGAAACACAAATACCAGATGCAACGCTGCTCTTCTGCTCCTGGGAGCGGCATTTCAGAACCGCGTAGGGGTCCATGTTACCTGCAACGAGCCCCAAAGTTTTTTATCAGCAATAATTGGCAGGGTTTGCCAAGAGCGGTGAAACCACAGCAAACGTCGCGGAATTTTCCAGGATCGAAGGGGGGAAGAGGCGAAGCGTGCGTACTCAGGTAATCGGTGTTCTCGAGGCCCTTGGCTCCGACGAGCAGCACCTCCAGGGTCCCCTGCGTCATCTCCTCCCTCCGGCCTGATCTCGATCCAATTCTTCCGTCGCCGGCCTGACGGCCTCTCGATCGATCACGCGATTCGAGCTCGCAGCGGAGCCAAACGAAACGCCTAGATTGCGAGGCCCGATCCAGCTCGCGGGGCTATTTATGCAGAAGGCGTCAAGACGGGGCGCGCGCGTTTACTTCTCCACATGGAGGCGGCGTGGCTCCCGGCGTGTCGGCGTTACGAACGCGTGCGGGTCAACGTCCGCGCCGCGCCGACGGGTGACGGTGGATGATTGCTTCTCGCGCCGGTTTTGCGCGCGGAAAGCCGGAGAAACCGGCTGCCGCCGCTAGCTCGTGCCGAAGGGAGGGCTCTGAATCTTCTGATCCATCCGGATTATCAGTTTGTCGTTTCACCGTTGTTGTCGAGTCGAATCGTCATGTTGGAGACGGTGGCTTTCATTCCATTTGGAGGCACATCCTTTTTGACGCCTGATGAGGAATGTGATGTGGGCCGGTCAATGCCATCTAGGCCAGAGGCCCGGCCTAGCGGGAGAGAGAGAGGTTGGTTCGTATGGGCCTGGGCCAGATGTGTGTAGTTTCAGGCCCTTTTTCCTGAACGAAAGGTCTACTGCGTACGTGATAAGCATCTTCTTCGATGAGCACCTGAGAATAATTTGATCTATCAGATGCAAATGTCGCATTTCATCCTTGTAACTGCGCACTCCCCTACTAATACTATACGAGCTCGTAGAAAGATCTATATAGGATTTCCCTTTTTGGCTCGTTTGCATCGCATTGCGAAAAGAGAGACTCTACATGCACACTGGAGTCTAGAGCTCTCCAAACACTAAGCAAGAGCGATGGCTGGCAAGAGGCAAGACGCAAGAGGGTTTGTTCATTTCCGTGACAAAGGAGCCAGCGTAGATCCAAGCTGCTCGAACAACGCGCTGCCCTGCTGGTCCTCTCTCCTCTGTAGCTGCGTGCGTGCCTGCGTGGCGGTGTGTCGGCGCTTGTCCCCATCCGTAACAAAATGCCGAGACTGTCGGTGCCGCCTTTTGTCAGTTCTGTAGACCGAGACAAGATCTTCCCCTGATCAGGGGGTTCTTGCTCTTTCCAAGTTTCAAAATATTCGTTCCAAAATAACTGCACTTCTAGAATTTTAAATTTATTCCACAAAAACTATTACTTTGATTCACCTACCAAAAAATAAGATGATTTCAGAAAGATTCTCATAAAAACTAACCAGCAATCTATCCAGTTCTTACAAAGACAAGAGATATTTTCGTAGTTTCACACGTAGTATTGTTTTACGTGCTTGATTCTAAAATTGTATTTATTTTGGAGAGTTCTTGCTCTTTTTAAGTTTTAAAATAGTAGTGGAGTAGTACAGGGTGCATCCCTTTGAGGCGTGGCAACTTTTACGCTGCAGATATCATCACATATTCACATCATCAGTCTAGCGGAAAGCTTTGTAGATTTATTTCTTCTTTTCTCCTTGACCTTGAGCACCTTGGCTGCCTGTCACAGCTGCAGTAATCCTGCGCAAAACAGCATTTCAGTCGACAACATCACGCTCGCACGCTACCGCAGTCGAGTGATCGTTCCCTCACCAGCAACCTGATAGCAACCGAGGAGAAAAGGTTAAAGGCAACTGAACCTCTTCTTTTTCTCTCTCTTCCCCCTCTTCTCTCTCGCAGTCGCGCACGGGAGAAGCAACCAATTTCCCAGCTTTTTACAAAGATCCACTCGAGCACTTGGCAAACGCCCATTCGAATCACATGGCACCAAGCTCCACTCAAATCATCCGTGGATCAGGCTTTAAACAAAAGCGGGAAAGTCAGATCAGATTCCTGAGAAATTTGGAGCCCCCAGGATTGAGATTTGTGCCACCAGACGACATCCAACTAACCCTTTCTTTATTTCTTGTATAACTCTCAGAGCAAAACGACATCACACATCTGATTTCGCTCTGCACTGTGCTCAAAGAATTCTAAAACTAACGGCATCGAGAAACTCCAAGAGTATATATATATATATATTTTCTTATTTTATTAGGAATAGAGATTTTGATATAAAATATTCTCCAACAACTTCTCTAAATACTTTTATTCAAATATAGTCACTCTTCGTTTCGCATCTGGTTGCGTTCCGCTTGCAAGGATCTTTACAACTCATCTATTAGCTCATCTATTAGCCCACATATACAACAGTTAAGTCTTCACCATTAATATATAACTCACTTATTTCTCTCATATATTTTTTTTTATTCTTGTGCTATAAGTTTACAACCCACTTCTTCTCTCTCATCTTCTCTTCCTTCCACCTTAGCATTCAGTCTGCTCACAGCACACCATATTAGCTGCTGTCGTATGGAACAGTAGATTAAAACACTTTAACAAGAACAAATAATAAAGAATATATAGAATCTAAACTATTGCCTCAACAGGCCAAAATAACAGCTGTACACAGCCCATGGCTGCATTTCACCTCGCCCCCCCCCCCCCCCCCCCCACCCCCATCCGTCACCAACGTGTGGGCCCGATGAATGGCAGTACCGATGGGGCTACTCCAACCAACGCCATTACGACTGACAGCATGGACACATGAAGGGACCCAGGCGCAGTGGCTAGTGGGTGAACGTGTCAGTGACTCGGTACCCCAACGCCGACACGACACCCAGTGTGGGACGGCGAAGCGAGCAGCCGCCAAGCGCCGTGGGAATATGATCCGATCGGACGCGAGCAAATGGATCGCTCCAGCGATGTGGGCCCAGCATTGTTAGGCGACGGCAGCGAGGAGGTCGTCGCGGGCGCCGCGGCGGCGGCGGAGGTCGTAGGGCGCCCAGAGCGCGTCGAGCGGGCACGGCCGGCCGGCGTCCAGCCGCAGCCACGGCTTCCCCTTCCCGCTCCAGTGGAGCAGGCTGACCGGGCCCGGGTGCAGCTCCCGGCACTGGCCCGCCACGTTGTCGCCGCCGAGCCCGTGCTGGTTCCACCGGTGCTCCACGGCCTTCACCTCGCCGGCGAACACCAGGAGGAACGGCGGGAGGGAGCCCAGCTCGTATATCCTGGCCTCCTGCTTCTGCACCTCCATCCAGTACTCCAGCTTCGCGGTGTACCCGCCGGCGCGCCACCTGTCCAGGTCGATGACCATGACCCCGGTGTTGAAGTAGCAGGGGACGCGCGTCCGGTTCGCGAAGACGGCGGCGTACTCGGGGTGTCGCCAGAACGCGTCGGTGAAGTAGGAGGTGAAGTTGGCGTGGCAGTACTCGGGGGCGGCGAGGGCGGCGTCGGGGCCGAGGTCGGTGGCCCAGAGGCGGGCGACGTCGTCGACGACGAGGAGGTCGGAGTCGAGGTAGAGGACGCGGGGGACGGAACGCGGGAGGAGGTCAGCGAGGTAGATGCGGGCGTAGTTGAGGGGCTGGTCGAGAGCGCGGCGGACGGAGGAGGAGATCTTGCCGCGGACGAGGCGGGCGTCGAAGCGGTGCACGGTGGCCGGGAGCGTGGGGAAGGCGGCCGCCAGCGCGCGGCGTAGGGCCGCGAGGCGGCGCGCCGGGGAGGTCGAGGAGGCGACGAAGTGGAAGGCGATGGACTCCGGGCAGGCGGCGTGGCGGAGCACGGAGAGGACGCCCGCGAGGGAGCCGCGCAGGTAGGTGGCGTCCAGCGTCATCGCGATGTGGATCGTCGGCGCGCCCGCGCAGGCCGCGCCATTGCGGAACGCTGGCGCCTCCCGGAACTCCGGGAGCTCCCCACCGCCGCCGCCGCCGGACGCCACCGCCGCCGCCGCTGCACACGCCGCGGCGAGGAGGACCACGGCGAGGACGCGCATTGCGGCCCCGGGGCGTCCTTCTGTCCCGCTCCCCCTTCCTGAGAATCGAGCGATTGGAATTTTGACGGGTACGGGTGGGGGGAAGACGAGATGGGGACTTGGGAGGGAGGGGGATGTTGGCGGCGTTAAGGAGCGGGGGACCGGAGACAGCCTGGACCGAGGAAGACGCGTGAGGTTTCCCCGTGGTTTTACGGGTTTTTGGTTGGGTTTCTGCGTTTCGCCAGATGTTTGGTTGGTAATTTCGACGAGGAAGAGAAATGACCACCCCGTCGCTGGGTGGCTAGGCCCAAGCCCAGCGATTTCGGAGCTGCCTGGAACCGTACTGGGCATCCTCGGCATCCTCTACACTGGGCTTTGCGGTTTAGTATCGTTAAGTACTGCTACAATAAAGCCATTTGACTACAATCCAGGATCAGTTTCACTGTAAAACCTCGTCTTGAGAGCAGGTGAAGCATTTTCTATCAATTTTTATTGATATGGTTGTTCATTCAATCTAATCTATAGTAGATTGCACTGAATTATAATTATTTTGCTGTCACGGCAACTAGGTAAGAATTTCGTATCATTTATTTGATTTGACCTCAAATTAGTTGACAATAGATATACTTATCAATGACTTCTACTTGCCTCCGCTGTTATGTGTACAAAGTATAACCATGTTTTTTCATGTTCGTGTAATTCATGGCGGAATATGATTTATGTACAGATATACAATTTTATATGATATGATACAGTATCGGACATGTTTGTTGACTTCTATCTACTATTAGCTACGTGAAGTTAAATGCATCGGCGCTGTTGATTGTTGGAGCCTCAAAAATTGGAAAGGGGGGCATTTTTGTGTGGTACTATTACTGTAGGGACACACGGACACACCATAGCATGCGCTATTCGCATGACATAATCTTCTCGTGGATGCATGAGACGCGCTGCTCCAGCGGTTGTTATCGTGCAGTCACAGTCACAACCTCACAGGACGCACTGGCGCTCGTCGTTGGGGCGTCCCTTTTCTTGGTGCCCTCTCGGGACGTACTAAACTTTGTGATCTGACCGCCGATCGTATCAGGTTGTCCTGCACCAAACCGGATGGATATTAGATAGCTATCACGAGTGTGAATCTCCTGTTTTTTAATTTTTTGGACCGCTCCTGAACCGCGATGGCTATACATCGCTTATGTGACAAATTCCGCATCAATCACCTGAAGGGACTTTAGTTGGGCTATTGAGCTGAATTCGTCGTGATAATATTTCGGCCCAGCACATATGTCATAGTTTTGACTGTTTTGAGTTGAACAGGCAGGACTAGGCCGCCTGGTCGACCCAGAGCGGCCGTCGAGCAGAGGTCAATGCAAGTTCTCGCACGGACCTCAAGACGAAAGACGTGCTGATTGATCAGTACATGGATATCCCGCGAGCGTGAGCGTATCGTCCCGCAGTACCTTTGAGCAGTGAGTGGATCCTCCTGATGAAACGGCTCCGCAGCACAATGCTTGTCGAGTTGGCCTCGTGCACGAGGTTGAAGCAACATTGAGCGTGCCTTTTTCTAGGTTGCTCATGCCTTTAATTTTTATATTTTAATTCCACCCTTTTTTCTTTATTTCTATATTTCCATTTTCTCATTGTACTAATTTTTTATTTTCTTTCTTCTTTTTATTTTTTCTTTCATGTTTTTGTTTAACTAACTTGTTAGTTATGTTGTAGAATTTATGTAAGTTTTGGACATGTAGAGTTATTAATAATTTAATTTTTTATATACTTCTACAATTGATATAGGCATGAGCATAAAACAAGCTTTGTGTTAGCACACGTAACTTATAAGAATAGTTTATTGCGATGTAGAAGCGTTTATTCTTCATATAAACTTATTTATCTGCGTGTAACTAATTCATTCGTGATGTTAAATTATTTGTTCCTTTGTAGATTAAATTTAAACCCAATATTGATTTATTTGTTCGTGATATTCATTATTATTTATTTTATAAAACTAAATGTTCGTGATGTTTAATATTTTATTCGTTATATATTATTATTTGTTCGTTATGTTTAATTTTTTTTCATAAAAATAATTATTTGTTCGTGACAACATGCATGTATCAAATTTTTGTTCATCATGTTCAACAGTGTACTATTATTTATTCATTGGGTTTATTATTTTGTTCGCAAAGAGATATGCATTTGTTCGTAGGAGTTCATACGTTCGAGCTTTATCAGAAAAAATATTTAAAAAATTAAAATTTTCAAATATAGTCGAGTGTGATCTTGTTTTGAAGATCCTGACACAAAAATACAATGGTGCAATCAAAATTTAATTTGGATATTTTCTCTAGAATTTATGGATTTTTTTTGTTTCAAACTTGTTTGCATATGGGTGATGTCATTGTTTTATCTTTTCTGCATGCATACATATCTCTTTCCTCTCTCTATGCTCAAATAATTCCTCTCTCTATGCGCAAGCAGTCAGATTTATTTGGCTAGCCACAGCTGGTTCTTCGTACCATGGATGGATGTCCTGCCACCAGGAAGGACCTGCACAGCAGGTCAAGCTTTTTTTCCCCATCAGGGCACCAAGACAAAACCCATGGAAAAGTATTTTATGCGGAGCGGGCCGCCGGGCCAGCTTCGTCGAGTGGCCGGAAATTCGGCCCACATGTCATCCTATCACCAAGACTTTGCGAGAAAGGGAAGGGGAATCACAGAAAACAGGATGCGTGCTCCTGTGTCCTGTCCTCGTATTGGGGGTTAAGGATTTGGCGCTACTGTGGACGTGATAGCGCAAGCAAACGTACAGTAAGTCGGTAACAACAGCGATTGGCCGGCGACCATCCGTTCCTCCCCACTAGAACTACAGTAGTGACACTAGGTGACTCCCCTTGAACTAGAGAGCCAGAGCTTAAGCCAAGAACGAGGCACGGGCTATGGCCGGCAGCTCGTCAACACAGCATCTTCTCACAAGCAATAGCAAACACCTGCTACCCTCACTTAGCAACGACGACGAACGGAGCAACGCATAAGCCGCTGAGAAGGGATATCTTGTTGCGGGCCCAAACACGATTCCTGATTTGCTTTGATAATCCTAATCCGCAGCATGACTTGGCCATGTCCATGTCTATCCAGAAATGAATTTTACAAATAGGCCGAGCTAGCGAGCAACTAGTCCTATTCATACCACTAGGCAGCTAGCTAGCTCGCTCTCTCTCCACAGTCCACTCCACTCCACGACGCAATTGGCCGGCCCCACATGCCAGTCTCCGCTCATCGTCCCAGTTCGGTCTCCCGGAGGTCGCGACGCCGTCCCGTGACAGCACTGCAGCTCAGTGGGCAGCGGTCGCTTAAAACAGCAAGCCACTCGAGGGCAGAGCCAAATTGGCTCGATCGAATCATCCCCCCCAGTTCCACCTAACGGCTAGACCCCGCCATGCTTTTCGCCCTCCTCTGCCTTCTCGCCCTCGCCGGCGCCGCCGCGCCGGCGGCGGCTGCGGCGAATGCGCGCCCGTGCGCGTCGCCGGACTCGGCGAGCGCCTACCCGTTCTGCGACGCCTCGCTCTCCATTCCGGCCCGCGCGCGGGCGCTCGTCTCGCTCCTCACCCTGGACGAGAAGATCGCGCAGCTGTCCAACACGGCGGGCGGGGTCCCGCGCCTGGGCGTCCCGCCCTACCAGTGGTGGTCCGAGTCCCTCCACGGGCTCGCCGACAACGGGCCCGGGGTCAACTTCTCCTCGGGCCCCGTCCGCGCCGCCACCGCCTTCCCGCAGGTCATCCTCTCCACCGCCGCCTTCAACCGCTCGCTGTGGCGCGCCGTGGCCGTGGCCGTCGCCACGGAGGCCCTCGGCATGCACAGCGCCGGTCAGGCCGGGCTCACGTACTGGGCGCCCAACATCAACATCTTCCGCGACCCGCGGTGGGGCCGCGGCCAGGAGACGTCCGGGGAGGACCCCGCCGTCGCCGCCGCGTATTCCCTCGAGTATGTCAAGGGGTTCCAGGGGGAGGACGGGGAGGAAGGCAGGATTAGGCTCTCGGCCTGCTGCAAGCACTATACAGCGTATGACATGGAGAAGTGGGAGGGCTTCTCGAGGTACACCTTCAATGCCAAGGTGAAGACATTCAGGCCTTATCATTTCTCTGAACTTATATAATGCATACGTATATAAATTTATTATACTATTAGTCAACACATAGACATAGAGAAACACTGACATGTCCTGCTCCAGGGAGCATTTTGAGATGTTCATGAAAAACTGGGCCGATCAAAATATTCTCTTCATGTGGTTTGACTGAAAAGTTGAAGTACAGGCTTGGAATCACCATATTTCTTGTGAACATCTATAACAAGTTGTGATTGTAATGAGATAAAAAAAAAGAATTTGTTATGATTGTAATCCACTATTGGCAGGTAACTGCACAAGATTTGGAGGATACGTACCAGCCTCCTTTCAAGACCTGCATCCAGGAGGCTCGTGCCAGCTGCTTGATGTGCGCATATAACCAGGTTAACGGTGTGCCGATGTGTGCTCGCAAAGATCTGCTGCAGAAGGCCAGGGATGAATGGGGCTTCAAGGGGTACGCAGCTTGCCCTAACTCTGAATTTGTCTGTCTTGAGCCTTGGACCCTGAATATGTCAGGAACGACAATGAATTTCATTATATCAACCCCAGACCCCAGCATTTTCATTATTGTTTATGAGTGCTCATTTGATTCGTTGAAGGTACATTACATCTGACTGTGATGCTGTGGCAATTATCCATGAAAACCAGACATACACTACTTCAGATGAGGATTCAATAGCAATTGTTCTTAGGGCAGGTTAGTAGCCTTCACACAAATGTGATTTTATTTGTGTGTTTTTTTTGTCTTTATAGACTAGAAGTTTGATTTCTTGCTCAACTCTAGCATTTCAAAAGTAGGCATTAGGGGTTTATAGGCAAAACGGTTGCCAAGTCCACTTAATTTAAGCCATGTTGTGGTAACCCCTAATATCGGAAAGATAATTACAGAGTTGTTCCATATTGAGGCTTCTCATTTCTGCTTCAATTGATTCCTTGACAACATTATTGTTCGGATGTTTTGATATCTAGTCAAAACAGATTCTGTAGAACATCTGACCATTTATGTCTTCAATCTATCAACTAGTATTTTGCTGAAGTGTTAGGAATACTCTCTTTTTTGAAGGAATGGATCTCAACTGTGGTTCTTTCCTAGTTCGGCATACAAAGTCAGCAATCGAGAAGGGGAAGATTCAAGAACAAGATATCGACCACGCCCTTCTTAATCTATTCTCTGTTCAATTGCGTCTTGGGATATTTGATAAACCCATCGACAACCAATTGGGGCCCAATAATGTGTGCACGGCAGAACATAGAGATCTTGCAGCAGAAGCTGTAAGGCAGGGTGCTGTCCTTTTGAAGAACGACAATGGTTTTTTGCCTCTGAAGAGAAGCGAAGTTAGGCATGTTGCTGTCATTGGACCATCTGCAAATGATGCATATGCAATGGGTGGAGACTATACAGGTCTAAAACCACTGCCTCAATTAAACATTTTGGTGCCTTACTATCATGAATTAACATTAGATTCGCTTTATTCAGGTGTTCCCTGCAATCCTACAACCTTCCTTAAAGGCATTCAAGCCTATGTTGCACAAACAACCTTTGCTGCTGGATGCAAGGATGTTTCCTGTAACTCAACAGATTTGTTTGGCGAAGCCATTGAAGCAGCTAAAGCAGCCGATATTGTTGTCGTAATTGCTGGGTTGAACCTAACAGAAGAGCGTGAAGATTTTGATAGAGTGAGCCTTCTCCTTCCAGGCAAGCAGATGAACCTCATACATACCGTTGCTAGTGTAACAAAGAAGCCCCTTGTATTGGTTCTCTTGGGTGGTGGTCCTGTTGACGTTTCTTTTGCAAAGCACGATCCACGAATCGCAAGCATTCTTTGGCTTGGATATCCTGGCGAGGTCGGTGGGCAAGTCCTTCCAGAAATTCTTTTTGGGAAGTACAACCCAGGTGAGTAAACAACTTAAACTTCTTGAATTAGAACAGGACTTGCATATATTGCAATGGAAAAGTTGTGATGGCTGTTGGACTAATCTGGTGTGCTGTAATAACAGGAGGAAAGCTGGCTATGACTTGGTACCCTGAATCCTTCACTGCTATTCCGATGACTGATATGAACATGAGAGCTGATTCTTCACGCGGTTACCCGGGAAGAACATATCGATTCTACACTGGAGATGTAGTGTACGGTTTTGGATATGGTTTAAGTTACTCCAGATATTCGTATAGCATCTTGTCGGCTCCAAAGAAGATCAGCGTGCCACATTCATCAGTTCCGGACATTATCAGTAGGAAGCCTGCATATATAAGGAGGGATGGGCAAGACTGTGTGAGAATTGAAGATGTTGCATCATGTGAAGCTCTAGCATTCTCTGTTCGCATCGCGGTTTTGAATCACGGTGACATGGATGGGAGCCATGCTGTTCTACTGTTCACCAGATTGAAATCAAGCGTACCAGGCTTTCCTGTAAAACAATTGGTTGGTTTTGAGCGTGTCCACACGGCTGCTGGCAGTGCAACTAACGTGGAGCTTACCATAGATCCTTGCAAGCACATGAGTGCAGCTAATCCTGAGGGCCAAAGGGTACTGTTATTGGGTGCCCACGTTCTGACGGTGGGTGGTGAAGAGTTCGAATTGCTCATCGAAACTTGACAAAGATGTACACATGTAGACTTTCTGGAGTTCAAATTTGGAATAATTTGATGAAACTTGAAGATTCATCATCGAGCTGGGTGCAAGTACAGTAAACATGTTGTAAAGATTCATCATAGGATTAGATGCAAGTACAGTTGCTATTGCAGTATAAACTGTAAGAAATAAATCCATCACACCATTCTGAATCGAATTATCATTGTCTGTGATTAAACATTGTTTGCGGCTAGGTTATAAAGTAAAGTGCCTCTTGAATTACACGGAAACAATGTTCTCGTGACGACAAGCAGTGCAGATGTTCGAATATACAAAATAAACGTTCCAGTCTTCAGTTTGAAAGTGTCTCATGGTCATGGATCTTGACTCCACTGGCACAATGAGGAAAAGCGAACAGAACACGCATTCGCTCTGAATGCTGAAAGCCTCAGCAAAGCTTCACTTTTGTTTGTGTCCTTCCTGATCCTACCCATTTCAACTGATCATCGATCCCTCGAAAGGCTACTCCGAACGTCTCGCGCTCAAGGATGTTGAAAAGATTGAGGGACTGTGCACCGGCACCACCACCACCATCTGAGGGGCGCATCGTTGGCTTCTTCAGAATCCATGTTTGTCCTCTGCGAGCTCTGCCCCTGTCTAATGGCATTGAAGTCCAATACTACGCTTAACCAAGGCCTCTTGACTTTGAAGAAGCACAGGAACAGACATCTTCTTCCCAAATCCCAATTCCCGTGGCTGTAGATTGTCGTCGTCTTCGTCTTGCCCATGGTGGCCTCCAGGCAGGGGAGGCTCCTCGATTTGAAAGCGGCGGTTCGGTGGTGGAGGAAGCAGCGAGAGTATCCTACCTACGGTGCCGGAGCCGGAGCCGCAGCTCGGTGCGCCCTGTTGACGGAGCGGCGGCGCGGGACGCATCGCGCTTCACGCAACCCGCCGGTGACCGCGGGCGCTCGTCGGCCGGCCGCCGGCCTGGAGATCATGCAAAGAACTCCCGATTTGGATATGATATTTTACAAATACCCCCCTAATTTGGATCGCGATTATTAATCGCGATCCGATATTTTACATATAACCCCCCAATTTGGATCGCGATTCGATATTTTGCATTTAGACCCTTACATATTTACAAATATACCCCTTCATCAGATCGGCGCCTTGCTTTCTCCCCTCTTACCGGCGATCGCATTCCGTCCAGTGCGTGCACCAGGCCTGATTCATCCATGCCCTTGTCCTCCTCCTCCTCAAACCCTAGAACTGGGTATCCCCTCCGCCCCCGCGCCAAAGACAGGAAGCGAGCGTGCGATTCGCTGGGACCGGGTAGTGCGCCTCGCCGCCGCCGTGCTGCTCCGATCTACGCCGCGTGCTAGGACGAGACGTGGCCTCCGGCGCTGTCGTGCCCGCGACGTTCGGCTGCGGCTGCTCGCGATTCGCTCTACTTGCAGACATATGTGCTGCCTATAGTTTCTGCATTCGTTTTCTGCTTCAATGCTGAATGCTGCTTTGTTTGAGCTTGTCAATTGTCAAATGACTGCACACATGTCTCGCGAAAGAAAATGTCTGCACGTATCCACCGTCTCTCGTCTTTGATCTGCCACCAGTCTTTCGCTGAGGTGCTAATTTTCTTCTTAAAGCTTTTGCTGAGGTGTCAGGATTCCATATTTGAATACACGATGTAAAGACTCATCGTTAGGCTGGATGCAGGTACAGGTAAACATGCTGCAGCCTGCAGAGATTTTCAATTGGATTGACCGCAAGCACAATTGCTGGGTTGCAATAGGAAGGAACTGCCAGAAATACATTCACCAGACGTTTCAAAAATCGTATTATCAATGTTTCTGCTTATACACTCTACCTCCCTGCCATACTGGGTTCGCGGCGTTCACATCTTTCGCAGATTTCGTTGTCTCGAAGCCAAAAACTTGCAATTTCAGGCGCTCAGTCCTGCCAAACCAAAACCGAGCCACGGGCGCACAGCGTCCATCACCATCAGCCGCCCAGCCCAGGTGCGCGGGGACGCGCGGCGTCACCGCACACGCGAACTGGATCGGAGCTGCCCCACATGACATGCCCCCTCTTTCTCTCCACATCCCGTTCCCCGCCGGTCTCCCTCCTCCGCATCGCACTCGGCGCTGGCACCCCACAACAAACGCGCCCCCACCTTCCCCTTCCTTCTCGAACTCTCCCCCCGTCCCCGTACGCGGATCGCACCACCATGGCCGGCGCCGGGCTCGCCGTCTCCGTCCCCATCGCCGCCCCTCCGCTCACCCGCGCCTCCGCGTCCGCCTACCCCGCGCGCCGCGTCTGCGCGATCCCGTCCTCCTCCTCCAGCAGCAGCAGCAGCTTCAGATCCTCGCCGCTCCGCGCGACTACCGGCTTCTCTGGGAACAGACGGGGCCCCTGCCGCGGCGCGTCCGTAGCGTGCGCTGTCCAGGGCCAGGACACGACCATCGAAGGTATCTAACTATCCATGCACGAGCTCGGTGACTCACCAGTCACCACTCTGTTACTGTTCGTGTTTCAATAGTTCGATCTGTTGTGAAATTAGGCGGTGAGCTAGTGACCCGGGTGACGCGTGTATGTGGGTTTTATTTCATCGGCGCGTAGAAGTGAGATCGTTCTTGTAGTGTGATTACACATTGATTTTCATTTGGTTCCAGGAATTGGACAATAGGATGTTGCGCCTCTTAGAACTTAGATCGCGCGGTCTCCTCAATGTAGGCAACTTTTAGGAGGAATTATGGGGATCCAAGGTTAGAACAGAACGGGCGCAGCATTCCTGGATGTAAAGGTTATGGGTTTTGCTAGCGACAGTATCTGACGTCTGCGCTTTTAGTTCTATGTGAAGGGCTGCCTTCATGCATGCATCATCATGTGGTGCATGCCTGAGATTTTTTTTTGAAAGAACGTGCATGCCTGAGATAGAGACAGCAAATCTAGCATTTTTTTCAAGCTTAGATTTGTAGTTGCGTTCCCCAGGGATGACCAAGCACATGGAAATGTAGTGGCTGTGTTGTGTTGGAGGCAGCAACCTTCATGTAGGTTGACTCTTTATTGGCGTGTAAGCACCACCTGTTTGGTGCATCAAGAGATTTAGGCATGTGAATGGATGACCTGCTTTATATCACAATATCTAATATTGCCGTGCACAGAGAAATTTAGGCATGTGAATAGATGACCTGCTTTATAGTATAGTATATCACAATATCTAATATTGACGTGCACCCTTTTCTGTTTGTCGTGGGGTGGTATGATAAAGTTGGGCTGCTCTAAGTCCTAAATTGTTCCATAGTAGTTAAATTTATTGATCTATGTATGTATCACACATGTAGTTCATGTACCCCTTGTTATCTTGTCATCTTTTTATTATGGCAGCATGTGAAACACTACTCCCTTCAATTTTAAGAGGATGTATCATATTATTAGGCCCTTTGATGATTGAATGCATTTCCTATCAGTCCCTTTAGTGTAACTGCTTTTCCCATGATTCTATTAAGGTTCGACGCAAAAGCTGTTTACTACATTGAAATTTGCAAAGATTAAAGCATTGATGCTTGTTGCTTAGCCATGAATAAAAGCTCAGGAGGTTGATTACTTAGTTTTTTAATAAGCATCTCGCTTTGCTCAAATATTGGCATATTCTAACTGTTCAGGTACATCATATTGGTTTCCCTTTTTTTTTGCAGTGGTTATGATATTTGTAGATTTTCCTAACTTTGAGCACCTTCATTTTATACATCTATTTCCTTAAGTTTCAATATTTGGTTTACCATGTTTGTTAATTCATTAATATGAAGAATATGTATTTGGGGCTCAATATTTTATTTTTAGAATATAATTTCCATAGACTTCAGTGCTTCTTTGCAAACACATTAAAACTAGACTCCTTTTCAATTTCGCATAACATTTGAAGTGTTGTCGGCCAAGAATGAGAAGCTAGCATGTCTAAATCAATGCATATGCTGTGCCTAGAACTGTAGTTAATGGACAGGTATAAGGGGCTACCAAACTGTATTACTAATGTACTGTATTAAAAAATAGAAATGAGAAAAATAGCTCGGTGCCATTTTTAAGAGACATAAATAGGGTGGGACAAAAGGCCATGTTGTTGTTGTTGTAAATAGGGTGGGGGAAATATCCTGGCATATTTAACTGTATTTCTTTGTGCTTTTGTGATGCTACTACAGCGCTTGCACGGCATCTCCCTCTCCCGGATCATAAAAGCCTCATGCTGATGACATTTCATTTCGTCGCTCAGAGAACTCTTATCTTTGTTGCCATATGTTGATTATCTTTCTGGCTACTATACCTATGTTTGTGTCAAGTGTCTTTTATTTTTGTTTGTTTGTACTATACCTATGTTTGTGTCAATTGTTGTTGATCTTTCTTTGTTGGTACTATACCTATGTTTGTGTCAATTGTCCTTGATTTTTCTTTCCTGGTATATACGTAACTCTATGTCAATTGTTGTTGATTTTTCTTTCTTGGTATACTATACCTATGTTTGCGGCAATTATCGTGTTCTCACTTCTCAGCTGTTCAATTATAGTCCCAGACGTGACAAAGGCAACATGGCAATCGCTTGTGATGGAGAGTGAGCTTCCTGTCCTTGTTGAGTTCTGGGCTTCATGGTGCGGGCCATGCAAGATGATAGATCCAGTTGTTGGCAAGCTCTCGAAGGACTACGAGGGGAAGCTGAAATGCTACAAGCTCAACACAGATGAGAGCCCAGACATAGCAAGCCAGTACGGGGTCCGGAGCATCCCCACCATGATGATATTCAAGAACAGCGAGAAGAAGGACTCGGTGATCGGGGCTGTGCCTGAGAGCACGCTGACCGCGTGCATCGAGAAATTCGTTGAGAGGTGAAATGCCCAACAGATATCTCTCTTGAACACGGCTGCCTTTCAAAAGACTGTTCAGATCACTGGATCCATACGCATAACAGTTTTATATAGTACCTGGTTGTAGATATCGGAATCACATTCGATTATTGTTTTGAGGAAAGCGGCATGATGGGTTGCTGTCTGCCCTAGCCTGGTTTGATTCCCCCGATATTTGCTGGCTCTGAAATATGTGACATGGACGGCCAAGAACCATATTCCATCTTATTACAATAATATACCCCTTTCTCCTTATGATCATTTCCAAATAATGCAATATGGGCTTGAGATATTCGTCTTGTTTCCGAGATTCATTTGACTATTATATATCATCATGCGTGAGCCCAGACTCTTGGTTGCGTTGCATCCAGGGGTGGTAAAGAGTCCTACTTTTTACCCTATATAATCTAAGAGCCGGGTTCTAATCTTATTCAATTTTGAAATTTTGAGCTAAGGGTTAAGTTAGATTGTGAAGATAGCATTAGGGTCATGGTCCATTACCACCTCTAAATCTGGGATACTTTTTATAGATGTACCCCTGAATGTGCTAAATCTCTTGGGAGAAAGTCGATTTGTTAAAGTCCTGAGATCATTCCCAGCCAGGGACCGCAGGGAACTAAGCAAGGGAAGAACCATCGGCCGGTGGACCCACGATCCATGCGCGCTGAGCGAACTGCTGCATAATCCACGGGCAGACGCTGCAAACGGTGGGCGGGTTCGTACCTTTGGATGGATCTGCGATCTTGGGCTGAAGGACGCTTGTGTGGACAGTGCAGTAGCGTACTCCCCTAGATTCAGTGCGGACCTTATCTCCTGTGCCATCGTCCTCACCGTGCCTACCGGACTTGCGGCGCCACCCCACCTGCTCTGCTACAGCCCTCGAATAAAGGCGCGGACCTGTCGAGCCGAGCCGAGCCGAGCGATTAAACAAGAACCCGCGCGCGCCCGCCGGTGCTAAACGTGCGTCGGCGCCAGGGATCAGGGGGGATTTCGACCCTCATGGCCCGACTCCGTCGCCTGGGCGCTGGCACGGGCAGGTGGCCTCCGCCCGCCGTCGACGTGGCGGAACGCGGCTGCCGGCAGGCCGCGACGCGCCCTCCGGGTGTGCCCCGCAACTACCGGACCCGACCCCTAATGATTGATTGCTCGTGCGTGCGCGCGCACCCATACCCTATCGCGCCACGACGCCCGAACCGGATCAGACGCGCACCAACCGCTGCGGCCACTGTTCGGTGGCGGGATCCTATCCCCGAGACGGCGACGACGCGCACGGCACCGTAGGCTCAAAACTAAAAGTACTCTGGTGGCGGGCGGAACAGAGGATTAAACAAAGCAAGACGCGGGCCTGGAGCCCGTGACCGGCGAGCCGGCGAGGCAACGACCGGAGCGAAGGCTCGGAGCAGCAGGTGGTGGACCGTGTCTGACGGAAGGCCACGCGAATCTGCGGCCGAGGCGACTTGTTTGTTTGACCAACGGGGCAGCACGCAGCAGGCTTGCAAAAGTTTGCAGCTTTTGCTTGGAGCGATGGCGTGTGTTGGCGCCGTGGCCGCGCCGGCCACGCACACCGCGGATCGGACGGACGCGGCCTGAGGCCGGCGCGCGCACATGCCGCTCGGGAACCCCGTCCAGCACGGAAGCTGCCGCTGCCCCCAGTCCGCCCCATCCAGATGGCTGGACACGGTTTACTTACTTGGACGGTTGGACGCCTGGTTTTCACTTGGCGGATCCGCGATCCGTCCGTGTGGCACACTGGTTTGTGGAAAGCCGGAGGTGGTTGGCTGGTCTCCAGGACCGGTCAGTGACCGCGACAGCTCACTTGCGGCTCTGCGAGCCTATCCGGACGCGGTACGTGTCCGCGCGGCCTGTGTCACCCTGACCCTCTTTCCAGCGTCAAATCTCGTGGGCGTCCGTGTTTGAACTGGCAAGGCCGGGCGCATCGAGTGGCGGCGGCTTGTTTGCTTGTGGCTGACGGGTGGCTTGTCTGCTCGCGCTTGAATGGCAATGGGCAGTGCGCAATACCGTAGCAGCAATACTCTCCGCTGAAAGCGATAAGGCGCTGTAGAAACCATCTAGAAGTTAGCAAGCAAGAGGTGACGTGATTGCATGTACGGGGCATGATCGTATGCCACCGATAATGGCAAGCAAAATCTACAAAGCAAAACTTTTAAAAAAAATCTACAAAGCATATTCTCTCTCTCTCTCTCTCTCTCTTATTTCAAAAATAAATATTGTTTCTTTCTCTCACACGCGATCTCGAGCCAAGATAGTGGCCGGGGTCAGTGATTGCGGAGGGCCAGGCAGTGGGGGGCCGCCTCAGCGCAAGCGCACACTAGCCACCGGGAGGGTCGGGCCGGGGCGTCCTCTTCACTTCGTGTCGCGCAGCGCTCGGAAAGCGGCAATGGTGACTCGACCCCGGACATGGCAAAAGTGGGGAACGGATAGGCCTTATCTGATATCTCCATCCGAAGGGTACGGACGGGGAAATCTACTACAGGTTCGGCTGCTTCCGTGGACGGGGACCATGGACCACGACCGGCTGGCACGGCGTGTTCGCTTCTGCTTTCCACGGCGAATTCTCATGAGCCTGGCAACTGGTACCTCTGCTCTTATACTGAATTCCGGAACCTGTACAAGGTTAGCTCTGTGGGATATGGACATATGATATTAGCTAGCTATGCACCGTATCGAGAACGAATTCTGTGGATCAAGCTTACCAGAGCGACCCGATTTTGTTCTACCCGAGCAAGATGCACATTGCACGCAATGACTTTATTTTTAAACAAACTGACAAGAGCTCTTCCTTCATTAAAGGCAGAAAAGGACTTTTGATAACAACAGCATCACAGGCCAAAAGACTCTGGCCTGGACCCCCTTCTACGGAAAGCAACAAGGCACGCAATAACCTAAGGCCAGACCAATTCGTGCATTGGAGCCGAGCAAATGCCGTGACGCCGGCGGTGTGAGATGTACGCTGCACACGGCATCGCACGGCTGCAAGGCTAGGGTAGCTTCATCGGCCGTCGTAGCCAAGCACAAGCAGTGAGTGAGCAGATGCCATGCCGTAGGCTATGCTCGCGCATCATACCCTGACGACGTGTTCCGAGTGAGATCTGTTTTTTTTTGGACAACTACGTGAGATCTTTTTTTAAGGGAAAACTACGTGAGATCTGCTTTAAATGTTCTCAAAATAAGGCATGGTTTTATCAGAGTGCACGGGTGCTTAATTAGTTTTCCAGGGCACGGATCACCCGGAGGCGCCCGATTAGTTTTGAAACCAAGCATCCCCACCGTCTATTCCCCACCGAATTCCGATTCCCCAAGTCATTATATATCCGTGACGGAGCCCCTCCTCCGAAGTCCCCCTCCTCCTGAACTCGGTCTTCTCTTCTCATCATCGCCCTGCTCCTCCTCCCACCTTCCTCCTTATCCCAACCAAATTGACCTCGCCGCCTGCCCGGCCGCCGCATCCTCCTCCCCGCTCCCGCGTTCGTCGCCGCCGCGGGCTCGCGCCAGTCCCCTCTTCCACCGACCCCGCCGCCGAGCCCATCTCCAGGCCTCTCTTCCACCGAGGCGCGTCGCGTCAAATTCCTGCCTCCTAGTCGTCGTCGTCGGCGTCGTCGTCGTCAACATCATTATCCCCGCTGCTGGTGCTGGACTTGCGTGGAGGGCAGATCCACCCGAGCTCGGATTGATTTCGTCCTTCGCTGGTAAGGAGCCCTGTCTCTTGCTTGCACGGATTGTACTTTCTTTGTTTGGTAATGATTCGTTGGGTTGCTCCGAGGAGTTAGTTTCGTCCCGGTCTCGCCCTTTCTTGTATTCGAAGAAATCAAATCTCAACCTTCCTTTCCGGGGCGGATTCTCCAATCCGCCCAGCTTGTGGGTGTGTGCGGATTGGTTTGCTGCTGGTGGAGTGGCCTATCCCAGTTTATTTTTCCAAAATGTTTTCTTCTGCCCCTTGTTCCTGGGGTGAGACTTGAGATAGCAACGTCAATTTGCAAATTCTTTGGTGATTGTATTTAATACCTGGGCCTGAAGAAATTGCTCTTGTAGGTGCGTATGTTTAGTGCCCATATGATTGTTTTTGTGACCTAGTATCCTTGCGAATTGTGACTGCGTGTTATGAATTGATCGTTATGTGTTATAGATTTGGAGAGGGGGGATCGAGGTAGTTCTTTGTTCTTGGTTCTAACTAATGTGGATAGCACCTGATTGATGCCTTGCTGGGACGCCTAAATTAGATCAATTGCCGTGGAAATGTGCTTAAAATCTGTAAATCTGATGTGTGTCAAACTTAGCATGTTGTTTATTTCTGGAGTTTCACAGCTTCTTTTGGTCGAGCACAGCCTTCACCTTCAGTATCAATTCTTACTGCCTATATCTATTAGGCTAGTCATCAGCCCACAATATCAAACTAAAACTGTAGGGAGATGATATTCTTTTAGCCTCATCTGTGGGTACTTGATGTGTTAAGGTGTGCTATAACTTAGAAAGACTTGCTGAAGCTTTACCAAATTACCAGTATAAAAATAATATTAGCGGTACATATGGGGCCAGAGTGATTAAGAAATTTCCAGGAAGCTGTTGGGGATGCCATTCTTTGTTTCCTGATCCTGATACAGTGGGTGCAATTATCACTGGGTTATTCTTACTTTTTGTTGATCACTAGATATGTTAAGTGATCATCTTTTCGGTGTGTTCGGTTCCATCGAATATGCCAAGTGTTGGAGCTACTCCATCATTGTTGCAGTCCACATCAGTACCCCCATTTATTGTTGTTTTCAATGATGCTCCTTGGAAGAAACTCCACAACCACAAAAAAGAAACACCAATTTGTCATTGCAAGCATATGTTGGAGATTAGGACGGATGCCTTTAGCCTACCTCATACATTCTTTTGGTCTTCCCCATCCCTTATCTGAATATATCATTTGTTAGGATCAGCGTTAACCTGCTCAGGGCCTGCCAGCCTTGTCAAAGTCTACGTTTGCAAGCTGCAGGGCGGCCAAAACTTAAATTCTTTTCTATTTTCTTCCCAAGGCAATTTCGAGCTGGCAATGATGGCCCTTGCATTGAACATGGGGCCAAGACTTTGAGTCAATATTTTGCCAATTCACGCATTGGAGATAAAGCAAGCAGTTTCATTTCCTTGCTGACATAAGTTTCCTAACTTCTGATAAATATCTTCATGGATAACATGTCAATGAAACACAAAGTAGCACGGGGATAACCATAACAAAGGGGATAGAAACAAAGTGCAGTAGATGTAGTCCCCAGTACTATAATATTAGAGAATCCATGACTACTGACTCGTGCTACTAGGAAAGATGGATTCTTTAATGCAAGCATAACTAGCTTAAGTGGCAAAGTTCCTGGTTCCTTAACCTAACCTTTGTTTAGTTTAATTGTTGTCTGTTGTCTGTACACCTAGCTCCGCGTCTGTTGCAGAATTGCACATATCGTAAAACTATAGATTGCCATGTGGTTTGCTTTGTTGCTTCCAATCTTATTTCTTTTATTTCTATAGTCCTTCCGCATGGTTAGGTAGGCGTCTTTGCATTATGAACGTTTCCAATACTTAGACTCCCTTAACATTTTGTGCAATTAGCTATGGCCCAATTTCTATGTTGCTTTATCAATCGTATGAGATTCTTACTGACCTGTTAATTTATTTTGCCTGCTGCAGTAGTCTCAGTAACTGAACCAAAAACACTTTTCAAGTGTCATGGAAGCTGGGAGAATGGATCAGCCTTGCATGGCTGCTATCAATAGCCAGCCTTTGGTGGCTGATGTTGAGGCAGTGAAGAAAGCCAGTGGGGACATGCCTGCAACAATGGGAAGTGGATGCTTCGACTGCAACATCTGCCTTGAATTTGCATCAGAACCTGTGGTTACGCTCTGTGGTCACCTTTACTGCTGGCCTTGTATCTATGAGTGGCTGCGCCCTGGGGTGGAGTCAGCTGCCAGTGACGACAGCAGTTCAGCAAGGCGGCAGTGCCCCGTATGTAAGGCAACACTCTCCCCGGATACACTAGTGCCACTATATGGCCGTGGAGGGAGCTCAAAGAAATCGCTGAATGGCGTGGCCATCCCGCGCCGTCCCATGGTGCACCGGGAGACTGTTGAGCATCATAACACACAGAGCAACGTTGATGACCAGCACCAGCACCAGAGCATGGAAACCAACCCTCCGCACCAGCCTTTGCGGCATGCACACTACCATCCCAGTCCCACTGGGTTTGACTTCATCTACCCTCCTGCACCACTAGGACGTGGCTTGATCCACTCAACTGCTGGAGGGGTGCTTGGAGGGATGGCGGAAGCTGTGCTCCCGTTGGTGCTCCGTGACCAGCTGCCAGCAAGCTTGTTCTATACAAGCCCTTACCATGTCGCAGCACAGAATGTGAACCCCAGGCTGAGGCGGCATCAGATGGAGATTGAGAGGTCCCTGCACCAGATCTGGTTCTTCCTCTTCGTGTTCGTGGTGCTGTGCTTGCTCTTGTTCTGAGACGAGACTGTCCTGTGCACCTTTCTGTAGATATCGAAAGTGGGAGGGGGGATACTAATGGATGATGCGTATAGTGAAGAGGGTAATGGTCTGTGTCGATAAGCATGTGCGTAAGCATGCTGATAATAGAGTTGTATTATGATGAGACATGGAGGTGAAATGCAGATTTCACACTTCTCGTCTTGATGTCAGGAGCTGTTGCCTTTTTCTTGCTTGCCTGGCCGGCCTGTCACCATGGGCTTGTTAGGTTGCCTACTTGACCTATCGGCATGTTAAGTTAGCATCATCTTGTTCATTGGTTGGTGTCGCTGCCAAGGGCGATTGGATCTGTATATAAATCGAAAATGATGTTTGGCTACCAATGTCTGTCCCATGTCTACTGTACTCCCTATTCCAAATGCATCTTGATTTACAGATTGCAATTTCACAATCAGATGCAGTTTTTGTTCTGTACGTGATTCATGCATCTGAGACAGATGGAAGCAAGTATTGTTTGCTTCAAAGCTAACAGGAAGAGTGAAGGAGACATATCAGATTACTTAAGGTACACTGCACATCCAGGATGTCGAGATTCTGATAATAGTCTGATTAGCATGTTATGCTCATACAGTCTGCAGACAGAGGCGTGGGACTTGTCTATCATCTCTATAAGCGATTGAAAGCTCCAAACGGCATCTTTCTCATTCATGTATACGACGGAATTTAAACAGACATAGTACAGTGCCACTGCATCTTTAGTACATTTGCATAATCGAAATAAAACAAAATCCCAGCATATTCTTTTTTTTTGCGAGGAAATCCCAGCATATTCAGATATAGAGCGCAGTGAACAAAACGGTTGGGCAGTAATAGAGTGCCTAAAAGGTCACATTTTAGACTTTAGAGAGACATGTGGTTTTGGTAACTTGATCACTTCAAATAAACAAAACAATTATAATGTCTTCATGCGCTAATTCAGTTGTTATACCAGTCAAGAAAAAGAACGGAGAAAGTGAGAACAAAGAAAAAGAGGAGGAGAAATGTTCTACTGCTGCTGTTCCGCTGAATCGCCTGGGATAGCTCCTTGTTCCCGTGCTCCACGTTGTTCGTAGCTTCAACAGCCTGAGATAATGCAAAAGATGTTCCATGAGACCATAGAGATAATAATCAGGTCTCATTAGTGCCTATCCGAATTATTTGTTCTTTCAGTAAAGGAAAAATCTGATCCTATGGACACACAAACCACAGTCCCGCTAAGTTATACTTCCTCCGTTCCAAATTGTAGGTCGTTTTGGGAAATCTAGATGTATAATTTTTACTATGTATCTAGACATAATGTTTATCTAGGTGCGTAGCAAAAATTATACATCTAGATTTGCCAAAACAACCTACAATTTGGAACGGAGGGAGTACTTAACAGTTGACCGGTCAACAAGTATATATCTTACAGCTAAATACCTAGGAATGGTACTCTAAACAAGGGAACACAAACTCTACAGATCCTTAATAGTCCAGCGGATAGAGACACTGATTTAATTCTAGACTTTACAAAGTTCTTTTACGGTCTTGCTTCATGTGCCCATTATCCATTTTGGGTAGATTCAATCTATATGTTTATTTTCACATATGGAAACACAAGGTACAGCATGTACTACATATAAACTGGTAGTACAAAAAAGCAAGCTTAGACGAATCGTATACCTGGTCATATAAATATTGAATCTGTTGAGCTTGTTGTAGAACATGCGTTGACATAAGATGATTAAGTGCTGACATTTCCATCATCTTTGTCTCCGTTTCTTGGACAGCATCAAGAAGACTTGTCAACTCCACCTGAGAAGAGTTTCAGGATGTAAAATAGCCAAGTTTTTCACTAACACATAGTTTGCATACCATCCATATATTACCTGGAGAGCTCTTGTTTCGTCGTCCAATAATTGTTCTTGAACTCTCATGGGTGCAGCAGATACTTCCTGATCTCCAATTTTCGATACATCAGATTTTAGAACAAGATTGGACTTGGATGGTTCAGCAGGTTTGATGTCTGGTTTCTTCTGAATCTTCTTCCTTGGCATTGCTCTATTAATAGCGTCTTGAAAACGCATGGACCGAAGCCGATCAAACTGTGCAGTTACCGAGTGGAGACGCTCACTCAAAATTAAAACCTGTTAACATTGTACACAAAACAAATAGCTCACTCTAGCTGGACATAAGAACCCTAAAACTGATGCTTAACTGCTACTTAAAATATGAATATAGAGAAAAAAACAATAAAGAAAAAACACATACATGTGTTTGCCTGAATGATGCACTTGATGCGGCACTGAACAAGAAAACTAGATGTTATTCAAATTCACTTGATGCGACTGGGCAATCTGTCCTCTAAAAATTACACAGCATAATTTATTGTTCTACCAAATGCTATCAACCAATACCGACTAGTAGAGCATATACCCAACTTAAATATTTCCAAAAGAAATGCTCAAACAATCAATCCTCTGGACGACCTGATCTATTAAACAAGTTGGCTCCAATGAAAGGAAATTTTTGATCATCATAAGTGCAGCAACGCCATCTTTTGTCATCATAAGCATAGCAATGTAACAAGTAATACCTAAGGAATTCCTTGGTCTAATCCTCTGAATGGTACACATTAAGACCAGTAAGCTACCCAAAAATATATTCTTCTGCTACCTATTTCTTTATCGTATACTTCCTCAAAAACAAACAAATTAACCCTGCAGAGCATTCAAAACTTATAACATCAACGGCAAAGAAAATAACCATACCACACCATGCTGATGAGCTATCAAGTCCAACTGGGAACTCTCATCCCTAGTGCCAAGCCATGTCTTCGCACTTCCACTCTTCTGTTCTTCATGGATCCTGTTCTTTAGGATATCAATCTGTTCCTTGCATGCTTTTACAAACACACCAACCTAATATACATTGAGTAATTAAACATAGCTTCTAAATTGAGAACAGAAAGCAACAGCCTAATATTACATGAATCAATACAAGAGAAAATGCCTCATCACTATATCCAAACATAGATTAACAGAATGAAGAGAAAGATGCACAAGCTACCCAAACTGAGTGTGAAGCATCAAAGAGGATAAGTCATTGTGCATATGCATGTTCTTCAACATTGTTTCAGGGCTACAGTCTTCAATAACTGTAAACCGAGACTAGATTTGTACGGTTAGGAAAATAATACTTGGCAAGCAAGTATATCTTACAAAAAGGAACACTACGTAGTACAGCAACATGTATCTCTTGTAATGTCAAACAACCCACTAACTAAAGTATTTTTATGGGCACAGGAAATCACCCATGGACATTAAGCATATATTGGTTGCAAGAGTACACACACATTTAAGATTTCTTACATGCATAACCATCGGAAAAGAAATAGCAAATCAAAACGAACAACACACACAGTGTGCATCACTTACTTCATGCTCGATGTTGTCCCTCTCTCGCTCTGTAGTGCGATGCAGGTCCACATAGTCCCTCCTGTGCTTCACAATGAACCTCTCGAGTTCCCTGATACTCTCAAGCTACAATTCAACACAACCCATCATCAATCACTCTCGCAACCTGTCTCCCCACACGCAACACAGGAACACATTCAGCGCAGACTCCTACCGTCTTGATCGCGGCATTAGTGAATGGCGACTTAGGGGGCGGCTTGCGGATGATGAAAGACGACATGAGCGCGGCCAGCTGGGCCTGCACAGCAACACAACGGAGCGTGACGAATTGGGGACCGTTCGGCTTCCGTCCGTACGCTGAGGGGAAGAGGGAGTTAAGGCTGGGTTGGAGCTTACCTCCGTGTAGCCATGGGAGAGCGCGGCGACGCGGACGGCCTCTTTGAAGTCCTCCGTTCTGTCCCGAACCCTCGACATCGCCGAGGCAGTAGCAGCCGCCGCCTCCGGTCAGATCCACAGGCGCTCGTGAGCCTGCCAGATGCGCCGGTGGCGCGCTTATGAGCCGCAAGTGCAGGGGGCGGCAGGAAGCGCCGACTGCGTTCCGCTGGATCGGCGGCGGGCGGCGTCGCGCCGGCGCGTCGGATCGGGCGGCGAGGTGGGGGCGAGCGCGAGAGGGAGACGGGTCGCGAAGGTGGGAGACGTGTACACAGGCAACAGAGAACGAATATGGGGCCACCCCTGTTTGACAAAAACTGGACCCACCTGTCAGTGAGGTCCAGGGAAATTAGGCGAACGCCACCAAGGCTAGGCAACCAAGCCACTTCGTCCTCTCTCTCAAGCCCAGTCCCAGGCCGCCACCACTCGCGCCTCTCCTCTCTCCCGAGCCGATCTCTCTCGCCCTCGCCACCTCCCTTCTCGCCTCCAAGGCGCGAAACCCTAGTCAGGCAACTCCATGGCGAAGGACCAGAACGGCTCGCCCCGTGATGGTCGAGGCGACGGGGAGGAGGAGGAGGCGCGCAGCGGCAGCAAGTCGGTAGAAGCCGATAGGGAGGGGCACTCGAAGGGAAGCCGGGACCGGAGCCACCGCGGCAAGTCGAAGCGGCGTGAAGAGGAGGAGGAGGGAAGCGGGAGCTCCGGTGAGGACTCTAGCGAGCGGCGGAAGCGGCGAAGGAAGGAGAAGGAGCGGCGGCGCCGGCGCCGGAGCCGCAGCGAGAGCTCGGGCTCGTCGTCGGAGTCCGAGTCAGAGTCGTCGTACTCGGGGTCCAGCGCGGAGTCAGAGAGCGAGTCGGAGTTGGATTCTGAGGAGGAGAGGCGGAGGCGGAGGCGGAAGAGGAGGAAGGAGAGGGAGGAGGAGGAGAGGAGGCGGAGGAGGAAGGAGGAGGAGAGGCGGAAGAGGAAGGAGAAGGAAAAGGAGAGGGAGAGGAGGAGGAAGGAGAAGAAGAAGAGGAAGGAGGAGAAGAAGGATTTGGGGAAGAAGGGCGCCGTGACCAACTCGTGGGGGAAATATGGTATCATCCGTGAAGTCGATATGTGGTGAGTGGCTTAATTCGAAACTTCAGGGTTTGGCATGTCGCGCTACGAATTTGCATCGAATTTTTCAGCTGTATACTTTGTTGTTTGTGTGGCACTGTATAGCTCAATCTGAAATATGCAATTGTTGTCCCTAATTCGTAGGCTTACTGAAAGTGAAGATGAGTAACTATGTTACTGGAATGCTCGTTAGTATCTTTGGAGTTTATAAAGCTCCTATTCTACTAGCTTTCAAGCAGATTTTAGTTCACCTCTTAAAATTGTAGGAATGATGCAAGTAGAAAATTTGAGAAATATTTTATGCATTCACGTATCCAATTTACTTATATGGGACTTTGCTAGCTTAATCCAACATCATGTTGTATCTATGACAAAATGAGATGAACTTAGACACTATCACACTAAAAAATTAGATACGACTATCACACTAAAAAATTAGATACGAGGTACCAAATTATTTCAACCACATTTCTATAAATTAAGTGCGCAACATATTTTGTAGGAGCAAGCGACCAGAGTTCACTGCATGGTTATCAGAAGTCAAGCAGGTATATTTCTTTTATGTCACTCCGTATATGTTGATACAGCAGGGATGGAGGTCTATGTTAGTTTAAGACCAAAGTAATCCAGTTGTTCAATTTAGTTTTCTTGTTAATGTGGCCCCAGGTTAATTTGGAAGCATTGTCAAACTGGGAAGAGAAGCAAATGTTTAAGGAGTAAGTTATTCTACTGTTATGAAGTTGCTTGAATAATTACATGACCCCCTGATGTACCAAGGAAAATATTTCCTACTGTATACTTGATTTTCCAACAATGTTTAACATATGGTGTTTGTATCTCAGATTCATGGAGGATCACAATACAGCCACTTTCCCATCAAAAAAGTAATGGCTTCCGTCTTCTTGGTATAACTTTGAATTAGATAACAGGTTCAAAATAGGGATTTATCATTTATCTCTTTATATTATCTTTCAGATATTATAATTTAGATGCTTATCATCGGAAAGCAACGGAGAAAGAGAAAAAGAAGGGTTTAAAGACCTCAGTGACAGAACGTACAGTATTTAATGATGAGGAACAACGACGGTATGCTAACATGAATTTGTTGTGTTGTTTATTTCTACAATGTTATCCTTATACTTCTTTTTAAAACATGGAACACTGATTATCAGTTTAAGCTGTTATCTTTTCACATACTTTTTGCATGTTCAATGAAGGGAATATTATGGAACCCTTGTATTTTAATTGGATTTGGAGTCTATTATATGTTGAGTGGTTCCTTTTTAACTTCTTTTAAAAAAATCATGCAGATTAGAACTGTTGAAGGAACGTGAACGACGAAAGGAGGAAGAAGTGGAAGCTTTAAAACGCTCCATGCAAGCTGGACTGGTTAGATTAATTTTGTGTTTCTTTTTTCAGCCTTGATTGATCTTTGAAACGTCAATTAAATACTATAATGTTCATGAAGGGTTTGCTACTAGTTTTGATCATGCTCCAGCGTTAAATGGATATGGCTTAGGAACACCTACTATAATGTCATGCGTTATTTCGCCCAAAAGAATAACTATTTATAATGGAAGTGATATGCAAGGAATAGAGAATCCCCTATGTGACTGAAGCAAATAAATTACTTTTGTCTGCACATAACAGCTCTTTCTATGAATTAGTATATGAAGACCTTTGTAGTTTGACATCTACTAGTGTCCAATCAACAAAGTTTGATTGCACAGGCGTCCCAGTCCATTGTGTACAATTTTGCTACCTTTTAGGATATTTCATTGTATCATAGTCTCCTAGGACCTATATATGTCCATTCCTTACCGGAAACAAATTTAGCGACAATTATTGCTTTTGACCTTGTTGTTTGAATACTCGGTTCCAAGGCAGCAGCCATTTATTTGCTTTTCTTATTCAATCCATGTGTTATAATACTAATACATGCTGTAGTAAATAATGCATTGTTTATCTATCTCTAGATTTTTCCTTTAATATCCCTAGCAGAGTATTGTTGTGGAAATATTACAGTAGGATTATGCTATAGTAACTGAAAGCAAATTAAGCTGTGTTTATCTTGTGTGTTTTACCTGCTCTTAGGCTCAAGATATGAAGGAGCAGGCCCGTCTACGCGAGGAAATGAACTATCAATACAGGTTGGGCAATTTTCAGGTACGTTCTTTCTTTCTCAACTTGCAAGCCTGATATGATGGGTTAACATATACTCCTGTAAGAGCATCTCCAAGAGACTCTCCAAATCAGACTAGCTAAATTCCCATTTAGCTAGTCATTTAGCTAGAATTCCCTTTCCATATGTTGGTACATTCCAAAAGGCTAGGCAAATTGGACTCTTTATATGATTTTTCCCTTTTCTTTTCTTTTTTCTTCTCCTTTATCCAAATCGAACAGAGCATCTCCTACCTCCCTCTCCACCAGAGCAAGCCGAGCCCTCTCTCTCTTCCACCGGCGGCAGCTACCTCCACCATCTCCTCTGTTCCTCCCTGCGGTCTCCATCCACCAGCAGCTCTTCCTTCTCTGCCTCCTCTCCCATAGCGCCTCCCTCTCCCTCAGTTCTTCCCCTCCACCAGCGGCGCCCTCTTCCTCTGTTTCTCCCCCACCAAGATCCAGAGCAGCAAGCCCCACCGAGCTCCACATCCATGGTGCTCCAGCGCATCCCCTTCCTCCCTGTGCTCCTCTCTCTCCTGGTGCGAATCCCTTCCTCGCGCGGGCCAGCGCGCGGCGACCCCTGCGGCCAGGTGGCTGAGGTCCAGCCCAGCAGCCAAGCGGAACCGGCGCCCGAGTCCCAGGCGCGGGCGTGGTGGCCTCCAGCAGGGCGACACGCTCACTAGGCTAGTGGCACTACCCAGCAGCCAGTGCGGCCGGTAGGGCAGGCCAACAGCCAATGCGGCCGCCGGGCGAGCGGCCAGGCCAGCGTGGCAGCACGCTGGGGCGGCGTGGCGTCCAGGGTGGGAGGCCGCCGGAGCGGCGGCGCGAGGGCGGAAGGGCGCGGGATCCAGCGGCAGGGTATGCTACCTCCGCGACCGGCTGCTCCGCCTCTGCCCCAACTGCGTGGACCTGCACCCATCGTGGAAGCTGGCGGCGCCACGGGAGGAGGACGACGCGCATGCGAGGGCGGGAGGCCACGCGGGAGAGCGGGAGGGGCGCGGGAAAGAGGCGCACAAGCGACGGATTTCGGAGATGGCGAGGCGTCGCGGCTCGGCAAAGTTGCCGAGCGGCCAGGTGGGGATGGCGAGCAAGATAGATTAGTGAGTAGGCTGGAGAGACTGTTGGAAGCCTATTTTAGGGATGTTTATGTTTTTTTACCTATCCAGATCTGTTTTGCTAGTCTGTTGGAGTTGCTCTAACTTAAGCAAATCTTTTTCATTGTCAGGCTGCAGCTGCAATCCAAAAAAGATTGGATCCTGATGCCCCTTTGCAGTAGTCGGCCCGTGGAGAGCCTAATTCCCTGCAGTTATTCCTCGTGGACCTGTAGGACGAGCATACCTAGCAATAGGATATTGAACTGGTGTTTCTTGCTCAAGTTTTTTATGCAGTTAGCGTGTCGACTGCTGTATTTGTATCAGCAGAATTTTGAATTCCAGATACTGCCAGTTTTCACATGGTCTACCCTTGCCTGCTGTGTTTTTCATGTTTGTTATAGGTCGCTTCACATGCTGTTGCAGCTACCCTCGTTGTCCTTCACATGCTGCGTGCTCTCGTGTTGCATTATTTAGTCATCAGCTCGAGCTTCGTCGTTGTACACGAGCAGCCTACGTAAACGGCACCAGTTGTCAGCATGAATTAGGATCCGTCTGGACTGCCATTTTCTTTCTTGAATAATGAAAAATGGATATTGGGGCAACTGAATCGTTTCCTGTAAAGCTGTTGAATGCTTGCTCTTAATGGTGAAAGAGATTTTCTTTAGTGTTGTACCACTCTAAAAGGCTTTGTAAAATAGGCTAACTGGATTGATCGACTGTCCCTTGTTGGGGCTGGAGGAGAGGCTTGTGCCATTGGAGGGGCACTTTCAACCACGCGCTTTGTTAAGACGAAGGGAGAAATACCGCTACATGATTTGGAGCAGCCGGGCTCGTGACAGATCTTAGTTAGCCCTGCAGGTTAAGAAGCAGGCTAACGACTAACACCGGCGGTAGTTGCTTTAATTGATTTCTCTGATGAGATAGATGGACATCACGATTCAGAGCCTTGATAGTGGTGGTGGGAGAAGGAAGCTTCAATCAACGATGATCAGGTCTTGAAGACCATCGACAGCTGCGCGGCTATGGCTTTTTCTTACAAGACGTTGAAATTCTCTGCGAACTTCGCGGTAACAGATCTACCATCTATCGCTAACTTCAAAGTTTGCCACCGGAAGAAGAGCACGAAGATCACACGCAAGGGACGAGCGAAAGATAAATACAAGCCATACACACACATACGATTTTTCATTTTTCACATCAAGTTGCTCGAATAAATAGATCCAACAATACCAAAATCACAACCAAAACTCTGAAAAGCACGCTGCTGCGTCGAAACTCGAAGGCCTAGCGCTTGATGCTGCTCCTGACCTTGCTCCACGCCTTCTTGCAGGACTCGCCGGCCACCCTGATGCCCCTCATCGCCTTCTCCTTGAGGTGCCTCAGCTCCTTGGTCCGCTCCTTCACCTGCTGGTCGAACCCGCCCATCTTCTTCGTCCGCTCCCCTCGCTCCTCGGTCGGGCTGTATCTCGTGGGGGATGACGACGGGAGGCGAGGAGGGAAACGAGAGGCGGCTGTTGCCGACTTGTCGCGAAGGCGTGTGGAGGGGGAGCAGAGGAGGATATAAAAGTAGCCGCTGGGCGGTGTGGTGTGGACGCGAGCTCGGAGCCGATCTGTAAAGCTTTGAAAATGAGCTGTGCGGCCGCGTCGGCGTTCAAGGAAGCGGCGGTTGACGTTTTGAATCATAGGCAGCGTATATATCTCTAGATTATTAGCTACTAGCTAGCCGGTCGCTTCTAATGAGGATGAGGTGCTAATGAGTCCTTACTGACATGTGGGTCCGGCGCGTGGCTGGAGTTTAGAGGGCCCATTTCTCAGTCTTTCGGAGTTCGGTTGGGAGATCGAAAAGGTTCCTGCGCGACGAAAATTAGGAGCGTTCGCTGCCGATGCTTCTTTGGTTTTCTTGAACTGACGAAAATCTGATGCCTCCTCTTTTGTTGAGACTGAAGGAAGCGCGTACACCGGTCCTGCGAGACTTTCGGCGGATCTGGTGGCCCGTGCGGTTAGGTAACGAATCCACTCTCCAAGGAACACACTGGCAAAGGAGGGAGGTAACGAGAACCCTCGGGCTTCCTTTTCCTAGGTGCCGGGGGGTGGTTTCCCGTGGACTCGTGTTTGTGATCACACAAGTTGTTGCGCCGTTTTGACCGCGCGTGCGGCGTGCCCGTGGTCGGGGCTGCTAAGTGTGTTGCCCTCAAACGCGAACGCGATCGCCGAGCGCCTGGAGGGGGCTCTCGGCGTCGTGGACTCGTGGGCCGGCGCAACGGCATGACTGCTGGCTGCGTCGTGCGCCTGTCTTGTGCGCCCGTGGCTCGGTTTTGGCTACGCTGGTTTGGCAGGACACTGAGCGCCTGAAACGGCAAGTTTTTGGCTCGAGACAACGAAATCTGCGAAAGATGTGAACGCCGAGAACCCTGAATGGCAGCCAGGACAGTAGATATTTCTGGCAGTTCCTATTGCAACCTAGAAATTGTGCTTGCGGTCAATCCAATTGAAAATCTCTGCAGCATGTTTACCTGCACTTGCATCCAGAGTTCCATACTAACGATGAATCTTTACATCATGTATTCAAATATGGAATCCTGACACCTCAGCAAAAGCTTTAAGAAGAAAATTAGAACCTCAGCGAAAGACTGTTGGCAGATCAAAGACGAGAGACGGTGGATACGTGCAGACATTTTCTTTCGCGAGACATGTGTGCAGTCATTTGACAATTGACAAGCTCAAACAAAGCAGCATTCAGATGAATCTTTACAACATGTTTACTGTACTTGCATCCAGCTCAATGATGAATCTTTACAACATGTTTACTGTACTTGCATCCAGCTCGATGATGAATCTTTACAACATGTTTCTTTACAAGTTTCATCAAATTATTCCAAATTTGCACTCCAGAAAGTCTACACGTGTACATCTTTGTCAAGTTTCGGTGAGCAATTCGCACCCACAGTCAGAATGTGCTTGCAAGGATCTATGGTAAGCTCCACGTTGGTTGTACTGCCAGCAGCCGCGATCAGCAAGCAGGCTACCGCAGGATCGCGACTCACGGAGCGGGCGAGGGGAAAGGAGCGCACGATGCATCAGGTTTTAAAGAACCGTGGCCATCGTCTAATTCACCATACATCAAGTAATACACAATGGAAAGTATACCTCTGGAACGTGTAAAAATTACTCGCAAAACTTGTGATAGCACGCAGTTCCAACGGATCGTCAGGTTCACACCAACAGAAACATCTCTGCTAGAGTTCATACACGTCAAAAAAGAACACCCGCAGGCAGGAAGAGGTCCATCAACTACGAGTCTTTCTTCGGCGCCTTCCTCTTCATCCGGCTGAACGGCCCCACCGTCCGGTCCATGATGTACATGTAGATCACCTGGCTCCAAGACCTGTACGACCTCAGGCTCTCGTAGTACTCCGGCGCGATCTCCTTCACCTTGTGCAGCCGTGTGCCGGGGATCCTCGGGAAGTCGTGGTGCTCGTTGTGGTACCCCACGTGCCAGGTCATCAGGTTCAGGGGCCCGTAGTAGGAGTAGGTCTCCTGGTCGGGGCTGAACACGTAGTGCTCCGAGATGAAGTGGCCCGCCATGGGGTGCATCCCGCCGCCGACGAACGTCGAGAGGATCAGGTAGGCCAGCGACCTCCAGCCGTGGAGGTAGACAAGGCTGGCATCCAGCGCGACCTGGATGGCTAGGTTGGTGAACTCCCACAGGCCTGGGGGCTTCGGCTTCAGGAAGAGCGGCCTCAGCGCGTAGAAGATGAGCTGGAGCACCACCCACACGGACTTGCTGATGGCATTCTTCACGGCGTGCGCCTCTGCCTGGCTGGGGATGTCCATGTCAATGCCGTCCACGCCTTGGAACCGGTGGTGCTCCAGGTGGTACTTTTGGAAGGTTATGGACATGGGGACGCCGATGGGGAGGTTTGCAAAGATGCCTAGCCAGCGATTCAGGGATGGGGTTGTGAAGGCGAGGTTGTGGCTGAGCTCATGGATAGCAAGGAACAGGTTGTGGTTCAGGAAGGAGCCGAAGAAGTAGGCGACTGTCAGGAGCTTCAACCAGCTGGCATCTCGGAGGAATGTAGCAGTCCACAGCTGAAGTGAAACAACCACAGCAATCTGCAGAGATAAAGTTGGTATTGCCGTCAGAAAACAGTACTAGCAAAACTCAACCAAAAAGGGTCTACATTTTGCAGTAATATCTTACTAATGAAATCAAATGATAGAGTTTCTAGTTTCTATATTCATATTCCGTGAGCTTTTCAAAAAAAAAAATTCATATTCCGTGGAAATTCCATTGACAGTTGGGACCATAGTGTGTCATACAGGTATGCACGAACAACTTACAGGACAACAAAACAAACCAAGCTAATACAAGTCCCCTGATTTTTCAGACAAGGGTCATGAAACTGTGGCTGTTTCAAGTTGCTAATTTCCGTTGCCAGAGTTCAATGGCCAGCACAACAGCTGTTGGTGAAAGGGATATATGAATACAAATTTTGCATATGAATCTGAAATTTCTTACTAGCAAGGAGAAAGAACAGGGATACTCTGTTTCAAACAGCTGCAGAGCAATGGTGCAGGGCACTGTAACTTTAGTGAGTTTGTGTCTGTGCTTATAAATTCAGATTGTATTGAAATCCATAGATATAGATCATCTGAGAATTCTATCATGTTCAAGTAGTAGCAAAGATGCCTGAGTGGATTTGTATTTCTCGCAAACGACCTTCTGTACAGAAAAAGAGGAAATATACTTTTCTCAAATGCTTCCTATTGTTGTTGTCAGTCTCACTATGAGACACCACCAAGATATGTTTGCATCTTAGGATTGGTTTAAAAGTTACCATCCCAAATTGGTCATGCAAAACAGAACGTGCAGCAGGCTTAACAGGCAAATATATCGATGGGCAAAGTCATTTGGGGCTTATCCTTCAAGGAAAAAGTAGTTCGGGCTAATTTCCTTCCTGGAACCCACATTCAAATCGAATAAGTAAAAAGGAAGAGGCAACTGGAATGACAGTGTGAAACTATAGATAAGCAGAGGTTAGAGTCACAGGAGGAGCTTGGCACAATGAATCATATCATTTGTTAGTTGGTCCTGATGTCATTATTGTCATAATCTTTAACTAACAGCATAGGCTTATTCAATGCCTTGAAAGAATGTGCACGGTAGCCAACCCGAAGAAGCAACTACCATTTCAGGCTTGAAAGTTACTGGTGGAAGTGTGGAACAGATCCAGGGCCAACAAGAAAGGTTGGGCAGAACTGTCAGGCCACCTTATGGCGCTTAAACAAATTCTATTAGGCTCGTTATGGCTGGATAAGACAGCTTAATGGAAGAAGCTCCTGCTTTAAATGTATTGCTTAATTACTACTAGTTATTCCGTTTTGCACCATAAATCGCTTAACAGTTTCCAAGCGCATCAAATTTTCAGGTTGAAGACAAAGGTAACAAGTTAACTGTTACAGAAACAAGCAATTAACAAAAGAAAATGGGAAAGTCAAAACAAGTATGGCTGCAATCTTTCTTTTAAAAAGTATAACTGCAATCACTTTATCATAGTGGAGATTCCTGAGAATAGTAACGTAAGCACTAGAAGCTGAACACTGCCAAACTAATCCCCCTACTGAAACAGTAAAGAACCGTATACTGATTCTTAATTCAGGTACGGCAATTAGAGATTTCGGCTTTAAGGCAATTAGAGACTTCACCGCAAACGCCAAGCATCGTAGAAAAAAAAAACAGTATGAATCATAATTTCCGTCAAGCTCAATCCCCAATTCCTCATTGCAGCACAGGAGGAGGAGAGAACAGACGCACAGAGCAGGGCAAAGAAGAGGCAGATCACGGCACCTTGAGGAGGGCCCACGGATCCGGGCCGAAGAGCTCCTTGATCTGCGGGTACTTGGCCAGGATCTCCCGGCGGCGCGACGCGTGCGGCTCGTCCGTGTACGACCAGAAGAAGTCCGTCGCCATGACCCCTTCGTCCGCCTCCATCCCCGCGCCCATTGCTCCCTCCCTCCCTCTGGCCCCGCGAATAGGCGGCGGTTCGCGGCAATGGGGGTAGCGCCCGAGCCCGAATGCGGGTGGGTGGATTCGTCGCCTCCTTTTCCCACGGGCGGTTCAGGGGCGGCGCGAATCCTGTGTGCTATGCTATCCTTGATGAAAGTATCTCCCACTCCTCCCGGCTATGGGTGGAGCCGTGCAGCGGCGGAGGGTGCGAGATTTGTCTATTTCAGGGAATCCGGGGGTGACGACGAGCAAGAACGTGCCCTGCCTGTGCCTGGAAGAGAACGTGACGCGGGTCGTGGGTGATGTCAAGCTGGCACTGTGGGGTCGCCATGTCATTGACAGTGACAGCGATGACCGTGGCTCGGGGCCCCAGGGGTGATTTGGGGCTTTTGGGCCTGAGAGCAAGGTTGTGAGGTCGGCTCTACATTTGGGGCCATCTGAGGCCCAGGAAGAATATTGGAAAAGCGTACAAGTCACAGGCCTTGTGTGTGTGGACCGCGCAACTTTTCAGGACACATGAAACGGTAAAATGGTAGGATGACAAAAGGTACCATCATTTTCATTTTCTATGAAAACTGCCCTAAAAATTTTACATTTTTTTAAAATAAAACGATTCTTAGCCGGTGGGAATTTTCTTTTTTTTCCATGTTAGCTGTTTTCATGATTATTGCAATATGGTAGTAAAGAGATTAGTAAATTAAAATATTATTTATGGCGAGATTACTTTAGTTTGGCCCAAAATAGTATTATTTACTTTGAGTCTCCAAAGTCCAAACATCTATGTTTTTTCTGGTTTATGAACCAATAATGTGATTTTCATCCATGTCATCATGTGTGAGAAATATATACTCCTTTGACATACTCTTTTGACACTAATGTTGAACTGTGGTCTTGCCACCTCTCGTCCTTGCTCTTTGTGAAGCAGAGATGCCACTGGCGCTGAGTTCCTGGGCTTGACCTGGCGCAATTGCCAATGCACATCTCTTTCCAGCTTCTGGCCTCGTTTAGTTTTTTAAGTTGCTGTCATATGAATATTGGGATGTCACGAGTGGTCAGATATCAACATAATACAAAACTAATTGCATAAGTTGCAATTAAAACTCTAACGAATCTATTAAGTATAATTAATACACAATTAGCTGATAGTTACTATAGTGCAATTAGTGATCAAATTATGAACTAATAGATTCGTCTCGTGATCACGACTTATGAAATTAGTTTTGTAATAAATCTATATTAGTACTCCTAATTAGTGTTTAAATATACGATGTGATGGAACTTATGACTTAAACTCAAAGAACACACTCTTGTAGTACGAGTACTTTGCGCACACCTTGGCACGCCCTTTTCCCCCTCAAGATAAGCAAACGTAGAATGCACATACTTAGAATGGAACATGTAATCTACAGAGATATTATTTAGTCTTCTAATAGGAATCTAATTATACATGGCTTTTTCATGTCGGTAGAAAGTTATAATCCTGATCAAAGGATGTAATAGAAAACACATGGCTTCCTGCTATTGCCGCTGAGCTCTCTGCTTCTACCTGCTACAGCACTGCAACCAATCAGGACCAATGGTACCCTTGATGCAAAGCCTGACCATGTGGCTTGTAAGAAGGATTCCCCTATCTGAAAAGAAGAGCACAACAGAGAAGGAAATTTTGTTACTCACAAGCATGGAAAGCCATATAAGGGAAGATGAAGGAAGGGTTTGGAGCAAAGATGTATTCAGTTTCTGGATTTGGAGCAAGCAAGTGTTTGTCATAGTTTTAAGCATACTGCTGTAGCCATATTAAAAGAAAATATGGTCTGATTATAGCATGAAAAAAAGAAAGGCATGGGTTGGACCTGAACAAGTAATTTAGGGAAGAACAGAGTTGGGAAGAACAAACTTCGATGTGCATGACCTTCTCAATTTGCTGTGCAAGCTCATGGGTTAGAGCAAGAACCAATACTGGGCACGCAACCAATCCATAATCAAGATGCTGCAAAATTTCAGAACAGAACCTTTAGTATATAGTTCCTATATGCTTGATGTGAGTACATAGATATGCTGCCCTCAAATGGTGTGTGTATATATATATATATATTCACAAGAAATAATTTTTAAGAAAGGGCATGCTGTACAGGGGAAAAAACAAGAGTTAAATTACCATTTGGTGAGGTTATAGTGCCAGGCAATGACAGACCATGAGTGTTGCTAAAAAAACTCAGGAGAGAAGCCTGTCTGCTGTGTGTGAAATTACTCGACAGATGCCTGGCTCCATGAACAATCACCGAAGTTCAGTTCAGCCGCCCATCTGGAAATATAATGTGTCACTCACCTTGTTTATATGCTCGTGGATTAAATTTACCTGCTGTTGGCTTGGCATGCAATCCCTATCCATCAAATAAAGTAGTTAGTTCTCTAAGAAGCTGAATGATATATTAAAGCCAAGCAGTTGATAAAAGTAGGGATAGCACATAGTTTAAGGTACGGAATTGAAGGAAATTAGACTTCCCAAATGCTAGCATATGCGACAACAACAAAGTCATCTTCGTCGCAGAGCTCCACATAGCCACGGACAAGATTAAATAAACTTTTAAGGGAAGGCAAACGCAAACTTAACAGTTCCATAGCAGATATTATCTTTTTGTACAACTTCAAAGAAGAATCATATTTGGAGTGCTTACAACGTTAATGTCAGGATTTGCTGTCACAATTTGCTTCTCAGGAGGCAGAAATTTGTTCAGTTTAAATTCCACATCACCTGTAAAGAGGTACTCGCATACTTAACACATATTTTGAACAAAAGGAGCGAGAGAATGCTCACCAGTTGCTCTTGACAAATTTAAACTCCCATTTACTCGTCCCATATGGATGAAACCTCCTGCCTTAATTATTCTCTCTATCAGATGCAAGATCAGGTTTGTGGTCCGTGGAAGATTCTATGCCTATCATAGATGAGACAGGGACATAAACTCAGGCTGTCAAGGATATCTTCTTTGCTAACCAATAAAAGAGCAAGAGTAGCATATCTGCTCAGCCCTTGAAATGCCACGTCGTGAATCACCAGCATTCACCACAATAAGTTGGTTATTTCTTGTTAGTGTGTTACACATGCTGTACTCTCACATGTTGGACCAGCAAAAATCAGAGTGAGGTCCCTGATAAAGAATAACTTGTGAGATATTTTTTCAACTTTATATCATAAATCAACAAAAAACTCAGGTAGCTTTGAAAATACTAAGTGAGAAAGCAGTTAAGAACTCAAGCAGAAGAAAATAAAAGAGTACTGTCATTCCTGCTTGTGGAAGTGCGCGTGTTATTCCTGCTAAAAAAAACTATATGACTTGCAGAAGCAAAGTTCTACATTTGAAATCAAGGAAAAGTTTTATCAAAAAGCAACTAAAAGAACAAATGAAAGAGGAAGGAAAACAGAAGAAAAAGAAAATCGGAATGAGAATAAGAAAACTGGGAAGCAATTGTCAGGCTGGTTGCCACCCTCTATTATTATAGTAGTTATAAAGACTTGTAGCTATCTAGATTAATTTCAAATCTAACCACGATTAGACAGATAATGCATTGACTTTCAGATAACTGCGCGCCCATGATTACTCTAATAGATTCAGTTCACTAATACAGTAACATGGACATTGGCTTTACAATGGCAAGGCACATTTATTTATGCTATGGATACATAAGAGCCTATGCTACTAATAAGTAGAAGCTAGAATAACAGTGGTATCTTATCAGGCAGGCCAAACTTGCTGCACAAAGCATCAACAATTCCAATAAACTCGCATGCCAACCAAGTTGAGCACTGGGAGCACATAGGCACCGGCAATGAACCAATATATAAGGATATCTGGTTCCAAGCTAAATCCATAGGCACTATTTTCTAATTTGAATGCATATCTATCTATATATGTAGGTATGTTGGTGTGCATTATGTACTGAACAAAATAGATTCAGATAAAGATTTAGAGAAACAATCATGTGGCTGTTTAAGTAATTCTCAACTGAGAATCAAAACTCACAAGGGCTATTGTAAATTCCATTTAACATGTATAAATCAAATTTCTATAATAGGAAGCATAAATGGAGAACAATGGAGTTTTTTAATCTAATTATGCTTCTCTATTTTGTACACAATTAGTATTTGTATAATCCATACCATTTAGCCATGGTATAGCTTCCAAATTATTATTGGTTATCTTTCCATGCAGTAGCAGAACCAGCTCGGAAGCTGTGACATTCTTGCCTTATAATATGATATATGGTCATAAGTTAATCTTTTGATGAACAAAAAAAAGTAACAACTTAGGCACTATGCAAAATAATCTTGTGCTAACATACAAATGTTTTGAATTACGGCTACATTTACAGTTTAGCTAGATTAAATCATTTTTATACAGGATCATAGAGTAAAAAAAGGCATAGCACATCAAATCGCACTGATACTCGTTGCCTAAATTTACTAAATAACATGGTAGAAGTTTTGTTATCTTTATATTGGAAATCTAAGGATTCACGATATGTATTTGGACATTTATCATATTTGTTGAAATGAACAGCAGAAAGTAGAAAGCAATTGGAAACGGGAATGACATTGTATTTATATACCTTGCTTTATTGCATCTTCTTGCTCAGTAATCGGTTGGATAATCTTGTGCTAACATACAAATAATCTTGTGCTAACATACAAATGTTTTGAATTACGGCTACATTTACAGTTTAGCTAGATTAAATCATTTTTATACAGGATCATAGAGTAAAAAAAGGCATAGCACATCAAACCGCACTGATACTCGTTGCCTAAATTTACTAAATAACATGGTAGAAGTTTTGTTGTCTTTATATTGGAAATCTAAGGATTCACGATATGTATTTGGACATTTATCATATTTGTTGAAATGAACAGCAGAAAGTAGAAAGCAATTGGAAACGGGAATGACATTGTATTTATATACCTTGCTTTATTGCATCTTCTTGCTCAGTAATCGGTTGGATCTATACTATATATATACCATCTGAATTTGTTATGCACAGGCTATTCACGGCCACAATTAACATTGCACCTAGAAATTGTCAAAATAAAAAAAAAAAGATCAACTGAAGCAGTGATATGGTTTCCATGTAAGAAAGAATTCTAAATAGTTGTAATCTTGTAAAAAGTATGTATACCTGACATCAAGATTACATTGATTTGGATTCAGGAGGAGCTGCTCTTGCTGCTGCTTGGCTGGATCAGTGCAGCCATCTCCACTTTGAGCTGCATTTCAAAATACAGACAAGGTTAGGTTGATTCTGTTGTGCAGAATATAATGTGCTCTGGTGTTCTCAGAAATCATTAGTTTTTAAATTTATGAAAGAAAAAACAACCTATGTGACTGTACCACTTTTGTTTGAGTATATTAATAACTTTATTTTCAAATATGCAGCATGGGAACCATTTAGAGATTTTATTCTTGAGGAGGAAAGGAATTGTTGAATAGCTGCGTACAAAGCACTTTTTTCTCTAGGACACAAAATTGAGAACAGAGACCATCTGGGAAAATGGCTGCTGCACCACCCTCATAGAACCAATCAAGCTCATTTCTCCTAAGCAAGAAAATCCCTCTTAGAACAATGCCAATGACCTGGTGAGCATGTAAGAGTGTTAGTTAGATCCACAATATAGCTTCCGTGCATACCTGTACGCTACACAAGATTCAGGTGAAATAGAAATGGAATGGACAACAAATCACTTGCCTTATCAGGGTGTGTCTGACTGTAAGCAAGGGCCAAGGTGCTTCCCAATGAACCACCAAACACCTACATTATATCAGAACAGTAAGTTCCACTGCAGAAGTGTGAGTAACCAAAGCTGATGGGAAAAAAAGGATAATTACCTGCCATGCAGGGATGTCAAGATGTTCCCTGAGCTTTTCAATATCAGCTATCAAGTCCCAAGTAGTGTTCTGCTCTAAGCAAGCATGGGGAGTACTTTTGCCCGCGCCCCTCTGCAACCACAGAAAACCCATATTAAACAATTAAATGGAATATCCTAGCAATAACAATAAACAACGACGTCAAAGTGAGAGAGTCGCCAAGATAACCTGGTCGAACAGAACGATCCTATAGAACTCCGGGTCGAAGACAAATAGTCAGGATGAGAAAACTCATCTGGGACGGGAGAGCACAACCACACGCTGAGCAATCCTTGACAGCCTGATTAAGTGTAGGAGGGGCAGCGAATTAAGAAAAAAATCACCACGGCATCTCACAATCCAACACGGGAGAGGGGGAAATCAGACGCTCACGTGTCCCTGGGCCCTTGGGGGTTCCTGGACTGCTCGTAGTAGATGGTGTGGACGTCGGAGACCTTGAAGAACCCGGTGCCGTACGACTGCGAGAGGCGGGGCGGCGAGGGAGCGGGGGCAGGGCCGGCGCGCGCGAGGAAGGCGGTCGAGCGGCGAAGCTCACCCACGGCTCGGACGGCGGGGAGCGGCGGTGGAGAGATGGCCTGACGAAGGATGGCGGCGGCGGGCAGAGGTGGTTGCCGGGAGCCCTGTGCGGCAGAGAAATCGAGCGGGTGAGGGCTCAAACGGGCCGCGGAGGGGAAGGGGAAGGTGCAGCCGCGACGAATCGAAGGGGACTCACCGGAGATGACGAATTTCGACGGCGGCCGGTAACGGTGAAGCGCGGTGGAGCAGGTACGCGAGGACGTAGGAGCCGGAGTCCTCACCCACGACAATGGCGGCAAGGTCGGCGCCCTCTTCGAGGGACACGCGGAGGGGACGACGGAGAGCCCGCGCATCAGCATTCTGCTCCCTCACGCCCGTGCATCTGTGCACCCGGTGTCCACCGCAGATCGAGTGGAGGGAGCGATGGCTGGCCGTGGAGGCGCCCGATGCGGATCTCGCGAGGCAGAGGAGGTTTGGGGAGGGGGCGTCGGCCATGGGCGTGGGAATCGCGAGAAGCATCCGGAGGAAGCGAGATATTTTAACGTGGTGCGGATGCGGAACGGAGCCAATAGCGAGAGCCGTAAATCTGGAAATTAACGGTGAAAATAATTTTTGCTATCGTGGCCACGCTGGCCGTGCGCAGAGCGGTGCGCGTTTAAAGGTTAGAAAAATGTACAGCCCTGAACAAACAGTCACATCCACCGAAAACTGACGTTGATTGACATGGCAGCGAGAGATGAACAAGCCAACATTCTGACATTCACATGGAATTTGCAGGGTCATTCTGAGCACCACATACACAATTCCTCATCGTGGACAGATAAGATTCTGGCAATTGTCTCGAACCCTGCATTTCAATCAGGGTCAGGGCAAACACAAAAAAAAACACATCGACGCCTGCAGAAACACAAGCACACACGACTATTCGATTGAACAAAAGGCCACGACCCACGAGGGATCCAAAACCCTCACGGTCCAGGCAGCTTCCGCATCGGATTCCTGGCCTCCAAGACCCAAGCCGAGCACGCAGGGCAAGCAGCGAACGCTCTCTCTCCTTTGGAGATGGCGGCTGCTTGGTACCTGGGCCAGCCCCTGAACTCCTCACAAGTCACAACCAAAACTACTAGCATCTCACACACGCCTGATGCATAAGCATCAGCACACACACTAGCTAATACTACTACGATCAGGCCAAACTGCCTGAATACAGAAAAAAAACAGTCTGCCGATCCATCCAATAGGAATAGGCAGGTTCCTGCCTGGCTGCCTGCCAAGTGGGCCACCAGCCTTTGCGGGCCCACATGGCAGTGTCCGGGGCCGATAAAACGTGGGCCCGCGGTTGCCGCGCCCCCTCCGGGCGGGCCGGCGCCTCTTTTCTATAGGGACGGCTCGAAGTTGAGGCGCGAGGTGTAGGTGGCCTTGGGCGCCCAGTTCCTGGGGATGACGTCCCGGGCCGTGAGCGTCTTCTTGGCGGACAGCGTGGTCAGCCTCACGGAGAAGGGCCCCACGAGCGGGCCCCGCACCAGGCACCACGTGGCCCCCCACACGTGCTTCATGTCCAGCCACTCCACCGAGTTTGCCTGCAAGGCGCAAAGCATGGCGAATTAGCAAGGTGGATGGAAGAGCGCAGCCACTCAGCAGCTCTGCAGCTGTCAGGTTGCACTATTCTGAAGCTTTGCAAGGCAACAAAAAGCAATAGCACGGTTGCATGGGATGGCATCTTTGGATTCCCCAGCCCACTAGGCCACACGACGAGCCCACAGCCCACGAGCTCGCCACAAAGGGCACAGGATGACCACCGTGAAAGCACTCACTAGGGCAACGCAAAAGGCGAAGCAAGCATGAGGGGCCATCAGACTGTAGTCTTGATGCTGGTCGTCGTCTTAAGCAGAGGGAGGCCGAGCTGAAGAAACAGCATCATGGGGACAGAGGGCGGCTGGGTTCAGGCGATGCCGCTTTTCCAACACATTCAGAACGGGAATCATTCGGGGGAAGACGATCATGCGTGTCAGCGTGTGCTGTGCATATCCCTTTGGGCAAAGCATTGACTAGGGTTTCTTTGTAGTGGTAGACAAAGCAAGAAAGTAGAAAGGCACTAGCGCGCCTTCATGGCTGGCCACGCGTGTCTGGTTTTCCCTGATCCAGATAAGGTGCTGCCTTTTGTTGTGTGTACTGTGTAACCTTAGATCGGGTAAGAAATGGAAGAGATTTTTAACTGCCAGGTCTTTTGGCCTCACTTCTTCAGGTCGATCTGCAGCTACAAGGACACGGTAGAGGCCAAACAACAGCGGCAATGCTAGCGAGAGTACTAAAAGCAAGCAACACTGCAGCACGCGCGTCTCCAGCATGCTCGGTAAGCCAATGCGCCAATACTTTTGTCACTGTCTCTTGGTCCGGTGCATCTCGAGGACTGGCCCTAGCACTAAAGGTTGTTTGTTTTCCGATCAAGCACTAAAGGTTGTTAAGGAGAAGAGACAGCCTCCTTTTCACAATCGCTTTGTTGTGAAAGGGCCGTGCAAGAAAGGGAAGTGGCCAAGAAGCGTGCTAGGGTGGTGAGGTCTGAAACTCTGGATCCGGAGGAGGGAAATGGCATGGGAGGATTGGGTTCTGCTGGTTACCTGCTTTATCTGCATGGATCCAATGTCGCCTTCGCCGTCCTCGAACTCGACGAGCAGCGAGAGCCAGAAGCTGGTCGAGCCCTCGTTCACACGGAATGCGATGTTCTTCCCGCCGTACTTGCAGGCAGTCCTGGAGTATTTGCACAGACAAACGACACTGCACCGGTCAGTTTCTGAAACAAGACGAAACAGGGAATCTCCCTGACCCTGCTAGTTGTTAACTGAATTTTAATCACACGAGTCTTTTTTCTCACTGAAGAGATTGATCAGGAGATGTTCAAAGATGATTAGATGCCACTCTGACTGAGTTAAGTCAGGCACAGGCATGTTTAACTGCTCAGCCGCAGACCTGAGACTGACAGACAGCTGGGCTGCATTCCCTCCCATTTAACCCTGGACAATTAAATTCACTGCGCTTCATCAGGATCCAGGATCATATAGTACTACTCCTACAGAGGAAATCATAGCACCAGCGTCCAGTCCAGCGATGTTTTCAGACGTCAGGTACCATTTTTCAGCTCGACATCACGGTTTACGAGACACTGTTTCTAGTCTATACCTGTCCACTGCTATCGGTGCTATGCAAATGCAGCAGTTGATTCTGAACTGACGAAAGTATTCACTATTCAGATAGCAAGCAGTATGCAGTGTAGCAACAGGTAGGACAGGGGACGGGGGGAGAAAGACCAGACCGAGAGAGTGCTGCGCCGCGCGGCTCACCTCCTGTAGACGACGTTCAGCTGCCCCCGGTCGCGCAGGCGTCCGCCGGCGCCGGCGACGGCCATCCTGCTGAAGGCGGCGCCGCTGAGGTCGAAGTGCGTGTGGCCGAACGCGCAGAGGCCGCCGGGGCACTCGTCCGTGACGATGACCGTCACGGCCCGGCGCGAGCAGATGCCGCGGTCCAGGCACTTGACCTTGTAGCAGGCGCCGCAGCCCTCGCCGTCCTTGAACAGCACGGGGCTCACCGACCCCACCCGCGCCTTCATCGGCACCATGTCCACCAGCGTCCCGTACCCGCACGCGCCGCCTGCAAACGATCAAACAATCAGATGGTTTTGCTGGTGCCGTTGGGATCGAACGGAACACAAGAGTCCACGCAAACTACGGTTGTTTGGTAAGCTAATCGCAGCGTCAGTGGCAGAAAAATACTCAGCCGGGGCAGAGCATCGGGGTTCGGGGGCGCAAGTTGCCGTGAAGAACAGAGCCCTGTGACGGTGATGGACAAGTCGCGGGGCTCACGGGTGCGGAACTGTTCCGTTACGAGACGGGTCAAACAAACACGACGACAAAACTGAAGGCCCATCTGCGGCACGGTGCACCCCAGAACAGTGCCCAGGCAGGACGGCGTGTAAATGCTAGCAGCAAACAGCGAGCTCGGGGTCTTGGATTAACTTCTACTCCGTACTTGGGTAGAATCAAGGTTTTACCGGCAGTGTCGGTGGCGATACTACATTAATGTCGCGAGGGTTTCAGTTTCAGCAACGGTGCCGGGACTGCATGGAACTGCTGGGAGCTTTGCCGCCGGAGCCGGACGCGGAGACGATCAGACGAAGCCGGCCGGCGGCACCGCGGCAGCGCGGCGCGGCGCTGTGCGAACGGAGCGCCTGGCCGCTTGACTTGTGCGCCGGGACCCGGAGCGGGCCCACCGAAATTCGCTCCGGGATTCATGGGATCCGCAGAGGTCCCGCCAAAAAAAATGTCGCAACGGGAGGAATTATTCGTCTTCTTTTACTACCCCGAACAAAAGAAAAATCTTTCCTTCTAGCCGCAGTAAAGAAAATTCTGCCAGCTGATGCTAATCCGACGGCCAGTGCCCAGTGCTGAATAACTTTTTTGAAATTAAACAGTGCTGAATAATCAACCGCGAACGAATACTCTTTCTGATTATTTTGCTAGCATGGTAATGGCGTGCTACAGTGTGTCCGTGTGCTTTCAGTAAAAAAAAATGCTAGGCCAAGACCGCCGTGTGGTGTCGCGAGGAGGAGCTGAGATTGAGAGTGCTTACCGTCGCTGCCGTCGCCCTCGGCGTCGCCGTACCACGTCGCGGTGGCCGGCCGCCACTCCATGTCCAGGCCCGCCGCCGCCTTGGCCGGCTTCCCGCCGCCGGAGAGCAATGCGGCTGGTACGGGCGGCGCCGGCGCCAGAATGCAGAGCAGGAAGAGGGCGAGGGAGCGCGGGGAAGCCATTGGGGGGTTGGGTTGGGTTGGGTTGGGTTGGTTCCTCGACCCCCCCTTCTTCCCCGCCTGCGCGGCTGCGCCCTTCCCTCGCTGGAGTGGTGGTACTGCGGCTGCTGCTCGGGGGCCTGGTGGTACCTCGGTAGGCTTCTTTCTGGGTCTCTCGCTCTTTTATGGCTCCGAGAAATCCCCAGCCCCAATGGCTCACACCGCAGAGGTGCTCGGCTGGTTGTGCTGGCTGGCTTCGCAAGACGCAAGAGCTAACTAGTCTGTACACAGTACACATGGCAACACGGGCATGGGCGGCAGGGCAATGAGGAGTGGTCTACCGCACCAGAATAATGGGTGGCTGATTTAAGGGGAAAAAAGTTGTATCCCGTAGGTGAAAGTGAAACCGTGGAAGAGCACCGTGAAAACAGCGGATGCGTGTACTGTTGAGGTCAAGTGAGCAGTGTCGCAGTGTGTTGAGAGCTGATAGCTACTGGAAGCAGAGCCCTCCTTGCCCCGTCTCTGACAGGCGGGCTCACCGCGAGACACTCGTGCTATCGCAAACGGGCTATTCAGGACTGCAACAAGATCGTGCAGGTGCAGGTAGGATGTTTGTTTGGTTTTCTCTCTGCGTGGCTAAGCACTTGCGCTTGGAGTAAACTAATAAGCTGCAATTTGCAAGCGTGGGAGCCCCATTGGTTCCTCTAGTCCTCTTCACTCCGGGGCCTCTTTGCCGTTGCCGCGCGCCTGGCCATCCCATCCCATGTGCGGCCACGGGCCTCGCAGTGCAGTACTGCGGCAAGCTGAAATGACGGAAGAGCCCCTCGCGCCTCGGGCCTGGGAAGACCGTTGACGCTCGCGCGTCACCCCGCCGCACTGCCCCGACCGGCTCGCTTGACCGTTGCCGTTGCACAGTGACGGAACGAAAGCTACGGAAGCGGAGGCCATGCCGCTTGCTTGCCGCCACGGGCACCTACCTCCCAGATTGCCAGTCGCCCAGTCACGTGGCGGCGACACGGGAGTGGGATCCCGGTGACCCGGGGCCGGGTGCGGGCTGCTGGTCGTTAGGTCTGGCAGCCTTTGCCGTGCCTGGGTGAACCTTTGCCGCTGTTCCTTCCCCCGGACCGGAGAGCCTGGAGGCTGGAGCCGGCGGATCGAATCATGGACCCGGTGGAACACCCCGAGCGATCTGAGTCTCAACTCTCAACGCTAGCGCCGGCGAAGAAACCGCTCGTCAGAATCGAGTAGTTAACCACGCGCCTGGGCGCAAAAGCGCAGCGCATCATCCAGGCAGCAATGCCGTTCAGTTACATCACTCGCTTGTCTCTCTCCTCTCTCGGTTGAGCAAAGTCCCAGACATGACACCAACAATTTCTGCGGTTCCCCGCCCAAGTCGAGATGAACATCTCCATGTGTCGTAACCTGTGTACACCGCGTGGTCTGACTCTGGACCATGGAAGGTGGCAATACACTGTACACACGAACGCCTTTTCCCGGGGCTCCGGGCTTCCTACAGGGAGGCTGAGAGACCTGCCTAAACTCTGCTGATTCTGCTGTTGCTGTTGCGTAAACAAAACGTAGGATCTGGTGGATCTCGAGACGGCCGGACCCCGCGGACGCCGGAGTGCTGGAGGCGTGGCGGCAGCATGGATCATGGCCGCACGGTAGTCGATGGTCAAAGGGCAGTTGGAGACCGTTCCGAAGAAAAGTTCGCTGCGGCCAGGACAAGCAGACGGGGGCGAGCAAGGCTTCATGCGCTTGGCCACGCTTGGGGGCATGGGCATTTGTTTCTTCCCCTCACCTCACTAGTCGCTAGCGAGCACCAAGCACGCCGTAGTAACATTAAACATCACGGATATTTAATTATTCATAATAAATAATAAAAAATAAATATTACAAACAAAAAAATAACATCACCGATAAATTCAGTCTATAAAAAAAATAAATAATTTAGCATTACGAGAAAAAGTGACCGCGGATGAATTATTTAAATGAAGAATAAATACATCTACATCGCAAAAAAATATTCTTATGAGCATATATATATATATACACGTGCTAAACAAGTTAGTATATAAAGAAAATAAATTATAAAAGAACGACACATTCACACCTTACATAAGTTCTATAAAATAGTTAACAAGTTAGTTAAATATAAAATAAAAATTAAGGAAAATAAAAATAAAAAGTTTGTAAATGAAGAGAAAACGAGAAATAAAAAAAATAATATTATGCCTTATAATATTTGGATCGATCATGAACAAATGAATCTGCATGTGAAATAAAAAAATTGACATGAATTATTCTTCCGTTACAAATAATCCTAATGTAAAAAATTAATTAATTAATATAATAAATAAAGAGAAATAATATTAAATTACTTAAGATTTCTATCTGATGTTAGAAAGGAAAAAATAGAAAAATAAAAGAAAGGGAAAATTAAAAGAGTATGTATAGAGAGAGAGTTAGAAGGGAAAAAATAAAGAAAAAGTAAAAATGAGATAATAAACAAATAGGGAAAGTGAAGAAAAGGAAAAGGATAAAGAAACCTAGAGAAGAAAAAGATTTTTGCCAGCTCACTAGCTTGAAGCTCTCAGACAAGGAAAGAAAAAGAAGAAGAAAAAACAGAGAACAAATTCTTTCTCATGCTAAATCGACACGCTATAATGACGTATGCGCACCCCCACGTCTGTCTATGTGCACGTGTCAAATTGGGCCGCACTGTTTCTTCCTCGGTCCACGTGCTCATGCAAACTTCGGGTGAAAATATTTTTCATCACACGCCAGGTGGATCTAGAACTACCCTAAATTTGGGCTCAAAAAATTGACTACTTAGAATTTGTGGCCCAAACTGGCCCAAATTGAACAACTTGGCCCAACAAGACAACCCTAGCCCGACTGGGCCTCCTCACGCGGTCACGCCTCCAGCCGCACACCGCTGGCCGCCTCTGCCCGACGTCCGACGCCCGTGCACCACTCGGCCGCACCGTGGGGCTGCGCCGGCGGCCGCCCTCCCCGGCTCCCTCCGGTCCCCAGCCCGGCAGCCGCCGCCCTGCACACAGCGCACCTGCGCAGTGCGCGTTGCGCGGCCGGCGGCTCCACCCGCCGCCCTGTGCGGCTGCGTTCCAGGCTGCCGCGTGCCGTCGGGCGCTGGCCCGCTGCGCTCGTCGCCTCCCACCGGCCAGCGGCGGCCACTGCAGCAGGCGCGCGGCAGGGGCCAGCGTGCCCTGACCCCACAGCCGACCGCCCGACTCGCCGAGTCCCCGACGCCGACGGCCACCAGTTGTAGCAGGCGCACGGCAGGAGGCAGGGGCACCCCCGCAGCCCGCAGCCCGCAGCCCGCAGCCCGCAGCCCCAATTCGGTAATTCGGCAAGTTTTTCTCTCTTGTGTGTACTGCTCCATCTTAAATTCTTAATCTCACTTCTAAATTCATACATTCAGTTATTAATTGTACATTCAGTGATTAATTTGACGATTGGATACTTTCATGACCATGAGTAAGCGTAAAGCAAAAAGCCTTAAACTAGATTAGTATTGTAATCTTCTATTTATATAAGATTTTTATTGTTGTTACAACTCTTTATATTGTATTTATTCGAGTTCTGAACTAATTTGTTGAATTAGACTTATTATGGAACCTTTTTAATTATGTTATTGTAAGTTTTGTTATTATATGCTGTACTGTTGTCAAAGTGCTATTAAATTATACCGAATTGCGCTTCAAATTTTTTGGCTAGGCCTACCCTAGTTCGAAATCATGGGTCCGCCACTCCAGCCGCAGAGCCAATCTCTCCCTATTCCCGAAACCAAGGCATCTCCATGACCCCGGCCAGCCGCCGCTACCTATCCTTGCCCTGTGCCCCTGTCCGTCGAATCCATCTACTCACCTCACTTGGTCGCAGCCAGCCGCTCCACGCCTGGCAGCCGTCACTCCGTTCTGCAGTCGCCTGCCTAGGCCCGGGGTGTTAGCAGGTTTCCAGATAGCTATTCTGCTCTGCTCTAATCTATTCTACTCAAATGATTATGATTCCTGAATCCTGATACAGTAGAGTTTCTAACCTACAGTTACAAGTTTCAAATTTTGGTTTACTAATGTCTGCTGAGCAGCTGAGGTCCTTGCTAGGCGCATGCATTTGGTTGCAATTTAGCATTGGTTTGATTCAGTTTGATTGCAAATTAGAAATAGTTTTCGTCTTCCATAAATTAGCACTAGTTGCACACTATTTCTGTTTGGCCACCAGAAACCAGAAGATGTTTCTGGGAGACTGCACACTGATTTGAGAATACTGAACATTAATACTGAGTAGCTGATACTGATATTAGAACACTAGAATGGGGCTACACTGCTCGCTCTTCTTACTTATTCTATTCTGTGTAGCTTAGGTTGCTCGTCTAGTGTCCTACCTGATCAATACAACTGAACAGTTGTGTTGGTGGTCCAATTGGAGATGTCAGAAACACATGATAATAATAAGCAAATTGAAGAGGAAGAGGAGGTGGAAGAAGAAGAGTATGTCTTGCTAGAGTTGGATCATTGTCTTTATTCAGACATATTGCCAGGTGCTCCGTTTGTACTCTCTGTAAGTTGATTCTTCACTGAATCTAAAACTTAGGCAAATAACTTGTATAGTTCTTGGTCATTGATATCTTGGCTCATTTCTATCTCTGTTTTTTTTGTTTATCACCTTTACTTTAGATTACTAAGTCATGTGTAATCATGTTTTTCAGGGTCTGGATACACTGACTCCCACCCTGACAGTAGGTGATGGTCTGAAGATGGTAAGTCATGTTCTGCTCTTGTAGAGTAACTGCTACTTTTGATGAATGAGGCCTTTTTTACTGTCTGTACTCAACCATATTGTGCAATATGGATTGTAGGAGGTGTTGTAGATCCTTTGTGTGCATGCGGTGTTAATAAGTTATTTGCACATAAGCGCGTTCATAAACATACAACCTAATTTATTGGCTTCAACCTTCGGAAATCTTGTTTGATGCTTTTATTGCTAGTCTATCAGATCAAAACCAATTACTTGTTCAAGTTCAGTTGTTGGAGACTGACTATGGGGTGCTTATTCATCAAGACCAAAAATTCATAATTGTACTTACGCCATAGAAAATTTCAACCGGACAAGATGGAAACATGATGTTTTTGAAACCCATAATTCGTTTGCGCTTCCTTTAGTACCAAACATGCATAGATCGCTGATTTTTCCACTGATGGTAGCGACGTATCCAATTAGGCTGCATTGGTATTTTTTTCCTTGCGCTAATGATTGGGCTTCTTAATCCCCAAAAAAGTGCCTGCAGATTTGCAATTTGTACCTTTAAGCTTCGTGCTCTAACCTGCTTACCGAGTGTGCTAGTACTCGTGACCTTGTTTAATGACAGATTGGAGAATACGAAGAAACCGTTGGCACATGCTATTTATTCTCTGAAAGTGGTAAGTACCACTGAAACTAACCCCCCCCCCCCCCTCTTCTAATATTTGGCAAATATTTTTCTTTCATTGCTAATCAAATTTCCCAGAAATGGATCTGATACTGTGTGAGTATGCTGCTCTTGTTTCCTGAAGATTTCAGATATTTACTTCATATTAGTTTCATATGAGATGGCTTGGTTTGCCCTTATGCACCCCATTGTATGGGTATGATCAGATCAGTGAATATAATTTTCATGTTTATGTACTAACTTTGTCAGTCGTGCAATAAATAGTGTCAACTCTTGCAGTTCTTTGGGAACCTCGTTGGCGCAGAATCTGAGAAACTCTATTGTTTGACCTGATGCAGTTCATCACAGTAGATCCATTCACTGTTTTTCCTCTTCTATTGTAGAAGCTGAACCAAAACCTCCTAGTGATGAGACTACACCTTCCGATGTAACCACAGACAATCCAGCTGGCAGCAGCAAGGAAGCTCCGTCGAAGGAGGTGAATCATCTCGCCAGCGTTCAAAAGATCCTCAAATTTCGTCCAATCAACGCAGAGCACCCGCAGCACAGAGCATATCAGGATAAGGACAAGGAAATCTGAAACAAAAAAACATGTAGCTGCCATTTTGTTCTTCAACGCCTTCAGTGTACAGTAAGGTGATCATTGACCCCCCCCCCCCCCCCCCCCCCCCCCCCGCGGGTACCGGATTGTACACTCGCTGAATTCATCCAGTGGACAGCAACCACTTGATCAATATATTTGCGCTATCATATCGGTTTGTTGGTCCATATTGTTTCTCTCTAATCACTCCTGTATCTTATCACATATGCATTATGGCAAACAAATCTCCAGGTCTCGAGATCTGGGAGCTTGTAAACTCTACAATGCCGTTCTGTACTTTTGTTGGAAGGTCACGGCCGTCTCCGATATTTTTGTGCCACTAGCTATTGTTATTAGTCTAAACCGTCCTCGTCAAGGGCAATCAAACGGATCTCAACTTCTGAAGCCTATACTGAGACCGGCACATCTGGTGGCAAGTCGCGAGCTGTACCCGTGCCACTTGCATCTTTGAATAAGAAAAAAAAAACGAAGGCCTGCCGTGAACGTGGAGGCGACTCTAAAATAAGCTCGCCATGTCCTCGAGTAACCATTCTTTTTGCGATGAAACGGAGCAAGCGAACGCTAGAGCCAGGCGTGCGTTTGGAGCCCTGGCATTAGATCTGAGGAAGGAGGAGATCATATGCAGGTCTCGGTCTCACAACAGAGTAGCTAGCTACCGGCGGTAGCTCCTGACTCCATCCTCTGTGTCTCTCGCACGCAGACACGGCGAATGGAGTCGGTGAAGATGAGGCCGGGGACGGCGACGAAGCGGGAGTACAAGAGGATGGAGCTCGGCGAGGAGGGGGAGGAGCTGGACGAGGCGGAGTGGCTGCACCGCGCCGAGGCGCAGAGCCAGCGGCGCCGCCGGGGCCAGCGCTACGCCTTCGGCTGCGCGCTCTTCGCGTCGCTCAACGCCATCCTCCTCGGCTACGGTCAGTCGTCCATGCTTCGCCCTTCCACTTCCTCTACTTTCTTCCTCCTCTTTTGCAATTTGCATGGACAACGAATTGCAGTTGTCTTTTTTCTTCCTTTCTTTCTCCTCTGGGACTACTGGAGGGACGGCATGCAATTTTTGGACGCTGGGATTGAACGAATAGATGGCACAGCGTCAGTTTCTGCGGATCCTTCGGTGCTGGTAGCTAGCGTTCTTGCTGCAGATCATTCGGTGATAAGTTTGACTTGTTCCACGCCAAGAGCGTCGCCACTACTCTCCTCTGTCTTACCCTCCAGCTGCTAACCTCGTGCTAGTGCAGTAGTGCTAATGCTAACAACCACTATTCAAGAACTGTGGCCAGACCAAACCATCTCTATTAAAAAAAGTAAGAAAAAAGGGAGGTGTCTTCATCAGACTGTGCTGCCGTCCGTGTTCGGCAAATTCAGGCGAGGCGAAGCTTCTGACGAGAAGTCTGAAGGCAATGGATCGGAACGGGGGCACCTGCCGTCATGATGTGGACCCGGGAGCTTTCTGATATTTTCCGCTGGTACTCGAGGATTGATTAGTCTAAACCACCATGGCTTTGCTTAAACTCGTTTGAAAGCGACTCCCCTGGAACTCCGGAAGAAGCCAGCCAGAAAGGTATTAGCAGTGGTTACGTTTTGTAAACTCACACAAACGCTAAGCTACTATACGATCTTTATTCGCCACACCCGGCATCAGATTTTAGGCCGCTAAACCATCTCATTTTCCACGATCATTAAGCTAATCTGGCTTGTAACTTTTAGTCCCAACGGAACAGTTTCACCCCTGCCGGGGAAGACGGGAGAAGGTCAGAACACGGCGTCTCTGTCCAAGTCCTGCTTCTGACATTTTTTTCCATGTCAAAAACGAGTGCTTGACTGGGACAAAACCACCGAAATGCCAAGGAGAACCTCAGCAGATACCGAAATTGTAGTTTCAGCCCTGCTAGTCTAGGGCGTTTTACAGGAAAGGATTTTTTGGGAAGGATTTGTAGTCTTGAGGATTTCTTCGATAAAAAATGGGAACCATCGTCACCCACCTACCAAAGAAACAGGCAAAACGGGGGAGCGAAACGGAGCAAGAACACCGCCACATCGACATCTCCCACCTTCCTCGGGCTCCATTGGATTTGGGGAGCTCGGGGCGCCGGCCGCTGATGATCTCCGAGCCGAGCACCAAGCCGTGGCGAGGAGGCTCCACCGGGTGACTGGGGGCACGGAGCGAGGTGATGGCGGATGCCGGCGCGGCGGCCAATGGCTGCAGGAACAAGTACGCGGTTCTTGATCGGAGCGAGGAGCAGGAGCCGGAGCTGGACGGGCGGAGGAGGCCGCCGGTGACCGATAGCGAGAGGAGGAGGAGGGAGCGGTTCGTGTACGCCTGCGCGGTCTTCGCCTCGCTCAACGCCATCCTCCTCGGCTACGGTGAGTGCTTGCGATGACGCGGTGCGCCGGGGATCCGATCTTAGGGACGCGGTTCCTCTTTTCCTTTGCAAAACAAAATCCCGCGCCCCGTCAATAGAATCGTAGCATGATTCCGACAGTGATGGCAGTTTGCAATTTGTCGGAAATGTTTTTCATGCCTTCCACGAGAATTTCCTGATTTCATTCCGTACGCCACTAGCAAGATTCTTGGCAACTTTCACATGAACCGAGTTGAGGTCCTTAACTTTCTATTTTCCTCGATGTTCTATTGTCCTACAAGTTGGACTTTGGTACCTTGCTGTTCTGATTGTACAAGTCAGCGTTTGGAACAAAGCTGATTGAGCTTGCCATGGGTATCGACAATCAGTCAATAACGCTGCTCAGAAATTAACTCCTCTTGCTGTATAACACTTTTCTGATCCGAGTTTCCTGTTTTTATCTGCAGATGTTGGTGTCATGAGTGGCTGCATCATCTACATGCAGAAAGATCTCCACATAACCGAGTTTCAGCAAGAAATACTAGTAGGCTGTCTGAGCGTGGTCTCACTCTTGGGAAGCCTGTCAGGGGGACGAACATCTGATGTAATTGGCAGGAAATGGACAATGGGCCTCGGTGCAATTGTGTTCCAGTTAGGCGCCGCCATCATGACGTTTGCTCCATCATTCACTGTGCTTATGATCGGGAGGCTCCTAGCTGGAGTAGGCATTGGCTTTGGTGCCATGGTATCTGGAGTGTACATTGCTGAGATCTCCCCTGCTGGTGCCCGTGGGACTCTCACATCCCTTCCTGAGATATGCATCAATTTGGGGATCCTCTTAGGCTATGTTTCCAATTATGCCTTTTCCGGCCTTTCTGAGCACATCAATTGGAGGATTATGCTCGGTGTTGGTATCCTTCCATCTTTCTTCATCGGCTTTGCACTTTTCGTGATTCCAGAGTCCCCTAGGTGGTTGGTAATGGAGAAGAGAGTTTCAGAAGCCAGGGCAGTGCTGCTACAGATAAGTGAGTCTGAAGCTGAAGTTGAAGAACGGCTGGCTGAGATTGAGGAAGCCGCAGGTCTTATGAAATCAATGAAATCTGAGGAGAAGGAGGTGTGGAGAGAGCTTCTGAACCCTTCTCCTGCTGTTCGTCGGATGCTGTATGCTGGCTGTGGTATTCAATTGTTCCAACAGATTACTGGAATTGATGCTACTGTCTATTACAGCCCAACAATTTTCAAGGATGCTGGGATCAAGTCTGATCAGGAGCTTCTTGCTGCGACCGTCGCTGTGGGTTTCACCAAGACAGTGTTCATCTTGGTTGCAATTTTCCTCATTGATAAAGTTGGCCGGAAGCCACTTCTTTATGTCAGCACAATTGGCATGACTGTATGCTTGTTTCTCTTGGGAGTGGCACTTACATTGCAAAAGCATGATGCGGGGCTTATGTCTCCACGTATTGGGATCGATCTAGCAATTTTTGCAGTCTGTGGGAATGTGGCGTTCTTTTCAATTGGCATAGGACCAATATGTTGGGTCTTGTCATCAGAGGTATTTCCTTTGAGATTACGAGCTCAAGGATCAGCACTTGGTCAAGTAGGCGGTAGAGTGAGCAGTGGTTTGGTTTCCATGTCATTCCTTTCTATGGCCCGTGCTATATCAGTGGGAGGAATGTTCTTCGTCTTCGCTGCAATATCAATTGTCTCTGTCCTGTTTGTGTACTTTTGTGTGCCAGAAACAAAAGGGAAAACACTGGAGCAGATTGAAATGATGTTTGAAAGTGGGGACGAATGGAGAGGAGGTGAAATTGAGCTTGAGGATACACAGCATCTAATACCTAGTAACAAGAAGTCTGTACCTCTTGGCTGATATCCGTATTAAGAAGAAGTCTGTAGCTCCATGTTTCAATGACAAGCCAACCTCATCCTGCTTTTATCATCTGCTGGATTCGAACTTCAGCTTCAAAAATGATCAGGCTGCAGTGAACTATGACCGACTTTGAGGACACAGAAGGGCATTGGTAATTTAGTAGGCATAGGTGACAGTAGATTGATTATGTTGTTAGTCTAAAAGTTTCCTCATATTTTTATGTCCTAAATGGAAGATGGTCCTCATGTATGATGTTTACGACTGGTGTATCTTCCACAAAAGAATATAAATAGTTCAATACTTCAATCAGAACATCTACAATTAAACCAGCTGGCATTTCTCTGAAAGAGCTTCAATTAAGATAGTTTCTGATACTTACAAGTTCAAAACCTCTGTACTATAGTATTCATTGCCTGCAAATAAGATGTACATCATCTCACAAAATGCCAACCTCTCAATTCATCTATCTGCTGCAGCTGAAAATGTGCAGAATTTCCTGCAATTTTCCTACAGCTACTCCTGCTTTACAAACATGGTAGAATTGCAGAACAGGCAGCTGTCTGAAATCAACCGGCCAATGACACTCCCCTCCTCCATTTCCAGCCTCCTGCTCTCCCTGTTCCATAGGTGAATGCCAAAGCTCTCGCCTTTGATGTTCTCCACCTTGGCCTTCACCCACCTCTCGTCTTTCCTGACCTTGGGTGCAACGAACAGCCCGCCGATCTTGCTCCAGTGCACGAGGTAGAAGGCCCGCGGCGGCAGCACCGTCAAGTTGAGCCCAGGGCCCCGGTGGCGCAACCTCGCCGCCACCCGGGACACCAGGTACGGCCCGTTGTGGCCCCACTTGCTCCCGTCGAACGCGGCGGCGAACTCGGCGATGAACTCGCGCAGCAGCGGGTGCGCCCTGTCGAACACCATCACGGCGTTGTTCAGCCGCCTCCAGTCGCCCGTGGCCTCGTCCACGGCCTGCGCGCCGATGGCGTTGCGGAGGCCGGAGAAGGGCCTGAGGACGACGACGTCGGCGTCGAGGTAGACGCCGCCGTACCTGTAGAGCAGCGCGAGGCGGAGGAGGTTGGAGAGGTTCTGCCCGAGCGGGACGCTCCCGGGGCTGACGCCGCCCCGCTGCACCGCGCCGAGCCACGCCTCGGCGGGGGTGCCGTTCAGGAGGTAGGCGAAGTCCGGCGACGCGACGGCGACGCGGAAGCCGCGGTCGAGGAACGGCCTCAGCCTGTCCCTGCCGCCCGCGGAGTCCATGGTGTCGGAGGCGATGAGGAGGCGGGCGCCGCGGTGCCACCTGAGGAGGCTCTCCAGCACGAGGAGCTCGCGGCGGCCGAACTGCGCGAGCGAGGAGAGCCACGTCATGAAGAAGCGTGCCGCGCACGGCGCCGCGAAGAGCTCGTCCGCGCGCGCCGCGAATCGCCGCGTCTGCGGTGTGCTCCTGAGCAGGAGCTTGAGGAGGCTCTTGTTTCTCTTCGCGGACGCCTTCTTGCTGTTGCGGCCGATCTTAGCAGCAGAAGCAGGAGCATCCGGCAACGGCGGCGGCGGCGGCGCTGCAGCCACCGATGCATGGGAAGCTCGCACGGTCTTGTCCGTGGACACATCAAGGCTGGCACCACTGCTACTGGTGGCCGTCGCATTGCGCCGTGAAGGGGGCGGCGGCGTTGAGGCATGGAAGGCTTGCATGGTCTTGTCCATGGAGGCACCAAGGCTGTCGTTACTAGCACTGGTGGTCGTCGCATTGCGCCGCGAGGGCGGCCGCGGTAGGAGAGGGCAGATGAGGAGGCTAAAAGTGGTGTGCGAGAGGAGGAAGACGAGGGAGAGCAGCAGGAGGAGGGCGGGCAGCGAGAGGGAGAGCAGGAGCAGGTGCAGCGGCTTCCGAGCCGCCGCCGGCATCGTCGTCGGGCTCGGAGACGCGGGAGGAGCGACGACCATGGAGCTCGCGGCTTGCTGCGCCTTGGCCGCCGCTGCCGCCATGTGCACGTACGCGACCTTGGCTTTGTGTACGTGTGGAGCCACCTCGATCCGGTCTCCGCATTGTAGCGGGGGAAGGCACGGGGCGCCATTCGCATGAGCTGCCGCTGACAGGTTAAAATTAAGTGCACTTGCTGCTAATTGCCACTTGCTAGTTTCAGAGTTAGTTTAGACTCAGAGCCACTGGTGTGTGGTGTCATTAGGATAGAGCGTTTACTTATAAGGATATAGTGGGCATCCAATAATGTTTTTTGATTAGAGCCACTCTAGTTCTTTTCTCCTCCCAAATTATTTCTGCAGAATGCCATTCTAATTTATTTTATCAACTTTTTGGTCTACCCAATAACCCAAAATATATATAACTTGCATCCCTATTTACTTGCATTAAAGCTTATTCTTTTGAGTCCCATGCACGTTCAAACGTGGGCACATGTTGAAGACCACAACTTGGATTTGGATCTCATGACTATTTTCCTAGCGCGTAGTGATGAACAATATAAGGAGACGAGAGCAATGGGCGATGGCGCGCGATTCACGATCCTTAGCATCCGGCACCGGCATTACGGTTAGCTTACGCAGCACTGCAGCAGCAGGAGAACGGGAACGGTATAGCTGATCGATTGAGCGAGCGACACTTACGCCATATGCAGGTGGTAGCCATGGCATCCCAGGCTGCACGAAGAGACCTCTCCCGTGCCTCGGTTCGACTATGCTGGACTCGAGTTCCATGTGGTCTGGGGATATGTTATAAATGGATGATAGTATTCCCCCTGCAGTAAAAGTGCAAAACACATCACAGTTAAATACACAGCAAACAAGGCGCATGGTCTGACGGTGTAAAGACGGAAGGAAAAAAAGGTGCGAGAATTGGGAATGGCTCCATCTCAAAACTTTCGGAAAACTGCGCATCAATTGTATATATAGACCTGTATTTTGGATAGCTGATATCATTGAGATCTCAGGAGCGGTTCTTCTTCAGAGTGGCAGCCAGGGAACAGAATTGGATAGGGTGGTAGCATACTATGCCCGTTTTAAGTTTCGCTGTTTCAGTGATGCATGTCCACTGTCAGCGGTCAAGTGGACAAAAATGGAGTGCAGTGAAGTAGTTAGAACAAAGAACTGGCATGATGGGATCAGGGTATAGAGAGAACATACAGATGCGCACTCTGCTGGTCTTCAGCAATTGCACCCTTCCAGAGTTCACTGACGAGTTAACGATGTGAAGCTCCTAGGAGTCAGCATCCTGGTTGTTGTTGCACCAGAAATAAAAGTCTTCTCCATGCAACAGATAGAGCCGTCACAAGAGGACGGCGGAATTTGGATTTGATGCAAAACACTAGACAGGTCTACCGATGAACACATACCTTTAGATTTCTTCACCCTTTGGTTCGCAGTTTCTACAAACATAATTTGACTTGATGCAATCATGTCTAGTTATTGCAGCTTATGTGACATACATGTAAACGGATGCCTTAGAGCATCGACTAACTGACCCAGTGCAGCTCAAAGTTCATAAGCTGGAAACCCAGATTCAAGGGGGTTAATCATATCTAGAAACAGATATGCCATTCCAGCCTGTCCTTCAAATAGCGAATATGGCTCATCACCACAGTGCATGATGCCTTCTGTAGTTAGCTTGATAGCTCGGTCAAGGAGAAAACAAGCAAAAGCTTTAGCACGGTAGAGGTACTCCTTTTTCTTCATAAGGCGGTAAAGTGAGAGAAATGCGTAGGCATTCCCACTTATTCCATGACATATCCCAACTCTTTTGAGAAGCCCGCGGTTCCAAACGACCTCAGCTGCATCTGCTGCTGCCTCCAAAAATTGCTCTTCTGGGAACACCTGAGAACACACTGCTTTTACTATGAAAGCTCCATATCGCAAACAATAAAAAGCAGCAGCACACAATAAAGGCTTCAGCTCATTTAAGATCAAAAAGAAAACCTGAGAAGCCTTTGCTAAGGTGAGGGAAACACCAGGAGCCCCATGGCACCAGTGCACAAGGCAATCATAATTATCTCCTTCAGTGCAAGGGTAATTCCCACTAGGGAAGCGGTTTTGAATCATGTATCGCAAAGTTCCCTTCACGTATTCCTTGTCATTTTCTGTCAAATCCATGTCTAGCAAAACATGCATAATCCCAGCAAGCCCATGAGCTCGCACCCCAATATTTGTCACCATACCATTCATACATCAATGGGCAGCTTTTTGTAGACAACCTTCTACCGTCTTTGATAATCTCTCTCACAATCATGTCCTGTAAAATTTCAGTTTGAATTATCAAGCAGCTCCAATGAATATGAAGAATGTTTAACTAAGGTATTTATGATTGAAATGCATACTTACTGTGGTGGTTGGCTGTATCGTGTTCTGACCAAGGTGTTTGTTTAGGAAGGAGCAGGCCCACAAATATCCAGCTTTTCCATATAAGAGCTCATCAGGGAATTTACTAGAAATTTTGATCTGTTTCAGGAGAATTAATTTATTGACAGAATAGCGGAGAAACATCTGATGTGCTTAAAAATGCAATATTTGATATATAACATGTCAGATTTATAAATATAAAGCTGAGAAGCCTGCTACAATAAATTCTAAATACATAGCTGCACTCAGATTGCACTAAAATACTAGTTCCATGAAAAGGTAAAACAACATAAATATTTTTTTTCATGGATTCTCTTTATATGATCTTATGGTGGGTTGGTGACTTGCCCGTATTTTTATAGTAGGAAAATGCTGCTGTTTTATGGCAATAAAATACTTGTCCTAAGAAGTATTGTAGCTGTGTTTGTATAGTTTCTGAGTGAAGTACAATTTGTAGGTAATTCCTATACAGGTTAACTCAATCTAGAAGGGGAACCTTTACATTTAGGTCTGCAATCGAGTGGTGAAATTGCCATCTCATACATAAAAACTAGAAAATTGAAGATGTGTGATTTATCGTTCTGCACAGATAGGTTACAGTTTCAAAGGACCAAGGGAAAAAAGGATAGTAAGCATAATATAGCACATCAAATTAGATCACAATCTACAGTTTCAAAAGGGTTCAGCCACCACTAATCACTAATGTTCATTATGCCATACCAATTTTCATCAGAGGTGAATCTACAGCTGTAGCATCCTCATCCTCTGAGTCAAAACGAGCGAGTTTGCCAAGGTTGAACAAGAGGAACAGCAAACATCAATTGATCTAGAGAATACAGTGTCGCAACTCACAAGCAGCTGACAGGCAACGTCAGCATCATTCCATCGCACCCAGTTTTACCTGCTTAAACGAGTTCAGGTAACGCGCGACGGTGGCCTCGTCCCCGGCGTGCTTCGCCACCACCGCACCGAGCGCGCAGACCCCAGCGCGTCCGCATATGAACGTCACGAACCTGCAGGGGTCACAAATCAACTCCACCAAAGCAACCAGATGGAGCAGCGGACCGGCGGCGAACACGCGACCATACACTTACTCCTCGACGGCAGGTGCAGACGCCGCGTCGCAAGCGGCCACGATCTCGGCGCAGGTGGCGAGGTCGGCGCGGTCTCCGGTGACCGAGTAGGCCCTGAAGAGCAGGAGCGCGGTGCCAAGCGCGCCGGTGTAGAGCGTGAAGTCCCCCGCCGCTCGCCGCTGTTTCTCCCAAGTCTCGCGCACAACCTGAGACGGCAGAGGACGACAAAAATCGTCACCACACGAGCCGACGAGCGCACGGCGGCATGCAATCTAGGGAGCGGCGGCACGTAATCTGTTGCCTTCTGCTTAAGTTGGAGCGCGGCGTGGAGGAAGCGGGCGGAGAGGGCGGGGTAGGGGAGGGATAGGAGTGTGTGGAGCGAGGACGAGGATGAGAGTTCGGCGGCCGGAGCGGGCGCGGCTACTTCCTCGACGAAGCCGGGCATGTCGGTTTTTTTTTGAAATAGAAATAGAACTTCTATTAATCACGAGTTCCAGGCAAATCGCCGGACGCCAACAAAGCCGCAGAGTCTGGTAGATGGTCCTGCCAAAGCAGAGGACCGTCTATGCAGTTCAGGCCCATGGCCGCTAGAGTATGGGCAACGACATTACAAACTCTAGACACATGAGAGATACAACATTCTGTAAATTCATTATACATTAGATCTTTGATCTCTCCTAACAGAATGCCTTGGATCGATCTGTCAACATCTGGTTCAGATAAAGCTTTCGCAATTGAAGCTGCATCAGTCTCCAAGATGATCCGACTCATTCCTAGCCCAGCAGCATGCTCCAGACCTTTCATACAGGCAATTGCTTCAGCATGTTGAGGAGACAACGAAAAATTTGCGGAGCCAGCACCTGCAGCAACAACATTACCAGAATGATCCCTGATGACAAAACCCCACCCAGCTTTATTTGTTCCAGGGATAAAAGCCCCATCGCAATTGATTTTGTAGACATCTTCTGGTGGGGCTATCCATTTTGGCTTGCTATTTGAGATGGAAGTCTGCTTTCCTGGTCGAATTGCATCTCTCCACACCTGAAAATGAAAGAAAATATCATTAATCACTTCATGTGCAGATCTTCTTCTTTCTCCTGAATTTGCCTTATTACGTGCATTCCACCAGCACCACATGAAAAGAATTATTATGCATTGGCTTTCAGCATCAAAACTCCAAATTTTCTCCAATACTGCCTTCGGTGAATTTTCTGCCATCAGCATGATCCTCTTATCCTCCATATGTTTAGCAGCCGCCAGCAAAGTTTAGCCTCCTTGCATTTAAAAAAGAGATGACCTGAATCTTCGTCCAACCTCGAGCACAATGGGCAGAGAGTATTCAGGACCACTCCCCTTCTTGCAATGTTTAATTTCACCTGTAAAGCATTATGAGCCACGTGCCAGACAAACATTTTGATTTTGTTTTGCACATTCAGACTCCATATCTTCCTCCAATCAAAACCACTTTCTTCGGCATTTGAGGTGGATGCCTCACAATTAATTTGGTGATCCCTTATCCTAATGCCTAGAGCATATGCAGATTTTACAGAAAACCTTCCTTTAGGATCCGGATGCCATGCAAGGAAGTCTTCCTTCTGGATTGAGAGCGGTAGTGACATAATAATATTAGCATCTTCCACACAAAAAGTTTCCCGTACTAACTGTTCATCCCAATCCCCAGTAACTGGATTGATCAATTCTGAGACTTTTTGAAGGATGGATGCACCCCTAGGAGTGATGACCCTCCTTGTCTCTCCTCGAGGGATCCATGGATCCCTCCAAATATTAATCGAGTTGCCATTACCAACCCTCCAAATCAGTCCATTCTTCAGTAGTTGCATGCCCTTTAGGACACTTCGCCATGTGTAGGAAATTCATCCCTTTGGTTTAGCCTCCAGTATGCCTCCCGCAGGAAAATATTTTGGGCGAAGGACTTGAGCACACAAGGTATCTGGAGACACCAATAACCGCCATGCTTGCCTGGCTAACATGGCCATGTTAAACACATGAAGATCTCGATAGCCCAGCCCACCATTCCTTTTTGGTCTTGTAATTTTCTCCCAACTTACCCAATGGATTTTGTTTACTTTATCCTGTTGGCTCCACCAATAACGTCCAATCATTGACGAAATTTCTTCACACAATCCCTTTGTTAGATCAAAGCATGACATGGTATAGGTCGGTATGGCCTGTGCAACTGCTTTAATCATAATTTCCTTCCCTGCTTTTGAGAGGAGTTTCTCTTGCCACCCTTGAATTCTGGTCCAGATTCTTTGCTGATGTACTCAAACATGCGCCTCTTTGACTTACCAATATATACTGGTAGGCCTAGGTACTTCTCACTGTTGGCAGTATGCCCAACGCCCAGCACTGTTACTACTTCATCCCTCACATGTGGCGGTGTATTTGGACTAAACAAAACAGACGTTTTCTCTTTATTTATCATTTGACCTGACACATCCTCATACAGGTTCAAAATATGCTGCAGGCAATTAGCACTAGATGCCGTTGCTTTGATAAGCATCAAGGTATCATCCGCAAAGAATAAATGGCTGACACTAGGGGCACCCCGGCATATGCGAATTCCATTAATTCTGCCATTTTCTTCTGCATTTTTAATTAAAGCAGAAAGACCCTCCGCACATAGGATGAAAAGGTATGGAGATAGGGGATCTCCCTGCCTAAGCCCGCGTTGTGGCCTAAAAGGTTCAGTGTACTCCCCATTTATTTTGATACTGTAGCTTACAGAGGTAACACACTTCATGATTAGAGCTATCCACCTGTGTGCGAAACCCATTTTCCACATCATCTTCTCCAAAAATTTCCACTCAACTCTATCATAGGCCTTACTCATGTCAAGTTTGATAGCTGCACAGCCTTCCTTACCCCTTCTTTTGTTTCTCAGATAATGGGTCATCTCATATGCAAGTAGGACATTGTCAGTTATTAATCTTCTCGGCACAAAGGCGCTTTGTGAAGGAGAGATGATATCTGGCAATATTTTCTTCAAGCGATTGGCGAGGACTTTGGAAATTAATTTATATAAAACATTGCACAAACTAATGGGACGCAAATCTTTAAGTTCTTTCGGATTATTTACCTTAGGGATGAGCACGATGATGGTGTCGTTCCATCCATGCGGCATCAGACCTCCGTTCAGCACAGCTAGAACTTCCTTCTTCACTTTATTCCCCACCAAGGACCAGAAACTTTTGTAGAACACTGAAGGTACCCCGTCTGGTCCTGGGGCTTTTAGATCCCCAATGCTCCTCAAGGCTTCCTCTACTTCCTCTCCCGTAAATGTTCTGAGTAAGGACTCATTCATAGATCGTGAGACCCTCCTCTCCACACAATGAAGGACCTCTGCAGATCTCTGACCTGCACAGGAAGAGAATAGCCTTTTGTAGTGGTTAGCAATAAAGGGTTTTAATCTGGCACCAGCCACCACCTCGCCACCATCTCCCTTTAGGCCCTTAATAAAATTCCTCCTCTTTCTCTCTGAAGCACTTGCATGGAAAAATCTTGTGTTGCGGTCTCCCTTCGTAAGCCACACCATATGAGCTCTTTGTTTCTAGTAAATATGGAGCTGATCTTGTAATCTCTCCAATCTGTACCGCAACACGTGCTCTCGGTTCACATTTTCCTGATGCATATGTCCCCTTCTACATCTCTCAAGCTCCTTCTTTGCTTTACTGATTCTCCCCTCCAACTCTCCAAGAACATTCCTGTCCCAATTATGTAATTTCCCCAAAATTTTCTTTTGAATCTGGATCATATTAATATCCCCGCCTTGCATAGCTTCAGACCACGCATTCTGCACCTGTTCCCAACATCCCTCTTCTTCTAGCCATTTCGCCTCAAACTTTGGAGAGACATCATGTATAAAACAACTATTGCGATTCTCCTTTTCTCCACATTCTACTATTATTGGCCGATGGTCTGAATGCCTTGGGTCACCATTGATAACGCGCACCAGTGGAAAGATGCTTCTCCATTCATAACACGCAACGGCTCTGTCAAGTCTTTCTCTTATGTATCCTGCAGCATTATGATGATGGTTCCTCCAAGTGAAGATGTCACCCACCCATCCTAGATCCTCAAGGCCACACTCCTCCAAAGTGTTCCTGAACCGCTCCATAAATGATTCAGGTCTGGGCTGCCCCCCTTCCTTCTCATATCCGAAGAGAATTTCATTAAAATCCCCAAAACACAGCCACGGCTTCTTGTATAAATTATTTAGAATTCGCAACACTCGCCATGTTTTCTCCTTCTCTTCAGCCTTTGGTTCTCCATATATTCCATTGAGCCGCCATACCCGTCCATCCTCCTCCTTCACCAATGCATCTATGTGATATTTTGAAATACTCTTAATCGACACATCTACATCTCTCTTCCAGAATAAAGCAAGGCCACCACTGTAACCCCTACAGTCCTTCACCACTACATTTGGCATTTTTAAAATCCAGCGAAACCTTTGTATTCTCCTCCAGTCCATCTTTGTCTCAGATAGAAACAATATATCCGGGGATTCACGCTTCTGGAGGTCCAGAAGCCCACGAACTGCCGAGGCATTCCCCAACCCTCGGCAGTTCCAGCTTATAAGCTTCATTTTTGCGCGCGGAGCTGCTCCAGCAGCCCCGCGTTCTCTTTTTTCATCTTCTTAGGACCATCAACGACTTTCTTATCACCCATCCTTTCATCAATATTAGTTCCTCCTTGTGTGAATGGCACTAGGGCCATGCCTAAATCTTCAACCTCCATGATATTTCCTTCCCGTCCCTCCACATTATTCATAATCAACCTCTCATCAGACTTGCGCTTTTTGGAAGAGGAAGCAACTTCGATGTCATCTACATGACAATTCTCCCTCATTATGTCAACTGCTAACCTGTTCACAACTTTGGATCCTTTATCTTGGGCTGGTGAAGATACAATGATGCCGTCATCATCCCCTCCTCCCTTTATACACTCCTTGTCGCTGTCCTCACTTTTTCTTGCATTAGACCTTTTGCCATCAGAACTTCCACGCACTCCTGAAGAGTTACTTTTCATAGGTGAGCTGTCTCCCGGACCATACCATTCGCCTTGATTTCTCAACCTTCTTTCCTCAGGTGCACGCAATTTTTCGCTGTATGGCAGGCAACCTTTATCATCACGAATAGCAATTTCTGAATGGCCAATAATGCCACACGAGAAACAGAAATATGGAACTCTCTCATACACCACATCATACCATTCCTTCCTTTGTCTCCTAGATGAAAACACAGACACTCCTCTTGGCAATGGCTCCTTCAACAGAATAACCACCCGTGCTCTTTTCCCACGGCCCTCTTCTGTTCATCCACATCAACTTTCAACACCTCCTTCCCAATCTTACCTGCTAACTCGAAACCCCATTTTTCATTCCTTAGCCCAAATGGGAGGTTCAGAATGTTCACCCAAATAGCCATTTCATCAAACCTTACATCATTTGGGCGTAGATCGGAATTAAAATCTTGTAGAATCACAACTTGTCGTCCTACAGCTTGCCGACCTATATACCATGGAGAGCCCTCAAGAACTCTGTTTTTGTCCAATTCCGACTCAAATTCAGCAATGAACAGGTTATCTCCCACCATCCTTGCCTCCAGGCCCCTCGGATTACCCCAGGCTGGTCGCATTGCAGACATAATCGTTTGCAAATGCAAGACATTAGGTGCAAGAACCTTCCCGATCACCGCATGATTTACCACAGCCAAGTCGCATTCTTCAGTATCATCTAAAACTAGCATATCATTTTCCTTAGCAGCCAGATTAAGCTTACCTTCTTTTCAAAAAAGATTAAGATTACCAAACAAATCTGAGACCTGCTCGTCCAACTCACGTGACTTCTCCTTCACAGTTCTTCCCCTCATTCTATCAGCTCCTAGAGTTGGGAGGGAGCCCTCTCCAACCTCCAAGACTGCACTCTTCTGTACCTTCCCCTGTTTCCCGGCCCTCAGCCACCCACTCACCACCAAGACGTTGGGCTCTGACCAAGGACGGGGAGTGATGCAAAAGGATCACCCCTTATTCGTCCCGACTCAGATCCAGGTCCGATGGGGGGCTGGCAGACGGAGAGAAGAACAAAGCGCAGTAGAAACACAGAAAAATCCTTTTCCCAGCTTGCAGCGCAATCCAGACGGACGCCTGCAGGGCTTCCTCCACCTTCCAGGATCGAGACTTTTTGGAGGAATGAAAGGAAAAAGGGGAATCGCCACTCTCTACTGTTTAAAGATGGGGGTGGTTGCTCCGTGGAGCGAACCGTGATCGCTCCATCAATCCAGCTGAGAAATCGTGGAGCAACGGTTTGATCCATTTGTAATATATATCGTGACCCGGTGCTCCAATGGTTCGTGTGGATCGATCCACATGCTTGTTAATTAGCTGCCGCAGTAGCCTGAGTGCGCATGTGGCCAGCAGCCGGCAGCACCATGCACGTCTTGCAAGCGTGTAGTGATGCAACAACACTTCCATTTTTTTTAAAAAAAAACAACAACAACAACGCTATTCGAGAACAGCGAACATTCAGAAAAGCACTTCTTCCATTGCTATTCCATCGAGTGCATCTCCTTACAGAAAGTCAGATACCATTTTAACAGTGAACTGCCTATCAGTAAGACAATAGCTGCATAGACATACTGAGGGCTGACATCATTAAGCATTTTAGGCCAATACTGCATGAGCAGCGCAAGTCTGCACAACACAGAATAGCACTTCTTCCATTGCTATTATTATACAATTACAGTGATCACTGATCAGTTACAAGTAGAATTAGAACTTATAAGCAGTAACGTCTAGACAGGGTATATCAGCTTCATACACAATCTACCCATAGCCACCAATTATTCAAACAGGGTACAAGCAACAGAACTAATACCAACAACAACAAGCAAACCAAACTGGTGGGATGGATCTGAAAAATGCTCAAAAGTAGCTTGACCAAAGTCATTCAACTAATGAATCTGAGTTCAGAAAGCTTCCAACAACATCCATCGAATTAACCACTTCCGGAATATTGAATAATCAATTGCTGCAACAAGTTAAAAAGATTAATCAATTACTTGCACAATCTCAAAGAGCAAAAACAGACATGAATATTGCTGTGACTGTGAATCTAGTCCAACACTAAGCAACAGATAGTGGTACATTTTTACTTAGCAAACAGGATTCAAGAAACTGTGCAGATTATTAAAAGTGACTAGCCAAGAATCCTTTTTAAAGCACTGATGCATAATTAAAAATCATGATCTAACCTTTTATAGCTTTCACATTATGGATACTACAGCTAAGTCTAAAAATTAATATGCCCGCTAGTAAAATTAGAAAACAAAAATTATCTTAGTGGCCTTTTCATCAAACACCTTATCACTAGGAGACATATCAATGTGCCTTGAGCACCATGCAGACAGCCTCAGATCCTTTGAACCCAGTGGCATCAGGTTTAGTAAGCCGAACTCCTCTAGTAAATCTTCAGTTTAGTGTTTTTTTCCCAATCATGGTGCTAAACTGCTAATACAACAAGAGCTAGCTTATATCAACAAGACAGCAAGTATGAGTGTTAGCAACTGTTTATTTTGCGATAAAACTTGCATTGGTGTTAAATTTGCAAACTGCCTTAAAGTAGCAAAGGGCCAAAGTACTGAATTAATCCACATGCATAGGGCTTTCTGGATCATGAATTTCAGAAAATGTTTCAGAAATTGTTACCTTTAAGCTAATCGGATCGGGCAACCTAACAAAGAGCAAACACGTATGAACACCTAGGAGTGGCAGCGACAGTATGGTGGTATCGTTGTAGGACGATGTGTGTACCTAGTGCTTGGTGAGGCGCCGGCGGATGGCACGGGTCTTCTTGGGGCGAAGGTCGAGGGGGAGCAGTTTCTTCTTCTTGTACGCCTCCCGCAGCGCCGCCTTCTGCTTCTGGAAGATCACCGTCAGCACGAGCGCGATCGAGATGCGCACCACCTTGCTGCAAAATCCAAACAATTCACTGCAGCTCGGCCCACGAGCAGAGAAAGGCAGAAAGGCCCAACAGGAAGAGATCTTGCAAAAGTGGATTGGCTCTTTACCTGGATGCGGGAGGGAGAGAGAGCCTGATGAGGAGATAAACGATGGCGCCGGAGAGTCTTCGAGACGAGCACCACGCTGCCCCTCGTAGCGGCGGCGGTGGATCTTGAACAGAGGGAGCGGCCACTCGGCGCCGCAGGTAGGGAGCGGCGGCGTCGCGGCCAGCAGGCGGCAGGTTGCCTTCGCTGGCGTCGCGCGAGGCACCGGCGCCGGCGTAGCTCGCGTCCCCGCGGTGGCGGCGGCGGCGGCGAAAGGGAGTCACGAGGGGTGGGTCGAACCACTGGACCCTAAGGTTCGAGTGAATCCGATCCACGGACCCAGGCCGAGTTCATGGTTCCCAAAAGGGGCCCATTAGGGTCATTTTCGTGGGCCGGTTCGGCGACCCGACGGGCCGACCCGCACCACCCCTATCAGGACTACTGTTCAGCAAGGAACACTCGAGAAGGCAAAGTTGGGTTTTTCATGAACGCACAACTTCTTGGGGAAGAAGCGGTCGGCCATAGCGGCTTCCGGTTGGAAATTGGAATCCGGCGAGCACGGTGGCGGCGGCGAGGTGCTTTGATTCTGCCGGACAACCGACCCACTCACTGCCACGTGGGCCCAGAATGTCTGTGGATGCCGAGAGGCAAACTGGGAAACTGACGAGTGACTTGATCAGCACTAGAAAATTGTTAAATCAGATTACGTCCAAAACCTATTTAGATTACATCCCGAATTGTCAAGTTACATGTGAAGTGTCAAAAAATTATTTAGCTCACTTTAGATGTGATTTGTGAACTGCGTTGTAGACTATACAGGTGAGCATGTTACTTGGAGCATACTACCTTTGATTCATGAATTATCCAACTATTTTAATTCATAAAACGTTAAGCATGTACAGTATTATTCAACTATTTTGATCCACTTCCGTTCTCAACACCGATCAGACTTCACACTGTCTCTAACATCATAAAAAATCCATATCCATCATCAGATCCTTATAATATCCACTCATCCGGCAGAAAATGGATTAGCATAACAAAAAGGTAATATCCAATCTGATCCGATGCGCCTTCATCCCCAGCGAATACCAATAACCACTAGAGCCTAATCTGATCTAGGTGTGCACAAAAAATGGTAATCTACACAAACAGCACCAGGAATGTACACTCCATCATCCACTCTCAGTTCCGGCATCAGAAATATACGGATTCCACACAAGTCAGAACACATCTCCAAGAGCTCACTTCAGATCAGGTTACAACAACAGTTGAAAACACGGATAAAGGCCGCTTGAAGATGATGATGGTGAGAAGAAACCTGTACACGAACTGAAAACGCGATACATAGGCGTCATCACGTACAACTTTTGCCTTCCCGCACCTGCAATTACGGAATTTCGAGGGACAACGTTCTGCCAAGGTGTCCTGATTCTTCCCATGAGGTTAAGAAGTGCATACTTCAGACTACTGTCAAGGAAAATAACTGTCATCTCTGGAATATCTGCCTGAAGGAATCCTTTGCATTGTCTGCGAGAAATCTGGCTTGAAGCGCTTATTAAAATTGGGCACAAATGACCTGTCCAAAGAGAGAATATTATAGAGCAAGCTTGCTAAAACTTGGGACGTTGTACAAGAACCAATATCCACCCTAACAAGTGCCAAGAAATTATGGTCTTTTATAGAAAGCTAAACCATAACCACCGAATAAATGAAAAACATAAACACACAGTACCAAACCATCACCTTGGAGATGCAGACTGTCTTTGAGCAAGTTGACCGAGCATGGATTTCAACATTCCATAAGCCTCATCAGCAGCCTATTAAAAGGAATTATGCAAATGAACAGTTCAAGAATGGAGGGTGTAGATGAACGGCACAATTCATTTAAAATAAAAGACTCCCTTTTGTACAAAAACAATATGCTCATGCAATTTGTCATTTATCACATTGCACAATTGGACAGTACTTTTAGTTTGTCTTTTCATGTCTCTTAAAAACTAATACTTGTACTTCAGTGGTTACTTTGATTCCAAACCAGCTAGTAGCAAAGGTTGTTTAATGTGCAAACTAACTTTTGACTGAAACACGACAATCAGTTGCCTACTAGAGAGAAAAATCCTCCTTTGCTGAATACAAGTGAAAATGAGGACCCCAGGCTTTTTTTTTCCATTTCAAGACCCCCAAGAGCAAAAGAAAGGATTGAACTATTTATTCCATCTGCTTACAACCTGCAGCTTAGCTTCCTCCCATGTTGCTCCAACTCCTTTCCCTAGGATTTGCCCACCTATTTCTACCTGAAAAGCCAAACACAATTTCAGAATAAGAAGAATGAGCTACAGTTAGGATGAAAGCAAACAAGAATCTCTGTTTAAGCCATCGAATTGAATCAAAAAGAAGGAAAACTCTTCACCAATGACAATAGCATACAACAAATCATGTACTATCACAAGGTTAAATAGTAGCAGATCTACTTTCACTAATTGATCTTACAGTATCAAGATTATACGATGTACTAGACATGCTACACGATCATTTCATCCAGATATACTGACCTGAGCACGAACTTCTTTACCTGCTGAACCATCTGTAGAAGGCTGAGATTGGAACACTAAACTATACCCTTCAAACGTACACTGCAATGTACCATAACATCCTTTAGTTAAAAGAGCCTAATTGTCCAAGAGCTGGTAATTAAGGAAGCAACTTACAAGCTCCTTGAGAGCAGCAACAGAACCAACAGGTTTTCTTAAGTTGTCGATTCTGTCATTCATATATCTAGACTCATCTGAAGTGCTTGCAACTGGTAACATATCTTCTCTATTGCTTCCTGGATATCTATGTGAATTTGGATAGCTATTAAAACCATTCTCCTTCGCAACTGTCATCTTATCTGGGTCCCATGATAGAAATTTGTCTACAAATGAAGTTGAAGTCAAATATATGCATGTTTTATACAAAAGAGAGACTTCTGCAAAGCTTTATGAGAAGATTGCTGGATTCTGTATTTTCCACCCTTTCTTAAGAGGTGTTCTGTACCTAATTCAGGAAGGAAAAAGCAAGATTCTGCATACTACGATCATGTCATCAAACGAAATGCAAATAGGTAGAAAAATCCAAAGACAAACATTTAAGCAACCTTAGATTAGCTAAACATGATTCGAGAACCAGCATGATACTATTCCACAGTTTTGACACTTCGGTCGAACCTCAGAAGTCTATTGAAAATAAAACTACCCATGACCAATCAAGTATAAAAGATACTCCAAATGAAATGTTACTAATCAAAATCAAACCCCCCTTAGCTACGTTGCACATTAGCAACTCCAACTGAGAATAAAAAGAACGGGGGGTTGGTCATCAATTCACCTGCCAGATTTCTTAAGGATGTATCAGCAGCTTGACACTGTGCTTCCTTCCTTGTTTTTCCAATTCCTTCACCTATTTTTTCTCCAAAAATCCAAACCTGAGAGGTATAACAGAAGGTTTGAATAGAAAATATGAGACAAGCATAATAGAGTGATTTGCAATCAGTCACAAAGTTAAACAGTTGGTAAAAAAATCAATACATGCTTTGAGAAATAGATCAGCAAGGATCATGCACAATGTAATGTCTGCTTTCAAGATTACTTCCTGAAGCCCATATCAAGTTTCATAACTCCCAATATCTTAGCATCCCCCATTAAATGATCCTATATGAAATTGGATAGTAACATATTGTATCTACCTCAATGGAGAATTGCAACTCTGTCGTATCACATAAAGTTGATCGGTACTCCACCTAGGTGAACAAATATGAGACATGTTAAGATATAAGATAAAGAATAAAATAGCAATATGATTTTTCATCTTAAAAATACCTTGAATCCACACTTTACTGCAATGTCCTCCAACACACCTGTGATTCCTCCATATTGTACGAAGTATCCTGACTCCATTTGGCTGCTTCTTTGTCTTGAAGGAGCATGACGAGTTGTTATGTCCTCGCCTTCACAATGCAAATCAAGTTTAGATTACTATAAACTAAGCACACACCCACAACATTCTAAGAAAAGGAGTTGCATAATTTAGCTAGCAACAATAGGGATTTCAGCCAAACCATGTTTGACAACTAGACCACACACAATAGAATATGCAAAATATAAGAAGCAGCTAAACTGGCTCAGAAGGGGTAAACCTCAAGTTCCAGCCAAATACATAGTCTCTTCTCGTTTGGTTTAGAAATTAAAACCTAGTGAACAAACTGCATGCTGCTTACATAACAGTGACAAAAGAAAATACAAGTGCAAAGCTTGCATTGAGAAAAAGTGGAAACACAAATAACTCTAAAGGGACAGTTTGAGATGAGAGCCGAGTAGGTTAGCATACACTATGGATCATTGGATCTTAAGATATGATAAGCAAGCGCAAAGAAAGACATGCACTGTAGACTGTGCAATATGCTCAACAGCTGCAACTGCAGGAGGAACACCAGAACCATCGGAAGTAGAGAAAAATATACCAGAAAAAGATCTATATGTCGCTGGTGCATGGTTATGAAGCACTTGATGATCTTCACTGTGAAGCGGCTGCATAAATAAAGCATGTGTCACCATATCATCCATAGACACCTCATTAACAAAGATCAATTAAAAATTCTGATAAAAAAACAAGTGGTCACTAACCTGAGGAGGATATCTCTGGTTCTTATAGCTATATCTATCTGCAGATATAGGATTGTCCCCGACAGGGAAGTATGATGGATGCTGCGGTTGCTTCTTATCATAATGTACAGAGTCAGATTCTAAATGAAATTCTGTTGAGGCCTTGTTCAGGTTCCTTGGATTCATCTCCTCTGAGGGAAACCAATTTCCATGAGATTGCACTGGCGGTACTGAGACTTGAGCAGGAGGTCCAGCAGGAAATGGTGGTGCAGCTTCTCTTGTGTCTTGACCATGTTGTAATATGAGAAGCCTTCTCCGAGTGTCAGGATCCAACTCAGACTCAGGAACCTCACCCTCTTCTCTAGCTGGAGAACCTTGTGAAGGATCCACAAGACCAGATTGAGCAACTGGCTGGCTGAATGAAGGAGGCTGAGGAACATGCTCATTATTCAAAGGAATCGTGCCCAATGGTGGTGCTATTGGGGTAGATGAAAATGCAGGTGTAACAAAGTGCTCTTTAGCAGCTACTGACATCACATGGACGTCAGTTGTTATTGGATTCACAACTTGAAAGCTGGAAGAAGCTTCCTGAAAAATTTTCAGACAAAAACAAGGTGAGCTGATTTAACAATACTAAAACCATTAGCAGTTGCTAGCAAATTTGAAGTTATTGGCTTAGGGAGTTACAGTATATATTAATACTTCTGTTAAGCCTGCTCAGTGGATGTTCGAACAAAACCCTAGGAAGCAGTTGCTAATAAATAGGAAGTTATTTAGCATTACCATTTGGTTGTTAGGTGGAAGAAGATGATACAAATAGAATAGTGCCATACATAATGGGTTTTTCTTTGTGAAGAATTGATTGGATACTATAGATCAAACTTCCCCAAAAAAATCTGCTGTAATTGCCTCTTTCAGAATTTTGTAGAAGAGCTTTCAATGTATCTTGCATTCTTGCTAAAGAAATGTGCCCACTGTTGAGTTCCAAGTTATGCATTTTATGCTCATGAAAACTGTAGAATTATAAGGTTGTATTTGCGATCCATTTTTATGGTATAACATAAATGAAGAAAAATCGCACATAAGTACTAAACAGTTACATCTTTGATATTCAAAAATGGATGATTTAACTCTAAGAACAAATATCCTAAATGAACACTAAGCATACTGCAAGACATATTGTGCAGGAAAAAGTCTACTTAAGCTCCCAAAGTACTGGTGCTCGTCTACTTAACCCCCTGAACTATAATCTATAAAACCAGATATTGAGCCCTCTAAAGTATTCAATACCGTTTAAATACCCCCTAAGGCGGTTTTGGAGGCAGTTTTGCCACCATGGCAAGTTACATGTATAATGGCAGCAAGTCAGCATATCAGTCCCATCCCTCTCAATTTATCTCTATTGCACTCAGGTCCCACATGTCATATCTTCCATCCTCTTGTTCCTTTCTCTGTTTTATATCTCCTTTCCCCAATGATACTAAAAGAACAACAGATGTCACTCAACTGTGCGCCTAGCTGCTCCGCCACGCTCACCAAATCCGCCACGTCTACCACGTGTCGTTGACTTAGGCGGAAAAGAGAAGAGCATGCTGAGGGAGCTGTACCACAGCAATGGTGCCAGGGAGACACCAAAGATCAAGCAGACTACACAAGCACACTAAAAAAGAAAAAATTACACATCAATCAATTGTCTCGAAGCCAAATGGTGATGTAATTCTTCTACAGCGGCAATCATGACAAGCCATACTACCCAAATCACATTATTAATGAGTTAATGAGTGGAGTTCGCATCAGATCGATTTGGAAGTCCAATTGGAGTCAGCTTCCCCTGGCTGACGCCGCATGCCTAGTCTCCAACCTAGAATCCGCTGCCATCTGATCCTCACCCTCAAGGCCTCAATGGTGTGCTGTTCGTACAGTGCCGCCATATCTACCTGCGTTCATGACGGCCTCAACAATGCGGCATCAGCAACAACCATGTGCTCATGTTGCCTGCTTTGCGAGCCCTTGGCCTGCCGGCATGTGGTGCCATCTAATTTGCGCATCAGATGGCCTACTGCTCTCGCGGTTCTGCCTCTGCCTGATTCATGCGCCCGACGGTGTCACAGAGCAAAGGAACGTAAATGGATGACAAGTGGGACCGAGTGTCTGAAAAAGGATGGAAGAGATGACCTGTTGAGTTGGCACCACATCATTGTCCGTGTCATGCGCTAGGGTGGCAAAACCATCCTCAAAAGTCAAAACTGCCTTAATGGGTTATTTAGACAGAATAGAAACCTTAGGGTGCCAAATATCTGGTTTCATACTTTAAGGGGTTATGCAATCACACCACGATAGTTAGGGCTGAAATGAAGCACCATACTTCATTTCACACTGCATTCAATTTGATTTCTTATAATAGCACCATACTTGCTTCATCTCTATTAACTTCGATATTTATGCATTGTAGCCAAGTATCCAGAACAAGGCAGTAAAAGTGCAAACCTTCATCCTCTTCTCAACCTCTGCATCTGCCATACCATCAAAAGCATGTGGATCTTTGTTTGCATTCGAAATTGCAGCATTCTCATCCTAGCAAAGGGAAAATTAATGTTTCTTGGTAGAAAGTAGGCACTAGGTAGTCAATCTGAAGCATTTTCCTTTATGAAGTTTACCTCTGAAATTAAATAATTGCTAACATCGGGAGTAGAAGGAATGCCATCCATTTCATCCTCATAACGAACCTCACTAATCTGGGGTAGGATGCCCTCATCAAAATCTCTGCCATTAGAATAAATCATAAAACTTGTTCTTAGGCAAAAGATAGTACAGGATAGTTCGCAAGGCAGCAGATACAGGACAATGTCATGACAATTAATTACTTAGAAGATCATATAGACAGATATGTTCTTACTTGAAGAAGCCACCCCTAACATTGCAAGCAACATTTCGGGCGACGCAGAGAACCGGAATAGGGAAGTTTGCCTGAAAATTGAAGAAAAAGTGACAATGAACCCTCAGCACCATAAACTAAGATAGTTTTATGTTGCTATAAAGTAAGAATCGGCCACTACCTCTGCCTGAGGGGCGTAATATGGAGCAAATGCAGGAACGACGTGAACTCTACGCTGATCCTTCTCATCCCAAACTTTCAAACGGTCATCAATAACAAGGGCCATTCCAGGGTGACAAGATCCATCATGGAATACATTTAGCAATGATTTTTTTGACCCTAGATGAGTAAATGTAGCATTAAACGTCAAAATGCTGGAAAGATCACAAGAAATTAAGTCCATGCACATGGAAATTCGTAGAAGGGAGTAATTCTATCAACAAATTTAGAGTTTAGCAGTGACATTATGCTCCTGATGTTTGTATTTAAGAAAAGATGTTTAAACATACCAGATTTGACACAGACAAGTCTGTCAAGAAGTTGGACAGAGTTTATCAATTTTGAATCTGGATCAAGCAATCTCCACATTTCCAAAGCATAGTCCCTCTCAGCCATTGTGCACACATACACCTCAAAACGTTTGCGACCCCTTGCAATTAAGTAGCTCCGTAGGTCGTCCCATGCTGGTCTTAACCGTACCAGGACACTAGTATCTCTTATCTAGAAAACAGAAGGGAAGCAAAAATAAGGCAGGAAATCAATTGGCATGCAAATGTAGTTGAATCAAAGCCTGGTAGGTACAGGTGTTACTACTATCACAATAAAGTTCACCTCTACAAGAGAAAAAAAAGAAAGGTTGAACTTTTGGTTAGCCACAACCCCTAACCCATGTAACTTGGCCCTAACAGTATGGTAAGCCCTATGTGCTAATAATGCATTCAAGCACATAAAGCAACAGTCTAATGAAAAAATTGCAACAATCAGGTCTGCGTATTATTTTCTTCTCCATGAAAAAATTATGCCAAGTAAAATCAGGTAAATGAGATGTCTGAAAAATATATTAAATTAACTTATGGTGGTACAATTCAGTTTAGAACATCATGCAAAATAAACTGAATAAGGCAATACATTTCTATGCTTGCCAATAGAATGGTGTGATTAATAACAAAAAGTGGAATCAACATACATTTTAACACCACGTGCTTTTAGAACAAAATTTTCTTTTGAACAGTTTTAGAGCAAAGCTGATGTTATGAGTTACGTACCGATGGATTTATACGTGTCAAGATAATATTTTTCTCTTGTAACCTTATAATCGGGCGTGTCATAGGTTGTTGATGATTGTCGGCTAAGGGTGGGATGACCTCGGATTGTACTTTATACACTTCGCCACCATCTGTAACCTGATCACTTTCTATATACTGCTTTAGTATAGACTTGTCATCTTGGTACCTCTTGATCTCTGCCAACATACCACTGATCCGCTGTGGATCAGTCTCATTACCCAATTTTCTCTGAAGTGCATCTATCCTGTCTTCAAAAGACCGAGTGGTATTGGCAATAATTAATGTTTCATCAAGGTCAAACACAATGCCAAGACATCGAAGATTCAACATGCTCAAGCACGAGTTATATAAGCCCAATGGTACTTTATATCCCCAAAAACATGCATGATTTGGCAAGTTCCTCTTAGAAGTCATTGCCACTAAGTGTATCTCTTCCGCTCCAAGTGGAAAAACCGCTGTCTGCAAACATAATGCATCAAAGGGAACAAGATGAAACACAGAACAAATATTTTCCGCTTAGGGAATAAAATGTGCAAACTTTGAAGCGCACAGTGAAAGACATGGAATTTCACAAAGGCACTTATAGCATATATAAAGTTTCCATAAAAGAGCCCTTCATATCAGAGTAACATATGCGCAGTAGATCTAGTATAGAAAACTGGTAGAAAGAAAATGCATTGTTCTAAATTTTTGAAGCAGGGATTAGATGAACACCATTTACATCTAAAATGTTGAAAAAATAAAACAGAAGTTTCACAGTGGTGATAAATTTCACTACTTAGAGGAACCACAGGGACTAAAATAATATTTCTTAATACATATGTGCTCTTTAAAGAATATAGGTCCAATGAAATCCAGCAACATATTAACTTGCCAGTAGATGATTGCCATGGACATTAATGTGTTCAAATTCGAGTAATGTTTCGCTCATTCCTCAAATAGCTCTGTGAGCATATGTGGAGTTCAGATGTCAGGATGTCAACTGCTGAATAACAGCAAATTCTTCATAACCTCCAGCACGTCTCAACAACCAAATGACCACTATGTCGCATCCAAGATCTCAAAATATATTTTGATATTTGCTCCATTTCTGAAATACGGAACTCTGTTCCTGAAACTCATCCATTGAGCAATCAGGCCAGGTTCTATATTTGCATCGGTTCTATTACTTGAGGTCAAGTCAAAACCAAGTCCATTGTCCACAGTACATTATATATGAAAGTGAATTTTCATATAAGTTCCGGTCAGTATTTTTAATCAAGTCACATCTTTGTCAAAAAATACCAGTCCACAGATAAATAAAATTGTTCATGCTGAATACAATAATCAATAATGCAGTAAATATTCCAGGAATAATTGATTCACTAGTTTCTCTTCTGCTAATTAAGACTCATTGTGTGGCTAAGGCTGTCCACATAAAGTTAAGAGGTTCGATTTGTTCATTTATTCCATTAGTTAAGACTCTTTGCGGTTTCCTTGTTTCGGTGCCAGGAATGATTCACATGTATACCTTGTTGTCCCTGAGGCATGCGGTGTGCATGGCGACGAGCGGCGGTGGGGGCTCGTCAGCCGTGGATGTGGGACTGGACTCCATCACGAGGCAACGGGCGCCGGCCGCGACGGCGTGCAGCACGGCGAGCGGCGGGCACCGCTCGCTGGGCGGCGACAGGCGGTCCACCCGGATCGCCCGCGCCCATGACAGGTCCGTCGTCAGACCCTTGGGCCACAACTTCGCCTCCCCAACGGGGATGTTCCCGTAATAAACCACGGACTTGATCATGTCCGCCGCACCGGCGGAATCAGATAGCACCGGGCGAATCAGATCCCAAATCCGAGTGGTTCCAGAGATACAAATCCTCGGTTCAGCAGAGTCTGTTGCGCACGTCCACGCACCGCGCGCGCACTGTCCGCACGCGCGAACAGGTTGACGGATCTGCGCGCCGGTGGATCTGTTCTTATCGAGTCTCCAGAACCAGAAGGAATTTAGCGATAGATAGATGCGCGCGTGCTGCTGCGTTTATGGTGCTTCTTCGGATCGCATTCGAGTTCTTCGCAGATTACGGACGGATTTGGTGCCTCGGGGTGGGTTGAGGATGGGTTTTGCGCAGCTCGTGCTAAGCCGCGGCAATGGCGGCAGCGGGGACGCTCGGGGACGGGGAGAAGGGAAGGAGGCGGGGGTAGGTGGCGACTTGCAAACCCTAGGCTGTAAGATATATGGGCCGAGCCCATAAATAATTTATCTTAAAGGCACATTAGTTATAGACCAATACATCATCTATTAGTTCCGTATTGGACCATGTTTGGTTCCTAGTCTAAAAATAAGTCTCAAACTAGGGACAAAAATAAATCCCACTCTGTTTGGTTTTAGAAATTTAAAGGAATTTAATTTATTGACTGTGATGGTGTAAAGTCAGTTTTACCCCATTGGGGTGGGGTGGGCCTTGAGCCTCATTAAATGAGGGATCCCCGTAGCAAAATCTTCTATAAGTAATATTTTTGTGACTTATGGACTTATAGATCATAAGTCCCAATAAATCACCATATTTGACATTTTAGGGATTTATTGGGACTTAATTTAAGTTCCTCATCATAAGCCATATCAAATCAAACAGGGTCTTATATATGGATGAGGTGGTGAGGATCTTCGTACATAAATATACAAATCCTCCTCCCTCATCTGATGGTATTATATATGGAGTCTTCTAATGTAGCCTATACATGTATATAGGAGGATAATTATATATAAGTACTAAGTATGGTGGTAAAGGTTGTTCGTCAAGCTAAACATAAACAGTGGCATACTGCAATGACTAAGATATATCGCAATTAGATCTCCCCTAATGTTTTCCTTCAAAAAGCCATAAGGAGGTGTGGGATGTGATCGAAAAAAGATATTTATTTAATAAGTATTGTGAGTCAGAGTACCCGCCATATGCTTGTAACTAAGAGGCAACCTTTGCTAGTGTGTTCCTTTGATGACTTAAGCGCAACTAGCATACCTTCCATTTTATAAAGTGCCTCTGGGAAATTATTTCTTTTATTGTTACTCTCTTTGTTCTAAATGTATAACGTCCTAATAAGCATGAGCGTTGTCATGAAAGTATTTATAATTAGTGATAGTATATTATCTTTATTATAGTTGCATAATGCATACTAGAACCATTTGGCCCATTGTTCTATTTCTGTGTCTAAATCCGCATACATTTAGACCTCATTTGATTTTTTAAGTTGCTGTCACATCGAATGTTCAGATGTCAATTCGAGTGTTCAGATGCCAACTTAATATAAAACTAATTGCATAAGTTATAATTAAATATAATTAATGCACAATTAGCGAATAGTTACTGTAGCAATTAGTGATTAAATTATAAATTAATTAGGCTTAATATATTCATCTCGTGATTAAATCACGATTTATGAAGTTAGTTTTCTAATAAATCTATATCTAGTACTTCTAATTGGTGTTTAAACATACGATGTGATGGAACTTATATGACTTAAATTGAAAAAACAAAACGAGACCTTACCAGCAGGAGACCTTCTTTGGATATGCTTTTCAATGGTGCTTCTTTTGTTTGACCAGACCGTCCGACCTTACGGAAAGAGGCGTTGTTTAGATTTAGTTAAAAACGTCATATCGAATATTTAGACACATATATGTAGTATTAAATGTGGATAAAAAAAAATCAATTGCACAGATGGGTTGTAAATCGCGAGATAAATCTAATAAGCCTACTTAGTCCATAATTTGCAACAGTAACTATCCGCTAATTATGAATTAATTAGGCTTATTAGATTAATCTCGCGATTTACAATCTCATCCGTGCAAAAAAATTTATAAATAAATTTTATTTAATCTCTAAATAGCAAGATTCCGTTTCAATTTTTTTTGATAAAATAATCTAAACAGGCCGAGAGAGGAGCCCACCTCACCAAACGTTCGCCCTAGTGGGACCCCTGGATGGTTGGATCGGTGATGAGGCACTGAGGTCGACAAATTTGTCTGTGTGGTCCTAAAGATACAGTTCAGAGGCGTCAGCATCATCACTGTGTGGCACAGTCCTCTTTTTTCTATCTTTTCTTTTAATAAAAGAAGTTGCACAGGACATATGCCTAGCACAATCTTCCAAGTCAAAGGAAAGCACGAAAAAACCACACTGATTAGCTTCCTCAAGCCAATTCCAGTTGATTTTACCTTTTTGTCTGGCGTCACATCAAACGATCTAGAGAATCACCGAAACGCGTTGTTCGTGATTCCTGGTGGTGCACGAGATGGCCCTGAGAGCTTTCGCATCAACGTCGACAGGCATGTCGATGAGATCACCCAAATATCTGGAAGACCAAAGTCGCGGAGAGCCGGATTTCTTTTGCCGCCGTGGCCGCGCTTCCGCCACGAGCAAGACCGGCACGCGCCGCCGGCGGGGGAGCGTTGTAGTCGCGGACTCACAGACGGGCGACGGGGCGAATATTTTCTAACCGACCGTCCGACCGAGAGGGTCGAATATCAATTCGGATAAATTTTATGGATATCCGTGGTATTGTTTCGGATATCGGATCGGATATCGGATACTTAAATCGGATATCGGATTCGGATACAATATAACCAATAATCGGCGGATATCGGTTATCCAATCGGATAATCCGGATAGTCAACTCGAATACTAAATTCGGATAGTTGTATTATTCAAAATATATACATTAATAAAAACTAATTTAATCTCTAAAAAATTATAACTAATTCATTTCTAATCAGAAAAATATAAAACTAGCACCATAATTTTTCTAAAAATATAATCTATCTATTGGTTGGTTGATGGTTGTATTATTCCAAATATATACGTTAATAAAAATCTGATTTAATCTCCAAAAATTGATAACTAATTTATTTATAATAAAAAAAATACAAAATTAGTACCAAAATTTTTCTAAAACTATAATCTATCTATTGGTATTATATTGTAGTTAAATATTATTAATTCCTAGTTTGATAATTAAACTCGAACTCTAACAATAATTCAACAATAATAAATAGACTTCTTCCATCTTTTCTTAAAAAAACTGAATATTGTATATTAGTTGGGACTCTAGCAATAATTTGTCTGCTTTTACATATTTATGCATGTAATAATTTAGAATGTTAATATTATGTAATTTACTGCCCAAAATGGTATATCATCTTTTGTTCATTTAGTTAATCAAACACGATTTTAGTTTGAACGTGGCTTCCTTGAATAGATGAATTGATTCGAGTGCTTATGAAGCATCATCAATGAAGCATCATCAATGTAATAACTTATAATATTGTTAATTAAGTGTCACCAATCTAAGCTGTATTGCAAATTAGAATATCATATAATTGAATCTATCTCATCTACGTAATAAGTTAGAAATATCATGCAACTGTTTGCCAATTTGTTTCGTTAAGCATAATCTAGTTAAAATTTGGACGCATAGGGTGTTCGATGTTACAACATGTGTGATATAAATAGATGCTATATTTACTCAATAGTCGAAGAAATATCCGTATCCGGTAGTAACTGCATCCGGTTCGCTCCGTATTTGAGATATATCTATTCGTATTCGTAGCTGAAACAATCCGCATTCGTATATGTATCCGAGTCTATCCGTGTTCGAATCCGAATCCGATAGAAAATATGAAAATAAATACAATATCAATGATATCCGTCCGTATCCGATACATTTTCATCCCTAGAGATGATGGAGAAGACGCGAGAGAAAAAAAAGAAGAGAGAGAAGAGAGGGGTGCTGACAGGTGAGTCCAAAGGGTAAAATTGTATTTTCTATCCATAGTTTTTTTTAATCAAGACATACCTGTATTGATGTTAAGAAAACCGTACAAAGACCCGTACAAATATAGATACATCCGAAAAGATACAGACAACAGGTGTTTTGCAGACAGGCCCTTAACAAACAACAAAATTACATTTAAGTCCCTAGGACCCTCTGCACCTCCAATCCTCCATAACCTGCTCACATCGGCCGCCGCTGGAAGCCACCAGAGTTGCCGGAGTCGCCGGTTCACCGTCTTGCCCACCAGATCTGGAGGAGCCCTATCGCCATGAGGCTTTGAATATTCGCAGTAGACACTCACCCACTTGGAAGAGATGAAGGCGTCGCCGATAGCCCATCAACCGGGGCCGCAGCCCGAGCTCCTCCGATCCTGGACCGCTGCTCGACGTCGACGAACGCTGCCACTGAGGGAAACTTGAGCTTGGTCCATCCACCAACCCACCGCAAGAACCGCACCTTGCTCTGCAGCCTTGAAACAAAAGCTCGTACCTCCATTGCCCGCTGGAGACAGAGGCGAGAACCGGGGCGGGCCTCCTGTATAGGAGCTCCACACAGGGAGCCCCTCCTCCACGGGCTCGCCGGCAACGCCGGAGAGAAGCGCCACCAGGACGAGGAAGAACTTGAGAGGACTTATTCCCACGCAGCGCCGCTGCCGCCACCGTCTCGCCGCCGACGCCGGGAAACACAACCCTAGATCTACTAGGACCTAAACCTATACACCCACCACCAGCCGATGAGAACCCAGGGGTCCCCGCCACCTCCCGACGGCACTCAGGCCATCAGAGGCGGAAGGGACCACCGGCCGCGCCGGCGGCGACCGCGCCGCCCTTTTTCTATCCACACTTGACAGCATATGGAAGGGAATTTGGATGGGGTGGCACTGAAGGGATAAATTAAAATTTCTATGACACTGAAGAGATAAATTAAAATTTCTATGGAACTGAAGAAAATTTAAAAAAATTTGTGTTATACAAAGAATCCATCTAAATTTTTATGGCGCGGAGGGAATTAGCCCTTAGATATATGGGCCGAGCTCATAAATAATTCATCTCAAAGGCATACTCCCGTACTTAAGTTTAATTTTGCCGATGAACCATTTCTACCACGAAAATTTTGCGGATAAATTTAGTATCTATAACTAATCAAAATCTCTTATCCTTGCACATTCTCTATATTCCTTTTCTAACACACAGGGTCCAAACGAGAATACTATAATCTCTACAAGATTATGATAATTTTACTAGTTACTCTCTATATATTTTTCATCTATATTCATAGTTTTTTCTTTTCATTGCACATTTCGTTTGTCTTGAATATATGATTAGCTGAAATAGTGGAGCAACTTTTTTTCCTTGGTAAACATTTGGCAAAAATACCACATCACATTACATAAAAGAAGAAAATAACCATAATCCCTTGTTTTTTTTCTCTTTTCCTCTATTTTTTTCTCATCTCCTTGTTCCCGGAGGTCCTTTCTTCCCCTCCCTTCTCCCGACCCGCTCTTTCTTCGTCTGAGGCCTAATGCCCTGGCGGCTATGCACCTTTAGATCAGTCTCAGTACACAGTTTCATGTCAGATATGTTTTATGGTGATGAAATTCCCCTCACATTCCATGAAACTCCTTCGTTCTCTCTCCTTACCATGCCAGCAAAATTGATGATATTTAATATCATAAAACACTATATGAAACCTCTATTGAGACTGGACTTAAAGCAGTCCCAATCTAATACTATAGTGGTTTCTATACCATTAAATATCATGTAAAAAAACACCTCTATTATTGAGGAGAGAGAGGAGAAAAACAAAAGACATGTTTCTCAGGTGGCAAACGATTTCGGCTCGTAATCCAAGGACCGAAGAAACAAGCTTCTGCGCGTTGGACACAAGTGCTGGATTCCTGCCGTCGCCGTAACCTGACCTCGCCGCATTTGCACGCCAGCTCGCATCGCCGCCGCCCGCTCCTTCGTGCGCACGGGTTCGCACGCAGACTCGCTTCACCGCTCGCCGCGCTTCCATGTGGGCGTATGCGCGAGCATGCCTCGCCGCCGGCGGGGCCTCCGCATGCTCGTACGCGTGTGACCATGCCTCATCGGCGGTTGCGCCTCCAAGCACGCGTACGCACGAGCTCGCCCCGTTTCTGGCCGTGCCTCCATGGGCGTCCGCACGAGCATGTCTCGCCGACGGCTGCGCCACCGTGTGCACTGCGCGTGCGTGCGAGGACGCCTCACTGCCGGCCCCACGACCATGTGGATCGCAGCGCCGCATGGATGTAAGCCAAGCCCACATCCAGTTGATACCTCGCCGCACCACCTCCGGTCACTGCCTGGATTTGGATGGCTGGAGATAGAAAAATATGTGATATGGATTAGACGGAGGGAAGATGGGCCCACATATATGCCTTGCCGTCGTGGGCTCGCTGCTGCACGGCCAGAGATGGCGCTCGCGCTTGCATTGTATAGATAACCACCGGTGTATACCCGTACGTTGCTACGGATGTCAAATATTGTTAGCATAATAAGATAGCCAAAAGATCATTTTTTACAAAGCAAAACTGTCCATGGCGGCTACATTCGTGCATTAATAACTTTACTAAATATATGTATATGTATAGCTCATTTGAAAATATAGCTAACTTCCTGTACATTTATATATCTCATAAAAAAAGCTCAAACATGCTTGACTGACTTCCAAATATAATTATAATTCCACAAAACTAACTCTTAATTATATGTTCATTACATTTGTTAGTTAGAGGCACCAGCAATATAACTGTTCACTCTTGGTGTAAAAGAAAAGCTATTTCCATCAAATATTAGTATCTTAGCTTAAGGAATCTTGTCACATGAAACGAGCTAACTCAATATGGCTCCATGAAGTGGTCACCCTAGTCTGACTGGTGTGTATTCCTGCATGATCGAAGATAATTATGAGGCGTATGTGTTAGGTAAACTACCTACTAATACAATATATTGTGGTGATTATACCTTATTCCAAGGTTGATTGGAAACTATAATCTAGCATATTTTGATCAAACAACAGTCTTTGTTTCCCCTCACGCTCTGAAGTGAAGATCACCTAAAATAAAATCCTAATTGGACATGCCAAAGGAATTTATATTTTTTCCTTCGGTACACTCAAATTTGCATCAAATAAATATGGACTAAATGTTTCAGTGTTTCAGAGACTTCACCTCGGCTAGAAGAGTCAAATCAGGGATGCTTCTTTCAAGCAATCTGCTGTCCTGAAGCTTTGCCTGTGCCACTTTGAGAATTTGGTCTTAGCCGCTACTCAAATATTGGACTCTAGTCTGGAAAGAGCTTTCAGGAAATGAATGTGGCATGGGAAGATAATTGGTTGGTGTTCAGAATAACACATGGATCATGAGAGAATAAGACAAAAAAAAAATCCAACATACAACTCTGATTGAATAACATGTTGATTCACAAGAATAACAAATAGAATAGACCCATTGAATTCAGACAATGGAGCAGATGCCTAACCTACTTATTGTAGTACTGCAAATAATTAAAAGAAATACATAGAAACAAATACCAATTTTTATGAAGACAGATGAATCCCCATCAGTCATCTCAGAGCAAAGACTACAGACAGAGCTAACATCACCGACAATAACCATTGGTTTTTGCCATATAATGAAACATTTTAGTGGCAGCTTAGGCATTTCAATTAAATGGAAAAAAAAACATGGCATTTTTAGTAGTAGAGAAATGTTCGTCAGCGTTTGCTCTGAATGCAGATCGGTGCCTCGGTGGTGCCATGTTAATGCTGAAACTGAAAGGCTTGCGCACCTGCGAACTGCGTGGAGAGGGAGTGGTAGGTGAGGAAGCAGGTGTCCAGGTCCCGCTGTGTTGGTCCTGTCGGGATCCTGTAGATCAGGTACCTGAAATTGTGATTAGTCATTGTCTGTCAGCAAACCGATTTCTGAGCAACCATGCATACCCGGAACAAGAAAGTCAAAGATAATGCGACACGTATCGAGTGTTCTAGTACTGCATGTACTTCCACACCACATAAATCTGTGTCCTCCACAAAACTCTTTCTAATGGGAAATTTCAGTTCAGTCTGTAACATTACTAAAACAGTTATGGAGCAGATTAAGGAAGTTGTACTTCGATTAAACATGCAAGTTTCCTAAAACCACATATCTATGACATCTCTGTAAATGAATTCCATTCAAGAAATAAGCGATAAAGTAGTTATCCAACTAATTTGAACCTCCATGGAAAGTTTTACACTTGAGCAAACCATAGCACGCTGATATAATCAAATTGGATAGCATTAGAATAGTTAGCAGCATCACATCTGTTGATTCCTGAATGACAAATTCAGCAAAGGAGGGACACACTCAACTTACAAATTCAGGGAGTTCCGGAGTTGGCGTACGTTTTCTCCAATTTTTTTATGTCTATATCTATAAATTGTGCTATTTATATTACTAAGAGATTGGCACATGACCTTTCATACCCATTGTCAACTGAATCGCATTCTACAATTTTGATATGCCTTATCTGTTATCTAAGAATATCAATTATTCAAAGCACATCTCTTTTCAATCTACCTTTTTTCTACTATATCAGTTACCAATTCCTCTTTGTATGGTTCCACTAAAACTAATCCATGAGGTATCCCTACTAACGTCACTTGCAACATGGAACATTGTAATCTGACCACCAATGTAGCTAACAAGTATCTAGTCCAGAGTCCAGTTACCTTTTGAATTGGCTAGACTAACATTTCTGAATCATGGTTGAAATTTGATGTCAGAAAACCCAGGAAATGATATCAGTGGGAGATCTTTTATTTTCTGAAGCAACATTCTATCCCATCTTGGACCTGGAATAGGTGACTTATCTCCCAACATTCTTGCAACGCCGATTATGATAGAACACAAGTTAATTAGCCAATGCAGGGTCACGGAGAAAACAGCAGACTATTGCAAACATCACAAGTTTGATATTAAGCTGTGGCCAATGGAGAACGATGTATGGAAGCAAAACATGTGAACAGATAGAATGTAGTGCTCTAGAAGCATCAAGGTCTACTCACATAGCCATTGAACTCCATTGGAAGGAAGGATAGGCTTTATGATTGGAGCTCATCATTGTCATGGATTCAGTCAGACATGGTGTTTGGCCCTTGAACTGGGATGCATTCTCCATTGATGTTTAAGCCTAGGATAAGACTTTCAGTCAGTGAGAGAGAATACCTATTGCAGAGTACATTGCAGACATAAGCAATAATGGGTTAGACAGGAAGAAACTGAGACAGCATAATAAAGGTCAATTTGTGTATGTAATCCCAATATTCCAACTATGGGTTTGCTGAAAATTTGACTTATCAATTATCATACGCATTTCACATGGCTGCACACAGTGCCCTGATATTTTACATTTGGTCTCCTATGCGTTCTATCACCAAGTACTAAGCAGTTGAAGCAACCACAAATGCGTTGGTGGGAATAGCAGGACAAATGCATAAATAAACAGCACAAAGAGCATTGCTAGAGATAGGCACAGAGCTAACCATGGAGCGCTCTCCTTAGGCAGCACATCCAGGAAGAGCAGCAAAGGTCACAAGCAATCCAGGAAGAACATGTGAAGAAGGCGAAATTAACCTTGCAGGAAAAAAGATCGAAGACGTCACATTTTCGTAGAGGAGGGATACGCGCCTGACGGCCTTGATCTGGTTCTGCATCCGGTACAACCACCCAAGCAGGTTGACGGCGAACAGCACCAACCAGGCGTTCCTTGCCTCACAGAGCGTTCACCTCCTCCGCATGGCAGAGGCTGCACGCATGGGTGCCAGCGGCCTCCAGCCCGCCGCAGCGAAGAGTTAGAGACGCCGGCCTACACGACCTCTTCGTCAGCGCCGCCAAGCCGAAGGTCCTCCTTCCCCCACAACAACGAACAGACCGTAGGGAGGCACGCCGCACGCCTCCGCCTCCAGATTTCGCAACCATGCCTCGGGCATGTTGATCTCGATCTTGCACCAATAAAACGCACACATGAGGGGAGGCGTCGATTACCTGGGTTAGGGCCTCCAGAAGCGCCGGCGGCCACGAACTTGACAGCTCTGTGGGAGGAGGCGCCTGCGGATCGGTGGCGGCGGCGTCGAAGAGGACGCCGGCGGGTAGAGCGACGGGATCGCGGGGGAGGGCGCGGCGGGCGGCGTGCGGCGCTCGCGGCGGAGTTTTTTTTTTTAACAGATCGGATCGGGAGGGGGGGCGTCGGGGGAGGGGGGCGACGTACGACGACGACGAAAGGATCGCACCAGGGGGTGTGTACACCATAAAAACGTCACCCTATCTTGGCCTAATCTTTGTGCGCCGCCGCCGACTCTACTCAGGTCCCGCCGCCCTCGACATCAACAGCCAGTCAGCCGGATCTGCCCGAGGTATGCTTGCGGGATCGTCGTCTTCCTCATCTTTGATTTGAATCTTTGAGCTGGATTTCTCTAAAAAAAATTATCTTTTCCCCCATTTTGAATCGAGATGCAGGCCGGGGCACCTTGTTGCGGGGAGAGGAGAGATGATGAACTTGCGGCGTCGGTTTGTGAACCTGGTGGCCGAGAACTGCTAGAGCAGCGTGTGTTCGCTGCACCGCCTGGACGTCTCGCAGCATCTCTTCTACCCATCGATGGCTGAAGCAGAAGCGGCGGCCAAACCAGCGGTCTTCAGGCTATCGCTTCCCGCGCCGACCTACAACTTCCAACCGGCGGTGGCCGGTACGACCGTAGAGCAGCATCTTTTCGGTCTGGCGAACCCCCGGATCAGCGAGAGCAGGATCCTCTGGAGAAGCCAGGAGGGGAACACCTTCGTCTACGACGCCGACTCGCACACCGCCTGGTCGATGCCCAGCGGCCTCCGCTACATGGGTAAAAGCCCCATCGTCATCTGCGCCCCCGTCCCCATCGCCGATGCCGATACCCCTGTGGAAGTAGAGGACCTCTTCGTCATGTCCTCCGACTGTGGCTACCTCGGCTTCCAGGTGCTCAGATTCGACCACTCCAAACCAAAACCTTTCAACCGAATAACTTATCCATTATGGGGATGGGAAAGTCTTCCACCGCCGCCGCTGTCCGAGAGCTCCTCCGTCTACACCCACGCGGTGCTAGACGGCGGCCGCATCATATGCGTGTCGGCCTCCCCCTTCGGCGGCACCTACCTGTTTGACACGGTGAGGCGCGAGTGGATGCGGCAGGCCACCAGCGACTGGCAAATGCCCTTCTTCGGTGCGCCCCAGTACGTCCCCGACCTCGATCTCTGGCTGGGCGTCTCCTGGTCCGGCGACGACGAGGACGACAGCGACAGGCACCACCTGTGTGCGTCGTCGGACCTCGGTGCCGCCGTCGCCGCAGCCGTCAGGGGTGAATACAGACCCTCGGTGACAGTGAAGCATCACTGGAAGGAAGGCCTTGAGACGCCCGTAGGGTGGAACACGTCCTCGGCCCAACTCCTCGACCTTGGCGACGGCAGGTTTTGCATTGCCAAGATCATCTACGAGGTGGTGACGGACGATTACGCTGAGTGCCAGTTTATAGACAAGAGTGCAGCTCTGCTCACTGGTGTGGAGATGGTTCGTGGCGCAGGCGATTGTTGCAGTTCCAATCCCTCTTCCTCTTCTTCGGAAGAAGGGTTCAGGATGGTGGTGCACAAGTCACTGCGTTACATCTTCTGTCGAGAAAGTATCAGGTGGGTGCTATAAATCAAATCAAATAATCGTTGCCTCCCATATATTGTAGTTGTTGGTTGTTCCTTTCTAGTATTAGAAATGAATGAATGAAGGACTTGTTTTATGAGTAAGTCATAGTTTCCTCCTTCCTGTGTGCCAGCCAGTACTAGCTAGATGTAGATGCGCCGTCATCTATTTGTATCGTCAGTACCTTATTGTTATCTTTGTGTGGATGAGTGACTCATCGATTCACTCTAATAATAAAACTCTTGTCGGTCAGCAATTCTTGCTTCTTTTTATTTTTCCACGTGATGTGTGTTATTTCTGCCTACTACTGCTACTTTGCATTTTTTTTATTAAAAGGACATGTGCGGACGGCTATCGAAGCATATGCATACCAAGATGTATTTTCCTATACTGGATGGCATTTTCATACACCGCCAAGCACCGGTCTTTTTTTTTTGGTTTTAGAGTTCCAAACCCATTTATTTAGATTGAATTCATATGAATTCGTAACAAACCTAGCATCCTCTGCAATCCTTTGGCTATCATCTCCTTATATACATCATATTGTCCATTGCTCTTCATAATTATTACGGATAGAAGTTAGTATAATGCACACGCCAGTTGATCGATTATTACATTTAGACACTCTTCGGTAGGATTTTTATTATGGATTTTCTAACGGCTTAATCAAAATGTTTTACTAAACAAGCACATATGCTTTTTCTGGAGCCAAAACTAAGGCAAAATTGATGAAGCCGAAGCCACAACATCACAGTAAATGAGATGAGTGAGCCACCACTTTATATTTCATTGTCATCAAAGACCTTTTAGGTATTCTCCATGAAATCTGCTCGCAAAAAAAAGCGATCTCAATAGGAGGTAAGTAAGCAAGCCAGAAAGGAAAAAGTTTGTATAATCCCGACACCTTTAGCATTGAGGCTGCTACATCTCTAAACTTTAAACGAAAATCCTACATCGAAAGGCCTCTCGATTTAAGCTAAATCGAGAGCCCCTCTCATTACAGTAGGAAAACAAAGGGGAAGGAGAAGAAGGTAACAAATGGGAAGAAGAAGGTAACAAGATGGACTTCTCCGACGAGTACTCCATCATCGGCGGGTTGTGGGCGGAGCGGCCGGCAGCGGAGGTCGGCGGCTTTAGGGTTAGGGTTTGGGGGTTCGGGTTGGGGAGTTTCCATGGCCGGTAGCCTTAGAGGGATGGCCGTGGGCGGCGGCTGGCCCGGTGGAGGAGGCGGGGTGTGGGCGGCGAGGCCGGGCGGCGATGGCGCCGCCGGCCAGGTGGTGGTGGACAACCGGTGAGCGGTGTCGGAGGCAGGGGCGTTCATCGGAGACGAAGAAGACAACGGTGATAATGGCGGTGGCATGGTTCCTGCCCAACGGAGGGGAGGGGAGGAAAAGAGGGTTGGGGTGGGTGGAGGGCGGTCCTCACCGGCGGCGACGCCGGCGAGGTGGGCGGCCGGGTTGGAGGCGGGTGGCGGGGGCAAAGGCAGGAAGGGAGGGGATCCTGTTCAGAGGGAGGGGAAAGGGAGGGAAGGGGAGGGAAGGGGTGGGAGGAGGGCGGTCCTCGCCGGCGGCGACGGCGGCGAGAGGGAGGTCGGCGGAGGGCGGGACGGGGCGGGGGTGCAGAAAGCGGAGCGGAGCGAGCGGAGGAATATGACGAAGGATTTTTTTTCCGCGACGAAGAGATAGCAGGCTGGGCCGCTCGGGGGTGGAGGGCTCTCGACCGAGTCCTATCGGGAGAGCCCTCTCCCCGTAGGAGCCTCCAACTTTAAATCTGTATAACGAACACATTACAATTTCCCTAACCGTTTAATTAACCTCTTGGAGTGGTTTTGGCACCTGATTTTGCCTCTGTGTCACTCCAATCTGGCAGCGAAAGACGCACTAGTGGCGTGGCCTAGATATCAGTCCCCTTCACCCCCAAATCCTTTTTCTCTCTCTTAATTTGTTCTAGAATTTTTTTTATTTCAAGTTTGTGATTAGAACTTTTTTCTTCTTAAGTTTTCTTTTTGAAGTTTTTTGCTTTGGACATTTTTTTGTTTAATTTCGTCAAAAAATTATGTTCTTTTTACAAAAAAATGCCTTTTGAAATTCTGTGTCCAAACTTTTATCTCCAAGTTTTTATTTTCATATTTTTTTGTCGAATTTTTTGGCTGTCAAATTTTTTCTTTGTACAACTTTTTCCCAAACCTTGCGCCAGTCTGGGACGGAGGCAGGGGCCTTGGGTGATTATTTGCCCTTCCCAAGAATGGAAATCAGTTACCCAGGGATGTTCGAGGGGAACGTGCTGGTTAGTCTCATCTAAAACTGAAAATGGCTGACGACGGTTCCCACGTAAGGAAAGAAAACAATGTTTGAAAATCTACAGCACGGAGGGGCTCTGTACGGTCGACTGTAGATTAGCTAGGCCCAAAAATTTCTTCGAAGACTTACCAGCCAATATCAGACAAGAACTGTGTCTGCATGTCCCCATCGACGGCGAGGCCAGATGGTGTCATCCAAGAAGGTGTGCGTGATCGGCGCCGGCGTCTCGGGGCTAGCGCCTGCCCGCGAGCTCCTCCGCAAGGGCCACAACGTTGATGGTAATGGAACAGAGCAGCGGCGTCGGCGGACAGTGGCTGTACGACCCCGAGGATGGACGGCGGCGACGCCCTAGGCGCGGCCGGCGCGCACAACAGCATGTACGCCTCCGTCCGACTCATCAGCCCGAGTGAGCTAACGGCTTTCTCTGACTTCCCGTCCTTCCCCAGCAACGACGACACCGGCGACGCCCGGCGGTACCCTGGGCACGCCGAGTTCCTGAGATACATCAGGGACTTCTGCGACGCGTTAGGGCTTATGGACGTCGTCAGGCTGAACACCAAGGTCCTGCACGTTGGCCTGGCGCCGCCGCGGGCCGCTGACGACGGCGTGAAGCACTGGACGGTGAGGTGGTCCTCGAGACATGGTGACCATGAGGGCGAGGCGGTCACCACGGAGGAAGTTCTGGGATTCTTTTTTGCAAATATTTCGAAGCTCACCGAACTAGACGAATTTCAGATTAATCGGAAAATTTGGACCGGTTCCCACTTGAAATTTGAATGAAATTTGAGTAAATTTGAATGAAATTTGTCACAAACGGCCAGACATGGCCGTGTGCATGAAGCGGATGTGCACAACACCAGATTGGAACATGCAAAGGCTAGAAGTGGCACCGGTGCAGCAGTGGTGGCAGGGAGCCTCGACGGCGTGCCGAGGAGCCACGCCGACGCAGTATCGGGCGTCGACGGGCTGCGGCAGTGCGGTCACGGCCGTCGGGGAGGTGAGCGGAGCGTTTACGGCGCAAGCAGCAGCGGCAACAGCGCTGGAGCTGGCTGTGGGGAACGGAGTCAGCACTGCTGGCGGCGGCAGAAGCTGATTGGGCTCGTGGAGGATGGGGTTTGCACGTTTTTATACCTGTAGTAGAGTTTGTGGGCTATTGCTGGACCAAAGGATGGGCTCAAAATTTAAGTTGGGCTGAAATATTTTGGCCAGTTCAATTTTATTTCGGGTCGTATCGAAATGGGCGAATTTCACTGAAATTGGCCGAAATATTTTGGCTAGTACACCCAGCCAAGGCTCCCAACCATCAACGGCATGGACAAGTGGAGCAGGAGGCAGCTGCATTCTCCCACTCGTACCGGGTCCCGGACTCCTTCCATGGCGAGCTGGTGGTGATCGTGGGCTTCCATGAGAGCGGCAAGGACATCGCGCTGGAGCTCTGCACGGTGGCGAGGGAGTGCACGTCAGCGTCAAGTCCATGGAGGGACTCGCTCCCGGCGTGGCTAAGGCTGTGTCAAGGCACCACAACCTGCACCTCCAGGTCGAGTGCTTGTGCGAGCATGGGAAGGTAATGTTCGCAGACGGCTCGTGTGTCGTCGCGACTCCATCATCTACTGCACTGGGTACGGCTTCTCATTCCCGTTCCTGGACACGGGTGCCCTGCTCACCGTCGATGACAGCCGCGTCCTCGGCCCGCTGTTCGAGCAGACATTTCCACCGGCGCTGGTGCCATCGCTGTCCCTGTCCTTCGTGGGGGTGCCTGGCTGGTGCTGGTGCCCGCTGTTCTAAGAGGTGCAGGCGAGGTGGGTGGCTCTCAGTTGCTGTCCGGCCGGAGGAGGCCGTAGGAGATGACGCGCTCCGCCGAAGAGTACCACCTCATCAGGGTCAGGGAGATGGGCGGCGTGCCCAGGCGCCTCTCTTATGCCATATTCTTCGACATCGAGTACTGCGACGAGTTCGGGTAGAAGCACTGCAGCTTCCCGGGAATGCCGGAGTGGAAGAGGGAGCTCATGTCATCGACTGTCAAATGCTTCAAGGAGGACGACGCGGAGTGGTACCTACCACGACAACGATGTTGTCCTCGAGGGATTGCTCTCTGAGGAATGGCCAGTGGCGGAGCTAGGATTCAACATCAGGGTATTCCAAGAACATAATACAACATGACTCATAGTACAAGGCATTTAGAAATGCCTCCAAATATGATCAAAACGCCTTCAAAGACCTTCTAAGGCATTTTTTTAGAACGCCACCTATAACATGGAAGTAAAAGTGAAAGGTCTTTTGAGGCGCTTCTCCAGAATGCCTTTTAATAGCAACATTTGATGGCATTTTATGGCTGCCTAGAATACTTCTTAGAGGCAACCTATACTAGGTCTTAAAATATTGATGGAGGCGTTATTAGAGATGCCTCCAAAACCAAGGTGTCCATGCAAGACTTTCTACAAATATCAAATTAGCACATTAACAATGAGAGCACGCATTAACATTAGAGGCATCCAAACTTTGAAATCTTTTTTTCATCTCCAAATATCAGTACAGTTGTTTAGGTTCTCATTCCTGAATGATTATCCTCAGCCCTGCTGTTCAGATTATCAGTTCCTTTAAGATAAAAAGCGTGACATGTTCACATCACAACTATATACATCCGGATAACCTGTCTTTTTTTAAGTGGAATGTAGTCTGGGAATCAAAAAACTAACATCCGGATAAGACCTGTCTTTGGGCCAAGAGGAGCCAGCCTAGCCCAAAGTCAACCACCCTACCAAAGCCCTTTATAGAGCCGAGCGACTGCGGCCGGCCACCGTGCCCAAAGCCACATCCGGATAAAATCCAAAGACAGGTAAACATCTTGGGCCAATAAAACACGAACAGAGTGACTGCGGCCCACGGCCTGAACAAATGAACTTGCCCTAGCTCTTATGTATAAGGAATGGATATCCCTAGTTCTATGTTGCCCTCGACATCAACAGCCAGCCAGCCGGATCTGCCCGAGCTTGCTGGATCCTCCTCCTCCTCCACATCTTAATTTGATTTCAATCTTTGAGCTGAATTTCTCTAATTTTTTTATCCCGTTCCCCATTGAATCGAGATGCAGGCCGGGGCATCTTGCAGCGGGGAGAGGAGAGATGATGAACTTGCGGCGTCGGTTTGTGAACCTGTTGGCAGAGAACGACTTGAGCAGCGTGTATTCGCTGCGCCGCCTGGACGTCTCGGAGCATCTCTTCTACCCATCGACGGCTGAAGCAGAAGCGGCCAAACCAGAGGTCTTCAGTCTAGCGTCGCTTCCCGCGCCGATCTGCAACTTCCAACCGGCGGTGGTCGGTAGGTACGTAGAGCAGCATCTTTTCGGTCTGGCGAACCCCCGGATCAGCGAGTGCAGGATCCTGTGGAGAAGCCAGGAGTGGAACACCTTCCTCTACGACGCCGATTCGCACACCGCCTGGTCGATGCCCAGCAGCCTCCGCTACAAGGGTAAAAGGCCCATCGTCATCTCCGCCCCCGTCCCCGTCGCCGATGCCGATGCCCCTGGAGAAGCAGAGGACCTCTTCGTTATGTGCTCCAACAGTGGCTACCGCTGCTTCCAGGTGCTCAGATTCGACCACTCCAAGCCAAAACCTTTCAACCCAAGAACTTTCACCGATGCCGACCCATCATGGGAATGGGACCGTCTTCCACCGCCGCCCTTGTCCGACTGCTCCTCCATCTACAGCCATGCGGTGCTAGGCGGCCGCCGCATCATCTGCGTGTCGGCCTCCCCCTTTGGCGGCACCTACCTGTTCGACACGGTGAAGCGCCAGTGGATGTGGCAGGCCACCAGCGACTGGCATATGCCTTTCTTCGGTGCGCCCCAGTACGTCCCCGACCTGAAGCTCTGGCTGGGCGTCTCCTGGTCCGGCGACGATTTCGACGATAGGCACCACCTGTGTGCGTCGTCGGACCTTGGTGCCGCCGTTGCCGCCGCCGCCAAGGGTCGATACAGACCCTCGGTGACGGTGAAGCATCACTGGAAGGGGGAAGGCCTCGAGACGCCCGTTGGGTGGAACACGGCCTCGGCCGGACTCCTCGACCTTGGCGACAGCAGGTTTTGCATTGCCAAGATCATTTATGAGGTGGTGATGGACGATTACCCAGAGTACCAGAACACTGTAGGCAAGATGGCAGCTCTGCTCACTGGTGTGGAGATAGTTCGTGGCGCAGGCGACAATCCCTCTTCCTCTTCGGAAGAAGAAGGGTTCAGGATGGTTGTGCACAAGTCCCTGCGTTACATCTTCCGTGGAGAAAGTATCAAGTGGGTGCTATAAATAAAATCAAATAATATTTCTCATATATCGTAGTTGTTTGTCCTCCTGGCATTAGTACTAATGAATGAATGGGGGACTTGTTTTATGAGTCAAGTCGTAGTTTCCTCCTTTCTGTATGCATGTACTAGTTATAGATGCGTCGTCATCTACCTCTATGGTTAGTACCTTATTGTTATCTTGTGTGAGAACTCTTGCCGTCGGTCAGTAATTCTTGCTTCTTATTTAATTTTCCACGTGATGTGTCGTATTTCTGCCTCTGTTTGCTACTGCTACTTGCTTTTTTGGACATGTGCGGCTATCGAAGCATATGCATCCCAAGATGGATTTTCATATACTGAGTGACATTTTCATACACGGACGAGCACTGGTCTTTTTTTTTTGGTTTTAGAGTTGAAAACCCATTTATTTATATTAGATTGATTCATATGAGTTAGTAATCTAGCATCCTCTGCAATCCTTTGGCTATCATCTCCTATATACATCATACTGTCCATTTCTCTTCATAACAGGGCCGTGCCTGGAAATTTCGAGGCTATGTACAAATCTCTAAGTGAGGCCTACCAAAGTACCAAATTAGGCAGGCTATACGACTATAGCAATCTAGAAAAATATATTCAAAATAATGTATATAAGTATTACACAGCAAATTGATATATCAAGAATAGTACCTTTTGAACTCTTCATTTGCATAATATTTATTTGAATAAGATCATTCTCTTAGTGTTCTTTGAAATAAAATCTTCAATAACATGCTCATAGTTAATCTTCTCCAGCATTCCACTCCCAAGTGCTATTGTAGCCAAATTAATCTTTCTTGTTATTGTAGAACACATGGCTTCAAAAGGTTTGCAGAAGACATGGCTTCAAAAGATTAAAAGAACAAAATAAATTATACAAACATCAATTATCTAGTGGAGAAATATTTAGTAGCAATGGTTACCTAGTGCCACTAAATGTGAGATTCTTTTGTATATACATTGCACTTAGTTGCCTACTGAGAACTACAAAAGGCACCAGATCAAGTGGACGGCTATGTACAGGGGCTCTCGGTAGTGGCTAGGGTTAGCCACCAGATTAGTCCAGACTAAGCGCTAATATGTTCCAGAGAGTGTTTTTCGTTGTACTCATCGGATCAGTCCGGCGGCTATTTTTGGTTCTGGAACCTCTCTGCGTAGCACCAAATTACTTCGGTGGTTCGGGTTAAGCTAACACTAATATCTAGTACATTATATCTGCCAGAGTTCATTACTTTGTATATGGAAATTAGTGCTCCATTTCATGGTGCGTTGCTCTCAAAAAGAAATTAAAGGTGACGCTTTTCCGCGATGGCTTCTAGTCACCTTATATCCTCTAAAAATCAATTTTGGCTTTTATAGAATCTTTTGCAGTGCAGTATGAAGAGCGTGCGAAGAGTCTACCTCCGTATAAATGCGAAATCGTCCTCCCATATGGTACTACATAGTGAATCTTCTAAATTGGTAATTTCTAATATAGTCCATACAAATTAGTTTTTACTTTCTTTTTCTGCTTAACAGTAACATTCTCTCCATCCTCAATGGCATTCTATCCATCCCCTGTACACAGCCGTTGTATTGGTGTGAGAGGATCTTCCCATATATCGGGAGAGTTGAAAATTATTGTGGTAAATAAAAAATATTAGGAAATGAAAAATCTATTGGAGGACCATTGATGCGAAACATCTTAATATCGGTAGTTTTTCTAGAAACGGAGACTGCTGGATATGTTTGAGTATATGTTTAGGAGGATGATTAGTTATATAAGGGCAAAATTTATGGTGGTAAAGGTTGTTCGTCAAGCTAAGAATAAACAGTGGCATAATTCAATTACTAAGATATATCACAATTAGGTTTCCCCTAATGTTTTCCTTTAAAAAGCCATAAGGAGATGTTGGATGTGATCGACAAAAGATATCTATTTAGTAAGTATTATGAATCAGAATACCCGCCATATGCTTGTAACTAAGGGGCAACCTTTGCTATTTTGTTCCTTTGATGACTTAAGTGTAATTAGCATACCTTCCATTTTATAAAGTGCCTCTGGGGAATTGTTTCTTTTGTTGTTACTCTCTTTGTTCTAAACGTCTAACGTCCTAACAAACATGAGTACTTGATGGCGGGAAAACGAGCAGACGATGGCCCGCCTCCGTGTCAGCAGAGACAAGTTTAATTCTAGTTAATTTAGATAAAACAAAGTAAATGAATTCAGATATTGCGAGTCCATACTTTCATAATTCTTATATTTATAAAAATTATGGTAATTACATCTCTGTAGAGAACACCCCTGATTAAGAGTTCCGACATGAGTACATAAAAAGAAAGATTACATCATATTGCTGCCTATTACATAGCTACGAAAGAAAAGTCTTCAGTCTTCCTGCCGTAGTGATGAATGCTTGTCATAGATTATGTTTCATTTACTTTTAAATATAGCATGAGCTCATTTCTTTTGGAAGCTCATACGTGTTGGTGTCACATGTATGCGTGATGTGCATATATCTTGGATGCTATACGTGCAACCCAAAATAGAATGACTTTGTTTAATATTCACTAGAGGATCTTATAATGTATGCCTTTGTGGACTTTTAGAGATTAATTGATTAATCTCCAATAACTGGCACCCCATATATGCACTGTATGATTTGAACTATATGCAAAGGAGTGGACTGTTTATTACTCTTTGTTCATTTCAACAAGATTAACTAAGCTGTGCTTAGATGTTCGGCGCCGGACTTGCCGTGGCGCCGTTTGTTATGTTTAACTCTACCAGGATATGGTAATGCTTAAACTATGATGATCAACAAGGACAAACCATGCATGAAAGCTATATGTTGTCGCTGTTTAATTTATTTGAGCATTCAGCATGTGTGGTCTTTTCCTGATGCAACCTAATTTAGATGCATACATGCACGGCCATGTGCTGGGCATGAGTAACATGTAGGACTGAGTGTATATGCGTACGCATTTTATTTTAGGCTGCCAGACTACTATTTGAGAATGAATGATGCAGTCTAGAGAAACCTGTATATTAAGAACATATATATCCTTGCTTGATTTGTTTTATCATTTGGCTGAACATGAGACGCAAGAGGTTGGCATGCATTTTGATTTGTTTTCCTGACGCCGGACTTGCCGTGGCGTAAGTTATCTATCTGGCTCAACCCAGATGCTTATAGCTTTCCCTTTTAACTCCACGGTACAGCACTACTGGTTGAAATGCAAATGTCCATGGGGGAATAATATGTGAACCATATGACATTGTTTGATTTAGTTTAGTATTTAACTGGGCAATGCTTTTCATAGCTGCCGAATAATCTGTAAGAGATATAAGATTGCAGTTATCAGAGATGGCGCATCGATATGCCAAGAATCATGCAAAGCTAGTTGGTTTCATACCAGTAGATGCTAGCTGGCTAATATCTACGTCTTGTTGATGGACATAGCAGATCAGGACGCAATATTTAGAAATGCTTCTGCACATAGTTTGTTTCCTCAGAAGCAACCAATAAACATGCATGAATTGTTGGATTGATCTCTAACCTAAAGCCCAAAGGCCTTAGCCTTGATCCGCGCCCTGATCGGGGGCGCCCAACCCAACTCGCGTTGGTGGGCCCCCGTCGCCAGCGCCACACAAATAGAAGGTGGGGGCCGGGGGCACGCACGCCAAGGATCGTCGTGCCCCGACTCCCCACCGACACCTAAACCCTAACCCGATCTCGAGGGGTGGTGCTGCGGCGGCGGGAAGTCCACCGGCCTGCACTGCACCGGCCATCGCCGCCCCAGAGCGGATCTGCCCCGACCTGCTGCACTGCGCGACGCTGCCCGAGCGCAGACGCCACCAACGAACGTGATGACGTCGTCTTCCTCAGAGCAAGGTATACTATCCTATATCCCTCTCGGTTTGAACTTATACACGCGCACGCACACGTACACATCTGATTGATCCTAGACCTAGACACAGAGAGGTTTCCCGAGTCAATCCCGCGCCTAGCGATCCGTGAATCGACCTAACAATGGTACCAGAGCCTATCTAGGTTGTGGTTTTGACTCGGTAGAAGAAGAAAAGGGTGAAGGAATCGAGCAATAGAGAAAACAGAGAACAAATCAAGAAAGAAATCGAGAAAAGCTCGAAACCCTAACCCTAACCCTAGATCTAACCCACTCGACATACCTGGTCCTTCTCCTCTGCTCCTTCTTGCTGTTCTTCTCTTCTCCTTCTCTTCCCTCCGCTTTTTCCCTCTTTTCCCGTACCCCAGAGATCCCCTCGACGGAGCCGCGCGCGAGACGCACGCGACTCCGGCGAGGAGGCCCATAGGGCACAGTATCGCTTCGTGTGGACGCACACCGAGCCAAGAAAACAAGAGTATGGGTACTGGAAAGTGGATCTAGCCATGGCGCGGCCGCCGGCGTCAAGGACGAACGCGGCGGCGCAGCCTCTGGCCGGAACAGAGTAGTGAGAGAGAGGGCGAGGGAACTAGAGAGAGAGAGGGAGAAGGAGAGGTAGCGAGCCAGATCTGGCACGCCGGCAGTTGGCCGGCGGCCATGCCGTCCGCCGCGCTGGAGATCAAGCCGGCGACGGCCAGAGGAAGAGGAGAGGCGAGAGCGAGAGAGAGCCAGGCGAGAGTTGCGGGCGAGCGAGGAAATGGTCTAGGGTTTCCGCGAGTGTCGCCCGGCCGCGAGGTTTTTATACCTCCCGAAACGCGCGCTCAGCCGTCCGGTCGGGATGAACGGCTGAGATCGCGCGCGCGGGGGGGGGGGGGGGGGGGGGGGGGGCGGATGGGCCGGTTTCACGGCCCAGGCCCAGGTTGCGGCCTGTTAGCCGCGGGCCGCACAGTTGCGAACCGTTTTCTCGAGTGGGCCGGGCCGCGGAGGTGGTTTTTCGGGCTGCACAGTAACGGGTTGCACAGTAATAGATTTTCGGCCCGTTTTCACAGATGAACAGTAATATTTGATATTTTTCATTCTATTTTGAAGCAAATTTGAATATTTTTGCACAGAATTTGATCTCTTTTCATTTTGAACCAAAGGGATAAATGCTTAGAGAATAGATATACAGATTTTCACAGATCTTGCTTCAAAATAGAATTATTTTATTCATGTTTCCGCTGCATAGATAATTGTTTTGACTTGAATTTAAATTTAAACCAAAGGGATAATTTAAATTTTGAGTCACAGGTAATTTCAGATTAAATTGTAGTATTGTTATTTTCTGACCAAAGTTGATGATAACAATATTACGATTTTACAGATTATTTTTCCAGATTAAATTGTAATGTTGTTATTTTCTGACCAAAGTTGATGATGACAACATTATGATTTATATGCATTCGTAATTATTGTTACATTGTTCTCACTTGAGCTAACCTGTTTTTCAGCTGGTTTTCCTATGATGGTTTCCATCAAGAATATTCCGATTCTGAAAGGCGACAATTATAATGAATGGTATAAGAAGTTGGATCTCTTCTTTACCATGGCTGAGCTAGATTGGGTCCTTACTGCACCGGTTCCAGTTGAACCTGAGAGACCGGTCAGAGGGGAAGATGTTACAGATGCTTCTTGGAAGCAAACAGAGCTCGTCTACAAGGCGAGCAAAAAGAGGTATGATGCTGATCATGCCAAGTGGCTACCTGCCAACAAGAAATGTTTGGCAGTGGTCAAGAACACTATAGAGCCCGCCATTCTGGGGGCAATCACAGATCTTTCTACTGTCGTTGAGTACCTCGACAAGATAAGGAGTTAGTACACTGGCTCCTCAAAGACTTATGCTACCCAGTTGATCAAACAACTGGTTACAGAGAGGTACTTGGGAGGTGGGATAAGAGAGCACATCCATCGCTTGGTGAACATCAACAACAAGCTTAAGCCAATGGATATGGAGTTCAAATTAGAACACATAGTTCATTTGATTTTTGCTTCATTGCCAAAAGAGTTTGACAATTTTGTTGTCAATTATAACATGAACCCTGAAAAATGGGATATTGAAAAGACCATATCGATGTGTGTACAAGAAGAAGAGAGAATAAAGAATGCACATGGTGGATCCATAAACTATGTGAACAAGAAAAGATACAATAAAGATATTCCCTCTTCATCCAAAGGAAAGGGATCCCAGTTGGCTCAGCCGCAGCACAAGCCCAAGTTTAGGCAACCTTTAGTGGAGAAGGATCAGTGCCTTCACTGTAAACAGAAGGGACACTACAAGACAAACTGTCCCGACTACCTAAAGATGATCATGGAGAAACGAGGTGAGAACATCATCTTATTTGTAGATAAATCCTTGTATAAAGATTATTCAAAATCTACTTGGTGGATTGATTCAGGAGCAACAATTCATGTTGCAAACTCTTTACAGGGATTCCGTTCAACGAGAACTACGGGAAGAGGAGAAAACATAATTAAAGTCGCAAATGGAGTCGAGGCAGATGTTGAGGCAGTTGGAGACCTCCTCTTAGAGCTCGACACAAGCATTAATTTATTACTTAAAGATGTATTTTATGTTCCCGTAATTCAGAGAAACTTGATAAGTGTATCTCATCTTGATGACGATGGATTTGCATGTTGTTTTGGAAACGGCATGTGTGTAATAGAATTTGATGATACAGTTGCTTTGATTGCTTTTAGAAGAAATGATCTTTATTTACTATCGCTACGTGAAAGTGTGAATTCCGTATGTGATGTGAATGCGACTGTGTCTGAAACCACAGATAATAACAGAAAACGAAAGAGAACTCAAGACACGTCGTCGAAATTATGGCATTGTCGTTTAGGCCATATTTCGAGGGGGAGAATAGAAAGGCTGGTTAAGAATGAAATTCTACCTCCTCTTGAGTTCTCAGACTCAGACAAATGCATTGATTGCATTAAAGGAAAATATGTAAAGATAACAAAGAAAAATGCTGAGCATAGCGCAGGTATTTTAGAATTAATTCACACAGATATCTGCGATCCGTTCTCAGTTAAAAGCATAGACGGTTATGACTCTTTCATAACGTTCACAGATGATTATTCCCGTTATGGATATATTTATCCAATAAAAGAGAAATCAGAGGCATTAGATAAATTTAAAGAATTCAAGGCTGAAGTTGAAAATTAGCACAATTTAAAGATAAAAGTTGTCCGTTCTGACCGTGGAGGGGAATACTACGGTCGGCATACCCCATACGGACAGGTTCCAGGACCTTTTGCGAGGTTCCTAACAGAACAAGGAATAGTTATCCAGTACTCTATGCCGGACGATCCTCAGCAGAACGGAGTAGCTGAAAGACGGAATCGTACCCTGATGGATATGGTACGAAGCATGATCGGCTATTCTACACTACCAGTGAGTTTATGGATGGAGGCGTTGAAAACCGCTGTCTATATTCTCAACAGAGTACCCAGTAAAGCGGTGCCTAAAACACCGTATGAACTGTGGCAGGAAGGATACCCTCACTGAATCACCTATGGGTGTGGGGGAGTCCTGCTGAGGCAAAGATATTCAACCCGAACATTGAGAAATTGGATCCCAAGACAGTGAGTTGCCATTTTATTGGTTACCCCGAAAGATCAAAAGGATATCGTTTCTACTGTCCAGACAGTTTTACAAAGTTCGTAGAAATGAGACATGCTACCTTCCTAGAAGAAGAGATGATTCGGGGAAACACAGCAGTTCGAAAGATTGTTCTTGAGGAGAAGCGGGTATGCGCACCCACTCCAATGATTCAGGAACCGTTTTTCTCGCTGCCTGCTGAGACTGCACCGGCGGTACAAGTTACTGTGATGCCAGTTCCCGAATTGATCCCTTCTGTGGCGACGCAGAATGAAAATGTGGAACCTGTCCTTCAGGATCCTATAGATAATAACATTGCCACAGATCAGGGGGAGCCATCACAGGCTCCAGCAGAGAATATTCGAACAGAAGAGGCTCCTAGGAGATCTCAAAGAGAAAGAAGATCAGCTATTTCTGCTGATTATGAAGTGTATAACACAGAAGAGTTTCGAATGGAAGATGATCCCATGTCATTCGAAGAAGCCATGAGAAGCAGACATTCATCTAAATGGTTTGAAGCCATAGAAGATGAAATGAAATCGATGAGGACCAACCGAGTTTGGGACTTAGAAGAAATTACTGAAGGAGCCAAAACAGTAGGCTGTAAATGGGTCTACAAGACAAAATGTGACTCCAAAGGGAATATAGAAAGATACAAGGCTCGTCTTGTGGCAAAAGGATTTACACAGAAGGAAGGAATAGACTATAATGAGACTTTTTTTCCGGTCTCATGTAAAGATTCTTTCAGAATAATTATGGCCTTGGTTGCACATTTCGATCTAGAATTGCACCAAATGGATGTAAAGACGGCATTCCTAAATGGAGATCTCGAAGAAAAAGAGTTTACATGGCACAACCTAAAGGTTTTGTCGTAAAAGGAAAAGAAAATATGGGATGTCATTTAAAGAAATCCATTTATGGATTAAAGCAAGCTTCAAGACAGTGGTACTTGAAGTTTAACGAGACTATAAAGAAGTTTGGGTTTACAGAGAATGTTGAGGATAATTGCATTTATGCAAAATTCAAGAAAGGGAAATATATTTTCCTGGTACTGTATGTGGATGATATTCTACTAGCGAGTAGTGATGTCAGTCTACTATTAGAAACAAAAGAATTCTTGTCATCGAATTTTAACATGAAAGACCTTGGTGAAGCCTCTTTTGTGCTAGGGATTGAGATTCACCGAGATAGAAGAAATGGGGTACTAGGTTTGTCACAAGAAACATACCTAGAAAAGATTCTAGAAAAATACAGTATGCATGCGAGTAAACCTACTCCTGCTCCGATAGTCAAGGGTGACAGATATAGAGACTTTCAGAGTTCTAGAAATAAATATGAAAAAGAACAGATGAAAACTGTTCCGTATGCCTCGGCAGTCGGAAGTTTACAGTATGCTCAAGTGTGCACACGCCCTGACTTAGCCTTTGTCACTAATGTGCTTGGCAGATTTCAGAAAGATCCAGGTCTAGAACACTGGAAACTTATAAAGAAAGCCTTGCGATATGTGAAAGGCACAAAAGGCCTCATGCTAACATACAGAAGAAGCGATTCTTTAGAGATTAAAGGATACGCAGATTCAGACTTTGCGGGAGATGAAGATGATAGAAAATCCACAACGGGTTACATCTTCACTCTCGTAGGGGGAGCTATTTCATGGAAAAGCTCTAAACAATCGGTCACAACAACATCGACGATGTATGCTGAGTTTATAGCATGCTACGAGGCCTCCAGGCAGGTAGAATGGTTAAAGAAGTTTATACCTGGCTTAAGAGTGGTGGACAGTATAGAAAGACCACTAAAAATGTAATGCGATAACCAACCAGCAGTGTTTTATGCTCACAACAACAAGAAGAGCACGGCTACAAAGTCGATACAGATAAGATTTTATTCGATAAAAGATAGAATCCAGGATCACACCATAAGTCTCGAGCATATAAGAACAAAAGATATGCTTGCGGATCCGCTAACGAAAGGCTTACCACCCAGCGTGTTCATGGAACACGTAGCCGGCATGGGGATGAGGTACAGCCTATGATCTCTGGATTATAGAGGCCCAAAAGGAATACAGAATCTATTTCTGAACAGAGACGTGTATTGTGGCTATTGATTCTATCGGCAGTTGCGCGTGACGATGAGATATGCCCTATACATAAATATGATGAGATAAGGAAAATAGAAAAGTGAAAGAGAAAGATAATGTGAGATCAAGGGGGAGATTGTTGGATTGATCTCTAACCTAAGGCCCAAAGGTCTTAGTCTTGATCCGCGCCCTGATCGGGGGCGCCCAACCCAACTCGCGTTGGTGGGCCCCCGTCGCCAGCGCCACATAAATAGAAGGTGGGGGCCGGGGGGCACGCACGCCAAGGATCGTCGTGCCCCGACTCCCCACCGACACCTAAACCCTAACCCGATCTCGAGGGGTGGTGCTGCGGCGGCGGGAAGTCCACCGGCCTGCACTGCACCGGCCATCACCGCCCCAGAGCGGATCTGCCCCGAACCGCTGCACTGCGCGACGCTGCCCGAGCGCAGACGCCACCAACAAACGTGATGGCGTCGTCTTCCTCAGAGCAAGGTATACTATCCTATATCCCTCTCGGTTTGAACTTATACACGCGCACGCACACGTACACATCTGTTTGATCCTAGACCTAGACACAGAGAGGTTTCCCGAGTCGATCCCGCGCCTAGCGATCCGTGAATCTACCTAACATGAATATCTCTTAATTTTTATTAACTCAGTGACCAAAGCAGATCAACATGCTGTTTTATGCAGATAGCATGCGATCTTGTTTTCTTTTCAGTTTTGCATTGCATTTTCCATCGATGGACGGGCCTCGTGGAGTCGCCGGCGGTGGCAGCGACGGCGACGGTGGCGGCGGCAGTAGCAGAAGCCGAGCCACGGCCAAGCCAGACCAATTCATATACTGGATGGAGCCAAGATCGCGTCCGAACCAGTTTCATATTGTGAACCAAACGGAATGGAGCCGAGCTCGCGTCCAAACCGGAGCATGCTAAAGGCACTGCCTGTTAGCTTTTGTTTACCAGGAACAAAACCATACGTGAAGCACAGACATGATGATTTTGCTGATCCTTTTACCAGCAGGGTAGGGAAACCATGATAGAGGAAGGAGAAAGAGGCGAAGGAAACGGATGCTCTTTGGTTGTGGCCGGCGAGCCGGGGGAGGACATGAATCAGTGCAGCGCCATGAGGCTGCTTACCTTCTTCAGGGGCTTCTTGCCGCACGACAGCTTCCAGGAACACTCCTTTCTCTTCTGGCTCTCCTTTCTCTCGGTCTTTGGGTGGTGTTTGCAGTTTGCAGAGGCTAGTTCTCTTGCCGGCAGCCTGACGGCGCTTCTGGTGGATGATGCTCAACGCAGCAGCCTAGCGGTCTCTCTGCCTTCTCCACCGATTGGGGCGAACGGGTGAACAGGTGAACGGGGGCTTTCCCGTAGTGTTTGCCTGCTATTTATAGAAGCAAGCGGCGGGCAGAATTGGCGCTCTCTTAATTTGATTTTTGTATTTGCTAATGACGATCGCCCCGCGTGCTGCAGCAGAACGTGGAGACGTGGTGCTTGGACTTCGTCAAGGCTGCAAGTTACGCTTGGACTCCATCATCGCTCGATTCTTTCGAAAGTCTTCCGCGCGCAGGAAGTATCCCGGCGTTGCTGGAGATCGTTTTAGCCTGGCAACTGGGCCTCCGGCCTTTCCCTTTAATCATGTAATTAAGGAAGAGTGTTTAATTAATTTCCGGCCAGCATGCCTTCTTACGTCATCCATACGTATGTTGCACGTCACATGGATGCATGTTGCCTTGACGATCTGAGTTTGCAAGCTATACGTGAACTCACGTATAATTTTTGGGATGTGTATTTAGCTCAAAGCTTCAGCACCTACGAAAGAATCGAGGCCCAAGAAGGGAGATTGAATTGAGATTTTTTCGAATTTTATTGAATCCTTAATCTACGCTGGTGTTGACCAATTTACAAGTTTTGTTCCTATCAATTAGAGCAAAGTTGAACGTCCTTAGGTAGGATAACACACTAACATGCACATGATTTCTAGTTCTAAGATCACACTAACAAAAATTAATCTAGTCAAGTGAGCATACTAGCATATGATCATCCTAATTTAACAAACAAGCAAACATGCAAGGATAGCAATAAAGAGAGCAATGTAAATGCTTGAATGTAAAAGTAAGACACGAGACAACCCAATTTTTCCCATGATATCGAGGAGTTGACGCTCCCCCTAATCCACGTTGGAGCACCCACAAAGGGTATGGCTCCCTTGCATCACCAAGAACGCAAGTGCTTCACTAAGAATGATTTTTCTCCATCTCCGGAATGGCGAGCTTCACACCGTGTACAATTTTTTTTCTTGGGGCTCTCACAAACTCCAAGACCTCACCAAGACCAACTGATCACCAAGACCATCTAGGTGCCGTCAAACACCAAGAGTAACAAGCTCTCAAGATATCACTTGACCTAACACTAAGTTGGCATTAAGTTTAAGCACACTTGCTACTCAAAGGATTGATGCTTCTGTGTTTGGATCAAATTTGAAGCTCAAACTCTTCTTCTCATGGCTTCAAGTGTATCTCCTCAGCTCTGGGGTGGCCTCAGGTATTCAAGATGTCAAAGGCAGTCCAAATAACCCGAGGAATAAGTATATATAGGGTAAAGCACAGGGGGTAGCCGTTACTTGTACTTTCTTAAAAAAGTACATGGCGTCGGTTTAACTGCATGGGTCGGTTTAAATGACCCCTCTAAGTTCCAATAGAGACGTTATTGTTCTGATACTGTAGTTCTGCCTTGCATCATTAAACCGACCTTATGCACCGACCAAGTCAAATATACCGTCGGTTTAACCGACTGTGAAGTGAAATCCTGAGCCAATCCTAAAAACGGTACTGAGTAAAATGTGCTATCAGCATACCAGTGCACCGACGCTCAAGATTAAACCGTCGGTTTAACCGACCGTGAAGGATAACTCAGAGCTGAAGCTGACATGCTCTCTGATGATACGATTGATGCACCAACCCATGGGGTGTCGGTTTAACCGACTGTGAATAACCTTTTTGCGTGAAATCTAAATGCTCTCTGATGATCCTGACATTGCACCGACCCAACTGAGTATGAACCGTCGGTTCAACCGACCGTGAAGGATTTTTCTTCACTGACACACCGTGCTATACTCCATTGCACCGACCCGTTGATTTTGGGTCCTGTCGGTTTAACCGACCTGTTCAAATCTTTTTGGTCTTGATTAATTGATGTGAAGTTGATCATTTCTTTGAGATTCATTGCTTTCAAGTGTTTCTATGACTTCTTTGAGTTGTTTCTGACTTAGCTTGAGCAAGTGTGCATATATTCAAGATCAACTCTCACTAGGTTAAGCTGCTAACTCGAGAACCCCTATCATAGTACGGTCAACTATTAAAAGCTACAAAATCTAATTTAAATCAAGTGTCCTTCATCTTCTTGTGACACTCGACACTAGAAAGGTCCTTGATGTTCATGTTCGAGTACTTGACACGTATTTTAATGAGAATTGAGGGGTTTCGTTTCATATTTCATATGCGACATAATCATTGATCGATAATTTCTTTAAAACACACGTTAGTCACATACAGTTATCATTAATCACCGAAACTTATCATAAGCATCTATCAGCCTAGATGCGCTTCAAGGTACATGCAACCAAATCTTCGTGAGTATAAACAAGACAACAAACTTATTTCTTTTCTTTTTTTATTTCAAAAGATGGTGATCAAGGTCGTGTTCATTTTATATAGGCCAGCACGTTTCATGCACATGGGCCATCTCATCATCAACATGTAGCCAATGAATCGTCCACGTGTGTGTTTGTTTATTGCTTTGTCTTTATTTTTGTTTAATTGGTCAACAAATAAGATTATATCTGTTATTTAGTCTAATCAACCGTTCCTTGATTTCATATATCCTCCGTATTCATGGAGTAGCCGGACGGTTGGCCGCATACTCGAGCCAAGCGAATCGTATGCATGGCTAATATCCTTTTATATCAATTTATTCCTTTGATTATGTGTTTCAATTTGGATAAATCTAGCCATGAGCATATTTTATTTAATATGGTATAAGTATTTCGTATATTTTTTGGACTAAGCCAGAGTTGGTGTCATCAGTGCTATCATGAGAATATTTATAATTAGTGATAGTATATTATCTTTATTTTGGTTGCATAATGCATACTAGAACCAGTTGGTCCATTACTCCATTTCTGTGTCTGAATCCGCATACATTTACCAGCAGAAGGCGTTTTTTGGATATAATTTTTAGTGGTGACTTCTTTTGATGTATTCCTTTTCTCGTTCCCCTTTATATATTCTTTTTTCTTAAGGCGTTTGACCAAACCGTCTGGCCTTACGGAAAGAGAGGAGCCCACCTCACCAAACGTTCGCGCTTGTGGGACCCCTGGATGGTTGGATCGGTGATGAGGCATCGAGGCTGACAAATTAATTTGTGTGGTCCTAAAGATACAGTTCAGAGGTGTCAGCATCAGCACTGCGTGGCACGGTCCTCCTTTTTCTATCTTTTCTTTTTATGCCTAGCACAATCTTCCAAGTCAAAGGAAAGCACGAAAAAACCACACTGATTAGCTTCCTCAAGCCAATTCCAGTTGATTTTACCTGTTTGTTTGGCATCACATCAACGATCTAGAGAATCACCGAAACGCTGTTCCTGATTCCTGGTGGTGCACGAGACGGCCCTGAGAGCTTTCGCATCAGCTTCGACAGGCATGTCGATGAGATCACCCAAATATCTGGAAGACCAAAGTCGTTGGGAGCCGGATTTCTTTTGCCGCCGTGGCCGTGCCTCCGCCGCGAGCAAGATCGGCACTCGCCGCCAAACATTTGAACTGAGTCCAAGGAAATGGAGTGGTTTTCTCCAGCAACCACAAGAAAAATGTAAGCATACAGTGCACAGACACCACGCGACACAACGGGAAAAGAGCATGTAGCAATGATCGAAAACAGAGTGGATAACAAATTTGTTGGATAACCGGCAGTTGGACACCAGATATACATCAGAAATACACCGGGCCAACCTGGTCCAGAAGCGAAGTTCAGAAGCTTCAGAACTCAAAATTTTTGCATCTCTTCCTAGTCCCTCTGTTCCTCCTATACTCATGTACCATTAACATCTCAAGCCTGCTATACCAGTACAATGAATTCATCGCTATGCAACTCTTTTTTGCTTTTCTTTTTCTGTAGAACTGAGATTTCTTCGTACAAGAATATATAATAAAGGGGTAAACATCAAGAGAAAATCTAAACTGGATTCAATGGAGAAACAAGATGAAAAGATGGTGGCAAAAGATCCCAAGAGATCTCGCTCCAACCGGCCGACGCCTGTCGTCCTTCCCGGGCTCCATTCTCATGTACAATTCCGGGCAAACGAATTTGCCGTGCCTCGAGTGCCAGGTCGTAGGTTAGTTGAAGTTCACAAGCAGGTGCACCTAGGAGCAACAAAATCCCACATCCCAGACTGCTGTGCAAATCACCCAAATTTTCACCTATCTATACACAAAAATCACCCGGCTTGCAGAGCAGATGCCGAGTCCAGGCAGCAGCCTCATAGCTACTATACTCGAGCAGGAAACCCAAAATTCTGAAATGTTCTGATCTGACCTCCACGTCCTGCCGTGACAATTACCATTCCCCAGGCGGACCGACTCGGAGCTTGACCAGCACCACTGGGAAGACTGGCACTAGACCGAGGGCTCTGCTTTGTTGGCGTCATGAGCTCTTCAGGCCAAGTTGCTCTATCACCACTGTGATTTGAACTGGTGCTTAGGATATTGCCACTTTGGGCTTGGAAATCACAGGAAGCTTGCAGTTTCTCAGGGACAACAAGCAAAACATGATGCTCGGATACACACTCCTGCTCATCGTGCTTCCTGGAGTTTGTTCTGGATACCATTGCCGAGCCAGTAGATGGCAAAGCAACAGCTACTGTCACATCCTGGCAGTGGAAATATTCATAGGAATTTGTGACAGTAACATTCCCCTCGCTTCTGCCTTGTTCAAGATTATCATCGTTTCTCCATATATACACATGGGAATCCTCACTTGCAGAAATCACATACCTCCCATTAGCAGCTAAACAGGCTGAGATTTGGCTGCTAGTATTTCGGAAACCTGGAAGAGTACAGAACAAAGAGTCAAGAGCCCCTGTACTGGAAAGAACTAGAAAATTAAGCATCATTGCTTCAGGGGAAAAAGATATATATGCATATTGGACCCGTCAATGAGCTGATATAACTGTGTTATCATGTTAAGTGAACACGAGGACCTATCACCTCAACAAAGTGGAGACTGACGAGTTTTGTCACTTTGTTGAAAGCTAGGAAATGACAGGAAAAATGCAAAAACACTACATGATTCAATCAAGGGAAAAGGGAAATATGTTATTGATAAACAGATGATCGCAACATGATTTGATTGGTGTGGATCTACTGTAAGCCTATCACACTACAGACATCAGGATTGTAACACAGCACATAATTCTTAATGAAATGACACAAGGCTCTCCAGCGTTACTAGAGAAAAATACAGCACCAAGCTTAAGAGTAGCAAACCAAGAATCGATTGTTAACATGTAAAAGAACCAGATAATTGGTAACATTAGTAGAAATTCAATTTCATTTCATAAATCACTTCTTAGAAGCAGAGAAAGACACTGTAGCAGTACAGAACTATGCCTTAAAAAAAAGGTCTAATATGATAAGCCTCCTACTCTTAGAAAAGTTCCCAGACTCAAATTTGATACCTTTGTACTTGTGAACTAGATTTAGGCCATCAACAACCCTGATTCTTGAATCTGCAGATGTAATAAGCACCCTTGAAGTATTTCCTGGGAGAAACTATTCAAGAAACTATTATTCAGTAAGACAGGGGCTTAATGACAAAAAATATACTGTGCTTGTAAAGTATACACAAATTTGTTTCTACTAAGCACCTGAAACCCAGTGATTTTCTTCTGATTGGACTTCTTTTTCTTATTTTGCAGATCAATTTGTGTCTTTTGAAGAAGTCTATTATCTGATCAGAAAAGTAAAATAAAAGGTAAGTTCAAAGCCAAAGAAAAAACATGGAAACATGATGATCATGCTACAGGTGGAGAGAGGTACCAGATGTATCATAAATATGGCAGCTGCCTTTATGGGAACCAATTAACGCACTCTTCAAATAAGAAAGAAACATGTTAGACATTAATGTGAAGAAGATATTTAGACCAAAGAATGAAGTATGGATGATTAGAACCTGTCCATCTGGGGTATAGCAAGCAGCAGTGACCATTTCATGCAAATCATTCCAATCAACAATCTCACGGTTTTGAATGCTCCATATCCGGACTTTTTCATCCAGTGAACCACTAATGAAGTATCTATCATCAACAGGATTGAACTGGATGCACGTCACTGGGATACAGGTTCAACATAGGAAAATTTAGGATACTGCTGGCTGAGTGAGAAACATTACATAGTGCAAGGGGTGGATAACTCTTACCATAGTCACTATGTGAGAATGTTTTCAGACATGAAGTGCTCGAGATATGCCACAACTTCACTGTTTTATCCATTGAAGATGAAAGTAAATACTGCAAAGCATTTGAAAAAAATGTGTTACTTGGAAATTTTGTAATGAAAGAAGAATCATAGTGGCTACAGGATAGCCATAGTGATCTTTTTTCTGTAAGGAGTTGGTAGAACTTTAGCAATCATATTTAGTAAAGAGTTTATGAAAGCACTGTTGGCGAGCATAAGTCCTGATATGTAGCGAGCATAGAGAGGTATGGAGTATAGGTCATAGAGTACCACTGTAAAACCAGGAATATATGTCTCGAAGTGCTAACTTAATGCTTAAGTCAACATATTTTATCATCTACTCATGCATTTGTGCTCTAGGAGGCAACTGGTTGGTCGCTAATTGTAATTGAAATCCTTCATAAATGTGACTAGTGAGGGGTAACTCAAACTTGCAAAACCTGATAAATAGTATAGTACTCTACTGATTCCTTAATGCAATGTGACCTAGTTTCAAGCTGTTTGGAATCTGACTAACAAGGATAAAATGTGTGTCCTAAGAGACAATAAATTGAGAGTTGAGACCCCACGGCTTGATGCAACATGACTTGGTGCCATATGGCTTGTTTGGCTGCTTCATGATGTTACATAAATTGTGAGCAACAAACAAAGTCCCTTTTATACTTGCAGTTAGTCGATATAAATGTTTAAAAAATTGAAAGCACATGATGAAACAAGATAACTTTTAATTTCTAGAAGTTCACACGCCTAGTCCATAAAATATTGTCGAACACATGATATCTATATTACTGCCTAAACAAGAAAAGAAAATGGGAGCTACCAAGTTACCAAAACTTAGAACCTTAAATATAAATCATCAAGGTGCTGAAAACTTCACCGCTAATGTGCAATTTGGTACTCAGTTACCATCATAAGACAATATTATGCAAGCATTGTCCATGACTTAATAATGGTTATATGCTGAAAAAATCGCCAATATGTGCATCTAGATACAAAAAGAAAAAAAAACGGAGAAAGAACGCTAATGGTAGCTATCAGACACAATCGCATTTATGCGTTACAATCTATTGACTTAAACTTTGGAGCTCATTAAACTGTAAATTCGTTAAACTATGTTGAGTCCTGGAGTCACGGCCAAGGCATATTTCTGTCCTGACATGGTTGGACTTGATTAGCACAGAAATAGATGGCTGAAATAATAAGCTTCATAACAATTTTCCATTAACATTTCTGGAGTAAAATAAACAGCAAGAACTAAGCAATCACTGTCTATTATAATTCTTATACTATTTGTGGCATGCTTCTAAATTTCAGCATTCATCAGGTTAATCGTCAATTACCAACTAGGGACAACTTTAAAACAAATAGTAAGCTAGAATTACCTGAGATTTGGACCAACAGAGATCAAGCACATCTTCTGAGTGCCCCACAAAAATTCGGATCGGCTTTTCTGACAATGCAAACACATGCTCTGGCACCATGAGCCGGTCCGAACCCACAGACCTCCGACTCTCCAAGAACCTTGCCCGACGCTTCTTCTCACTATTGCTTCCATCCAGACTGGCCAACGCTAATGTTGGCTCAGGCGAACCATTGCACACCACGGCAACAAAAGGATTGCACACCCCATTCTCCTCGCGTTTCCTCTCAAACTCGGACACTTCCCAGACATGGATCACGCAGTCCTCACCAGCACTCGCGAGGTATTGGCCATCTGGACTAAACCTGATGCTCCAGATGGACCCATTGTGAGCTTGTATCTCCTGGTTCATGAACAGACCACTGAGTTCCTTGTACGACTTTCCATACTGCCGGACCTTAACGCGCACCGGGCCATGGTGCACGGCTCCGGCACTGTCCTGGCTGTCATCTGTGGCTGAGCTGGACCGACGGCCGCCTTTCTCCGAGCACGTGTCCTTCTCGTCGCTGCTGCGGCGGTCGCGGGAGCTGACCACCATGGAGCCGGCGACGTTCCGGATGCTCCGAAGCCAGCTGCTACGCCGCCTGTGTCGCGTTGCTCCGTTGCTGGAACCGGAGTTGGACCTCTGGATGGGGGTGGACGGGTCGTTGTTTGAGCCGGAGTTGGCAACATTCTCGCGTCGCATGAGCTCCTGGACGATGGGCGAGCGGCCGACGCAGAGGTCAACAAACTCCTCCATGGTGAGCTGCCGGCCCGTGCCGACCTCGCGGAGGTCGAACTCCTCCTTGACCACGAACTCGCTGCCGTCGTCGAGGTTTCGGATTAGGCACCTCGGGTCAGCCTCCTCCCCCTCGGGCGTGGCCTCGGAGGATCCCGACGACGCCTGGCGTGACCGGGCCCCCAGCGGGGGCTTTGTCGGGACGGCGCCATCTGATCTGGATCGGGAGATGGGCGAGACCGGTGCCGGGCGTACGGGGCCGTCGTAGGAGGCTGATCGGCCCATCTCGATGCGCGCGAGGGCGGGGTCCCCGGCGAGCCCCATCATCTGGAGCAGCCTCCGGCGGCGCTCCTGCACGGGGGCCGGCTCGGACATCCACACGTCGAGCGCCGCCGCGGCCGCCGCGGCGGAGGCGCCCTCATCCCGGCGCCGGCGCGGGTGGTCGCTGTCGTCGTCGTCCGAGGCGGAGGTGGAGGAGCAGGAGGAGGAGAGCACGCGGTCCCGCGACTCGTAGAACACCTCCTCCTCCTCTTCCTCCTCCCCCCCGCCGGCGCTCATCTCCGCGCCCGCATTGACCGCGGAGCCCGGGGCAGATCGAGTGGACACGGCGCCGCCCACCCGCGCGGAATCGCCCGCTCGGCACGCGTCGACGACGCGGCGGCGAGGACCGAGGGGGAAGCGGAGCGACCGCGACCGCGCCCGCGCGCGGAGGTTGGCGTCAGATCCACCACGAGCGCGAGGCCCGCGACCGGTTCGTCGTCGGACGGGCCAATCGCGACGGGTTCGTGTCCCGTGCCGCGCGCCTGCCTCCGCCCGTGCCTGCGCCTGCCTCCCTCGTAAAGTGGTGGTTGGCGCTGGTGCCGTCGTCGTTGTTATTGCGGTGGTGATGCCACCACCCCCTCGGCACCTCCCCTCCTTCCTCCCCCTCCCCGCTGCGCGCGTCGTTGTTGGTGGCGGTGTTTACCAGCGGCTACTGTTTACTGTCGGGGGCAGGGAGGGAAGGGAAGTTAAAAACCCGGCGGCCGCGGGGCCCAGCCGTCAGTGGGAGCCCCCGGGCGCGACAAGTGGGAAAGGGTAACCGCTCCCCCCTGCCGTTTCGGGGAAGTGGATTACTGCCAGGGGCAGGCCGGGAAGGCCATCGGTTTTTTTTTCTTTTTTTCTTTTGAGAGAGAGAGAGAGAAAGAGGGAGGGAAAAGGAAAGGCCATCAATTTGGGGGCGTGTTTTGGGAGTTTTAAGGTGAGGTGGCGTGATGTACAGGCGTCGGCGCAGCGGGGGTGTGAGTACGCGAGGCGAAAGGGGGGCGAGAGCGAGAGAGGAGGCGTCCACCGTGCGGCTGGGTTATTTTTTACTTTTCGGTTGCGAGGAGGAATATAAAGATGCCTATCGCATCGCATCTCCGGCCTCTGCTCCTCTGGTGAAGGTCTCATGCCGTCGGACGCTTTGACGACGTCATTCGTACCCGAGTCCTTTCCTCCACCACCCACGGGCTTTTTATTTGTCGTCTTTCCAGAAGGTGGAAATGACTTCTTCTGCTGGCGAATCGAAACAGCGACCGGGCAGCAGGCAGACAGTATCTGGGTGGAGGTGTCAATGAAGCCCTCTTTCGTGCAAGAGCTGCTCGCACAATCGCTCGCACTTGTAGAAATGATGATGGTGAGCCCAAATCTTTCAGAAGGAAGACGACGACGGTGAGCCAGCGCACGTAAAAATCAAAGAACACGCACAAAGCGCCGCCATGTGCCACGGCTAGCAGATTGGCACCACATGCGGCGGCGCGTCAGGACCATCACGCAACAGTTCACCAAGGATCCACCCGACCCAAGTCTCCCCGCGGCCGGCCGGTAGGTATCCGATGCTGGCAGCACCAGCACGCCGCCGCGCCTCCCACTCCACCACCTCTCCCGTCCCTCTCAAGCCCCGATCGCCAGCGGAGACCACGAAGTCGCAGGCGGCGACACGCCCAGCTCCCTCCCCACGTCCCCGTCCCCGTCCCGCTCCGCGCGGCGCGGCGCGGCGCGACGATTGACTCCGGAGTCCGGAGTCCTCCGAACTGAACGCCCCCTCCCCGAGCGCGTGCCGCGCACCCGCCAGCGTACGACCGCTGCCGCCGCGCCGCGCGATCCCGGGGGCGGCAGGGGGGTGCGCGCGGCGGCACGCGCGCATCTGGTGTCCCTTCGGTCCCTGGCGCACGACCGCGGCCCGCGGGTCGCGATCGACGGGTGGCGGCGGATCGTCGCCGGCCGCGCCGCCGAGCGGCAGCTCGCGCGACATGATTGAGCAGGGATAGGTTGCAGCGCAAGAGCCAAGGCCACCGCCCCGGCGCGCCCAAAAGATGGCTACGAATCGCAGCCGGCGGGCGGACCACCGTGACACCATCCCTCGCCCCTCCGGCCGGGTCCCCGCGGCAATTACCCGCGCTGTCGGAGCAGCCAGCGGCAGCTGGGATGTCCATGCTACTAGCTGCTGCCCGCCTTCCCCTCTAGCCCCAGCTAAGGATGCTCGTTTATCTCGGGCATACGCGCACCGTACCGGCGTACGTACAGAGAGGCCAGACGACCATCGCCTCTTCTCCAGGCGATCCCCGTAAGCCCGAAACCCAGCCAAAAATAAAAAAATAAAAAACACAGCGCGTGTCCATGTCTCCTACGCACGCACCGGTCACTGCTCACGGATGGGCGGCATGATTTGGTCGGCAGCTTAAGCCTTAAGGGACCCGAGCAGATTAATTAATTAAGCAGCTTCTCGTGGCCTCGTGGCACGCAGCGTCTGGCCAGCTCGGCGGAAAACGACGTGGTGAAAACAAGGTTACGCATTAGCGAGCCCAGGCGGCGGTGCTGCGTCGCGGGTTTTGTCCGTCTCGCCCATCCTGACATCCATGCATGGCCGCCGGCCTTGCTCACGCGGTGGCCGACCGGCCGGCGCGGTCTCTCTCCTTCCGGTGAATCCACACCCGCCATCCCTGGTATGTATGGCTCGACTGCTCGAGCACCATGGATATAGAAAGCTTGGAATCATTGCGGCGCAACAAAGCGAGCCCATACCGTCGATGCTTTCTTCCCCGATACGGCCCCCCTTTTTGTACATGTCCAGAAAAGGACCGGGCAGCGAACAGGTGCTGCAATGCAAGGGTATTTTAGCGAAACTGAGAAATAATAATGTAGTGGTATACTAACTTCCATACCCAAGATCGTATCAGCAGACAAACACAGCTCCCTGCAGATTGCGATGACTACTGAATATTGGATACCCGTACCCACCTTGTCCACTTTACCCCTTTCCTTGAATCATGCCTTCTAGTAGACTCTGCTGCTCTAAGCAAATAAAAGCAAGCAAATCCCTGAAGCCGATCTCCAACATCCCGGAAGAAAATACCTGCCGAGTTGTGCTCACCAACAAAGTCAGCACTAGCAATGTCCTGCATACCATTTTTTACCCAGCATGTGAACCGAATACTACTAGTTAAACCCCGTCTCAACTCTCAAGTCGCGCACATGACAAGGACGATGCTGGAGAATACATTACTCGCAAAGCAAACCCCCAACGTGCTCCCTACTATATAGTATAATCCTCTTTTGCTCTTAGCCTGGGCAGGATCTCGTACGATAAGTTTAGAGGACAGGAGTTTTGACTAACCAAAGGTGGTGGTCTCGTGGGCGATGACCTGACCGTAACTCATAGCGCGCACTAGGTCTAATCTAATCTAATATAATCTAATCCAGTCCGATGCCACTGGCCTGGTGACCCGTGAACAAGAGTTTTGCCAGCAAGGGAAGGCCGACAGTGGATAAGATGAGTGCTTACCCCGTACTTCCAAGCAGCATTAGCACCGGGGCCGTGATTAGATTAACCCAAGCAGGCTTACAGCTAACCCTGCTAGCTGCTGGTGCTGCTAACAGCTTTTGCGTGTTGACAAAAGTGGATCGAGGCAGGGTGTACCGGAGCAAGCAGTAGCCCTGCTCGGGGGGCAGGCTGGGGAAAGCCTAGCTAGCGCCGTAGCCCGCGTAGGCGGAGGGTGGTACCGGCTGGAAAAGCCTGAGAAGAGCCCCACTGAAAACATGCGTCCCCATCAAGGCAGACGCTGCTGCAGCTGGCTGGCTGGCTGGACTTACCGCCGCGGTCCACGCCACGCGCGCGCATATGGAGCGGATCAGCAGAAGCTAGCACACCGCGCGCGACGCATGCCGCGCCACGGTGGCCGCCGCATGCAAGATTAGGAACAGTGCCGCGTCGTCGCCTTCGCCGTCGCCGTCGCCCCGGCACTCCGAGCGCTCATGCCCGGCGGTTGCGGTGAAAGTCTTCTTCTGCCCCACACGGCGGCACAGTGCACATGAACCTCGGTGAGTGGAGGAGAGAGAGAACCCTCCCGAGACTGCTGAGCGAGCGAGGCGCCCGTACCGGCCCGCCCGATCCGGCTAGCCGACAGCTCCCCTCATCAGTAACGCCTCCGCCGCGCCGACGGCTGAGGAGCACGGGCGACAGCAGGTTCCCGAAAGTGCAAAGCGCGAACAGAAACCGGCCACAGTGCGCGGCCAGCACTGTTCCGGCGAGGCGATGATGCATGCCCGCCCACAGTGGCAGCGCGCCCGACAATCATTTTCCGAGCTAAGCAGGCCATTAGTGTCGGCGCGAAAACGTGGCGCTCGGGCTACAGCCTACAGCGCGCGTGCCTGCCTTCCGAAGAGCCGCGGCGCTTCGACTGTCCCGGGACGGGGAGGCATCGTCGTCCCCGCCAGCGCTCCGATCGCGAGCGGGCAGGCCGTCGGTTCCGCTGTTGCAAGTCAGTGCGCGCGCTGTGCGAGCTCGTGGCGCGCGCGCTCGAGCACCAGGTGCAATGGATGTAGAAAAGCCTGCTGCTGGCGCTGCGCTCCGGCTCGCCATCCTTCTCTGCTGGTGTCGGTCTGCGCGTAATCCTTCTGCGCGGAAAAGCATCCTAAGCTTTCAGATACTCAGAAGTAAACTATAGTGGTAGAGCGTGATGGCCTCCGTCTTAGGCGACAGCTATCGCCACAGCAAACCTCATGTGACGACCCACTGGCAATGCGTCGCCAATATTTTACGCACGGGACAAGAAGAGTACGCAGTACGAACGATATGGATCTCGGGACCATGCGCGCCATGCTCTACTGTAGGCGAGAGCATATTGCGCTATGCGGAACAGGCACCCTCCGCTGTAGAGGATAAAAGCGGCCGGCGGTCACTTTGGCATGATGCCCTAGCTCGAGCTGCCCTCGTCGTCTGGCCCGACCGAATCATGGGCCCTCGCCCTCCCCCCGGCAGAACGTTGGTTAGGGAGGCGCCACCCGCGACGTGCCGCCGTGTGTTGGTCTGTCGAGAGGAGCCGGAGACATGCGTGCCGCTCGCCGCGGCTTTGCCGCATGCCGATCCGTGCGCTTGCCGCTCTCGATCGACAGGACGCTTGCTCATGTGCATGCGCGGCCGGTCGGTCGATCTCGTCGCGCCCTCTCGAGCCGGCCGGGCCACGCGCGCGGAGCCGCCCCGCGACGGCGACGTCGCGGGCCATGAGCGCGCTCGAACCGCCGGTGCTTTACCAATCACCGGCCGTACGCCCTGCCGCCGCTCGGTCGCTAGCGGCTGCTCCTATCCTTGTAGCTAGATTACCACAATTAGGTGTCGGCCGGTTATGTTAGCTGACCGATTAATTACCTGGCACGAGGTCGCCGGAGGATACACGTCATTATAATCACGGGTCGCGAGAGTCATGCCGTGACGCGGCATCGCCCGCCGTACCTCCGCTGACAGAGCTGGGCTCTTTTAATTTGTTTGTGGTTTCAGAAACTTCGCAGGTGGCAGGTGGCGCGCATCAGGTGCTAGGTACTCAGGATTAGCTGGGCTCGCGATTAGCAGCAGTACGTGCAGCGGGATGGGAGGACGCTGAAACTTTACTACGGCAGCTAGCTCAGCTAGGCGCCGCCGCGCCGCCGCGCCGGCCGGCAGCACTGTGTGCTTATTAGTTATTACGGTGGACCTCCAAAAGCCTCTGACTTCCGCACCCAAGACCTGTCCCTTTTGCCGCCGGCGGTGCTCGTCCGGGCCTCTCGCAATAACGGAACGGCCGCCGGATCTGACCTTTCCGCGCGCGCGCGGCTACCTGGTCGATCGAGCCGCTCTGACCGGTGACTAGCACTGGTACTCCACCGATCCGTGATGCCGCCCTGTCAGAGCTGAACCGGGTACGCCCTCGTCCCCTCGAGGAAGGAGCAACGCCACGCCACATCATGGGACGCAGAGCGCGCGGAGCCACTCGCCGGCCGCTAGCCCCAGGCCGGGGCCGGCCGGCCGGACGGAGCGCCTCCGCCGCATTATTGTACCGCCCAGGGATCACGTACCGCGCTCATAAAGGTGGCCAGAAACCAACGGACGGACGGATCGATCCGTCGCCCGGCCACCACTCTGCCAATAATTCCCCGATCCGCGCGCATGCATGCACGCGCCCGATCCCGAACCCCTCCTCCCCACTCCGCTGCCGATCAGATCACTTCATCCGGCACGGCATGGGCTCGGTGCCGTACGCGCACCGGCCGATCGATCGGCCGGCGCTCCCAGCAGCGGTACGGACTCGGCACTCGGCGCTGCCGAGCGCACGCGCCGGCACGGCACTGAGGCGTGCGTGCACGGCCCTGCCGCGCGCGCCAGCCCGCCGATGCGCCGCCGCGGGCGTGGCACGGCGGGGAGGCCAGATCCGTGGATCGACCCCGACCCCGGCCGTGCGTGGCGCGGGTAAAAAGCCATCGAATGATGGGGGCGCTGTGGCGAGCCCGTCCGTCCGTTCCCCGTGGACCGGGCATAGGCGTAGGTGGCGCGCCCACGCCGGGCGGCGGCATGGATCGATCGCATTAACGCCCGCGCGCGCAGTCAGAAGTGGTCGATCAGCTAGCCACGAGCTGCGACCCCTCCCCGATCGATCAGCCGAGGACCGGCTCAGTCCAGCTAGCGGCTGTTATATAGGGTATCTCATATTCTAAATTTATTCTCTAAAAAAAATATTCTATCTTGAATATCGAAATTTTTTTCTCTATTCTCCCGCACTTTTCATACTCTAAATTCAACCTCTGTACCAACCAACTCTGGTGGGGCCCACGCGTCAGGATTATTTTTTTCCTTTTCTCCTTTTTTTCCCTCCTCTCTTATCCGCTCCTCCCTCCCCCTCCCCCTCCTCACCGGATCAGGCGCAGGCAGGGCGGCCGGGCCAGGGCGGCACAGCCGCGGCCAGGCCAGGCCGACCGTGCGGCAGGCCGGCGCAGGCGGGCGTGCGTGGCCGCGCGGGCGTCCATCGAGCAGGGGCGAGCAGGGCGGCCGGGCCAAGGCGGCGCAGGCCAGGGCGGCCAGGCGGCAGGCCGGTGCAGGCAGGCGTGCGTGGCCGCGCGGGCGTTCGTCGAGCGGGGGCGAGCAGGGCCCTCCTCCGGCGCGGCCGCCCCCATCTTCTCCCCGGCCGGCGGACCTCGCCGTGGTGGGATGCGGGGGAGGCTGCTGGCCATCGACGAGGAGGCGGAGCGGGGCGGGCTGGATGCGGGGGGCCGCGGCGGCGGGGGCGCGGCGGAGGCGGTCGATGGCCTCAAGCTCGCCTGCCCCTCATGCGTGCGCCCACGAGCTGCTACTGGCTGGGGGAGCTGCGGCGCGGCGCCGAGCTCCGGCAGCGGCGGCGAGCTCGAGCGGGCAGCGGCAGCCGGCCACGCGCAGAGGCGGCGCGGCCAGCGAGCCCCGTGCGGAGGCTCCGACGCGGGCCGAGCTCCGGCAGCAGCGGCCGCGGCGGGACGCCGGCAGCGGCGGCCAGGGGCTCTGACGCGAGGCGGGGACCTGCGCTGGAGGAAGGGGCTGGCAGCGTGGGGAGGCGGGCCCAGCGCCACGTCGGTGGATAGCGGACGCCCGCTCTCTCCGCTCGGAATAGCGGACCGAGGAAGCGATAGCGTTCCCCGCTGCAGCAAAATTTCCTCTATATCGGTACTGGAGGAACGCGTACAGTGCGGACAGCCTTAGCTGCGGTCCTGCACGACGTAGGCTCTGCTCTATTACTACTCGCGTACACGAGATCGGACCCCCAATTTTTCTTTTGGCAGGTCTTTAAGCTCGCGTACTGCTCTTCCGTTCTGGTCCATGGGCTAGGTAGTAGCGTGTACCAGCTCTAGCCCGCTCCTTAGCTTGAAGAAAAGAATGACGCATGGGTACAGTAGCACGTATGTGTGTACGGTCCACTGCCATGGATGGCCATTGAGAAAAATCGACACTGCAGATTGATACTCGCAGTCACATGCACCGGGTTTGTCTTGTCCACGGACTTAGGAGGAGATGATTCTGCCGTCGCGTTAATGTCGTGCACATGCCTGACCAGGATACTTGTTGGGCTACTCTGAAGTCTGAACCACCCATGCATTTTTTTTTCAGACCGATCCAATTTTGTCACGGAATCTGTATTTCTTTACACATAGCTCGCAGGTGCTACGAAGCTACGGAGTACAAGAAGCCGATGAATCTCCATATAGTACGTATATATAGCTCTCGACTTTTGGAAAGTTTCAGCGAATCAGTTTTGTGTGGTGCGGTTTTGGGCCCAACTAATTGAGTATTTTCGACCACCAAACGAATTAGTGCATGTTTTCCTCATTCGATTAGCTTTTATATAAAAAAGGTTTCATGAGAAAACTTTAAAAAGGCAGGCGTTACCACATTCGATATGCCTGTAAGCCTGTTCATAAGTGACCCGTCAGCGATGTATGCCTCATGCACGCGTTCGACCTCTCCTGAATCCTGATCGTGCCACGGAACCACCCAGCTACTCGCCGGGGTCCGGTGGCCATCCCCGGCCGCGTCCGTTCTAGAACAGGCCCTGTTTCGAAACGCACACGCATGATGGCGCGCATGTGGCGTGTATGGGCGATGGCCCAGCAGCTCCCTAACACGTCCATAAATTCAGAAAGGGGGCGAGCAGTGGAGGAGCAGGAAGCTAGCAGCAGAGGGGCGCGCGATGATGCCCGGCGAACTCACGAGCACCACTCCCACTCCTCAAGCTCGACGCTCGGACGGCACCGTGTGTCGACCGGCGCGTGCGTGCCTGCTCGGGAGACGCCGGGGCGTCGCCGTGCCGGCGATCTCCCTCCATGCCCATCCATGTCAGTGCGTTTAGGGCCCGGAAAGCCACTCCGCAACCGCCGCTGAGCACAGGCCCTGCTGCACTATAGCGGGTGATGGTAGGGGCGCGTGGGGCGGAGATGGGCGGAGCCCAGATGGGTGGGGGCATCGACGGTGGCGGCGTGGCGGGCGGCAGGTTGCCCATGTCCGGCTAGCTGGCGGTTGCCGACGTCGCGCGCTGTGGCGGCCACTGGTGCCAGCGCTCGCATCAGGAGGTGTTACTGTTACCAATCCTAGGTGCCAGTCAGATTGGGCCGCCTCCTGTTGCAGTGTTGCATGTCGCGGCCGGTTCTTTTCTGTGCATGCTTTTTCAAGGAACCTTCTCGTACTCATGGTGGTCTTGCATACAAAAGCATATGTTTTGATGCAGCTTTAGGTGCGTGCGAAGAAAAGATAACCTGAAAGTGACGGTGACAGGCGCACCGGATCGAAATCCGGAACACCGCCGCGCCAGTCGGAAAGCGAGAGGTGGTCCTGGCATCAGCTGCATCGTACTGCTATCTCGCGTGCTCGATTGCAAAACCAAACTGTTCGAGCGAGTACTACGCCGCTTAAACTGTCGTTAGGAACTTAGGATGGTCCGTATATGTAGGGACGCCACGACAATCAGGTTCCTGGTGCTGCGCCCTGCGCTCGCCGGTCACTTTCCCCCATTCCGCCCTGTTCACCCGATGCTGGGGGAAACCCTGTTTTCCCGTTTGGCCGGAGGCTGTTCTCGCTGCGAGACAAGACTTGTGATGCGTGACATCGGGTAGGTTCCTGGCTCCGGCAGGGCCTCTGGTGCCAATCAGAGAGCGGGGCTTGCCGGCTGCGCTGATGGTGGTTGCCACTGTGAAAACATGCCCAAGCAGCATGCCCGGTGAATGCGACCTGGATTACCGGCTAGTAGTACTTTGGTGTCCATTTCTGAAATGAGTGGAGCCCTTCTTATGAGTCCCAGGCCATTTTTGCCATGCAGATAGCTACATCGCATGACTGCACCAAGAGAACTGAAGCAGAGCATTCCTGCTCATTTCTGAATTCTGATCACATAGCAGTACTGCAGGCACTGGCCCAATTTCGCATCCGCACATTTTAGACACGACGCGAAACATGCCGGGTTACCCGCATGTACCACAGCCGAGATGATTGAGCAGTTGCGTGCGGTAGGTAGCTCAATGATTGTGCGCGCTCTGTTCTCGACTGCTCCTCCCGGGCGCGGACGAACGGGACGGCCGGCGGCGACAAGCGAAGGAACTGCCGCGCGAGGGGGACAGCGATCGCGTAGGGCGCCCAGCGGCAGGATCCTAGGCTAGGCCTGTGGCCGTGTCCGGCCGTTGGTTACGTGGTGGCTCAGGTCGCAGAAGAGGCCGTCGACGCGGCGAGACCATCAGAGAGATGTCGCCCAAAGTCCACAGGCTCCGGTCGCGATTCGTGGATGCTGGCAGGTTGGTGAGGGGCAAGCGGCTCGGCGCGTGGTGCTTGGACCGGACCCCAGCGGCCCGAGTGAGGTGACACCACCGCGCGGGGCGCAGCAGGGGGATGGGCCTCTCGCTGAACGCCGACCACGGCTCTCGGCTCGGCGCGGCTGGATTCTGTGGTTCACTTTTTTTTGTTGTGCGTGTGAAAGTCTGTGGTTCAGGTTACCAGGTACAACCGGGACTAGCATGACACTGTGGCGCACCGTTGTTTGGCTTACTTCCTGTCGGTTTGTTTTGGAGATTTGCATGGTCGTGAAGGCCGCGATCTCTCGACTCCTCGACACTCGAGCCTACATGTGCGTTTTAACAGAAAGATATAGTGGCAGGTTGACAGGGAATTGGGGGCCGTCGTGGCCTTCTACGGCTTGGGACGCGTTCAATCGGAGAAGCCCCCGTCGTCGTCTCTTTCCTCTGATCGTCCTCCGCCCCGGCCAGTGGCTCTCGACTCTAGCCACCACACTGCCCGCCCATCACTCAACCCGCCCATCACTCAACGCCGGCTCGTTGCCTTCAACCTCCCCCCCTTCCCGACCTTCTCCTCATCCCCGTCTCGCCGACCACCGCCCACCGAATGTCTGGCCCTGCCTGGCCGGCGGCGCTCCCGGCCGCCCCGCCTCTGCCGCCAGCTGAACCGCCACCACCATCGAACCGCCGCTACCGCCAACCTACTCTTTTAGGACCAATGGCCACTGGAACCTGGAAACTCGAAACTCTAAGCTCCGCCGCCTCGACCACCACCTCCACCGCCGGCGAGCTCCCCCTACCTGCCCCCACCTCCCACCCCTCGCCGGCGGCCGCTCCGCCCTTTCCCCCTCCCCTAACCATCGCGAGCTCAAGGAGGAAGACGAGCAGTCCTTGCGGGGCCACCTGCAGCGACGGGGCATCCCCTTCTACGACACGGCGCCTTCCACCCACGCGCGAGAAATAGATTTGCTGGGCAATTGGTGGACACTCTGCAGATGGACTGTTGCACAAGTCATAATACTCCAACTCATAAACGTGGATTGTATTTGCCTAGAAATATAATTAGGATTCCTACTAAATGTACATTTTTTAATTCATATAAATGTGAATTTGTTTATATGATCGGAATGTGTATTTTAAAAATATGGATGATTGCTCAAAAGAAGTTCTTTTATGTGCACTGCATGAGGCCTTCTAATCTGCGAGCGCTCGCCAGGAGGGCTGCTGGCGAGCAATATCGGACAACAAACAAGTTTCCTTTTTAGGAAAGTTTTCTTCTCCACAACTGCATGGTTTTGGAAATTTATATTCTATGCACATAAATTTTTTATATAATTTTTTTCAAACAAATTCTCAAGGAATACTTTTTCATCAAAACTTTCATGATAAATAAATTTCTTTTACGCATAACTTCTTTCAATTAACTACTCAGAGAACATTTTTTAGCATAACTTCTCACGATATGTACAATTTATATTTATAACTTTTTTAAAAAAATTACCTGTGGATATTTTTTTAGCATGACTTATATGATAATATTAGCAGGGAGACTTCCCACACAACTTTTACACATAAGTTCACTATACAACTTCTTGAGAAAATTTTTAGCATATTTTTAATAAAATATTTATTAAATAAAAACTTCCCAGGTGACAACATAATAGAAGGTAAAAAAATTGAAAAGGAGAAAAAAAGAATACTTAGTTTAATAGAACTTAAAGGAATACACTAGAAAGGAAAAAAAAGAATGTAACTAATATATGTGCCCATCGCCGCATCATATTAGCTAATGAATCTACGTATACATGAGACTGAGACACTCACGTACAAAGAATCAAACTAGCCTTCATATTCTATACTCCCTCCGTCCCAAAAAATAAGTTATTTTAGGATTTAAAATTTGTCCCAGAAAATAAGTCATCTTACCCTATTTAAAAAATGCATGTGCATGAAAGAATTAATTAGTGCCAAATATAGGTAATAAATAGGAATAAATATGATATTTTATATTTTTATTAATTTATCCTATAATTCTTTGGATAACTTATTTTTTGGGACGGAGGATGTACATGTACTGTGTACTGTATAGGCACGCAGAGCGGCAGACAGAGCTATCGCGCCACGAAGCGTGCTAACGAGCGCCTGTGGAATTGGATTGGCGGCACTGCGCCACTGCATCCTATTCTCGAGGAAGAGAGACTACAGATAACCGCCGTTCCCCAATCCCCACCGGTAATACTTCTCCATGGGCCTTTTGTAAGGAACCATGGGCCCTTTCCTGGACGTGGATTTCGCCATAGCGGGCTCGATTCGACTGACTTCAGGACTTGCCAACTCCCCATGAGAACACCGCAACCTGGTACCTAGCCCGGCCCATATATTTTTCATTTGGACCCAGTGGATCTCTCCAGGTCCGCAGCCCTGCAGGCTGAAGGATCGCCACAACGGCTAGGAAGTTATTCTGGCGATACACCTATATCATTCGTCCAGAAAAACTGGGCCCCTTGATCATGCCATCAAGCATATTTGTCAGACAGAGATCCTTTTCCCAAACGTTGGATCCTCTCCCCCCTGCAGGTAAAGGGAAATCATCATGAGACGTCGCATTTCCTTAGCATTTCGCGTGATTGCACAATTAGTATCGAGCGATCGTACAAGTGCCGTCCAAGCCAAGTCATTGTTTACCATCCGTGCGATATGATGACGCTGATCATATCTTCTGCTTCCGGCGGACGGGAGGATGATCGAGCTGGTGTATGTAATCTAGTAGCATGGATCATCTGCTCCCAATCATCAGCGGAAAAGCCGGAGGCAAATATATAAGACCCACCGGTTCTTGTTTCTATCTGCAGGCGGTGTCGGCGACCAGCAGCGAACCCTGCATCTTTCCGTTTCTTTGACCTGGAGCTACCACAAGATATTTCACGAGTAGCGTTCAGTAAGAGATGAGAGCCAAAAAGTTTTATATCACTCTAGCTATCAAGTGGCTAATTAGTCTCTTAGGGGCTGCTTGGTAGCCGGCCGCAGCTTGCCACCACAGCGGAGTCCGCGCCACACTTTGTGGCGGACGTTTTGTCCGCCGCACCCGCCACGAAACAGTAAACACAGAATCTATAGCGGCGGCGAGCAACCAAACAGCAGCCGTGTATTTGTGGCCGCCGAACTTTACTCGTGGCGAGTGATGGCTGGGAAGCAAACAGCCCCTTAGAAATTTGCAGCGCATGGGGGCTGTTCTGGGCAGTGCTGCTTGCTTTAGATATTTTCAGTTAGCGCCAATCCGGACCAGGACACGGCTCCATTTCACTCTGGCGAGTAATGATGCGTGCTCGGTGATCTGTTGCTTGCTTGGCGTATAACCAAAGTCATACAAGTGACGACGCCCATCCTGTTCACTCTATCTCTCTATCAATCTGCTGCTGCTTTTCCCTGCCCTCTATGTATCTCGGATTAGTCCTGAACGCCTGTGTTCCTCCATTTCTGACCGGCTGTACGAGTTCAGGTTGGGAACTAATAACCACCATTTTGCGGCCAAAATCAAAGAGGAGAACTAGAGAAATCACAACGGCATGATTCTGTGTCCTTCCTCCACATATTGACTTAACATATTTTCAAAATTTTTATGCATGAACCGGTAATAAAGTAAAATCATATATAAGTCTGTCCTCTCATACGAAGCAGATTGTTCTTCGCCTGGACGACTACGTCAAGGTCGTTGTCGATCAAGAACAACAAAAGACATGCAAGGACCAATTCGTTACGCAACCAGTCGAACTTCGATTAGAAAATCTTGTGCTTATCGATATTGTCGTTTTACTGTCTGCTGGGACTAATCCTACTTGAAGCTTTGCTGCGTACATCATCTCTCGCCACCCCCTAGCAAGCAGTAGGGATGACGACTCGCATAAGAAGACGACACGCAAAGAGGTAAATAAGCTCACTTGACAAAGACGTGAATTTCAAATTTACATGTGCTAATCCATTGAGTGCGACTATCCAAACCGGGAGTGTAAATATATTGTGTTCCTCTTGATGATTCCAAATAGTATAAAGGTCTAGAACCCTAGCTAGATTCTACCAGCTCCAACTGATCTTGTCAGCTGTGTGCGTATACATATACGAGGCCTAGACCATGGACCATCCGTTCTGACAACTTAGTTATATGCTTTGGTTAGCTGGGGCGTACACATACGATACAGCAGTAGTTATCAAGTAATCATCGTTATCATTTTATTGGACGCAGAAGACTTGGCCAAGTACCTTGCATGATGATGATCTATGTTGCCTTAGTTTAGGTGAAAGATTTTACTACAAGGTCTTATTAGCTAGGCACCAATAGCAACCCTTTAACTTGCAGTGACTGTGTGTTCATGGTGTCTGTCGATAATGAGCTGTCTATGGTGGTTCTGCTAATTTTAATATCTCTCCACCTGCTAGTTCGTCAGTTGCAAGATCTCACAGTTCAGTCTTAAGATCTTCTTGTCCATTCTCTTAATGCATGCTTACGTTCATAGGGACAAGGAGCGGATGTGTGCAGGGGTGAAGCCAGGAACCAGTTAAGCCCCGGGCTGAACAAGCTAATAAACGCTTGACTTGTTGCTAGCTTTCGTAGTTTATCAATTTCTAAGTTACATGTACCCGCGGGGGGGGGGGGGGGGGGGGGGGTTGATGTCTAGAGCCCCCAGTCCCCACGCTAGATCTGCTCCTAATAGGGATAAGTGTGCATACATATATTTGGGAGTATGTGTTTGAAAAAAAATCTAATAATTTAGACACTCAAATATACATGTGTACCACAAATCCACAACTGCATAAATTTTATATATTGTAACCTGCTGTTATTAGTGTGCCTTGCCGTGCCGTACTTCCTCGCAAATCTTACGAGAGCGCTTGCATGTTTATCTGCGTAGTTCTTTTGTCATCACACGACAAGAGTTTGACAGATACAGCAAAATAACCACGAAGCCACTGCTCATTCTTCCGTATCTTGTCTTGTAAGTGAAATATTCCACACGGTCGGTCTGACCCACGGTTTGTAAGTGCCAGTAACCGGACCCACTCGATCCTTATATCCTCTCTTGTTCTACGCACTAGCAAGTCAAAGGCCGCTTTTGTCGGCCGGGCTGGGGGTAACCATCAACCTACTATGCTAACACGTCAGGCAGGACGGTGGCCAACGATCGTCCGGCGCAAGTGGCGCCACGTTTCGATGCGCACTTGGACTGCCGCGCCGCACCCGATCGACACCGCCTTTGCTGCAGCCGGCAGCGTCGTCGTGCAGCTTTGCCGACGTACGTGCGGTGCGTCGGCCAAAGCAAAAGTCTATTCGCGCGCACAAACCAGTAGCAACAAGGTCAGCGCCATGGCCAGGGCCGGCCGGCCGGCCGCCAGCCAGCCAGCCAGCTGGGTGCCGCAGCGGCACGCACGAAACCGTGTCCCGCTTTGGGTCAAAGCTAGCAAGCCACCGGGCGGCCTGCTGCGGCTGACGACGGGGCCCCTCCGTGTCGCAACACGCAACGGCCCCGCCGGAGGCCGCCGTCGCCGCCGCTTCGACCACACAAACTAACACGGGTGCATTGCGTGCGTGCCCGGGCCCCGGAGTGGGTGGGCGGCTGCGAGCACCGTCACGTACGACCGTGGTGGCCGCGAGCCGCCGGCCGGCGCCTGATGGCGGGGCCCTCGGCGCCGCGCACAGCAGCAGCGCGTTCGTGGAGCCGTGGATTTCTTTTTCCCGCGGGAAGTGGGGAGAACGAAGCGAGAGATGTTTTTGCAGGGTCGTCTGTGCCGTTGGCGCCGAAAGCGATGCCACGCGAGTTAGGTGCGCGCGCGGCCGGGGGTAGTACGTCCTCGAGCACGCGTGCCCCGGATGCGCCCAAAAAGAGGGGTCCAATGGCTGCGGCCTCCGCCGCTCCGATCGATCCATCTCTTCCTTTTTGTCATATTTTCCGGAAGAATCTGGCCCCGGAGCTCGGCCGCGGGCCACCATTGCCAACTGCCGAGCTAGCTAGGCCCAAGGCTGCTGCAGATCCATATGTCGTTGTCCTCCACGCACCGATCGATGCTGGTGCTAGTGTGGTACAGTACGGCTGGGTGGTTGCCCTGGCTAGGACATGATCAAGAAGCACGCAATCAGGTCGAGCATATTCGTGCTCAGCCACTAACCTACAACCCGCTTGTTCGTCCGAGAAGAGCTGGGATGCCAGCCTCTGCGACCTGCAGAATTAATCTTAGCAAAACGTTAACATGCTTGCATCCACATATTACAACTGAAGCAGCCTCTGCGGCTAACTGAAGCGCGTATAACAAGGCGACGATGATGAGGACAAAGCTGCAGGCATGCTCACAGTTCGTTCCGAAGAGGGAACGGCAGGAACCGAACAGCACGCCACCTCGAGCAATTCGTGGCGATCCCCAGGACAAATCACGTGGGGGGAGGGGGCCCTAAACTAAGCAGGGCACGGCCCTAACACTAACAGCAAGCAGGGCTTTAGGTTAGCACGCTAGTTTATTCGGCAAAGCCTACCACTAGCTTAACCAATTCGGGGGGGGGGGGGGGGGGGGGGGGGGGGGATAAGCTATAATACAGTTTTAACAAAGGAGATGATCTAGTTAATTCGTCCTCCTTCTGGCAGGTCGTACGAACTGGCCAAGGGGGGAAGCACGCAGGGCAGGGACAAATTCCCATTGGCGCTAGCCCTTCTGGCGTGCGATTAAGAAAGCTAATCTTTTCTCTGGAACAATTAAGAAAAATAATCGCTTCTCTGTAGGCGCCGTTACCTACTACTGCATAAGGGCGAGCCATATGACGGGGTCCATGTCAGCATTTGGCCTACGTGAAGAAAAAATAATGAATAATGAGAAGACTGCTAACTGGTTGTCAGTCAATAACATACAGTATAATTCAAGGCGTACGCAAAAATTAGCTCGCTATTTATACGCGGATCTGTTTAATTTGGAGTATGCTATAGCTAGTCATTTAATTTGACGTTTTTATCTATTGCTCTGCAGATACTTTTTCAGTGGGTACGTATTCCTGACCGTCAATGCAATGAGCGTTTTGGTTTGAAAATGACAAACTTTACAATTTTTGAGAAATTTAGGTTGTATCCATTTTGTTTACACGTGTTAGAGGCACTCCTAATGATGCATCGTATTGTGTTACTATTTCAGTATGCTCTCGTACGTACTCTGAATGGTAATACTGACAACGTCGCCAAACTGTCTGTTGGAACTTAGAAGCATCACCGCAATTATTGCGGGCGTGATGGGATTGGTTCGAAACTGCCGAAACTCAAATTTATAATCGAGCCACACCACTACCTTTTCGGCAGGAGATCGGAGTGGCCGGGGGCAGATTGGAGTAGAAGGAAAGCAACTAGGAGGGTCAATCTAGCCAGCCGAAGGAGATCGATCAGTGCCGTCCACGCCGCGGTGACAGCAACGGAAAAAAGGCCCACACCGCAACCGTGCTGCCGTGACGTGTCGGCATCGGAGGGCTTGCGATGAGTCAATGCGGGGTGGGGCCCGGCCACCGGCCGTGAGATCATTTTCGTGGCTCGCGGCAAGGTCGGTTCACCAGGCCGAGGTGAGGAATCATCCGTCGGCTCGTCGCTTTGGCTTTCGTGGATGCCCTGCCCCGACGCTTATAAAGCAAACCGTCCCCGTCGCGCCTCGTCTCGGAAGCTCCAGAACCAAACGCCACCGCGCGCGCGCGCCAGCTCGCCAGCCCGCACCGGGCGCGCGGCCGCCCCCCGACGGGGCGATCATTTCGCCGGGAGTTCGCTCGCCTGTCCGTGCTGCAAGTTGGTCTCAGGATCAGTTTCTTTACGAGGTTCTTGTCGTCTATATATTGCCGCAGCGGCCGCCGGGCGGCCGGTCGCTGGGCTTTCGGTTGCGCGCGCGCATCTTCGTCGCATCGGTGCGTTCGCGGCAGCTGCTGCCTGTATCGTGGGCGTCTCGGCATGGACGCGTCGAGCGAGAGCGGCGGCGGCGGCGGCGGACGCGCGGGGAGCGGTCGTGGGGGCAGGAGGTGGAAGGGGAAAGGCGTCACGCCCATACAGCCGCGGCGGCAGCTGGCGCCGGTCATGGAGGACGCGTCGGCGGCGTCGCTGCGCCCGCTCAAGAAGATCGGGAGGGGGCCGGACCGCTTCCAGCGCTCCGCGTCGTCGCTCTCGACGTCTTCGTCGGCCCCGCCGTCCCCTCGCGCCAGCGCCGCCTCGGCGGAGGCGGCGGCGTCGCCGCCCTCCGCGCGGCGTATCTTCCCGTTCGCGTACGAGACCTCGGCGCTGGCGGGTGGGTCGGCCCCGCGGCTGCAGCTCCCGCCGTTGCAGCGGCAGCACTCCAGCGCGTCGCAGCCGCAGCAAGCGCCTCCGCAGCGTCAGCAGATGATATCGTTCGGCGCGCCGCCTCAGTACCAGGCGCAGTTCTTGTTGCCGGAGGGCTCTCCGCAGCAGCAGCATCTGCTGCGGTACTGGAGCGAGGCGCTCAACCTGAGCCCTCGCGGCGGCCAGGCCGCGGCCGTGCTGCCTTCTCTGTACCAGCACCTGCTGCGGGCTCCGCCGCCGCCGCAGAAGCTGTACCGCGGCGTGCGGCAGCGGCACTGGGGGAAGTGGGTGGCCGAGATCCGGCTGCCGAGGAACCGCACGCGGCTCTGGCTCGGCACGTTCGACTCCGCCGAGGACGCCGCCATGGCCTACGACCGCGAGGCCTTCAAGCTCCGCGGCGAGAACGCACGGCTCAACTTCCCGGACCGGTTCTTCGGGAAGGGACACACTGGGGGAAGCGGCCGCACCAGCGCCGGCTCCGTAGCCGACCCAACCGCTGCCGCCGGGTCTGGTTCGTCGTCGTCGTCATCGCCTCCACAGACTCCGGAAACTCAACAAGCGCCGCCGCCCTACGCAGAAGGATCGACGGACAAGCAGCCACAGCCTCCGGTGGACACATCGTCGTCGCAGCAAGGAGGCAGCCCTGGAGACACTACAATGCCAGCAGTCTCGACTGAAATGATTCACGCGCCGGTGGCTCATGGCAGCGAGTGGGGTCCGGCCGACGAGGCTTGGTTCAACGTGTGGGGCCCGGGGAGCTCCTTCTGGGACTACGACATGGACAGCAACCCAGGCCTCTTTCTCCATGGTCGCTTCGCCGGCGATGAGGCCGGCATGGAGCAGTCCAGCGCACAAGAAACCACAGCAACAGCAACCGGGATGGACATGTCATGCGATCACGTCCCGGTAACACCTGCTTCTTCTTCTTCCCCTCTTCACTCACAGTCTCCTCATTCTCCTTCGTTCATGAACTAAGTAGCACACCCTGATATCTTGCTGATCCCATTATTTCTTCTGCACTCCGATTGCCTGCAGAAAATAGCACTAGCTAGGATAGAGATGCACGCAGGTTCAGTTTTTTAAGACAACTTGCGGCATCACACATATTCATTTCACAGCAGCATTCAAAAACCATTCCATTCGGCCATGCATTTCTTCATCAAACACTTCCTCTGAAATCCACCAGAAAACCCTGCTCTAAGCTGCAATTTTTAGGCCAGCTACTAGGGCAACCAGTAAATTATGTTGTGCAACGGCATGCGTCCTCTACAGATGACTCCTGTGTATTTTAGATATTTCTTAGACTCTTCAAAGCGTTCTTCAGTTTGTTTGCAACATTATGTTACTGCTTCATGTGAGATGGCTCCCGGGCGGCCATTCCAGTTTTCTAATGTATCTTTCCATTCTGAGTTTGAGTTCTCTAGTTATTTATGTAATCAAAACCTATGTACGAATTGTATTGCTTCTCCTTCTTATATGATCCGGCAGCGCTCCTGCCTTTTATTTCAAAAAAAAGTGAGATGGCTCCGGTCACTGATTCAGCTTTGGATTTCTAGTGTTAGGAAAATGGGTTTAGCAGCTTATTTATGTATGTTGTGCTCTGATTTATTTTCATGTACCTTGTTACAAAGTTTGGAGTTTTCAACCATGCATTACTCGAAATATCAGGCATTAAGTGTGCGTGCATGCACGTTTTGTGTGATTACCGTATCGATCTTCAGAGTTCTTACATGTAGAGGGGATATTCCGGTCTTCTTGAACATAATTACCTCAACGCTCTTAGCCCATAATGATCGAGCAGTTCCTTCCAGCATGAGGATGAGCGCCTATTTGACCTTTCTTCGGCCTCCACAGAACTCCATGTAACACCATAGCCGTGAAAAAAAAGACGGAGGGGTGGGGGGGGGGGGGGGGGGGGGGAGCTAGAGCAAATTGGAGGGGATGGAGTTGTCTTGCGGGTGCATAGAGTTGAGTCGGGGGGTGAAAATATGGTGAAAATTTGAGCATAATCACTGTTTTTTCATTGGGTGCATTAGCACCCCCTAATGCATGTGTAGCTTCGCCATGGGTGGGGGGGTGTAGTCTTAATTGTGTAATTTTTATCTACCATTCACACACAATATTTTAGCACTCATTCTTGTTGCAATTCATGCTTGGCTCTTCTCCAACCTTGACGAAGTCCTCAGCAAATGATCCGGGTTGAGATTACGGTTCCGGTTCACCATCATCCAACAGATAAATATCAAAGCTGGTGGCATCAAGATGGTCTTTCCATGGAGGTACATACATATAGGGGGCACATCATCTTAGGGGTGTTCAAAACCCTAAACCTGTCCAACGCGCACACACATAGAGAGGGGTACACGATACACAGGGGCGGAGCCAGGGGGGGCGCGCAGGGCCTGGGCCCCCTTAATACTCCTACAGCACCACTAATATCCCCCTAATACCCCCTAATGAAATGCACTAATGACCAATATTAGTCTATATTGGCCCCCCTCAAATGCACTAATGATTACTTGGCCCTCCCTGTATTCAAATCCTGGCTCCGCCCCTGACGATACACTGATTATGAACATCAACTAAAGGAGAAGCAAAACAAGAGCAGTGTGTCTTTCCTCATCCTGTTTAGGTTAGGGGGCTTTGAACAGCCACAGTACGTGGAGGTCCAATAGCAAAAACCATGGTCGTGGCTAGTGTGGTGTGGTTAGGCTCGATGCACGTGAAGAATTGGGGGATGACATGTTGGCGGAAGGAGGAGGATCATATCGAAGTGAGCAAGGTGCGATGTGGTGGATAGGCTAGACAGGCATGAGTTTTTGCGCATGGATCTTAAATATATGTGCATGGTGCGTGTAACTAAAGAGGATGCCTTTCTTTTACTGCTACATTTCACAGTTCTGATTTGCTGGTTAGATAAATTCATAAACAGAACTGTCAACAGGAAACTCAAAAACAAACAATATATGTGCTTTTGTTATTGGGTGAGTTAGCACAAGTGATGTTACCAGACAAAGTATTTTTATGACCTACTACAATTCCTGTTGTAGTACTACACTGTCACGCTGAACATGGCCAAAATGTTTCACAATACAAACCATCAAGCCTGAAGGTAATGAGCAAGTTTGGTTATTTCAGTTAACTTATTTCATATATAGGACAACCAGCAATTCAATGAACAATTAAGATTGTTTGGGCAAATAATATAATTATAATTCCCAACGATGAATAAAAATGCACCAGTATTTTGAGTCAAAGTGGCAAATGTAAGAGAACTTACTGATGAAGTGATTCCAGATCAGCGAACGATGCAACTACAAGCCTGCATAAGCCACATTTGCATGGCTTCCTGCAAAGGCGCCAAAACATTACATGTAAAGTATTGCAACATTCTATCTGAAACTACAACAGATAATAGGACCAAGCACATCTAGCTAGCGGTGCCGGTGCTTCAAACTGAACAGCTAATAGGAGGATTTCGCTCATCAAAATCACACCAAGCATTTCACTTGATTGAAAAGAACTGATCGTTTCTAGTTCTGGGAAATAAATTTTGCATGAAAAGAAATTCACTCAGCTAGTCAGATTCACATTCACATGGCACCACCATATCAGTATAAGAAAAAACTCGCTGAATGTGCTCCTTTCCCAAATCCTACTTACACCATTAGATTCAGCAGAAGAAGAAGCAGGCTTGGGTGGATCTTTAACAACAACCAGGAGATAAACCCAGACCCTAAGAATGGAAGAGGCGGTAACTTCTGAATCGATTCTCCAGATGCCAAGCATGGTGGTTCATGTGTATCATCATAATGTGTCTGATAAAGGTTCAAAGAAAATTACAATGCGCTCCAGGATGGGCTGCCAACGTCAGACACCAATAGAAGACGCAAGCAATTTGTAACTTCTTTTCATAATGTCAATGACGAGAAATTTAGAAACATGTAAACAAAAATTCAACAGTAATGTTTCACTTCGAATCTTCGACGGGGGGCACACTGGACACTGCTGCGATAGATATACGATGATATGAGGCTACAACAACATAATGCTACCCCACTTATGAAGAAGAGGAACAGCGATTGCCTTGGTCACCACCGCCCACTCCAAATCAGTAGTAATGCGCTGGATCCGCAACCATTCATGGGGAAATTAAAGCGTACGGTTATTTATTCATCACAAAAAACACGAACCAATTTCATTGGGAAAGCTCTGTTTAACCTTTCATGGGGGAGCACGGAGCGGGTGCGCGACTGTTGCATAGATCCAATGAATATAGACGACAGCCACGTAGGCTGCCGCGCTCGGGAGGACGACGCCGCCGCCGCCGCCTGCGTGCGCTCAACCGCGCGGCGAATCGCGCGTCCTGTTGCCGGAGCAAACCGAGCAAGTGGAGATCCCATGCGAGGGCTGGGTCTGATCGAAGGATGGGTCTCTACGCTTCAGGCTGGAAGGGAAATGGGAGGAGTGGCGGGCGGCGGCGGCGGCGGCGGCCTCGGTGGATCGCCGGAGTCAAGCCGTTCACATGAGGGGACTTTTGCAAATATTTGATACGGTAGTTTGCAAAACGCCCCCTAAATCGGATCGTGATCTATATTCGCGATCCTAATAAGGGGTTTTCGCAAATACATAATTCATATTTTACAAATATACCCCTATATCGGATCGCGATCCATAATCGCGATCCAAATGAGGGGGCTGTTTGAAAAACATAATCCGGAATTTTTTCACAGGGATCCCTAGGGCCTTTTCCGAAATATTCCTGGGCGGCACCGGAGCTCCTGACGAGCCCGCCCGCGCCGGCGGTGGCGACATCAGCTATCCCCATGCCGCCGTGACTCCTGCGCGAGCTCCGTCGAGATTCGCTCGCCTACACCGTCGTTCCACTTCTCCTCGCGCGCGCTGCTCAGGGTCCAAGCTTCTACGGAGGTGCGGCGGCGGCGGGCGGCGGCGCCGGCGCGTTGGGAGCTGGGTTCCCTGAGACGACGGCGGCAAGTCGACGAGGCGGCTAGCTCGGACCATCGTTTGCTCTAGTATCATTGCGTGGGCTGCTTGGACTGTTGTCATTTGACGGCAGAGCGAGCAGAGCAGACCGCCGGGCGGTCGGGCTCGGCGATGGAGATGGAGCGCGCCGGTCTTGTTACGCGACGGCGACGCAGCGCATGCATTACATGTGCGGTCTACTACCACTACCAGGCAGGCAGAAAAGGGGACTCGACACCATGCCGACCTGAATTTTCAGACACAAAACTCGCATGCATCTTCAGCTTACAAGCAATCGAATCCCTGCTCCGGAAACACATGCTCTAAACAGCAGAATCACTGAGCTTAGTAGCTGACAAGCAATTCAGGAATCTTTTCCCTTCCCGTCAAAGATCCAAGACAATTATTTACAACGAGATCGATGTTCAGTTTTGCTGGCACTGCAATCCGAGATAATTCAGATCAATATTGTGTTGGCCATCAGAACTGCAGTGTCATGGCGTGTTTGGATGGCGCCCGTGGCCACTGCCCGCCATTTTTTTGAATCGAGGATCACCCCATTTCCATTACATGAACGGAAATTTCACTGTTTTTGCGATACAGAAACAGCAGGGGAAGGGAGTGTTCAGCCACGAAAAGGACTATCTAACCTGCATTAAGCTAGAAAGCCCAGGCAAGGGGCATACCCCGGGATTCCTAGGGCACACACCAAAAGGAACAGAAATGAAGAAACACAGTTTTAACAGGACCACGTCTTCCAAGAGCGACGCAGGAAGACCCCGGCACCACATTGAAGCACCGGCCTTCACTCCTCCTCTTCATCTTCTACGGGAACATCAGGGACAGCAGGGAGGATACGCAGCGCCGGCCTTCACTGCTCGCCAATTGAGCCTGGGTTGTCTTCCATCTTAGAGCATTTGAGATTGGAAAAATCGCCGAGTTTGCAACCTGCCAAGGATTCCCACGGAATTTCATGCTCAAATAAGCTGTGTACAGAAAGACCTTGAAAAGATTGAATGGTCACGGGGGCGGTCGTTATCTGAAATACCGAGTGACCGACCACCCCCTATCTACACTGGACTTCAAATTGGCGATCCAAATGTTCGTTGAAAAGTCTACAAAAATGGACAGAGACTGAGAATGTAGGGGCGCATGCCTCCACGAAATTTCAAATCCAAATAAATTCTGTAGACGAAGAACTAAAAAAGCGAAACGTTCGTGGGGTCCATTCTATATTGGAATTGAGAAATTGACGATCCAAATCTTCACAAAAAATTCCATAAAAAAATACAAAGATGGAGAACGTACGTCCACATGTGTCCACGAAAGTTTGGGGGCAAATAAATTCTGTAGAGGAAGAACAAAAATGAGAAATTTCCACGGGGTGGACGGTATTTTGAAATACCGTCCACCCCTGGTGCCAGCATTCCGGCGCCGGCGGGCGCAAATCACGCCCGTCGCTGGTGGCAGGAGCAGGCGCCGTATGACGCTGCTGGCTCGGCAGGGATGTCGCGGCGCCGTGACGAGACCTAGCGCCCCGACGGCGAGGACGGCTGCCTGCCACCGCAGACTGCGTTCTGGTCTGGCGTCTGGACACAGGCGAGCTCGTGCGCTCAGAGGCTGGCATGCTTGGGAGTTGGGAACGGGAAGGCGACGTGCGCCGGCACAGCCGTGCCTGTGGGCTGTCGCTCGGTAGTCGGCGGGACGCGGTGGAGGATGCGGGTCGAGCAGGCCGTGATGGCGATGCGACGCGGGAACCCGGGCGGCAGAAGTCGTCGGACTTGCTCCTTGCCGCGATCTTCAATCCCATCCCGTTCTTCTTCCTGAACCCGCTACACTTGCTTCAGCTCCGCTACGTTCGATGTTTTCAGGAGTGTTTTACATAGCTCTACCATCGAACTGAATTTGAATTACGTGCTCATAAAGCTAAACATTGCGGCGAACAGAACAAGGCTTTGAGGCTACCAAGCTTGCCATGCAGCCAACAGCAAAAACTTTGATGGCCACCGAATGCTACATGTTGCTGGGTTCAGAGACCTTTTCTGCACCCCTCAACTCCATTCCAACATTCCGCATTTCAGATCCTGACTGAATCACATATGAATGAATGACAGAACATCGTTACAGGTTTTAACTAATCTACCGTAATTTCTGCCCCAGCTTTGAGGACATGAGATGTGCACGATCGGCAGCCTTTGAGGCATGCATGTGTCCATGACTGAAGAAATTGAAGGCATCGTTGATTCAGATTTCAGAGACTAGAACATAGTGACATCTGAAAAAAAAATGGAACATACCATCAGACCTGAGAAAAAGAACGCTGGTGTGAGGGCCAACAGAGCTTGACACTAGAGAGCAGCCAATTGTAACTTTTTGGCCCAACAATCCTCTCCTAGACATGGGCCGCACAACTTACTTGGGCCTACAAACAAACGACCGACCAGGACGGGTACGCTGGCATGTGGGGCCGTTTCTGTCAAATGGTCCACCCGTCAGCGTAGTGTAGAGACGACGTGCACGTGCCGCCGGCCGCCGCGATCGGTGGGCGCAGTCAGCTGTGGATGTTTCGCTGCCATTCTCCCGGCCGCCGACTCGCACCACGAGGAGATGGAGAATCGTCGGATTGTTAGATCCTTCCTTCCAACATGAATATCCAGTTCCTCGCCAAAAACATTCATGCTGATCATCTGATACACGTGTACCCTTTTGTTTTTAGCATGAGGACACATCCATGCTGAAATTCTTAATTAAAAATTTATATGGTCCATTAAGTTAAAGTTACCTACTAAATTGTTTCACAAAACATGCGATCTAATTTTCAAAATACATGATTTTCCTTGAATTATTGAAGGGAAAACATAAGTAAAGCATCCCAAAGGCGGTTGATCTGGATTGTGGATCACGGCCCTTGGGGGATGCCTGTGGGTCAGCAGCCCTTCTTTCCGGGAGCAAACAACCAATCGTCGCTGGAATTTCACGCCACTCGCTTTCTTCCCCCGCATCTCACGTGCCCACCGCCTGCTCGATGCAATTCCCCGCTCGCCCACCAACCTCCCCGTGCCCGATGGCCACCACGGCGGCCACCGCCACCGCTGTGGCGTGCCCCTCCACCTCCGCATCGTCAACTCCCCTCCTCCCCCGCCGCCGCTCCCTCCCTCCCGCCTCCACGCCCGCCCGCTGCCTCCTCCCCATGCTGCCGCGGTGGCGCGCGCGCCTCGACATCGCGCGCCGGGTGGCCGTCGGCAGCGACGTGTCCTCGTACCCTGACGTCGCCGCCGAGGAGGCCGCCGCCGCGCGCAAGGTCGGCAAGCGCGTGCGCGTCACGGCGCCAGTCCGCGTCCACCACGTCGCCAAGGCGCCGGTGCTGGACCTGCGCGGCATGGAGGGCGTCGTCAAGCAGTACATCGGCGTGTGGAAGGGCAAGCGCGTCACGGCCAATCTCCCCTTCAAGGTGGAGTTCGAGCTCAAGCTGGACGGCCAGGAAAAGCCGGTCCGGTTCATCGCCCACCTCCGCGAGCAAGAGTTCGAGATCGTCGGAGACGAGTAGAGCTTTTGGTTACAGAATAACGCGGTCTCAGCGGCGGCGGTGGCATCTGTACACTATCGTGGCTGTGCGAGAGGAGGAGGTTGTCGAGGGTGTGAGGAGATTGCTACTTTGCAAGTAAGTTGCCGTTTGTTTACTTGTTTGCGGTGTGCTTCTCCCCTCTCCTCCCTACAGCATCGAATTTTTCAGATGTGACAATTATTCGAATGTTTGTACTCTATGATCAAAAGTAATTAAACTGATGAATCTGTTACCGACTGTATTGAGCATTTTGTTCTATCGATTGTTGGGACAAAATGTTGCTACTAGCCTACTAGGAGTGAGTGATACTGTGATATATGATGGAAACTGCTCCTAGTAGGCTAGTAGTTAAATCTGTTTGATGATGGAATGAGCTTGATCTTGGCCCAGCGTGGCCTATTTGTTCCAAGTAAATTAAGAAGCCAAGATATCTGCTGATAGCTGTGCAAATTGAATGAGAATAGTCGGAAATTAGCGGTGTAACAATTTTGTTCTGTATTTTGCTGCATCAAGATGTATGCTTATTAGTAGTCTACTCTTAAGGTGTTTCTTGATTTCCTTCATTATTGCTACGGCATTTAATGGTGGGTGTTCGTTTAAGTTATATTCTGGATGTAATTTACCCCAATTGGTATTGACACAGCGTTCTGTTAATTGGATAAGGGCCATATATAATTGCCTTCTAGAAGTATTTACTCAACATAGAGCAGAGCTGACATACAATGCTTTTATGATTTTACCTATGTCTTTGCTGTATGTCAAACTGATTATAGTTCAGTGCTATGGAGCTTCTATGAACGGACAAATCGTTCAACACATTTTTAGTTAGTTGTTAATAGTTCCTCTTGGATTTGCTTGTGGTTTTTGATACTTGCTCATGCTATACTGAGCATGAGTGTGCTAGGTACATTAGCTTGAATTCTTGATGGAGTAGCTGTTTCAGTTGGCATGGTTGCTATGCTTGATATCAAATACGTTATATGCTTGATATCAAATGTTTAGGACTATAGCAATCTCTTCTTGTAGATTGTGGCTTTCCCACGGAGGCAAGAATTTTTCTATATTTCGGATCCAATCCCGAATTAATATGTTACATTACGTAGTGTCTCTAAATCTTATTTGAATATGTTCCAATCTGAATACTGAAATCTGTTCCTGCAAGCCATTTCTTAGACTTATCTATAAGTTCCTATGTAACTTGATAATTACCATTCAATTCCCTTAGAATTATCTAACTCTTAGTCTTTAATATGTTTTATTAATGTAGGTTTATATTGCATTAAAAAACTTCCAGTAAACAATTCTGCCTGTCCAGAATCCAGATATGCTTTGGTTGATAGATCAGGAAATGAGTATATTTCAGAACCCTGCAGCTTTGGAAAAGGGAATTGCTGCTTGTGTTAGAAATGCCAAAAATTCACTTGTTTCAATCATTTCAAAAACATTTAGGAACTTTGGTACCGTGTGAATGTGATTTTTGAATCTTAGCATGATGGTCAGATTCATTCTGTATTGTATACTGGATTCCCTTAGGAATGTCATAGGTTTGTTGGTGCCCGCTTATATAACTGCTGAATTCGTCTCTAGTTGTAAGGTTGTGTTGGTGATGTTATTATTTTTGGTTTACTTTTCTGTTCTTCTGTATAGGCAACCTAACACCAATGATTGTGAGTGACAGACAATGAGAAAAATAGGGAACTAAATAATTACCTAAAAATTCTATTTGGTTCGTGTGAGAATTACAATAACTGCCAAATCGTTTACAGCCCTTCAACTGTGTATGCCTGTCAGCATGTTATACTTGTTCATGAGTATCTGAACCTAACTTGATGTTTGATGTATCACTTTTTAAACATTATTTCTTCTTGATAACTCACTCAATTAGATATCAATAAACCAGACGGAGTGGAAGGCCAACCTGCAGCTCCACGTTAGTAAAACTTTTTTATATATTTTTCTCTGTGCAATCAGAGATTTACGGTGCTCGTCATGCGCTAGTTCAAAGTGCATACTCACAGAGATTACCGTATTTCTTTGTCTGGGGTGAATTTAGTTAACGAGTCCAACTTGCCCATTACTTGTCTGTTGGCACGGAGCCTGCTCATTTGTCAAATTCATGGAATTGGGACTTCCCAGAGTATCTGATCCAAGGTTTTTACTCTAAGTTTACAGCATACTACGTCTTTATGGTACCATTTGTTCCATTTTACATCCTAAGGATCAGCCATGTAATATGCTGTTCTTTTTTTTTTCGGGGCATGGTTTCAATCATTTGTCACATATTTTCTGGGAGTAAATTAAGATGTTGCTGGCATGGTGGTGGAGTCATGAGCCATCCAGTGCTAGGTGTGAGAACAGATTAGTGACATGTAGAGGACCTCAAATCGGCTTTGCTTTGGTTCTTTCATCAGAGAAGCACCAAGCCACGGTGGGGCGTTACCCCGAGTAGAACCGTGAGGCATGACAGCATGAGTCATGCAATCAGCTTTTGCTTTGAGAAAAGCTGTCGTTTTTTTGTGTGTGTAACATCTCTCCTTTTCGTTTACCTCAGTTTTTTTTTGAATAATAGTTTACCTCAGTTTTACACAGCAGCATTCGGATGATGCTTTTGAGAACCTGGGATTTCATTAAGGCAAAGATTGAAAGGTACCTATGATTCCTCTCTCAGCCTTTTCAATCCATTGGGACTATTTGCATTTTTGCATCTCGAGCAGGGTTTTCCCACACACACTATTTGCATTCAATATGCATGCAAACATTCTTTCGAAAAAAAATGCATGTAAACCATCTGGTATATTTGTGAGATTCCTATATCTATGTGATTTCAACCATTAAACCTCTAATGAAATGCTCCATAATCTCAAACACGAAAATAGTGACATCTTCCTCGGTAGTACTATGCAAGGTCCAAGGTAGATACATCACCCGTCAGCCATGGCCATGGTCCTAGCTTCCTTCTACGTTGACTCAGAAAGGGTTGCGTCAAACGAATCAAGGGTGACGATTTCACCTTTGCCCAGACCTGGCAAATCTTATCCGCTATCACGTGAATTCGTCAAAGATGAAACTGGGAGAAGTCCCCGTGCTGCCAGCCATGGAATAGGATAATGCGCTGTGAGGATGTTGGCAGAGGCCAGTCCAAATTCTAAGCTCTGCTCACGCCCTGCAACGGTCGATTCTTTTGCGTTCAAAAAATATAAACAATGCCAAAAGCTCAATAGTTCCTCTCCTGCAATGCAATGCTGCTCCAATTTGAATCTAGCTTGTCCGTCCGGTCCGACTCCGTCTGACCGTCTCTCCGAGATGGCGTTTACACAAACACGAGCCTGGCCCTGGCACCGGGGACCGGCTCATGTCAGCCAGTGATTACAGCGGATGTCGAGCTAGATCTACCTGTGGTAGTAGTGACAGGAAAATCTGCTCCAAAGAATTTGGATGTGTAAATTTCTGAAAAATTGTATCTTTTTTTGAAAAGAATTTGAGATTTTGACACAAGCGTGCTGAGTGTGGTACTTGCACACGTCTTCACTGTGCTCAGTGCTCACTCTCCCGTCCGCACTCCCCACTCGGCACAGCTCAACGGCTTTCTCCTGTGGTGTGCGCGCATCGTGCGGCGGCCGCTGTGGGCGCAGACCCCGACGAAAGCAGCAGGAGGAAATTTGAAATCCCTCTCGCTCCTCCCTCGCCGCCGCCCCGCAAATCCGGGTCGCCTGCGTCTGTTGAAACTGTTCTCCTGCCTACGCACACCACAAACGCAAAAGTCCAATCCACGGCTCCCAAAGCTGTGCCGCCGTCTGCGGTCTGCCCCCTCCTCAAACACCACCACCGCGTCGGCTCGCCGCCGCCAGTCCGTCATCACCTACGTTCCCCTCCGTCTGAATCCCATGGGGCTCTGTTTCAGCAAGAAGCAGCAAGCGAAGCGCCGAGATGGGCAGCCGTCCATTGACGCCAAGAGGAGCGGCGGCCGGAAATCCGGCAGGGGCGCCGATGCCAAGAAGGAGCCCCAGGCAAAGGCGCCGGCGCCGGCGCCGGCCAAGAAGGCTGTAGCCAGGCCGGAGGAGCCGGCGGCCGACAAGAGGACGGTCTTCGTCGTCAAGGCCGCGGCGGCGGCGGCCGCCGCGGAGGTCGCAGCCGCAGCGAAGGGCGGGTCCGAGGGTGCGGAGGCGAAGCGGGCGCCGCCGGAGGAGGCGGCGGCGAGGCCCGTCGCGGTGGGGCGGGCGCCGGTGCGGACGTCGAGTTGCACCAAGGAGGAGGTGGACGCGATCCTGATCCAATGCGGCCGCCTCAGCCGGAGCTCGTCGGCGTCCGGGAAGGCGCCGTCGGGGGAGCACGGCGGCGGGCACCGGAGGTACGCCGGGTCCAAGAGGAGCTACGACTTCGACCACGAGAGGAGGGGCGCCGACGAGTGCGATTGGGGCAGGGAGGGGGCCGCGGCGTCCAGGCCCTCCCCGCGCCGCCGGACGCCGGAGCGGAAGCGGTCCGCGAGCCACGATGGCCGCACTGGCGGCGGGAGCGGGAGCCGGAGCCGGAGGGTGAGCCGGTCGCCGGGGCGGCGGGCGGACGTCGCGCCCGCCGCGGGGAGCTCGGGGACCGGCGAGCGAGGCGCGCGGCAGCAGCCGGGGAAGATGGTGTCGGTCCCGGCGAGGGACAAGGGGCGCGCGCCGTCGCCGGTGAAGGCTGCGTCGTCTGGGAAGAGGTACCCGTCGCCGAGGTCGAACTCGCCTGCAAGGGCGGCCGCCGCAGGGAATGAGAACGTCGGGGTGCAGCCGACGCACGGGCCGTCGCTGAGCCGGAGCTCCTCCAGGAAGGCCGAGCAGTCGCCCTACCCGCGCAACCCCATGGCAGAGCTCGACGAGAACGCTCTCGGCAACAATCACCACCATAACAATGGCAACAACAGCAAGCTCCAGAAGGTACGGATCGGCGAAAGTTTCAAACTTTTCTTGATTTTACCCCCTCAGTAGTCGTCAGTTCCCCCAACAACTTGGCTAAATCCTCGATATGGTTTGCAGAAATCCGCTGATGCTGTTGTCGCATTGCCACAGAAGACAGCGGAGCGTCCAAAGGATCAGATCCCCATCAGCCGAGCTGCGAAGGGGAAGGAGGTTGTGGAGGAAGCCGTGGCGTCGGACACCAAAGCATCGTCCGCAAGGATGAATGCGACCCACTCCGTGAGCATTGTGGCCGAGAACGTCATCAATCCGAGGCCGGGGAGCCGGTCGTCGAGGCGTTCCTCGCGCGACTTCGACCACAATGGCAACTCGTACGCGTCCCTGCTCCTGGAGGACATCCAGAACTACCACCAGCAGAGCACCAGCGCCGCTGCAGCGCCGACCTTCGCGCTCCCGGCGTGCGTGTCGAAGGCCTGCTCGATCCTTGATGCCGTCGCCGACCTCAACTCCTCGTCGTCCGAGAACAAGAGCTTCGAGCTGGAGAGGTCGGTCAACGACAAGGAGTCCGTCAACGGGAGGTACGGCGGCAAGGGTCCGGGCATCTCACACGTGGTCGAGTCGGAGGTCGTTGTGAAGGACGTCTCGGTGCGTGACATCCGCGGGGTCGGGGAGGCGGAGCCGCAGGAGTCCGCCGGGAGCAACAGCTTCGCCGGCAACGCGTGGACGTGCTCGTGGGAGCCCAATTCTGTGGACTCCACCGACCGGACCAGGACGGCCTCGCAGTCGTACAACGGTGACGAGGTGGAGCAGGTCACGGAGCAGTCATGGCAGAGCAAGCAGGAGCCCAGCCGCCGTGATTCTGCTAGCAATGTTCAGCTTCAGCGCGTGCGTGGCGCTCACCGCGGCAGCGGCAGCGCCGTCAGTGGCCGGTCCGATGCTTGCGGTGTCTCGGCGAGCTCTTCTATTGTTTAGGGATGCTACTGGCAGTTTAGGAGCTATGCTCTAGGTGGTCGTGGTAGTTTCTGGTTTCAAGTTCTAATGGCAAGATAGGTTGCTGTTTCAGATTAGTCTTCCAGAGTTTGGATTCTTTGCTAGTTTGGTGATACATTGTTCAGATGTAATGAGGCGGTGACATTGGCAATGTATACTCTTTCGTTCACTGTCATTGCTTAGTGTTAGTGTTGGAAGTAAGCTGCTCCCAACAATTTCTGCAACTGAATTCATTTGTCACTTACACATCAATACTCTGTAATTGAAAGAAAAACTTAAAAAGATTTATAAATGAAAGTTCGCAACATAATCAGTTTGGGGATTTGAACTTCTAACCTTTCATTAATTGCAAGCAGCTTTCGTAGCTCAGTTGGTTAGAGCACCCGTTTAGTAAGCGGGGGAGGTCTTGAGTTCAACTCTCAACGAAAGCATAATTCAAATTTTTTCTGCCAATTCGAACTTACACATTTCTCAAGCCAATCTCTCCTGGCCTGCAGGAAAGACTAGCAATGTTTTCATTCCACTGAATATGTTTTCCTCTCTTCCGATAACCTGGCGTTCCGCCATATCCTGAGGACAAACCAGAAACCACATTCGTATAGTACAATCGTTACAAGCTTTCGCTGAACTCTAGCTTCGAATTCGAATTGGATATACTCACATCACCACAATTCATATATTTGATCCAGCACACACAATCCAGCCCATAATCACAGTATACCATCTCGAACGATTGTTAAGCCCACGGCGCAAAACCTAAAAGGCCCAAGTGTGACGAGGAAGGAACCCAAACCACCCAGCCACGACTCCTCGGCGCGAAGCCTTTTCAAATCCGCGCCAAATTCCCCAGCGGCAGCCCCCCAGGCCCCAGCACCGCGACTCCCTCGCCGCACGACGGGAAGACAAAGGCAGCCGCCGCGGCCGTCGCGGAGCGCAAGCCATGAAGTTCAAGGCCTTCTTCACCGACGATGGCATCTCCCTCCTCGACAAGCGTAAGCGCCATAATACACAAGCACAGCCTCCCCTCTCCCCCTCCTCCTCCGTCTCTCCCGCAATTCGTCGAGCACGTCTCATGCGTCCCCCGCGATTTCTGCAGCGCAGGGTTCCTACCTGCCATGGATAAGGTGGGGCGCGTCTGCCACGTCTTCCTCACGCCCACGCACGCCATGCTCCTCCACAACCTCCTCGGCGCCACGGCCGCGGGGCCCGACGGTGGCGGCCCGCAGTGCGTCGCGCAGTTCGCCAAGGACCTCCTCTTCCGAGAGTACAACCTGTCCTCGCGGAACGGGAACCAGATCGCCTTCTGTGTCGAGGTCGCGCTGCTCCAACGCGCGCTCCGCAGCGTGCTCGCCGTCCACGCGCAGCCGCCGGCCGCCGGGGACGCCCCCGGTGCCCCCGCGATACAGGTGAGGCTCGTCAACAAGCTGCCCGCAGGGTCACGATCCGCCACGCCGTTCCTCACTTTCGAGACCAAGGGCGCCCGCGCGGCCGTCGTGCAGGATGTGCCCATCTCGCGCCCTCTCTCACGCTCCGACGTCGAGCGTTTGCAGGCCGCCCTTGACGCCGCCAAGGATCTCCCTCAGGTGTGTAGCGTTCATGTAGCATCTTATGGTTCCTAATCATCTATTAAACCAAAAAATGGTCCTATGGTTCAAGTTCACCTGATTAATTCGGACTCAAATTTAGCCACACATTCGAATTTACAACGATTGAACCTAATGTAAGTGATGCTGACTATGCAAAACTAAGTGGGATTAATTTGTTATTGGATGGATGAACTAGTACCATGTTTCTTTTCATATACACATTCCCATTGAAAGGCTGGTTCATGAAGTGAATAACGTTCTGGATTCAACTCTGAACTGCATACTTGTTAAGATATTTTGTTCTTATAGAATGGGGTTTGATCCAGGAATTCATGCTTAGCAAATTTGTAAAATGCACTTGCCTGTAGTACTGGACAAGAGCAACCTATAGTAACAATTGTCAATAAAATGTAGCAGAATACCAATGTTGAATTACCAAATATGTGTTTTGAATATTTTATGTTTATAACTGCAGGTTGAATGCTCATTTTGTGCTGAAATTGAGTTACATTCTCTAGTACTTGTTCGACAAACTACTTTAAACAATCCAACTACACTTTCTTCAGGGGAAGTGTGCTTGCAGTTTGGTGGGGTCTGTAGTTATTCATTTTTATGTTATTAAGACCAAAGGCCTGTGCACTCATGTTAATTAGAAAAAAAGAGCCTAAAGTGACATTTTTTCCTAGCTGATAGTAGCCCTAATGGGTGGTGGTGGTACATTGTGGCAGAACCACCTGAATTAATCCGGCTCAAGTGCGCTAACCTTCACCACGACGGCAATCAGAGCTAACTCGCACTTCAAACGGAGTAATCCATAGGTCTGTCGGGTAACCTCCCGATACAACCACGGGTTTGCCGATCGAAATAACACATACAAAGTACTCACACGAAGGTGAGCCCAGAGAATACAACATTCTACAAATTTTACATCATAGGGTTCAACATAAATTTATTATTACAGATCAAGTTCGAATTCGTAAAACAAAGTAAACGAGTTCTTCAGAGTTTATTGCAGCGGAAAAAACAACGATAAACTACTCAACGATACATGATGTCTCGATGAAGCCCGTACGAGACATTACTCGGTATTATCATCATTGGCCGGGGATGCATCCCATTCCACCGACCAACCAGGAGGAAGAGTACACGGTCAAGTCAAACTAGCAACCATGTCCTCAAAGGTATCACCTGAAACAAGCCACAACCAAGGCAAGGCTCAGCCGTCTAGTGGAATATAATTAGCTGACTCCTAGACATGCAAGGCTTTTGGTTTGAGGGGTTTGCTTTGCCGAAAAGCATATACAATTAGGTTCTAGTTTACTTAACCATTCTAGGTAATCAACTATCCAATATCATACAAGGTGAAAGAATTAATTTGCATTCAACAAGATTAATCATCATCATTGTTCCATTTCTTACTCTATGTGGTAAAAGGGTCAAGTAGTCTCAATACCGCGAGAAACGGACGATTCGAATCGAATTTCTTAACCTTGCAAGGCAGACCTAAACACACGTCACGTGGTTACTCTCAGAGTCACACGTACAACCTTTCCCCTTTCTTCCTAGGTTGTGGATCAGGACCACCATCCGAGATTACAGAGCCCGGCTCTGCACCCACCATGTGCGCGCATGGAACCGAAGTTGGGAGGGTGAGGTGCTGTCCACTCTCCGGCCGATTAGGTACTTAAGCTTACCGATTACCATATTCTCTGCATGCTTAACCACCACTACCACACACTGTGGCCTTATCATTTTTCACTAAACAGACGGGGCCTCAATCACCAACATGAACATCGCACCATAGCCCCGTCCGTCGACCTTATGATTGCAGCATGTAGTAAACATTCAACTCCTATATTCTCGTGAGTGACAGGAAATCACTCGACTTTTACCGGAGTCCTTAAACCTTATATCTAGTGTTCATATCATAGGAACCTAAAATCATGCAACTAAGTTTTCATTCAACTCCTATAAACTTAATGCACAAGCAATATAGAGTAATAAGTTGCATAATTTGAAAAATAGGGTTTATGCTCCGGGGCTTGCCTTCTTAAGCAAAGCTAGCTTTGGGCTCTTCCGAACTTTGGTTTGGGTCTTCGAAAACTTCAGTTAGATTCTCTTGAGTTTCACGCAGCTCACACTCGGACTCGGTCACCAGCTCGTACGTTCCGTCATCGAGAGTAGTCGATTCTATATGAATGCACAAGTATGAGTTGTAGTGATGGTATATGACATTTATTTTTTCTTCACGATAAAGTTACAGTCCACAAAAATATAGATTTGGTTGTAAAATTACTTAGTTAAGATTTCTTGGGCAATCGTTCATAGAGTACATTTTAAACTACTCAACTTCATTAAACAAGAAGGGGTTGTGTTATATTGGAAACTTAATTTTCTAAGCACAAACATGGATTAAACACAATTACTGAACTATGTAACTTCTGGTGATGAAACTTTTATTTAGAGTACCACATGCAGAGAAAAAATCACTGTAAAAATTTCAGGCATTTTTGTGTACAGATTAAATATGAAAAATATAATACACAGCCACTACTAGAACCTAGTTATTTTATATACAGAACGAACCATGCAAGTATTGATGAAACTTTTACAGGGTGTTAATCTATCCATATATGTGTTATTGTAAATTTTTCAGATTTTATCGTGCATGATACAGAGCATAATAAATAGAACAAGATACACCTATTTTAATAAAGATTAATTTCTACAGGATGTTATGCAGGGTTTCTGAGTATGAAACTTTTTATACAATATGTTCTAACCCAAAGTATCCCATAGTAAAAAGATGAATATTTTTCAAGCACAAAAACTAATCACTTTGATTTAATGCATTTTTCCACCACAAAAATTATATAAGTAGGTTACAGAAAGGTAAAAAGTCCCTAAATTTTTCTGTGGCATCTAGTTATCACTATAACATCACAGAAAAAGTTTCATAACATGAATCACTATCGAACAGTAGGAAAAATTAGTTCTATCCCTTCATGGCATAAAAAAAAGGCTAACAAAAAGTTTAGCTAGAGATGGATCCTGGTCCTGAACTTTTTACACTTGCCTACACATCAAGAAACTAATCCACTGTCCAAAAATTAGGTTCAACCTTTGTCTACAACAGTGGGTACAAATAAAGGCTATTAAACCTTCCATTTAATCTAGGGCAAAATATAGCAAGCAACTGAAGAAATGCATGTAACAAAAGTTGTAGATCTTCTTTTAAGAATTACAAAACAGTTGAGTTTGTATTTTTCTGTTTTTTATGATTTTTAAAGCATTTTCAAAGTTCGCTGTTTTTGAATCTAGGGTCAAAACAATGGTTTGCAGATATGCCCCTGGAAACTTGCGTGCAGACCCTTTTAAAGATTTCAATCGAAGCAATTGGGTCCTTGGCGGCGGCTGGCATGGCGGCCGGCCAAATTCCGGCGAGGGTGCTCGTCGGCGGCGAGGGGAAAGGGTCGGGGAGTACCAGGGAGGCAAGAGCTACCTTGTGGGGGCCTTGGTCGGGGTTGGGGATGGCCGGAGGTGGCTCGTCGGCGCGGAGCAGGGGAGCGGCGGTGGTGTTGTGCGTTGGCGACGGTGCTCCGGCGAGGTTGGGAGGGCGTGGTCGGGTCGGGGAGCTTCGGTGGGACGTGGGGGATCCGTTCCGAGGCTTGGTTCGAGCGGAGGAGGGCCGGAGCTGGGCTGTCCACGGAGCAGTAGGGGGGGGTGGCGGCGGTGCGGGCGGTGCTGGCGGCGCTCCGGCGGCCGAGATGGTCGGGGAAGTGGCCTGTGAGCTCCAGGGGAGGGAGTGCGAGCTAGCTAGGGGATGAGTTTGGGCAGTGAGAGGCCGGGGGATGGGGCTCCACGGGCGGGTGGTGCACGGCGGTGACAATGGCAGCGGCGGCGGCGTTCTGGTGGTGCTGGCGCGCGAGAGGGCTCAGTGCTGCCTTTTGTAGGCAGCAGAGAGGAGGGAGTGGGGAGTGGGGATTAGGGCCCGTTTAGTTGCCAAATTTTTTTGAAATTTTTTTGGCAACTTTTTCAACACTAATTACGAGTATTAAATATAGATTAATTATAAAACTAATTACACGGATGGACGGGAAATTGCGAGACGAATCTATTAAGCCTAATTAATCCGTTATTAGAGGTTATTTACTGTAGCACGATATTGTTTAATCATGGTCCAAATACACTTAAAAAATTCGTCTCGCAATTTCACCCGGGGTTATGGAATGAGTTTTGTCAATTATCCACATGTAGTACTACTAACTAGAAGGTGGCCCGTGCAAATTGTGCTGGTATCTAGCTTTTCCATTTTAATATTTAATATTTGTTTTATAATTTTAAAATAAATTTATCAAATAATTTTATTTTGTTGTTTCGAGACTAACTAAATTCCTAGACCATCGAAGTTATAACACCATGGTAAATCAAGACCGGGTAACATCACGTGTTAATCAAAACTATTAAATCATCATAAAATTTAGTGCTATATCTTTTTTATTTTTCAACTAACTGGTAATTCCTAACCCTCTTAATATCTAAAGCTTATTTATATTTATTTGTTGTATTCAACAAATGTCTCGTCCGCATGCTCTATTTTTTGTCAATTTTTGTATAATCTAAATTCACATGATCAATAGATCCATTTGTAGTTCATATGTTTCTAATTTCAAGATCTAATCAACCTAAATATTTTCTCATAGATCAATTGATTAGTTCATATTGATCGAAGTGTTTATAAGTATTTGCGTAAAAAAACATAGATATTGTAGGGTCTCAAATTTTTCTCATCACCAAACCTTCATCCAGTTTGCAGGCAATGTCTTACACAATGACCGTCTAAATAGTATAGTGCAGACTCACAACCGTCGTGTGTGAAGCTTCCCTTATCCTCTCCTATCCCCTTCTATGTAGCTCACCGAGATCCCATATCTTCAATCCCCTTCCTTTCCTCCCTCGGCGTCTCGTCGGCGGTGTGAGGGAGGTGGGCTAGCCTCTTTTTCCTAGTGTGTATTATGGTATATTATTTGTGGTTTGTTGTACCTGGATGGGCGCTCGGTGGTGACTCCCCAGCTGTTGTGGCCATTGCCGGTGCCGCCTGCGCCCTCTTCGCCGTCTCCTTTGTTGTTGCTTCCTGTGGTGGCTGCAGGGCGAGCTCAAAATAAAGCTCCCTTCCCGCCCTCTTCTTCTTTCTTTTGCTCCGCCCGATCAAATCTCGCCCCCCTTCCTTCGTTTCCTCCTCCCCGTGGTTCGGGTCTTCCTCTTTCTCCTCCTTCCTCCTTCCTCTTTTCTCCCTCGTTTCCCTTGCTTCTAGGTTTCTAGCTAAATCTGCTTGTTTTAGTTTTTGTTTTGGTTAGAGGCATGATAGATTTTCTTTCCTGCGCTGCTGATTTGCTTCTATTCTTCACAGGAGGGAATATGTGTAGTCTTTGCTTGCTGATTTTTGTTGTGGCTCTAGTTTGCTCCCCACCCCCGCTTCTCTTGAAGCAGCTTTGACCTTCTTTCTATTCTGGTTCTTATGGATCTTTATGTTTGTTGTGTTGCAGGCTTTCTTCCGAATTTGAGAACTCTGTTTTTCTATATTGTATATTCTTTCTTTTTTCTGATCGAAACTGGTAGTTTATTTAGTATTATTGTACTAAAACAAAAATTAGTCGTATTTAGCGTGAATTCTTTGGGCTATTTAAGAGAAAAATTCCTATGTGACACTGGTAAAGTTGGGAATTGATTATTTGATACTAAAAGTTTTCAACTTCCTTATTTGACACTGAGTTGAACTTTCGTTCCCTATATGACACTTCCATCCATTCAGTCGGTTAACTCACACGAACAATAACATGTGGATTCTCCCCTCTCTTTTCTTGGCTAAAATGACATTAAATCATCTCCAAAACTCATGTAACTTTTTATAGGGATTTTATAAATTTTAGAAAGTAATGACATGCCCTAAAATTAAATACGCTTCAAAAGTAGACTATTTCGGTGAATTTTAATTTTAAGATTTAAATACTACATATGGGTTTTTATTCAAAATGGATTCATCTCCATTCATTATATCCCTACAAAAATTTTCATGAATTTTGGAGGTGATTTGATAGTTATTTTAGCCTAGAAAAGAGAGGGGAGAGTCCACACGTTACTCTTCATGTGAATTAACTGACGGAATGGTCAGAAGTGTTAAATAGGGAATGAAAGTTCAACTCAGTGTCAAATAAGGAAGTTCAAATTTTTAGTGTTAAATAAATAATTCTCAACTTTCACGGTGTCAAATAAGGAATTTTCTCCTATTTTAAACCGTTAGATCTTCATAAATCCATCAGTGTAAATTCTTCTTTTTTTCGTTAACGTGAGAATTCTAAAACATTCTCGGCGAATGTGGTGGTTTCTCTTAACACTCCCATCATGGAAGCTAAGCTAACTGTCTTCTGCAGCTTTGCCGCCGGCTAACCCGCTTGCACTCCTCCATGTCGATGATGTGTACGGGCAGCAACAACGCCAAAATGCATCTAGATGACAGTCTCCGTGAAGGTGGGTGAGCACAATTTTTTTTTGGTTTTATCTGAACATGTCATTATCCATGATTTGTTTTGGATGGGCCTATTCTTCCTTTTATTTGTTTCCTCGGTTACGGATCTTATGGATGGTAAATAAAGTTGTGCCCAGGGCTACATTGTACTCTAAATCTTTATATACACCTTTTCACTTTTTTATATGTGTTAGACTCTTTGGTTGGTTTTAGTTGTATCTATTAGAATAGAGTAACTCCTTTTAATTTATTATTAATTATATTTGATAACATTTCTTTTTTATTAATATAGATTGTCAGATTATCATAAAATTCAATGGTGTATATTATTCCCTTTTAGAATGTTAGATCTTTATAGAGTCTAAAGGTGTAAATCCTTCTTTTTTTGATTAACATGAGAATTTTGAGACCCTCTCGAGGAACGTGGTTGCTTGTTTTAACACTCCCTTATTCGCAACCATAGATTAATTTGCATCTTGATCAAACCAACATTAACACAATATATGTTCGTGTTATTTTCTCTCCGTGTTTGGTCAGCTGTAGTTCTCTTCGTTTGTGCATGCTGCCCTCTGCTCTGCTCTTCACATTGACGACCACCACAATATATGTCTACTTATTGGTCTTACCAACGGAGGTTGAACATGAACAACCTTGGGGAAATCCTCAGCAAATTCGAGGAGGTCAAATTATGAAATTGAAGCTTTGACCTCGATCTCATCCGTTGTGCCGCAGCAGAATCGCATGTTTGATGCTTCGTGCGCATTTGAGCGTGCACCTCAGCCATGGTGATCATCTTCGCACTACATGCTCCAACATCTGAGAAGCATAAGGTAGGGAGTAGATCAGAGTAGGGATCTGTTTTCACAACCACACACTGATCGAGTTGAAGCAGGAGGGCGCTGGCGTCTTGTGTTTAAGACGTCAATCGTAACAAAATCGATAAACATGTTGAGGTAGAAATAAAGTATGTTACATAGAGTTGTCTTCTTGTTACATCTAGATTTTCTTCTTTTCTATTTTAATTTATGATATTGAATCTAGAGCGTTAGATCTTCATAAAATCCAACGGTGTAAATTATTCTCTTTTTTGGATTAACGTGAGAATTTATAGACCCTCTCGGCGAATGTGGTGGCTTGTTTTAACACTATTGTATTAACATAATAGATTAGTGGTCGGACGTTCGAAGTTACAGTAGCGCTGGAAAAATTTTGGGAACTAAAACAGGCCCTTAGAAACTTGGTCTTGTAGAAATTATCAGTCATTACAAACACGACTTGAATGAATCCATGTGAAATGTCTTGAAACTTGTCAACCCAAGTAATCACAGAGAGTACCATTTTGACCTTGTTAGGGGGCATTTACAATTGCTTCAATATGTACTACTACTACTTTGTGTAATGCTCAAGCCAGCAAAATCAATGTGACATTACAGTGCAGCCATGTGAGGCGTACTCGTGCCTTTAGAGCTCCAACCATTTCTTCGTCTGTTTTCAAAAGCAGCCAATAAATCCTGAACAACCAGTTATGTGTCACTCTGGCATCTTTCCGATGCCGCTTTGCTCACATTACATGTATGTATACCTGTACTCGAATTAGCTTCGGTTCCAAAACGTATGATACCAGTTCCTCTCATCTCTTAAATACGTACAATATAACACCAAGAGCTGGGAGAGAAATGCCCTATTCCTGCTACCACCCAAAACAACCAGCTGTGTCCTCTAGCCCTCGTTGGAGCCAAGCTCTGGATCCACAACATAGCCCCGCAGGGAGGGCGTCTTGCCGAAGGTGGAGCTCGGGGCTTTGTTCTGCATCCTTTTCCTGGCGATGTGGCCACGGATCCATGGCAGCACGTCCTCGTTGATCTTGATCATGAGGAAGAACAGGATGCGGTAGATGAAGATCATGCTGAAGATAACCGACAGGTCAATCCACTTGGACCTGTCCACGTTGATCTGGAAGATGTACTTCAGGATGAAGTCCCCAGGGATCTTGGGTTGGTCTGGGTACTGGTTGTCAAATACGAGGCCTTTCATGTCGTTCTGGCATTGGCCCTGTTAGATGTATAGAGTTTAATGTCAAGTTTCAGGTCGGAGTCTAGCGTGTATTGTATTTCTCTGCTTCTGCGTGGAATCGAATTTACCTGCAGAGCCCAGTAGTGGAAGCTGATGTACTGCATGGGGTATCTCCAAAATGGCTTTGGAATGTCGTACGGAAGTCTGAAGTAGCCAGACACCAGCATAAATATTCCCTGTCCAAGGAAAATTGAGAGAAAAAATTCTAAGCCCTGGAGCTGGAACTGTCTATGGGAAGTAATTTATGTCTGAAACTATTCAACATAACTGAAACATTGGATTACCAATAATTATCTTATGCAGTAATAGCTAAAGCAACTCAAATATTTTTGCCATTGATAGTAACTACAAGTTCACTGGTAATATATCTCTTGCTGTCCTAAAATTGCTGAACTTGTACTGGTCAATATGTAGTTAAGCTCCAAATAATACTTGTCAGGACTGGTTATATGACAAGCTGGATGACTTATTGGATCAGCGTATGTGGCTCCAGAAGACCGTACCAAGCTTAGAGGTTCTCTAATTCAGGTTCATCTTAAATGCCACATGGTCCTATATGTCAACTTATGCCATAATTAAAGTGCAGACTTAACAGCTGAACTGAACAAAAGCTGTCGGCTTCTCTGTGTTTGTTCTTTTGCATTTGTTCATGGTGATTTCGCCCTGTCCACTCTAGGGCTATTTGAATGAAATTGGTTGCAATTGCAAGTTTTTTCTCCACAATCCGTCTATAACCACATATCCTAACACATAACCCAAGCAATAATAGGTTATAAGGGCACAGATAATGACATGAGAAACAGGTCAAAATGCCATACCTGAATTCCAGCTCCTATGATGATACCCATGAGAAAATTGGGAATGACACTGGCAATTGCCATCATTAAGCTCTCGACCACGGTGACACTGGCGTATAGGTTCAAGACGAAGAAGATATAGTGTTCAAAACCAGGATGGAGGCGCACCATAAAGTAGCATATGGTTCCCGACAAGAAGCATATCAGAATCAGGAATGGTGTTGCTGAGATGGTGTTGCTGATGACAAATGCTGCAACACCATAGTGCCCATTCAGCCGTTCCCTCTGGAAAACCTACATAAATGAAGCAAGGGAAGGTGAGGACAATTCATAGCATTTTCTAACTTGCAGATGAAATATCACTGTCTGAATTTCACCTTCATTTCTTCGACAAATGAAGGGAATCCTCCGATGGACATAAATGTAACGAACCCAAAGACGAATGCAGAACAAGCAGCCCGGGCCTGCACAGACAAGGTAGTGAATGCATTAAAATCATCCATATCCTTCATGACTGCTCATGTGACTACATTATTGTACATTCATACCAGCCCAGCCCAGAAGTTCATAACTGATTTCTTTTCTTCATTCTTACCAGGATGGATGTGTATTTGGTGCCGACGTCCAGGTATATTGTGCCGATGCAGACAGTCACGAGGAGATAGATGAGGAGCCTGAGCCAGTAATACCCAAAGTCCCGTGACATGTTGATGAATGAGCGCTTGGTCAGGGTGCAAGCCTGCATCAGGAAGCTGGCCTGGCTGCCACCTGAATCCAGCACCGTTCCTTTCTGCAGAGAACAAGATGGTTATTTCCTGCCCCCGGATGCGATATTGATTATGAACATGAAAAACAGGCACGGCATATCAATGTAAGTTTGCGTTTGATGACTCGGAGCACGTACTATTCGCGAGATATCATTGACTCTCTCCCTTGCGGCGTAGTAGTACTGGGACCTGCTGTATGATGCAATCAACTTCCTGATGGCCTCCGATGTGGTCATCCTATCCAGTGGGTCGTCGGACCTCTCAATCTTTTCATGAACGCCAAACGTTAGATCATTTATTTACAGTAGAGAACAAGGCGTCAAAGTTAATTTACAAGTTGTCTACAGATCATGTAGCTTCTTACCCTTGCTTTCATTGATCCTTTGAGGGTGGCCTTGACCTTGTCGAAGTCGGAGTTGACGCACCTCAGGAAATGGTCCGACGGATTCCTCAGAGGCGGGCAAGGAAAACCGGCTGAAGCGAAGAACTGCAGCCGAGCAAGGAGTCAGCGTCAGTCGTCCGATCATGCTATTTTGCTGTGTCTTAACTGTCTAATTACAGTGATGTGGAGGCATGCGTCCTGGTGCCAACCGCTAACAGTGATGGAGAGTGGGGAGAAAAAGTCATAACTACCTCGCACGCTTGCGATGCTTGGCCGAAGTAGACGGTTTTGCCACTGGACAGCAGGAAGAGCATGTCGAAGAGCTCGAACACCTCGCTGCTGGGCTGGTGGATGGAGGCAATCACTGTCCTGCCGTCCCTGGCCAGGCCCCGCAGCGTCTGCGTCACGAAGAACGCCGACGAGCTGCACATATACCCAATCGGAGAACGGTTAATTTCAGTTCTTCCCCCGTAACATTTAGCAGCCAGCATGAGATGAGTAGTCTGACAGGCGTAGGTACCTGTCGAGGCCGCTGGTGGGCTCGTCGAGGAAGAGGAGGCGCGGGCGCATGAGGAGCTCGAGCGCGATGCTGACGCGGCGCTTCTCGCCGCCGCTGACCCCGCGGAGGTGCCAGTTACCGATGACGGTGTCGGCGCAGTCCTGGAGCCCCATCTCGACGATGGTGCCCTCCACCAGCGCGCGCTTGTCCTCCCGCGGCATCTTGTCCGGCAGCCGCAGCAGCGCCGAGTAGCCGATCGTCTCCCGCACCGTCAGCGTCCCGATCAGGTTGTCGTCCTGCGTCACGTACGCCTGCACGAACCCACACCATCTCCATCAGATCAGCCCCGCAACAAACCAGTAGTAAAAAAAATTAATCCAGCTTCTAACTACTAAGGAACCAGCGGTAATTAACCGCCACACCGCATCAGATAATTAAATTAACCAGCTGCTTTCCCGTCCGCAGAGACGCGAACGCCGCAACCGAACGGTATCACCATTAATTCGACGACAGCAGGGTACCGGACGATCTCCCAGCTGTCAGAATTTATGCCGTGTAGGTGGCTTCAGTCTCAGTCTCACTCAGCAGCCGTATCGACGACAGCAGGGTACCGGGCGATCTCGCCCTCCAATTTTTTCACGAACGGCGAGATGGCAGTACAAAATCTTCACGAACGGCGAGTACGATCCGAGTTTGAATGACTTGACAGTGGTGGCGCCACGGAGCCACCGGGCCGGGGCGAATTAAATCCACGGCACCTAACTGCATTACAGGCCGGATCGGAGCTCTCGTACGCGTAGCCGCCGCCCCTTTCGCCATCTGGGACGGATGCGAAAATAGACGGCCAGAATCGACCGGATTGGACGTGTATCCGTCGCTAATAATACCTTGCCGGCTAGCCGATCTCTCTTGGCCTTGGCCGACATGAGCTACCTTGTGGCACTACTGAGCCAGCAGTAGTAGCAGCAGCAGCTAGTCAAGTGTAGGTCTACAGAGAGTACTACTATATGAACAGAGACGTATGATTATCTTCTTGATTTTTTGGGGAAACCTATTTATAGCCACACTTAGCAACGATGGTCTTTAATTTAATTTACCACTGTTATCCATGAACACCATGCAGATTATTATTACCAGATCCCTGGTCCCTTCAGATAGTTCAGGAATGATTATCATGTTGTTGAGATGCCAGTTATGGGTGAAAGATTCGAGCTTCCACAGTCCACAGATCCTATCTAAGAAACCCTTAACGGTATTGCTACCTGCTATATCTGGATGATCCGAAGTTCTGAACCGAAGTGGTAGTACGGATATCTGATTGCTCAAAAATAGAACGGTGATTTTCCTGCTTCTTTTTTAGATGAAACTACTGCTGCATCGAGCGAGCTTAGACGACTCAAAAATGAACCAGAAAGGAAGCATCAGGTGGATGCAGATAAAATGGGCACATCGATTAGTCGGCACGTACCGCGGCGCCGAAGGAGAGCTTGGCCTTGCGGCCGTTGAGGAGCACGTTGCCGGAGAGGAAGGCGTTGGCGGCGAGGCGGCCCGCGAGGGCGTCGAGGAGCGTGGACTTGCCGGACCCCGAGGGCCCCATGAGCGCGGTGAGCGAGCCGGCCTCGGCGAACCCGGTGAGCCCGTCCAGCACCGTCTGCGTCTTGCCGGGGCCCAGCGCCACGGTGACGCAGAGGTCCTTCCAGGTGAGCCTGGCCGACACGTCCCCGATGAGCGCGGCGGGGGCGGCGCCCGGCGGGAGCGCCTTGCTGTCCCGCCACAGCGTCTCGCTGAGCGGGCTGAGCCCCACCACCATGGCGGCGCCGCCCGCCGCCGCCGACGCGTTGGCCTGCAGCTCCACCATGGCCTGCCCGACCGCCGCGGTCCGCCGCGTCGCGCCGTCGCCGCCCTGCGGGTCTCCTCCTCCTCCGCACGGCCTCATGGCTGGCTGCGGGCGCAAGGATCGGAGAGCTTGGAGGGAGGGACTACGGAGGGGGTGAGAGGAGGCTAGCTAGCCAGCGTCTGGAGAGACCGTCCCGGTCGATGCGGTGGAGAGGCAGCTAGCGCGGCAGGAGTTATAAAGGAGGAAAAGCATGCATGCACAATAAAGAGGGGGAGTTAATGGATGGCTGGATCAATCAGAGAGCAGCGGGGCGAGCAAATGGAGTCTAGAGAGCGAGCCACTGTGATGAGGCCACCACTTAACAAACTGCCAACCAAATTGTCTCCGTTCTTTGTGTCTTCTTCCTCCCATCGCCTCACCACTAATCAATCATGCGATGCATCCCCTACAGTTCTTACTACTGTGCGTTGTGCAGTTGTACGTTTTTCGTATCATCCTAGTTATTAGTTAGTATAACAGCGCATGGAAATATAATGAAACCTAGTAGTAGTAAGGTTTATCATCACATCACATTCATTCACACCATCTGGCTCAACTGCTCACGCTTGTGGTAGATGGGAATTTGAAGTTTTCTTTAAGACCCCCAAGCCACTGATGGCTCCGGAGGCACGCTGCCCTATTTCTCGAGCTGTAGGAGTATCGCCGTACGTGGTCTCAATTGCACAGACCCGTGCCGCACCGGCAGCATCCACCGCATGACTCCGCGCGCATGGTTACCACAATAATCGACGTTGACCATCGAACTGGATCAGAGTCCGGCGAGCGAGGGAGCGGAAGTCAAGCGGCGGCGAGCCGCCGAGGGCCACGACGGCAACGCCCGCACGTTACGGAGGCGAGAGGACGGGGGGAGGCCGGCGGCCGGAGACGGATGGGATGAGAGATCCAGCCAGCTGCAGGCCGGCAGGCGCGCGCATTTATAGCGGTACTGGTAGACGTTGGCGTTGTACTTTTTTCCTTCACCGCCATGCCCTTCCTTCCTTCCGACTCGTCGCCGGCCCGTCTCTCCTTTATCCCCATAATTCTCGGTTCCTGCGCGAGCATTCAATCCGTCGCGCCCCGCCGGCCCGTCTCGTCTTCTTTTCTGATTCACCGGCCGGAGCGGATGCGCACGACAGCCAGCGATGGCGTGCACTTGGGGACTTGGGGGCCACTATTTTATATGTCTATTGAATTCCGGTTGTGTAGATACTTGGCCTGATGGAGCATATGGCATGACAGGCCTGACATGAGTAGCTCATGAAAGGGGGCGTATGGGTTGTGTGTCGATGCAATTTCAAAGCAAGCCAGTCATTCAGAGAGCGTGCATTTCACATAACATGATGAATGAACAATGGAAACTGCTAAATAAAGTTCATGTTTTGAAGGTCGCGAGAGGACGGACGGGCGCAGAGATGGCGCGACGGAGTACCAGATTCTCATAATCACATCCGGCACCAGCAGCTGGTGACAAAGTTGACGACAGCAAATCGTCTCCAACTTCCAAGCCCCCACGCGTGTCCTTGGCCGGTTGGCCCCTTGCTAGGTTAACCGACCGCGGCCGCCGGCGCGGCAGCGCCAGCCGCGGCGGGCTGTTCGACCGGTCAGTTCCCGTCCTAGCAGCTACCTACGTACTCACCTCACCGTGGGCGGTTGGCGCAACAAGTTTCGCGTCGCCACGCCGGCAAGCCATGCGTGACCGCTGCCTGGCTACTCTCGTTTGATCGCATGATGCCTCCAAAACTCCGTTCAAAACTCTCGATCGCATGGCCGGATCGGACGGGCACGCGGTTGACTGTTGCTGTGGTCAGCCAATATGCATGGCTGAGGCTGACCAACGGGGATCGAGTTCAGAGCCGAGTCCAGCCAGAGCTGGAAGCTGAGATCGCCTCAACAGCCATCCTCCCAACAAGACGAGTGGTAGACGAGACGGGGACTGCCAGGGGTTTGACCACGCCGCGATAGCTACGGAGTAGTAGTCCTGATCCTCCTGCTACCTGCACAAATACAGAGCACCAGGGCTGCTGCTACTGGCCACCGGGCCGGGGAGACCATTAATGGCGACGCCGTTGGCCGAGGCGCGCGCGAGAGAGAGAACGAAACCCCCGTGCCGCGGGCAGCGACCAATGGGGATGGGGTGACCGACCCGGACCCGGAGGAAACCACCACGCCGCTGCACTGCACCGCGTGGTCGTCGCGCTCACGCGGGTGGCGTTGCCCGGCGAGCCAGGAGGGGATGGTGCCGTGCCGTGTGGTTGCACGTCGGCCTCGCGCGGCGCCGGGCAAGTAATGAGCCCCGCGCCCGCCGGCCCCAAGCCTTTCCGACCGATCCGGCTGCGCTCCAAGAACCTCCCCCTCCAACCGCCCGCGCGCGCGCGTCACGTCGGTCGTCGATCCGCGGCGGCTGCGCGCATCTGTCTATCCTCTTCCCCTCCCTCCCTCCCTCCCCGCCGGGTTTACGACGGAATGGCGATGCGCAACCGCGCGATGGCGATCGGCAGCCGAGCGAGCCAGCGAGGGCGCCGCGCGTGCGGAACGAGCGAGCGCCGTCCGGTTCCGATTCCGGGGGGCCAAGTGCACGGCCGCACGGGGATTTCCCTGGCGGCTTGCGATAGGCGGCGGCAGCTGTTCTCCGCTTGGATCCCTGGGCCCTGACCCATCTCCACCATTATAATGCCATCATGGCCTGAGACTGGAAACGTATACTACTAGTGCCCACTATTAAGTTTTTTTTCTTTCGAATTGGGGATAATGTGGCGTACTAGCATGCTAATAATACTAATACAGGACTCGTCTAAATCCATCCACAGTGCTGCCCAGAACTCTCCTTTTTCCCTTCAGAGTTCAGACTTCAAAGAGTGATCTCGTAGCTACTAGCTAGCATCCTCCTACGGTCGCCGACGTGCACCGCAAGTAGAAAAATCCGCACGAGCAGCGGTAACCGATCGACGCGACAGCACGCTGCCGCATGGATCACTGCTGAATCGATGCGCGCGCGATGGCAGGACGCGGGCGCGAAAGAAGCTTCCCTCCTGGCCAGCGCCGGGCAAGCAAGCGGTAGGCCATGCGTGACCCGTGCCGGGGAGCTTGGGGGGCGTAGTGGCGGTGCCGGCCGTCGCGAGCTGAAGCGGACAGGGGTTCCTCCCCCCGTACGGCTCGCGCACAGGTTCTTCGTGGCAGCAGCTCTTTCGTTTCTGACCCAAAGGCAGCGTTAGGTGAGATGGGGGGGGGGGGGGGGGGGGGGGGGGGGTTCGCCATTGCCGAGCAATGATCGCGCCCATCTGACACCGTCCTCGGCACGTGCCTCCTTGATTGAAAGTGCAGACGGTTAGCAGTTCGTTCGGCTTTCCCGTCAGGAAGCTCAGGTCAGCAGGGGCCATACGCGCGCGCCCGGCCCATACCCCACAGCTACAACTGCAAGCCATGGATGCATGTATTTCTCTACTGTCTACACGGCTGCAAGCAGCTAGCTACACAAGTTGCCAGTGTACTACAGCACTGGAGTACCATGTGGTCATGGAAGTAGATGGGCGTAACAGCTCTCAAGTGGAGAAAAAAATATTTCAAAAAAGGTGGAGAAAACTGAATCCAAATTCCAAAACGGTGCTGACGGGGGGTACAGTGTAGAAACCACACTATTCACTGCAACTACACACACCCACTGCAGCATGGAACAGGCTTCGCATCTTTATTCCACGTACTTAGCCTACGACGATCGACAGGAAGCAGCAGCGAGAAGCTAGCTATAGCTAATCCACGGCGTACGACGGGGAACAGTAGACAAAAGAACAGGTTTTGCGGATCGGATCGGATCGGCGGCCGGCGGCGGCCTAGGTAGCTAGCTAGCAGGTGGGCACGCACTTCCTGCACTTGACGACGCACCGGGAGGGGACGTGAGTGAGGCCGGCGGCGCGCGAGGCGCGGTAGCACCGCTTGGCGCAGATCACGCGCCTCTTCCGGCACGCCGCGGCGCTGACACAGCCGGCGGCGGACTTCCTGGCGGCGGGCCGCCGCCGCCGGGCCGCCACGGCGCGCAGGTTCTTCGCCTCGGCGGCCGACGACGCGGTGGCGTTCGCGGCCGCGGCGCGCCAGCCGCCGGCCCCCGCCGACCGGAAGATGTTGCCGTCCCTGGCGATGAACCCGCGCAGCTCGCGCCCCAGGATCGCGGGAATGCTGGCGCCGCTCTCGCGAGTGTCCGCGGCGGCGAGCGAGTGCCTGCAGCTCGCCGTGGCGATGGCCAGCAGGAGCACTAGCGCGACGCCGGAGCTCCTCATGCTTGCCGTCCTCGGTCGCCTTGACCGTCGTGACGCTGCAGGTTCGATCAGTACGTGCAGATCAACTCACGTTAATCGTTATACTGTTATAAACGCTGCTCTTATATAGGAGAAAGTCGTCAGGATGGCATGGAAACATCTGCATGAACCACCTAACTGCAGCGAACGTCGAATGCGTGGTGACGAACAGGCGGGGCGTGAAGCGTGAACCGCCATGGATGCGACGACGGCGGGGAGCACGCAGCACGCTCTTCAAGTCTCGGCTCTGGGTTGGATCGAAGTAGATGAGCCGGCCGATGACGACCTTAGAAGTAAAATTCCTGGCAAGGTTGATTTGATGAGGCCATTTGAGCTGGTTGTAGGCCCTTTTGTCAAGTCACCTGCATGCATGATTGTACCATTCTTCTTCACACACGACACCAGGAATATAGGTGTAATGAAATGGACATGTAAAAAAAAATATCAAGAAAGAAAGGGACATGTCAGGTGACAGGGCACCTATTGCCATATTTTTATATATACTAGCAAAAAGAAGCAACTTATTTCGCTCATAATTATCAGCCAGGTGTCGGTTCGATGACCAGCTGAATAACGTAAATCAGCACAAAACAGTGATGTATCATGTGTGTAGCAGCGCTTTCAATCATGCCGTTCTTACGGCGACAGGACAGGAAGTATAGTTGAAATCCCAGGACACTAGTGCTGCGAAAGATTGTTACTGTACATGTTCCTGGTACTCATCTTCACAAATAATGCGATGAGTTTAAGTTGCCTCGCTTCATGGATGCTCAATCCATGCCTCCAAGTAGCAAATGAAAATCCCATTCATAATGTTCGTTTATGCTTAATCTCTTCGCTTCAGTATTAGCATCATATTCCAAATTATTAACCAATAAATCATAAATGGAACTTTCCCCATGTTACAGGAAATGGTCTGAACCTGAGCTCATGCCATTTCTTTGTCAGCGTTGAAGGGCAATCCCTTTCCACTGAGGCATAAAAGGTCTAGTGGAAATATGTTCCAGTCATCATCAAGTGGGATTGTGAGAAGCAAAGAAAGTCTAGAGGAAATATGTTCCAGTCATCATCAAGTAGTTAGTGGTTGCATTGGTATATCACTCAGGTTCACGTCAGTGGCTTTGGATCAAATCAACAGTTACAGCTTCCGGTTCTAGAGTGCCAACCGTACAGACTTGTGCCATAACAGCTCGCCTCGCAAGTTGGAGCTGGAGACTTACAGGCGAAGGATATTCTGATAGCCGTTCCTGCTTGATCCTCGCCCATCATTGGATTAGTTGGAAAGCACCGCCCAACAGTCTGATTTGCCCTGCACAGTTGAGAGGAAGGAAAGAAGAGACCAAACTGCAATGATTAATAATTTTGTGCAGGTAGAAGAAAAATACCCAGTTCAGAGTTCGTAAAAGTTCAAACTCAAATGTGGACTTGTACAGAGACCTTCAAATGAGAAAAATAAAATAAAATCCACCGACTAGATAAAATGAGTTTTTATCAGTCAGTTTCAAGTGGGGCACCATGCATTAAAAGGAATCTGCCCAACTTTCATACATCACCTGTCATTACTCACTAGGCATGGCACAATAATCTTCCGACATACACAGAACTACGGAACAGAACATAGTCCACCCATTTTAATTTGGAACCACAAACGACCAATCTCCCAACAAACACACAACAAACTCCACTGTGGCATACCTGATTAGTCTTGGTCAATGCATATGGTGTTAACACCTACCCTCGCCGAACACAACAGAGTGATGATGTAACATGTCAGAATTTTATAAACATGACTATCAATGTATTATCAAGCATTTAGTAGACTGGACACATGAGGATGATGTATGCAAATTTGTCTTGAAAAGCACGTTTAATTTTATACCATAACCGAAGTCTGGCCAGAGGTGCATTTTGGGAACCATATGAGTAACTGTAAGTAGTAACATATAGTACCAGATATTTCAATAAATTCGCCAGAACCATTAATGTATTTCTAAATGGATCAGTGATGAGAGAAGCCAAACAGCTGGGAAATATGATGACCTAACTTCCTGTCCAGATGTACACAAAAGAATGCGAGGAAGAGAATAACATGGGGATACTTATCAGTGTGAGAAATCCAGATGAAAAGAGTGTCCCACAAACAAGCAGGAGGCAAGACAAGATCCACCAAGCTCATACAGAATGGTACCTCTTGCTCAAGGAAACAATAGAAAAGAGGACTGTTTAACAGATACATTCAATTTGCTCAAGAATCTTATCATCAATTTGCTCAATAATCTTATCATCCCTTATAACCTAAAATGTTCTAAAATTGTGGTTAGAGAAAACAATGTTCTAAATAGTGACCTTTCCTTAAATTGGACGATGAGAATGACACGACCTTCAATCAAGAATGTTGATATTTCGAATCAGATACTGATTCTTGGGTTTTCAGCATTAACATTATATGTCAGGGAGCCATTGGACATGATAAGAACATTGTCACTGCTGAAGAACAGAAGTAGCTTAAATATGTAGAATCATTCTAGACGAGACCAAGAGAGTAGGACATAACAAACTAAACAGTTAATACTAGCATTCAAAAGAAAAATTATCACCAAGTATGCCTCACAAATATGCAATACATCAGCGAGATGAAAGTATATTTTTTTTTAACCCTTTATTTTATTATAAAGAAATATGGTTCTTTTTGTCAGTAAAAATGCATGCCTTTCTCTCCCCACAACAATCTGTCTAAGAACACCTGTTTAGTTGAAAATTTTTGGCTATATTGTTCACAAAATCTATCTATATTGTGTAATGGAGATGCCGAGGTCTTTATATTATATTTAAGTTTGATATTTGCAATGCAAATTATTTATATCTTATTTCCATGTAGTATGCAAACTAAAACCATGTACAAGCAGCAGTGCTCCACAGAAGTAATTTATATGCCACGAGAAAAGCTGATTTCTTTTATTGAGGGTAGTTAGTATAGCAGACTGGCCCGTTTGAATACACATTTAAAGTCTGTTCAAAACATTCCAAGTTCATGAATCAACAGACTGCACTTTCAGAAGACATTCATACCCAAACTCCAAATTCAGATGTTCTGTACATTCAAATCCTATTCACCCAAAAACCCATGGAAGATCCTTTCTCCATGTCAATTGATGGTTGGCCACTTGGTCTTAGTCACTTATACATTCCCTGATTCAAGTATTCAACTGATGCCCACATAATACTCTTGAAGCCAGTGAAGACACAAGACCAACAATATCCTGTTCTGATATCAGGAACTAAACAAGAAGGACAAAAAATATCCTATTTTTCCAATAAAGCTGAAGCGCAGGCAAAACTTGATGGCAGGTGCTTACCAGTACCAGCCATTGTAGAAAGGGAAAGATGTTTGATTACCCAACTACTTCCTAATACATGTATAAGTGAAATTCATTTTACTGTTGGGCAACAACTGCCTCCATCTAACAATATGGACCCCAACACATAATGAGAGTCAAAGTTTGCAACATTTGAGAAATGCATTGATGCAATCATTTGTAGAGTTAGTTGGAAAAACACACACCATATTTGCATTTGGTTCAGTTTTATAACTTTTCATGTACAGGTAATACACTCTGTAGTTATACACTTATACTAATGGCGAAAGTTTAGTTTTGAAGGAACATGTCTCAAGGACTGGTGCCTAATATTATGAAACGGGAGTGTTAGAACAAAACCAAGGCCCAATTTTTTGTATATCAATGTTAATCCAATGTTTGACTCAAAAACAATATAAGCACATAAAATTTTGAGCAAGCATGTCACGACTCAGGTATTACAGATATTCAGGATAAGTTACAAGGAAAAGATGTTAAGAAGACAAAAGGTAGCCAGTGCACCTCACTCAATCTCAATTTGCTGAGGTGCATCATTTTGATCTGCCTCACTTGATTCTTCAGAGCTGTTTTCCTCAGCTATTCCAGAAGCCTCCACTGTCCGAGTGATCCATTCCTTGAGAGGATCCTCATTCAGGTCAAGCCTCAAGAGGCCAGCAAACACACCACCCAGGAATGCTACTGGCTCCTACAGACATGGTAGTTAAATATCATCATCTGTTCTTGCTTCAACAAGCAAGAAAAGTAATTCCAGACTAGAGAGTGTATTAGTATTGTTTGATGAATGCTGCTAACGTTATAGCTACTCTTTCCTGAAATATCTGTAATTTTCCATTTCCACAACACATCCTGATTCCCAAAATTGGCGAGATTGGAACACAAATGACAAAAAAAGAAAAGGAAACCATAGTCTAAAATCTAAATATCAAGTTGAGGGTCCATTTTGTTAGTTTTGCCTACATCGATGAGAGTTGTCATAGCATGGGCACCACAAAGGTTAAGAGGCCACAGAAATGTTTAATTAAGAAAGAGTTAACTCAATAGATCGATATGAAGTTTCTCCACCATAGATCAATATGAAACAAATCTGGAATTCGACGGTTGCACAAAATTCCCCATTTTCCAAGATAATTTTACAAGCGTACAAAAGACAAAGTAATGCTGAAAGCCTGAAACTGAGACTACAGCCACCAAATATCTAGGTGTAAGACTCGGATTGAATGGTTAATTTCGCATTCCAGCACCAAGAGAAACTATCTAAAGCCTCATGTCATCATCAATACAATCAACCAAAGCTAGAACCATCCCCAATCCTGGATCAAGGGGGAGAGAAAATTTACCTTAATGGCTTCTTGGAGGATACGCTCGTCCCCAAGAGGATTGAAGCACGCTCGCACGACCCCCGCCGCTCCACTTCTCCTCCTCCTCGTCCGCCCAGCAACCGCACTGGGAGACCTCCTCTTCGACAGCTACAAGCGACAGAGCAACGCTATACCCAATTAAACTCGTGCGAAAGTACGCGAGGGTTCCTGTTCTAAGCGTGGGGCTTTACCGCGGCCGGAAATCGCGGGCTGGGGCAGAGCAGAGCACCACCAGCAACAGTAGAAGTCGCCATGGGTAGCAAGCAAACGCCGGCAGTGTTCGACCGTTCGGGAGCCTTCCTCGCCTCGGAGCCGAAGGCGACGGAGGATATTTTTCTTCCTCGCAGTCGCAGCCGTGGACGGAGCAAATGGATGGAGCGGGCGCAGACGCGCGAGGTGGGCCTAGCGGGCCACTCGTTGCCTGAAGCTAGAACCATCCCAATACTGCCGTGATTTGCGAAGGTTCGGCCCGTCCGTCAACCCCCCGCAGTATTGGGCCGTATTGCTGGGCCGGGAAAGGCCGGTTGGTGGGCTGTTTGTTGAGAGGAAGAAGAAAGCATCGGTGGCCCATCCTGTCGAATATAATAATTTCCCGGCTGACTGACCGGCTGCCGTTTTTCGGTTTCTTGCGCGTCAGCCGCCTGCGGATACGGGAGGAACGTCCAAAGACCACAGTTTCCACTCCCAAAGGAAAAAGGAAAGTGGAAAAGCTTTTGCTTCAGTCGGTTTTCCAGGCACACTTTGCTCACACATCGAGCATGAGTGTGACGCATTTTGCAATCCTAGGGAGCTTCAGGGGTGCAACGCGTTTCTCAATCCTCGGGGGCGTTAGCCTTTTGGGCTGCAAGGTGATGTGTAAAGTTGACTACTTGCCCCAAACATACTCCATAGAGAGAAGTACATGTTTTCGTTTGTACTATAGTTTTGTACTACAGTTCAGAGTACAATTTATATTTATCTGAAGTTAACGAGGAATAATCCACCTACAGACATTAGAAAAAGTTTTTAAAAAAAAGAAAAGAAAAGCAAGACATTGCTCTTTTAAAACCAGAAAAGCAAAAGCTATAAGCGGCGATTAGACAACTTCATCTTGGAGTACAAGCACACATATTTTACTTTCGGTCCTATACAAGCCAAGAAACATACCATAGTCCACGTAGGATATATCAAGTGAATACGAAAAACACACAAGCCATGCTAACAAAACCGGGCTGTACACGTACTAATCCAACGTCATAGTCTTTACCCATGGCAACTTTTTTTTCTCTTTTCCAAAGTGGATATATTTATTCTTCCAAAATGGAGGTCATCATGTCTGCAAGGTCACATTGGTCATCACGCCTCCTCACGGCATAAAATGACGAAGAGCCAAAACTAAATTTGGAAGAAAGGTCTAAAAAAGCCACTTCAGCAATATCCCCGACTGACATGTCCAAGCCAAGGAAAATCAATAGGTGAAGGCTATCAAGTTGGCAGGTAATTAAGAGCTAGCATATCCTTTGGAGAGGGGTGGAGGCTGGAGATAGAATAATTGTTTAGAAAGCATTGATGGCAGATATGCAAAAATATGCCTAGGCCTAGGCTCCTCCTCCCCTGCAAAAACCTAATCACACACCTCCATTCCAGGTAGCTAAGCGCTCCCAACATAGGCTTTGGCTGGTTTGCCTTTGTGCTCTCTCAAGGCCTAAGACTGCATATAAGTAGGACCAAGCTGTACTGTAGCGCAGAGGATTTTGGGGGCCAGTGGAGAGATGGCGGGTTCTAGTTCTAGTGCCAGCATTCAAGAGGAAGCTAGTGCTGTTTTTGATGGTACGGTGGGGACACATTCCAATCTGAGATGTTTTCTTGACAGTGTGACTCCAGTTGTTAAGGCATATAGGGTTCCTATGGCACCCTACTATCTTCCACAGGTGAGCACATCTTGAGCTAACTTTTTATTTTTGGTTGCCGAATTCCCCTCCTCCTTGTGTCGTGAACGCGTGCTTTTGTCAAATTTCTTACTCCCTTTCTCTCTACTATATTCGATCTGGATATATTGCCTATTTTGTTTGAGCTTGCATCTGATTTACAAGGGCTATGTGGATAAAACAAGATTTGTGAGCTTATCGATTGCAAGGGGTGCATGTTTTATTTCCCACTTCAAGATCATGCTCTATTCACACTCCATCTTGCTTTTATGTATATTAACTTGTGGGTTTGTCGGTGTAGCATCTGATCGGTATGTAAAGTTCAGATTCAAATACTTAAGGCGCGAAACATAGTCGCGGGTAGTATCCATTACTATACACCTTTACAAGGACGTCATCCGACCGTTCCTTGCGCAATCATTTGAATCGGGAGGTTATGATGAGGGTTTTACATTGAAGTTGATCTGCGACAATTCCTTTATTTTTCGCATCTAGTGCATTGAATGGATTTTTTCATCTAGAATTTACCCCCTTTTTTCCCATTCCAACAGTAACATTTGGTTAGACTGCACTACCGATAGATCTAAACAGAAGGGCCTCACGTGACATGCACATCACTGTCCCTTTCGTTCTTACTCACGTTATGGTGCATCCCTTGATACAAGATATGTGCTAACTGATTCACAAGATATGCATTTGTTCAATACGAACCCAGGTGACAGCAAGTCATCATCACTTTAATTTGTCTCTCTTCTTGATTTGACTATACAGCTCAATAGATGTTTCAAGTTTCAACCCCCACAGCATTTCCCTACCTGTAAACCAAGAAAAAATGCATTTGCATTCCCATTCTTGCTGACATAATTAATAGGAACCTTCCAAAAGAGATCATCTAAAATGGATTCACCCAAAAAAAAATCTGAAACGGTCATGGACAGCTAATTAGCTTAATTGTGTTCACATGGACACCGATTCACTAGAGCTACGAGTGAGAATCCCATGATTATTTCTTTAGAGAGACACAATATATTCAGAACCAGCTGCGTCGGAGGTATATTATATTTATACATATTACTTGGATGCGTTTTTTTTATATCTTAAGACACGATATATAGCGAAACAAATATAACTCTTATTTGTGAGTGCAGCCAAACGACTATAATGGAAGAATTGGAGATGGAGTCAAATGTTTCTACTACCTTGGAGATCTTTGGAATTCGTTCTACAAGTGGAGCGCCTGCGGTGTTGGTACTTCAGTGTGCATTGCTCCGGGTGAGACACTAGAGCAATACTTTGTGCCGTATCTTTCAGCCATGGAACTGTACGCCAACGAGACAAATGTTCCTGCTTCAAACAGGTATGCACCCGGTACATGTATACAGGCAGCAATGTTTTGTACATAACTGAAAATTAAAAGAAAGGAAAGGTGTTGCTTACATGATTGTTTCTGAAAGTCTCGATTGGCGTGATGACTGCAGCATGGTATACGATAGAAGGTTCAGTGGGTACAACCAGCATGGGGCAACAGATTGGACTGCTCATGGATATCAGACACCATCAAACATGCGCAACGTCGGAATACTTGAGAGCAAGGGGGAGTTACTCTTCAAGTATTCTGAACCTGACTCCCCATACGAAAGGATACCTTTCGTGGACAAGGTATGTATCTAGTCCTATCTAGTCCCAATAGCTCAAATCTGTCTCTCTATTCACCTTGTCCGGTGTCCATTCAGAGGTTGAGTCAGGTTCTAAATACTTGAAGAATAACCCCCCTTGCAGATCGAGCATGTAAAGCTTCAGATCTAGCTGCCTCTCTGTTACCCACATGGTTCAAACTTTTGCACGTATACAAACCCCCCTGCATATGTCGGATGGGAATAAATAAATTAGCATTGCATAATTTGATAAATCAATGTATAATTTCATAAACTTAAAAGGTTCAGAAAAGAGGAATATGTATTAATATCTCACAAAATGGATCGAATTTGGGATTAGATCTCCCATGAGGATGTTGATTTGTGCTTCTGTGAGGATCAATAATTGTGTTGCTAGCTTCAATTTTGGAGGTAGAAGGAAAAAGGGTGGCAGGGAAACAAGAGTTTAGATCAAGGTAGGATATTACTGACAAAAATATTGCTGAATCGGGTCTTGGGAAGTGTAGAAAAAAAAAGGTAGAGCGGTAAACAGATTTGAATCAAGGTGGTGCATCTCTAGCGACGATGTTGGTAGCTTGGATCTGGTGGGCGTAAAGACAACAAAGAGTATGGGGAAACATAAATTTTTGGATCAAGATGGGTATTAGTGAGAGATGGAGGAATAAGAGGTTGGATCTAGGTGGACTTTATGATCCCATGAAGTCGTGAGAGATGTTGATTTGGGATATGGAACTCACCGGAGCAAGAGAAGAAGGCGGTAGTCATCACAGGGAGCGGGGAGCGGCGACCGGCGAGGAAGCATTAGGACGAATTTGGGCACACAACATGTGGGTGGGGTGGTGGAGGCGGCGGTAGAGGGGGGGGGGGGGGGGGGTAGGGTTAGAGGTAGGGATGGCCGAAGAGGAGGGGAGTATATATAGGGAACGATGTGAGGAGTGGTTCGTTCGATCTGTATCCTACGATCACCACGTATATCTATTTTTAAGAGACAAGGTCAAGAGTTGTTGTACTTTTTGCATAATCATAAAAAGGTCCTCTAAAGTATTAGCGGGTTTACACCTAAGTGTAAATCTGTCTAGGGTCCATTGAAATTCCTAATTTCTATATGATCTCCCTGATTTCATTTCTTTCTCATGTATTTAGGTGTACGAACTATACACTGAAAGTCCTTTCATAACATCTTTGAACAGTTTAGAGCTCTCACCATCAAGTTGGATGTCAGTTTATTGGTAAGTTTTCATAATCACTTACTTTTTTGCTTGAAGTGCAAATATATCAGTACATATATGTTTCTCGCCTAAAGTAAACAGTTTTTTTCGATGAACAAAGTAAGCAAACAGTTCTGATTATTTTACTTTCTTATCTTGTTCTCTAGGTATCCAACAAGTCACGTCCCTGCGAAGAACCAAAAAGATCTGAATACTTGTTTTTTGACGTACCATAACCTCTCAACATCTGAAGGTATGCAACAATGATAAAATGTGGTGGCATGTTTGTGTGTCTATAGATCAGTCGCATGCATTTTCTTTTTGTCTTCGCTGATGTAGTAAGCCATTAAGTTCCTTTTGTATGTGTTTTGAGTGCCTTTTTATTTCTCCAAAACAACACATATTATATCCTTTATCTCTAAATGTACATTTTGTCACTAATATCTCATAGAGTAGTAAAACTTGTTTTGAAATGCTTATGTGGAAGGGAAAATATTAAAGAATATTACTTCTTTCTATTTTAGCTACACAATGAACTGTAATAATTTTTTGACAAAATATAATATGGTAATTCTTGCAGGCAATGTGTCTTTAGACAGTGCGCATGACTCCAATCATGTGGCGCTTGCCCCGTTCGGCCTTGCAACATTAAAGCTAGACACCAAAGTGTGGGCTAATCCAAACTCCGGGGACCAAAAGCATATTGCTTCTCTGTACGATGCAGCACGGTCATGGCTCAAGAAGCACGGCATCCACCACTATGACTTCAACTACTTCTCTAGATGCTCATCCACATGAATAGCATGAAAATGGCCAATCAAGCAGTTCTTAGCCATTGATCACTCAAGCGCTGTCGCGTGTTGTTTATAGCGCATCTCCGCGTGCAGTGAAAGGGTTGTAGTAGATACTTGTCGCCATATATCTCCTTTTTCTTGTTTTTTTTTTGCTTATGATAGTTGTAGCTTTATGTAACTCTTCAAACTTTATGTGTTTACTGGTATTAATTGAATATGTTTATGCATCTGGAGGCTACACATCACAATGTTTACTTTCACTTTGATGTGTGTCAATACGTTATGCTCAATTTAGTTTGTATTAAACAAAGATCAACTTTATATCAAGCCACAATGGCCTCGCGTAAAAAACACTTAAGAAACCAAAAGGAACCTAAATGAAAATTAGATCCATCTCTATTGTACTTATGCGTAAAAACTAAAAACTGTGTATGCCATGTGCCTAAAGCACTGAAGCCCCATACAAAAATAAGGAACTTCAAGTTCACATATTCCATCATAATGCTTCGTTATTACTCTTTACATTATGATCAGTCTCTAATACCCACTACTTCAGGCTATGTGCAGTTGAGCTTACATTTATTCAATAAGAAACATACAACTTTAAGAAGTTAGATACATATCTATAGTTATGGCATAATGAATAGACACTTTCGTAGATATCTGGCCAACCATCAATAAAAAATATTTTTATTAACATAGAAAGATATGAATGCGCCCTTTTGGATGGAAAGAGTAGTATCTTTTCCCCAAAGATACTGTCACAATCAATTAAAAGCATCTAAATATGTCTATAAGAAATAATGTGAAACTTCCCTCTTTGACTGCTGTAAGTTTATCTTTCCTTCTCTTCCTGGCATAATAATAAAGACCTCCCTTAATATGGGCAACAAGCAACTGAAACAAAAAGCTGAAGACATCACCTAAAAAAGCTGCTAAAAATGGTTCCCCCCTAGATTAGTAGTCATTAATTAATTTCCAATTAATGGGTATGGTGATCAGGAGGTGTAGGAGCTGCTGGAGAGGAGGAGAGGATGAAGGCCCGGTTGAGCAACTTCGCCGCAACACCGTTCTAGTTTGTGACATTATCGTGATCTAGTTCTTGGTTGCAACAGACTTAGCCTTTTGTACTTCTGTGCTGTCGTCTCGCACCTGGGCAACCCCAGCTTTGTACCGTGACATTTTACTGCTTTCAAGAAAAGCATACTGAGTCTCCTTTTTTTTTAAAAAAAGAAGACTTTTCCTCTAGTAAAAACGCCCATATCGATGATGCACCTGAACAATGTCTAGCAATGCTTTCAGGAATCAGGGCAGTATGCCCATGTCTCTCTGAAAAGGGTCAGCCCTGAAAGTATCCCTGAAGCTGTGTTTGGCTCAATTCCATGTAAACCTTTTTGCTGCTCCTGCTCTGACGCAGATACCAAGCTCGGTCCTAGATTTACAAGGAAGTCACGTACAGAAAATATACAAACGCTGCAACAGCTCAGTAATCCTCAGCGGCAGCTGCGAGCACCCGAAGACCTGCCGGCGCCTCCGACGGCTGCCCAACCATGACAGATTCGTACAGCGCGCCAGCCAGCCCGGCGCCGATCAGCGGCCCGACCCAGTAGACCCAGTGGTGGCGCCAGCTCCAGCCGACGAGCGCCGGCCCGAACGCCCGCGCCGAGTTCATCGCCGCGCCGTCGAACGGGCCGCCGGCGAGGATGTTCGTGCCCAGGACGAAGCCGATGGCGAGCGGCGCGATCGCTCCCACGCCGCCGCCGCCGCGGCTCCGGTGGTCCACCGCGGTGGCGTACACGGCGTACATGAGGCCGAACGTCATGACGGCCTCGAGCAGCAGCGCGTGCCGCTCGTGGACGCCCCGGCCGAGCCCGATGCCCACGGGGCGCTGCACGACAAGGACAGGGCATGCATCCCTGGAGTGAGACGTGGCGGGCATGTTGCGTACGCGTGTTTGCACACAGAGGGTACGCCGAAAGCAAATGCATCACGCGCGCAACCATTCCTGACTTTGTTTGTTGGAAGCACGAACGAAAACAAAAAATGTATAGAGTGAGAACAAAGCACAGAATTCTGTTGGACGAATGGATCGACTCGTTTGGTTAATGCTTGTAGTAGTCTGGATTTTTTTCCACACTTTTTTTGTTTCCTGAGACTCTGCTGTACAGCTCTGTTCCCTTTTGTTATTAATATATTATAATCAGTAGGGGGCTTGTTGCTTCAAAAAAACAAAAAATGTGACCTGAATACTGACGTGCAGTTCTGGTGTGGCGTGGCAGTTTTAGTAAGCTACCCACCGCTTTAAATTTGTTACAAAGTTTAAAAGTTACTTTTTTATAGGTACACTAAAGGCATCCAGCAGGGAAAGGAAAAGAAAAACAGAGGTTCTGTTCTGCAACCTGAACACATGATGCTTCTGAACTTACAACGTTGGCAGGGCACAAAAACCTGGTGCTGTCCCACAGTTTTGAGCTTTTGACTAAGGTTGATTTTCAGAGCTACTAGTTTTTATCAGGACGTTTGATCAAAGCGTAAAATAATCTGACACGGCGAGACGAATTTACCGTGCCTCCGGAGACGAGCGTTAGAAGCAACGCGGCGGCCACGGCGCCGAGCAGCTGCGCGGCCCAGTAGATGGCGGCGCGGCCGACGAGCACGCCGAACGTGACGGCCGGGTTGACGTGCCCGCCCGACGCGTCGCTCGCCACCGCCACCGCGGCGGCCAGCGCCAGCGCGTGCGCCACCGCCACCGCGACCAGCCCGCCCGGCGTCCCCGTGTCCTTGTACAGCTTCCCTGCAAAATCCGGGGACGCAAGATCACCAAGCCTCGCACTCGAAACCAACGCTAACCGCAACCTCGTGCATGCATGTAAAGTTGCTTGTGATGCGTGTTCAGGTTGGCGTACAGAGGCCGTAGACGGAGCCTTCAGCGGCGAAAACGAAAATGGCCGTGGCGACGAACTCCGCCACCGCCGCGCGGGTGGCGGCCGGCAGGAGGGGTCCTGCGCCGGCGGCGTTGGCACGGCGCGCGGGGTGGCGACCTGGCAGCATGGTGAACGGTGCTGCCTTTTCCGTAGGTTTTGAATCTGGCGTCTGCAGCTTCAGGTCACTCTGCTTTCCGTCGCCGGAAGCGTTAGCTGGGGAGCTCTTTGCAGTGCGAGACCGCAGCTCGGGACGTGACAGGTGGTCGTGGGCAGATGGACACGTGTGGGAGGGATGGCGTTTGGGGGATCGACGGCCCTGAGAAGCTCAAAGATCAGCGACAATAAACCAAGGCGAGAGACTCTTCCTTCAGCCTGGGGGCCCAACAAGAGAACTTCAGGGCTCCGTGAATGCAGGCCTAACCATGAAGATGAACACAGAACACACTTCAACAGGAACATCTTTGGAGAAACCTTGTGGAAACAGGACAGCACCATCAGCCACCATGGCCAAACACATTTTGGAATGACACGCACTCAAATGTTAAATCTACCATCCTTTAAGCAGCAGATAATTTCACATAAACGCAGATATACGTTTAATGGCACAATAGAATCAAAATAACAAAATGGAGTAAATTTCAATAACATTCCCGCTTTCTATAAACTCATTGCTACCATTCTCTTGACAACTTTCTTGTTTCCTCAAGTCATGGGCAGGTCTGGGACACTGCAAGATGTTACTGGCCTACTCGGCAATCGCAAGGCAATTTACAAAACTTCCAGCCAAGTATCCCTGTGCTCGGCTCAACTCCTACTTCAACGGCTGAAAAACCAATCTAGATGAAAAGGCTGGAGAAAGTCGCATCAGGCTAAAGTTGCAACACTATCAACGAAAGTGTTTAGCATTATTCCATCACTATAATTCAAGATGATGACGAGGGGCCCTGCTCTATGTCTAAATCATCCACCATCTTCTGTATGGATTCAATATCACCAGTTGCAGAGAGGGTGTGAATTCGAAGACTCTCAGCATCCTCACTGCACACAAGAAAATCGAAGACTATAATTACGAAAAAGCTGTGGAGGTAAAAAGAAAGCAATAATTCCCCATATAATAAATTTAGCCATACTCTGTAACTCCAAAGATTTCTTTGACAACAAGTGAGCTGTCCCTTGAACAGAACTCTGGAAGCTGGATAGAGAATCAAAAACAATTTCCATTAAGACCTGAGCCATCATGATAACTTGTGTGCAAGCTAATCAGTAACAAATCATGATAAAAATAAACTCGAAAATTGAACCAGATGAAAGGAATAAATCAATCTGAATGCAAGTAATAATATGGTTGCACGGATATCTTATGGAAACTAACATTTTGAACTGAATGGAAAGACAATGTTCCTACAAAGCACAAACCAGTCATCTAATCAATCATCTGCATTTTCAGAGATTAGACACATTAACACAGCAGAGGCAGCAGTGAGCACAGGTCAACAAGAAGAGGCAAATGCATTTATGGGGTGTTCTACATAAGGATTGAGATGGTGAATGGACTATCTGATCCTAGTTCTGAACCTAAACAACTGATTCTTTCTGAGAAATAGAATGGATTGCTTCAAAATCATCTTGCACATTTTCATATAAAAATGATGCCATCCCATCAATATCACGAATGGTCCCATGACGATCTAAACCCATCAGGAATAAGCTGGTTCGTCAAACTGAACATTCACTATAACCTTATTATTTTTCATTGCAGCTCAAATCAAGATTGGCTTAAAATAGATATGGAATTATAAAATCAGTAAGAAAAATGGAGGATCAACAGGTTACCTCCGATAAGTATAGGATTTTTCCAAACAAAACTTGTACAGCAAGCTTCCGCTTAAAACCTTGTTCTGTAAACCCAGATAAGTCCATAACTACTGGCCCTGCAAGATTGTAAAAATACAAAAATATATTGTGTAAGCATGACATCATCGAACCAAAATTTTGAATTTAATAAAATATATAGTGAATACTAACGATAAGAAAGAAATAAATTACAATGTAGATGCTACTGCTCTTCTCAAATTATAATTAGTGTATGGTGCATCCCATATCAGGGGGGTGGGTTAATAGAGAATAGGGAAATAACCATGAATTTGTACAAGGATGCATCCGTGTTTGCCTTGTGATTGCCCCAGCAAACCATGCCCTTTACATTTAATTCTTTGGATATGCTTTGCAGGACTCGAAAGTCATATTCGCATGCAGCAATGACCGAACATAAATTTTCAAGGGATCAATTTTCCATCAATGCATAATTGTGGAGTTGTACAAAAGATTTTGAGTTTGATAATAACCAAGAGAACAGCTCTGCATGCGTCCTTAAACATAATGAGGGTCCAATCTTACATGGCATGGCAAATGAAAACTGGATATTAGTAGCTTCACAAAGAAACTTCAGCCAAAGGGGAGCAGGACAAGGAAACACATCTAGATTGGCAAAGGTAAATCCGCCCGAGCTTGAGATTATGGAAATATTTTGAGCTCTTTCATGAAACTAGAATAAGCAGCAATAGATACCTTTTTCTCGAACAATTCGTCTTGAGATCTCATTCAAAATTTCAGCAACTTCTGCATCTTCTAGCATTGATGCCTTTCTAAGATGTATGAGATCCACGACCACATCAGGATTGAAGGGTTTTTCATTCAGTGTGTACCGGATGTACTTTCTTACTACATCATCCATGTCAAATCCTGTCTGGGTACACATAAAAGCATATTTACAATTTCATGAGCATGTTATTTGCTATGGGAAGAAATATTTTCCAGCAGCAGTGCAAAGAACAGTTTGCTATATCAGTTTCTCGAGAATAATATAGATGGTTGGTTAGGGCACACACACCTTCTGCATGAGGTCTTGGAGAGCAGGATAATCTACTGCTTCCCTGCCCTTCTGGAACAGCTCATCTAGTGACTTCAACAAGAATATATTCTTACCAACCTGCAGAGAAACAATGTTTTGCTATTAAGTGCAACCAAAACATAGATACCAGATAGTTCTAGATCACAGACGTTACAGTATCTAAAGACATGCAAAGAAAAAAATAACGAACTGTATAACATCAAGATTGCAATCCGTTCACCATCAAGCTTGCAATCAACAAAGAAAGAAAGCTCAAATTTGTTTTAGCATTTCTTCGTATTTAAAACGTTACCTAGTTGATTTAGAGTGAACTTGTAAAGGGTGCAAAACAGAAATTCCTGGTTCATTTCAATTTGATTTTAAGAAATGCTGTAAAATGATTTATTTATTATGATTCCAAGATGCTATGCAGTGATGCAGTAATAGATAAATTTGCAAACACATAATTAGCTGCTGAAGGAGCGAAATTATCATTTCCCATCGCCTTGACAAAGCAAAATTTGTAAAGGCACATATTTTGGGGGCTAGATTGATCACTAAAAACCAATGTTCTAAAATGTACATAATTCACAGTCCTAATGCAGCGGCGAAGGAAAATGCACACCGTATTTAAATACCCCAGCACGCGATCAAATACACTCATGGAACAACGGCAAAATTTATGACGGGAACACTTACCCTTCGCTTCTTCTTAGTGCGCGGGGAGGTGAACCTGCGGACAGTGCGGACGACCGCGAGCACGAAGGAGACGCCGACGTAGGCGAGCGGCACGGCGAGGAGCCACGGGACGGGGCTGGAGCCGACGCGGGGCCCCGGGATGGCCTGCGTGACGGTGCCGGTGAACTCCACGAGGTCCAGCGCCTTGTCCTGGATCCACGGCATCTCCTCCTCAACCTCCTCCACCTCCTCCTCGGCGTCCCGCTTTGGGACATCGCTGGGACTCGCGGGCGGCCGCGAGGCGGCGGCGCGGGCCCGGCTGTCGGCGCGCTTGGCGCAGACGATGAGGAGCGGCGCCGGCCGCCGGGGCGCTGTGCGGGCGGGGACGGGTAGGGAGAGCGGGCACCGACGGACGCGAGCGGCGCCGCCGGCCATCGAGGTGGCGAGCGGATGGAAGAAGGAGGTGGTCGCCATGGAGTTGGTGGTGGCTAACTGGCGATTAGGGCTTATCGTGGTACGCGGTTCAGGTGGAAGAAGTTGTTGCGACTCCGGAGTCCGGAGTTCCGGAAAGGTTTGGAGGAAGACGACGAGCAAGGAATATGGGCCGAGCGGCCCAGTAAGAAAAAGCTGCTTTGGGCCTTCACGGGGACGGTGCCAAATTTTCTTTAATTTCGGCCATCGGCTACCTGCGGTGTGCTTGAAAGAAAAAAAAAACGCACAAGTCCTGTATGCAAAAAATCACGAGCTGGATCATCGCGGTAAAGCACAGAAATACATCGACAGAGCCTTAGAGATCAGGTAGCAATTAGTACGAATGTAGATGGAAACCGATCTTCATAACTTGTAGCAAAATCATAGCAATACACAAAAGCAACATAAGCTATCATGGAAACTGACCCATCACGAATTTTTTTTAATGAACAACACTCGACGAGTGCGTTTCTATTGATATAGCAGAAAAATACAAAATTATGTCCAGGAAATAAAAGAAAAAACAAAAATAACACCGGCAGGTTGGATTGGAGCATCAACACGCGCCGAAACTCAAACACTACTCAACAGCCGGTCGGATTAGGATATCGACGCAAGCCACATAACTTATCTCCACGAGACAGCACTGGCCGATCGGAATAAACTCCACACATTAAACGCAGCAAAACTGAAAGCCTTTTTGCGACACCCACCAGAACATCCACACTCGTATAGTCGCCGAGAACCTTCAAGTGTGACCCCAAGTGTGACCCCGCATCGACAAGGAACCAGAAGATGCATACAACACTACACCGGGAAGACCACCGTCATGCGGGACCCGCCGCTGCCATGCCGCTGCAACACCACCCTCCACCTGATGGAGTGATACCACCAAAACCGGACCTCTCGTAGGCTGCCACGCAGTCGCCACCACGATAACACAACGCGCGGGGGCCTCGCCGCATCCGCCGTTGGACCTCACTCTCGTCGCCTCGAACAACCACCACGCGCGGAGGCCTCGCCACGCCTGCCACGCCACAGTACTCCACGCCACGGTTCCATTTATTTTGTCGCCGTTAGGATGGAAAGCAATGCTGCCCCCTCGTCCCCTAAACCCCAACAAAGCCGAGCCGCCACCGCAGGCCGACCTCACCTCCTTGCTTCACCCGCGAAAACATAACCTCCGCCATCGTGCCAGCAAGCCGAAGAAGTCGCTTGCGCCATTTTCCGATGATGTACCGCACCGGATAACCCAGCCAAGCTGAGCAACCCGTAGCGGTCCGCAGCAAGCCAAGTTGTCCCATGATGTCGATGCCACAAGCGCCGTCCTTCGACGCCGTCCCACGCCGCACTGACAGTTGCTAAGCAACGCCAGCCACCGCGGTCCGCTGCGAGCAGCCACAACCGACAAACATGTGACGACCTTCGGGCGCCACCAAAGCTGTGAATGCCATCACGAGGGCTCGGCAACACCCGTTCAGCTTGCCACGCGGCGGAGTTGCCAACCCCGCCTGCTGTCGTCCATGACCAGAAATGCCACGAGCCTAGATGGGTATCTAGAGACGACGCCTTCAAGGAGGACACGACGCCAAGGCGCCGCCATCGCTCGTCCATAATCTAGACAGGATTTTCACCTAGAGAGCCCTATGCAACAAGGAGGTAGCTCCAAGATGACGCCCCCAACAGGGAAACGACGCCCAGGGGCACCACCGTCATCTGTGCTAGCAAGAATGCCGGCAAGGACTTTCGCCTGGAGCATCAACCCCCCGCTACACGCACACAGCTTGGCACTCCCGGACCACCGCCACAGCAGCCCATCCAGGGCGGCGCACCTCCACGCACCATGCCGCTGTCGTACCTCTGCCTCTGCTGTGCTCACCATCTAGGACCAGGAGCCTCCTGAGAAAACCATGGCCACCGCCGCCTCCTCGCGTTGCGCCGTAACTCCGCGAAGTGCATTACTCTCCTCCGTTGCGCTCGCCGCCCAGATGCCGCCTTAGCACCGCGGCCACCTCTGCTCGCGCGCCGTCACACCTTCACGCCCGCTGCCCGGTCTGCACCTCCGGGCGTCGCAGCCCCTGCCGTGGCCCTCCATGGCCATCACCGGCGCGCCACCGCGAGCCTTCGCAGCCCACTTGCTCGTATGGTTCCCATGGCACTCCAAATCCCAACTCCCAGTTATTTAGATTACAAGTTTGTTGGTCCCAGTCGAAATAACGTGTATATTCTAAAAAAAGATACTGCGGGGCATTTGTACCGCACAAAATATGTGTATCTCTGCGGATGGATTTCGGATGCCTCTTTGGCTGTTTGCGCTCTGAAATCAATCTACTGCTGTCTACTGAAGAACTTATCAGAGAAATAAGGTGAAGTCTGTGAACTGGATGAATCTCAGTATCATCAGTTAATACCATGGAATCTCAAGCCTTGGGTTTGGCTTCTCTAGACCATGCTGGGGCTCTAACTTTCAGGTTGGAATTCTCTGCTTCCTCATCATTCTCCTCTTCCTCCAAAATCTCCTTAGAAAATGCCTCTGGATTTGCTTTGATGCAGTCCTGCAGTGCGATAAAGGGGTTCACACAATCCGATCCCTGTAAAGGCAGAGGTAGCAAAATTTAGTGCAAGTTAATTTACAGGAAGAAAAAGACAGGAATCAAACAGTTAATGGTGCCACATGGTCAGATATTGTTTTCATACACATGATATTTGAATTTTTCAAATGAAGGATCCAAGTTTTGTAAGAAAGTACAGAAACATGCAAACAGCCATAATTTGAAAAGGGAACAATTGAAGGAAACTAAGTTCAATCAAGTTAGCACTTGAATGTTTTTGAAGTCTTTCAGATGCAAAGAACAAGGACACGCATAACCTTTTTTTATTGCTGTAAAAGTAAAAGAACAACCACAATGAGTGCTTTTGATTAAACAGAATCACCTTATAATGGCTTACATTGACATTGTAGTCTAACTAAATCGACAATAGTTCCAGACTTCCAGTTTATATGTAAATCATAGAAATCCGCCCTAGGACAACACATCTTCCTATACTCAACTAAGTCAACTAACAACATGGGGGCCATTCAAGTAAGCCAACAAATTTCATACCGCACGCTATAGCAGAAAGAGAATCGTGTTGAATTACTTTCAAAAGAAAACCAAGACAATGCACAAATATTGGAAAATAAGAAACAAACATGTCAAGCAACAGAATAAATAAATAAATAAAATCATAGACCATCAACTGTCACAAGCTAAACTGTCAAGGCTTATACAAAATTACATCATTTAATAAGCTTCTGAATCATAGGCCATTTATTAACGTGCTATCATCCTGATGCATACGCACTTAATATAGATTGCATATGGTGGATTTAAGTTGAATCAACTTAGCAACTTGTAGAAAACTAAAAAGATATACAACCTTCTCTTCTTCTATGCTCCTAAGGAAGCAGGAAAATGCATCGACAAATGAGCCTCCACAAGGACCATTTTTCAAATCAGCAACACATGGACACTCCAGAGCTCTTTGTACCTTCTCATCAATTGACTGCACAAGCAAAATACTATTTCACTGACCACTGGCACTTGGAGTGCCAAGATATAGTGAAGCAAATAGATGACTGATGTATAAGCATCTATCTAGAAGCAAAAGGAAGGGTCATACCTTCTCAGTATCACCCTCATCAAATGACATGGCCTCTGCACATTTTTTAAAAATGCTTAATTAGAACAATGTAGCACTTTGCTAAGAAGGGGTCCGAATGGAGGAAATTATGCTATGCACGTCGAAATAAGGAAGTTTGCTAGCTGCAAGGAGAACTAAAATTTCCAGTACCCTTTTGAGTTGAATTATGGTTTGTTCCCCTGAACTAGGACCCTAGGGCCAACAGTCTGAACTGTGTTTTTGTACCATATACTTCCGGTTACCTTCGAGAAGCCTAGGCTCTGGCATATAAGGTTGTGCCCTCAAAGTGCATATTGTAACTTTCCAACAGTGAAGTGTATATTGTAACTTCTCAGAGAGCTACAATATCAATCGATCAGGCTAGTCATTCTGGATGGACATTGCCACAATGGTTGACTAGCAGCCTAGCCTAAGACTTGCTTGCTCCTCAGGAGTAACGATCAGGCTTCAGGCCCCTGCTTAGTTAACTTCGCATCATTGACATTAACTTAAAAGTGAAAACTAGCAGAATTCCAGCATGAATGAATCCTAATATTTTTTGGTAAGAGACTAAGGAATCGTTATCAGTAAAAGGTCTGCATTATCGCATATTAGAGTATCACAGGAGCGATCCCATCCTTCTACTTCCGTACCAGAATCCTACCCGTTACTGGCTACCCAATTTTTTTCTTCCAATTCGAATGCTACCAGCCAAGAGCTCCCCACTTAACCAATGCTCCACCAAATCCAAGCAACGCGAAAACCCAGCGCAACTGCAACTCCACTAGTACGGTGTACGGAGGAGGTAAACATCATAGAGACATGAGATTCGGGGCTTACCTGCGGCGAGCGCCTCGAGGGAGGAGGACGCCGGGGCAGGAGACGGCGAGGACGGCTCCGCGGCGGGCGTAGTAGGCTCCTCCGCCGGAGGGGCGGACTGACTCTGTCCTTGGCCCATGGAGATACGCAGCGGGAGCGGGAGCGGGAGCAGGCGGCGGCCAACCTCGTCTCTACCCGGCAATGGCTGCGAGAGCGACAGGGCGGCGGGGTCGGTTGGAACGTTGGCCAAGTCGAGCCGGCCGGCACCACCAACGCCGGAAGAAAAGTTGGACCCGAGTTGGACTCGCGTCGGCGCGTCCTGACCGTCCGATCGTACGAAGATTCGCGTGATAGGAGGGACAGGGCCAGGCCATCACAGTGGGCCGGCTGCCATTGCGCCCGTGAGTGAGAGATGTGGGCTGCTTTCTGTGACTGGGCCCCCATTCAGTCACCGCGGCCCCTCCTCCTCTTCCCCTTCCCCTAAACCTCCGCGTCGCCGCTTTTCGCCATTTCCCGGAGGGTGTGCTCCAGCCTTCCAGGCCGCCGCGATGGTGGGAGGCGGCAAGCCGCTGGGGGACAGCGTGTTCGCGGGCCACGCGGCTGCCGGCGCGGCGGCGATCAGCGCCTCCGCCGTCGCCGTGCACCCGCTCGACACGGTCAAGACCCTCATCCAGGCGAGCGCGCACACCCGCATCTCCTCCTATTGTTGCTTGCTGTACCGGTGCTTTCTGAAGGTCTAATTTGGCATCTTGGCGGCGGTTTCTTGCCTCTGCAGCTGGGAGCGGCGGGGCAGAAGCAGAAGATGGGGCTCCGGCAGGTGGTGGACCGGCTCATGGCCGCCTCCGGCCCTGCAGGTTTGGTTGGTTGATTAATTGCTTGATATTTTGGCAGTGGGACTGTGTATTGCGATTGGAGTAATTGTACTGCATCCTGATTTGCATTGCTACCGAGGTGCGTGAACTGTTGAAGTTGGCAGGCTACTATGCTGATTATGTTTAGCTGCTATGCTATGCTAGGCCAGAATCGTCTGATGATTTTATTGATTGATTGTTGAGCCTACCTGACAGAGCTACCAATTCTAAAGAAAGAATGAAAGACCTTATTCAAATATAATATGCTGGGTTCTGTGTGAAACTATGAATCCAATTGTTAGAAAATCTAGAGACCTGAGTTTATTGAGTCAGCAATGTATGCACAACCAATATTTTCCCCAAGTTTCTTTGGGTGCCTGTAAAATTAAAAACTTTCTTGAGTGAAAGTAGTAGAAATCCTTATAAATCCTGATTTTTTTATAAACTTTTCCAGTTCATGTTTGATGTCTTCATATCTAGTTATGTGTGACTTAACATATATGAAATTTAATTCACTCATTATCTTATAAGTTGTATGCCTTTTAGGGTTTTACAGTGGAATCGGATGGTCTATAATGGGAAAACTTCCTGGGTTGGGAGCACGTTTTGGGACCTATGAACTTTTAACAGCTTTCTATAAAGGTAAATACATGATTTCCCACGATTCATGGTTTAAGACAATTTGCTCTATGTCACGTTGTTATAAGTATTTACATTACAGGTCTATTGTGTCACAGTACATTGCTTTTTTTTTCTTTTCTTTTGTTATTACCACCATCAGTTTGTTTTGAATTGCATTCCTTTCTCTGTTTTTTTAGATGAATTGCACTCCTTCCTTGATAGCTGATACATCTTCTGATGATCTAATCTACCTATGATGACATAAGCTAGTTATCGAGTGGAAAATATTCTCTAGTATTACTAGCAGTAGCGGAGCGTGAACATCTGATAAGAGGGGGGCAATCAGCAACTGTAATACGTAAAATACTCTAGAAGCAAGGGAAATATGACGTTTGAGTAAGAAATATGAGCAGATCAGAAGGAATTTTAAGAACTATTGTACATGCACAAGCATATATACAAGTAGCTGATCTTATCATGTGTTAGAGGTAGATAATTACTTGTAATATTTCGGTGGGAAGGAGGGCCAGCACCCAGATTGGCCTCTATGAGGCTCCACCAGTGATTACTAGCAAATGATTACCATCTTGTATATGTCTTGGCAGATGGAAGGGAGGACAACTATGTCTATTATTCTGAGGCTATGTTGGCTGGCATAGCTGCTGGTGCTGTAGAGGCTTTTTTCTGCACACCATTTGAACTTCTCAAACTCCGAAACCAAGTTAGTTCTGTGATACCTTCAAGACCAGTGGGCCCTGCAAATGTTGCACAAGAATCGTTTCCGCTACTTTCCAAACTGTTGCCTGGATATGTTCCTGACACGAGGGTGTGGAGCAACACCGTGAACCTTTTGTCTGATCTTTCTCCAAAGCATCCTGACATGTTGGGTGCCCTGAAGCAGCACCCTTGGATGCTTACCGGCTCTGGGAAGCCCCCACTACCATCTGATGTGCAGCTACCTTCTAGAGTGATATCACTTGAAGGATGGGGTGCTCTGTGGAGAGGGCTTAGACCAGGGCTAGCTCGAGACTGTGTCTTTGGTGGTATGTTCTTTTCAACTTGGCAATTCATACACACAGCGATGCTCACTTGGAAGGCAGTTAATATGAACCCTGAACCTAGGTAATGCAATCATGTTAGCATATTTGATTTGGAAGTAAAGACATGGATAGCATGTTAACAATATTTATTGTTTATCCTGTTATTTTGGTCTATTTTAACTTTTCATCTCCTATCAGGAATATAGAAGAAGCAGGTCCTGTGCACCCTTTTGCCTCCAGTGTTGCTGCAGGCTTTGCTGGAGCAGTTGCAGTTGCTGCTTCACATACGTTTGATACCGCAAAAAGTCGTTCAGAATGTACTGTTGTGCCTAAGGTACAGGCTTGTCCGTGCTTTTTAGTCTACCCTCATCTTTCTTATATAATTGCCTCCAAATTTGACATTGCATTCTTTCATATTTGTGATATTCCTTGTTTATGTTATCTCCTTTTCTTTGCAGTATATTGCAATGGAGAGGAAGCTTCTTAAGTGGAAAGCACCAGGAACGTGGATAGAGAGAAAGACAGGAATATCTCCTGCTGATAGGAATTTTCTGTTCCGTGGCATTGGACTACGAATGGCTCGTAGTGGAATTGCATCATTTGTATTAGCCGGTTCATACTATCTAGTTGTAGATTACATCTCATAGATGACATGAAGAGATATCATATGGGGATATCTTTTTTCATATGAAAAATGATGATTTTATGACATTCAGAAATACATTTTCATGACTGTATACGCATTCCTTAAATGGTAAGAACGATGCAACTTTTTTGGGCACCCTGATTATTTGACAATTTTGCTCATTCATATAAATTTGCTTGACTGGAACTGATTGTTCTAAGGCCATTCCCAGTGGGGGTTTCATGAGAGTTATTGTGGGACCTCACATAAATCAGAACAGGCACAAAACTATGCCCTTGCCGAGAAAATGTAAGCATCAGGAACATCCGAACATCAGGAATCGGGATCGAGAATGGTCAATCAAATCCTTTGACAAAGCATTTCCCTTGTCAGAAGAAAAATCGCCTGTACAATGCTCTTCAGATTATCTTCAGGCATCCCTAAATTTTGCTTGGATTTTTTTTTGGGCTCAGGATTTTGTTCAAACATATTTTGTACACTTCATTTGTTACCATGTTCAGCTTTGACATGGCAAATCTTGGTTCTTCTCCTTTCTCTCCAAAGCCAAGCTTTTCGTCTGAAGAAACCATTCTGTTGCATATACACCTACTGACATCTGTCTTCTTTGTTCCAAAGTGGATCTAATGGAGGAAGATCATAGTCATCTGGCGTTAGTGCCAATGCGAAATCCGGTAAGGGAGGTGGAGTTCCTATGACCCTGCAAATTCCCCATGATGACACATTAGTTCATGGGGTTCACAATTTCAGTATGTTTCAGTGCTGGTGGTTCTTACTTTTCTTGAGTATACAGGTCCTGGTTGATTCGGACCTTGCTTGAAGCATCTTTTGGGATCTTGTCAAACATATATTTTGCTGTTCCAAATGGAGTAGAGCTCCTGCAAAGTACAGGTATGGACTTCAGTCTCCCTTACTATGAATGTGTTATTACAAATCACAGCAACAGCTGTTTCTCAAACAGATTATTGAGCACCCCTTATCTAGGAGAATGTGAAATATTTAAAATGAAAACTCCAATATGTGGTGAGTAGTGAAGTGTGGTGATGCCTTACTTCGATGTTGGAGGAGTTGCATGGAAGGCTTCTGAAACCCTTTTGCTTTCTTTTAGAAATTCTTCTGAAGCTTGAAGTGCAGCTATTGCCATTCCATGGGATTTCTCCGTATTTCCCTCATCAAGAATCAAACCATGAAAATAGTATGCTGCAGCCTGAGATAAACATGTACATAGATGTCAGACAGTGTAAATAAATGCTTAAAAGATCATACATTAGAACGAAAGCTATGCCATTTGAGAGAAAAGAAAAAAAAAAGAAAAATAGTCAGTGACAAGAAGACAAGGTAGTAGCCTAGATCACGACCTTTGCTTCAACATATTTCCACTTGACAAACAGCCGGTGCTTTTTCCCCCATCCATCAGAACCAGGAAGATCTGGAATGCTTTCCTGAACTTGTTGCCAATACTTGACCATTTCACAGGCTAAGCGTCGTTTTACTGCTAAAGTGGCCTTTGGACTATCAATAGCCAAACCAAGCTGCATGTCAACCCCCTGTAGGAAGAACACCAATGTTCATTGTTCAGAACAAAACTGAAACATCTAATATCAAATGTATTGGCCATCAAAAGCACAGGTAACAATAGTTTTATGTATCAAACATGACACAGTGTAGATTTGATAAATCATGATAAACATAATGCTAGTACTAGGTTTCTTATGCTGTTCCCGGCAAAAATTGCAACTACAGTAGTATAAAATAGTGCTATTCAATATCACAACATATTTCTGCTGCTTCAGCAGTAATAGAAAATGTATTCTTCAAAATTACATGCAGGCATAATATCTTTGGTGTTTTCTTCTCTCTCTTTTTTTGATGCATATGTTCAGCGTTGTCTTCAGAAAAAGTTACAAATCAAATGGACTGTAGAGTTATATTGTGGCAGCACCTGATAAGCTGTTCTCAAAGACAGATAATCCAATTTGCCTAGTTGAGAAGACACTACCTGACCCAGAGCTTGCAGGCTTAGAGCTTTGAGATTTCCTTCAACCAGGTCTACTGGAAGTTGCCTCCTGTAATCCACATGTTGAAGGAGAATATTTCAGTTGGTGTTTCTAAATTTAAATTGAAACCTAATACTACTAGCAAGCTCCCCAAGGTGTATAGAACCTTAGTTCGGGTGAAATCTGCGGAATTACATGCCGAATTGCGCAGTCTAAGTATCCAGCTGCCTTCAAGAAAACATCGACAGTGGCCCGTCTGCTCTCTGTAGTACATTGGAAATATGTCACCATATCAGCACATGAACACTACAGACAAAAATACTTCAATGCACAACAGATCATTTTAGTATTTTTCCTATGAATCTAATTAAAATGCACAAACTTGGAGCAACAGCCTGTAAGACAAGGACACTTCGGATGTACAGTTAACAGTTGTAGCACCTTCAGAAACTCTTGGTGCATAGCCATCGCCGTATGACCTGGGGAGAAGCAGGGTGTTGGCCTGAAGCAAGCAGACCATGGCCATCAAATGCAGCACGGACAGCACCTCGTACCAGGCATCTGCCATGGTCGTCTCCTGAGATTGGAAAGGTGATGTTACATATTGCCTAGGAGCAAGAAAACAGCAATGAGTTCGCAATATTCAGGGCTGGACATACCTCAGCAGCATTATCCTCTTGGTTAGTCCAGGTGAATTGCACTGTGTGCCTCAACGTACTACCTGCACATTTTGCATGCTGGATGAATCAGAATTCTGAACAGCAAAACTGTGAACCCAAACAAGAGCAGACCACCAGATTACTGAAGCAGCTCCTCACCTTCTTTTACCAATCCTAGCAGAACTGACAAGTAGTCTTCGAGGGCCTGTAGGAGATTGGCTGTACTAGACCCTGCACAGAAGCAAACCGGCAATCCAGGTCAGCGCTCTGGAAGTCCTCACAGCTTGCAGACAAATTTAGCTACCAATCCAGGCGCTGTACCACCATCCCCTCTCTACGCACCGTGCCGTGCCGCCGCCGTCTTCCGCCTCGGCTTCAGCGCCGCCGCCGACTCTTGCATTGCCATCTCGACGACGCGCGCTCTCAGAGCCGACAGCCGCTCCACGATGCTCCTGTCCAGGCGCCCGCCGAGCGCCTGGGCGAGGTCGACGCTCCTCGGCACCCGGAGCCCCGGGAGGAACACGACCACGTCGCCGACGCTCCCCGGCCGTCTCCGGGGCCCGCCGACGGCGTCCTTCTGGCTCGACGCTCCGCACCCCATGGCTTCGCAGCGGCCTGCTTACCTGCAACAAACACGACATCAGCGACTCACCAACAAACCACATCGCGAATTCAAGAAGTTGGAAGAAATTTACGGCACGAAGAATCCACGGCAGAAACGGAAAAGGATTTATCTTTGAAAGAAATGCTCGGGCAAAAAGGATAACGCTCAAGATTGTACGCGAGCGCAAACCAATCAGAGAGAACACCATCGAACAAGAACCGGAAAGAAACCAATAAAAGCCCTCTCACCTTTGTTCGCCCTTTCCGGCGGCCTTTCCGGGATTCGTCAGGCCACAATCCACCGCCCGAATCGAAGCCTCCACCTCCACCCAGCAAGGGGCACCACCACTACCCCCGCTCCCCGGCCGCCTCTGCACGCGCGCACGACACAAACCACGACGAACACAAGTGAGCGAAACGAAACGAAGCAGGTCTTATCCTTTAAAAAACGTTGGCAGGGGAAGGGAAGGAAGAGGGGACCAGTAATCAACATCGGAACAGGAGTGCAACTTGGCGTAATGTACGGCCAAATTGGCATACTTTTCGCCCCGGAAAGGCGTTGTTTTTCTGGTGGATCAGCGGCAAGTTGTGCCGTCGGATCGAAACAAAAAAAAACTAAAGAAAACGCTAGCTGCTGGTCGCGCTAGTGCTGCTAGGCGGTCGAGCAATGCATCAGCATCACCACCGGATGCCTAGCCGGGGATGCCTCGCTCTGCCGCCGTATTGAAATGATAAAAGTACATTGAGAAAAAAAGAAGCTGTTTTCAAGATCGTGAATCGAGCCGCGAAATCCAGGGGGGAAACGAGGAGCCACCTAATCCTCTGACGCCGGGGGAGAAACGTCACGCGCTTGCTGCTTCTTGCTGCCGAGCGCGGGTACATCTGGTTCTAGAACGCCAGGAGGGAGATCGACGGAACAATGGGGGAATTGGGAGAGGAAGAACGACTCAACTGTTCGAGCGTGAACGCGGGCGGATGAGCGAAGAAGGCTATCGAACTTCTCCTTCCTCCTGGACTGGTGAGCTGGACTCCCGGAGGAGGAGGTCAGACAGAAGAGAGAGCGCGCGAGAGGGGAGAGAGGCAGGCCTACAAGGCTGAGACTGAGATGACCTGTGTCTATTTAAAGGCCAAGGTTTTGAGCAGATGCGAATGCAATCTGGCCCGCTCAATTATGAAGCGCACAGCTGGTCAGCCGGCACGGAAACCCGCGGAGAAAAGATCTCACGGTGAGTCATGAACTCATGGCGGCTGCGGCGAGCCGGGAGTCTCCTACTAGTACCGGTGCCGGCGAGACGGACCTGTGAACACCCGGCCGGGCCGGGGGGATTGTCACGTGAACTACCAGGGGATGCCCTGCTCCGAAAATGAAATAATAGCGTATCGAGACACCTGTATGGCTGCCTCGACTGTCCGGAATAGAATAACAAGAAGATGTCGGTCCCGCGGCTGCGAATAGTACATGTTGAAAGTTGGAACTCTCGTGTAAAGGCAGAGAGAAAAACTTGACCCGAGTGTCAAGGCAGCCGGACATTTCTGTTGTAATGGAAAACTGAACCGTAACAGTAATGAACAGTTGTCTTCCATTGACGGGGGTACACTGGTTATATACATGTCCAAATGGCAGGGTTCGGGATGGTCCCTTCCTGATTAGTAACTGCTGATGCTGTAATTAATAATTAAGTATTTAATTAATTATAGAAATTGATTACTAATGTATTTTGTTTCACAACACTTCTCTTTGATCAATTTGTTCTTGTGGTCTTGAATCAATAAAATAGCTCCTCAAAAACTCTGTAGGAAAAATAAGGAGGTGTATGTATATGTCATAGGAAAAACTCCTCAAAAACCCTTTTGGGAAAATAGGAGAAAATATTGATATGACATGTATGATTGCTTGATAGCAAATTGCCTCGTTAAAAACCTATTGTTGACGCCAGATTTTGACACGTGTTGAATCGGCGTCAGGGAAGAAAGAGACTGGCCGATGCGGCAGATTTAAAGGCTACAGTTGGGAATCGGTCGATTGAGGTTACAGTTAGGGATTGACCGATTGGCGATGCAGCTTGCGCCAACAGATAGGGGGATGAAGCCAATGGAATCCCAACAGAGGATCCTAGTCAAAGATGACCTGACGTTGGTCAAAGAACGATGTCGACTCGGTTGTGAAGCAATGGAAAGAGTCCGGATTGGACTAGGAGATGGCGACAGAAGATTCTGCGGGAGCCCGTTTCCTTTAGGAAAGTATTATAGATATAGTAGTTTTTATTTAAATCAAGATTGTAACGGATCGTAATAGATCAGGAGTCTTAGTCGTAGGGTATAAATAGGAGCAGTCAGGGTTTTGTAATACATACATCAATCAACAAAAATAATCTACTTTTTCATCGTACTTTACTTTCAAGTCGGCGACTTCGCCAATACTTCTTTTTCTTTCACGAGTTCGTACGGATTGGCAGGGCTGCATCGACACGATCTTCGGCCAATTGGTAGGTTCCGCTTATCGAATAACATCTAAGATTTAACTTCGGGTGTATCGCCGTTGTTTCATTTAGATTTATTCACTAGTTATCGATATTTACCAGAATTATAGGTTTTACCTATTGTTCTAGTTTTATCACCAGTTATCCAGCTTGAGATCAAACTATCGGCTCTATCATTACTTTCCCTTGTTTATTATCATACAGCCGATCAGATCTATTTCAAGTGTTGCTTCTGTAATAATTGTTTAAGTTACCCCAATAGTCTCTTAGCAATTGTTACGTGATTATCGGCTGATCCATAGCCGGTCATCTTCATAGTAAATCGGCCGATTCGCTGATACGCTTTTCGGGACAAATCGAAACCTCAACCGATCGGAACCCTGGAATTTAATACCTTATTTCCTTGTCAATCAACAGGTTAGATTGACTGGCACGCCGCGTGAACCGCACCAGGGCAATCACCCGAACAGGAGTTAAGCAGATTCTCCCGGGTCGTGTGTCCGGCGCTGAAAGTCATCGGCCGATACCTGGCCGATTTTTAGCGCCAACACCTATGTATGAGAAAACCTCGATAGGAAAAACTCATTTAGGAAAAGAGTGCAATTTATAATCAGAAGATTATATCAAGGGTTTACTGCCCCTGATACTTGCAAATCTTTAAGTCATCTGATACCAATTCCAAAAATATATTTATGGAATAAAGATGTCGGTAAGGACTTCGTGAATAAATCTGCAAGATTACACCATGACTTAGTTTGCAAGATTTTTATCTCTTCATTTTTCTATAATTCATGAGGATTGAACAATTTTGGAGCAATGTGTTTTGTGATATTGCACTTTATATAACCTGCATTCATTTGTGCAATCCAAACAGAATTATCTTCATAGATAATTGTTGGTTGCATGATTGAACCAATATCACATGACTGTTATATGTGATTGATCACTCTACGAAGGCATACGCATTCACGTGATGCTTCATATAATGTATTTATTTCAGAGTGATTAGTGGATGTGGCTACTAAAGTTTATTTGGATGATTTCCATGATATAGCCGTTCCACCATGTAAAAATACAAAGCCTGTCTGTGATCTGGCATTATGGGGATTAGATAGATAGCCAATATCTGTATATCCAATCATAGTTTTATCTTGGTTAAACTGATAGAATAAATCAAGATTTGTTGCCTTGGAGATATCTGAAGATATTCTTAACTCCTGTCCAATGATGTTTTATTGGAGCTGCGCTATGTCTAGCTAGTAAGTTTACCGCAAATGCAATGTCAGGCCTGGTGCAATTTGCGACATACATAAGCGCTCCAATGGCACTAAGATATGGAACTTCATGTCCCAGTAATTCTTCATCTTCATCCTTTGGTCTGAATTGATCCTTAATTAAATTAAGAGATCCGACGACCATAGGTATCTTTGATGGATATGATTTATCCATGTTAAATTTCTGAAGAATTTTCTGGTTATATGCAGACTAATGCACTAATATCCCTGATGGGATATGTTCAAGCTGAAAGCCTAAATAAAATTTGGTTTTACCCAAATCTTTCATTTCAAATTCTATCTTTAGATGGTTGCGTGCTTCATTTATATCTCGTGTATTTCCAATGATATTGAGATCATCCACATACACAGATATGATACAAAATCCACTTAAGGATTTCTTGATGAATACACATGGGCAATCATTATTATTGTAAAAACCCTTCTGTAGAAGGAATTTTCTTTAGTCGATTGTACCACATTCTTCCCGACTGCTTCAAACCATATAATGATTTTTGATGCTTTACACAATACATGTTGCGAGAATCATTTTTGTTCGGAATATCAAGCCTTTCAGGAATTTTCATATAAATATCTGAATCTAGTGACCCATTAGGATATGTTGTCACTACATGAGATGCATGGATAGATCTTTCTAAGCTGCCAATGATATTAAGTATCGGAATGTTATACTACTCATAACCGGAGAATATGTTTCATCGAAATCGGGTTGGGTCTCTGCCTGAACCCTTGTGCTACAAGCCTCGCTTTGTATCTCACCACCTCATTGTTTTCATTTCTTTTACGAACGAAAACTCATTTTGATCCCACAGGAAACATGTTTCGAGGAGTAGGTATAACCGATGAGAATACCTCTCGTTTCTTGAGCGAGTGCAATTCTGCCTCGATTGCTTCCTTCCATTTGATCCAGTCGGAGCGCTTGATGCACTCTGCCATGGTCTTAGGTTCTGGATCAAGTTGGAGTTCACTTGCAATCTTAGAGGAGAACTTAATGTCGACAATTGTAGTCTTTCTGTTGAATGATTCTCCAGAGTTGGTATAATTGATGGAAATTTTATCTACCTTTTTGACTCTTCTATATTTCCCAAATTGTTAGAGTTGGGGTTTTCCGATGTCCCAGCACTTAAATTTGTGTGCACATTTATGCTAGGAATATGGTGTATCTGTCGAACATCCATATTGTTTCGATTTTCAGTATCCAATTGGTGTCTATCAACTTGATGTTGATTTGCATTTACCGCTTTGGAAGTAGTCTTCCTTGGTTTCCGCGGAGGTTTATCCTTTGTAACCGTATTTCTCCCCCTCTTATTTTGATCTGGGAGATTTTGAGTAGGTACCACTACTCTTTCTGGTACATTTACGGCACGATTATGTGATTTTGTGACACCTTTGTAATCGGTAAATGCTTCTGGCAGGTTATTTGCAATGTTTTGCAAATTGATAATCTTTTGAACTTCACGTTCAGATTCAATAGTACGTGGATCATAGGACTGAATACCTGAGGCATTCTTTATGGTACATATTGTCTCCCCTTAATGCCAGGAAATTATCCTCATCGAAGATGCAATCAGCGTGACGGGCAGTGAATAAGTCCGCTGTTAGAGGCTCGAGGTATTTTACGATTGACAGTGATTTCTACCCCACATATATCCCCAATTTTCTATGAGGGCCCATTGATGTACGCTGCGGTGGTGAAATCGCCACGTATACAGTGCAACCGAATTTTCGCAGATGGAAAATATTTGGTTGATTCCCACGTACTATCTGCAACGGGGAAACTGTATTATATGCAGTAGGTCTTATTTGAATCAAATCAGCGGCGTGTAAGACCGCATGACCCCAACAAGATGTTGGTAGTTTGCGATTTTGTAGTAATGATCTTGCAATTAATTTTACTCTCTTGATAAGAGATTCGGCTAATCCATTTTGTTTATGTACATAAGGTACAAAATGTTCCACATTAATGCCTAAAGCCATACAATATTCATTGAAGGCATGTGATGAAAATTCAGCGGCATTATCCATCCTGATGGATTTAATTAGGTTATTCGTGTGGCAGAACCACCAGAATTAATCCGGCTCAAATGCGCTAACCATCACCACGAGGGCAATCAGGGCTAACTCGCACTTCAAACAGAGTAATCCATAGGTCTGTCGGGTAACCTCCCGATACAACCACGGGTTTGCCGATCGAAACAACACATACAAAGTACTCACACGAAGGTGAGCCCAGAGAATACAACATTCCACTAATTTTACATCACAGGTTTCAACATAAATTTATTATTACAGACCAAGTTGAAATTCGTAAAACGAGTACTTCAGAGTTTAAAATAAACGGGTTCTTCAGAGTTTATTGCAGCGGAAAAAACAACGATAAACTACTTGACGATACATGATGTCTCGATGAAGCCCGTACAAGACATCACTCGGCATTATCATCATTGACCGGGGACGCATCCTATTCCACCGATCAACCAGGAGGAAGAGTACACGACCAAGTCAAACTAGCAACCATGTCCTCAAAAGTATCACCTGAAAACAAGCCACAAGCAAGGCTGAGTATACTAATACTCAACAAGGCTTACCCGACTAGTGGAATATACTTAGCCGACTCCTAAACATCCAAGGCTTTTTGGCTTGAGGGGTTTGTTTTGCGGAAAAGCATATACAAGTAGGTCCTTACTTTCAAATTTTAGCTCCAGATTCTAGTTTTCTTTAACCATTCTAGGTAAGCAACTATCCATGGCCCCGCCATTAGTTAGATGTGAACGAATTCAAGACGGTGGGGAGTATATTCCGGCCTCGGTTCAATCCAATACGTAAGCTTACCGATTACCATATTGTCAGCATGTGGTTAGTAAGTTCAAAGACTTAACCATCACTACCACACACTGCGGCCTTAGCATTTTTCTCTAAACAGACGGGGCCTCAATCATCAACAAGAACATCGCACCATAGCCCCGTCCGTCGACCTTATGATTGCAGCATGTAGTAAACATTCAACTCCTATATTCTCGCGAGTGACAGGAAATCACTCGACTTTTATCGGAGTCCTATTAACATAGCGTTCTATCGAACCTTATATCTAGTGTTCAGATCATAGAACCTAAGATCATGCAACTAAGTTTTCATTCAACTCCTATAAACTTAATGCACAAGTAATATAGAGTAATAAGTTGCATAATTTGAAAAATAGGGTTCATACTCCGGGGCTTGCCTTTCTAAGCAAAGCTAGCCTTGGGCTCTTCCGAACTCGGGTTCGGGTCTTCAAAAACTTCAGTTAGATTCGCTTGAGCTTCACGCTGCTCACTCTCGGACTCGGGCACTAGCTCGTACATTCTGTCGGCGAGAGTAGTCGATTCTATATGAATGCACAAGTATGAGTTGTAGTGATGGTATATGATATTTATTTTCTTCACGATAAAGTTGCAGTCCACAAAATATAGATCTGGTTGTAAAGTTACTTAGTTAAGATTTCTTGCGCAATCGTTAATAGAGTACATCTTAAACTACTTAACTTCATTAAACGAGAAGGAGAGGGGTTGTGTTCTTTTGGAAACTAAATTTTCTAAGCACAACATGGATTAAACACAACTTCTGGACTAGGTAACTTCTGATGATGAAAGTTTTATTTAGAGTACATTATGCAGAGACAACAGCACTATAAAAGTTTTAGAAATTTCTGTGGAGCAGATTAATTTTGAAAAATGTAATACACAACCACTGCTAGGACCTAGTTATTTTTATACAGGACAAACCATGCAAGTATTGATGCTAAAAATTTTACAAGGTGTTAACATATCCATATATGGGTTACTGTAAATTTGTCAGATTTTATTGTGCATGATATAGAGCATAATAAATAGGACAAGATACACCTATTTCTTTGAGGATTAATTTCTGCAGGATGTTTTACAAGGTTTATACAGCATTTTCTAACCCAAATTATCCTATAGTAAAAATATAAACATTTTCCAAGCATAAAAACTAATTACTTTGATTTAATGCATTTTTCCACCACAAAAAAATTACATATGTTGTTACAGACAAGTAAAAAGTCCCTAAATATTTTTATGAGATCTAGGCATCAATATAACAGCTCTGGAAAAGTTTCACAACATAAATCACAATATAACAGTAGGTGAAATTAAATCTACCCATTTATGGCATCAACCAAAGTCTACCAAAAAGCTTAGCTAGAGATGGGTTTTGGTCCTGAGATTTTTACATTGGCCTACACATCACGAAACTAAGTCACTGTCCGAAAATCAGATTCAGCACTGGTCTATAACAGTGGGCACAATTAAAAGCTATTAAATCTTCCATTTAATGTAGAACAAAATATAGCAAGCATCTGAAGAAAAGCATGTAACAAAAGTTGTAGATTGTCTTCTAAAGATTCCAGAACAGCTAAGTTTGTATTTTTCCAATATTTCTACGATTTTATATGAATTTTACAAGTTCGTTGTTTTTGAAACTATAGTTAAAACACTAGTTTGCAGATATGCCCCTGGAAACTTGCGTGCAGACCCTTTTAAAGATTTCAATTGTTGCAATGTGGTCCCTGGGCGGCGCTGGCATGGCGGCCGGCCAAATTCCAGTGAGGGGGTCGTCGGCGGTGAGGGAAAAAGGGTCGGGGAGTACCAGGGAGGCAAGAGCTACTTTGTGGGGGCCTTGGTCGGGGTTGGGGATGGCCGGAGATGGCTCGTCGGCGCGGAGCAGGGGGCGGCAGCGGTGCGGCGCGTCGGCGACGATGCTCCAGCGAGCTAGAGCCTGCGGGGGCGGGTCGGTGAGGTTCGCGGCGTCGAGGGAAACCCGTTCCAAGGCTTGGCTAGGGCGGAGAAGGGTCGGAGGCAGTGTGCCCACGGCGGACAGGGGCGGCGGCGGCGGTTGCTGGTGGCGGCCTTGCTCCGGCGGGTCTGGGCGGCGATGGGCGGGGCAGTGAGCTTCGGTGGGGCGGTGTGGTGGCGGTTGGAGGCTCAGCTCTGGCAATGGGTGGCCGGAGAGGTGAGCTCCACGGCGAGCTTGGCACGGCGGCGGCAATGGCAGCGGCGGGGAGCTTCTGGTGAGTCTGGGCGCGCGCGAGCGGCTTCTTGCTGCCTTTTATAGGCGACAGGAGGGAGCGAGAAGGCCGGGGCTGGACTGCGAGGCTCGGGCGCGGGTGGCACGGCATTGGCCGCGATGGGCGGCAAGCAGAGTGCCGGCGTGGCGTGCGGCAGGTGCGGCCAGTGGGTTGGGCGAGCGGGATTCGACGTGGGGAAGGGGGAGATCACGCGGGCGTGGGTTGGGCAAGCAGCTGCAGCAGCGGGCTGGTCGGGCGGCGAGCGCGGCGACTGGCGGGACGTGGCGGGGGCTCGGCCACGGCGCGGCCTGACCATTGAGCGCGGTGGGCGGCGAGCAGAGGCAGGCGACGACGTCGCGCGCGTGGCACGCTCGGGCTGGGCAGGGTCGCGGCGTGGGGGAGGGAGCTAGCGTGCGGCAGGGGTGCGGCAGCCATTGGCTGGGCGCCTAGCTCCGGTCAGGCATCACCGGCCAGGTGGCGGACGGCCGCTGCGCGGCGGTCGAGCAGAGCAGGGGAGAGGGGAGGTGAGGGAGGGACTGAAAAGCGAAAATTGGAAGAACTTCAGGGGCCTGGTCGTAAAAATAAAATTATCTCGCTTTTCTGTGTTGTAACTCAAAAATCTATAAACATGAAAGTTGTTCAAAATGAAAAGTTGCACAAGTTTGGTTTCGGGCGAAAGTTTATTTGAGTTCTAGTTTGAAAGTTAATTTGAAAACTCAAAAATCTTGATTCGGAGGGCACGTCATTTCCTAGGCAAAAATTTGTATTCTCTCCTAGGTTTCAACTAGACTTTTGTTTATCATGTCACGATAGTGTACCTATTCAATTTCATAGTCATATTTGCATTGATGTGAAAGTTATTTAATTTGTCTATTTAAAGTACATGTACTCATGCACATATGCACATACTTTCAATATAAAGAAAAAACAATTTATAATACATTTCTTTTAAACTTTTCTCAGTTATGTATGCGTATTGTTATGCTAATGAGACTTGTTTAGCAAATTAAACACTTGAGGTGTTACAATTCGCATAATGTGCTCTTAATTTGATAATTTGAGCAATGAACCTTGCGAAAGCATGTTTTCTAGTGGATAACAAACATATGTAGGACCATCTTGTTGATCATCAATATGTACCATGAAGTACCTAAATAGCCCAGTTAATGGATGAATAGAACCACAAATATCGCCTTGAATGCGTTAAAGGAATGTTAGTGATTCAGACTTTATCTTAAGATAAGAGGTCTTAAGATTAATTTACTTATAGCACATGTTGTGCATACGAAATCTGAAGAGATGGGAAATTTTGAAGTATTCATGTGATGACCAAGTGAATTGACGATAATTTTTTGGATCATCCCTATTCCAGGATGACCTAGGCGATCATGCCAAGTCTTGAGGACCTCAAGATTTTTAAAAATTATCTTATATGCAACATGTTGTTTGTAGTGAAGGAATTTTCGCATCATCCCTATTCCAGGATGACGTAGGCGATCCAGTTGGTAGTGAAGGAATTTTCTCAAGCAGTTGCTTGTTATATCCGTCATTTTTTGTGATGAATAGATATTCATCTTTGTTGTCATCATGTGTTTCGATATGGAAACCATTGTGACGGATATGTTTGTAACCCAATAGGGTACGAGTTGAGTCGGGATACAGGAGTGCATCCTCAATTTTTAATTGAGTACCCATAGGGAGAATTATTATGGCTCGTCCTAAACCAACAAGCGGCCCGCGATAGTCGTGACATTTCCTTTACTCTTAGTGAGAGTTTGGAAATATTTAATTTCCCTGAGTATGGTGTTAGTGGTAGCACTATCCACTAAACAAAATTCTTCCTCTGTAGGATAATCTATAATGATTGAGTCAAAAATGTATAAGTTCAACTCAAAAGATTATATAATACATACTTTATTTATTAATATCATATGTCATACAATACATTATTGTATGTCTTTCGATACTTTATGACAACAAATATTTACAACACAACATAATATTTACATAAATATTGCTTGATATCCAAGTTTTGGAGATGATGGAGACTAGTTGGTGTCTCCAAATATGCCGCTGGATTGCATTTCCATGAGCATATCGTCACTGCTGAATAAGTCGTCCATCTGCGAAGGGATCTTCTCATCATTATTTCCATAGAAGCATCCTTGGAGCAACTGGCGTCAGTTGGTTGAGTAGTAAAGTGCGCTTCATACTTGTCCCCGTGAACTTGTTTGCCAACAGATTTCTGGTAGAGTTCAACCAAATGTTTTGCAGAGTGGCATTTCTTGGTGATATGGTTGTGACAACCGCACTTTTGACAAACTTGAGAGTTGACATTGCGAAAGTTTTTCTTAGAAGTGCCTTTGCCTTTGTGAGAATCCTTATTTTTCTGGTAATGTTGCTTGTTGTTCCATTTTCCCTTGAAATTCTTTTTGAATCTCTTGCCACCAAACTTCTTTTGAGTGTTCTGACTATTATAGTGAACTTCAGGTAGAGGTGATGCACCCACAGGGCGCATTTGATGATTCTTTGTTAAGAGTTCATCATATTTTCTGCCTGACGTAAGTCATATATCAAGTCAGAATATTTGGCATAGTTATGGCGGCGGTATTGTTGTTGCAATAACCTATTTGCAGGAAGAAATGTGGACAATATCTTTTCAATCTTTTCTGCATCATTAACCGGTTGATCACAAAAATTACACTTGGAACAAATCTTGTGAACTGCAGAGTTATATTCTGCAAAAGATTTGAAATCCATAAAATGAAGTAGAGACCACTCTCGTCTTGCTTCTGGCAAAATGATTACCTTTTGTTGACCATAGCGTTCTTTCTTTGCAACCCAAAGTGCTTTAGGATTCTCTTCCATCATATACTCCATCTTGAGATCAGGATGAATGTGGTGTCTCAAATAGAATAATGCGGTATATTTGGCTGTATGTGAAATAGAGGCATGTGGATTTGGCTCTTCCATAGTATTACTGAAGCCTTTTGCTGCTAGCATAATTTTAATATCCATAGCCCAAGTCAGATAGTTGCTACCATCTTCAGTGAAATCTTTGTTGGCTAGGTGAGCCATTTTCCTACATTAAGGATCATGTACATGATTAATTTAATATGGTAAATTAAATAATACGTGTGTGTAAATTTATGCAAGATGGAGTATATGATGGAAGAGAGGGAGGGCGGTTAGGGAAACCCTAACCCACCTCTCCATAAACCGCCGCCGCTTCCTTCCAGGAGCCGCCGCCGCCGCCGGTGTGCGCCGGCCGTGCCCTGGCGCGCCCTCCTCCCTTTTCTCCCTCATCTCTTCTTCGCCCGCCCCCATGAGCCCGCCCCCGTGCGTCGGCCACCGCTGGCTTCACTGCTCGGAGGAGAGCCCCAGCGCCGCAGGGCTCCAAGTGCCGCGCCGGATCCCCGGCTGGCGGTCGATGGCCGCCACAAGTCTGAAGAGATGAGCGGACGTGGGGGCCGCTGCCGAGGCCGCTGATGCGGTAGGCGTCGGAGGTGCAGCCGCGGAGGAGCCGTCGTTGTCGTAGTAGGGCGGCGCACCCGGCGAGCCACCCTCGTCCCGACGATGAAGGATGGGTGCGCCTCCATGGTGGGTCCGGCGAAACCCGATGCGGCATTGGCGGCCGTGAAGGAAGTGATGCCAGCGTTCGAAGGTCCGGCCTGAGGGCCGAAACCGGCGTCGCTGGGCGTCGCCACTGCCGTCGCCGGGGGGATGATGTCGGGGATGATCCCCATGCCAATGGCAGTGCTTCCCGGGCGGCTTAGGCGGAACACTAGAGGATGGCGAGGAGTTTCCTCCGGTGGTGTGGGTGTCGGAAGATGAGGCGCTGCCGGTGGTGATGTCGTTCTAGTGCGCTCGAAGGAGCCACTGGTGGTACTGATCGAGGCCGCTGCGGCGGGCGTCGAGGGACCAGGTCGCTGGCCGTGGTTCAGCGGTGTTGTCGTGGCCCCCTGTCGACGACGAGGGCTGTGATGGCGGGGCATACAGCGTCCCCGACCACCGTTGAAGCGATGGCCTCGACCACAACGGGTGCGGTAGTCACAGCAACCACATCGGCGAGAAGTCATCTAGTGCCGGCGGCCATGAAGCGGGAGGACGAGGAATCCCTCGTTGGCTGCAAAGAAACGTAAGAACTAGAGTTCTGGGTCCATTCTTACCCGAACGTGAGGCCTGTCGGCCTCCTCTCGCTTCATACGCTCAGTAGAGAACAAAGGTGCTGATAACATGTTGTAATGGAAAAGTAAACAGTAAAAGAGATGAACAGCAGTCTTCCATCGATGGGGTACGGTGCTTATATACATGCCCAAGGGGTAGGGGCTAAGGGACATGCTCCTACGGAATGGCCCCTTTCTGATTAGTAACTGCTGATGACTTAATTAATAATTAAATATTTAATTAATTATAGAAATTGATCACTAATGTATTTTGTTTCACAACAATTTCGTCCATGTTTTCCCTTTCGGTCCTTCGCGCTGAGAATTTCGGAGGAGCAGCCGGTTGACGTCTAGACTTCAGACAGAATTCACAACATAATCCGAACCCCTTTGTGAAATGGAGGATACGTTACGCATTTGGAACTAGGAGTGGCAATACGTGTTATAACTTGTGGTTTTCAAATTTGAATCAACATAGATAACGGTTGTATGGCGGAAAGCTAAGCTGGTTATGTTTCTTCTGACAGAATATATATCCTCGAATCCTCGGATTTGAGATCTCGGCTGAGCATAGGTGTTTGTATTTTTTTTCTAATTTATTTTAGAAATAGCTAGCGACATCAATATTGGCGACGTACCCGTTGACAGCGCATCATTGACTTCGTCAATCTCAAACCGTGCTAGTCCAGCCTCTCGAAATTGCTTGCAGAGTAGCGTATACATATCTATATTCACTGGGATGACGTGCATACATATTAGCATCTCTGTTTGTATCATGTTTATGAAAAAAAACTGTGTTAGGTATTGTATATAATTCGCTGCTCCTGAATAAGAATCCCGATATTCAAGTCTCCGCGCTGCTGGCCTACCCGACGTCACGAGACTCCAGCGCTGGATCACAGCGTGACATAAACACCACTTGTTTAGGCGCACCGGATCAGATTAAATAAGCGCGGCTAGCTGCCACCGCTCATCATAGTATAGCTAGGTTCAGATCGCTACGCATTTGGAGTGTTTTGGTGGTCTTACTAAATATCAGAGCTTAAAGCAAAGGCTCCTTCTGATGAAGCTACGCTTAACCTCTCTTAATCATGGATTAAACTTAATCATTGCAGCTAGTGGCCTCTAATCCTCTCTTGCCCTGATGAGGTAATACCGTTTTTTTTGTTCTTTTTTTTCCCACAGCCAACATGGTGACCAGCCTTTCTTATTTTCTCCACGGATTCTTCAGGACAAACAGCATGATATTCAGAAAAATCTGGACACATGCGCTGCTGATGTGCCGCAGATCCCATGCGTACCTGCGGCAGATGCTGTGATCACACACTACCCCGTGTCCAAGCAAGATGTGTAGCAGGAGGCTTTTTGTTGCGATGTGGAAGCAGCATTAGGGATCTGAACATGGGCGCCCACTGCACCCTGCTGCCGCTCGTTATTGCCTGCGGCTGGCATCAACATGTGTGTCATTTTCGTGCCGAAAGGGGAAAGGAGCCGGTGCCGCTTGAGTGCTCAGGCGGCCTCCCCTCTCTTCTGGATAAGCATCGCCTGCACCCTTAACTTGGAAACAAAGTTTGGGCCTCATGATCTCTTAGAGTAAGCACATGACATGAGGGACAAAAAGGGCAAGGCTGTGTGCACATTTCTCACAAGGGTATTTGATCTTTGGTAGTAGCATGCTGCTTCAGTCAGTGACCTTTTTCTGAACTTGTCACCCGGTACTGTCTTTCCAGCTAATAAGCATGCCGGAAATGGCTAAGGCCTTGTAAAGCCTGAACTGTTCTGCGGATTACGCCGGGAGTTTTGCTGGGATTGACAGGCCAGTGAATAGTGGCGTAACTAGAATTTAAGACTAGGGTGGTCCAACATACCATATCTTTTTGATATTTTAATATCCCTACTCTTTATAAAAAAATTATATAATATTTTAATTTACCACTTCAATACTGATATTAGATCCTAAAATCGAAATGAAATTAGTGGATCTTGATTGGATTTCTAGGTGGTCCACAGGGACCAACCCCTGGCTTCACCCCTACCACCGATAGGGTACACAAGAGTGTCTACTACTTATTATTGTACAAAGTACTATACCATCTAGGCCCAACACAGCATAAGATACACGCCTGATACGGTGATGCGGATACCCCACGTTGCCTGTCAAAACCCTAGCTAAAAGCGCAGGAAAAAAAAAGGCAGTGATCCGCGCGTGCTACAAGAGCTTTTCTTTTCCATGGCTCTTTCGCTCGCTGGAGCTGGACGATACGAAAGCATCCAAGATTGTGGATGACATCGCATCCTTTCCTCTCGCGGTTAGTCGCTTCAGCGCCTTCCGAAAAAGCAACAGCGCGGGCCTAGAATTTCCACTGGGCCAATAATTGGGAGCCAACAGTGCGTCAGGTATGAACAGCTGCATGATTGCATTGTGGAGTTGCCTGTTGCCTCCACCAACGGTAGCCGATCGACAGGTGGCGCGATCCCAGCCGGCGAGTGGCGCGCGCTTTCACGTGAGATGGGCGCGTAAACAATGGCGGAGCCGGAGCCGGGGCGGGTTTCTGGCCGGACAAGTGTCCCCGGCGGCAGGGCCGTATGCTGATTTGCAAGCTACCACCGGTGGGCCGGGCCAAGTGGCGGGGCCTGATATGGCCACCGCACCGGCCGGGAAATATCTCCGGCGCGGGTGTGGATGCCAGGGCCGCCACGCCAGCTGCTAGTTACAGCTAGGAGTAGATGCTAGTCAATGCGTAACGTGATCCGGGTCGGGTCATCATTGGTTAGTTGGTAGGTCGGGCTGCTGCTGGGGTCCGTCCGTCTCTACGCGTGCGTGGCCTCGTGATCAGGTCTCGTTTTCAGCTGTGACCAAGTTTGCGAACTCCTAAACCAACAGGTGGAGTGCCTCGTCGCCGTCGATCGATCGTTCCTCTCGTCGTGACGGCAGTTTTCAAGCTCTCCCGGCCGGCCTGTTCTCAACGCACGAGACCCTGCCGTGTTGTTCGGCAAGGCAAACCAGAATGGAGAATGCCATCTTCTCCCAGCAAACCTCGACGGCCTACGCTGCCGACGGAATCGAACCCATGACGACGAGAGCGGAGAGCCACGAGTTTTCACCAGGGACTCATTGAGTTTCACTGTCGTACAGCCGCACGAGCACGGAGCGTCATGCACGAAGATTCTGGAAATTTCAGTGAGAAAGCGTGACGTCAAACAAGCGGTCAAAGCTTCCAAGCGGGCCGCCGCCGGAGGAGCCGCAGCGCGCCGCGTAAGCAGGGGCTACCACCCTACACCTGCAGTCAAAACCCCAGACCGAGCTTTCAGCCGCTGGACCACCGCCGAATCCCACGTAAAAAAAATATCGGGGAGAAAAAGCAAGCGTTTGTCCGCTAGCCCAGGTCGATCCCCCCGGGGGCGTAGCGTAGCACGTGTGAGCGGCGCAGCGCTCGCCGTCGTTCCCTCGGCGGCAGGGCAGCGCCGCGGCCGCCCGGCGGGTCGTTACCGCCCAAAAGCAGGCCTGCCTATCTCCGCCGTCGCTAGCCCCGGTAACCGCCGGCGCGCCGCGGGCCACGTAGCTAACCGCGCGCCGTGGCATCGCGCATTGATGGACGATGGCCGCGCGCGTGCGTCCGTGGCGCGACGCCGTCCGCGCGCCTCGCGCCCTGGGGCGGCTGGCAATGGACCGCCAGGTCGACGGCCTCCTCGGCCGTACGTGCGCGCGCGCTGCAATCTGGCCGGAGCCGGAGGGGCCCAGAACCTGGCCGCGGCTGCGGCGCGCGCGTGCCCAGGGCAGCCGTTTTCTCGTGTGCCCTGGCCAAACGGATGGCACGACGGCATTGGCGAGCCGCCGTGAGCCTGGAGTCTTGCGGTGCGTTGGTAGTACGATTTTTTTTTTACAAGTACAGTGGTACAACTCGTCGCTGCCGGCCGCGTGGTACCGGCTTTGAGAAAGACTCCGGGCAGGATGCACGGCGGGCACGATAGGACGAGCGTGCTCGGGCTGCGCATCCTGTCGCGACGCTGCCTGCCTGGCCGGAGGTGAAAGCTTCGACAGCGAGGTGACGCTCGCCGCTGGCCTCAACCCTCAAGGAGTCGAGGATGGCAACGTGTTTGGGGCGAGTTCGTCCTGCACATGGGGTACCACGGAACACGAGAGCTGCAGGCTTCGGTTGGATTGTTGGAAAATTACTGCCAATCCACGCCATTGCAGTTCGCACATCGATATTTGGCATTGTGACGTAAGTATACTGTTTATTGCGAAAAGGCATGACGTAAATTTGATGTCATGCATGGTACTAGCGGGCAGGCTAATCTTAACGAACGGGACTCCTCTGCAGTAATGCTTGGTCACTGATGTATGGGGCTGGGATCACAGGTGAACGACCTAATTGCACTCTGCAGCACTGTAGAGGATGCTCTTCCGTCTTAACCACCCAACCCCTCCTCGGCTTTGAGTGGATCCAAGAACGAGGACCTATGTCATGAACTGGTGAAGCAACTCTAATTCATCGTTACAGTCTCAAAAGAAATATCTTCACACAGTTGTTTGCTCTGTTGCAGAAACAAGATGTTATTAATAAATGCCTGAAATTTGGGGCAAATTTGTTCAGGCGACATCAGGAATGGTGCAATAATGCGGACGCAGAATTTCTCAGGAAATAAATTGAGGGGGAAAAATATCAATTCTACTTGAAGGACGTGGATACGGATGCAGTTTGACAGATATTCAGTTCGTGCTCGACCCTTCCACAGCATTGCTGCATACTGAACTGTGGCGTGTATGAAAAAGTTGTTTCTTCGGCTCTTCCTCAGGCATCATTGTCAGGCGGCGTTCGTCAATCGTGACGCGGCTTGTTGTTACTCCGTCCATCGTTGTCGCTCGTGAGGTTGCCGTGTCGGTTCTTGACTTTCTTGTGGTTGTGGAGGAATTAGCGGACGGAGGCAACTCTGAACGGCGGTCGTTTCAGTAGTTTCAGGGATCCAGGTACGTGTGGCCCATGGGATCAAACCGCGAGCGGACGAAAGCCCGCTTGGGCCGCGCGAACGGAAGGCATGGGCATGGACATCAGGTGGGCTTTCTCCTTGGGCCTTCAGCAAACCAATGCTTGCTGCTGGGGCTTCGAGTCGATCTCGGTCAGATACGACCCAAGGAGGCATTCTACCAGGTCTGCAGATTGCAGGCGACGATGCGACAGTATCGCAAATTCACAATAGCTTCATTCCGATCAGACGACGAACTGTTTGTCACGTTCTCGAAGAAAAACCCCATTCTTTGATTTCCTGCCAGGAAATACACGATGCTTCTGACGAGAAAGTGATGAATTCCGTCAAATAAATAAACAAGGTACGGTGCGCCATTAAAGCTCGGCACATCCCAGCATCACTGTGTTCAGCGTGCACGGCGGAGCTTACGGGGTCCGGCGGCCAGGGGAAGGAAAAGCCAGGCGCCCTGTCACGAACCCACTCGATTCGATTCAAATACAGTATACCAAATTGAATGCCTAATTCATGAGCCTTATAGTTGCCATCATGCAGTGAGCAAGCAAAAGGATCATGGGGCATTATCTCAAATAGATTCTGAGGATTGCAGACACTAGTACTAAGATACTTGGTGCCGAGTTTTATCAGGTCCACGGGTACTTGTTGGGGAATAGCATACCTGATCTGCTCAACACAGTTGCCTACAATGTTGAAGTCGTGCCCCTTATTGTTGCCAAACATGCAGGCGATTGCATCTTGCATTGGGTTAGTGTCAGCCATGCTCGTAGGCTCTGGAACATGTGTAGAGATCGACACAATCATTGACTGGGCGGAGGAAGTGAAGGGTGGTGCCGATGCTGTCATCGCCAACACTGGAACGCCCAGCGGAGGTGATGAAGGCGTGGGCGGTGCGAAGGACGTGGCCACATACTCCGGAACACACATATTCTGGAAGAAACCCGTCGTCGAACACCTCGTGGGCGCCATCTCCGGGAGCTTGCATCTGATTCATGCCATCTGCCTTCCGATTTGCGCTGTCCATCTAGAATGTCCTTATTGTTCTAGAGCAAGAAGAAGGGGGTAATCAGAGAAAGAAGATACAATCTAGCCGAAGCTAGCCTCAAGCATATGCTCGCCTCGACTCGAGCTTTCGCTCGCGCCGCTGGTTTCTGATTCTGGTCAATCGACGCCTCGCTTGGGGGTAGAGGTGACTCTTTTATACCCTGCTCGAGAAATATAGTACAGACAGATGCTCACAATATACACGTACACTCACCCTATGAATACAAGCGCATATCAAGCCCATGCGCTCCTTAATCGGCCCAACTAGCAACATATTCACCAGGTCCTCACACGCCCCGTCAACCCTCAGTCCGTCAGCTCCAGGGCTCGGGCAAGGATCACAACGGACAGGGTTCTTGGGTCCGTGCATCCGCGCCTCTTGCCCTGATGCAACGAGATACCGGAGAAGGCCCGGCCGAGTTGTCGCGTCGAGCCAGCGGACAAATTCCCAGAGCCGACGTCGCGCCAGTGCTTTACTGCGTGTTAGTACCACTGTACTGCCAAGTACCAGCAGCGCCGCCCGCGGCCGTCCTGCGCGTATGTGCGTACGTATGGCCGTGTTTTGGGAAGGAGGCGGCCACGCCATACCAGGCGGCGGGGGCCGGGGCGAGGGCGATGGTCGTGACGTCGTGACGCGACTCCGCATCGCAGCACCGGTGCCGAACAATCACAAAAGTTCGGACACCCGCATCCAAAAAGGCTACACCACACCACGAACTGACGTGGGATAGCACGATGATGGAGCACTGGAGGAAGGACACAAAGGGCTGCTGCCTGCTGACACGCACGTACATGACCCACGATCGACTTGCCAGTAGCCCAGTACAGAAGTGCTAGTCGAGGACTCGAGGATCGACCTCGGAGGCTCGGACTGTGCGCTTGGACCGATACATGTGTACATTCAGCTCCAGTGTTTTGATTGCGAATTGCGATCTGTCTCTCGCACCTGCAGCCGCTCGCGATAGATGCAAATGCGACGGCGTTCAGCCGCTCGCTGCTGCGGCCCGCCAAAGGCGCGGGCAGAACGCGAACCATGGCGAAACTGTGCGCCGCTCGCTCCAAGAATCGCATGGCCGCTCGCGCGCGCCTTTCCATGTTACTATCTCGTTGCGCCGAAGGCACACAGCCCAGGGAGCGCGTGCAGCGTTGCGCCGCCGCTGGCGGCTGGCGCTGGGGCGCGGCGCGGTCCACAGTAGCTACGGCACGAGTCCATGCCATTGCCATCATCCCCGTGACCGGCATGGAGATGCGCGCTCGCTCGCCCAACATTCCGCGCCCGAAGTAGACATGCCGAAAAAAACCCCAGCCGCCCAGACGACACATGACGACGAGATGCGCGGCATGCCCACTCCATGTGGCCAAGTGCGCAGCGCCGCGACCCATCGCTCCACCACCTCGTCGCCGATCGAGCGATTAGTTCCAGACCTTGAACCCCGAAATCCCCGATCCGTCCAGGATAGCAAGCAAAGCCTCTGTTGTCCCTGGCTACTCGTGAGCGCACGCGGCGCTGTTAAAATCTGCCCCGGGCGTGACCGGACGGGGATGAGTAGCTCCCGTCCGATCGGACGGAGAGGCGAGTTTATATATTCCACCGCCCCTCGCACACTTTGCCCGCATCGCGATCCGCACACCCACACAAACCAACGCTGCACCACCCAGCAAAAGAGAGCCGAGCTGAGAGGCATCGCCCGCAGCAGGGCGGCACGGGGCGCGCAGACGGACAGCTGTGGCTGCGCTCCGGTTGTGCTCGGCCGCGGTCCCCGTGAGCTCCAGGAACCAGGATGGCTGCGGTGGTGGTCGCCGTCGAGGCCGCGGCGGCGGCGGCGAGCGGCGCCTGCAGGGTCAGGTCGTACCTGCTGCGGAGCCTCTACTGGAGGCTGCGTGCGGGGCTGCGGAGGCTGCACTCGGAGCGGGCGGGCGGGTGGCGCGGGGGCGGCCGGCGGCTCAGCTTCCACTACGACGCCCTCAGCTACGCGCTCAACTTCGACGACGGCCGCGTCTCCTCCGACTTCCTGCGGTGACGGCGACTGGCCTTGCGCGGACGCCGGAGTATTAGCTGCTGGCGCGTACTAGCGCAGTAGCGCTAGCGGAGCGGTGTTGGATTTCTTAGCCAGTTTTTCAGCCAAAAGGCGATTGAGCAATGGAGGAGATGTGTCGCCGTTTCTAGCTGCTTGATAGGAAGGAATTTGAGTCGGCGGTGTCAAACGATGCGTCTGTTCTTGATTCCTGTAGCATCTGAGACTTTCTGCTGCGCCATGCTGTACATTCAAGCTGGTCTGGTCATTTCACTGTTGCATTTTCTTGCCAGGGTGCTTATGAGAAAATTAGAGAACACGCTGAGCACGAAGCTGTGAGTAAGCAAAATAGCAAATCAGATTATGCGGAGAGGATTTGACTCCATGATCACCTGATCATCATTACTCTCGAATTTCCTTTGACGATAGCAACAAGTTCAAGCGAATGGAACAAGTCGAGACTGAAGAGTGAAGGCTCTGAACCCCTCCTACGTCGGCTTCTCATCCGTCTGAATTTTTTTTTTGGCGTGCCCAGTGCCTGACTATCGCTTTCGTGGGAAATGACATGCAGATTGCAGTCGGAACAAAAATGATGTACCAGCGAGCTCGCCCATCTTCAGGTGAGCTCATGCGTTCGCACCCTAGTCAAAGGTGACGACCACGACGCGAATCGTGATCTCTTCGGGGCGCGGGCAAATCTTAGGTGGTGGTTGAATCTAGGGAGTTCCATCTGACGACGGACCAAAAGGAGTAAAAGTGAAAGCTCTCCTCAGGGCGCCTCCAAAGGCTGTCGTAGTAGCAGCTTGTGTCCGACGTGGAAGAGTGAGAACGGAGAAAAGAGAGCCGCTAGCGAGTCTGAAGCAGTAAGCTCGCACGTTTTCCAATGAGCTCACAGTCACTCTCTCTCTTGCTCTTGAGATTAAAGTGCTCAGGCTTTTAGTTTTTTAATCTTTTCTATCTCCACATCAGCGAACGATTTGGTTCACTCTTTGGCCATGCCCTCACCGACTCACCGTTCCCATTCCCCTCTGATCTGTTACTTTCACCTTTTCCTTCTGCGAGAACGTATCCAGTGCTCCCATGCCATCACATGCTCCCATGCTCCCACTTTTAAAAAATGCATCAAAATGTAAACAAAAAATCAACCAAAAATACTTATAAGTAGATAATGCATTGTTACATGTTCATGCAAAACTTGAGCTTGAACAAAATTTTGTGCAAGCAGAAACAAAAAAGACAAAATCAGCATGCAATTGGGTTGGGTTTACTATTCATATGAGATCCGCAACCCGCATCTATTGCATTGTGATTTTGTTCTTTTTGTTTCTAATTGCACAAGATGCTGTTTTAACTCAAAATTTACAAGAACATGTAACATTGCATCATCTAGTCATACCTATTTTTGTTTGATTTTTTTTGTGCACATATTGATGTATTTGTTTTATCGGGAGCATGGTAGCACCTAATAGTATGGGAGCACAGGATACGTTCTCTTCCTTTTGCAACGCGTTCTGTCTGCCGAGAAACGCAAAGAGCTCAGCATCTATCGCACTGAACTTATGTTGATAAGTGGCACTTCTGTTATTGCCCGATGAAACTCAATCGAAAACCTTATCCCAAAAAAACTCAATATGGAAAAAGGCGCCGTTTTCTTTCTTGTCCTTGTCGTGTTCTCGTCTGGAATTGTCCTCGACGTCTGTAGATAGAGCACTCAGACAAAAGGTAACATGATACCGATTGCATTTCATCTGAGACAGGCAACGAACTAGGGACCTTTTTCATCTGATGAGACAAGCAATGAACTCGGGGCCTTTTATGCATTTGGCTGTGCTTTTCATCTGAGACAGGCAGCGAAGATGATTTTAGGAGGCTCAGAGTGATGACTAGTAGTGGCAAAATGACCAGTCCAGAGTCCCAAAGTACTCGGTGGTTCAGAAATGCACCAAAACAAAAATAAAGACCAAAAAAATTGGAGATGCGGGGGATCGAACCCCGTGCCTCTCGCATGCAAAGCGAGCGCTCTACCATTTGAGCTACATCCCCAACTATGCTGTAAACTGAAATGGACTTAAATGCCTAATTATGTTTCCAATGGTGGGTATTCTGTCGATTCACATATGAGCCGAATGATGTTTATTTCCTGGCTTCCTTTTGCCAAATTATGGGCCATATGCCCCCTTTCTCCCCCCTAGGAAATTCTTGTACGGTCATCGAAAAAGGCCTTCCAAGTTCCAAAGTTTCGAAAAAAAATCATATGAGTCCATGTCCTACTTGATATCTAGGATGCCTATAAGTGTTTTGTCCCCTCAGCCTAAGAAGCTATTGGGCTGCTGGTTCGTTTATTTGGTTTAATAGTGCTTAGTTCGATGCGGCCCATTTTAATGTTTTGGTTCGTAGAGTCCCACGTGCTGTAGCAGCTATGATTTCTTTCTCCAATTAAAATCATATGTTGTATTTTATCTTGATTTTTTATTTATTATCTTTTTTATTTATTCTCTGTTACGTGTAGGTATTTTTTGTTTTTCTATTTTCTTTTGCCTTTCTTATTTTTTAGCGCGTGTATATATGCTTATAAAAATATTTTTTAAGGTGTATGTGTATTTATGTTCATGTAAAATTATTTATCTGCGTGTGACTAATTTGTTCGCAATCCTAAATTATTTATTCGCTGGTAGGTTAAATTATTCTGTGATGTTGACTTATTTGTTCGTGATATTTATTTCTCAAATGTTCGTGATGTGTAATATTTTGTTGGTCGTACGTTATTATATGTTCATTACGTTTAACTTTTTATTCTGAAAAATAATCATTTATTCATGTTATTAAAATATTTATTCCCATAAACCGAAATTCATTATTGAATATTAAATAATATTTTTTTAATATCATGCAAATATAGGTAGGTGTGGTTTTGTTTTGAAGATCTCGTCATAAGAAAAATAATGATACAATTAGAATTTAATTTAGATGCTCAGTTTAATAGTTATAGTTTTTTTAAAAGAATTGCATGCATGTGGGTGACTTCATGGTTGTTGTCCTCTCCTGCATGCATGCATATGATCTATCCTTTTTTGTTTGCTAATGGGCCTCTAGCCCGTGGGGAAACAGTCCAACAAGGTGGGAATTAATTTCTCTTCAAGTGATGCTTTGCAAATCATCACCATAAGTGATGGCTAACCGCACCCGATCCTGATTTCCTCTCTATCTATCTAAAATAGTGTAGTTTTTTTTTCTGCGAACGTGCATGGACACGTATTTCATTAAGAGGAAGAGAATTACAAGGACGCAACTACGAGAGAATCCTCATAGCGTAAAGTTACAGAACCACCAAGCAAATGGCAAACGACCAAAAACGTACTAAACAAGAGAGAAATGAAAGAGCATCCATCCAGCCTAACAAACCTACAACTCAAATGAACGACCAAAAACATCTATTCCTGCTAAACAGAGACATCGCGGCCATGATTGTCTGCGGAGATTACTAAACAACCAAAGCACAATCATGGTGGCAAAGCATCTACCCCAAGATGAGACGTGGGGCATAAAACGACGGCAAAGCACCCATCCATTAGCTAGCAGTTGGCGGTCAAGCATCCGCCCAAGAGGAGACGACGGCGGCAAAGCTTCTGCCAAGACGACGACAACGGCAAAGCATCCATAGAGAAGCATAGTGCAGCGATAAAGCATCTGCTAGAGACAACACATGGCGAAGATGCACAAATCAAGCACCAACAGGAATAGATGACGACCAGAGCAACCTCCCACGACCAAATCCGTCGAACAAGGAGCCGTGACGAGCGGCATACTGGCACGACACTGTGCCGGCCGGGTGAAAGCTAGGTGCCCCTACCGGCGGTGGCGACCGGACCGCACACCAGCCGACGGTGGCAGCTGGAACCGCACACGGCACACCAGCCGTCGAGGAGGGCGAGGCCGCCAAGGCACTGGCCACCGGGGATGAGATGGCCACCCGGCAAGGGCAGCCACGCCGGGGACCGGCCATGAATTGCACCGGGTGCGGAGGGCTAACCCCCCACGCGGCATCCCGGCGAGCCCTCCCCGTTGCCGGCGCCGTTGAGGGCGAGGCCGCCGCGGCACCAGCCACCGGGGACGGGACGGCCACCCCAGGCGAGCCCCGACTAGGGCGACCATGCCAAGGATGGAGTGCCGTGTCGGGGACGGAAGGCCGCCCCTCCACGAGCAGATCCGACGAAGGGGAGGCCGGATCCGGCCCCCAGATGCCGTCGACGGCGAGGGGCGGGGCAGGACGACGACTAAAGGTTTGAGCTGGAGAAGAGAGGGAGAAGGGAGGGAGGAAGAGGCGGCGAGGCCAGCTTCAGCTCGGCTATGGGCCGGCGGCGGCCACTAGAGGCAACAACGGCGGGGACGGGAGGTGGCGGCGTGGTGTCCCCCCGAGTCGCCAGGGACGACAACGCGAGGGGCGGGGATGCGAGGGGCCTTTCACACTCTTTTCAAATAGTGTAGTTTTTGAAAGACAATGCTACAATTGCTGAAACTATATTCACGACCACTAGTTCGAGATCTCTTTTTTGCATTGGGTAATAGTAAGAAGATGAGGAAATGATAGTAACTCATGATTCATCAGCCTAAACACTGACTTCATGGTTCGTCAGCCGCAGTGCCACAATTTCCTTCCAGGAAAGAGCCATCCATCCAGATTCTTCCGCGATAGTAGGACTCTACTAGACTTTGTTCACTGACCAAGGAACGAACTAGGCAGATTCCTTGTAATGGAGTGAAGGATTTCCGCGATCCACATCACCACCGATCCTTCTTTCTCCTCGTCCTACTCCCACCACCGTGCAGCGAAGCCGGAGAGCGCCACAAGTGTCGCCACGGCGGTGCACCGCGAGGCCCGTGGCCGGCCACCGGCCGGAACAGAATTAGGGGCCGGGACACGGTTTAGTTGGCAGCTTTCTAATCGCCATTAACACGCTATGCTTCGTCAGCCACAGTCGTCGGTGCACGGGATTTGCGACTTTTATTGATTTGGAATGAGCATACTAACCATAAAAAAAATTAGGAAAAACGTTGCGTCTTATGACTTGTGATACTAATGTAGTATCCTCACACGTATGTTACATACTCCCTCTGTTTCTTATAAACATTTAACGTTCTAGTTACATAATACATATTACTCTGGAAATGGTCTTAGATAATTAGATGAATTAATTAACAGGGCTACTAGCGTCCGGACATCCGATCCATGAGACGCTCCGTCACCCCTCCACAACATGTAAAAATAGCATCCGTAACATATGAAAAAAATAGCTGCAACAGGAAAATTTAACGTGTGCAACATTCAAAATATGCGTCAAAGAAACACCATTGCAAAATCGAATCCAGGATAAAATTTCCACCACAACATCTGCACCATATTTTTTACAACATTTATCGATAACTGGAGAAGAATATTGCAACATCCAAAAATCATAATTGCAACATAACGTGAGTTACCCATTGCAAGATCCTAGAATCTAGGATGCAACATCATAAAATACATATTGCAACGAGACCGCCCGGTACTCCCCTACCGCAACCTACTACAACCTGCCGGAGCTGCTCGCCATGGCCGCCATCCGGAGCTCCTCCGGCGGCCCGGGGGGTGCGGGACTCCTCGCTGGACTCGTGCGCCGCTGCCCCGGATGCCCCGGAGCTCACCGCCGATCGCGCGGGCCGTCACCGGCCTCGTGCGCCACCGCGGACTGCACGGGGCTCGCCGTCGGATCCGTGCGCCGACGCCCCAGAGCTCCCGCCGCTGGCTTGCTGCGTCGCCGCCCGCACGGATCTCGCCGCCGGCCTGCCGCTCCCGCGGCCGCCCTCGCAGGGGCGCGCTGCCGGCCTCGTACCGAAGCGGCGAGGAGCGAGCGGCATTTGCCGTTGGAAGGAGAAGCCCCGTCCGATACATCGGACGCCCGACGCTTAGCATTCCCGATTAGCTAACCACCAGGTCAGGCTGTGTCCGCAGCGCAAAACACCCTTTCGCCTTGATCAATTTGATCCGATTTGTTTTACTTGCGCGTCACAAGCAAGCAATTAAGCTTTTGATTGAGAAGCAAACACGCCATAGCATAACCTAGCAAAAAGCAGGCCCTCTTCTTTAATTAGCTCAAGTTAAACAAAAAGCTTCTTCATTTGCGCTCGTAATGCGCGCAAGCTAGCCTTTGCAGCATGATTCGTGCAGTTGCCGGTCCTGATCAGCTGCCACATGGTGGAGGCCCATCCTTCCAACTCCTTGCTTGCTTGCGGTCATGCATCATGTCATAATTTACACTGCTGCTCCATTGTCTTTTCTGGTTGTCAATTAACTTGCCTTCTGACGAGACGATCGAGCCCATTGGAGTGTTGCCCCTTTTAGGACTTTGTTTACACACTGCCCCGGTTGCTGACCCTATCTTTACCATGCGCCCCCGTTAAGCAAAGAGACAAAGACGTGACGGTATTAAAAAAGGTGGAGATACGTGGTGGCCCTAAATCCTGCTGCCTGAGCTCGCAGATTAGGAAAAGTGAACGGTAAGAGAGCTCGTCAGTGTTTGAATCGACAACGAGAATCGATCGTGTGTGCCATAACGTCAGCTCCACATGTAAGTTTTAATACATCCAGCTGGGTCGATCCATTTTGGTGCCCACCTCATAGTGGGGAAAAAACCTAGTGAGCCTTGATCGGAGTTTATCCACGCATAGCCGCATAGCACATACACTAAGCACTTGACGAAGAAAAAAAATAAAAAATGCAGAGCAGTCGCACTTGTGGCTAGGTACAAGCTGAATGCACTTCGTGTGTGCAGCCATATTGATCATCGGATTGTAACACCTCGGGTGTTTAAATTACGAAATAAGCCTCATTAGCTTAACACCATTCATAAATAATTGAGAAAATTTTTTAAAAAATAAATTATAAATTAGTTTTGCTTTGAATTAAAAATAGTTGGGTATATGTGCATAAGTACATGTACGTTAATCAAACAAATTAAATAACTTTCACATCGATGCAAATATGGCTATAAAATTTGAATAGGCACATCATTTTTGACATGATAAATAAAAGTCTAGTTGAAGTCTAGGAGTGAATGCAAATTTTTGCCCAGGAAATGACGTGCCCTCCGAGTCATACTTTTTGAATTTTTAAAATAACTGCTAAACTAAAACTCAAATGAATTTGGGCCTGAAACAAAACTTGTGTAACTTTTCATTTTGAACAACTTTTATGTTCAAGGATTTTTGAGTTGCAACACGAAAATTTGAGAAACACTTGAATTTACAAACCAGCCCCTGCCTTTTCTTCTATTTCCACTGCACTCTTCTTTCTCCGCCCCGCCCGACCCCCCGACGCGCCGTCGCTGCAGACCCTTCCTTCTCCGTTCCGCCCGACCCTCCGACGCGCCGTCGCTGCAGACCCTTACTTCTCCGTTCCGCCCGACCCTCTGACGCGCCACCGCTTCGCCCGACCCTCCGCTTCGCCCGACCCTATGCTTCGCCCGACCCTCCGCTCGTCCGATCCTCCGCCCGCCGCGCAGTCGACGCTGGCCACCTGGCCGGCGATGCCTAACCGGCGCTAGGCGCCAACCCAATGCCTGGTCGCGCCCTGCTCGCCGCGCTCCTCCCCAGTCGGCGCACGCCACGCGCACGCCGGCGACGCGCGCCTCTGCTCGCCGCCCGCCGCACCCAATGGCCAGCCCGCGCCGTGCCCATGTCCTCGCCGCGTCCCGCCAGTCGCCGCGCTCGCCGCCCGACAAGACAGCTGCTGTAGCTCCTCGCCCAACCCGCGCCGCGTGATCTCCCCCTCCCCCACGCCAAATCCCCGGCGCCCAATCCCCTGCCAACGCCCGCCGCACGCCGCGCCGGCTTTGCTAGCCGCCCACCGCGACCAGTAACGCGCCCCCGTCATGACGCCCCTCCCCAGCATTGCCCGGTCCTCTCCCTCCCTCTTGCAGCCTATAAAAGGCGACACCAGGCCACTCGTGCGCGCCTCAACCCGCAGAACGCCGCCGCCGTTGCCATTGCCGCTGTCGTGCTCCACCCGCCCGTGGAGTCCCATCCTCCAACCTCCCACTGCCCAAACTCATCGCCCAGCGAGCTTGCCCTCCCTCCACTGAAGCTCACCGGCCTTTCCCCCGACCATCTTGACCGCCGGAGCACCGCCAGCGCCGCCCGCGTCGCCGCCGCTCCCCTGCTGCTCCGCGGACAGCCCACTCCGAAGCTCCTCCGTCCAAGCCAAGCCTCGAAACGGGTTCCCCTCGACGCCGCGAAGCTCATCGACCAGCCCACGCCCTCCCCTCCTCGCCGGAGCACCGTCGCCGACGCTCCGCACCGCCACCGCCCCTCTGCTCCGCGCCGACGAGCCACCTCCGGCCAACCCCAACCCCGACCAAGGCCATCCCAAGGTAGCTCTCACCTCCCTAGATCTCCCCGACCCTTTTTCCCTCGCCGCCGACGAGCCCCCTCGCTGGAATCTGGCCAGCCGCCATGCCAGCGCCGCCTAGGGACCCAAATGCGATGATTGAAATCTTTAAAAGAGTCTGCACGCAAGTTTCCAAGGCCATAACTGTAGACTTGTGTTTAAACTTTGAATTCAAAAATAGCGAACTTGTAAAATGCATATAAAATCATAAAAAAATCAGAAAAATACAAACTCAACTGTTTTGGAATCGTTAGAAGAAAATATACAACTTTTTGTTCCATGTTTTTCTTCAGATATTTGCTATATTTTGTTCTGAATTAAATGGAAGATTTAATAGACTTTAATTGTACCCACTGTTGTAGGCCAGTTCTGAATCTAATTTTTGGACAGTAGATTGGTTGGTTGATGTGTAAGCCAGTGTAAAAATCTTAGGACAAGAACCCATCTCTAACTAAACTTTTTGTTAAACTTTTTTATATTATGAAATAATAAAACTAATTTGTAACTGCTGTTATATTGTGATTCATGTTGTGAAACTTTTCCATAGCTTTTAAATTGATGCCTAAATACCACAGAAAAAGTTTAGAACCTTTTTCCTCTCTGAAACCTATTTAAATAATTTTGTGGTTGGAGAAATGCACTAAATAAAGATAATTAGTTTCTATGCTTGAAAAATGTTTATCTTTTTACTGTGAGACACTTTAGAGTAGCTTTTAATGTATAAAAAGTTTTATACACAGAAACCTTGTAACACATCCTGTAGAAATTAATCTTTATTAAATTAGGTGCATCTTTTCTTATTTATTATGCCTTGTATCTTGCACAATAAAATCTGAAAAATTTACAGTAAGACATATATGGACAGATTAACATCCTGTAAAAGTTTGAGCATCAATACATGAACGGTTTGTTCTTTATAAAAATAATTACGTTCTAATACTGGCTGTATAATATATTTTTCATAATTTTTCTGCTGCATAAAAATGTTTGAAAGTTTTTCGGTAGTCTTATCTCTGCATAATGTACTCTGAATAAAAATTTCATCATCAGAAGTTATCTAGATCAGTGTTTGTGCTTAATCCATACTTATACTACGAAAATTAAATTTCCAATACAACACCACCCCTTTTATTAAAAAGTGCCCAAAAAATCATAACTAAGTAACTTTACAACCAAATCTATGTTATTTTGGACTGCAACTTTATCGTGAAGGAAAATTATCGTCATATACCATCACTACAACTTACATTTGTGCATTCATATAGAAGCGACTACTCTCGCCGACGGAACGTACGAGCTGGTGCCCGCGTCCGAGAGTGAGCAGCGTGAAGTTCAAGTGAATATAACTGAAGCTTTCGAAGACCCGAACTCGAGTTCGGACGAGCCCCAAACTAACTTTACCCAAGAAGGCAAGCCCCGGAGCATGAACCCTATTTTTTAAATTATGCAACTTATTACTCTACTTTACTTGTGCATTAAGTTTATAGGAATTGAATGAAAACTTAGTCGTATGATCCTAGGTACCCATGCTCTGAACACCAGATGTAAGGTTCGATAGAATGCTATGCTAATAGGACTCCGGTAAAAGTCGGGTGATTTCCTGTCACTCGCGAGAATTTAGGAGTTGAATGTTTACTACATGCTGCAATCATAAGGTCGACGGACGGGGCTATGGTACGATGTTTATGTTGATGATTGAGGCCCCGTCTGTTTAGTGAAAAATTCTAAGGCCGCAGTGTGTGGTAGTGGTGGTTAAGCGTTTGAACGTACTAACCACATGCCGAGAATATGGTAATCGGTAAGCTTAAGTACCTCATCGGACCGGCAAGTGGACAGCATCCCACCCTCTCAACTTCGGTTGGATGAAAAATATTGTTGGATGAAAAATTAATTCTTCACCATGTATGATATTGGATAGTTGCTTACTTAGAATGGATAAAGAAAACTGAAGCTAAAATTTGAAAGTAAGGACCTACTTGTATATGCTTTTCGGCAAAACAAACCCCTCAAGCTAAAAGCCTTGCATGTCTGTGAGTCGGCTAAGTATATTCCACTAGTAGGGTAAGCCTTGCTGAGTATTAGTATACTCAACCTTACTTGTGGCTTGTTTTTAGGTGATACTTTTGAGGATATGATTGCTAGTTTGACTTGGCCGTGTACCCTTCCTCCTGGTTGGTCGGTGGAATGGGATATGCCCCCGGTCAACGATGATAATGCCGAGTGATGTCTCGTACGGGCTTCATCGAGACATTCTGTATCGTTGAGTAGTTTATCGTTATTTTTCCGCTGCATTGAACTCTGAAGAACTCAATTACTTGGAACTCTTAAGTACCTTATTTTACGAACTCGAACTCAGTTGTAATAATAATTTATGATGAACCCTATGGTGTAAAATTTGTGGAATGTTGTATCCTCTGGGCTCACCTTCGTGTAAGTACATGTATGTGTGGTTTCGATCGGCAAAAACCGTGGTTGTATCGGGAGGTTACCCGACAGATCAATGGATTATTCCGTTTGAAGTGCGAGTTAGCCCTGATTGCCCTCGTGGTGATGGTTAGCGCGCTTGAGCCGGATTAATTCAGGTGGTTCTGCCACACGGATGAGTCATACGGTAATAGTGAAAAGCTTATCCATTCCTTGACCTTAACCAAAGGCGCTGAAGAGCTAGCCGCCGAAATAGTCCCCTGCAATAGAATGCTGTAGCGGATTATCAGCACCACTATCAATGAAAAGGTACAAGTTAAAATAGTGCATTGCAATTTAGTGACCCCGTGTGTGTATAGTCCGCTTATATTTTTAAAATCTTGTTTTTTCTATTACCTCCTTGTACGTAGCACGCAAGCTATGTTTCAAAAGTCCAAGTTTTAGTGAGAGCTAGCTAGGCTACTTATACACGGGGGCGGAGCCAGGATTTAATATTAAGGGGGTCAACAAAAATTTTGACAAAAAAAGCTAATATATGTTCCCGATCACAAATCAATCCAACAGTGCTAATATACATTTGTTAGATTCAAACTACTTATTTTTATTGTTAAAATCCAATCCTACTTATTTGAGTTACAAGTGCATGATTTTACTCAACTAATCATGTAATTTGTTACTCCCTATTAGACTTAACATGCCAAGCATAGGAGGGGCCATGGCCCCTGCCGGGCCCCCCTGCCTCCGCCACTGCTTATACACCATTACATACATTTTCTTTTGTGTTTTCTTAAATTCACTATTGAAATATTACTAGCCAATTTGGTGCAGCTAGCCGGGCTAAACGGAGTATGAGACGCCGTGGCTTGCATGGACCAATTTGGCACCATACACACGCTGCTTTCAGCTCCGACACCAATAAAGTACTGAACAGCATAGCACTATATATGTGCAAGCACGTTTTCCATATATCCAAATCCTTATCCTTCCAGGTATTCAACGTAGCAACCAAAATATTCGATGTGCTCTACCCCCGAGATTTCTCGCCCTTTTCCGGGTGCGCGCACCACCTTTTCGTCGCAACTCGCAACGCAACAGCTTTAGCTGGGGGTCAATGCGGCTCCAGTACACCGAGCTTATCCGTTTTGACCTTCCGGAGCCCCAACCACCGCGAACAATCCCGATCGGCCTCGACGACGCGCACAGACCAGACCCACTTGAAGCTGCTGGGCTACGGCGTCCGTGCCGGGCCGCATCACCGCTGACGAAGCAGGTTAAAGAAAGGCTCCTCTGCTAGTCTCGTCTCACTACACGCGCACGCGCTTGAATCAGCCAGCGCATGGAGACATGGAGAGCTGTGGCCGAGCTCGCGGTTTTATAATAGAAAATGACAGGCGGCCATGGCGAGCTGTGCCTCTCGCCCGGCCGGCTGGCTCGATCGGCACCGGCGACGGACGACCAACCCACGGCCGGATCGGTGCTGTCGACCTGGCGACCGTACGGCGGGTGGGTCTCCCGCTCGCGGAGTCGCGGGCGTGACTCGGCGCCGAGTCGGACGCGACGCTGACTCAGGGCCGCCGTGGGCGCCAGGAAAAGCAAGCGGGGCGCGCTGGCGCAAAAGCGAAAAGCAGGGGGAACGAACGGCAGGCACCCCATTGCGTTTGTGTGCCGTGAGCTGCGACCGAACGTGTGACGGTGTCTTCCATCCATCCACGAGCGCGCGCGAACCTTCTTCACGGTCATCCGTCGGCCAGTACGTCGTAGTGGGTAGGGCATGCTTCGTTCTGCCGCCGCTCCATGGATCCTTCCATCTGGTTCCACGTCAGCCCGGCGTCAAATGAGCTCCTGCAACGTGCAGGTGTTTACCGGTCGCTTAACGCCTCAGTGTGCTTTTCATTTCTGGTATTCTGGAGCTTTCGCTGGCCTGACTCCTGAGCAATGCAAAGTAATCACAAACTACTAATCATATCCGAACGATTTCGTCTGCATCAGATTGTATACTTTGATTATCTTTTTTTTCTGGTAATTCGGAACGACGCCAATTTTTTAGTCAGATAATGGCACGGATATTTCGGGCCCTGAACTGCATGCATGCACGTAACAGGTCGGATGAACATGGATATATACCACGGCCCGGTGCATGCGTGGATGCCACTTATGGCACATGAACAGAGAGCAGCAGGGGGGCCCTTGCACATGCATTAGGTAGGGGTCCAACTGCACATTGGAAATCTTCTTCTATACGTACTATCCTTTTAACTCCTCATGGGGGATGACGACTGTTCCATTCAAAAGCGAGTTAGATAGGCACCCACAGCTTTTGATCGTTGTGAACGGCAGAGAAAAAAAATATTTTTCTCGCTAATTGACAGGTTCCAGGCTTATAAAAGACACCCCGCCTCTTCCCATTTGGAGCACGGAGCTCGAGCAAGCAGCAACAACCCACGCACATTCAGCAAGCCACCCACCGCTCACCAGCAACCACCTCGCCGCGGAGTCCGGGAGCTCAGCCGCGGATTCAGCGAGCAAAGTGAAGAGAAGTCTTCGGTTCCTCGGTCGTCGCGTCGATCAAGAAGAGATGGAGAAGGCACGGCGCGAGCATGTGATTGGCATCCCCGTGAGCAACAGGGCGTTCGGCATCGAGGAGCCGGAGTTCCCGAGCAAAGCCAAAGGGGACGCCTACCACGGCGGCGCCAGGAACCCTGCAGCCACCGCGGGGCGGGCTGGAAAATTCGGCAGGGCCGGAGACAGGGTCGCCCAGGGCCTGAAAGAACATGGTGAGTTCGATCCCCAACCAATTTTGTATTTGGATAGCTGATGGCTCCTTTCGTCCTTCGCCATCGTTTTCATGTTCATGGATTCAGCTCTGAACTTGTTCTTGCCTGAATTGCAGTGTCCCTCGGGCCAAAACTGTACGAGACCGTGAAGGGAAAGCTGTCGCTGGGGGCGAGGATCCTCCAGGCGGGCGGCGTGGAGAAGGTCTTCCGGCGGTGGTTCCCCGTCGACAAGGGCGAGAAGCTCCTCAAGGCCTCGCAGTGCTACCTGTCCACCACCGCCGGCCCCATCGCCGGCATGCTCTTCATATCCACCGAGAAGATCGCCTTCCGGAGCGACCGGGCGCTGGCGCTGACCTCCCCCAGCGGCGACACGGCGCGGGTGCCGTACAAGGTCGCCATCCCGCTGCGGCGGGTCAAGACGGCCAAGCCCAGCGAGAACAGGCACCGGCCGGAGCAGAAGTACGTGCAGGTCGTGACCGACGACGGATTCGAGTTCTGGTTCATGGGGTTCGTCAGGTACCAGGTGTCCCTGCAGGAGCTGGAGAAGGCCATCGCGCAGTCGCAATGACCAGAGGGCTCAGTTTGGTCGGGCGTCGTGTTTTGATGTGGTCGTCTGGTTCATCTGGTGTTCATACGCAGTAGGCTTAAAACTCTTGGTGGATTGCTTGGCGTTTTTGGCAGTGGAGCAAGTCCGATACACTTGGTAGGAGAAAAATTAGGCCAAGAGATTTGTGGTGTCGGGTAATTCTGCTTTGGTGCCACGGCAAAAGTGGCTCGGCTCCTATGCGGTTTTTACAAATGGAATGAAAAAAAATGTTTGTGCAATTCCTGGAATGTGAACTGAATTCTGATCTCACTTTTACTACTTTGTGGCTGGTACCGATCCTGCTTGTCCGTTGCTGTTTTTGCAAAGAACAGATGAATGTTAGTCCCCCTTGCTTTCTAATGCTGCCCTGGCTAATTAAAGCTATGGTACGCCAAGGTGGAAGCTATCCATGAACAAAATTACTAGCGAGGTTCTCATAAAATCCAAGTATTCTTTTTTACAAGATGACCAGATTGTTTGTGAGCATACAGGTGGGCTATGTTGCAGCGAAAGGCTGTGCAAAATTTAGTACCAGTAAACATTCAAACTTGATTGTATTATGGAGAAACACTATAAGAAAAGCTCTCTATCAGTGTAGTGATTTCCTTTATTTATTTGGTTATCTTGGTTTTCCCTGAACACAATGACCTTAAATTTGCTTGATCATGTAAATACTCATCTTCTAGGATTTAGGATAAATTTATAGAGTCATGCATTTAGAATATGTTTGGACGCCGCCTATCATGCAACGTGGTACCACCGGCCACACCTAACTTATGGCAAAGGAAATGGTGCCCAGACCTTGGTCGTTGCGCGACCCCTAAACATGAATAGCATTGCTAACCAAATGCGTGGTACGGCTGGCCGTGGTTGTGGCTTGAGAGCTATGGCGCGGTTCGGTAGTGAACCAAACAACCCTTAGTTCTACCAAGGTTCGCGCTAAAAAGGTTTGTACTTTTGGTCTAATGTCTAGACATGTCACGTTTACACATTAGGCTCAGTATCCCTAACATGATGTAGCAACATTTTGGAGAAGCAAGTCTATAAAAGCGTCACACACTAGCTAGTACTCTCGTCATTTAAAATTACAAGACAATCTCATTTTATTAGGATAAGAATTTGCCCCACGATATATTGATATAATAATGTAATTTATGTGATACAAAGATCATATTCGTAAGTAAGTATTTTCTAATATGAATTGACACCAAGTTTGTGTCACTTGACCCATGATTGATATTGATGTAATAATGTAATTTATGTGATACAAAGATCAGATTCGTAAGTAAGTATTTTGTAATATGAATTTAGTAATATCAAGCTTGTGTCGCAAAAGTTAAGTAATAATTGTCATAATGAAACCACGACATATGTTATAATTTAAAATGGAGTAAGTTTTTCACTCTAAAGGGTGCCCTCACTGATGGGGATCGAAACCAAACGCAGCCTGCGGGCGGCGCGCTGTCGTACCTAAACTGCCGTGATCTTGCGGGTATAACACACGACAATCTATGATTAAGTTTCACGAAACATTACAACAATATTTTGTTGGAAGTACCATTAAGTTGCAATCTATGACTGGTGCCCTTTTCTTTTGGCACTTTTAAGCAGTCTCACTTGCTAGTAGAAAGTGAACCTCGGAATCTAATCAATAGCACACAGACAGCACAGCGCTTGGCCTTCACAGCGAAGCACCAGCCATGTTGATTGGCCCGCGGGCGTAAGGAAATGTGCCGATGCTACTTTGTTAATTTCTTGCCTTTGCACCAGGATTTTCTGGGTTCATTTCATCCCATTCCGGAATGATTGGTTGGCGCCGTCGCTCTACTTTTGGAACCCTGGAATACTAGTAGTTGTTGCATCGTATCATTTGGTATAAACATACTCATGTTTTAGGCCGTTCGTCATTGGAATATTTTGCTTTTGAAACAATAATCGAAAGAAGCATATTGTGTTAGATCTTCAGGAATGAAGCTACGCTTTTGTAGCTGGTTCGGCTATTGGAGCAGAATACAGCAATGCTGTCTATTCAGGCGTTCACAACAGTGCACGAAAATTCGAACCACTTGAGTTACAGTCTTACAGAGATGTAATGTTTGTGCTTAGCTCCTACTAGTAATGTAGAACAACTCAAACTTTTTTTCTGAAAAAAAAAATAAAAACTGGGGACGTCGCCATGACATTCCTCTCTTCTTGGAAGGACAGCAAGGTCGGCCAGAAAGCGATTTCGTTCCGCCCGTCGGGTGGGCAACATGTGCATGCATCCGGCATCCCCGCATCGACACGTATGGCACGGCGGAGATACGCCGATGGCGACGTCGGAACGGGAGGAGGAGGAGGAGCCCACGGCCCACCCTCCCGAATCCGCTCCTGATTTCGGAGTGGGCAGCTGCTGCAAGCCTGCAAGGCCTTTCGTCCTCCATCTGACAGCGCAACGCGCAAAGCCACGGCACGGGGACGCACGCACACCGCGCCCCGCGCCGTCCCGTCCAGGAACGGCAAACCTGCCGGCCTCGCGTCGCCAGCGCCCCCTCCCGGTTGCCGGGTTTATTGCGGGCGAGGGCGACAGGGACGGCGCGGCGCCCATGCGTCGGTGCCCGCCTGCCGCCACAGCCGGATGGGCGCGCGCGCGCGCGCGCGTGCCAGGCGGTTACGCCGGTTAGGTGAGGCGGTCGCGGTTCGTCCGAGTCGGCGCTGCGTGGGAGGTGACCGGGACGGCCGGACTCGCGGGGGCGCAGGAACCAGATCCTCTAACATTGTTGAAACTACTCCGAGGGACGTCAAACGACGCATCTCCGTTCTTTTCACATCCAACGGCAACATCCGTGAAGAGCAGGATCCGTCGCTCGGCCCAACTTGGTTCGGCCCATTTGCAGACCTCTCACCCCATCACCATGGCCGCCGGCCGCCGGCTGCCGGCGCACGCGCCGGTGGAGCAGATCCCCGAGGAAGACCCCTCCATTGCCGCTCTCGTATTCCCCATCCATCGTCCCTGCTTCGTCCCTCAAGCAGCAGCCCCGCTAGCTCAGGCGTGGAGGTCGAGGTTGACGACGATGGCTTCCACAACTCCTGGTTTGAGGCCATCGTCATCGACTTCGTTCATGGCCGCGCGTAGCCCCGGCGGCCGCCGCTGCACAATCACAAATTATAATTCCAATTCACATCAGTTATAGACTGAATTTAACATTCAATCACATGATTCACTGAAATTCACTCAAAATTCGCATCAATTACAATCTCCAATATAGCATTTGGAATGAATTACCGCTTCTTGCTGCCGGCACAACTGTTTTTGCACAACTAAATTGAACAACACCATTATGCCAAGGCTAGGGAACGCAAGCAGCAGAATAATGCATGCCATCCGAGAAGACTCGAGGGCCTGTCATTGCGACCTCGACGGTTAGGCGGCGTCGCAGCCTCCGCAGCTCGACGGACGCGACCTTGGCAGCGCTCGCTCCTTGTCCTCTATGGTTCGGCGGCGTCGCTCTCGATGGCGGAGAGAACCGGAGCGGGGATGCGGCCGGCAGATGATTGGGAGCTGCGACTGCGAGCTATGGAAGTTGTCGAGAATGCGAGGAAATGATGGGCCACAGCATTGGGCCTTGGCTTGTTGCATGTTGCCGACTAGGGAAAATGGTATCCTCGCACTTGCCGTGGAATGTGAAAGGAACGGAGATGCAGGTTTGACGTCCCTCGGAGGTAGTTTCAACAATGTTAGAGGATCTGGTTCCGGGGCGCAGCCGCGAATGGCGACCTCGACGGGGGAGGGGGACGCAGCTTAGCTGTCGCCTCGTCGGCCGGATCCATCGCCTCTGGAGTCCGGAAAGCTGGCCGCTTTACACGTCGGGTCCGGGCCCAGCCTCCACATCACCGGTGGGGTCACCGCCGATCGACCCCCTGCTGCGTACGCGATCTCGGGAACAGTGTTTTCTGTCGCTCCCCCTGCGCGATCTAGGCCGTCGACATCACCCGATCGGCGCCGCGCATGTTACTCCTAGCCACAGCACACCGTCCCAGTGCGGCGCACGAACGGCCTCTGCTCCACGAGAGCACCGGTGGCCCCTCCGGAAAAGCGTGCGCCTCGGCGCGCCGGGGCCCTTGCTCCCCCCGACACCACGCCACCCCTTTCTCCATGCAGCCCGGTGCGGGCGAGAATGTGCGGGCACATGGGGCGCTTCTCGGAAAGCCGCCGGGCGGGCCTCCGGATCCCGTAGAGAAATCCGGAATCGTTTCGCCTTTGGGGGCAGATGAATATCCCGCGCGGGCGCACCTGGCCTTCACATGGTGGCCCTCCGGCCGACGCGGCCGCGCGCGAGGCGAACCGAACCAGTAGGCCGACGGGAGGAGGAGGAGGGGTCTACGCCTGCCTGCTTTAGGCGAACGTGGACCGCGCCTTTCTGAGCCGCTGGTGACTCGGCCGGCCCGGTTGCTGACTCCGCAAATCCACCACTCGCCTTTGCCAGCCTCCGCCCCAAAGCTTCCACCACCGCGCCGCGCCTATAAATGGCGCCTCGGCGGCTGCGCTCCGGTACCAATCGGCGATTCCTTACACGCTAAGGCATCTCCAGCTCTTCTTCTTCCATCCTTCAGCGCGACGCAGGCGAGATCAGCGCCCAGCCTCTGCTCTTTTTTTCTTCCGCTGAGCTAGCTCTAGCAGCCATCAGCCATGAGGAAGTCGAGCAGCAGCGGCGGCCATGTCATCGGGGTCCCGGTCACCTCCAAGGCGTTTGGGATAGAGGAGGTGGCGCCCAGGGATCCGTCGTCGTTCAGGACGGGCGACGGCGAACACCTCGCGGTCTCGCTCACGCACCCCAGCCCGTATGCGTCTTTCGGCTACAACCACAGTGAGTACCGATCGTGGTCATGCCATGCATGGGTTCTCTAATTGAAAACATGTATTTTTACTGTTAAAAACATTTGATGCTGATGTGCTTTGTGGCTGTGTTTCTGCAGGCAGCAAGGGCCAGGTGATCCACTGGGTGAGCAAGCTGAGCAGGCGAGCGCAAGGCTTCAGGGAGCATGGTGAGTTAGCATGCATTCCGTGGTTGCTTCCTTACGAGCACCGTTGATCAATCAAGATCATGTGAACGTTTAATCCTGATCCGTGCGCGATCGATCGTGTTGCAGTGACCCTGGGCCCGAAGCTGTCGGAGACGGTGAAGGGGAAGCTGAGCCTGGGCGCGCGGATCCTGCAGGCCGGCGGCGTCGAGCGCGTGTTCCGGCAGGCCTTCTCCGCCGACAAGGGCGAGCGGCTGGTCAAGGCGCTGCAGTGCTACCTCTACACCACGGGCGGGCCCATCGCCGGGATGCTCTTCGTGTCCACCAGGAAGGTCGCCTTCCGCAGCGACCGCCCCATCACGGTGAGCTCGCCCAAGGGCGACACGGCGCGGGTCACCTACAAGGTGGTGGTCCCGCTCCGGCGGATCGGCGAAGTGCGGCCCAGCGAGAACGCCGACAGGCCCGAGGAGAAGTACATCCGCGTCGCCACGGTGGACGGCTTCGAGTTCTGGTTCATGGGGTTCGTCAGCTACCAGCGGTCGTGGAGGTGCATGCAGCAGGCCGTCGCGGAGCGGCAATGACCGCGCGGCCCGGCCGGCCTGGGTGGGTGAGGAGGTCCGGCGCATGGCTGCCATGTCGGCACGACGAGAAGAGGATGCTACGGGCTGCGTGCGTCGCCATCTTTTGTTGCGAGGTAGCCGTAGCTGAGATTTGCCCCAATCTAATTCCGGATCGGGGCAATTGAGTTCCTTCCGCGTACGATTTTGGATCAACTTGTGTGTTGCTCCAAGCGGTTGCTTTAATTTGAATCATGGACCGAGAAATTAACCATTTGTGCATGTTGATGTTGAATGGAAGAGCTTACCTTTCCAACCTGTTTTGTACCGTGCCTTCCTGATCTTTCTACTACAGTATGCTTTGGTGGTACAAGATTTTTTTCAATTAAGGAAAATCCGGCCTCGAGGTGGTACAAGATTTAAAACTCAAAAAAATTGTGAAGCTATTATTCAAGGCGAATTTCTTCATACGTTTTCCGATCTTCGTATTCATGTTTATTGGCAAGAAAACAAAATAATTTTCAGAGGTACTTATAATAGTATACGGATATCAACGCTGCCAGTTATTTGGGCGCGTAGTAGCGAGAAGCTGCCAGCCCAAGACCAGGCCGACCAAACTCCTGAATTGGAGGAGGCCGAATATCGCGTGGGTCGAAGCCGGGCCACCAGGCAGCATCGAGCGATGGGCTGGGTCAGAACCCAAGTTCTCAAATGGGCTGGATGCTTTCACCGGCCCAACTAGGTTGCTCACGGAGGTCGACGGTGGTGCTCGCTGTCAGTCTCGCTGCGGCGGCGCCCACGGGCCACGGTGCCACGGCCCCCGATTTTTTTTTTTGAAGGAGATAAATCTCTGCTTTAATTGAAAGCAACAATACGGTACAAGCTTACTCCTGGGGATTCCAGGTTTCATTACAGGCAAGAAAAAAGAGCTAACAACGATAAGAAACGAGTAAAATTAAAGTTCTATAATGTCTGAAATCTGCGCACTTCCAGAGCCCATCATGCTAGCCCGGGCCACCAGCTTCTCCCAGCTTGCCGTTGCCTCCTCGCGCTCATGTTGCTTCAATAGCGGCATCCACCTCTGTAGGAAGGAGACACCATAATACAACACTTGTAAGGGATCTTTAGGAAAGCAATGCTCAATGGCCATCTTGTTCCGATTGGTCCATAGCGCCCACGCTAAACCAGAGAAGATGAACAACGCCAAGTGTTTAGGAATTTTAAACTCCCCCCTCAACCACATGGCTCGCCAATGCCCCCAGGAAGTCGGACTATTAGGCCAATCCAGTGCGTCCCGCGCGATGCCCCAGACTAGACGGGCGATAGAACAACCAAAGAGGAGATGGTTAGCGGTTTCAGCACGGCCACATAGAGCGCACGCCAAACTCCCCTTCCACCCTCTCCTCTTAAGCGCCGCCGCCGTCTGTAGCCTGTCATAGTCTAATTGCCACAAGAAGAATCTGATTTTCAAGGGAATTCTGGCTTTCTAGAGGTTCTCCGAGTTTTTCACACACACACCCCTGTGTGTAGTGAAAGTGTATAGTGAATTGGTAGTGAAAGACTTAGCCAAGGCCCAATCCACCTTGTCTCTACCAGACTCAGTTAAAATAATTGGCTGCAGTAAGTTTAGGACGTCTTCATATCTAGCAGCCTCTCCCGGAATCAGACTTCTTCTAAATTCTACAGACCACACCCCATGGTCGTAGCAGTCCGCAAACCATGCTTTCGGGTCCTGCTCATCCTAAACAATTCCGGGAATTGAATTTTAAGAGGAGAGTCCCCTACCCAAACATCTCCCCAAAAGGCAGTATGTTTCCCATCATGCATCCTGTGCACCGCTCCCCATTTAAAGAGATGTTTGATTTTGCGCAACCCTTGCCAAAACTGAGAAGTGCCCACTCTCCTCGAGTTGAAAAAATTGCCATCCGGCATATACTTGGCTTCCAAGAGCTTACACCAAGTCTCCTCAGCCCCCTGGGTGATCTTCCATATCCATTTAGCTAAGAGGCATTCATTCATTATTTTGGTATTAATCATGCCCACACCCCCGTGGGTCCTTGGTCCGCACAGTGTATCCATCTTAGTCATATGGTACTTGAACTCCTCTGTGGCACCTTGCCAGAAGAAGTGACTCCGTATTCTATCCATTTCAGCATGGGAGCTTTTAGGCAGAAGGTAGAAGCCCATAGTATACAAAGGTAGGCTGGAAAGGCATGAATTAGTCAGAACTAGTCGCCCCCCTGTCGACAAGTTCTTTCCTTTCCACGGGTCAAGGCGTTTCCTCATCTTGTCACCTAAACCCGTGAAGGTCTGAATGCCCAGTCTATTCATGGAAATCGGGATTTCCAGATATTTCATCGGCCAATCCCCTAGTCTGCAATTTAGCATATTGGCCATCTTTTCTTGTTCTGCTTGCTCCACCCCAAAGACATAGACATCACTTTTGTGGAAATTTATTTTCAGCCCCGACAGCCATTCAAAGCAATATAAGATGATTTTTAAGTTTAGGATCGATGAATCCGCCCCATCAATCACTATGACCGTGTCGTCAGCGTATTGGGTGTGAGAGATCCCCCCCGGGAGCACATCTGCTAACACTCCAGTAATAAGTTGCTTGTTCACTGCTTTATCTAGTAAGGTGCTGAGAGCATCCGCAACAATGTTGAACAACAGCGGGGACAGTGGTTCACCTTGTCTTAGCCCTTGATAGGTGCTAAAGTATGGCCCCCTATGGCCATTCACATTTATGCAGACTTTGCCCCCTCGCACTGTCTGCATTACCCACTGCACTCATCTGTCACGGAATCCTTTCCCCATTAAAACTTCTTCCAGAAAATCCCAACTTACTCTATCATACGCCTTCTCGAAGTCTATCTTCAGGATGAGCCCCATTTTTTTGAAATGTTTCAGCTCATGAATCACCTCGTGAAGTATGACCACCCCCTCAAGGATGTTGCTGCCCCTCATAAATCCCGTCTGATTACTGCCAATAACTTTGCTGGCCACCGGGGAAAATCTGTTCGTCGGTACTTTAGTGATGCCTTTGTAGTCGACGTTAAGGAGACAGATTGGCCGATACTGTTTGATATAGTTGGCCTCCTGTATTTTCGGCACCAGGGTGATGATGCCGTAGTTCAGCCGCTTAACATTGAGGCCCCCCTCATGTAGATCCTTGAACAAAGCCATATAATCTCCTTTGACGGTGTGCCAGAATGTTTTGAAAAATTGGACACCGAACCCATTCGGTCCAGGAGCTGAGGCACTCTTCATCCCAAACATAGCATTTTTAACCTCCTCCTCAGTGAATTCCTTGACAAGGGACTCCCCCTCCTCCGGTGAGATTCTGGGTCTGCCATCCCAAAAGTTGGCAGCCAGGCGAATTCCAGCAGGGGGGGCAGAGCCAAATAAAGTTTTGTAGAAGTTTGTGACATGCCCAGTAATATCCTCTAGGGAACTGATAGGCCCTCCATCAGTCTCCAGGCTCCTAATGGTGTTTTTTCGCCTCCTTCCATTAGCATATTGGTGAAAAAATTTGGTATTGGCATCCCCTTGCAATACCCAAGTGGCAGCCCCCCTTTGCAGCCAGTAAATTTCTTCCTTCTGATAAATCTGTTCAATCTTCCTCTCAACATCATATCTGAACTCCCACTCTTGTGGGGACAAGTTCCTGACTTCAGCTTGACTATCAATCTGAGATAGAAGTTCTAGCAGCTGGTTATTCTCTTTCTTGAGCTCCCCGCTTTTCTGTATGTTCCAACCTTTTAAGAACTGACGCAAAGAACACAAGCTCCCATGCCATGCATCCAAAGCATTGCAGTTCTCAGGCCGACGCTCATTCCCCCACAGCCCCCGATTTCCCCCCTCGAAAACCACATGGAACAGAAGGCTTGAACGGCCGAGCGGTCGGTGATGCAATGGCAAGCAAGTTGATCCCAGCAGAGCCTACTCAGCCGCCTAGCAGTTCCGTGTACGCGTGGTGCGCATGCGAGCCTGGTCGGCGTCGACCCGTGTCCAGATCGATCACGATCTCCCGCCGCGCCGACGTGCTCCGCCGCAGGAGCCAAGATAGGTTGGTTGGGAAGCAAATCCAGACGTCCGTGTCCCGTCCCGCGTTCTGCTCAAGACGTCCGCCGCTGTGAGGTTTCCATCGTTCGTTCAAGAATCAAGACTACCGTTCGCTCCCCAAATCCCAAAATGCTGCGCTGCTTGTTCCCAGAATGGCACACGGACGAATGCACCATGAATGCAGCGGGTTGAATGCCACCATGCCGCATCGCATTGCTGCAGCTTCCCTTTCTTAGTAGTAGCTGAGATAGCGGAGTACAGATGGGCATACGGCGGGCATGCACGGCGTGGCCTGACGACAAGAAAATGGCTTCACGGCACGTACAAATCCAGGAGGAAGGAGAGCCGGCAGCTCCACTCCACGACGGTATAAATACTCACCCGAGGTACTCGTGCAAACCTCAAGCTTCGTAGTCGCACCCAGTCCTCCTCCAACGCAGAATCGAAGCAAAGGCGCCCGCAGTTTCAGGCTTTCAGCCATGGGCGGCCCCGGCGCCGTGCCCGCGCGGCTCCTCCTCCTGCTCCTCCTCTCCGTCCTAGCCGCCGTCTCCGTCCCGCGCGGCGCCGCGGCCCCCTCGCCGGTGTACGACACGGACGGACACGAGCTGAGCGCCGACGCGGACTACTACGTGCTCCCGGCCGCCCACGGGGGCGGCGGCGGGCTCACCATGGCGCCCAACGTGTTCCGGTGCCCGCTGTTCGTGGCGCAGGAGGCCGACCCGCTCCGCAGGGGCTTCCCCGTGCGCCTCACCCCGCTGCACGGCCACGGCGGCGACCGCACCGTGCGCGTCTCCTTCGACGTGGCCGTCCACTTCGCCGCCGCGACGACGTGCGTGCAGACCACCGAGTGGCACGTCGCCGGCCGCGGCGACGAGGAAGGGAGCGGCGCCCGCCGGCACGTCGTCACCGGCCCGGTCCTGGCCCCGACCGCGGGTGGCCGGGAGAGGGTGTTCCGCGTCGAGGGGCACCGCCACGGGTACCGGCTGGCGTGGTGCGGGGTCCCGACCGAGTGCGAGGAGCTGGGCGTGTTCAGGGACGACAGGGGCCGCGCGTGGCTCACCGTGTCCGACGAGCAGCCGCATGTCGTCGTGTTCAAGAAGGCGCCGCTCGTACCGGCGTGATGGGGATTCCGGTTTGTAGCGTGCGTGAGCGTGTGCGTGCCGAATAAGAAGGCGCTTGTTCCGTTACTAGCGACGAACTTTGCCGTTCCGTTACCAACGTGTTCTGTACTTGAGCACTGCTATCTCTACAGGACTAGTCCAGGCACACGTGATGGTAGCTGTATTTGGTCTCACTTTCAGTTGTTTTGGACGGCCTAGGTATAAGATAGTGTTGAGAGCTTGCAAAATTCAGTCACCAGTTATTCAAAAATAAATTCAGTCACCAGACCAATACCACCTCTCCCATAACCGAAGAAATCACATTGGACACAAGAAACACATCACATGGAGGACGATGGATCGAGAGTCACAAGCTAAAGGTACGTATTGATCCCTGGCTAAACGTTGAGGCCGGAGCCCTTGAACCTGGCCTCGGTAATGGCGGTGCGATGCGCCGCGCTGCCTCCAGCGACAGATGGTTCGCCCAGTCCCCCACACCACCGCGCCGGAACAAGGAGCTGTTCTCCACCGCGCCGACCGCGAACTCCGTCCTGCCGCTCTTGGTCACCTCCAGCCCGCCGCCCATGTGCTCGAACGAGCACAGTCTCACGATGGCGTCCACCACGCCGCTCTCCTCCTCCTCGGCGTCGAACGAGAGGGGCTCGAGCTGGTTCATGACCCTGAACTTGTTCGCAAAGTGCCACTGCGAGATCAGGTGGTCCTTGGGGTCGCGGCACACGTACACGATCTTGCAGCCCGATGCGGTGACGACGGTCCTGGGCAGCGACACGAACGGGAGGTGCGTCGCGAAGAGCCTTGGGTCCGGGAGCTTGTCGAGGTCCGGGACCTTGTTCCTTGTGTAGAGCTGGTACTCGAAGAACTTGATGCACCCGTGGGGGCCGAGGGAGATTAAAGGGTGGTCGGCGGCAGCGGCGGCGGGGTGGTGCTCTCTCCGGCGCACGGTGGCGTGCAGAAACGACTTGATCCACGTGGTGCCGGACTTGGGCAGGGTGGCGACGACGATGTCCGATGGCCGCGCGGTGAAGCACGCGTCGGCGACCATAGCGCCGACTATGGGCACCAGGCTGGAGTACCAACCTTGGTCATGGCGGTAGAATTGGTTGTTGGACAAGCCTTCTGAGCTCGGCAAGGAGGAGACCAAGTTGGCGAAATGCTGGTAGAGTTCTGGGTTGGTTTCCGCTTCTGCACGGGCGTCTTGCTCGGCCTGCAAGGGAGAGGTTTGCGAAGAGGAGGACATGGCTTGGCAGATGTGTGAGTTTGGGCACGGGAACCAGAACAGCATCTTTATCTTTTGTAGTTGCCACATATGGGATGAAGTCAACGAGCTCCACGGTCGCTATCCTCCCTGTATGATGCACATGGCGTGCACGTAAATAGAGATGCAACTAGCGCTTCTTCAGAGATGCAACTATACCGAAGTGATGCATCTATGACAGATTATTACGAGCATACAAAGCATCACCTCGCAAGTTGCAACTGCTATTAGAAGATAGTATACTTTACACCCGGAAGATGACGCCATAATTGTCTGTACGAGCGCATTCACGACTCTTAAACCTTAGATGCATACGACATGACACGTCCAAACTCCAAATTAAAGGCGATAGATTCAAATAAGCTAGCCCCGGCGACCTCGCCGGTGCGTGCCGGAGACCTGCAGGCTGCAGGTAGCCAATGGGCCGCGACCAGCCGGTCTATGATTCGTACCTGCACCCCGTCTACGGCGTCATCGCCTCGTGGGCGAGTTGTTCCTGTGGGGGCGCGGCAGGCGGCGCCGCCTTCCACTTCGCCAGGGGCCTCCGCGCCTCGCCCAGCGGCGCCCGCCTCGCCAGCGGTGCCCGCGCCGCCTGCGCGAACGCGCCCCGCGTCGCCGCAACGTTTGGCGCCGTAGGCGCCGCGTTCTCCGCCATCGGGGCCGCCGTGTCCCGCGCGCGCGGCACACGGCGGAGAGGACTTGTGGTCCTCCCTCTCCGCTTCCGCCGCCGTCTGGGGCCTGCGCGGCATGCGGCAGGGTGGCGCCCCGGCCGCCGAGGCGCGCTCCTCGGCGTTGCAGGCCCTCTCGCGTTCTACTGCATCGATCATGCTGGCATGGTGTGGCAAAGCCGCCGCGCTGACGCGGACTCCGTCCTCCGCAAGGGCACGTGGTCCTGCATTTTCGGCTAGTGGCCAGCCATGGGGCGAAGCTGCGTGGTGGCGTCGGGGTCGACTGACCCCGACGTCTTTCCGCGGTGCGCCCCGTGCCGGTGGTACGCAGCAGTTTTTCACTGTGTTACCCCAGTAAAAATTCAACAAGCCTACATTCGGCTGACCCCGGTGGCAGTGGCAATTTGTTCTGGCTTCGCCCGGACGGCAGCTCCCACCGCCGAGGAGCCCACATCTGAGATGGCAGGTTACGAGTGAAAAAAGGAGTGGAACCGAGTTAACCTGCCGCCTGCCCTGTAGTTTCTGAAATATTCTTTGGCACCAAACAGCAAAATTAGAATTAGGGAACAGCAAATATGGATGCTTCATGAAGCTAGCTCGAATAATCATGGATGCGGATTTCAGAATTTTTTTTAGATTATGAAAATACATCCGGTCTCAGCAAGCATGAACGAGAGCTTACAAACGGTTAGAACCGCATGACCTGCAGCACTTAGGCTACTAAACAGAATCAAAGACCCGAAACTGACAGAAACAACAGGGAACCAATGTCTGAAAGTAAAAAAACTAGCACTTGATTCTCCTCAAGAGGTTCCATCCTGCCTTGTTGAGAACTTGCATGACTGTGATCTCCAAGCTTTGGCATCCCTTCTTCAAGCTATTTCTCTCTTCCTTCTTAGATAGAATCGACCAACTCCTGATCCAAAACGTCCCCTAAAGATAACCTATGCAAACGAGTTAGGTATCGATCTTTGGAAGACCACATCATTCCTAGACAACTATAATGCCCAGCAAAGAGCAGCAGCACCAATTAACATTTGTCCTCTCAGTTTTAGAGGAAATCCTCTAAGCCAAGACCAAAAAAGATTAGCGATACTATTTGGTGGTGGTATGTCAAAAGAGACGTTGACATCATTCCAAATCAAACGTGCCATAAGACATTCAAAAAATAAATGTTGGATGCTCTCCTCTGCGCTGCAACAACAACATTTGGTGCACCCACTCCACTTTCTTTTAACAAGGTTATCTTTAGTTAAAATTTGTTGGGTTCCTAGAACCAGGGGTACTAGCGGGCCCACCTTGTCAGACTAGGGATGAAATAATTCCCACACTCACGGCCTTTAGCACTCACGAGTTTACCACAGTAAGTATCCACCTTCTTCGAGTAGTTTTCACTTCCTCTGTTTTTGTGTAATGAGTACTGACTGCTGCTTGTATGTTGTAGAATCTGATGGACCGGTCTCAGGAGAAGTCGGATAAGCTCAAGCTCCTTCAGGACGGCCACCTCCAGCTGCAAGAGAAGGACCGCAGGATCTCGGAAGAGGTTCTCAAGAACACAGAACTGCAAAAGAAACTCGAGCAGCTGGAGGCCGAGCGGGTTTGAGAGGTTTCGGTCCTTAAGAAAGATGTTGGCAATTTTAAGAAGGAAAAGACCCAGCTTGTTGAGAAGAACAAGAAGACTTCCAAGGCGCACAAACATGAGTTGCTGCCTTGTCTTGTTGTCCTTTAATTGGCATGTTGTTCGAGTAGTTTCGGAGAACTTCCTCGAATACTTCTTCTTTGCCTTGCACGCAGAACTGAAATCCACATTGCAAAAGAAAGAAAATTTAATTATAGATTTGAAGAATCTTCTTTACCGTGGCGCAGATGATGTCGAGCGCTTGCAGAAGATCCTTGAGGATACAGATGTCCAGTACAAGGAGGCTTTGCAGCAGATCAAGAACATGCACGCTGACAAGCAACAGATGGAGAAAGAACTTGAAGACTTCAAGTCTGCTGCACAAGCTGTCATGGAGATGGTGGATATCTCCACCGAGGGTGAAGCTGGAGAGCAATCCTTGCTGGAGAAGCTTCGAGCGACTCCCCAAAAGGTTGCCAGCTATATCGCGGAGGCCACCAGGACATATATTTCGCAGGCGCTCGCACTGGTGAAGTCGTATTGGCCCAAGGCGAAGCTGGAACCACTCGCCGAAGGCATGGCGTCCGACTACTCTGTGGAGCAATTCATGAAGTATTGTGAAGAAGTCGAGCCCATTGCTGACAAGATTGCTGACTGCTCTGTGGAGCAAGATGGTTAGATGTTGCAGGAACAATGTTGTGATATCAGAACATTTGTGCTACTTGTTTCATATGTATATAAATTTGCCTAATTGATCTTTTCATCAGCGTGTATCTTTTTGCGATGTATGCTGGTATGATCGTAGGACTTAGAAAGTTTGGAGACGTTTGGGTGAAGCTAATCCAAGAGCATCGGCTTAGATGTAGTCAATAACTTGACGTTCCAAAAAAAGTGCTCGTAGAGCAGAAGACTTAGCTTGGATTTACCCGGTCGAACGGTACGCGAAGCTAGCCTGTAGGCTTAGGAGCCCGAGCGGTTTTAGTTGTCATCCTGTGTGTTGGCAAGGAATAACTTAACCGAGTTATGGGCTTGATAACCCCTTCGGCGGGTGCTGTAACGCTCTCTGGCAAGTAGTCGTAGCAACGGCCGGAATAAAAGGAGCACATTTAGTACTCGAATATACTACCTCGTGGGCTGTACTAGCCGCAAGTACTCGTGACGGAGCCCTCGAGTATAAGTGAGCTAAGTAGAAGGACTCGTGGCGAAGCCCTCGAGTATAAGTACTCCTGGCGAAGACGCTGAGTTTAATTAGGCGAAAAAATGTAATAACTCGTGGCGAAGCCCCCGAGTTAAAACATGCACGAAAGTAATCGAATTATGGCAAAATGAACTCTTTATTCATAATAACGCTGACATACAACTGGCGAATTATTTGCAACTTCTACTAGGCGTAGAATTTCTGGAGATGCTCTATGTTCCAGGAGTTAGGAACTTCCTGGCCATCAGGGTACTGGAGGCGATATGACCCTGGTCTTGTTACTGCTGACACGATGAGGGGACCCTCCCACCGGGAATTGAGCTTGTGTGCCAGTCTCATCCTGGATGCGGCGGAGGACCAAGTCATCGATGTTAAACGACAGCTCGCGTACATTGCAATCGTGATAGCGCCGGATGCCCTGCAGATAGCGGGCTAACTGAACTAGGGCACTGCATCCGGCTTCGTCAAGTGTATCCAGTTCCAACTGCCTAGCTTCATCCGCTTCTCCTTCGTCGTATATCTCGATTCTGGGAGAGAGCCACATGATGTCTGCAGGGAGTATAGCTTCTGACCCGTAAACGAGGAAAAACGGGGTATGTCCTGTGGCTTTTGACGGCTGAGTTCGAAGCCCCTAGACGACATGAGGCAGTTCATATATCCATTTGCCATCCTTTTTGTTGTTCTCCTCGTAGAGTCTCTTCTTTAGGCCGTCCAGAATCAAGCCATTTGCTCTCTCGACTTGTCCGTTGGCCCTTGGGTGCGTGATTAACACGTACTTCACTTCAATCGCGTTGTTTTCACAGAATTCCCAAAACTGATTTGCAGTGAAGTTGGTACCCAGGTCTGTGATGATAGTGTTTGGGTAGCCAAAGCGGTACATGATGTCCGAGATGAAGTCGACCGCACTTTCTGGAGTGAGCTTGGTGATCGGCTTGTACTCGATCCACTTGGTAAACTTGTCGATGACCACCAACGCAAATCATGTGAAGCTTACTGGAGCAGTAGTTAGAGGTCTAATCATGTCGAGGCTCCAACATGCAAAGGGCCAGGAGGGCGGTATGGTGATGAGGTTGTGCGCCGGGACATGCGACTGCTTGCCGAAGAACTGACACTTCTAGCACTTCCGTACGAGGTCCTCGGCGTCCGAGACTGTTGTTGGCCACCAGTAACCTGCCCTGTAAGCCTTTCCGACTAGTATCTTGGACACTGCATGATTTCCGCAAGTACCTTCGTGTATCTCGAGTAGTATGTTGCGGCCCCAGCCCCTCGAGACACACTTCATGAGTACTCCGGTGCTAGCTCCACGCTTGTAGAGTTTATCTCCCACGATGACAAGCCCCTTGCTACGCCTCATGATGCGGATTGCTTCTGGGCTTTTCTTGGTCACCCCAGGAGGTAGTTTCTTTTCTTTGATGAAGTCGATAAACGTCCCCCGCCAGTTGACCTCCGTCATCATGACATCCCGACTGGGATCCAAGGGTCCCGAGCTGGTGGTTGCTTGACTCGTGGTCTTGATTGATGGTTCTTTGAGTTCTTGGACAAATACGTCGGCTGAGACTTGTGCTCGAGTAGATCCAAGCTTGGAGAGTACATCTGCTCCAACATTGTTGTCCCGGACGACGTGGTGATTCTCCAGGCCAACGAATTTGTTCTCCAACTTGCGCACTTCCATGATGTATGCATTCATCTCCTCCTTTGTGCAGTCCCACTCTTTGTTGACTTGCTGCACGACCAGAAGAGAGTCGCTGTACACGAGTAGTCGCTTGATGCCTAGGGAGACTGCCAGGCGGAGCCCGTGTAGTAACGCTTCGTACTCGGCCTCGATGTTGGACACCTTCCAAAGGATTTTCAAGACATATTTGAGTTGTTCACCCTTCGGAGAGATGAAAAGTACTCCAGCCCCGCCGCCCTCGAGCTTGAGTGACCCATCGAAGTACATCGTCCAATGCTCTGTCGGCTGGCTGGTGTTGGCACTTGATTTTCTCGCCACTCGGCCATGAAATCAACCAATGCTTGGGATTTGATGGTTGTTCTTGGCTTGAAGTTGATTGAGAGGGCTCCCAATTCTACCGCCCACTTGGATATGCGACCAGTGGCATCCTAGTTGTGGAGTATATCTGCCAACGGGAAATCAGTAACAACTAAGATCTTGTACTCGTCGAAGTAGTGGCGGAGCTTCCTTGATGTAACAAGTATTGCGTAGAGTAGTTTCTTAATTGGAGGGTATCAAACTGATTTCTTAAAGAGTCGTGGCACAGAATGAATGTTTTTGGATTGAATTTGATCATTTTTAGGGTTAATTTGCTCTGGAAGATGAAAGGTCCGAATTCTCGGGAGCCTATCACTGAGAAACAGCTAGTTTCCATGCATTACAGCGTCGCCTGGTTTCCACAACCACTACATTTTCTCAACCATTTGGTTACTGCCGCCAGCAGTGTTATGTTCCATGTTACTATTTTAATCTAGCAACATGCATGCAACAAGCTAAGAACCAACAAAAGAACTCCTTGCAACTTAGAACACATCCCAGCAGTGTCATATCATGGATGCATTACATGCGATTGCATTCCGCATATTCGGGTACCGGCTCCATCCATGAAACGAATCTAGCCATCGGTGATTATCCCGAATTTCCAGCTAGCCAAAAAGCTCCGTCCTGCTTTAATTAGAAAAGAAAATAAAAAAATCACATCTGACTCCGCATGAATCGTGAAGCTAATTAATTAGCTGCTCTAATCGGATCATGACCAGGATTAGCGCGCATCAGGTAAGATTAGCAGCTCTCTTCCATCGTCCGCACGAACGGAGCGCGTCGCCCCAACCGCCATCGTTCATAATCACCAAATGATCGAGTGCAAGCTAAGCAAATAGGCTAGTTCCAACGCAGAATTCATTCTCATTAACTGAGTGCAATCTAAGCAAATATGATGACATAGAACTAATTAGGTATACATTGTTTCTAAAACTGGAAATTCTTCTATACTAGATAGGCCAGTTCCAACGCGGAATTCATTCTCATTAAGTGAGTGCAAGCTAAGCAAATATGATGACATAGAACTAATTAGGTATACATTGTTTCTAAAACTGGAAATTCACTCGGCTGCTTGTCGCTGCCCGTATGGCAATATCCCTTTATCATTCTATTTAGATCGAGTGATCAGCATCAGCTGCTTCTAGGTTTTTAAGGCTAGCTGGAAAATAGGGACTTGTGATGGCGGTTATCTTTTTAGGGTTAGCCTCAATGCCTGAGTGACTGACGATGAAACCGAGGAGTTTCCCTTGGGGTACGCCGAAGACGCACTTAGTTGGGTTGAGCTTCCACTGAAATCTTCGCAGACTGTTGAAAGTTTCCTCGAGATTGGAGATGAACTCATTGGGATTTCTGGTTTTGACAACCACATCTGTATTTCGCTGATGAAACTTCACGGCCTCTTGCACGCTTGCTTTTACGATGGGTTTTGCCTCGATCCACTTGGTAAATTTGTCTACAGTGACACTCCCATCCTCAAAACACATGTTAATGAGGCTAGCTGGAAAATAGGGACGATCAAAAAAAGGTTGCAGCGAGAGTACTTTGTTGATGAAATAAACTAGCCTCTGCACTCCAAATGCATGGCCTTCCTCGTTGCGCTCCACCACAATTGCTGTGCTGATGACGTGAGTAGTTGCAGCGATGTACATCGGCAGATTCTCTCCTGGACGTGGTGCTGTGAGGATGGGAGGCGACTGTAGGTATTGCTTGAGGTCCTGCAGTGCCTGCTCAGCTTCCTCCGTCCAGTGGAATTTGTCTTTCTGCTTCAAGAGCTTGAAGAAGGGAAGGCCCCGTTCTCCAAGTCTTGATATGAACCTGTTCAATGCTACCATGCACCCTGTCAGCTTCTGCACGTCCTTGATCATTGCAGGAGCCTTCATATCTGTGAGTGCGGTGATCTTCTCCTGGTTAGCCTCAATCCCTCTGTGACTGATGATGAACCCGAGTAGTTTCCCTAACGGTACGCCGAAAATGCACTTCGTCGGGTTGAGCTTCCATTGGAACTTCCGGAGGCTATTGAACGTTTCCTCCAGGTCGCAATGAGGTCCTCGGGAATTTTGATCTTAACGACCACGTCATCCACATAGGCCTCAACATTGCGGTGTAGTTAGTCTGTGAAACACATTTATATCGTTCGCTGTTAGGTAGCCCCCGCGTTCTTCAGCCCGAATGACATAGTCTTGTAGCATAAGTCCCAAAGGGCGTGATGAAGGTGGTCTTGATTTGATCTTCTTCCTTAAGGGCAATCTGATGGTAGCCCGAGTAGCAATCAAGGAAGCAGAGTAGTACGCAGCTGGCGGCGGAGTTGATTACTTGATTAATGCACGGTAGCCCAAAGTGATCCTTCGGGCAGTGCTTGTTGAGATCGGTATATTCAACGCACATTCTTCATTCATTATTATTCTTCTTTTTTACAATTACAGGATTGGCGACCCACTCTCGGTGGTACACCTCTTTGGTGAAACCAACCGCGAGTAGTTTAGCCAACTCCTTTTTGATTGCTTCCCTCTTATCCTGAGCGAATCAACGGAGACACTGCTTTTTAGGGGTAGCATCAGGATCTACTTTTAAACTATGCTCGAATAGTTCCTTGGGCACCCCTGGCATATCCGCTGGTTTCCACGCGAATATGTCTCGGTTGGCCCTAAGAAAACTGATGAGCGCGCTTTCCTATTTGGAGTCGAGTTGTGACCCGATCAGAGCTGTCTTGGACGAGTCTCCCTCCTGGAGCTGGATGGTCTTTAGTACGAGTTCGCTAGCGGGCTGTACCTTCGAGTGGTTAGCCTTCTTCTGGGAACCTCCATGTCCACTTCAGAGAGCTCCTCCGCAACTACGAGTACTTCTCCTGAAGTATCTAGTAGACGGGTAGTCGAGGCGTACTCGATGGCTTTCTGGTCGCAGTCATAGAACTTCTCTAGATCGCCGCGGAAGGTGAGGACACCGTTCTTTCCTGGCATCTTCAGGACTAAGTACACGTAGTGTGGTACGGCCATGAACTTGGCCATTGCCGGTTTCCCTAGTATGGCGTTGTACGAAGTTTCAAAGTTGGCTACTTCGAACTTGATGTACTCGGTACGGTAGTTTTTCCTCGTTCCAAAGGTGACGGGGAGCACCACCGTGCCAAGCGATGTAACTGCGTTCCCCAGCACGATGCCGTAGAAGGGAACCTTGCTGGGGGTTAGCTTGTCGAAGAAGCTCGCCCCCATCTTTCTTGAAGTACTCGCGAAGATGATGTTGAGTCCGCTGCCTCCGTCGATGAGTACTTTCACGAGCCTGACATCCGCGACCACAGGGTCTAGGAGTAGTGGGAGCTTGCCTGGCTCAGAAAAGTTCGTCCACTGATCCACCCTGGAGAACAAGATGGGGACCTCCGACCACCGAAGGGGTCGTGGTACCCCAGGATCGATGGACAAGATCTCGCGACGGTGAAGCTTCTGAATCCTCTTGGAGAAAACCCCGATTCGCCATGAAAGATGACGTTGACCACCTTGGATGCGTCCGGGAAATCCCCGGCCTCTGTCTTGCTCTCTGGGTCCTCGTCGTCCTTGTCCTTCTTCTTCTTCTTCTTGTTGTTGCCCTTATCCAAGGGCGGAGCGTTGAGGGATCTCCGGAGCTGGTAGCACTCAAAAGCAGCGTGCTTTGAGTGTGGGTGCCACGGGCACTGCTTCTGCAGGAGTTTGTCAAATTTCTATTGCAGATTGTTGTTGTTATTCTTCTTGCCTCACGGGGTGTGGTTGATAGCCGCGACAAGATCGTCTGGCTTGCGCTTTCGGGAGGATCCCGGGTAGTCCCGCTGGCCTCTGTCATTGCGGTGGTCGTTGTTGCGCTTCGAGTAGTCGTTGCCGTGCTTCAAGAACCGGTCGCGCTCCTACTCCTCTTGGTCTGCCCAGGTCTGCATCATGTCGTGAAGAGCAGCAACGGTCTTGGGACGGTTGCGCCCGAAGTCGCGGAATAGAGCCTGGTCGGTGAGGCTGTTGTGGAAGCAGTCGATGACGTCGCTCTTTGAGATGTTGGCGATCGTGGCCCGGGTGTCGAAGAAGCGGTGTGTGTACGAGCATATGAGCTCGTTCCTTTCTTGCTTGCACTGGGATAGGTCATGTCGAGTACCTGCCCGTGTAATCGCCCGCTGGAAGTTGTCGATGAAGATGTCGCGCAGTTGCTCCCAGGAGTCGATTGAGTTCTTGGTGAGGCTCTCCAGCCATGTGAGTGGGGTGGTCTCCAAGACCATCGGGAAGTAGGCGACCTTGGTGGTGTTGGTCCCGCCTGCAACTTCATTGGCCGTCGAGTAGATGCGTACCCACTGCTGAGGGGATTGCTTACCATCATACTTGGTGATGCCGATAGGTTTGAATCCCTCCGGGTACTTGTAGTTGTCGAAGCTGGGGAAGAACACAGGGAAGCGATCATTGTCGTCCCGCGCGACGTTCCCCTCGGCTCCGGCACGTTCCCTCCTCCGGTTGTCGATGATGGAGCGGGCGTCAATCTCGGCCTTAATCTTGTCACAGAGGTCTCCTGTTGGCATCTTCTCGAGCTCTGAGCGGTGGTAGTTGCCAATGGATGCTTGGGGAGCTTGGCGGCTTCCTTGGGGAGCAGCAGCCAGCAGGGCGGCTGCTGCTCCCCTACGGAGCAGCGGGGTGGCTCCCCTGCTGGTGGTTGTTAAATGGAGCAGCTTGGTGCCTGGGGTGGCCCCCAGGTGTTCTGCTAGCTTGGCTTCCACCCTGGCCCTCGCGCCTTTGTTAGACCGAGGGCATCGGGTTTTGCTGGTTGATCTTGATGAGTGCTTTCTGGGCCAAGCGCGGGGTTGACTTCTAGCAACACGGTTATAGTGGCGATGTTAGCGACAGGAGTGTTGAAACCCGCATCTTGTGCTGCCGCGAACTATGCCTCGAGGTTGCGTTGGGCGCGGTTGCGGCGTGTATTGGCATCCCTTCTGCGCTTGGCATGCTTCCTGTTGCGTAGCCGGCGAGCGGCACGCTCTTCCGCAGTCTCATTAGTGTGATCCGTGGTGTGTTCTTCCTCCGATATTTGCTCTAGCACTTCATTTTGGTGCCTGTCGCTTTACTTGTCGGATTCCGCCATGAAGACGTGGCGGTGGATGGATGGGTCGTCGAAGCTGTAGTCCACGAGTACAGTTCCGCCGGGGGTACACTCACCGAGTGGTCCGCCCTCTTGAAAAGGCAGGGAATCAAGGTGAGCGACTAGTCTTTCATCGTCTTTGTGTAGTTCGGAGGGTTTCATGACCTTCCAGTACACGAAGCAACCCTCTGGGGTGGAGGTTATAACCAATCCCTGGCCACCTGAGTAGGGTTCAGCCTCGGGATCGGAGTTTGAGTCGAAGTCTTCGAAGATAGGGGCCTCCCGACATGCGGTGGCGTCCTTCTCCCTGAGCTCGAGTAGTTCGTCCATATCCTTCTCCAATGCGGAGTAGAATTCGGACTTGGTGGCCTCCTGGTAGATAGTGACCGCATTGTCATTGAACCTTTGAACCCTTCGCGGAACCTTCGGGGGTTACTTGGAGGCTTCACCATCTTCTGATGCTGATAAGTCACTGACGCGCTCCCCTGTGGTCAGGTTCCCGAAGGTTCCACCAGCCCGACGGCGGCTGTCTTTTTTGCGGCCTGTCGTGCTACCCTGACGAGCTGCATCCTTCGGAGGGTGTGATCCCCAACAGTAGCCCCTCACGGGCGAGGTCTGACTCCGTCGGTCCGAACCCTCGATGCCCAGATATTGAACACCCTCCAAGAAAATGTCTCCCGATCGTCGGAGGATGGGGTGGGTCAGAAGTTACGTGTCGGTCCTTTATTGGACGACCGTTGGTATTCTCCTCGATTTTACCATCGGGCATTACTGTACCCTTTACCCCCCTATATAAGGAGGCGGGGTACCCGCATCGCTTTCACGCCTTTTAGCGTTTGCAACCTTTGCCTTTTCTCTCTAAAGGTCACCTACTTTCTAGTTTTGCTTCGCCGAGAGAGCTTTGTTGAAGTTTCGACCGAAGGTTTTTCGATCTTTGTAAGTGTTTGTCAAAGTTGTTTTCCCTTGTTTTTGTACGGGGCTTAGCTCAGTGGCTTACTCTGCTTTTGTAGGGATGGCCCGTGTTAAGCTGACTGCAAAACCCGTGGATACTTCGGAAGAGGTTGCTTTTGATGAAGCTTCGTGTCAGCAAATCAGTCGCGAAGAGGACATTTCCGACGTGCTAGCAAGCCCAACCGTGCTCATGGCCCATGAGAAGCCAGAGCCAACTCTCAGATTTGGGGCCTCGAAGGTTACCCAGAGGTTGATTAATTATTATATTACCAAGGGGTTTTTCAAGGAAGGAGAGTGTCGACCTTCGCAGGATGAGGAAATTCCCAATCCTCAAGAGGGGGAGTGTGTTGTGTTCCATGACTTCTTCACAGTGGGGCTTTGCTTTCCTCTTGACGCGAGGTTCCCCGAAATCTTGGCTAGATTTAATGTGAAGATGCACCATCTCACCCCCAACGCCGTCATACAATTATCTAGGTTCTTTTGGGCAGAGAGAACCTTCGAGGCGCCAATACCTGTTGACACCTTCAGTTGCTTCTATGAGTTGCATCCTCAGGGGCGGAAGATATCCTTTGGGGATGAAGGGGATGTGTATAGCGCGCATAACGGGTGTTGCACCTTCGTTCCTCGAAGGAGTAACAAGGTTTTGCATCTCGATCAGGTCGAGATTTCTGTCAGTCAGAAGAATAAATGGGATGATGATTGGTGTCAGTATTGGTTCTATGAGAAGGTGGAGTTTCTGAGTGCCGAAGGTGCTGGAGGAGGATTTCCGCTCGCATCGAAGATAGAACCGTTTGCGCACCGGAGCCGGGCCACCTTCGACACATTGTTGCTTGGTTTTGTGGAGTGCGAGGCTGTGTTTAGACTAGCTGCGAAGTCTATTGGCGGCCGTGACTTTGTGGAGGAGTACCTGGCAGCGAAGGTTTGGCCGTTGACGTCTGGTTGGTCACCAGCGTCATTCTCTAAGGTTAAGTTTGGATCGTTGGAGATGCAGATTCCTTGTCCTCACTTTGGGCTTCAGTGGCCCCCCACTGGGAGTGATGAGATGGTGGTGCTTGAGCTGGAGAGGGAGGCCAACAATTTGCTGGGCTTTTATAATGGAAAAGAGCACAAAGCTTTTGTCGAGTGCTGTGGTCACGAGGACCGTATCAACTGGGGTATGCATGAGATGGGTGTGAGGTATGAGAACTGTCCGCCCTCCCCCCCCCCCCCCCCCCCCCCCCCCCCCGAACCCATGAAAAGGGGTCGGGGTGGCAGCGGTTCGTCTGCTGTTGAGCCCCCTAGTAAGAAGAATAAGACCGCAACGAAGGCTGCTAGTTCCTTGGGGCCAACGGTGCATGGCAAATCTCTGGTGAAGGGTTCTGGGCCTTCGTCGTAGGTCGTACTTGGTAAACCTCCACGTCAACCAACCTCAAAGGTTGCGGGTGGCCGAGCGGAGGCGCAGAAGAGGAAATTTGCTGACCCAAGTAAGTATTTGTTTCACATTGACGAAGCTGATGTGGGGAGTCCGAACTTCATGAAGGAGTTAAGGGCAACTGAACTTAGAGCGCCTAGGTGCTTAGGCGGTAGGGGTCAGCCTATAGACATATATTTAGATCAGTTTGGAACTCTTCGCGCGAGCCCTGACAGTGTTGGTGCTGTAATTATAGATCTGCACCGGGGTTTAAACGTCAAGCGCATATTCAAACTTGTTGAAGATGACAGTGATGAGGAGACGTCACAGGTTTCCTCGAAGGCGCTGGTGATTTCACCGAAAGTTGCGCCGGAGGTGCCGACGGAACACGCAGCTCCCCAAGCTTCGTAGGAGGGCGATGTTCCACCGGCGAAAAGGGTGGTTCCCCCTTCTGAGAGGGTGGTCTCTCCTGTGGAGCTGGGAACTGCCGGAGATGTATTTTCCGGTGCAGTGGAATTGCAGGGAGAGGGGACCTCTGCAAGGCTTAATGAGTTAGGTAAATCACTGGTTGCACCTCGCCTTCCATTCGAGGGTCCTGACTTTGACCCCTATGACCCTCTCATTCGTCATTTACTTAAAGTAGATATAGAAAATCTAATGACCGAGCTAGGTGGCCTGATCGGAGGTCCGCCATGAACCAAGGAAGATTGTGGCGCCGGGACTTCGGCTCAAGCCGGTGGACCTTCGACCAAAGCTGAGTTTTTTTAGCTTCGAAGGTTTGTGTTTTTGTGCAAACTCTTCGTCTTTGTTTTCTGAGTTGTTTCTGAGCTTGGTTATGATGCAGAGTTTGGGAAAACTCTCGAAGGTCATGGTGCTGAGTCCCTTGGGCGCGTTGCTGCGCTTTTGAGTTTGAAGGTGAGGAATTTTTTCCTTATCCTTCGTAATTTCCATTGTTATGACGAGGCTAATAGTAACCTTGTTGCAGTCCTTGATGGCAAACTAGGTTCTTATAGGGGAAAATCAAACAAGGTGAAGAATTTCTCTTGAAGAAGTCTGGTGAAAATCTTCAGTTGGTGATGGAAAACTAGAAGTTGAAAGATCAGAACAAGATTTCGAAGAACCTTCGCGAGTTGCGAGCTGAAGAGGATGAGAAGCTGCAAGAGAAGGCGTGTGAGCTCGAGAAGATTGTTGACAAATTGCGTTCTACTGCTGCGGATAATGAAAAGGTTTTGGAAAACCTTCGGGAGACCGTGGCGAAGGATGCCACGAAGATCAATGCCCTTGACCAAGAACTAAGGGAGTTGAGAGCCGAAGGTGCCCGGAAGGATGAAGTAATCAAGAAATTGGTCGATGATGCTGATGAAGATTGAAGGGTTGTGGATGTAGCCATCAGTGAGATTTCAGCCCAAGGACAGCTCATTTATGAAGAATACAAGAAGGCTTTGGCTGCTTTTGGTGCAGAGCCATTGCCGCTCCCCGAGGATCCCGAGGGTGGTGTAGCGGGTCTGCTAAACTGGATTTTGGGCGAATTCTCCGTGCTAGCAGAGCTTCTAGGCACCACAGATGACAATGCTGCCGTGATATCCTGCGTAAGTGTTCTGGCCATTCTTGATTGCGAAGGGTTTCAAGATTTGAGCTGACTGAGATCCAGGGACTTTTCCTATCCTTCGCACTTGGATCTAAGCCATTGAAAATACCCAAGCGGTGAAGAAATCCTTTGTTCGAAGGTTCTGGAAAGTGGCTGGTCGGGAGATCATGCGGGACATTGCCTGAAGCCGTTTACAAGAGGTATGCTTCTTAAGCCTCTAAGATTTTCTGTTTTTTTTCATTTGTGTTCTCTTATCCTTGTTTTTCAGGCGAAAGCTGTGGAGGCCGAGGTGGTAAGCGTTTTGGAGACTACCGACGATGCAGGGACCTCTGGTGCTGGCCCGGTTGGTGGAGACCAAGAGGTGTAGATTGTGCATTCGACGGAGTCGAACTTCTGGATTTGTCGTGTGTAAAGAAAACTTTTCTAGAATGTAATATCCCTACTGTTTTGGGCAGGCGCTCATGATTTCGAGGCCTGTGTTTGATGTGGCCCCCATGAACATTGGATGCGAAGGGGTCATTGTGCCTGGGAGCGCTTGGGAACGATATAGTTTTGCCCATCCCGGAGCAAGCGTTGCCGAGTTTTTGATTGCCTGTAAAGATGATCCTTCGATCGTGTTGTGACCTGAACTTTTATTTAGCTCTGTCTCTGCCCATCGAGGCTTGTGGATTCTGTGTATGGGTAAACATCATATCTATGTGATCTTGGTGATGTCTCGTGTTTGTGATTATATGTTTGTGTTTTGGAGAAAACGTGTCCTGCTGTTGTTGCATTGCGAAGGGTATCTGGCTTCGAAACCTTTGGGAGACTTCGAGTCATGGAGGCTTTTTTCTGTTGTTCTTTGAGAAAATGTCTTCCCCCCTAGTCTTTATGACTCGAAGGATGAGATTTCTCTTTCGTTACATGAAGGTTTCGTGGCTTTGAAGCCCATGGGCAACACCAGGAAGCTTCGAGTCATGGAGACTTTTTTCTTTTGCTTTTTGAGAAAATAACACCCCCCTTAGTCTTTATGACTCGGAGGATGAGATTTTTTTCTTCGTTAATCGAAGTTTTCGCGGCTTCGAAGCCCCTAGGCAACGCCAGGAAGCTTCGAGTCATGAGGACTTTTTTCTTTTGCTTTTTGAGAAAACGTCCCCCCCCCCCCCCCCCCCCCCCCCCGTTAGTCTTTATGACTTGGAGGATGAGATTTTTCCTTCATTAATCGAAGTTTTTGCGGCTTCAAAGCCCCTGGGCAACGCCAGGAAGCTTCGAGTCATGAGACTTTTTTCTTTTGCTTTCTGAGAAAATGTCTCCCCCCTTAGTCTTTATGACTCGGAGGATGAGATTTTTCCTTCGTTAATCGAAGTTTTCGCGGCTTCGAAGCCCCTGGGCGTTCGATTGCTTGTTGCACATTTTTGTTTTTATTTTTGCCGAAGGTTCTTTCGCTTCGAAGCCCCTTAGGGTCGATAGCCCTTTGGCGTTTTGGTGCTTGTTGCACATTTTGGTTTTTGTTTTTGTCGAAGGTTCTTTGGCTTCGAAGCCCCTTAGGGTCGATAGCCCTTGGCATTTTGGTGCTTGTTGCACATTTTAGATATGTATGCAAAGTTTGCTCGGAATGTAAATTTTGCTGAATTAAACGGAAGTGGCCCCTTATGGGCGGTGGTCGATTTTCGCAACACTTGGTTGCTTCAACCCAGAACAAGTAGTTTGGGGAAATTAACTCTTTATTCATTTGGAGAGTTATTACAAAGGATCCGCCTCATTAAAAATCTCACCTCCGATGTGGAGTCCCCTTTGTGAGGAAAAGAGTACGGTCCTGGAAGTTTTACGTAGAAGATAGAAAGGAACAACTATGACTATGGGAGCCGGCCCTGCTTATATTTTTGCAGTCCAGCTCTACATTACTTTCTACATGTAGTACTTTTTCACGCTGTCAGCATTCCATGAATGCTGCAGCTCTTGACCTTCGTTGTCTGCCAGGTAGAACGATCCTGGTCTGTTGCTTCACACAACAAGAAATGGCCCGTCCCACTTGGATTGCAGTTTTCTGACTATTTCGGCGTTTAGATTTCTCTTTAAGACCCAGTCTCCTACTAATATCTCTTTCTTGATGATTTTCTTGTCTCTCCATTTTTTGGTTTCTTGCTGGTATTTGCTCAGGTTGTCGGCGGCTTGCGAAATGTCAAGTTCAACAAGGTCAGCTTCGCTTGCCGGGTGTCTGTCTTCTTCCTTTGCTTGAACTCGCAAACTCTTGTTTTTGAGTTCCTCTGGGCTCATAGCTTCGGCTCCGTAAAGGAGTCTAAATGGAGTGTTGTGAGACCAGATAACCTTCGGGAGCTGGTTAACCAATTTTCCTTTTTTTGATCAAAAAGACATTTTTTGATGCTGGTGAAGATAATGCCGTTTGCTCTTTCGACTGCCCCGTTGGAATGCGGGTGATACACTGATGCGAACATAACCTTCGTGCCTATGCTGTGGCAGAATTGCTTGAATAGGTCGGAATCGAATTGTTTTCCGTTGTCAACGGTTAGCTCTTTGGGTACTCTAAATCTGCAGATTATGTTTTGCCAAAAGAATTTCCTAACTGCTTCTGATGTAATTTTTACGAGTGGCTTGGCTTCGATCCATTTTGTGAAGTACTCCACCGCGACTACAACATATTTGTAGTTTCCCTGTGCTGTGGGTAGTGGGCCAACAAGGTTCATGCCCCATCTTTGAAGTGGCCATGCAGGAGCTATCAGTTGCGAAGGTTGTGAGGGCCTAATTGATTTGTGTAATACCAAAATATTTTGAAGAAAAAAAGAGGAAAACTATAGGAGAGGCCAAAGCAAAATTGGGCCAAAGGGCCATCCAACCAGCCCAATCTGGAGGCCCAGGTCGACCTCCCACCAAAAACCCTAGTGGGGTAGCCCCTCTCCCCAACGACGCCCCTTTCCCTTATGTTCGTACTCCTCTCCCTAAATATCTCTCTCCCTCTCCATAGCACCCTTCCCCTCTGTAGGATCCCCTCCATATCAGCAATAAGCAATGGAAAAGAAGAAAAATGGATTGAGGAGGAGGAGAGGATCAAGAGTGGTGCAGCTTTGGAGTAGACTTGCTCTTTCCCATCCCAATCTTGCTGCCCTAGGTTTGGGGAACGACCAAGGTGAGGTGAATCCATTTTAGCCCTGCTAATTGATGTTTTTAGATGGTTCTTGGTCATGGGGATTAGTGGATTAGTGGGGGGAAACATGGTTTGAAGGTCGATCTGAGGTCTGCTGTCCTGTAGCTCGGTCAGTGCTGCTGTTCGTGTGATTTTGGCAACCAAAACGATTTTCCCTCAAAAAGTGGATATTAAGAAAGTTGTAGAGGATTGAGAGATCTAACTTCTGTCAAAGTTTCACATATTTTGGTGGAGTATACCTTTAGTTATGGAATATTGTTTAGGCGCTGTTTCAGAATGTCCAGATTTGGACAGTAACTGTTCCGACATGTGTTAGCTGACTTAACCATGGAATTCGAGGAAAACCATAATACCAAAATTGTAGAGAATATAGTAAGCTTTCTAAGTTGTGTTTAATCGCACTTTTTAGTGGAGTAGAACTCCAGATATGGCTGGGTTATTGGAGCGGTTTGTATTTTCTGGCAGATCAGGTGAGGTCTGTTTAACCTAGTAAATGACTGAATTAGCTCTTTCAACTATGGAGACTTTTGTAGAGCGATAAAATTTCTTCCTGTCACCAAAGTTTCATAGTTTTTGTCTGCATACTTTAGAATATATGTTTTTTTTATATGTTGGTGCCTGGGCTGTTAGGCAGATTGGGAAGTGTTGTTTTGAATTGTGTATTAGGTGACCTTAGAGATCTGATAAAATTATGGACTTACTACCAAAGTTGTATTTTATTCTCCCTAGTTTCCCAATATATATTTATTTGGTACCTGATTCTTTGTATAAGAATAGATGCGGAAAAGAGAAGCATTGCTGCTCTTATCAATGCTGTTGATTAAGGATTGCAGTTTGTCTATTCTTATTCATATTGGGGTTTGGGGCATAGGAACGCTTTATTTTACCATATGAGAGTTTGTTTTGAGAGTGGATGTGCTGATACATGAGTGGTTTAGCAGGTGGTGTTGCTTCGAGGTGAATGTCTGCATTGTCGGTAAAGGCAAGTGAACGTAGTTTTTGCTTGCTACAACTTTAACATTCTATTTTTACTGCCTCCACTTATAAAATGCAGCACACATACTTATGTGATAATGTGAAAATCTATACATGACTCATAATTAATGGTCAAAGTATGAATATGGTACTGCTAATATAGATATATAGAGGGTACATCGATTTTTACTTCAATATGGGTGGATGGATAAATAAAATATTCTATGGATGATGGATTTTAAAATTATAATCGGGGCTGGAAGTATATATATTTTAGTAATTTATCCTATGGCATATAAGTATTGTTTGTGGAATATTTAGTGGTTCAGTAGCTAATGAGTTTATTATAGTAGAGGTATGTTAATCTTGGTGTTTGAAAACCTCTGTGGTATTTACGCTACTTTATATCTCCTATTGCTATCATGGGTGGATGAATTCGAGTTTGGGTTACTAGCACTATTTAGAATTGTTCCTTTGATATGATAGATGTGATTTGGGCTTGGATTATGGAATTAGTGCTCTCCTCTATGTTTAAATTAATAATGGCTATCTGCTTTCCTGTTTTTGGTTAAGATTAAGGAGATCTATAGATATGGTGGTATGGTTAACTGCGGTTGATGTTTGGCATATACGAGATTATATCATTCAATCATGATTGATGAGATTTATGTTAAAGAAGCTCTGCTTGTGTCTATTTATACTATTTACTATGTACTATTCTCTTCTTCCATTATGGAGTACATGATATCTGGATTTAGAGTGTATGGTATTTGGATTTGTTTGGAGATGGCATATATATGTTGGCATTGCATCATATTGCATTGCATTGCATGGCATTTGGAGTTATATCGCGAACCTATGGTTGCGACCGTACCGGTACAACATCGTTTATTGGGCATAACGATGCAACTTCATACCTTGTTGGGTATGAAGGCAGGAGTTCATATGCATCCATATGCATATATCATCTTTGGTTTGGCATTGCAATGCGGCTTCATACCTTGATGGGTATGAAGGCAGGAGTGTATGTGCATTGATATACATTCTTGGATGGCTGAATATTGGATGTGCTTTGATATGGCTTATGGGATTTTGGATATACTATATGCTTTCCTCTTGCATTCACATGCTTTACCGTAAGGATATTTGGATATTAGTTGATATAGTTGCAATAAGTCTAATATGATAATGATGCTCCTACATGGTGACATGAATTTTGGTATGGCTTGTGGGATTGTGGAGATACTATAAGTTGTCGCCTTGCATTCCTTTGCACCTTGATTTGATTGCAATTGTTATTTGTCTCTAATATTATATGACCTGCACATTGCTACTTTTATTGCTAGTTGCTGTGGTGACCTATATGTTTTAGATTTTAAGTGTTGCTTACTATCGTTCTAGGGTTTAGGGTTGCTCTTCTTTGGGCAACACATCTCTCCTCTTGTTCACTCCTTTGAGTCTCCTCGGTCTCTCGGTTGACCCTTTTCCCTGATGAAGAGCGTCTCCTCCTCATCTTTCTCCTCCAAGGTGATGTTGCCCAAACCTTGCGAAAGTGGCGAATCAAGGCAGGCAAGACTATGTTCGTGTTGAAGACAACGATCGAGGAAGATCTGGTGGAGCACATCGGAGCAAGCTTGCTGTCATGTTGCCCATGGACAACATTTTGGGATTTAAATGAAACTTCTGGTCCCAGTAATGAGATCATAATGCATCACGCGTCATAAAAGAATGGTACAGTTTTTACCAAGAAAATATAGACACCTGAATATGGAGGCAAACATGAATATCCGCTCACTGCAGCCATAAACTCACTGTACTCGGTGTGGCATCGAGAGGCGCTAAGGGGAGACTCTGCCACAAACTCCTCCTAATGACTTTAGGGTCTGGAGAAAACCGCTAACCTCATTTAGAATGGAGCATCACAAATATAAGCAATTAGGCATTTTTATACTAACTGAACAACAAGCACAACACAGAGATTCAGAGTTTAAACTAGGAGCACACAATCATTAAACAAAAGGCAACGCACGGAAGCTAAGCAAAAGGCAGCACACGAACTGAGCTCTCTTGTTGAGCTCCCCCTGAATAGCTGCTCTTCTTTGGGTGCGTTGCCTTTTGTTTAATGATTGTGCTTCTTATTGCTGCCTTTTTTTTAATCTATTGGCTAATCAGGAGGCACTAGCCAAGGGGATGGGCAACATCACCTTGGAGGAGAAAGATGAGGAGGAGATGCTCTTCATCAGGGAAAAGGGTCAACCGAGAGACCGAGAAGACTCGAAGGAGTGAACAAGAGGAGAGATGTGTTGCCCAAAGAAGAGCAGCTATTCAGGGGGAGCTCAACAAGAGAGCGATGACGAAGATGACCACAAGTTGGTCAAGAATAAGAATAAGAGAAGAAGAAGAGGTGAGTACTTCAACTGTGACAAGAAGGGATATTTTGTCAGGGATTGTCCGAGTCCAAGGAAGCACACAAAAGGAAATGTGGCTACTACGAAAGAAGTCGCCATAGTGGGTGGCTTAGTGAAGAAGAGTGGGATGCAGAGGCATGCATCACAACTGAAGACGATGAAGCTTACATTATGGAAGACTTGACAGAGGGTGAAGCTATATCAACCAGCATTGTTGCCAAAAAAGAAGAAGAATGGGATGTAGAAGGTGGCTTCTCTATAGAGGTGAGAGATCCAGATACTTCTTATGAGTTCATAGTATTTGGATATGATCATAATGAAGGATGGAGGGCTCTAAGCGATGATGAGTAAGATACTAGAGATGAGAAGATAGAGCCTGATCTTCATGAAGATGAGAAGCCACGAGAGTATGGGGGCACACAGAGAGGGAGAATTGGTGATCCGTGATGACCCAAAGTCACATGATAAATCATCGAGAGGGAAGACGCCGAGAAGAGTGAAGATGAAAGAGGAGGTGCATTGCTGCATCGAATCTGCAAGCAACCGACAACTGAAGGTTGAAGAGTATGAGACAAAGGAAGGTCGGATCATGTCACAAGGACAAGAGAAGAAGAAGGTCCAGAACGGCAGAGCGCAGAAGATGGAAGGGGCGACTCACAGTGGTCCGGTCACCCAAGACAAGTATGCATTGAGGAGGAGTGTTGAAGATAGCAATGCATACTTGGAGAAGCTTCTAGAAGATTGGAGAGCACGCATTAATCATGGTTGCCATGCTTCATGGTGAAGAATAGAATACTCTAGAACAAGATATTTTTGGTAGGATAGAAATATCAAGAAAGTAGATAAGCATGAGGAATATTCTAGAGTTAGATATTTATAAAGAAGTGTGTAAAAGATGGACACATGGCAAAACAATATGAGCCATGGAGTCCTATAAATAGGGGTGTTCCCCTCCCCTCTTGCCATACCATGGCATATGAGGTCTCAAGTAGGAGTGTGGTATGGTAGCTATATTGTAGTTGTGTTATGGTAGGGTAGCCACATAAAGAGTATAGGGGTCTTGTGTTGTACTAAGATATGGTAAATAAAGAGTCAAGTCCCCATATGGAGTTGGTCTCTCGTGTTGGTGTCTAGATAAAGATCTCATTGGTATAGTGTGAGTACAGGGTCCACAGAAGAAGTGATAGCACACTATTATTGTGCCGCTTCTAGTAAGTCGGTGCCAAGTTCGGGGGCGCCGATTTCTCAACAACATGCATAAGAGAAGGTCTAACCATTGATGGGACGCTCTCTCCATTGGGCGTGACAGAAGGATACACAAACTCTTTCTCACCTTCTACCTGCATTTCAGCCATTCAATTAAACTTCATGGTACAGTAGTATACGGAGATATATCCTCTCTGAAAGTTGAAAGGTGAATAGCAGCTATATAGCATGATGCATCCAATAGAATGAAAGGTGAATGCATGAATAAGCTATGGTTTAATCCCGCTTCACATCATATCTTGTTGTATAAAAGACACTGAGGATTTCGGAACTGCTAGTGCTCCTTGCTATCATGCTGCAGTACAAAGATGGAAATTGGGCGTGCATAGTTACTAACTCAAGAAGCTAGATGTTTTATGGTGACAAAACTGTCAGCATGCACAGTTACTAACCGAAGAAGATAGACTAAACCAATGCAGCTGCTATATTACATACCTTCATAATCCGGTTATCACTTGTCAATTCTTCAAGTAAAGCAGTATCAATAATTTCTCTTCCAAAGCTTTAGAAATAGCCATATGAAACAAAAGCATGAAAAAGCAATCAGTACAAGATTGAAAGAAAATTCAACCAACGGTTAGAATCGAAAGGAAAAGGTCACGCTCCCATCAATCGATTCCTAAGCCGTGGACACACGAAACTTAGCAGTTGGGGGTCACATCCTACCAGCGAGGAAGGGAGAGCGCTTACTCGCTGCAGCTGCAGGGAGAGCGGAGGGGACCGGATGCGCGGCGGCGACGTTGCGAGTGCCGCTGGCGGCGGGCACCAGCCCATCGACGGAGCCGACGCGACGCTACACCGCGGGGCCGGAACCACAGAGTAGAATCTGGAGGCCAACTGGATCTGCGGTCGCCTCATCCTGCGAAACGAAAAAAAAAAGTAAAAGTAAAAAACAAAACATAACAGAATATTAATAAACAAAGTAACAGACGAAAAGTAACCTGAGCCCGTGGACACTTACATCGCGCGCGGCGCCGTCTTGCTCCTGCCCCACGGCCCCTCCCCCGTCTTCTCCCCGTCCAACATTGCCGCCGTTGCCGCCGCCGCCGTTGCCACCGTACCACCGGTGCCAGAGATACACTGCCCCTCCCACTACAATAATCATGACGATGCCACCAATAATAATCCACTTCCAACGCCAGTTGCAGTGGGGAGTTGTGTTCTCCGTCGCATGAGCTAGAGCGACAGCCATCCAATCCTTTTGGAGCGATTCAATCTCCTTGTACAGCTTGTGGATTCGTTCGTCCTGCAAGACCCATGGGGGTAGTTCGTCTCCATCCTTATCGCTTGAACCATCAATTACCACGCCGTCTGGCAATGGCAAATGATCCAGGTCGTTCGTAGGAGCGGTCGCCGCAGAGGATGCTGGAGATGATTTTGTCAATGTCCTCCTCCCCATACTCATTGCCTCCCCCCATTGGCTTGTTGCTGCTGAATCTGTCTACACCACGATCAACTGCGCCCGTCGCATATTCCCGATCCTCTTCCTTGGTCTTGGTGCCCTTGAGCAAACGCTTGAGGACCTGCTGAAAGATCTCCTTCGCGATCTCCTTGGCCAGCTCCTCTACGATCTCAACCGCAGCCTCTTTGCTGGCTGCTCTAGCCACCTCCGTCGCCATCTCCGTAGCGACCTCCTTCACCCGCTCGGCGATCCTGCAATCAACCAAAATTAGTTACGAAGTCGGGATTAAGAACTGCTGATGCACAAAAATGGAAACGAGAAGCACTCGAGGAACACGATGAGTGTTCGTCGCGGAACATTTGAGTGCGGCGACGAGTTCACCGCGGCACCGCGCGCATGGCGGCAGGGATTTGAGGAGAGGTGCGGGAGCGGGAGCGCGGTGCGAAGGGTGCCCCGGCGCTGAAGCGGGAGTAAGCCGTTACGAGCACGTTCGCGGACGACCACCGCGTATCCCCGCCTCTGCCACCTCCCCGCGTGTTCGCTCTAGCTCGTCTCCCCCTGCCCCCTTCTTCCGCCACGCTGCGGCGCTCCGCGCTCGAATGGTCCCGCCGGAATCATCCGCTCGGCTCCGTGAACACCGTCCTGCTCCTCGAACTCGCTTCTCTCTCTCGCCCCCCCCCCCCCCCCCCCCCCCCCCCCCCCCCCCCCCCGCGACTAGTCCAACCACGGCAATCGCAAACCGAGAAGCGCACACGAGGCACGGCGAGCTCTCTAGGCTCGGATGGCCGCGACGAGCTAGAGACAGCGCAGATTGAAGGGGCGGGGGGGAGGGGGGGGTGGGAAGGGAGGAGGCGCGTACATCCGGAAGAAGATCGGGCTGATCGGCGGCGGCATGGCGTCGCGCGGAGGAGGAGGAGGCCGAGTCGACGAGGTGTGGAGGAGGGCGGCGAGGCGGACACGCGGACGGCGAGGTAGTGAGCTCGTGATTGAGGAGGCGGCAACAAGCAGCAGCAACCGCCTCTCTGTTTAAATACCAGCAGCCCGGGAGCATTGGCATTTGGCACTGGCACAGTTCAAAATCGAAAATGGGATGGTTGAGGCGGGCTGGGCTTGGGCCACGCCGCAGTTCGATCGCGTGGTCGGGCCGCACCTGAATGCGGAATGCCTGATCCGTCTCGAGCTGCCAGGCACATTAGGTGATGATCGTTGACTAAATGCTCACGTATCCGCAGCACCGCGACTGCTCACCTGATCAAAGGTTTGCACACCCCAGACGGCTGCGACATGTTGCAGCCATCACCAGCTTCGATCCGTGATCATAAATCTATTTACAGGAGATCAGGAGCCAGCTGGGCACGCTGATCAAGTGCTCCGTGGCCAGCTTCCATTGGGGCTTCTTCCAGTGGTTCTACACGGCCGAGGGCTGGGGATTCGGGCAGTTCCCTGCACTAGGTCTGACAGCTTATCAGAACCGGTATCTGAACATTCACTGAAAACATATCCCTGTTCTCCTTGTTTCTTTTATACTTCGATGATTTCTTTTGTGTCTGAACCGGTATCTTCGTGTTGTCAGGTTTTACTTCGATTTCTCGACGACCTACATCGGTGCAGGAATGATCTGCCCGCACATTGTGAACATCTCAGTCCTGCTCGGAGGAATCCTGTCGTGGGGAGTCATGTGGCCTCTGATAGCCGAGAAAAGAGGGAGCTGGTTTGGTGCGGAACTTTCAGAGTTCACTTGATCGGGTATGTACTTGTGTGCCTTTGTTGAGATTTTATTATCTTCTGTTGCATATATCTGATTCCTGTTCATGTTTAAAAAGGGGAATTTGATGCGACGACATCCACCGTGCAGCAAGCATCAAGGGCTGGAATTTGCAGGCAAAATCCAATCTCCTCAAGTCCGACTCGAAGTCTAGCAAGCCCTGCACAGTTGCACTCCTGCAGCCCTGTTTGAAGATGCCTTGCGCCGTCAGTCCGTCTCCGTACAGAACGGTGGCACGCCGTAAAGAATAATGTAGACTCCACGACGGCGACGATGACGCGAGCCAGCTTCATCGCCTAGTGCTCCGTGCAGTGGCCCCGTACACGATGAGGTCCAACAGCTCTCTGCCGACGCAGAGCTCCATGTCAACGGCCATAGTGCCCTCGTCGGTGATGAGCTTCCCGCTTGGCGATGGACTTGCACGCGTACTTCAGGCTCGTAGCATTTTTGACGCACAGGTACATGAGCGCCAACAAGGACCTCGAAGACGAGGGCCAGTAGAGACGGCGGCGATGAGGTTGCCGATCTCAGGATTCTGGTGGGCCTAGAGGATGTCGAGCGGCGGCGGAGTAATCCCCCACGGTGGTGCGCCAAGCGAGCAGGGGGTGGTGATACTGTGCACAGTGCAAGCTAAACCTTGTCGCCGCCGCCGGAGAGCGAGTTGCGGAGGCAACGTGAAGCGGTGGAAAGAGAGAGAAGGTTTGGAGGGGGGCACGGGGATCAGGGCGAGGACATCCTTGAGGGAGAGGATGAGGCCGGCGTTGTTGAGCTCGAGCTGGCCCGGGGACATGGTCGAGATCGGGAAGGTGATTTCTGATTTCTTCCCAATATTTCATTGGGCCAATAATGTAAATCAATTCTCGTGTGCTCCAGGAAGGTCATCGTGATGAACTCGCGAACCTTTGTAGAGGCCGTGGTTGCCACCGCCGGGGACGTCGAAGCTCCCAAGGCGATCAATTCGAATAAGCCCTGCCTGGCGATTGGCGAACTCGTCGGACCTGCAGGTTGCCAATGGCCCGCGACCGGCCAGTCTATGAATCGTACCTGCACCCCGTCTACGGCGTCATCGGCTTCGTGGGCGAGCTGTTCCTGTGGGGCGCGGCGGGCGGCGGCGCCTTCCACTTCGCCAGGGGCCTCCGCGCCGCGCCCAGCGGCGCCCGCCTCGCCGGCGCCGTCCGCGCCGCATGCGCGAACGCGCCCAGCGTCGCCGGCACGTTCGGCGCCTACTGCGCCGCGTTCTCCGCCGTCTAGACCGACGTGTCCCGTGCGCGCGGCAGGGAGGACTTGTGGTGCTCCCTCTCGGCTTCCGCCGCCGTCTGGGGCCTGCGCGGCATGCGGCGGGGCGGCGCCCCGGCCGCCGCGGGAGGCGCACTCCTCGGCTTTGCGGGCCCTCTCGCGTTCTACTGCATCGATCACGCTGGCATGGTGTGGCAAAGCCGCCGCGCTGACGCTGACTCCGTACTCCGGCAGAAGCGGATGATGGCTCGTGGCCAGCCAACGCCCGTAGCCATCGCCGCGAGCCGGACGGCAGCTCCCACCGCCGAGGAGCCCACATCTGAGATGCTCTACGGCAAGTTTTACGAGTGAAAAAGGAGTAGTGTGTTTTTCTTCCTTCAGTTTTGCTCATCTATTCCTCAAGTTACTCCTTTTATGCATATGTTTTTTCTTGCATGATTCCCTTTTCATTGAATGTGATGGGCTGCATGCACTGCTGTTATGTAATACATTTGGAATACATATGAACTATGTATAGTAGATTTCGTTTTAGAAATAAATAAAAAACGTGGTGATAGTATTCGATGTTTGTGGATCAGTATTTTAGCAGTCGTTGCACACATGCCCCATCATTGGCATTCAGCAATTAACACGATGACGATGACGGTGGAGCTACGTTTCAATTGCAAGTTTCGTGAGATGTTGGGTGGTCTCTCTAAGGCTAGTCTCAATGAAACTTTCATCTAGAGTTTCATGAGAAATAACATATCACATCAGCAATTTTACTAATTTTGCAATATCATTATGAGGAGAGATAAGAGAAGTTTTATGAGATGAGAGAGGAGTTTCATCCCTATAAAATCCAACCGGCACAGTTAACTTGGTAACTGCGCACTAAGATTAGCCTAAAAGCATTTGAAAGCTTTATTAGCATTTATAAAACCCAACCGGCACAATTGATTTGGTAACTGTGCACTGAGATTGACCTAAAAGCATTCGGAAGCTTTATTACATTTGAAGCTACTTCCTTGCAATAAATTCCTAAGTGAATCTAACAATATTCCATCCTAAAAGATTGAAAACAATGAAGATGATAGAATATATTGAAATATGTATTATCTATTAGCTATTATACTGTGAAGCGTGAATTGTTCCAATATACCCAAACATATTCTGAGCCGTAATTGAGCCCGAGATCCGTTGCTTAACACTTATTTTTTCTTTCTTTTCTTTTATATTAGTTGTGTATTAAGCAACGCACGGGCACTAGCATGCTAGTGTTTAATAAAGCTTCCTTCATTAAAAATAGCATTAGAAGAACAAAAACGGTGGTTTTGCAATTCAAAGTTTGATTACAGTGGACGCATTACCTGCTCACCGTTTAATAGAAACACCACAAAAGACACGAGTAATACAGGTTGGGTGCATTTTCCTACTCATACGGCTATGCTGATGGCCAAATACGGTTGAATTGGACCCAGACAGCAGTGATAGAGTGGCAAGAAAGCATGGAAGCAAAAGGATTTGATGAAGAACATATTCCTCTTGTGTGTCATTAGTAATAACCCAGTACTTGCGCTTGATAAACCACTTGCAAGTTGCAATCAGAATATGTTGTCTCTGCGGGGAAGAGGGCTTACATTGGATTAGTTTCAAGTCAGCTTGCGGCTAGGAAATTTAGGCAAAGCCGAAATTGTACAAACAAAACCGTGTCTCTGCCAAGATTGCCTAACCTCAGTAATGGTGTTCTACATTTTCGTGAACTCTTAGTGGAGGCACCAGAAATTGTCCTCAGTGGGAGGGAAAATAACAATAAAAGCATAATTACCCTACTTCAAGCCAGATTTGAATTACCAGCAGCTAAAGTCTCATATCTGCAGGTCCAGGACCCAGGATGCCTTTCTCATGATTCAAGGGAAGCACATCCGTATGCGGGCGCCTCCCGTCATCGGCTGCCTGCTGCTGCTGGAGCCAATCCTAGTGTTTCAATCAAAGTGAGACCAACAACACTTTCCAATGAAAAAGAAAATAAAAACCTACAGCTAGCTACTAAGCAGAAGAAACAGACCTCTTCCTGAGCATTATCAGTATCATGCAAGTCGGGTGTTAAAATAGGTGGTATCGCATCTGGGTCAGGCTTCTGGAATACGAAAGTTGAATACAAGCCTGCAGAAACCAGGTGGAAACACTGAGTAAACTGGGGCCTTATGATCCAATGCAGCAAAAAGAAGAACTCTACACTACCTAAAATGTCGTACGAACGAGTAACAAGCTTTCCACGAGCATCCAAAAAACTTGCACTGTAACCACCAAGCATTGGAGCAAATTGTGTTCTGGATCAGTCAGAACCAAAAGTTAAATACAGTTCGGGCATCCATGTTTTCTTCTTTTGTAGTCACAACGTTACATTTCTTTGGACAGCAGATGATGAGTTAATAGCTTAAAGACAGCAGATAATAAGTCCATGAAAACAACATAGGTCTTGACATGGAAATAGCTACCTGTTATCATCATAAAATTCGGTTAAATTCTGGATCTCCACATATTCAAGTCCAGCTTCCCTTGCTAATCTGTTTCAACACAACCTAGCATTGTGAAAACTCTTATCACCCAACTTGCTTGAATTTATAGAGGTTCTAGGTTATCATGATTTCATGACGACGAAGCTGTACAGCAAAACATTGAAAATAAATGAGGAAAGAATCACCTCATAAGGCTGGGAAAGTGAACCAGGCAGTGATTTTCAGATACTGCTTCACTCGCAAATTTGAGTTGGTACTTCTTTCCAAAGAAGGGAAACCTGCACCATATACCAAATGATCCTCTCAGGAAGTCAATATAACAAAAATTTTCAGCATTTACAAAACAGCTCCAGCTCATACTTTTCTTCCTCAACTTCAAAAGTAATGGTATAATTCTCCGAGCGAATGCTATTTGGAACAGTCTTCAGACCTTTATTATGTGAAGCCTCAACATTCTTTTGATATTTTGTCCTACAGAACACAAAATTCCAATCAACATAGCGAGAATAGGAACAGAGTTTGCTCAAGCACATTGCAAACTAAATTTGTACTAGAGAAGGTAAACTGCTTTATTTGCAGTGAAGCCATAAATGCCAGCAATACATATTTTGCTTGTTTGGTCTATGACCACCCATGCTTAGAAGATAATTTATTTTGAACAATAGCTTAAAGCAAAGAAAAAAAAGAGAAGGCATTAGGACATAAGAACAAATCAAATTCATGTAGTGATCGTACCATATTGTCGACGAATCAGGAGTCATGCCAAAAAAGTAGCCACCAGGTTTGAGAAGTGATGATGCATTATTCAGAAGCTTCTTTGCCCGTTCTTCACTCTCAAAGCATAACTATCTTTCGAAAAGGATAAATTATGAAGATTAGCAAAGCTCAAAAGTATATCATATTCCAGATCCAGAACTCTACAGAACAGCCAACTTGCCTGCAAGTGCTGCATACAGCAAACTATATCTGCCTGGATGCCCTTTTCCTCCACTTGAGCTTCGAAATCATCCTGCCATGCAAATGTGACAAAAGCTAACTGTCAGCACTGAAGACTTCATGCCAGCACTAATGCATTTGTGTGTGCAGGAACTAGGAAGGTATGGAGGGAGGGTGTACATACATCAGAAGGATCCAACTCGATGAACTCAGCAGTGAAAGGTTTCCTCTTGTTCTCCCATAGCTCACGGGCATCGCTGACACCCGATGCAGAGGCGTCTGTTGTAGAAATTGGTATGATGATCAAGATCAAATTAACTTGTTGACAGTCAAAGCTACCATAGAGGGCTCGGGCTAGTGGACGCAGAGTACCGATTCCTATATAGTGGCCAACCTGGGCATCACACCACTTGTCCGCATCAACTCCACCATCGCAATACAAGTCACAGACCTTACACATTTGACAACCAGCAAATGCAATACTAGTTTCAGGATTCTGCTGCCGAGTTTCTCGCTGATTTGCAACAAATTGAAAATCATGAAAGAAAGGAGCAATATAACGGACCGTGGCATAAGGAAAGGCAAAAATTTTGATGAGAGCCGTCTTGGCGAATTCATATAGGCGAAGATGTGGTGGTGGGGGTGGTGGCACTGCCACGTTCATCTCTGTAATTCCACGTAAGCGGATTAGCAGTGGCAAAGTCAGAACAAAAGTAGTGCGCGTACAATCTGAAAAGGCTAAAGTTGAAATTTGAAAAGTGTACCGAAATTTCATACATACAAATCTACGAACAAGACAAATAAGCAATAGTGAGAAACAGAGCAGCTCCATCCCAGGAGCCGTACCTGAAGCCCTTTTCGGCTTCCACGGAGGCGGCGGAGCCACGAAAACTGGCTCCGCGCGGCTCCTCCCCCTCACTTACCTTTTTGACCTCCGGCCTCCGGGTGGCGCGAGCAGGAGGCGCGCGCAGAGGCGGCTGCCAACTGCGCGAGCCCGAGGTGCAGGCGGCGGCCACCGGCGCGAGTTCGAGGCGCAGGCGCCGGCAGCGTGAGGCGGAGGCCTGAGGCGGGGGTGGCGGAAGCAGGGGGCGGCGGCGCGAGCAGGCACGAGGCGCGGGATGCGAGCGGCCGATGCGGGGGGAAGAAGAGGGTAGTGAGGAGAGAGAATGGGAGGAAAGAAAAGAAAAGAAACAAATAGAAGAAAATTACTAAAGCAAGCACACTTATACGTGAATCGGACTACTAATCGGAATCGAAACCCGAGTAATCACCCGTGCGTTTCAGTTTTAATTGGAGTCTGTCTTATAATTGCATTTCGCCTCATCGAGTTCCATCAGGCACGCGTCCCTTATGCTCCAGCTTCATATAAACGGATATAGCCACCCGGGTCCTACTAATCCAATCTCGCGCACATACCTACGGATGGACGGAACCTGTGAATGTGCTTCAAAGCTGGCATGCGAGTAATAAATTTTGAGAGTAGGTATCTCATACTTACGAGGGTCGCGCCTCGTACCGTAATGTATATATTGTTGTTCGGCTGTAGCGACTTATGTGCATATTTGCTAGTAGAAGAAAAATAAAAATTTAGGGTATTATAGACATTTAATCTATTTAAGCAATGGAAGAAATTATTTTACTAAACATTTTTCAAATGGCTTCAATTCCACCAGAAAAGCCGTTCTACCTAAAAATAGTCCAATGCATTCACAAACAACAACAAATCAGGTCTGCTTACAAATTTTACCTTGGCGCTTCTGCCTCCCCACTGCTTCCATTCCCTGCTCCTCGGGCGTCAGTTGTTCGAGCGTCCCGCCCACTGCTCCATCCCCCGCTTCATTTAGATCCCCGTATAAAGTTTTTAAAATAGAATCTTTTCACATTTGAAGAACTAAACATAGACTAATTAAAAAACTAATTGTAGACCGTCCGTAAATCGCGAGACAAATCTAATGAGCCTAATTAGTCTGTCATTAATATATATTTATTGTATACTGTAACAATTTATTATCTAATCACAGTCTAATTAGATTCGTCTCGCGATTTACAGTATATTTGTGTAATATAATTTCTTTTTTAACTATATTTAATACATCATGCATATATCCAAATATTGATGTGATTGATGAAGCTGTGGTGGCCTTTCTGAGTTGCCGCACCGCAGGATCTGCCCGCCTGCACGCACGCTCTCGGGGCAAAGCTATACTATGATTATGGGGTGCCTATGCATTAAAAAATAAATAAAATCAGCAGTTAAGTCTAATTGTTTATCATATATGCACCTTACAATTCAACTCTATTCACCTATAAGTATTCATCTATAAGTATGTATATTTTAGTTTGCTCCGGCTTCGCCACTGACCCTCACCCAACCACGCGATGGCCTTGCTGCGCCACGCCACCGCCCACCGTACCTCCTACCACCATGGTCAAACTTCTCGAATCACGAGCTCCGACAGTTAGGGTTCGTGTTCTGTGGAAAACAGAGCGAGAGGAGCAAAGTCAATCAAACCAGCAGAACACAATTCAGAATGAGGCCTGGAAACGACTGGGCCGGCGAAGGCATCAAAGTTGGGAATAAAGAGCGCCCACTACGTCCTCTTCTTTCTCCGATAACTCCGTCTTGGCGGCACCGTGCCAGAGGATCATTTTCCATCTCACACACCCTATCTAAAACTCATATATGTAACTGAAAAATTTAAGTGATAGGGGTTAAAGTAAGGTTAATAATACAACCAGCTGCTAGCTGTAAGGATATGCAAGCCCACAGTATAGTTAGCTCTTCACCATTAATATAGGCATATTTATCTCACTCACAATATTTTTTTAGTTCTTATATTGAAGCCGGCTATAAACTTAAAGCCCGTTTCTTCTTTCATCTTCTCTCTCCTCCACCTCAGCATTCAGTTTGGTTACAACATATTTTTATACTTACTCTTAGCAGATTTAACTTAAGGAGAGAGGTGGAGGTGGAACCATACCGAAGATGGTGTAAAACTGTAAATGAATAAATAAAGTAAGGAATGATAAGTGGATCCAATAACAAGATTGATAACTAATAAGGTTTAATAAGGTTCAGTAATTTCAAAAAAAATAAGGTTTAGTCACGAATTTAAATCTTTAATTCTACTAGGTTCGTACTCGTGCGTTGCAACGGGCAAAATAAATAGCAACTCCAACCAATTATATTATGCAAAAGAGCCTAACATGTTCAATTTAATTAATCTAAGTGACATATAAATGCACACTTTTATAATTCTCATAGCTACCCAATTTGATAGTTGACAAGGCAAGCATGGATGCATGGGCTCAACCATAGTTTAGTAGTCTCAATCTATTTGAATCTCCTACCGTAGGATATTGTACACATCACACATACATCAAAATTTCACAAAACATATACATCTAAGATAAATTTTACTGGTATTCCACAAAACAGAGAAAATTAAGATAACTCTAACACATGTTGGATTTTGAACAAAATTGGACACCTGACTCTTCCAAGTTCTAAAGCTTTTATATTTTGCTGAATCAACTTGTCATGCAAATTGACCATAAATAGATAGCATCCAAAAATTTGTCTATAGCCACCAACTTGGCATAGTGGTGACAGAAGGCCTATGAGCTATGAAAGAATTATAATAAAGGAAAATGGATTATATATACCAGAATACTTTTGTTCTGGTGGATTGGAGTCCTCGATGAATTTGACCGATATTCTCAGAGTATTTTCTATAACCAAGTTCAGATAGAATAAGAAAGCTTCAGAACATGCAACTTTAGTGTCAATTCATTTATGCAGGCAATCTTACAAGAAACAAATGAGGTGTAGCTACACTTAGTTTGCTCAGATCTTCGCCAACGGCAAGAAAACTCAAAACTATTATTCTCTAACAGATTGATGCAACTTCAGAGTAATGATCCACTTCACAAAAACTTCAGAGGTATTTTTATACACTTGCTTCATACTCTGAATACTTTCGCACTATAATAATGTTAATAATGAAAGATGGCCAAAAAGGGAAAACTCAGCAGATGATATTTTTAACAGACCACATTCTATAAGTCAATTGTTTTAAGATCATTAGAAAACTGAAATCAAACCTTCTGTGGCCTTCCATGGTGCTTTTTCTCGATGACACTCTGCCACCCTCCATCATGTATCCTCTCTCTTTCTTAAAACTTTCCAAATCATAAACTCAATAAAACACGCCCAACAAAAGCAACCAATCATTTGGGCTTCTAATTTTTAAAAGAATTGCTAGCTCATGCAACTTTAAATGAAAAGGTCAAAAGACAATTGGTACCGTATGGAAGTCTCGATAAAGAAAAGGGCATAATATGTCACTGGGCATGTGACCATGTTTCAGATATTATCTTATTCCATGAAATCTTTAGAATCTAGCCAAACAAAACAGTATTGAAAACAAAAAATTATATCAAAAATTCTTTCTAAATAGGTTACTAAAAGAATCTACTATACCGGAAATTCCGATTAAATAGATTGGGAAACTCACATCCTCTTTAGTCTCCTGGTTGAATAGTTGTGAGAACATGTTCAGAGTTCAGATCATAGAATTTTCATGTGGTTGGAAAGAAGCTAGTTTAGAGTTAGAGCATAAAATCTCTAGCTCATCTTCAGTTAATAGCTCATGATTAAAACTTTCAACCCACTAATTCAGCAAAATCGGCCTGGCTAATCTAAGTAATCACATTTGAAACATGTTTACTATCTGAACATGTATTATCAATTATTTAAAAAATAGTAGACACAAATCTCCATATATCTGAACCTATATCCCTAGAATAACAAATCAACGCACAAATCTAATTAGGAAAACTTACCTCTCATATACAGGATCCATATTTGCTGCTGTCGTCGTGTCATTCTCGAGGGCAACATATCTGCTGATCTGATTTTGTACACGGAAAAAAAACAAGAACTTTGATTTGATTGGGCCGGCTGCTCAACGGCGATGGAACAACTTGATTTATCATTTAACGAGAGCATGGTTTTCTCGGAACCAGTAAGAAGACCCGATTATCATAGACTCACAGAAATCATCTGACAGGGCATCAACTACAATCTCTCGTCACCATGTTATCTCGGAAACAGAACAGCTAACTACAATTTTTTACTCCCAAATTTTTTTTTACTGAAAGTATCTATTGCCAGTCACCATAAAAAGTCAGTACTGCCATCATCAATGGTCCTATGCTTTCCCAGCCAAACTGGCTAGCCTCAAATACAAAGTCAGTACACATAACATGGTGGCCCTGCTGCAATGTGAACTTTTGAGCTGACACCCAACAATCCCTTTCCAACCTGAAACAAAGCCAAAATGTGTAGAATATTGAGTCCAATTTAACTTGAAACAGATCACATGGCCATACTAATAGATGCCTAAAAATACTTATATGTCTACCTTTCAATAATTAGCATTTAAGAACTCAAAGATGATATTATATGATGATAGAAAAATCCATAATACCATATTGCAATATTCTTACACAATATCTGTCCCTGTATAGAAGTCAATTCCAACAGTAAGAGCTATGAGCTCCTATCAAGTGAGGCTCATAATGGAATTATTGCAAATATTGCAGAACCAAGCATGATGAGGGTTCAATAAAAATCACCACCTTAACAAAGTGCTGCATCATTACAAATCAATGAAATATGAAAATATGTACCTAGATCCCCCAACTCACCGTTGTCAGTCTGGTCTGTTATTACACGTCGTGGATCAAGGCATCAGACGTTGTGGATGATACGGCAGTAGTGACCGGTATGTCTGCAATTACCAATAAAAGAGACATCACTTTAGCACCAAACCCACAACAACAAAGTCAGCACGCTGCAACATGACTGATATGGGATTATTGTTCGGCACCTGAAAACTGTGCAAATGCGCTGGGGGTGCCGACCTCGCTGAAAATATTAGAGCATGTATATATGCTCGCCTCAACAGGACTGGAGGTAACCTGAGCTTGATCCATGCACCCACAAGCGGTGCACAAATCATTTGGCAGGGGATGCTCAATTTTCAGGACAGCCAACGTTAGAATAAGGGCTGCAAAAACCTCTGATTTACAGTGCGTGGTCCAGGTCATATGGAATTGCTACTAAGACATCTGATACCTGTCTTGATTTCTTTAGTGGACGCTTCCGCTTTCTTCCTCATACATGCCTCCCGTCTCTTCTTGTTCCGTTCGTTCCTCTGCTCGTCAGTCATGGACGCAATCCTAGATCTCTCCCTCTGCAGTTTCAAATCTTCAGAGCCTATAATCTGCCAAGCATGATAGGAAAATGAAAAAAATAGAAATAAGCAAGCATATCTTGATGGATCAAAAAAAAATCTCAAGCTATTAGCATTTCACAACAGTAGAAGCAGGTTCATACAGAATACCTCAAGCAAACCTGGTGAACATAAAAGAATGCAGCAATGGATGTTTCAAGAGCTACGCCCTACTGTATCCAAGACCATACAGTAATAGAAGTAGGAGGCCGTGCTGTAATCAAATAAGCCAACCCACATTAGACCCTAAAATACAGATAACAAGTACAAAAGCAACCACTAATGAAAAAAATGGAGTACTCGCCACGCTCTCAGTCAAGCACATAAGTGAAAAGCACCATAGTACTCACAGGTAGTTTCAATATCTTCACGTTCAGATTTGTTTGAATGTGAATTGGTGATCAGAACTATATATTTGCTATGAGAAAAAACACTAAACTTCAGCCACAGAATTACTGAGCGAAACCAACTTGAGGTCCAAGGTGAATGGAATGCAACAGGACCATAGAGTTAAATGTGACATTTCATCAAACATCATGCGGGCAGTCGAAGCAATGTGGTTGCGCCAGCTTCAATTGCTCAAGTCACAAGCCTCTCGTTCCTCAAGCATTATCCCAACATTGGAATCACGAGTATAATGGCACTGGCACACCACGCAGAAGCAAAATCATGAATCGGGAGAGAAGGGAGGACGCACACTAAATAGTGATAGAGCGCTTCACACTCCAAGCTGGCTTTGCTGCGGCCGCTGCCGCTAGTCTCACCCAAGCGCCAGTCTCGACGAATTAGATCCGCCGCCGCCATTATCGCGAGGCCACGACCTCGCGCGGGGCCCCAGCTCGCGTGCCGGGGGCCAGCGAGAGAGGTGCCCGCGCGCGTCCGCGTGCGCCAGGGTCCGGGGATCCCAAGGCTCCCGTGCTCGTGAGTGGCGCGAGCGGACAGTGGAGCACCGGGAAGCCTGCAAGCACTGGGCAGCCCGCGGCCGGCAGGAGAGGCGCCCGCGGACGGCGGACAGGGAGCTGGAGCAGTCGTAGGCAGCTCTGCAGCCCGCCTGGGAGGCCAGAGGCGGCCGCGTACTCGGCGAGCCGAGCCGCCGCGGTCACCGGCCGTTGGACCAACCCGAGGCCGCCATGAGCTTCCCCTCACCGATCTGCACCTCCTCTCCTCCTCACGTCACCGTTCCCCCACCGGACATCGCTGTCCATGGAGTAGACCGAGCCGCCGCCGCCATGAGCTTCCCCTCACCGGCCGGCCCAGCGGAAGAACGGGTGCGCGAGCGGCGGCGGCGGCGGGGGCGGGAGCGGGGTCACCTCGGTGACGAGCGAGGGCGGCATGCTGCGGAGCTTGGTGAGGTCGGCGATGACGGGCGGGCCCCATCGTTGGTGGTGCCGGAGCGCGTCGAGGAGAAAGCGCGTGAGCAGGGAGAGGCGGCGCGCGGAGGCGGAGGCGGAAGGCGATGACGGGGACGGGGCAGACCCGCCCGTGGCTCTGCCGGCGGCTGGCCTCCGAATGGACGTCAGTTGATCGAGATTTGCGGGCGGGCGCTGGGCAGGCGGCAGGATTCAAACGGAGGATAGCAGGTGGCAAATTCAAACGGACGGTCGATGCTTTCCCGAGGCTGGACGACCGGGGAGGGGCGATGGATCAAGTGGGTGTAGACGAACCAAAAGAAAGTCACCCTTAGCATTTTTCAGTAAAAGTAGAGATAGAAACTTAGTTCAACTGCTACACGTTGACCCTTGTGAATATATATCGTAATGCTTTGATATTTTAAAAATAAATAGTTTTTTTACAAATTATCTTCACAATTTTACGATAGCTTCACACATGGACTATCCTCTAGATAGCTACCACTCAAGGTTTAGCTATAGCAATATTTTAACAATTGACGCTAATGGCAAAGGTGGTTTTACCCAGACGGTCTAATCTACATATTGGTAGTCACTGGAGTGTGTTTACTTGTCTTCTATTAAGTTAGTTTATGTGTTTCTATTATTGTATCACTTTGATGTAACAGTACTTAAAATTAATATTTTTTATTTTTTTAAAAATAATTTTTACATCACATTTAACTGCCGCTCACGGAAAATATGCTAAAATATTGCGATATCATGGAAGGTTTTCAGCGATGAATACAGAAATTGAAATTTTTATAATAACGCGTCACAATTGACTCTTCTTCCCTCACACCGCACATGGCAGGTCCCTCGCCACACCGGTGCTGCGCCTCCATCCCGCAACCATCCGCTCGAGCGCAGACTGAGGCTCAAGCCTTAACAATCAACACTACTTTTACAATGACGGGGATAAAGAGTGTGGCTCTCCCGGTTTCAGGCTTTCCCTAGGCATGTCAAGCGGAGGGCCCAGCGCGGCAGCGCCTGTTGCCGTGGTGGAGGTGGCCATATTATGGAAGACAACACAAAAAATAAAATTAATTGACCTTGCGAGCACTTCTGCCCCTATAGCTCAGTGGTAGAGCGTCAGTCTTGTAAACTGAAGGTCTCTAGTTCGATTCTGCATGGGGGCATTGATTTTTCCTTTTTCTTTCCTTCCGCGAAGCCTCTTTTTCGTTATTTCCATTCTGGAGTTTTCTTCCCTTTTTTTCTTTTTTAAAGTGAAGGCTTCTTTTCCCTTGGCGCCCTTTCCCCTCCGAAGATAACAAATCCTTTTACACACAAACATACGATGTTTTGTTTTTCTCCCTTTTCCCCTTCTTTATGGGTGAAAGCTCTTTTTGGGTTTTGCCCTTTCTGGAGTTTTCTTTTTCTTTTTTTTAAAAAAGATGAAGGATCTTTTGTGCCTTTTGTCATTTCCTATTTGAAGCTTAATTACAAATCCTATATTTCTGTCACACATACATATGCAAATCATATTCTAATTTGCTGTGGAGCCGTATTGTGCTTGTGCATCCAAACCAGCTGGCCCAAGGTTGAGAACTTGAGAGCTCAGAAATCTGTACCATCGGGAAGAAATGTGTGGGGTTAATTTTGCCTGGCCAAAGGCTGCTTTACTCTCATCACTCAACAATAGCAAGCCGTCATTTTGTTTTAACCAGAAACGATCCTGCTTTTATAGAATGCCACAAAACAGCAAGCCGCCATTGATATGCACAAAGGCCAAAGCATCAGCTAGACAGTCAACATGGTCGAGAAAGGCCTGTCGATAGCTCTTAGCCTCTTACAAACGCATGAGGAATGGCATCGAACAGACTCTCAGACCAGCTCGTGGTTTGTGTGACAAAGCACCAACAAAGGCTCGGCAAACTGAACTAAGCATTCAGCTCAAAGGACAATCATCTTAAATATCTATTAGTGTGAGTGCCCGTGCGTTGCTACGGGAGGTAAAAGAAGTGTAAAAGATATAAATCTGCCCAAAAATAACAGTATTCATCGTATATAACTTTATCATTATGAAAAAGCATTAAACCCATAAGTACACCATAATAACCAAAGTACACTAAAGATGCAAACAAAAGTAAACAAATTCTATTTTATACTCCTTCCTGTGATGCGGCTAAGATAATCTTTTATGTTTGTAGGAAGTAGTTTTCGATAACAATTCGCGTCTGACGCCAACAAATCGATGATGAAGTTCTGCTGCATAGTACGGCCATCCTATGAACAAATTCAGACACATAAGTATACACCCATATGTGATTGATAGTAACAACTATTAAATGTGATTCATAGTAACAATTATTAAAGACACCACAAAATATTTTTTCATAAAGTATTATACTTACTGTATAAATTTCTGTGTTTTCAATACTCTTCCACGTAGACATGTACTGCAGAACCAGGTAGCTCGTAGAATACCTGCGGCAGCTTTCCACGTAGACTATTTACGTTCATTGCAGCTATATACCTTTTGTAGAAATATGCAAAGTCAAGTCCATATTTTCTGTAGGAAATATCCAAACACCACTCCGGAACAGGTGACGGATCAATCACGTTAAGTTTTTTTATTCATATTCCGAAGACATATAGCATGAGGTGTGTCCTGGTGAACCATGGCAGGAAGAACTACAAAAAAATATAGTGTAGTAAGATATAATCATAGTTTAAAGTTAAGCAATTGGCAGACTTACGTAGCTGCAACGTAAATGGTTGTAGTCTATAATTGACCATCCCCTAATTGCTGCACCCAGCTCTTTATTACTGTAGTTCTTGCAAAAGTCTGGATGTCGTCTTAGCTCACACATCGTCTGCAATATAGAATAATTAACTGGCATGATTAGTAGTCCACATGCATAATTTATTTTTTAAGAAACAAAGTTAGTGATATAATATGTGTTATATAAAAAAGTACCCACTTACACAGAATCGTAGATTCATGAAATGCTTTGATATCTCCCTATGATAATATTTCGACCTTTGGTACTCACGAACTGCATAATAACGAACACCTAGATTGAAGCATTCAGCGGATATGTCTTTATCCATCCTCAATATCTCTTGCAGATCTTTTATATTTAATATAATATCGTAAGGTTTAAAGCTTCGCACCCAACGCTTCCTGTTAAGAATAAATGAGTAGCAACGATGCCAAATTAGTTCTAATAATCTACACTCATATGCAAAATTGTGATTCAGTAGTTTACTTTGCAACAATAGTCAAAAAATGATAGAAGTGAGAAGCTTACTCCAAGGCAACGTCACCATCAATTGACATGATGTGATCACATAATATCCCCGTCAACTCTTTTTTGGGCGGGTTCATTCTTTGCTCTGAAATAGAGGCTAAAAAATCATCTATAGATTTGTCACGACGATCCTGTGTAGAGGTTTGCTGAGTTGATATGATTTCACCGTCTCTGTCACGCTTTCTATTGCTTGAAGTTGTGATCTGCTGTGTAGGGTTCTCTATCTCCACAACATCATTTGGACTTCCTGGTTCACTATCATTGCTAGGAAACAATGGACGCCCTCTCCGGATGTTAAACCCAGTCGATAACAAAATAGCAACAAGTTTCAACCTAAATTTCACCATATATTGCTGCACAATGGATATAAAATGAATATTGATCAGTAATTTTGTTATCCAGGGATGATAATTTTACCAGTAAGCTTTCTACATAACCTGTGTTATGGTGTCGGAGAGCTCTTCTCCAGTCCAATACTCCACAAAATTGATTAAGAATAAGCCACACGAACAACTACAATGTATACAAGAAACAGAGGATGAGATTCACATATATTTGATTTACGCGTGTTAATTTGTACTTGGATAATGTTAAATGCATATCCATCTGTTTGCAGCTGATGTGGCAGAATCTCTTCTTTTGGCCAAGAAGCTACATTAAGATCTGGCCATACGTTTTTTTTTACATCAACACGCGGTTATAAGAATTTTATTTCTTTCTCCATACCTTCCAACTGCCAATGCATAAAGATTTATATAGTATTATCGACATGTCAGTAACAATCCCTTAATTATGCGGTTATGTAATACTCACTGTAGCAATAAGGTCCTTGCGTCCAAGGACGGTACCCAACGAATCGATCACTTGTACCTGGTGCTTCGAAGCATTGACAACAGCAAGGTACCAGTGCGTAGCCTCAATATTTATTGCAAGAAAAACCTAAATGACCATCAATGACAACGTATTGGCAAATATCAGATGCAGGTGAGCCAAATTTTAGAAACAAACCATGTCATGATACTTAAGGCAGTATAGAGCTAATATCTGTTACCATGTCATGGGCCAAATAACTTAACACCCGATGACCCTGACTAGAAATTTTAGCAATCGCAGCTGGCGGGTATAAACTCTCTAGGTTTGCATCATAAACTCCGTCCCGCTTCATAAATCCGGTCATAAAAGTATTTTCTATGTAGGCTGTACCACCTGGCCTCTCCAGAATGTGCTCTTGCCAATTTAATAAATCAAGGTATGCATTTATGACCTACATATATTCCGTACGGACAATGGTTAGATATAAATACAACTAATTGTACGGTTCATTTTGTAACTATGAGCCACATTATGCGCCATGAAAGCTTGCTCCTATAAAGATGCTGATACATAATAAACTTGGTGATTTTTGTTTAGATCAAATCACTATTGACTGAAATAGAACACACATGCAAAATAATTGAGGGATATCCTAAAGATATAATTATTTACCTTAAATATATCATTAGCAGCTTTTAAAACTTTGTTCAACTTCGATGAATCTTTAATGTCAAGAAAAGCAACAGTTGCTTGCATCCAATTGGAAACAAATGACTTCCATGAATGCAATGCAAGAATCGCAACCTCTATGTTTCTTGATATTCAGAAAAGATGGGAGTTTTAGCTAAATGCTAGTTAAACTGGGAATAATCAATGGAATATGAATGCACCTTGACCTGCCAATTACCTCTTTCTGCAGGGAGCTGCAAAACGGCCTCGTCGCCTCGAGGGATTCGTCGTAGTGCCGCTGGATTGGCGCGGCGGCCAACGTGCGTGACGAATCAAATGGCGGAACGCCGGCGGCGGTGCCCTGTTCGCCCGGCGATGCGCTGCCCCGCGGGGGAGAGGGCGAGGCGCGTCGGCGCGCAGAGAGGCGGCGCGGGGGAGCGAGGCACGGCCGGCGGTGCGGCGGAGGGGCCCGGCAGATCGCGAAAAGGGGCGCGCGGGGGTGCGGGCGAGGCGCCGGCGAGGCGGCCGCGGCCGGCGGCGCGGAGGAGGCGGCGCGGGGGAGGGGAGCTTCAGCTGGACGTTGCAGCTCGGGAAAAAGGGTGCGTCGGGGACACGATTTTTTTTTTGGTGAGACGACGGTTATTCGGGGGGACGACGTACGACAGAAAAAAAGTTTTCTTCTTTCTGTTTATCTTGAGAGGATGGTAGAAGGGAAATTATCACAAAAAAGAGGACGAAACAAGTTGTTTAGTGGAGGGCAGCATAGTTCATACTCTCATCTGTTTATTTTGCAGATAGGAAGGTAGCAGGGAAGATGATCAGGAAACAGAGAAGATAACAAATAAGGGCAGGCGAGGGGTAAAAAATGCGATGCAGGTAGGAAGGTAGCAGGGAAAATGATCAGGAAACAGAGAAGATAACAAATAAGGGCAGGCGAGGGGGAAAAAACTGCGGTGAGCGTGGATCGAACACGCGACCTTCAGATCTTCAGTCTGACGCTCTCCCAACTGAGCTATCCCCGCTACACGTTCACGTTTTCAGTAAAATATTTTTTAACGATTTTACAGTTTGTTTTCACCACAGGTGGACACATAAAGCATCGAGCGCAGCATGGCACACCGCCTCGTTTAGATCCCGTGTAAATTTTTTGAAATGGAATTTTTTTCATATTTAAAGTATTAAACATAGATAAATTAAAAAATTAATTGTAGATTTCGTCCGTAAATCGCGAGACGAATCTAACGAGCCTAATTAGCCTGTCATTAGCATATATTTACTATAGTAATACCGTAGCATTTATTATCTAATCACGGCTAAATTAGATTCATTAGATTTATTTCACGATTTTACAGTGCATTTGTGTAATGCAATTTCTTTTTTAACTATATTTACGAGTCCCGATGCTGCATGGATGGTGTTGCATTAGTGGACCGTGGACCCAACAAGAAATAAAAAATTCTAGACTAATTGCTACGTAGACAAGGTAGATACTATTGTTGTATGGATTTACTTCTAAATTGCTGATGTGGCTTGACTAATAACCAAGAGCCCAAGAGCTTTGCTCTATTATTAATCTTGCTGTAAAAGGCCCCCCTCCCAGTACGCATTACTGACATGTCGCGTAGGACCAGCGCCAACAGCCACTCGAAGGAATATCCATAGGCCAGGCCATGCAGCTCCCGCTAGCTGGCCGCCACCAACCTACTACCAGACGGGCCACTCTGAGCCTGAGGTCCGTGCAGCAGCAGCGGCTTGCCTGCCTCTCCCTCATGGCCGTGGCCATGTCCATTATTCGTCTTCTTGAATCTCGATCAGAGTCTGCACGTACTTCGTTTTCACTGCTACTACGCCGAGTATAATCTGCAACGCAGTAGGTGTACGCTTGCACAGGTACTACCAACAGATCGACGCCTTATTTAGATTCTAGGCTGTAAATATCTTGAAGAACATCGGCACATATTTAAAATATTAAATATAGACTAATTAAAAAATTAATTATAGAACTCGTATGTAAACTGAGAGACGAATTTATTAAGCCTAATCAATCCATTATTAGCATATATTTACTGTAACACAACATTGTCTAATTATGAATTAATTAGACTCGTTAGACTCGTCTAGCAAAATATACCCAATCCGTGATAGAAATTTTTTATCTTCACTTAATATACTATGCATGTGTAAAAATATTTGATGTGATATTTTTGGTGTAAAAATTTTAGATCTAAATCAGGCCAAGTGATCAGTCTGAGAATTTGGAAAGTGACCCGTTGATACTTGACACAGTGCGAAAAGTCTGCGAGCATGATCTGTAGTCTGTACAGCAAGGTCGTGCGCCTTTTTCACAGAGCCAATGGCCTACAGCTTGACAGACTGAACCTTTCAGAGGCAAAGTGCAGACGCCGTCCCAGACTCATCCTAGCCGAGAGCAGGGCAGGGCAGGGCAGTGCTGGAGCCGCAGCTTTTGCTGCAGCGCAGAGCCAAAGCAATTCACGTACTCCTAGCCGAGAGAAAAAGGAGGGCGGTAGCATGGGCTACCCTGTTCCCTGGCAACGACTAAACGGCATGTGGCCTCCTGGGTTTGCAGGAAAGGTAGCAAGCTGCCATGAGATGAGAATGCGAGATGGTGAAATAATGTGTGTGTGGGGAGGTGAATGGTGATCCATCATTGTTTCGCAGTCCCAGGAGAAGCCAATCTCACCGATGAGATCCGTGGCTGGTTTAGATTTCTATTAAAAACTTTACACGTCACATCAATTTTTAAATATATGCATGATCTATTAGATGTAATAAAAAAATCACATTACACAAATAGACTGTAAATCGCGGGATAAATCTAATAAATCTAATTAAATCGTAATTAGATAATAAATTGCTAGTAAATATATGCTAATAACGTATTAATTAGATATTAGATTCGTCTCGCTATTTACGAACGGAATCTACAATTAATTTTTTAATTAATCTATATTTAATATTTTAAATATGGAAAGATTCTATTTTAAAAACTTTATGCGACAAACTAAGCCCCAGGCCGTTGAAATTATAGCTGAACAGCTGCCGAATTCTCAAGGGCAAGGTTTCTATTACAACAGCAAGCAATGGCACACTCATACAGGAACAAACACACCGGCGTTGTGCTAGAATTTCAGATCACCTGACAATTCGGCATGCCGAGCCCTGATCACAGCACAAAGCCGGACAATGAACAAGCTCGATCACAAGCACAAAACCTGACGAATGCTATCTACAACCGCTACCCCCCGACGATCCTATTCTTGGCTCGCCTTCTTCTTCTTCTTCTCCTCACACCGCAGATCACAGGAAAAACACACGCGGAATGCACCCGGGAGATGCACGGAACGAGACGGGAAAGGCACGCCACGCGTCGACGCATGCAATTAGCGTAGCAAAGCTGAGGCGGCGGTCACCGGGACTCCTCTTCTGACGGCCTCGTGGCGCCGGAGAGGACGGAGAGGAGGTTGAGGTGGTGGCCCTGCTGCGCCGCCACCGACGCGTACGCCTGCGCCGCGGCCTCCTGCGCCGGCGACAGGCCCCACGCCACGGGCCGCGCCTGCAGGGTCGCCCAGAACGGCGCGGGCGCGGGCGCCGGCTCGTGGTCCTCGCGCGGGCGCTTGCCGAGGAGCGGGTGCGCCGCGGCGGCGGGGGAGGAGGTGGACGCCGCCGAGGAGCAGGAGAAGACGGCGGGGGTGGTGCCGGACCCCGTGGCCGCGAGGATGGAGGGCTCGGCCTGCCGGAGCAGCCACTCGATGGTCTGGCCGTCCGACTTGAGCCCCAGCTCGCGGGTGAGCTGGAACACGCGCGCCGCGCACACGATCGGCATCCGTACGCGCCGCCCGCGCCCGTTCACCTTGCTGTGCCGGTCCTTGCCAGCGGCCGGGCTCGCCTTCTTCGGCGCGGGCGCCGCGACGTCGGCGGCGGCCGCCAGCGACATCGGCGCCGGCGCCGGAGTCGGCGCGGGCATGGGCCGGTAGACCTGGAAGGTGGCGGCGTCACGAGAAGCCATGGCGCTCTCTGGTCTCGTACGAGTTTGTTGGTGGTGGACAGGGCTTGTTGGGAGGAGTGATGGGGATAGCCGGATAGGGATAGGGCCGTGCCAGGCGTTGCCCCCCGGGGTGGAACCATTTATAAAGCGGCTGGATTTTTTATGTCAATTTTATTGTAATTTTCTCCTTTTTTCTTTTTGGCTGCCAGTATGCTCGGTGATTGTATTCATCCCCAAAAAAGGATAGTTTTCTTTTTTGCGGGTAAAAAAAGGATAGTTTTCATTCTAATAATAATTGCTAATTACAGTACTTCATAATTGGATATCAGGTAAATGAGAAGTTGTTGAGCTCCCCTGACATAGATTATTCTGAGCTTAAGTGAAAGAAAATCCAAACCTTGCCTGAAAAGCTCAATTTTCACATAGGGTCGGTAAATTTATCGAAACAGAAATGTTCTCCATTTGAAAAACGTGTATATGGTAGCATACAGAGCGCGTTAACAACTTGTGCACAGTGCACAGTCGTGTTTTGACAACAAGTCGTCTGCCTTCACGGTGGAAGGATGCAGCATCTGCAAAAATTCAAGTTCATGTCATCGACAGAAAAAGAAGCCCAGATCTTGCAATTATCCCATAGGCTTATTCATTTAGAATCACGATTTTAAATCTAGAGGCTGTTCATTATTTTGGCTGATATACGTATATCCGCACATACGTACGCTGGATCTGTTACTACTATATATATTTCGTTCCGGTCTTTTCAGGGTTTCCTTTGCGCAATAATTGACGGGGGAAGTGAGTTGCAGGCGCTTCAGCCTGACTGAACGTTGGCGCCTGTCTCTAGACAAGACTAGAGTCTACAAAGTGGCGATGCAGGGACAGGCATGCAGCGCTGTAGCACCAGCAGTGCCCGGCCCGGCGCTGCGCACTGTACGCGGGGGGTGGGGGGGCACATGGGAGGACGCTGGGAGGTCCGCCTCGCCCGGTGGCTCTCACTTTGCGGTGAACCTCTCGCAACTGGCAAGCCTAGCGGCGTGTCGATCGAGATGAACATTATGGATGCAAATGTAATTATCTGTTATAATTATAGGTGAAGAGATATTCGATAATTGGACGCAGAGACGAACCTTTGGATGTCTGAATTTGAGCTGGAGATGTTCTTCAGATGCCTTGCTCGACCGAAGGGAGACCGAGAGCAAAGATTCGCATCGATGGATGCAGATGGCGACCAAGCTGAGCAGCGGTCATTTTCGCTCGAAAAGGGCCAGGCTGATACGCGGAACGAAGGCACCGTCACGGCGTCACAGGTCGTTTTCAAACAGAAAAGGGCCAGGATACGCGTGCAGCGAGGGGCGAGATACTGCCGGCGCCCGGCGATAATCCGAGAAGAGCCCCTACTTGCTGAATCTAAAAGCTACAGTATATAATCAGAGCTCGGAGACGGTCCGGCGAACGGTGAGCCCGTCGCGGTCGTAGTCGTAGCAGCAGATGCAGAACTGAGCTGCAGACATGTCTCTGAGCTGCGTGCGGCGTGGAGCCCCGGACTGGGGGGGAGAGCGCGCGGCTGGATCACCGGGAGGATTGAGGGCTCACCTCCTGGCCTGACGCAGCGCAACAGGTCGCAGTTGAGCCCCACCCCAGCCTGGACCACCTGGAGCGGTTTCCCGCGGCTCTGCGCTGCGCTGCGAACACCCGCTTGCGTTTGTGTAGGGTACACGCCACATTCCAGTCAGGAATTGACGCCGCGTTTTTATTCCGGTGACTTACCGGGATGTACTAGCTGGACTGAAATGATAGGGACCATGGCTAGGTGTCGAGCTCTGAGCCTCTGGATGTGCATCAACTAACCCAGTTTTTTCCATTTTATTTTTGATGTAAACCAAATCCTTTATTTTGCTGGGCATGATCCACGGTGCCACTTACGAAAGGGAGTGGTTGCATACCCATCTATGGCATTTCGTGACATCACCAGCGGTAGCCACCATTGATTCTACTGCTGGAGCATAGGAAGCGTGATTTTGTGGTACGGGCAGATTTCCGTATTCGAACACATGTCAGCAGTGAAACGGGCAGAGCAGTTGCAAACCAGCACCGTTGGATTTAGGTTGTGGTACTAACGTTCCCAAAAGAAAAAATCGTGGCACAAGCTGAAATATTTCACATTCGTAAAAAATAATAATCCTGACATTGCCTGTTTCTGTAGTCTGTACACTATAGTAGAAAAGAACGCAAACCAAACGGACCTATTATATGTACATGGTACAGCCAGCTGACATGCAAATTTACATTTCACATGTTGCTAGCACAAGGGAAATAATCCGGCTAAGATTACCCTAAAAAAAGAAGAGAGAAAAGGGCCATGACTTGCTCTGACTTGCACGGATTTTAGTCAGATGTCCGTGCTTCGTCGTTGTTATCGAGCAGTGGCCTGAGGTTTGATCTCTCGGCGGCAGGAACACCCTGCTCGCTCTCTTCCTTGAAACGATCCACGCTGGGGACAAATATGCCTGCAAAGAGAAGATCATCTCAAGTTCAAATGAATTATCACAGAATACAAATCAAGACAGCAGTATGTGCTGACCCATGAGTATTGCGGGCGATGATGTTAAACTATCAGCTTGGGCTGCAAAGTCACTGTTTATATTAAAGGCTAAACACATTTCAAGAAGAAAGGGGGCAGCTAAAAGGTGCATCAGAATCTCGTTTTACGTGGGACATTTTATTTGATTCGTAGAAATGAGATGAATTTCCCGGCTTAAAAAGGTACTTGATAGAAAATAAATATTCAAACCAAACAAGCTGATCATAAGCATGCAATTAATTTTTTTTGGGTGACTTGATGTTGGTCAGAACATCAAAATGCTCCTACACTTGTTCATGAGTGAAGGCTTTTCAGAAGCATGTGAAGGCAAAAAAAAAAGGATATACTTTGTGACACTGTAGGTGTTTATACTACGAAACTCACCAATAAACCAAAACACAGCAGCAATGAAAAGGATGGATGTCAATATAAGAGCTGTGGATCTCCAGTTGTTGATTTTGTCCTGCATCAAGGTTCAAAAAGCATCTTTCAGGAAAAACAAATTCAAGACACGAATACCTATATGGCTATATGCAGGTTTAAATGCATCCAGGCGAGACCAGAGCTTAGAAGCACTAAGATGCGGAGTAACATATTCAACATAGAATCCAATATACAAAAAATTTCAACGAATATACATGATGGACCTATATTTTAATCACGTAGAAGAAGAATGGCAAGTTGCTGAGACAGTCGGTTTTGACTGACTTTCTTACACCATCAACAACAAAAACGAACAAGTACCTGAAGAAGCCCAACAAGAGGTGAAGAAGGCACATCACCAAATATATGGATCGAAACAGTGGATACGGCCATTGCCAGTGGCCGCAAATGTGGCACCACAGAATGAAGGCACACAAAATTTACTGGTGCCTGAAAGTCAAAATAATTAAGCATACAATACACATGCAGCAAATACCATCGTAGGTAATACTGGCAGCAAGATCTGGCACTTGAAGTAGTATGAAAATGTTGAACAAAAGAAGGAATTACCTGAGTTGCAAAAACCAAAATCTCCCCTACTGAAAAACAGGGTATGAATCCATAAAGGCTCTTGAAACAAAAGGCACCAAAGCAGAATATCGCCCCTAGAAATGTTGCGCCGGAAAGAAGCTGCAATGGAAAGTCTCATGAATCCATGGTAGTCAACATAATGACTAGTTACGACAGTTGAAAGCGGTACATGAAATGACTTTGTTAGTTTGTTAAGCTCTATTGCTCCAAAGTATTCAAATATACACGTTTTGGGGGTTCAGTGATTCCCTTCATATATATTCCTATCTTATCTCTCTGCCTGGTTTCGAAACTGGCCCTGCATACTTAATTTTATTGTACTCATGATGATAGGAAACCAAATAGCCAGACTTTTGTAATCACCACTGCCATAATCTAGTTCTTTGTGTGGGTGTGTTGGTGTGTTTTGGTAGGGTTTGCACCCTTTTTCGTATCATATATTTTCTTCTTCTTAATGGAATGACACACAGCTCTCCTGAAAAAAAAAATCAAATAGGAAAAAGAAAGAAGACAAAAATAGGGGATCATATGTATTTTAGCAGTTCATTTAGGGACCTGGATGACACCGTAAGACAAGTTTAAGGATTACAGGTGTATTTTACTCAACACACACACACACACACACACAGAGAGAGAGAGAGAGAGAGATAATTTGGTTATGAAAATAACAAACATGTATTTCGACTGTATTATCTTGCAAGGAGAAAATTAATGAACACATTACAATATAAATATGTTCTTACCTTGAAAGCATTAGGTATTGTAGACCCTATCTTGTCAAGGGTGAAACCTCCGGCTAGAGTTCCAACGATTCCACACACTATAGTTATTCCACCAAACATAAGATCCGCACTTGTCTGGTGAAAAAAATCCAATGAGAAAGGTTACACCGTGAACAGAGAAGATCAGTTCTAAACTGGGCTTAAACTGCAGTTCATCAAGCTTGAGCATGCTTTTTTAAATAGGAAATGTACAATGGTCACACATCTAAGGATTACTACAACCAAATATATCTCCAATGCATGGTCACAGATCTAAGGACTACAACCAAATATATCTCCAAATACATGCCAAGACATTACCACGTGTCCACGTGTGAGTAAAAGACAGGACTTTACCATATTGTAGATCTGTTGGCCTGCCTTGGGGCCCCAGTAGGAATAAGCACCAATGACAAAGTTGTAGGAGATATAACCTGAAACAATATAGGCAAAGGAAACTCCAGAATCAATAGCAGAGGTACAAAAACTGTGGAATACAGAAGACATTCAGAGGACAATCTGACCTAAGACCACGGTGACAAAAACCTTCTCTTGTAGTAGTTCTTTCATATCTTTGCTGAAAAGACCAATTTCAGTCATGAGACTTCGGCCAAATCTGAAGCTGCAGGATCAAAAAAGGAGATGTGTAACGAGCCTTTACATCATTAAAAGGTCCAGAAAAGGCTAGTAAGCATATTATATAGCTGTAATCACTTTAAATATCTAGAACATTTAGTTTTACCCTCATGAACTGAGATAAATCATCACACTAAATATTTAAATAAATTATATATAAAGGCAATACATATAAAAACAAACCAATAATTTAACAAGTGCTAAAAAATATTACTAGAAGTTGCTTACAAGGAAAACTTTTGTGGGACCTTTCCTGCAAGATCATCGATTCCACCAGGCATAACATGCTTTGTCCCATTATTATCTGGAACAGATGAAATTAAACAGAAAAGCAAAAATAAGGGAGCATTAGCCATAAGCCAAGAGGAGGCAGCTTCTACTTAGCATGAATCTTTGACGCATCTACACATGTCAATAAAACTAGGCATTAGCAAACAAGCTCTATGCACATTGAAAAGGCCACCAAAGACATATAAAGTAGTTGCTAACTTCCCTAAAAGTACTTAATCAACCCTTTCAATTTTAAATATAAGGGAAGTCAAAATAAGTCAATGTCCTTGGTACCAGCCTTATCAGTCAATGTCCTTGGTACCAGCCTCATCCTTAAATTATTTATGTTATGAACCATTTGAGATGTGCTTATAAATGCCAGGCAAGTTCAAATAATTACAAAATTAGCTCTGCAACAAAGAATTGTTTGATTAACAAAGATGAAAAGGAGCACAAAAGATGGGAATCCAGAGGAATTTCAGCATAAAGAACAATTGGCTCCAACGGAGACTAGTGCTTCTATGCTCTACCAAAATGCTAAATTGCATTACGGAAAAACTGTTAGCAGTCCAATAAGAGGATAAAATTGATACAAGGCACATACTTATCTGATCTTGAACCACAGGATTAACCATCTGGCCATATTCTTTTATTCTGTTGTGAGAAAATCCTGGTAAACAAAATCCAAATCCCCCAAAGAGACACAAAAAGTGAAAAACATCAGGTAACATAGGATGACAAATACAAAATGATGTAATGTGCATAAGTAGTGGTGTTGCTTAGTAACAATATAACCATAAGAAAATAAAGGCATACCTTTCATTTCTAGTGGCTTTATCACAAATCCTAGAATAACAAAAGGAACCATCAAAATTGATTCTCCCCAGAAAGCAGCACGCCAGCCCAGTGTTTTTCCGACCTGATGAGAATAACATAACTTTTTTTTAGCCTGTTCATGCAAATTGACAGAACATTTTTACAAAAAGTAAGCTCAATAATGAAGGGTTCCCATTCTTTTAATCATAAATAAAAGATAATTTATGGTATCAACTGTCTCCAAAAACTATTCTACAGTGGATATTCATTTACACTGCCATAAACAAAGAAGCCTTAGCAAAGGGAAAGCAATAGCCATTTGATGGGTATGTAGTGAGCAGAGATGCCATAGATAAGATTGCCAGGATTAGGCGCTTCATGCAAATAATGCTGAATACGCATATTACTCAAACTGTAACTTGAGTCAAAACTGAATAGGAAGAAAAACGGAGCTTATGATAAGACTTACCAGTCCGCCATAAACATAGCCTAATGCTATCCCGGTTGGTATACACATGTAGAACATAGCGAGCCATGCTGTTTTCTGGTAACACAATAAGTAGCAGGAAGTTATTGGCTGGTTAAGACATGAAGAACTACAAATGGCAGCAAATATTAAAAACAATGTATACAATAGCTTGACCAAAGAATTGTTTGAATATGTGCACCCGCTTGGTGTTATGGTGTAAATGCCATGCCCCACGAATCCATATATGCTATAGCCCAATCCTGATGTGGGGCAGGCTTATGCATACATACTAGCTCCCTTGGACATTTGTTCTTGTTTCACCCGAAAGGGGCTAACCAGAATTTCCAAGTTTGGATCTTAAGTGTGTGCTAGCACTATCTAACGTGGGACACACAGGTAACTATAAATTTTGGACGAATGTATACAGTAGAGCAATCTTAAAGGCAGGAGTGCAATAACAGAACCTGAGCTACAGGTGCATTGTCATCTATAAATGGAGCTGCGAGACTTATAAATGAAGCTTCACCGACACCAACTAACCTGTAACAAAATTTGGATAATGACCATGCGTTAGAAGATTGGCATTGAATCTTTCTTAATAGATACTTGAAAGCGATGAAAAAGCACTTACATGCGGCATATAGTAATTGACCAGAAATCAAACGAGGCCCCACAACCAGCTGTTGCGATTGTCCACACTAACAAGCCAACACCAATAAGCCTAAAAGGATTATATCTGCAAGGCAGGGAAATGAGGTCACAAGGGAAAATGAATAGCACTTCAAAAGGTTGGGGATATGAAACATGAATTGCAGCACTCACCGCCATAGCAATTCACAAAACATACTTGTTATTACTTGTTAATCTGTTGTATGTATTTGAATATTCCTCTTCTTAATGGTAATGGTAGCTTCTTGCTTTTCCACAATATAACTATATCAAGCAATATGAGCTTTTTGGAGCTCCATTGGTAACTACATTTCGTTATCCAGTTTGTAGTACTATATTGTTACTTTTGAGAACTTGCTGTCGAAGCCTCTGAAACAGAGCTATGAATATATAACTTAGTTAACTATATTCTAACATTCCATCCGCTCATCCCTCCAGGCTCCAACAATACAAAAAATTACTTTGTCCCATCCATCCACACTACCAAACAGACAACTTGGATATCCATATCCTTAAACACATGGATGGCCAGGCATATCCCATTCAACCTTGCCCTCAAACCAAGCAGATGGCAATTTCTGGTATCCAGTTGATGAATTAAAAAACTAGCCACAGACAAGGCTCCTAAACATATTTACAACTACATGTGCATGCACATCACAGTACACAGCTGAATACATAGAGGTTACATTAAGTGTAAACTGTAATCATGAAGTTTTCGGCCAGCATGTGAACCGTAGAGAATGGTAGCCCTAATATCTTCCCATTAGTCGCAGATACCACGTACTAAAATGATCCGTTACCATTAAAAAAATGCCATAGCCCTAAATGTAAATTATATACTCAGGAATCCCAACAATAAAAAAATACAGACCAAAGAGAAAAAAAAGTCGAACAGAGGTTTAGTGTTGAGTATAGTTAATAAAGTTTGGAATTTAAATTACTGTAGAGTGTAGATCCATTTAAGTAGTAGCAAGTGAGCATATGTGCATGTAATGCCACCAATGTTACAGACTGAATTTAGCATTCAAGAATATGAAAATATGTTAAATAAATAGAAGAATAAAGAGAGAGCTAACCTTTTTGCCAGGGATGCAAATATCAGCGAAGCAACCAACAGTCCAACCATAAATGCTGAGGACAACACACCATCTTCAGCATTATTAAGATCAAAGTCGCCCCTGTAGAGGCCAGGCATCGTAAAACAGGTAATGAGTAAACGGAAAGAGTACGGCCAACATATTGCATCTTAAGAAAGTTAATAAAAAAAGACGGGAGGGCATCACATAAGCAAAAGAAAATTGCATAAAAATTTTCTGGGGATTCCAGCTTCCATTCCATTTGATAAATAACCAAGTATGTTAACGATCATTTCAAAAAACACAGTTCAAAAAAAAGTTTCTGATAAAACTTACTGAATTCCTGAGCCTGGGGAGCATGTTCCACCAGAACATTTTGTGCGGCTACCATTGACACCATTACTTGCTATTGCTCCTCGATCAACATAGTTTAACATGTTGATAATGCAGAACATGACAAGTAATCTGCTTGAGTAGAAAAAATAATCAAACTGAATGCAAACAATATAACTTGAAGATTCATATATACCCGAATACACCATAGTAATACAATCTACATACAGAAGAATCTTGTAATAAAGACCACATAACAGCTGATTGTGGCAATAAATCATGTGAACGGCCCTCTCTCTACAACATCCCCTCTAAATTGAGGTAAAAGGAGCTTGAAACTTGAGTAAAATTCAGCCGCATGTTGATCACATGATGATGTAACAAAATAATCCACTGTGAATCTGTGACCATACAGCAGAACTTCATTTTTATGTCAGATGTTCACATGACCAGAGGACAGCCAAATAACAACTGTCCAGCTTCCATCTCGCTAACATTGAGATCCAAAGCGCTCCCATGCCCCAGCTGAATACAGGCAATAAAAGCTACAGCTGATGAAACCAAACTCCAGGTCCCTTCCAATTTCAATGCACAGTAAAGTAAATTCAACCTATCTCACTGAAAAAGGTTGCCAGCTGTTGCCTAATAAAACAAAGTGCATTGCGCCAACACTGAATTAAAAACGCAGATCCATACCACGGAAGCAAGCAAACGAGGAGAAATTCGAAAACTCCAAGTCACGGATGGAACAACCAGAGCGACAAGCAAATTCCGATTAAACTAGTGAAACGTCGTCACACGCCGTCCCCAATGATTGGTTCCTCGATCGAACTACCGAATGGCTCTCTCCGCTGTCCTGCTCAGATCCCACCGCAGCTTGAACATCGCCAGAAGCTCGAGAGTTGAAACACAATCCGAGCCATTGCCAGGAAGCAATCTAGTAGCTAGCGTCGCGAGCTACAGCCCAACACGTCCAATTGGAGCTCCGGAGAAGCCAAATTTCCCAGAACAAGCAAACAACCAAATCCCAGCGCGTTCAATTGGACCTCTAGAGAACCCACCAAGGTCCTGAGAGCAAGCAAGCAAGCGAATCGCCCCAACCCCTGGCGGATTTCAACACCCCCACGAGCTCCGCAAACAAGATGCAACCAAAACAGATCAAACGCACCACAACCGAGTCGAGGACGAGACGATGGTACTCAATCGAGCTCTGCTACTGGCTGGATTACCTCTTAGGCGTGAACCAGGAAGGCTTGTCTCCGCTCTGGTCGCTGGTGCTCGCGACCCGGCCCGCCTCCACGTCCCGCACCACGGTGACCGCCATGGCCTGCACGCCTGCTGCAGCTGCAGCCGTCGCCGCCTCCTGCTTAGCCTCCACCGGAGCCGCCGCCTCAGCTGGGGCCTCCGGCTTGGTGAGCTCCTGCTCGCCCTCCGCTGCAGGAGTCGCCGAGCCCGGCGGGGGGAGGGGATTGGAGGCGGAGTCGACGTGGGATCCCGCGACTCGCACCACGACCCGGGCGTCGTCGTCGTCGCTCGCTTCCTGGGCGGCGACGGGTGATCCGCCCATAAAAATTTTAATGGGCTGATTTTTGACTTCGGAGTTTGTGTATCGGTTACCACCACCACCGCACGGAGGAATTCGTCCCGTGCGCCGTCGGGATCCCAGCGAAATATGTCATGGGTCCAACCCGAAACGGATAAACACGTTGCGCGGGCGGGCGGTTTGGTTTCTGGTTGGGTTTTATAGCGGATCAGCCAAGCTGAATATTCGGTGGATATTTGTTTGAGGAAAGAGGCCGGGGCGGTTCGGCCGGGAGGGGAAGGCGACGCGGCCGTGGGGCTGGGGGAAGGGGAGGGGAGGTAGGTTGCGGGAGCACGGATGCTGGCTGCTGGGTGTTCGCTGTTGGCAGGTAGGAGATTCCTTCCCTCTCCCCGAGCTGAGCTCCTCTCCACGGCTTCGCGTCGCCGTTCGCACGCTGCCCTCGGCTCCCCGGCGCCCGCCGGCGTGTCGATGGGGGACGAGCGAGGGAGACAGGGGCTAGTGGGCGTGCGGGGCACGCGGCGCGTGGACCAGGCCCATGGACCGCCGGCTTACCTGGCCGTGGGAGCTCTACTACTTGGACGCTTTTTAAATGCGCGATTCTGGCGGGTAGCTGGGAGTTAAATAGTTGCATCTACTCTGTACTCTCGCAAATAGGAGTACTTGCACCCGTCGGTTCTGAAAAATTGCAAGTTTTTCTTCAAGAAAATCAATACTGTATGTGTGTCATTGTGGATTCAGATTTACGGTGGTCAAAAGGAGAATAATTCATATGCGAAGATAGATTCCATTTCATCCCCAGGCATGGAGCAGCATTGTTGGTGCAATGATTGTGGACTGGACTGTCATCTTCTCTGGTACTGTACACGCAGTCGCCGCCCTCGAGCTCGTGTTTTGGAAGCACTTAGCGCGCCCTGTGGGCCTGGCTCGCAAAGGGGGTGCTTGGTGGGCAAAAACAACATCCGCTCTTTGTCTCGCTTTTCCTTTCGTTGCCTGGCTTTATTATATTTATTTATTATTTACTTACTTACCTGACTGATACCTTGGACCAACGACAGGGGAGATTAGCTGTTCGGCGAGGCTGTAGTGCCAGCCACTTTACGCGGCCACGCCCATGCGGCCATGCCCCTATTATCCTACAATTATTCCCATCCCAATCATCCCTCGAGGCATCAAATCGGGGAATCTTCCTCATGGCCCGTGCTGCCAACAGCAGCAGACCGTCCCTTTCCCCCTTGTCCTTCAGTCCCTGTCTTCCAAGTTCCGGTCATTTGGGCGATTCCTCTGTCGACCGGACGTGTTCAACTGTCTTCTTTTTCAGAAAAATTCAGGGTGCTGTACTGAAGAACCGCAGTACCTGAAGCTCCTTTTTCAGTGCTCCGAGCCAGTACACGACTCGAGGTTGCTACGTTATCTGAAGTCGCCGTCAACGTTCAGTTTAAAGTTTGAAAGGCGTGCCACACTTGACACTTACCGTTCCGCCTACCCAGGACGTTCTTAGCCTCTGGACCGTGCCGTCAATGTTCGGGTTAAAGTTTGAAAGGCGTGCCACGCTTTGATGAGGATTGGGGGCGGGCAAAAGAGGGCGCGCCTCCAAAGAGGCAGAGACCATCGCCGGTGTGGTGTGGTGTGGGGTTGCTTTAGCCGCATAGGATCGCTGCACGAAAGATACGTGCCCCTGGGCACGAAAGCTGCTGCTGCTGTTCTTCCTTCCCTGAGAAAACCGCGCGCTCGCACCGTGATGGAGGGAGTGGGGCGACGTAGAATTGCTGGCCGCGGTGCTCCAGGAGTCACGCCAAAGTCACCTACGCTACCTGTTTCGCCGGTTTGTTTTGTCTTCTACTCCACTTCACAAAATCGTGTGCTTTGGTGACCTAACTTGCTGAGAATTTGTGATGGTCCAGTTTATGTTTGATGGTTGATGTGATGATCGGCATGAATCCTTTTCATTGACCCTTTCTGAGAGTTTCGGGGACAGGCCACACTTGGGCCTTACGAGGAAAAGACCTGTCACCTGTGTTGTTTCGGCCTGGCCCGTGACAGTTGAAGCTGGACTTCCGCCTGCAGGCCAGGCCTGTTTTGCTTTGGTGATATCATCTTCCTTTTCATTTCTGATAAACATTATCAGCTGCATCGCATTCGCATCTGCTGCGGCCTGCAGTGCTGCCGAATTCTGAACTCGGATCCTATGCCTTCGAGCAGAGGACAACACTGTAGCTAGCGATCAGAGGAAAAGAATTTCAGAGCTGTTCCTACCCGGGTTGGCACGCAAGTTTGCGACGCACGCGAGCAGCCGCGAATAATCCTCACGTGGCAGATAAACCACAGCTCACGTGTGCAGCTGCACGGTGTCGGTGTGTCCGTCGCCGTCGTACCTGGGCCCAGCGCCCCAGCGAGGACGACGATCCCGCCGGACGGCGAGACGACGACGCTGCCCCGCCCCCCGCGGGAGACGACGGCGTTCGGTGCTTGCCCTTGAACTCCCCTGCCGGAGTGCCGGGCTGAAGAAGAGCGATGCGTCGTACTGTGCAGCATGTGCCCCCGTCCATCCTGACATGTTGTTCCACGGGGCTGCCGTAGTTGAAATACGGGAGTTGTTCTGAAAGTATGTCCTATTTTAAGAAATAGCTAAGGGTTATTTTGAGGGTTAAAATTTATTTTAAAAAAATAGTCTTTTAATGAAATAGTGATGTTTGGATCCAAAAACTATTTAGCTCGTAAAGTACTTGTCTACCACTTTAATCTTTAATAAGAGAGAAAGAGAGAATCAGTGGATCTCATCCAAAATAGTTCCAAATAGCACCTCTGGAGGGCATAGTTTCTTGGAGTGAGTTATTTGTAAATAACTCAGAAATAGCCCTCCTGTTTGGCTCCTCTAAAACTATTTAGCTTATTATTTAGCTTATTTGAGTGGGGGATAAAAAATAGCCGATGGATTCGAACCGGGCCCAAATCGTTTTCTCGTGGAAAATAAAATGAGGCCGCAAGCCGCACCGTAGCCATCACGCTGCTGGCCGTGCTGACACCTGTCGCGTCAGGATTCCGGAAGCCTCCCAGGCCCTCTGCTCTCAGAGTCTCGTCTCCACCTCGTCCCAAGTCCAAAATCAGCCGCACCAATCCCCCCTCCCGATTCCCTCGGGACCTCGCAGCCACCAGCAAGAGCCAGGATTCCACCGCCCGCCATGCCGCCTTCGACCACCACGTACACCAGGTACGAGACGCGCCGCCGCGACCCGGACCCCCGCCGGGCCGCGCTGCTCGTCATCGACGTGCAGGGCCACTTCGCGTCGCTGGCGGCTCCGATCATGCCCGCGATCGCCTCCACCGTCTCGCTCTGCCGCGCGGCGGGGATGCCCGTCGTGTACACGCGCCACGTGGACCCGGTCCCGCGCCGCCGCCCGCTTGGCGAGTGGTGGCCGGGCGACCGCATCGACGCCGGCACGCCCGCGGCCGAGCTGCTCCCGGGCACCGGGCGCGCCGAGGGGGACCTCGTGGTGGAGAAGGCCACGTACAGCGCCTTCGCCGGCACGGGGCTGGAGGAGGCGCTGCGGCGGGCGGGCGCCGAGGAGGTTGTGGTGGCGGGCGTGATGACCAACCTGTGCTGCGAGACCACCGCGCGGGACGCGTTCGTGAGGGGGTTCCGGGTGTTCTTCTCCGCCGACGCCACCGCCACGGCCACCCGGGACCTGCACGAGGCCACGCTCGCCAACATGGCCTACGGCTTCGCCTACATCGTCGACTGCGACCGGCTCGAGGCGGCGCTAGGGAAGGCGGCAAGGTGAGGTGATCCAGATGCTCTCTGCACGCTTAGTGATCGGGGCTCATGCTTTTGTCAGCAACAGGTTTTGTAGACCTGATTCAGCTTAGATATGGATCGGATGTAAAAACATCAGGTCTTGGTTGGATCGGCGCCATGATGTAAATACATATATAGCTTGTGTGTGTAAAATTCGTAGTCACAGCGATTATGCTACGTGTTCTCCTTCTCGCTGCAAATCCGATTATGCAAGTGTTTGACATTTCCTACCTGTTCAGATCTTCTTTTCCCAACAAAATCTGTTCAGATCTCTGATTTTGTGCTTTTGTTTCAAATAATGATGATGATGATATGCTGAGAGTGATGTGCGAGTGCGACCTGCCTATGTGTCCTATTCATATCAGTTTTGTTGCGTCTAATGCTGACTATGAGCAGTCTTTCTAAATTTTACTCTCTAAATTATCATTTAAAAAACCTTCTGTATTAAAATTGCTCTCTATATCTTTGCACTCTTCAATAAGTTTTCTATATTCTAAAAACCTATTTTCGTTATCTGTCTTTGGCTAGCAAAAAACACGGAATGAAATATAACTATATTTGGATAACCAAGCTGTTGAAAAGTATTTTTCCATCAAAATTTTTATTCCTAATAATAAGCAAATATATAGAGAGTCTCTTGGAGTTGCTCAAAGAAAGCTGTTTTTAGAGGTGGGATTTTCTATTTTTTGCCGCGGGCTGGGCACACAGAGCTCATGTCTGCCGCACCGGCCCAGCACATCGTGTGGTTTACTATCTCTTGTAAACAGAAACAGCCCAAGATGTTACTAAAGTGGAGGATACAAAATCCCAAATTCTTATACGACGCGCGCGCCGCTACAAGTAGCAACGAATGGGTCTGTTTGCCGGCGATCGACTTGAAGAAGAAGGTTAGGATTAGGGATTTGGGGCTGGGGTTGGGGGCTTGGGGCGGCAGTTGTGGGGCGGCGACGGAGGTAGGTGGGCGGAGCGGCGCGACGGCGAGAGCGCCGCCAGCCGCGGGCGGTGGTCGAGGCGGCGGCGGGCGGAGGTTAGGGTTGGGGGTTGCTGGTGGGTCTCATCACCGGCGACCTTAGAGGGTGGTCGTGGGGCGGCGGTGGCCCAGCAGTGGTGGCGGGTTGCCCGGAGGCGAGGGCGGGCGGCGAGGGCGCCGCCGGCTTGGGTGGGGCCGGACAACCGGCGGCCTGTGCCCATGGCGGGGGCGGAGGACGCCGTGGTTCGAAGGGCCGGTGGAGGAGGCGGCGGCGGTTGGTGGGCCGGTACAGGAGAAAATGGAAGAAAAGGGGAAGAAGAAGGAAGATTGAAAGAGGAAGAAGAACAGTAAAGGGGTCTTCGTTCGCCGCAACGAGTAGCGGTGCACGCGCGCCCTCCAATGGCCCCCTACAAAATCTCTCCACATGGGTCTAATGCGTGTGCACACTTCGCACCCTTGTGGTTTGGCCCATGCGTGCGCTCTGCTTGTCATAGCCCATATGTTATAACTTTAGGTTGTTCAATTTCTTGTCGGCATGCATCAAGCAAGTACTATACTTGAAGATAGTTTTATTTTCATATTAAGTGACGACAATTAGTAATTTAGAAGGTTGTTTAGGGTCGTATTTTGCGTTACATTTTATTATAGCACACATGGGTAGTGTACATGGAGATCTAGGAGTTATTTAAGAATATTTTTCACAAACAGAAAATGTTGGTGATTTGTAGGAAACCTGTAGGATCTCCTTATTTTCCAAGCGCATCTAGTGAAGGTTAACACAGAACCCCATAAGAATCTCTATTTGGTACTAACAGAGTAGTATTTTGAATACATTTTTTACCAATCACTCCATAACTGTATGTTGGACCAGTAAGTTCTGTCTGCGTTTGATACATTGCATTGCTCCGCAGCATGATTCATAGGAGGCGTTCTCGATGCGGTGATCCTGTCTCCCCTCATGCGTTTGCATTTCTGGTCTATGAACATCAAGACTAATTACCCATGTTTATCGATGCGGTACGCAATTGTTTTCAAATAATCTGCGCACGGTGCTAAACTGAATCTGCCGAATTTAGGGTGCGTTTAGATCGTGAAAATTTTTAGACGAAATTCACTGTAGCAATTTTTAATCAAGATCAGAAGGACTAAACATGATCTAATTATAAAACTAATTATACGGATGGACGAGAAATCGCAAGACAAATTTATTAACCCTAATTAATCCATCATTAGAGGTTGTTTGCTGTAGCACGACATTGTCTAATTATGGTCCAAATAGATTTAAAAAATTCGTCTCGCAATTTCATCTGGGATTATGGAATATATTTTATCAGTTATCCACATTTAATACTATTAATTAGTGATTAAATATTCGGATTTAATGTAGTATGTTCACGGAGACGCTATTCAACCGTGAAATCGTTGGGCTTTTGCCACAAAAGTCGCGCCATACTGCCATGTCCGTGCCTGTTCCTGGCAGTTACTAGCCGCTGACATCCCGCTACTACGTTTGGCAGAACTGTTTTAGTTGACGTTTTCGAAATCCCAATTGACGCACGAACTGCCAACCAACTCGAATCACTGTTTCAGTTGACGTTTTCGAAATGTAGGAGCGCTCAGGGCAAGACAAAACCCAAATTGCATCCTCTTGAACTTTGAATTCAGAACCTGGCCACATACATGATAGAATCCTAGCGATCACATAAAAATCCACAAATGTGTAAACAACTGCTCTGACGCACAGTTAATTGGAATCAAACTTTGGGTGTGAGCCAGAAAAACAAGAAGGCTCACTGTGGCAGTGGCACAATGCTGCGGATACTAGCAAATTCATTTCTCAACTGCCCCCACTACGGCGCTAGAAATGAAACATTTACTGCCAAACCCCCTCACCTCCACTTTATTCCCCCCACGCCCTCCCTGCTTTTAAACCGCCCTTCCCTCCCCATTTCCCCACGCCTCCTCCTCATCCCTCAAACGCGCAGATCACACTGCCGCACGCCGGCGCTTGCCCGTACAAACGACCATGGCGGCGGCTGCGGTCGTGGCGGTGCTCGCGCTCGCGCTGGCCACGGCATCGGATGCGGCGGCCAGCGGCACGCCACGGAGGAGCCCGCGGCCTGAGGCCGACCTCGTGACCGGGCTGCCCGGGCAGCCGGCGGTCGGGTTCAGGCATTACGCCGGCTACGTCGACGTCGGCTCGGGCGGCGGCGGCGGCAAGGCGCTCTTCTACTGGTTCTTCGAGGCCGAGCGGGAGCCGGAGAAAAAGCCGCTCTTGCTCTGGCTCAACGGAGGTACGCACCACTTCTGAGCCACTGGGTTGTTTTTGTTTCTCTCCTAGCTCTGTAGATCCCGTGATTGCTGCCCATCTCTGATTCCTGCATTGGCTTCTCATCTCCCGAATGGAACGCTGTGGCATTTCAATCAACTCCTCCGCCAAACGTCGAGTCTTCCCTAGCTGTGATACTTACTGGATTTGCCATTGCGCTTGCAATTCCAACGTGATAGGAATACACATGAACCGTCACATATAACTGTCGGCGACAGAATCAATAGTAAAGAAAAACTGTACAATTGGAATTGGTGATGTTCTTGCATTCCGCTTTGTTCTTTCCACCAACGAAAAATGCGTCGGCAAGTCGGAAAAGCTCATGCCTACATGCCATGGCCCGTGTGGCGGTCGCCGTGCTGCGCTGCAACGGAGGAGCGATGCTTTCCGGCAGTAAAAGCTCCCCAAAGCAAAGCAAAGCAAAGCACCAGAACCCACAGCGCGGGGAGGGCGAGAGCCGAGAGCATGCGTTCAGATCTCGGAGCAGTACGCTGCAGACTGCAGAGATCAAAGCCTTCCCTCCGAGCGCAGGAAAAAGACGCTGGCGAAAGGGCAAAAGAAGGCTCGAGGCCGCCGTACGAGCGAGGTGCAGGTCCCGCGCCGTGGTCCTGGAAGAGAGAAAGCCCCGCTGTTCCGGCCGGCCGGCCGGCGACATGGGTAGAGCTGGAGGGAGGGACCAGGCGGCCTGCGAGCGCGATGCAGCTCCTCAGCCCGCCCCGCACCTGCGCTGCGGCATCGGTGACACTGGTAGCCATCAGACAGACGACCGGATATTACTGTTCTCTCTCTTTCGCCTTGTCCTTTAGCATTCCTTCACATGGCTCTAGGGAGGCCAATGGGGCACCACCACCAAAGGACCGCACAGTAAAGATAAAGAGGGATTATGAGCAGTAATCCTAGATTTCTATTTTATGAAGTTAAAGTTGATGCTAATCCGCATGCGTGAGTAAGAGAGTACGTGAGCATATCTGGATATGGTCCTCTCAAACCAAAACTAGAGAATCCAAGTGTTGGGGTCACAGGGAGGAGCAAGTACTCTTTTGTCATGGCGCTTCACGTGCATCGGTCTCGGTCAGTCAGAGATACTCGTGTATCTTCAGACTTGATCACTTGTGATAATCTTCTTATTCACATAAGATAGAATGTGAAGTGCGTGGGGAGACTCTGTTTGTAGCAAGTGAGTCCAAAAAAGGCAGTAGGCATGGAAGTACGAGTCTTTGACGCTTTGACCGTCAGGGAAGGGCAGGGGCAGAGGCGCCTTTCTGCTTGGCAGATCAGCTGTCTCGTCGCCCTGCTCTACGCTCCGCCCTCGCCTTTGCATTTGTTTTCTCCAGCGGGTACAGTTTAGATCCTATTTAGTTCTCAAAATTTTTTTAACGTTACAGTATTTTTTAACGTTTAATCACTAATTAATAGTATTAGATGCGGATAATTGATAAAATTTATTCTATAATTCTCGGGTGAAATTACGAGATAAATCTTTTAAGTCTATTTAGACTATGATTGGATAATGTCGTGCTACAGTAAATAAACTCTAATGATGGATTAATTCGGCTTAATAGATTGGTATCACGATTTCCCATCCATCATTGTAATTAGTTTTATAATTAGTCTATATATTTAATACTCGTAACTGGTGTTGAAAAAGTTGCCAATTAGGCCCTTCATCTCTAGGTTGGGATGGCTTTCCTTCTTTAGATTTTAAAATTTTTTACCAAAAACATCACATCGAATATTTGTACACATTTGCATGAAGTATTAAATGTGGATAAAAAGAAAAAACTAATTGCACAGATAAGTTGTAAATCGCGAGACGAATCTAATGAGCTTATTTAATCCATGATTTGCAACAGTGATGCTATATTAACTATCCGCTAATTATAAATTAATCATCATCATTAGATTCGTCTCGTGATTTATAATCCATCTATGCAAAAAGTTTTGTAAATAGATTTTATTTAATACTTCTAAATAGCAAGATTCTCTTTAAAATACTTTTTTAGCACGCTAGATATGGACAGTGCTGAAAAAGCCTACGCGTAGTACTCGTAGCTTGTAAACAATTCCCGTAGGCGCATCTGGGAACTGCAGTAGCAGCCAATGGAGGAACGGGGGAAGCTGGATAGGGCTGCCGAGTGGACGAGTCTCGAAACACTAATCGCATCGATCGCTAGGTTGCAACGCGCGCACTGTAGCAAGAGCGTGCTCGATGGTTTCCGTTCTGACTGACAGATGCCTGATGGTCTGAAGAACCTGATGGAGCCATCCCTGATCCCTCCTCTCTCCGCGGGACGTGCCATTGCAGGTCCTGGATGCTCCTCTGTCGCCTACGGCGCCGCCCAGGAGCTGGGCCCGTTCCTCGTCAGGAGCTACGGCGCCAACCTCACCCGCAACGCCTACGCGTGGAACAAAGGCAAGCAAGCAAAGAGCATTTCAATTCCGCTACTGATTCAACTCTGAATTTTGAATTTTCCATCGATTTTGTGTTGGTATGGTTTTCAGCCGTGAACCTGCTGTTCCTGGAGGCGCCGGTGGGCGTGGGGTTCTCCTACACGAACCGGACGGCGGACCTGCGGCGGCTCGGCGACCGCGTGACGGCGCAGGACTCGTACAGCTTCCTCCTCAACTGGCTCGACAGGTTCCCCGAGTTCAAGAGCCGCGACTTCTACATCGCCGGGGAGAGCTACGCCGGTAAATCACACGGCCCAGAGCGTCAGTTTTTCTTAAGCTGCATCGTAATCCGCGAACAAAAAAAAATAATAACCCACCGCTGCATCTTCCGTTATGCGTTTGTGTAGGGCATTACGTTCCGCAGCTCGCAGAGCTTATCTACGACGGGAACAAAGGGGCCAGCCGGGACAGAGTCATCAACCTCAAAGGTTTCATGGTAAGCAGCAGCCTGCCTGAGCACCCCCTTGCAAGGAAACCTGACAGCAAAGCTGGGACCCATTGTCCTTGCAATCATGCCGTTAGAATCGCTAACCAGCTTTAGCTCAGCAAACCGGACATTAGTTAGTGTTCTAGAAAGAAAAAGTGAAGGTGGAAAGGAAAAGTAGATGATTCTAAAGATGATGGTGGACAGACACTAAGCGTGCATGCGGATATACCCCGCCCCGCGAGCTTTTTACGGATTTACTTTTTAATCGTCCAATAACCAAGATGGTAAAAAGGCGTAAGGTTTGCGTCAAACACTTTTTGCCTTATCGTGGCAGTAATAACTGTTTTTGCCGGCCATTAGCAGCACCAGCCGGCTTCTTTCAACCTATTTTCTCTCACAGAATAATATTAAACCAGCCGAACAGAGTGAATAATTTCAGACGTGCTCTTATTATAGCTCTAAACAAATTTAAAAATAATTTCACGCGCGCGCAGATCGGGAACGCGGTGCTGAACGACGCGACGGACCAGCTGGGCATGGTGGAGTACGCGTGGAGCCACGCCATCATCTCCGACGAGCTCTACTCGGCGGTGCGCCGCGAGTGCGACTCCTTCAAGGAGCAGGCGGACGGCGGGCGCCCCGGCAAGGGCTGCTCCCCGGCGCTCCGCGCCTTCCTGGGCGCCTACGACGACATCGACATCTACAGCATCTACACGCCCACGTGCCTGCTGCCCGCCGGCGCCACCCCTCGGCGCCCGGCCAAGAGGCTCGTCGCCGCGCCGCGCCTCTTCTCCAAGCACGTACGCGGTTCTCTCTGAACACGACACGATCGCACGAGTTCATAAGATCCGGCTGACCGATTGGTTTTCTTTCGTCTGGCTGCCCGTGACGGTGGTGGGGCGCACCTGCAGGAGGCGTGGCACAGGCTGAAGCGTGTGCCGGCGGGATACGACCCGTGCACGGAGGCGTACGTGACCAAGTACTTCAACCGCGAGGACGTGCAGCGCGCGCTCCACGCCAACCGGACAGGCCTGCCCTACCCGTACTCTCCCTGCAGGTACGCTGTCCGCACGCCAGCGTTCCTCTTTCCCTGTGTTGGCACTGCCAGCGGGTGTGCCCTGTGCTCGCCGCGATCAGCTTTACCTCGTCGTGCCCGATTACTCATCCATCTGCCGCCATGAATACACCAGTAGCAGCAGCAGTGCAGCCCCGGCCAGTCCTTTCTCAGATCTGGCGCGGTTGCAACTTGCACGCGGCGCATTGACTCCTCTGCGTCGCACGCGACATCTTCCTCTGCTGCGATGCGAGCGAAGCTTGCACGGTTCCAGCGTCCTCTCTGACGGAACGTGACCGTTGTTTATTGCATGTTCCTGCTGCAGCGAGGTGATAAGGAAATGGAACGACTCGCCGGCCACCATCCTACCCATTTTCAAGAAGCTCATGGCCGCCGGGCTGCGCGTCTGGGTCTACAGGTACCCAACGACTCGACCGTCTCTCCAGCCTCACTACTGACGCTGAACACGAACAGTGTGTCGCTGAACTGAAAACCCCGCCCGCGATGGCACGGCACGTTTTGCAGCGGCGACACGGACGGGCGGGTGCCGGTGACGTCGACGCGGTACAGCATCAACGCCATGGGGCTGCGGCCGCGGGAGAGGGCGGCGAACCTGTCCGCCGCCGCGGCCAACGTGGCGCCGGAGCGGTGGGGCGGGTGGCGGGCGTGGTACTACCGGCAGCAGGTGGCCGGGTGGGCGGTGGAGTACGAGGAGGGGCTCACGCTGGTCACGGTGCGCGGCGCGGGCCACCAGGTGCCGCTCTTCGCGCCGGGCCGCTCGCTCGCCATGCTCTACCACTTCCTCCGGGGCCAGGACCTGCCGGCCGAGCGCTCCCGCTAGCCGGCGACGACGAGCTCTCCTCCTGCCCCCGCGCTCCCTGCGCCAGCTGCTGATGTACTAGATCGTTTTGCTTGCTTAGCTAAAAGCTAGAGCTTGACTGGGTAGGTAATGCCATGGCGCTGTGTTGCGTGAATGTACTCCCTGCAATGGGGAGGCAGATGTAAACGTTCTGTGGAATTGTACTTGTCCTCCGTACATGCAACAAGCCCCATTCAGATCTACTCCACATCCTCCGTACGGCTTACCAAATACTCGGAGAAGAGGGGCAAGGAATACGCGTTACTGTAGTTTCTGATCATTATATAAAAACAGAAAACAGCCGCTCGCCCAGAGCAGCATAGCCCAGAACCAATAATTGTGCGCCCAATTATCAATCAACACTTACTCTTCTTTGAAGGTGTTATAAACTGGGTAGTTAAATCACAAGCTACAAAAGTACAAATGTTTCATCATCCACAGAACTGAGTGGAAAATTGTCCCATTTTTGGACAGATACTAGCAAGCTATACACAAAAGGACTCGAGGTCTTGGCTGCGTGACACACATCAAACAAGCACCAGATTCCAAAAGTCAAAGCGTTGGTGGCTACAACAGAAAAAGAAAGATCGTTCAGACTATGGTACTCCAAACTGTTATAAGAACAACAAAATCCCAGGCTGGAATTTAAGCCCTGGCGCTCAAATTAAATCAGAAATAACAGGAATTAAAATATAATATGCTTCCTATCCGTGTTCATGATTCATTTTTATGTTAGACCGGTGGAAAAGCCTATTAAAATCTCCAGCTCACTGGAGCAGAATCAAGAGCACATCATCCATCTGGAACTCCAGGCTTAGATCATTGGTCGAATTGAACATCTAGTTGGGTGCTCAGATATTCCTGCAATAACATCGTGGAGTGGATGTGTTTTAGTTCAACTATTCCATCTGCCAAACAGCATATAGCCTATTTGAAGGGTGTCAACTATCAACAAATACTCTATATTTGAACAGTGTTAAATTGGGTAGTTTAACCACAAGCTACAAATGTTTCTCATCCACAGGATAGAGTGTGGAAAACTGCACCATTGGAAGACTGAAACAACAGAAACAAGCGATGTGCTCAAGTTCTTGGCTGTGTAACACACATCAATCAAGTACCAGAAAGTCAAAGCATTGGAGGCTAAAAAGGTGAAAAGAAAGATCGTTCAGACTATGGGCTCCAAACTGTCATAAGAACAACAAAGCAGCAAGCAGTATTGTAAGCCATGGAGCTCAAACTAAAATCAGCAATGACAGATTTAAAATGTAATATCCTATCAGTGCTCATGATTAATCTTTTATGTTATATTGACTGGTGGAAACTCCATTAAAATCTCCAGCTCACAGGACCAGAATCAAGAGTGCCAGAATCAAGCACACATCATACATCTGGAACTCTAGGCATAGATCATTGATTGAGTTGAACATCTAGTTGGCTGCTCAGATATCCCTGCACAGCAATAACATCATGGAGTTGATGTGTTTCATTCTACGGTGATACCTGACAAACAGCATGTAGTCTAGCCCTTGCGCAAAGCTAAAAGCAAACAAGACTGCGGGACATTAATGATATTAGCAGATAGTAATACAGGTTTTTGAAGGATATTATGTCCCTGTATCACCAATCCAGGTGTACACAGGACAAATAATAAGGGAGCTGATAATAGTTGTAATGAGAAGACTAGGCAAAGGAAAGGTAGTTTAAACTGCAGACTGCCTGCTACGAAGCCATAAATGTGCCAAAGGATGCTCTTTAAAAGAGCTCTTAGATATCTCCTTTGGTCTTGCACTCTTGCTACTAACATGGATTAGATGGAACTATTGGATCCGATCTAAAGCCCTAAGTGAAACAAATATTGCTGTCACCATCTCAGATTGTTCTTTCTGTCATATGCAGCATTACTAGTGTTAGGTCCTAGAAAGCTCCCAGTGAGCCCAAAACTGGCACAACCTGTTAATTTGTTATAATAATACAGGCATTATTAGCTTCAATGGAGAAGCTGTACAGTACACACATCAGTTAGCTCAGTTTATCAAAATATAGGATGACTTTAACCATTTGGTCTATCTATATTGCAGGACTACACTCAGTTTCATGTCTATTCACACATCACAAGGACTATACAGAAATATTTGTACATAAGAGATGCAGTTAAAAGGTTGACTGCTATTATATGCCAGAGTCCCTTCCAGTTTCTAATATAGAAGTTGAGTATCCGGTTATGCCACCAAAAGAAATGAAATGAAAACCTTGCAAGTTATAGATACAAAACTGTATTTGAACTCAGCCCCTCACTACGAAAGCTAAAGTGTCATGCACCAAACAAGTGGAAGAAAAATTCGAAGTAATAGAATGACAGAGTACTGGTGAATTATAGAACTTATTACTTGACATACTAACGTCACATAAAGTTAAAAGTCATATCATAACTAAATACACCAGAGAATATGCAGCGGCAATCAGCAATTTGAAATTTGTGGAATGGTATTCCAAATATAGCACAATGTTCCGAGGCTGTGATTTTTATCGTTTAAACAGAACTGATTGATTCCAGACAAGCATTTTAAGCCTTTAACAATGCACCTATCACCAGTTCACCACAGATGTAGGCTAAAACCAGGTAGCATTTGTTATCAGCAACAGATTAATCCAAGTAGCAAGACAACAGTGTAGCTAGTGGATAACACCAAGCAGCCAGAAAAATAAGTTATTCGCCTCATATATGAATGAAACCTTAAATCCAACAGGGCAGCTAAGGGGAACGCAAAAAGGATTGCAACTTCTTACCATCCATCAAGCAGAGGATGGCTCCTCAGTCCCCTTATTCGCCCCATTTCCGCCGTTCGGCGGATCACTGCCAACGGCATCAGACACAAGCGAGACAGGGCGGTGCTCGATGACCTCGTCGATGAGCCCCCAATCGTGCGCCTCCTCCGGGTCCATGAACATGTCCCGCTCCATGCACTGCTCGATGCGGTCGATGGCCTGGCCCGTGTGCTTGGCGTAGATCTTGTTGAGCCGGTCCCGCACCTTGAGGATCTCCTTGGCGTGGATGGCGATATCGGAGGCCTGTCCCGACGCGCCGCCGGAGGGCTGGTGGACCATGACCCGCGCGTTCGGCAGCGCCCGCCTCTCCCCCCGCGCGCCCGCGGCGAGGAGGAGCGAGGCCATGGAGGCCGCCTGGCCGATACAGAGCGTGGTGACGGGGGAGCGGATGTACTGCATGGTGTCGTAGATGGCGAGGCCCGCCGTGACGACCCCGCCGGGGGAATTGATGTAGAGGTGGACGGGCTTGGCGGGGTTCTCGGACTCGAGGAAGAGCAGCTGCGCGACGACGAGCGAGGCCGTGTCGTCGGTGATGGGGCCGTGGATGCAGACGATGCGCTCCTTGAGCAGGCGCGAGAAGATGTCGTAGGCGCGCTCCCCGCGGGAGGTGTGCTCGATCACCATGGGCACCAGACCATACTCGCGGCGCGGGGTGTACCCCGACGCCGCCAGCGGCGCCGCGTGCGGGGAGGAGGAGGAGAAGAAGGCCCGCGGGGCGACGGCGGCGAGGCGGCGCAGCATGGCGGCGGCAGCGCTAGGGTTTAGGGGATTGGGTTTCGGCGCGGCAGCGGCGAGGCGAGGGTGGGACGGGGAGGTAGTGGGTAGAGTCAGACGAGTGGGGCCAAGGGGGCGCATGGTGGGGTAGGGTGGGGTCCAAAGGAAGCCATTGGTGGGGAGTGGGGGAGGCTTGTAGCTGAGACGGCTCGCGAAGGAGGAGCAAATATTGCGGTCAACCGCAACCGCGAGCTACGGCCTACGGGAGAGAATGAGTGAGATGGGGTGCGGTTGTTATTGGTTGGGTTTTCTCGTGGGCTGGGCCTTTTCAGTTCTCTTGCTATTTGGGCTTTGGTGAGCATATTGGGCCCTTTGGGAAAAAAGAGAGTAAGGAGTGTTATCGTTGAGTTTTGGGCTTTTAAGGCTAGGCCTTGGTTGTTGTTCCAGTTTTGGTGCAGTGGGCCTCCGGAAGTAGAGTTTGGCTACGTGGCATTTTATCAGGTGGTAAATTTGTTCAGGCATGTGGCTAGTGAACAAGTGATAAATGGTTTTTCGATCGCATTATAGTTTTCCGCCGGATGAATTGTTGATATGGCAAGAAAAATAAAGATAGGAGAAAGAGATGAAAGAGGATTTCGGTCTACAATTTGCATTGATCATGACATTGATTGGTGTGCTGAGTGCTCACTAACGCTGCAGTTAGATGCCCACATCACGACATGAGCTCAAAAACCTTGCCAAATCAGTCAAAATCACTACGATTTGGGTAATCCAGTATATCGCCAGAATTGTGCTCTTGCCGGCTCCCGAGTTGAGGTTGCAAAAATAGTAGACCTATCATGTGTTTGGCTAGTTACCACACTCTTGCCGTACTTTTTTTCCCTAATTAAGGTGTGACTTGCAATTTGTCAACCACGTCTTATGTAATGTTTGGCTAAAAAGGTGTTTATGACATGTGGGTTGCACAGTTGAGAAATTTTGACAACGTGAAAACTATGGCGTGAACCAAACAGTCGCGCGATGCACGAAAATGTGGCAGTGCTGAAAGAGGGAAATTGATCAATCACACGCTTTAATGATCATTGGTACAAGTATTTATACAGATACAAAACAGCGGATAAGCTAACTGCCTAGCTGAACTAGCGGGCTGTTGGGCGGAGATGCGCGCGGCGAGCGGAGCGCGCACGACGTCGCGCGCGGTGACCGCGTCCGGGGGCCGTAGTGGCCGTGTCCACAGCCCGTGCATGTAGGCGGTGGTTGAGCGCTCCGCTAACACCCCCCCATCAGTCTTGGCGGTGGCTTCGCCGATGCAGAGACTGGAACGGAACTCATTGTACGTGGCTGATGGCAGCCCCTTCGTGAAGATGTCCGTGAGCTGTTGTCCGCTGGGAACGTGCAGGACTTTGAGCTCGCCGAGGGCGACTTTCTCCCTGACGAAGTTTATGTCGAGCTCCGCGACGGCGTTCGCCACGCCACGATATTCTGCTTCAGCGCTGGAGCAGGACACTGTCGTCTGTCGCTTCGAGGACCATGAGACGAGTGTGTCGCCGAGGTAGATGCAGAAGCCCGACGTGGAACGGCGCGTGTCTGGACATCCTGCCCAATCGGCGTTGGTGTAGGCGATCAGCGATGTCGGCGATGAGGCGTGCAGGTGGAGGCCGAGCTTGGAGGTGACTTTGATGTAGCGGAGGATCCTCTTCATGAGCGAGGCGTGGTGATCACGGGGTGCATGCATGTACAGGCACACTTGTTGAACGACGTAAGCGATGTCGGGCCGTGTAAGTGTGAGGTACTGCAATCCTCCCGCCATGCTTCTGTACCACGACGCGTCGCTGAGTGGATGTCCGTCGCCGATGGAGGCCTTGGACTGTGTGTCAGCTGGAGTGCTCATTGGTTTGCAGTCGAGCATCCCGGCGCGTTGTAGAACCTCGTCAGCGTACCTGGCTTGCGAGAGGAAGAAGTCGGACGCCGTGCGCTTGACCTCGACGCCAAGGAAGTAGCTGAGGGGCCCCATGTCTTTCACGGCGAATGCTTGCTTGAGCTAGGCGATGATGCGTTGTAGCAGCGTGGTCGATGATGCAGATAGGATCATGTCATCAACATATAGTAGCAGGTACGCCATTTAGTCACCTTGTCGGAGGACGAAAAGGGAGGAGTCCGCGCGTGATTGCACGAAGCCGAGGGAGCAGACGTGGTCGACGAAGCGAGTGAACCAGGCTCTCGGTGCTTGGCGTAGTCCGTAGAGCGACCGTGACAGCAGGCAGACATCGTGTGGATGCTTGGGGTCCTCGAAGCCCGTCGGCTGTTGACAGTACACTTGTTCGTCGAGGTTGCCGTGAAGAAAGGCGTTGGAGACGTCCAGCTGGTGGGCAGGCCACTGCTTGGCGGCGACGAGTGTGAGCACCGTGCGTATCGTCGCTGGCTTGACGACGGGGGAGAAGGTCTCACCGAAGTCGATGCCGGGGCGTTGATGGAAGCCGCGTACGACCCACCGAGCCTTGTACCGCTCGAGTGTGACATCGGAGTTCATTTTATGCTTGAACACCCACTTGCCACTGATGATCTTGGCACCGTCGGGTCGGGGCACCAGGGACCAAGTTCGGTTTGCCTGTAGAACTCAAGTTGCATAGCTGTGCGCCAGTGCTCGTCCTTGATTGCTGCACGAACAGACTTGGGGATCGGGGATATGGGTGTGGATGTGCTGGTCAAGGCATATTTGGGGTTGGGTTTGTGGATGCCGGCTCGGGCTCGAGTCGTCATGTGGTGGCGAGGGTGGGCAGCGGTAGCGGCGGGCGGCTGCGGCGTGGTGGGTGTGAGCTGCGTGGCCGGTGGAGGAGTGGGGCTGGGGAGAGCTGCACGATCAGTGCTCGGCGTGGGCGAGGGCGGTGCGTGCGTGGCGCGGGCACGACGGGTGCATGGCGCACGGGGCGGAGCTGGGTCGTCGTCCGTTGGGGCCACGGAAGCTGGTGTTGGCGTTGGTGGCGTTCTGAAGGGGAAATCCAGCTCGTGGAAGACGATGTGCGCGAGGTGAGGACGCGGCCCGTGGACGCATCGTAGCACCTGTAGCCTCGATGGTCGCTGGGGTATCCGATGAAGATGCACGGCGTGGACCTGGGGCTCAGCTTGTTTGGTGCAGTCGCTGTTGTGTTGGGGTAGCAGCGGCACCCAAACACGCGGAGCTCGTCGTAGCGCGGAGGTACACTGAGAAGGAGCTCATGCGGAGTTGTCGTTCCTGTGGTGCGGTAGGGACGTCGATTGAGCAGGTACGTCGATGTTTGCAACGCCTCGGCCCAGAACGCCGGTGGGGCTGCGCTGTGGAGCAGGAGGGTGCACATGCTGTCGTTCAGAGCGCGGAGGATGCGCTCTGCCTTCCCGTTCTGCTGGCTGGTGTACGGGCACGACAGTCGTAGGATGATGCCGTTAGCTGCGAAGAAGGAGCGTAGGGCGTAGGAGTCGAACTCCTTTCCGTTGTCCGTCTGCAATGCAAGAATAGGTAGACGAAATTGCGTTTGGACATAAGCGTGAAAGTAGCTTATCGTGGGTAAGACGTCAGATTTGTGGCGGATTGGAAATGTCCAAGCGTAATGCGTGTAATCATCAAGTAGCACAACATAATACTTGTAGCCTGAGTGGCTGAACACAGGGGAAGTCCACACATCTGAATGTATTAATTGGAAAGGGAAATATGTTTTGGAATCAGAAGAATGAAAGGGGAGACGGACGTGCTTGCCCAAGCAACATGAGGAGCACACATGCGTCTCGGATTTATTACAGCTGAAATCAAAAGACTGAAGAACTTTAGATAACAAAGCATTCCCCGGGTGACCGAGCCGCTGGTGCCACGAGGAGATCGCCGGGGTAGATGTCGCCGTGAGAGCAGTGTGCGGTGGCAGCCGAAGAGGGCAGAGATCGCCACTGCTATCACATCGGAGCATCTCCGCCCAGGTTGGAAGATCCTTAATGGAGAAACCAGAGGGGTCAAACTCAATTGAAACATTGTTATCACGGGTAAGTTTGCGAACAGAAATTAAGTTCTTGATTAGTGGTGGAGAAACAAGAACATTGCGTAGAGAAAGAGGAGCTGTGGAAGTAGGAATTGTAGCGGCCGTGGTGTGTGTCACTGGAAGGTGAGCATCATTGCCAACGGTGATGAAATAGGAGGAGGAGGGTACTGGTGATGTGTTGACGTTACCAGGGGAGGACATGTGGGTGGAAGCTCCAGTGTCGAGGAACCACTCCGAGGCGCTCAGTGGCTACATGTTGACGCCGGCGGTGTAGTGCGCAGCGTTCTGATCCCAGGCGGGATTGGAACTTGCAAGCGCGGACGGTATGCCGTGGAGGGCCGTCATGGCCTGCTGGGGTTGAATCGGAGGCCGTGGGTCTAGCAGGCCGGCGCCGGGTGGCCGGAATGGCATGGGCCAGGCTTGGACAAGCCCGGTCCATGGATTGTATCCGGCTGCCCACGGAGTCGACGGGGGGCGCTGAGGCTGCGGGCCGCCGGCAGTGTTGGTGACGGTGCCTGCGGCGGCGGAGCTGGAGCCGCGCCCAGGCTTCTTCTTGTAGCGGCTGCGCTGGCCGCTGGAGCTGGATCCGGATCCGGAGCTGCGGTCGACGGATCCGGAGGAGGTGTTGGAGCTGCGGTCGACGGATCCGGAGGAGGTGTTGGTGGAGGAGCCAGATGAGGGGCCGTGGCCGGCGACGAGCGCCTGCCCAGCCTCTGCCTTGGTGTCGTGGTTGTCGCTGAGTTCTTCGAGGAGCAGGTACGATCTCGCACTCATGAAGGTGTGTGGGGGGAATTTGGCTTTAATCACCGGTTTGACATGGCGATACCTGGGGCTGAGGCCGCGGAGAAGGTTTAGCACCTGGCTCGGCTCGGAGACGGGATGACCGATGTCGCGCAGATTGTCAGCGAGGCGCTTCAGCTTGGTGCAGTAGTCGTTGATGCTCAGGTCGCCTTGCGTGATGCTACGGAACTCAGCTTCTAGGTACACAACACGTTGGAGCTCGTTGCTGTGGAACTGAGCCTCGATGTCGGTCCAAAGCGTGAACGTCGAGACGCGCGGATTGTGGATGATGTCGAAGATGGACTTGGAGACGGTGGTGTAGATCCAGTTACGGAGTGATCATTCTAACGCCACTCGGCGTCGCGGTCCTCCAACGGCGCGGGGATGTGACGTGTCCTTCGAGTCCGAACTTGCCAAGAACGGAATCAAGGAATCAAAGAAACAGCGCCACTGCCTGTAGTTGGATTCTTCGAAGTCGAGGACGACGGATGCCGGCGCGGCGTGAGGCAGACCAGCAGCAGAGGTGGAGTCAGAGGAAGTAGAGGAGTTGGCAGGGGAGGAGGCCATGGCAGCGGAAGTTGTGACGGGCGGATTAAACAAGGAGGATCCGTCAATCTCTGTTACCATGAAAGAGGAAAATTGATCAACCACACGCTTTACTGATCATTGGTACAAGTATTTATACAGATACAAAACAGCGGATAAGCTAACTGCTTAGCTGAACTAGCGGGCTGTTGGGCGGACACGCGCGCGGCGAGCCGAGCGCGCACGACGTCGCGCGGTGACCGCGTCCGGGGGCCGTAATGGCCGCGTCCACAGCACGTGCATGTAGGCGGTAGTCGAGCGCTCCGCTAACAATTGCAAAGTTTCCTGGCAAGGTTTCTCGATCAGCTCCATAGGCTCAAGGATGTCCTGCGTACGTGTTTTGCTATCAAAAAAAAAAGTTGGGGCCTTGTACTGTTGCACGGCAACGGGCCAACGCCCACTGCTGCATAGTGCAGATGCACCAGCAGTAGCACGATGAAAGCGGGCCGGCAATGTACTGGGCAGGAGCATCTCTGCCCGATTGCCATTTTGTGGAATGGAATGCTATATTTTCCAGAAGTTTCAGTGACTTTTTCCAAGCTAATTAAGCTAGTGAACGAGAACGATCGTCCAATCAATTCATCAAACAGATGAACAGAACCGTCCGCCTAATAGTCGGCTACGGGCTACGGCTAGCCGTTACTTTTTTTCCCCGTTTTGTGGCCAGCATATATATAGTTCTGTTTGGATCCTATGTGCTAATGTTAAAAGTGTTGGATCTGTTTGGAGAGATTAGTGCTAAAGTTTAGTCAAGATATAAAAACTTTAGTTAAAATAGAAGTGCTAATGGGTGCTAAAGTTTAGCACATCAATATTAGCTGCTCAAAACAAGACCTATATCAGTCTCGTTTCATGACCGGATCGGACCTCGACATGGAAACGCGCGGCCGTGAACGGAGGAAGGCTTCCTGTCGGCACACGTACAGGTTCAGAGCTTTAAACGAAGAAAGAAACGTGAAAGCAGGTATATATTCCTTGCTGACGCGCGAGCTAGGATTTGAATTCGATCGCATGCCAACGTGCTAGTTCTCATGCGATTGGCCGCGAGCCAGCCATGTTCACACGTGCGTTTTCGTGCACGGTTCTCACCTGTCGCGCGCGCTCCTTTTCTTTTCCGGAAAAAAACAGCCTTATCTGTCCCTTGTGCATGCTTAACAACATCTGCACTACTCTCTGTTCAAAAATCAAAAGGCCTGCTTTCGTTTAAGCACGTTTCAGTCTTTTTCCAAAGGCTACATGCTCCGCACAGCTAGGCTGCTAGGCTACACAGGCTACATCCAGTTTTCTTCTCTTCGAAAAGATCAAAAGAGGCAGGTTTTTGCATGGAGGCGTTGCCGCGCTCGCAACCAGCGGTGGTCGGCGCACAGTGGCGCCTGAGCAAGGGAGCACAAACCGAGCTCCGACCACATAATCTTGCAATTTCCCGTACCCGGCGGCGACGGCAAAGCGGAAAAGCTCGTCTCATCCGGCACGAGCGCAATTCCTCCCATCCGGCCCGTGCCCCCTTTCGATAAGGCACGCACGCATGTCGTGTACGTGCGGTTAGTGGCTACTGGCTAGTATGGCTTTCTATGTTAAGGTGACACGTCGAGCTTGCTCGCTGGCCATGATCAGCCGCCTGCCGGTCCTTCTCGTGGCAAACTGCAGTGGCCAGCGTAAATGCGGAACAGAGACCTGATTGGCCGGTCCTGATGGAGCGTGGACATCGTACGGTTGCTGGATCAGAACGGGGGCTCGATCTGTAATTAGACTTGTGAACATTGGCGTGTAGTTGCGGACTTACAATGAAAGGCTTCTAGTTCTGACGACCACCTAACGTTACCCGGCCGCGTCCATGCCAATATCTACGAACAAATGATTCGCACAAAGTTCTTTGAGAAAGAGCAGAGCCATATGATATGCAGTCCACACAGCTGACATATACTCAAGTCATTTACAATTTTTTCTTTTGAAAGATGAGTCATTTACAATTCGGCACATGCCTCGCGCCCTCGGCGAGCCACGCGCGCTGCTACCGCCTACCAGGCGCTCGCCGTGTGGTCACCGCCGGGCGGCATCGAGGGAACGCGCGACTGAGCGACTCCGGCCTTACCCTAGCCTATTAACCCGTGCTTTCGCACGGACTAGTTAAAATTAATATAAAAATAAAATTTATAACTAATAATTATAATATCCTATCTTATACCCTTTTTCCTCTATTAAATATTCTAAGATAATACTCTAAAGATACACATCTATCAATATCTGTATGCAATAGGTTTATTTAGTTATAATTTTTTGCATCACACCTCTATATATGTTTAATATGTATTTAATTGAACTCTTTGTTTGAACTATGTGACCAACATGGGGTATTCTTATCGCTTCCTTATATATGAATACATGGTGACACACATCATGAGTATTATTTTTATATAAATAATAATGTAAATAATATATTAACAATGATAGAAATAGTAATTTAGAATTTTATATTATTGCACTTTAATATTTTATTATAATTATATAATTTAGGTTCAAATTATGGGTTACTTTAACTTTTAAGAATGATATAAATTGGACTTATATGCAAATTTAGGGATTATTTGCATTATTCTTATAATGGTTGGGTAATTTACATGAAGATTAGGGCTACTTTAGATTATTTTTTATAATGGTAGATATGAGTAATTTAGATACATATTTAGGGGGTTACTTTAAATTATATTTTATAATAGCAGAGGTGGATAATTTAATGGAAAAGATAACAGATCCGATGGCTATGATTAGATTTGTTGGATTGATGGTTAGATATTTTTGATTTTTGTGAGAATTTCTAGGATTTTTCTAATTTTTTAAAGTGCCACCTATGATCCTAAGTGGTTTCGTATGGACATTCAAAAGAAAACTTCAATTAATAATGGTAGTAAGATAATTTTCGTTTTCTATATGGCCCCCGAAGGGAAACCCGCAACGAATCTTCGAATCACCTGGGAGCCACACGGAGCCACGCGCGGAGGCCGCGCTACGCGACACACCACGCTACTACTACCCCAATGAGATGTACGCCGCCGAGTTGTTAGTGCAAAGTGCGTGGGGAGAGGGTGGAATGGAGGCGCCTCCAATAAACAAACGGGGAGGCGAGCCAGCGGGGCGCGCAGCGGCGCGCGGCTATAAAAAACCTCGCGCCCGGATGGCGTTGGTGCCTCGCCACCCCCTGCACCCAGATCGACCACGGTGAAGCCCAGGAAAGGCCTTCGCCTTCGTTCACGGACAACGCTAGCTGATCGTGACGTCCGTATGGGGGCCGAGGCGGTGACCCACCACCCGGCCGTGCTCCTCGTGCCGTTCCCGGCGCAGGGCCACGTCACGCCCATGCTGCAGCTGGCGCGCGCCCTTGCCGCGCACGGCGTCGCGGCCACCGTCGCCGTCCCGGACTTCATCCACCGCCGCATCTCCGCCGGCGCCGGCGTGGCGCTCGCGTCCATCCCCAGCGGCATCGAGGACGACGGCCCAGGCCCCGACGCCGCCCCGGGGTTCGCCGCCATCGTGCACGCCATGGAGCACCACATGCCCGCCCACCTGGAGCGCATGCTGGAATCGCCGCCGCCGCCGTCGCGCCGCGGTCCCGCCGTCGCCTGCGTCGTCGTCGACGTGCTGGCGTCGTGGGCCGTCCCCGTCGCCGCGCGCTGCGGCGTCCCGGCGGCCGGGTTCTGGCCCGCCATGCTCGCCAGCTACCGCGTCGTCGCCGCCATCCCGGAGCTCATCGAGAGGGGCCTCATCTCGGAATCAGGTACGATATATATTTTATAGCACGCATATCCTGATATATCCGCACGCACGCGCGCACGCGCCTTACAGCTTCCGTGCTCGGAGTTGCACCGGCCATGTAACATGGTAGAGTTGACCTTGCGATGGGGGAAACCAAAAACAACGGCGTTCCCCTTCACCTGCGCATATGCATGCTTGGCATGGCAGCAGCCACAGCGCAGCAGCCGCAGGGATTCGTGCATGCAAGAAAAACTCTTGGTCGAAATCCTTATGGAATCTGGATCGTGCCGGGGGGCAGCGGATGATATCAGGGGTCACGTGTGTGATTGGCAGTCCAACATGTCACACGGTCATATATTCCAACATCGTATATTCAAATCAAAATCCGACTGCATCACTGTGTTCCTTACGATGAAATCTTCAAAATAAGGTTATACTTGGATGGTTTTCTTGTGGAATAATATTTTTTTATGCGGAATATTTTTTATTAAAGCTGGAATAATTGTTTTAACAACATAAAATTGTTCCACCTTCATGTGATGGTTTGACTGTTAGTCACACGTGTAACTCCCAATATTCCCCGGAGACAGCTGGATCCTGAATCGTAGGCTTCAACTAGTAGTTTCCATACCATACAAAAGGCTTCCTGCGAACGTAAAGATGTTGCCATGCATTGTTTAGGAGAAACACCCTCTTTTAAACCTCTCTCCATTATCTCAGCAGGTAGTTGCCACATAATTTTCCTCGGATAAAAGTGTTGCATCTATCTTCCCTTTTCACCTGGGATTTCCCAAGGCCATACCTAAGATTTTGAGGCCAGGTGCAAACATAAAGTGGGGGCCCTATATTTAGAAAAAAAAATACAAGTAACTAAAATATTTTTTGTTTAATTATATAGTGCACTATGATTGATGCATGAAAGAAAATGAATCTGCAGCAGATTGGATTAGCAGAACTCTGTTTTCTTAGTGACTAGTACTAGTTGTTGATAGCAAAATTTGACAACTTTAATGGCTTAAGCTTGACCTGAGAATGTGATCAAGTGATTTCTTTGGTTGGATTTTGAGTTTAAAGAGTTGTACAGTCAAAACTAGTTAGGTCAAAGTCAGGTTGCAAATAATAGGATATTGCATGGTGGAGTTTTTGGTGAATAGTCAGAAGAAAGTGAAGTACGTGTATACATAGACAAGTTTGCATGTGCGAGGTTTTGGGGGGCCTTACTTTTGGGGCCGGCCTTATGCCATCGCTCCACTTGCACTGCCTAATATACGGGCCTGGGATTTCCACTCACTAACACAATCTACCCGGCACCGTCACAAAGTAATGTAAAGAAGTCAGAAGTGTATATCCACCTCGGAACAAAGTGGAAATTGATTGTTAGGCTTTAGTGAAACCGATTAAGATCAGAGTAAAGAAGTATCTTGCTTTCATACAAGCCTACAGTTTTGTTCTAGAGGATTACTGCAAGCAAAAGAATCAGGTAAGCCAATGCATGCCATTACACATCTACTATATCAAACCTACTATATCAATCTATCCTTTTCAAAATCTATGATTAGGGCAAGCTTTTTAGTTCAAAAACAAACTTATATTTTGAAGCAGCAAAATACAAACAAACTTGTCATATACACTGTATATTTAAAATTATATAGAGTAGCATTTTTTCATCTTGAAATTTAAAAAATGGTACGTCCAATTAATTGGAGCATGACAATGAAAAGTACGAGTACCGCTCGATGTTCCTGCCAGCTGCACGTGGAGTGGCACGTCGCATGATTAGACTTGCCAAGCTTGTTACCTTCTTCCTTGGGCTCAACGTTGCGACAGCCGAGAGAGACCGGGCGAGCGCGAGGAGCCGAGGAGGGCCCCGATCTTTCCTTTTCCGTTCTTCTTTCGGCGCCGGGCCCTCCGTGCGGTCTCCATCCGTCCAACCCACTACTTGCCCTGCTCTGCATCCGATCGGTCCATCCGTCCGCCTGGCTGGGCCCGATCCATGTTCCTCCCTGCCATTTTTGAGGTGCGCCTCGCCGTGCGCCTCAGGCTCAATTTTGGCCCAGCAGGATCACATCCCGGAAAAGGTTGGCCTCTCCCCATCGGCGCCACTCGACACGTGATGTGCTCCTACCTCTCGCCAGTCCTCGACCTTACAGCTCCAGCATGATTGTTTCCTTTTCCTTTTTGATGAAAAATGAAAAGAATTCTTTTCTGCGTGGGGTTTTCGAAAAGTGCTCGTTCTGTTCCGGCACGATCTCCTGCGATGCGTCTCAGCATCTGCGCGTTGATCCAGAGTGGATAACGAAGAATAATTCGGACAGGGGGGAAAAAAGATGCCAGATGTCTTCTCAGCCCTTTCTGGAGGTAGCGCGATTTTCGGATTGGAGCCCGTGGCACACTGGCACGAGGAGCAAAGTGGTCCTGATCCCTGCACTTCGCGACACGGCATTTTCCCCAAATGGGGGAGTTCTGGATGCATAATCTTCCTATTATACTGGTATAATAGCACATTACTATCAGTATGGCGAGTGCACTTGCGCATCTGGACGGGGGGAAGACGACAACCGAGCACGCAATCGTCCTCCCCAGGCTGATTGGCCCGGAGGCCAGAGCTGAACACGTTCCGGTGCGGGGCGGAGGTGACCGGGGCTGGCTCCGGCAGCGCCGGCGACCGGCCATCGGTGGTACTGGTGCCTCGCGAGTCGCGACACGCGCGCGGATCGTCGCGATCGAGCGCGTCGTCGCATAGCGCAATACGGACGCGTACTTGGGCACATGGAGCCTGCCTGCCTAGGAATCGCACGGTTACCATGGTGTACTTGCTGCTGCTTGTTTCTGTACCCCTGAACTAACCGCTCGTGCCTCTTTTCCTGGCGTGAAGGTACACCGATCTCGTCGAGTGAGTCGCCTGACGGCGACGCGATGATCCGGGGCCTCAAGATCCTGCCGGCGCAGGTGGAGCTCCGCACCGGGGAGCTGCCGTGGCTCGTCGGCGACCCGGCCACCCAGAGGTCGCGGTTCGCCTTCTGGCTCCAGACCCTGCACCGCGCCAGGGGCTTCCGCTGGGTCCTCGTCAACTCCTTCCCGGGCGAGGCCGGCGCGGACGACGTGGTCAGCCGCCTCGCGCGGCAGGGCCCGCAGGTCCTCCCGGTCGGGCCGGCGCTGCTCTCCGGCGGCCTCAGCGGCGCCGCCGCCGCCGAGCGCACGAAGCAGCAGCAGCAGCCGCCGTGCGGCGGCAACGACAAGAACCCCAGCATGTGGCGCGCGGACTCGACGTGCATCGGGTGGCTGGACGCGCAGCGCGCGGGGTCGGTGGTGTACGTCTCGTTCGGCAGCTGGGTGGGGTCGATCGGCCCCGACAAGGTCCGGGAGCTGGCGCTTGGGCTGGAGGCCACGGGGCGGCCCTTCCTGTGGGCGCTGAAGCGAGACCCCTCGTGGCGCGCGGGGCTCCCCGAGGGCTTCGCCGAGCGCGCGGCCGCGGCCGGGCGGGGCAAGGTGGTGGACTGGGCGCCGCAGGAGGACGTGCTCCGGCACGCCGCCGTCGGGTGCTACCTGACGCACTGCGGCTGGAACTCCACGCTGGAGGCGGTCCGCCACGGGGTGCGCCTGCTGTGCTACCCGGTGGCCGGGGACCAGTTCATCAACTGCGCCTACATCACGGGGCCGTGGGGCATCGGGCTCCGGCTCGCCGCCGGCATGACGCGGGGCGACGTGAGGGACGGCGTCGGGAGGGTCATGGACGAGGACGGCGGCGAGGGGAGGCGCCTGCGGGAGAAGGTCCGGGCGCTGCGGGAGCGCGTCGTGGCGGCGGAGGCGAGGCGCGCGGCGGACCGGAGCGTCGGGGCGTTCGTGGACGAGATCCGGAGGGAGAGCCACCCGCTGCTGATGCAGATATACAGCGTGTTGTAGCGATCTACGCAGCGGACTTATATGATGTACATGTACATTATCCGCTTATTAGCGGTTGTGATCCATGGTAGCGAAGGGAACGATCTCTGGGCAAATCTCGTTCTGGCAAGGCATCAGAATCGAAGCAAGGGATCGTGACAAATTTATCGGTGCCAAACTGCCTGCCAATGGCATGATACTGTTTCAGTATCTCTACTCACTACTCAGCACTGCACTTGCAAATTGCACTCGTCAGAAGCTGAGAGCAGGTGCGCAATCCGATACAGCAATGCAACGTAACACCACGCAGGTAAGGTTACAAAAAGCGCCACGTTTCGGCCATCCAGTGCCTGTTAAACTGAAACATGGTGCATGGATGACGGATCAGATCACGACGACGAAACAAAAGCCACTTTTCTGAACCTGACTCCCCTGTCGGAACCACAACGCCAAAGTGACGGCACACCGTCATCCCTGAACACGAGCCAAGCCAATGCGAACCGTCACTCTCTCAGTTGGCGCACTTCCTCCGAATCTAGAGTGGTAACCTGTAACCTGTCCGGTTCTCGCAACGTGTGTGGCTGCAACTGGATTCAGATTCACCGTACCCGTCTTCTCCCCGACAGGAAAGTTTCGGCCGCCGATGGCCGGAAGGTGCATTCCCCACTACTCCACGCGCGCAGCCAGAATGCCAGATAAGAAAGAACCGGGCGCGAAAGCTACAGCGCTCCCCCCAGTGCGCGCGGAATAGGATCGTGGTCCGACGTGGTCGAACTGGAACTGGGCGTCGCCACGTTAATTATATTTTCTCTGCGCACGCACGCACGCCCGCCTACAAGTGGTAGCGACAAATACGCACGTAACTAGCTAGCTACGCGACGATGATGGTGATGATCCTTTGGGGTTGGGGGAGAAGATCGGGCGGGGATTGGCCGGCGCGTCCAAATGGTCGCGAGAAAAAGTCGCTCGCCGGAGTGGTCTGTTTGCCCCTGAAGGCCGAAAAGCGTAAAGGGGCTCTGAATAGATAGATAGATAGATAGATTGACTTGTGATCGTGTTGCGACGGAGACTGGAGGAGAGCACCCGTGCCGCCGGGCGCCAAAAGCAGCGACGCCCGGCGCGGGGTAGTGCTCACAGCAGCCGCTGGCACGACGGAGGTGAGGAAGGATTCCAGCGCGCCTGGCGTTTTCCATGTGCTCGCAGTCGCAGCGACGCCCAACCCAGCCGCGGCCAGAAGCGCGATCGGGAATCCCAATCCCAATCTAGACGGATCGTGGCCGTACGATCTACCTCTCCTTCCACCGTTTGCCAGTTGTGACTTGTGAGTGGACACGACTTTGTTCGCGATTAGACTTGACATGAAGCCCGGCCCCGCGTGCTCGATTCTCATGTCGGGCTGGGCCGTACAGTACCGGCCTAGATAGGCTCGCAGCCATTCTGTTGGCCCGTCTTGGCCATGGATCCACGCCATGTAGTAAAGCCGTGACGTCTCAAAAAAAAAAATGTAGTAAAGCTGTAAACCCAGCAAACTGAACCGCGCCACATGTCACTGACGCCACGGTGGAGCAAACGATAAGCTGATAAGGTAACAGTATCTTCAGCTTCAGGACTTGAGCGCCCCCGTGCAGCGGAGCCTGGACCAAGCTCCGCTGCATCGCGAAGCCCGAAATCATGGCGCGAGCTTGCAACCACGCGCTGAGGCCGCCGCCGAATCCGGTCACGACGCCGCTCCCGGGCAGTCGAAGCCGCGGCGCCCGGTGCAGAAGCCTCGCCGTGTACGCGCAGCTTCCGGCCGAAGACGACGCCTACCCGACGGAGCCGTTGAAGAAAGCGCAAGTCACACAGGTGCTTAGCGTAGCGTTCATCCGCGGCAGTTAGTTGGGGTGGTCCGCGGCAGCTCATCCCGTGCCGTGCTGCTTGTCTCGATCCAGAGCGTCCGGAGGAGCCGCCGGAGGGGAGCCGGCGGAGGCGCGCGGCAGAGCCTGGTCTCCGTCGGAACGGCGCGCGGCGGAGGGGATCAGTGGAGCGGCGACTTCGACCTGACGATGCGGCAGCTGCACCTGGAGGATCTTATCGAGGACGGGCAGAGGGACGCCGACGTGCTCGTGCACCTTCTAGTTCAGCATGTAATCGCCTTGGCTTACGGTTACGCCATCGGTGCTCTTTTTCTCTCCTGAAGCCTGAAGTGTCTGCAGGTAATCGAGTAGGTATTCAGATGATGAACTGATACTGTATTTATGTCGCCTGGTTTCAGCATACTCAGTTTGGGATGTCAATAAAAGGGCGAGTGCTGACATCGTTCAGAAAAATTTGCGATTCCTGCTCCTCGCCCTACTCCACAAACGTACTGTACTGTCACTTGAAATCCTCTCCCTTTTATGATACGATTTAAAGTGCTGCATTTACCCAGTTCTGTGTTAGATCCCGTTATAGAACCACTGACATGATATTGCTCTGCACTCCACAGATCGATGAGAAATTCAATCTCACAGTTCTGTCTTCATCAAGAAGAGATCAGAGCGGGCTGCCATATCTCGGTGACAGTGATCCGTCGGTATGAGTTCTGAAGTAGCACTACTCAGATACAATGCTACCCAACTTCTGAACCTGCATTCACACATCAGTATGAGGATATTGTTACAGCTTCTTTCCACCTTTAACAGGTCATCTACGTGAGACCAGGAGAGGAAATTGATCTTGACTCGGTAATCCAAGAGACTGTACGATTAACGGCATCAGCTAAGGTGAAAACAATTGCCCTAATTACACGCTACAGAATGCCATGTTGATTAGTGTTTACTACTGCTATATTACCCCTTTTATTTTTGGAATGAAGCTACCTGCTATGTTGCTGAATGCTGATCAGTATGTTTACATTATATGCAGAGTTCCTGTTCCGAGGCCTGCGAAAAGTCTACAGTCGTATGGCAATGTAAGCGCCTGCTCAAATTAACTGCATTTGTTTCAGTTGGTGATGCAGATAATGTAGAGATCTTTAGTCATGATTGTATATCTTTAAAAATCACAGATGGTAGTAACCAGAGGAAGAATAGTTCCAGCCAAAGGTGGTCAAAACTTCTTGATCTAAAGAAAACCCTGGATAAAGCGCCTAAGTGAATTAGTACTGTGCATCATTGAATTACAGATGGAGCTTCATCCTGCAATGCTACATAGAGTGCATTCGATATGCCAGATACTACTGCCAAAATGATGCTGATATGCAAGTTGAAAGTTACAACCACTTGTTTCGATCAGATAGATTGAGGGTTTGTAACCTACTGGCTATCTGATCTGAATGGTATATATGTGAATCTTGGATAGCCATTTATAATGTAAAGAATAAATATCAATGGGCATGATTGGCCATTGACTGGTCATGTTCAGACTTCAGAACTGAAATACAGGGTAAGACAGTTTACTCAGTTCAGAGAATAAATGTGAATATAACAAGTTTTTGTTGAAAACAATACTTGTTAGCACAATCATGTACTATCCGGTATTGTTTCCAGTGCTAAGTGGTTCACCATAACAATTGTTCATTTGCTGTTTTCACATTGCAGGATATAACATTTTCAGCCTTAATTCGAGCATGGTACTCAATTCAGAGCAGAGTGTGTGTGTGGTGGAAAGGTGGCTTCTTCCCGGGTTTCTAAGACAATGTTCCGATGAAGCCATCCACTTTGTAATTGACACCTCTTGACAGAAACTTCATGCAGATCGGCGGCTTCACGTTGAAAAGCGACAGCACCGCCTGCGGCAGAGTCCATACTCCGTCGCCGCAGATCAAGCCGGACGCGACGGCATAGCTAAACGCGTCAGCCTGAGCCTTGTCCACCCATTCCCACGCGAACAGTATCACGCTCCCCAGGAACATGTCGATGGCGAAGTACGAGCCAATGTAGAACGGGATCGCCATTGCCATGGGGAGCGGTATGAACCTCGCCACTTTCCTCGGCGCCAGGTCCTTGGCCAAGTTGAGGGCGATGGCGCCGACGAAGAAGACGCAGCAGAGCGTGAGGCAGTGCCTCGGGAGCTTGGAGAAGCCGTCGACGCCGAGGATGGCCATGTTGCGGTAGATGAGCGCGTAGGGCGCCGGGTACGCGCTCTTCTGCGTGCCGACGCCGTCGAACGCGCGGTAGAAGAGCCAGAAGACGCTGGGCCCGACGACGCAGCCCATGGCGGTGCCGATCACCTGGCTGACGAACATGGACCGTGGCGAGGCCAGCGTCATGTAGCCGGTCTTGAAGTCCTGCATCAGGTCCGCGGCGGTGGACACGATGTTCATCATGATACCGCACGCGGCGAGCCCCACCAGCACGCCGCTGTGGGACTTGCCGGCCCACGCGCCGAAGATGAAGATGGCGAGCTTGCCGTAGGTGGACGCGAGGGACCAGTCCGTGAGGCCCATCCCGTAGGCGTTGCAGAAGGCCAGCACGGGCGCCATCAGGTAGACCGCCAGGACGTGGTGCCACTTGAGCTGCGGGAAGATGAGTTGAGGCACGGCGGTGATGGAGATGACGGCTATGGCGACGTAGCCGCCGATCGCGACCGGCGTTGGGATCTGGTCCTTGAGGAAGAACTCGGTCCTGCGAGCGTCGTCGAACGAGGGTGGCGTCGCGGGAGCGCCGCCGTCGCCGGAGATTGTTCTGTCGTCGCTGTTCACGGGGAGGGCGCCGAAGTATTTCTTCTTCTCGGTTGACGATGCTATCGCGGTGACAGTGCGCGCGAGCACCATGGCGAACTTGTAGAGGCCATCTCCTAGTATGATGGCAATGGCAATGAACACCTGCAACAGTTCAGATAACCTGGCTTAAATCAAATTCAAACATCACCTTGAAGGGCACCCCCCCTTTTTTTAACGTGAACAGAAATCGGATATATTCAACACAAGATAATAAAATCTCAATGGCAGGCACACAAGTACATACCCGATAGCCTTGCATTCCTTCAAGTGAACTGTCTGAAAGTTCTGCACCAAACCAGCTGCCTCTTTTCTCGGCTATCAGAGGCCACATGACTCCCCATGAGAGGATTCCTCCGAGCAGGACTGAGGTGTTCACAATGTGCGGGCAGATCATTCCTGCACCGACATATGTCGTCGAGAAATCGAAGTAAAACCTGACAGCACGAAGACAGTGAGGTAGTTTCATGCGGTAACTGAATTGAATTGAAGGAACTGAAGACAGGGGCAGGTTACTGGTTTCAAAAAGAAACAAGGAGAACAGGGATGTGTTTTCAGTGAATGTTCAGATACCTGTTCTGATAAGCTGTCAGGCCTAGTGCAGGGAACTGCCCGAATCCGCAGCCCTCCCCGGCCGTGTAGAACCACTGAAAGAAGCCCCAAAGGAAGCTGGCCGCAGAGCACTTGATCAGTGTGCCCACCAGGCTCCTGTAATAGATTTGTGATCACGGATCGAAGCTGGTGATGGCTGCAATAGTCAGTGTACAAGCATATGTCGCCGTACTGGTACTTACTTGGCGCGTTCAGAGCCGTCTGGGGTGTGGAATCCGTTGATCAGGTGAGCAGTCGCGGTGCCGCTCGGGTACGTGAGCTTGTAGTCAACGATCATCACCTGAAGCAAAATCAGTTCCTCTCTCAAACTCACTCAGTCATCATCCAAGAAATCATTTACACCCACAGGAGGATCGGAGCTAATCACCGTCACCTACTCACCTTCCTCAGGGGAACGAGGGCGAAGAGACCAACGAAGCTGACGAGGAAGAGGAACCCGATCATCCAACCCAGCCTGGGTTCCTTCACGTTGTCTGCATTGTTTTCTTCAGCTGCCTGGGCGGCGATCGTCTCGCTCATGCCAAACAGGTAGCTCCCAAATCCACCTGATCCCAGCATAGCAATGGCGGAAAAGTCAAAGCCAAATTTTAAGCTTTTGAACAGAGCAGAGCTGGCGGTGTATCGGTACGGTACCGCTGAAGGCGATGCCGTAGGCGGCGACGACGCAGGTCTGGACGACGGTGTTCTCCTGGCGCGTGAAGGGCCGCCCGGGGCTCTTGACGTGCGCTGTCCAGACGCGGAGGAAGAAGAAGCCGAGCAGGCCGGCGGAGACGTTGAGCGAGGGGATGATGCCCATGGTGAGGCTGAGCTTCATGACGATGAGGCTGAACACGACGGCCAGGAGGAGGCTCACCGCCAGGGCCCGGGGCGTCACCTGCTCCCGCCACGACGGCACGGGCTCCGACTCGAACACCCGCTCGATGGAGTCCGTGACCTCCCAGCCGCCGCCCGCCGCCGCGCTTCTCCCCTCGTCGCCGTCGCCCGCCTCCGTGCCCGGCTTCTTCCAAGGCTTGTTGCTCCTCTGCCTCACCTCGCTCAGGTCCACGTCGCCGCCCGCACCGGCGGCGTCACCTCGCGGCGGCTCGTTGGCGGATGCCATGGCTCGCGATTTCCACTAAGCTACGATCGAAACTTATGAGATCCTCAGTTACTAAGCACGTCAGTCTCCTTCCTGCAAGTCTGCAACACACTAGAGAGCCACCGACATATATGCCACTGGGAGCCTCGGAGCAAACAACCCAGGAGCCTGGAAATGCATTGCATTGGCTGCGGTGGCGGATCCAGAATAATTATTAGGAGGAGCTTTCTTCCACCTCTAGACAACTTCGGTCTCTTCTCGCAATACATCCATGATAAAAAATTATAGGAGGAGCTCAAAAAATTATAGGAGGAGCTCAGGAGGGGCTGGAACCCTCCCGCCCCACCGCTGGCTCCGCCCCTACTTGGCTGTAGCCAGAAAGATGTACACCTTTCGTGCGTAAATTGAAGGAATCCTGACAGCTGAAGCCTGGTGGTTTGAGAATTGTTAGCCGGCCGCAGCATCCAGTAGTTTCGGCGAGCTATATATGCATCGTGAAAAGCGAACCATGGCTGCGTGAGGAAAAATGCTGCAGCTCTTGGTTTCGCAAGGAGCAACAAAGCAGCTGAGGAACCGAGACGCCAGGGCGAGGATTACCGCGAGCTCGTGATTTTATATAAGTTCGTTCGTTTGCTGCAGACTGGGACCAAACAAAGCCCAGGCAGATCCAAACCCACAAGGCCCACATGATCGTTTGGGCCTCCGTTTCTGCCATTTGTAAGGCCCAATGAAAAAAGCCCACCACACACCCACGCCAGCAGACGGCCGCCGCCCGCCGCACCGCAGCGGCGATGTCCTGCTGGCCCGGCGACCAGCACCGGCGCGGATGAGGGGCGGCGAATCTCCGGAGCCGTCCCCGGCTCTACCTCTCGCATCCGGGCTATGTCCGCTTCCGCCGGTCCGCGTCCTGGCGGCTCACGGATTTGGTGCCGCAAGGGCAGTTCGGAAGCAGTGGCGATGGCCGATGGGAAGGGAGGGGGCGAACCTGCGGGACGCGGAGGTTTTCGTGGAAGCGCAAGCTCGACAGGAATAAGGTAGGGGCGGATCCAGCGTGGGGGCAGGGGGGCTGGAGCCCCCCTACCCCCATGCAGCTCATGGAGCCCCCCGAAGCCCCCCCAACGATTTTCAGGCATAGATGAATAAGAGGAAGAAGAAAAGGAGGAGGAAGAAGAAGGAAAAGAGAAGAGGGAGGTAGAAGAAGGGGAAAATGAGCACCCCCTAGTATTGATCTTGGGTCCGCCCCTGCATCTCGTTGCAAGCGTCTGGCATCCATCCTCCGATTCCATACCTTAACCTGATGGTCGCTCCTGTTTCAGATTCAGCCCCCAAACGCCCATTTATTCGTTCATCAGAAGCCTGATCTCTACCAGATTCGACCATACCTAAAGACCTGGCTTAACAATCTGTGCCACGAAAATGAAATTCCAGAGATAGAAACCAGACAATTGCAGTAACAAGCAAATCAGATAATGAGACAACTGCTCCAATTGTGCTTGTCTGCTTGATTGCTTGAACAAAATATGACCGCTGCCCAGTGACACTCTTAAATTTACATAACTAGAATTATTTGACCACTTCTACTAGAAAGAAAGATAATTCTATTCTAGTAAACTAGCACTAATTAGTTCTCAAGGAAGGAGTCCACTTTGGCATTCACAGACCTCGACAAAAACTTCATGCAAATGGGAGGTTTCACATTTGCAAGAGAAAGAACAGCCTCTGGTAGTGCCCAGAGCCCGTCTCCGCACATGAAACCTGATGCAACTGCTGGTCCCAACGAGTCTGCTTCAGCTTTGTTCTTCCATTCCCAAATGAATAGTATGGTACAGCCCAAGAACATATCAATAGTGAAGAATGCGCCAACGTAGAAAGGAATTGCTACTGCCATGGGGATGGGGATGAACTTTGCCACCTTCTTCGGCACCAGGTCCTTGATCAAATTGACGGCGAAGGAACCCGCGACGAATATGTAGCATAAGGTGAGGCAGTGCTTTGGAAGGGACAAACCATCCACACCCATGATCGCCATGTTACGGTACATAATGGTGTAAGGTGCTGGGTAAGCGCCATCGCTTGCTCCAACATCAAATGACTTGTAAAACAGCCAGAAGATGCAGGGGGCAATAACACAGCCCATGGCAGTGCCTATCACTTGGCTGATGAACATGGACCTTGGTGAGGCCAGAGTCAGGTACCCGGTCTTGAAGTCTTGCATCAGATCAGCAGCTGTTCCCACAATGCTCATCATCACACCGCATGCAGCTAATCCTACAAGCACACCACCATGCGAAGCACCCGCCCACGCACCGAAACTAAAGATTGCAAGCTTACCATAGGCGCTGGCAAAGGACCAATTTGTTAGGCCACATCCATAGGCATTGCAGAAAGCTAGTGCTGGTGCAAGGATGTATGCAGCCAAAATATGGTACCACTTGAGCTGTGAAATGATGAGAGGAAGACAACCGATGGTTATAGCTGCCAAGATGACATAGCCTCCAAATGCAACTTTAGTGGGAATTTGATCCTTCATGAATAGCTCAGCACGACGCTTTTCGTCGAATGACTCAGCGTCAGTGTTGGAGACTGGGGGGGTGCCATCGTCGGACACAGGAAGCATGTTTGTATTTCTATTCCTGTACCTTGATATGAAGGCTTCTATTATGCGACCAAGTACCTTTAAGATGTTGTACAGGCCGTCCCCAAGAATTACTGCTATGGTTATAAACACCTGCATTGTTATGTCGTCAGTTCTGGGTAATACATTTGGTTGTGCAAAGCAAAAGCTTGCTTGCTAGTAGGACCAAATTATAGTTTACCCTGTAACCTTGCAGTCCATGTAGACTACTA